>OY288288.1:13648391-14987255 GCA_958450335.1 Hibiscus tridactylites
TGACCTAGGTGCCTCTCCGATGAGGAAATTTAAATCTTTTGATGCATATGCCACCGGAATAATTATGCCAAGATTGCTTGTCAATTGATTTGTAGTTTAGGGAATTGAACCTTCACTTAACACGCGATATTTATCTAGTTCCCTAGCAAGCTTAAACCTTTTGAAACCATGCTCGGAATTAAAAAATAGAAAAAAAGTTTATGCATGGGTGATTAAAAAATGAAATAAATAAGGCAACAATGTTCTACCATGGCACTAAAATTTTTTTGAACTCTCTTCTCCCTAGAGATAATAAGTTACTTGGGGCTTTGTGGTATGCTATCTCTTAGTTCTCAAGTCAAAAACTTTAGGGTATGAGTGGAAGAGAGAGCCTAGTGATGTCTAGATTAAGGTGGGCATTTGTGGTATGCTCCCTCTTATCACTCACGCTAAATAGTGTCACGAAGCTTAAATTAATGCCAAAGACCCTCGGCAATGTCGCAACCACCTTTTTAGGGAGGCTTCGACATTTGGGTAAATTTTTAAAAAACACTGAGTCGCCACCAATCTTTTTGAAAAGTGTGATTGGATCACTTTAAAACATGGTTATTTTAATAAAATATTTTGTTTTAATAAAACAACGGTTTTGGTCTGCGAAAAATCAGAAAACAGGTTCGGGGGTCGATTACGTGTTGTGGGGGAAGGGTTAGCACCCCCCCCCCCACGATGCTCAAAATTGGTACCTAATTGGTTTTAAAATCATTTTCAAAACTGGAATTTGCAAGTTCACAAAGGTTCGACTTTACTTGACCGTTTAATGAATATTAGTCTATTTTAACGGCCTTATCACTCGGGAGATGAACTTTAATCACCGCCAACATTTCTGGCGCTAACTCGTCATTCTCGTTTGATAAGACACCGCATTAAGTTAATTTTACTTTTCAAACAGCAAAGAGATTTAGTGTGTTGAGCATTTTATTCATTTCTATGTTCGATTATTTAAAAATCCTAAAAAATGTCTAAGTCTTTTATTCCTAATTTAAAGTTTAAATTTGCTTAAGTGTATTTTTTTTTGTGAAGAACATTTTTCAACAAAACGCGTCTCTATCTAAGCTTTAGTCCCCAATCCTAAGTTTTAAACCTATTTCCAAAACAAGCAAGCAAATTTTATTCTTTTTGAGTCTTTTCCCTTTTATTATTCCTTTTAAAAAAACCTTTATTTCTTTTTTTTTTACCTTTTTTACTTTAAAAAATAATAAGACCCTTTTTTACATTTTTCATTTTTTATGTTTTCCCACCTTTTATTTTTTTATTTCAAAAAGAATTCTTCTTTTAAAAAACTTCATTTTTCCATTTTTTTTTCATTTTTTAAGCTTTTCTTTTTTAAAAAATAAGTTTTCCCCTAAAACCTTTCACTTTATTTAAAAACCCTTCTTATTTTCTTTTAAAAAAGCAAAAACATTATGACTTATTTCTATTTTAAAACTAAATTTCAAAAAACAAACCTTTTTTAAAATTTTTTATTAAAATCAAGCCCCTTTATTGTTTCTACCCATGCATTATTATTTTTTCCTAATTAAATCCCTAACTTTAAGTTTTTTCAATTAAACCACATTTATTCATTTATTCTTATATTTTAATATAAACACCTTTAAAATTTTATTTCTACATTTCTAAAGATCAAAACAACTTAAACAACATTTTTTAAGCATGCAAATATTTTTAAAGATCAAACCAAATTTAAAATGAAAAATTAAAAGGAAATCGTTACCGGAATCGTGAAACGATTTTACGGCTTCGTGAACGCAACCTAAAATCCAAAAAAAACACAAAACAAACAAAAATTCAACTAAGAACAAGCAATAAAAAATCTAAGTAAAAAGTAAAAGAAAAGTTAGAAATTTTACCGAAACGACGAACGAAGAGCTTGAATCTGGACTTCTCGAAATCCTCCTAATTGCCCCCAGAAAATTGCTTACAAACTCAAACTTCAACTCAAAATTTCCAGCAACCCTTGAAGAATTTTTAGAGAATTTTTTCGGATGTTTCTAAGCATGTTTTCTTTTTTTTCAAATGTGTTTTTCTTGAAAATTGTGTGTTGAACAAAGGAAGGGGATGGGTTTTTAAACTCATCTTGAGCTTGCAAATCAAGCTATAATCTGTGTTTAAATCCCCAAATTGGAGCCAAAATCAGACCAAGAACTTGATCCTCGGTAAAACCCCTCAATCCTTATCTAATTTGGTCCAATATCGAAGCTGAATTTTCCCCTTGATTCGAGCCTAGGGTTTGACCTTTTGTCTCGTTTTTTTGCAGATTCCGGCGAGCACATGCGGCGGCAGCGAGCGGGGTGAGTGGCATTGGATCAGCGGCGGCGAGGTGGACTTGCCGGTACAAACGACCTCGGCAACCGTTGCCGGTAGACGTCGGTCGGCCACCTTGAAAACACGACAGAGGGCTTGGCTAGGGAACCAACCCGCGCGCTGGCGCGTGGCGCGCACTGGTTCCCCCTTTTCTTTTTCTTTTTTTTTTATTTTTTTTCCTTTTTTGTTTTTTTTTTGCTGTTTTATCACATTTATTATTTTTTCACTTCATTTTATTTCCTTTTTCTTCTCCAATATTTATTTTACACCATAATTTTTAGAATTATTTTTCTTTCTTTTTTCCTTTTTTTTTAAAAAAGATGAGCTTGAACTTAATATGGGCTTTATTCTTTTTTTCCTTTTAAAAACTGGCTTCAAAAAATGGGCTTTTAAAGATGGGTCTTTGTTATTTTTTTAAAAAAAGTGGGCCTTTTATTATTTAAAGGAAAAAGAGATTTTTCTTTTATATATATATATATTTTTATATTTTTGCTTTTTTTATTTTTTCGATTATTTAAAATTAAGGTGAAATTTAGTGACAACAGCTACCCCTCTTTGCTTATCTATCTGCAAAAGAGATAAAGCAAAGACAAAAAGACACAAATTTTCATTGATTTACTAATTGGTTCCATTCTCCAAATGCCCAAACGGATAGGTGTGCTCTATTCTCCTAATGCCCGAATAGCTAAGCTGAGTTCCATTCTCCAAATGCCCGAACGGATAGGCTGGTTCTATTTTCTTATGCTCGAATAGTTGAGATGGGTTCCATTCTCCAGATGCCTGAAAGGATAGGCTGGTTCTATTCTCCTAATGCTCGAATGGCTAAGCTGGGTTCCATTCTCCAAATGCCCAAACGGATAGGATGGTTCTATTCTCCTTATGCTTGAATATCTAAGATGGGTTCCATTCTCCAAATTCCCGAACGAATAGGCGGGTTCTATTCTCCTTATGCTCGAATAGTTGAGATGGGTTCCATTCTCCAAATGCTTGAACGGATAGGCTGGTTCTATTCTCCTTATGCTCGAATAGTTGAGCTGGGATCTATTCTCCCAAAATGCCTAAACATCTGAGTTGGGTTTTGTCCTCCCAAATGCTCAATTAGGCAAAGTCTTCTGACAATTTTCATCCTCTTTATGCTTGGATGAATAAGCAAGCTCCATTCTCCTTATGCATGAACGGATAGGCGAATCTTCTTTAACTCTTCATCCTCCTTATGCTTGGATGAATAAGCAAACTCCATTCTCCTTTTGCCTGAACGGATAGACGAATCTTCTGAAAAAAATTCATCCTTCTTATGCTTGGATAAATAAGAAAACTCACATTTGAACAGGTCTTCCATGTACCTAAAAAAAATACAACATGCAATACAATTATGATGTACATGCCCCTAGGGATGTCTAGAATATGAATGTGTGACAAGTTTTTCCTTTTAAAACTCCTTTTGCTTAGACCGTTTTCTTAATTTTAATGAAATTCTGGTTATCGAGGCCAACCCGGTTAACATAAATTCTCTTCTATGCGTAGGTAAGACGATTTGCTTCACTTTTCTTTCAACCCTTCTTGGCTTTTTGGCTTCGAAATCATCATTCCCTAGGATAAGGCCCTCTTCTTTGCCTAGGAACTCACTCGTGAGTTATGAACAACTCTGGCTTTTGCTTCATTTTTTGATCTTTTCTGACTGGTTCAACCTTTGCACCCTACTCTCACTTTATGGGAAACATTTAATCCTCATCTATCTTCCTAGTCAACAATTTTGTATTCAAGGACGACACGTTTCGACATTATAAGTATGCTCTTATCATCATGTAAGGAAGACTGGTGTTTAGGAAACACTATTTAAGCGCCGAGACATTCATATGCTTTTTATCCTTTTAAAGAATTTTACAACAAGGCTTTACCTCTACTTCAGACATTTTAACACCATATGCCCTAAATAATAATTATTTAACATTTTGTAGTCCCTGAACTTTTCAAAACATTCTCAAAGTAATGCTAAAAAATCTTTTGCATATATAAATGATTGTCAAATCCATTGATCCTTATTTCAAAGCAAGATGCTAACAAAGATAGGGAAGAAACAAGAAAGAAAGAAAAACTCATTAAACAAATTTTATTAACGATGTGGCAAACACAAAAAAGTTTATAAAAAGGAAGGGAAACAAGCATTCAAATATCAATAGTCCAAACTTCTCCTTTCAAACGCTAGAAATAATCTTGAACGCCACCAATGTCGAGGAAACCTTGAGTACAGTGCATAATCTGTGGAGCCCCGAAATCTGTCCAATTATTTGAGCCGCCCTTTACAGGTTTTCAACTCAGATCCTCATTTGGTTTCAAAACGTCCTTTGTGGGTTTTCATTTTGAGCCCTCATTTTCTTTTCTTTTCTTTTCTTTTTTCTTTTTTCTTTTTTTCTTTTTTCTTTTTTCTTTTTTTCTTTTTTTCTTTTTTTTTCTTTTTCTTTTTCTTCTTTTTTAGACATAATACTTCTTGACGGTATCTGAGTTTACCAGGTTTTGAAACTCGTTACCATCCATCTAAGCTAAAATCAAACCTCCACTAGAAAGAACCATTGCCACAATGTACGGTCCTTCCCAATTAGGCGCCCATTTTCCTTGGGGCTCATTTTGAATTGGCAACTTTTTCTTTAAGACCAGATCACCTTCTTAGAATTTTCTAGGGCGAACCTTCTTATCGTAAGCCCTAATCATTCTTCTTTGGTACATTTGACCATGACACACAACTTTCAACCTCTTTTCCTCAATTAAGTTCAATTGGTCATATCTTTCCTGAACCCATTCTGCCTCATCTAACTTGGCTTCTATCAAGACACTTAATGATGGTATCTCCACCTCGATTGGTAGCACAACTTCAACTCCATATACTAATCAGAACGGAGTTGCCCTAGTGGCTGTTCGTACCGCTGTTCGATATGCATACAGTGCAAATGGTAACTTTTCATGCCAATCTTTATAAGTATCAGTCATCTTTGCAACTATCTTCTTGATATTCTTATTGGCATATTCTATTGCTCTGTTCATCTTCGGGCGGTATACTATTGAGTTGCGATGCTTAATGTTAAACTACTCACAAACCCCAGCAATCATTCAGTTGTTCAAATTAGAGGCATTATCAATGATTATGCTTTCTGGTAAACCATATCGACAAATGATCTCCTTGTTTAAAAACTTGCAAACAGTAGACCTAGTTACATTTGCATATGAGGCTGCTTCCACCCACTATGTGAAGTAATCAATAGATACCAAAATAAAGCGATGACCATTTGACGCTTTCGGATGAATCTGCCCAATGACGTCTATGCCCCACATAGAGAACGGCCATGGAGACGACATGACATGAAGAGACTGAGGAGGCGCATGAACCTTGTCAGCATAAACTTGACACTTGTGGCATTTGCATGAATAGTTAATGCAATCACCTTCCATTTTTGACCAGTAATATCCGAAACGCATAATTCTTCTTGCAATAGTGAAACCACTAGGGTGAGTTCCACAAACACCCTCATGGACTTCTTCCAAAATCAACTCCGCTTCTTTCGCATCCACACACCTTAGTAACACCTGGTCTCGACTTCACTTGTAAAGGATCTCTCCACCAAGGATGTATCCTGATGCCATTTTTCTAATCATTTTCTTTTCATTTTCTAAAGCATGTGCTGGGTATTGTTGAAGCTTTATGTACTGCAAGATATCATTGTTCCATGGTAAACCATCTTCTTCTTCTTCTACATTGTAACAATATGTTGGGGACTCCATCATTTGTAACTTAATGGGCATCATCTCCGAACCTTCGATTGCTTTAAACATGGCAGTCAAAGTAGTTAACGCATCAGCCATCTGATTATCTTCTCCTGGGAGATGCTTAAAAGTGATCACCTCGAATTCTTTAGTTAACTTAAGGACCAACTTGTGATACTCTATCAATTTTGCATATTTTGTTTCCCATTCGCCATGCGTTTGGTATATGATTAATGTTGAATCCCCATAGACTCTCAACTTTCAGATTTTTCTGTCGATGGCTTCCCTTATGCCCAATATACATGCCTTGTATTCTGCCATATTATTGGTGCAGAAGAATTTCAAACGACAAGTAAAAGGATAATGATCTCCTTTTGGCGAAACCAAAACTGTCCCAATACCTCATCCTAAAGCATTTACAGCATCATTGAAATGCATGGCCTAGGATTCCGTTGGTGACTCTTTATCTTCCATAATACACATCAAACCTTTATCGGGGAAACTGAAATCTAATACCTCATAATCGTCTTGTGCACGACTTGCAAGAAAATTCGCTATGGCGCTTCCTTTCACCGCTTTCTGATTCACATACTGAATGTCGTATTCTGAGAGCAACATCTGCCACCGCGCCATTCTTCCTGATAGGGATGGAGCTTCCATCATAAACTTTAACGGATCTAACCGTGAGATCAATCATATGGTATGATACAACATATACTGCCTAAGCCTCTTAGTGGCCCATACCAGATCACAACATACCTTTTCAATTGTCGTATAGCTCGCTTCACAGTCAGTAAACTTCTTGCTCACGTAATATATCACCCTTTCCTTCCTTCTTGTTTCGTCATGCTGCCCTAGTACACAACCCATTGAATTTTCAAACACCGTTAGATAAAGTATTAACGATTTCCTCGAAACAGGTGGCATTAACATTAGAGGATTAGTTAGTTGCTCATTGATCTTTTCTAAAGCTTCTTGGCATTCTTCATTCCAGGTCCCCGAGTTGTTCTTTTTAAGCAACCTGAATATTGGATCACATTTATTCGTAAGTTGGGAGATGAATCGGGCTATGTAATTCAACCTTCCCGAGAATCCTCAAACTTGCTTCTGTGTTTGAGGAGGTGGAATCTCTTGTATGGCCTTTATCTTGTCTAGGTCGATTTCAATTCCTCTTTTGCTTACTACAAAGTGTAGAACTAATGTTTTGATATAATATTTGAAAAATGTTTTGGACTAAATTGCAAAGAATTTAAAATATGTTTTTAGTCAAAAACAACTTGAAAATATGTTTAAGGGTATTAAAAGGCTTTGGAATGATTTAAAGTGCATTTAAAGTAGTCAAAACCAAGCTTTTCAAGTGCCCGTACCGATACGGTCTTGGACCATACTGATACGCCTTAGGGTTTTCAAACTACCAGAATTCAAGTAGCCAAAACCCGTACCGATACGCTTAGCCGTATCGATACGGTGTGCTTTGAAATAGCCCAACAGCTAGTCACGTACCGATACGGTTGTATCGCGTACCGATACGCCTAACTACCCCAACTATTATTTTCCCAACAGTCTTTTAAATGGCAGGACCGTACCGATACACGAGGTAAGCGTATCGATACGGATCAGCTGAAGAGCACAACGACTAATTCCTCTTCGAGACCGTATCGATACGGTTTGATGAGTATCGATACGCCAAGCTGCAGAACTGCATTTATGGTGGGAAATAAAGGCTCCAACAGCTCCAATCCAATCTCAACGGCTAGTAACGGCCACAAACTCATCAAGGAGTATAAAAGGGACCTCCAAGTATCATGTAATGGTTAATGCTTCAATTGTTACAACATTATGATGTCAAAATTTGTCTAGAGCTCAAATTGTAAATCCCTTGCTTAGACAACACTTGTGAGCTTACATTGTTATTTTTGCTCAAGTGTTTAGGTTTTGGGTGAGTGCTTAGAATTTCAAACAAACACCTATTACATGATTTTCTAGTTTGCTAAGTCTTTCTTGTATAAGAGAGTGTTTCCTCAAGCTTTGGGTAGAAAGCTTTGAGGGTTGTAAAGGTTACCTCCTTAGCCTAGAAAAGGGGACGAAATTCTTAGTGAATTTGTTTGGAAATCCTTAGTAGGAAGCTAAGGTAGTGGATGTAGGCTTTGGGTTAGAAAGTCGAACCACTCTAAATCATTGTGTCTATCATTTCCTTTTAGCTTCCACCAAATCACCCAAGTATCCAATCTTCTCCAAACTTGGCAACCACATCGGTTGAACTAAATCGAGCCCCTAAAATCTCAACAATTGGTATCAGAGCTTGGCTCAATCGAAGATGATTAACATCCTATTGAGAAGATCCGGCAAGCTCGATCACTATTTCATTCAACCGGCTCATGGCGCAATCAATCAACAAACCACCCTTCTTTGACGGAACACACTATGCCCATTGGAAGACAAAGATGAAGTTCTTTATCAAGTCAAGGGACTACAAGCTTTGGGACATAGTAGAAGATGGTCCGTTCGTGCCACAAGGATGAAAAGCGGATTGGAGTGCCGATGACCGCAAGAAGATGGAGCTAAATTGCAAAGCCTTGCACATCATTTTTTGTGCATTTGGGCCAAACATCTATGAAAAGATGTCTTCTTGTGAGAGTGCCAAGGAGGTGTGAGACAAGCTTGAAGTCACATACGAGGGGACTAATGAAGTAAAGGAGACCAAGATTGGGCTCCTAACCTTAGAGTATGAGAACTTCAAGATGGACCCGGAAGAGAGCATCGAGAAGAAGTTTGATAGGTTCTCCACTATCACCAATGGTCTTAAAGGCTATGGAGAAGTCATCCCGGAAGAAAAGCTTGTCCGAAAGCTCATCTATTCCCTTCCCGAGTCATGGGACTCAAAGAGGACCGCCATCATCGAAGCAAAAAATTTGAAGACTTTGAGGCTTGATGAACTAAAGGGGTCACTTCTCACTCACCAAATAATGAAGAAAAACAAAGAAGAGGAGAAGAAGAAGGAAGAGATTAGAGTTATGGGGAAGAAGAAGATCATGGAGCTAGGCATCAACGCAAGTGCCGTAGCTCTCAAATCCTCCACATGCCATCATGTAAATTCAAGTGAGGAGGAAAGTGAAGATGAAGAGATGGCCTATCTCTTCAACAAATTCACCCGGTTCATGAAGAGCGAAATGGATAAATCCAAGCATGAATCGAGGAAGAAGATGAAGGACTCCCACAAATCCAAAAGGAGGGGATCATCTTCCAAACAAGCATATGTGGCCACATGGAGTGATGAGGACTCCACCGATGATGAGGTAGCCCACCTATGCTTGATGGCCCTCAATGAGGGAGAGGTAACTTCTAACTCATTTAGTTCAAATTCATATTCTTTTGATGAGTTACAAGAAGCCTATGATGAATTGATTTTTGAGTTCAAGGCTTCATTTTCGAAAAACAAGAAATTGATTTCAAAATTGAAAACCGAAAATGATTTGCTTTCTAAAACCAATTTAGAGTTTGAAGCAAAAATCAAGGATTTTGAGCTTAAAGTTTTAAACTTACAAAACTTGCTTCAAATAATGGAAAAAGATCATCAAAAGGAAGTTGATGGTCTTAAGAAGAAAAAAGATTTTATTTCCAAAGAGCTTGAAATGAAAAATAATTTTGGAAAATCAAGTTTTTTATGTAAGACAATCTAGTGCCCCTAGATTCTTGAATGGAAAATGTTTTAGAAGTGTTTGGGTTCCAAAAGAACTAATCACTTCAACTAAAAAGGATGGAATTGAAAAATGGATTCCAAAGGGGACTAAACTATGTGCTACTAACGTCTATGGATCCAAAGCAATTTGGATACCAAAAATCACTTGATTGTCTTTTTCTAGGTGTGATGGAGAGTGATTAACAAGTCCAAATTTGAGGGGGAGCTCCATGCACACAAAAAGGGAACACTTGAAGAAGGAAGGCTTCACAACCTCCCTTGAGTTCAAGTGTGGTAAAACCTAGTTGCTTTTGTTTTCATTTGATTTATTGTCATTTATGTCAACTAGATAATCATATATGTTGAACTAACATTCTTATGATGCTTTGAGTAAGGGGGAGCCAATTTTTAAACCAAATTTTTAAGTGTGTCAATTTTCTTTTTACCTCATAAGTTATTTTGAGCTAATTTCAATTTTAAATTCTTTTTGATATAACAAAAAGGGGAGAAATGGTTTGAAAAATTGATTTTTCATGTTTTTCAAAAGAATGAGGGGGGGCTTTTATCAAATTTAAATTTTAAGTCTCTTATTCAATTTTTAAATTACAAAGGGGGAGAGAATCCCAAACAATTTTTCAAGTTGGTTTTATTATATCAAAAAGGGGAAGATTGTAGAACTAATGTTTTGATATAATATTTGAAAAATGTTTTGGACGAAATTGTAAAGAATTTAAAATATGTTTTTAGTCAAAAACAACTTGAAAATATGTTTAAGGGTTTTAAAAGGCTTTGGAATGATTTAAAGTGCATTTAAAGTAGTCAAAACCAAGCTTTTCAAGTGCCCGTACCGATACGGTCTTGGACCGTACTGATACACCTTAGGGTTTTCAAACTACCAGAATTCCAGTAGCCAAAACCCGTACCGATACGCTTAGCCGTATCGATACGGTGTGCTTTGAAATAGCCCAACAACTAGTCCCGTACTGATACGGTTGTATCGCGTACCAATACGCCTAACTACCCCAAAGGTCATTTTCCCAACGGTCTTTTAAATGGCAGGATCGTACTAATACGCGAGGTAAGTGTATCGATACGCATCAGCTGAAGAGCACAACGGCTAATTCTTCTTCGAGACCGTATCGATACGGTTTGACGAGTATCGATACGCCAAGCTGCATAACTGCATTTATGGTGGGAAATAAAGGCTCCAACGGCTCCAATCCAATCCCAACGGCTAGTAACGGCCACAAACTCATCAAGCAGTATAAAAGGGACCTCCAAGCATCTTGTAATGGTTAATGCTTCAATTGTTACAATATTATAATGTCAAACTTTGTCTAGAGCTCAAATTGTAAATTCCTTGCTTAGACAACACTTGTGAGCTTACATTGTTATTTTTGCTCAAGTGTTTAGGTTTTGGGTGAGTGCTTAGAATTGCAAACAAACACCTATTAGAGGATTTTCTAGTTTTCTAAGTCTTTCTTATATAAGATAGTGTTTCCTCAAGCTTTGGGTAGAAAGCTTTGAGGGTTGTAAATGTTACCTCCTTAGCGTAGAAAAGGGGACGGAATTCTTAGAGAATTTGTTTGGAAATCCTTAGTAGGAAGCTAAGGTAGTGGATGTAGGCTTTGGGTTAGAAAGCCGAACCACTCTAAATCATTGTGTCTATCATTTCCTTTTAGCTTCCACCAAATCACCCAAGTATCCAATCTTCTCCAAACTTGGCAACCACATCGGTTGAACTAAATCGAGCCCCTAAAATCTCAACACAAAGCCTAACAACTTCCCAGAAGTTACCCCAAATGTGCACTTGGCTGGATTGAGCTTTAACTGAAATTTTCTCAATCTTTGAAAAAGCTTACCCAAGTTCGTTAGATGCTCTTCTTCAGTTCTGGACTTGGCGATCATATCATCCACATAAACTTCTATTTCCTTGTGCATCATGTCATAGAAAAGAGTGATCATAGCTCTTTGATAAGTTTCCCCTGCGTTCTTCAATACGAAAGGCATTACCTTATAACATAAGGTCCCTCGAAGCGTTACAAAAGTAGTCTTTTCCATGTCTTCTGGGCACATCTTTATTTGATTGTATCCAGAAAATCCGTCCATGAACGAGAAAAGGGAATGCCCACCTGTATTGTCGACCAAGGTGTCGTATGTGGAAGCAGAAAATGGTCTTTAGGGCTTGATTTATTAATATCCTTGTAGTCGACGCACATTCTTACTTTTCCATCCTTCTTATGCATTGGGACGATGTTTGCCACCCATTCTGGATATTTAGCCAGCTCAAGTAATCCTACATTGTACTGCTTCTTGACCTCATCTCTGATTTTCAAAAGTGTATCAGCCTTCATTCTTCTGAGCTTTTGCTTTACTGGCTCCCATAATTCTCTTATAGGAAGCCTATGCATGGTGATATATGTATCAAGACCATGCATATCCTGATATGACCAAGCAAAGATGTCTTCATATTCTTGTAGAAGCTCCATCAAACGTTGTCGTGTCCCAACTGAAATAGTGGTACCGATCTTTACTTCACGCTTCTCTTCTTTAGTTCCAAGATTCAAAACCTTTAACTCTTCCTTGTGGGGCATAATTTGCTTTTCCTCTCCTTCTACCATTCTAAGCAGATCATAAGGCAAGTCATACTCTTCTTCATCATTAATACTCTCAACTTCCCCTAAACATAGTGGTAACCCAAAATTAACCATGGAGTCTGATTCAGAGTCGTTTGGAACATTTATATCTAAAAACCTGCAAATAAAGAGACAAAAATATATGCCAAGAAAGAAAGAATGAAATGATATGATTTGTTATGTTTTTAAAGGCTTGTTTTTTTTTTTTTTTTGCTTTTGGGTTTTTATGATCTTTTGGTTTTTTGGTGTTGTGAAAGAAAGTTTGCCACAAGATGTTATTGGGAAAAATGCATCTTTTTATTGAAATCTGAATCATGGTTTTGACTTAGACCCTTTTACATAAGATCTCTAATTACCCTAGGGTCTAAGGGTAAAAGAGTTGGTTTTAAGAATTACTTTGAGGCAGTCTTAAAAACTTAAGGGACTACTGTTGAGTGTGTAAAAGTTCTATTATTTACACCCTTTTAACCCATATTTCTGCCGCATTCAAGCACCATTTCATTGCATTTAGGTCAGTTTACAGCAAAACATCACAAATATATAAAAGGCACGGATTCTACTAAAAATGGTTGTTTTTGACAGGTTTCCGCCGTCGTAGACGGTGAAGGCAGGCGCGGGGCAGAGAAGCAGAAGAGCTGAACTGGACAAGCAGACGAAGAGGACAATGCTGCCATGGAGCTGTCGTGACAGCAGAGGACGACAGCAAGTTGCTGCCATAGTAGACGGAGAAGGCGGGCGCAGGGCAGAGAAGCAGAAGAGCTGAACTGAACGAGCAGATAAAGAGGACGATGCTGCCATGGAGCTTCCGTGACAGCATGGTGACAGCAGTTTTGTGGAGAGAAAAGTAAAGTGGACCTCGATAGATAGAGAAAATTCTTCTCGTCTGTCGTGTGAAAACCATATATTTTTCCAAGCCCCAGATCAAAAGATATGTCAAGCCAAAGCTCAAGGAGAGAAAATCACAAGAAACAAGAAGGACGGCTGGAAAGTAGATTCCTTGGAGATTAAGTCTTTATTAGAATCTTACTTTTAATTAAAGTTGTAATCCTTGTTAACTTAGAATACTTGAGCCCAAAGCTTATATAAGGGCATAGATTTTAACCTAGGAGACATATACCCCATAACCGATAACCTAAATCCCCCTGCCGTTTACCCGTCGTCGACATGTTCTAAAAACCCCCTAGGGCCACGGGTTGTTTTGTAAAGTAGTTGCAAGGGTTGTTGTGTTTTAGGATTTTCCAAGTTCAATAAAATAAACTTCAAGTTCTCTTATTTTGGTTATTAATATCTTGCAAGAGCATCAGGAGAGCATTGTGAGGTTATCCATTTACTTAGCATCGGGAGAGTTAAGTATACGAAAGAGATAAGAGCAAGTTCTCTAGTTTATAGTTGAACTATCTTGTGCCTAGGGATAGGGCAAGGTTAAGTGGCTAAAGAAGAATTCATACACATCGGTTTTCATCCTTCGATTCACGCCGGGAGGTATCATCAAAGACGTGATCATCGACAGACTTGGACCTAGGGATAGGCCAAGGCAGATCTTGGATTCTTGCCAAACTTGAAGTACGGAGTTGGTGTGTTTGCTGCCGCGACAGCTAACGGACAGCCGCCGCGACAGGTGCTGTCGGCGACGGGCGCGACGAAGACAGAACTGGATTTCCTAAGCATTGCAATGCCTGCACTACTGAGCAATTCAATACCAGCCCATTCTCTCTATCTTGATTTCTCTACTTTTATTTTCCAGTATTCTTTATTATTTTCGTGACAATATCTTAATCTATTCTTTTCCCCTTGTGCAGATTGCGAAGGAAAGGGTTAGCCCAGTCCCTGTGGAGACGATATCTGATACTCTAGTATCACTTTATTACTTGCGACGTGTACACTTGCACTCAATTGCGATAGACTCTTTTACACGCAACAAGTTTTTGGCGCCGTTGCCGGGGACTGGCAACACACTCTTACCCTAGCTTCTGCACTTTTCTTTTCTTTTTCTTTTTCCTTTTTTATTCTTTTTCTATTTTTATAAAAAAAAAAACTCAAGTGAAAATACAGGTTCAAGGGCATCAACATGCCAGGAAAAACCATTCGAGAGTTGATGTGGGAAAGTTCTTGCAATTACCGTAAATATATGCTGCCACGACAGCAACATGGGCAGCAAATGCTGATGCCGCAGCAGCAAAATTTTTTATGGTACGATCAAAACCCCCAAAATTTTTTATACCATAACGATTTTGCTACAGAACCCGACCTGCCCTGGCAATGTCATCATCCTCAAGAGCAGTCAAAATCCTTAGAAGACACACTGCAAGCCTTCATGGCACTCACTCAAAAAGTGTCAGCTTCTACGAACGCAAGTATCGCCAAGATGGATGAACTCTTGAGCAGACCAGTCCTCATTCATGCCATAGATGAACCTGAAATCCTGAGGCAAGATGACGAGGATGCCCATATGAAGGAATACCCAACATATGATGAGTCTGAGCAACAACTTGCCATGGCAATGATCGAGGAGCCGGAATGGAGCAACATCGCGACAACGCTGAGTGAAATTCAAGAGAATGTCACGGCAGCAACCACTTCTGAGGCAGAAACTCCAGTCAAAGTGGAAACAGCCGCCTCGGCAGAAACTGCCGCCTCGACAGCAACTGCCACCTCGACAGTAGGACGGCGACATCCGTAATTGTCCGAGGGGTAGAGGTACCATTCACAGCCGATAGTATCAACCATATGTATGGCCTCTATTTTGGTCCCAACGACGATGCCCACCAGCACTTTTTGGACACCCTCGACTCTACCGCCTATGGTGCTGTCATGGCAGAGGTAACAGAAGAAGGGACGGAGTGGACTACGAGCAAGAAGAACCCCAACTCTGTAAAAAGGGGGCAGCTGCTCCCAGAAGCAAAGCTATGGAACGCTTTTATCAAAAAGCGTATCCTGCTGTCCTCCCATCACACGACGGTGAACCAGCAGCGGCTCGCCCTCATTCATTTGATCATGCACGACCGGCCTATCAATGTGGGCCGTTATATGAGGGAAAGCATCTTGGACTGCACATATCGGTCAACCTCCCGCCTCTACTTACCGTTCATGATCACCTCTCTCTGCCGCTGCGCTGCTGTCCCGGAGGCATCCACCGATAAACTGGTCCAAGGACGAGGCTGGACCGATAACAACATTACCAGCCTCATGGAGCTGATAGTCGCAACACCTATCAACTCCTTTAACCCGGCTGCCTCCCCAGCAGAATCAGCCGAGGAACTTGCTCTTGAACCTGCCGCAGCAGCCGCTTTGACAGACCCAGCTGCTCAGATCCTTGCCTCCATACAGCGGGTGGAAGACAGACAAATGGGGCTGATGACATTCATCCGGGATTTCGCCAACTCAACGGTAAATTCCATTACCAATACTTTAAATTATCCCGATGTTATTTTGCCCACTTTTCCTGCCCACTATTTCCACATCCCCACCCCTGTCCACACACCTACACCACCTGCCTCCCCACACACACATTCTACTGCTTCCACCCCATCACCTGCCCCGACGGCAGCTGGCAGCCCTCCGACCGACACCCCAGCCCGAGGAACGAAGCGACCGGCTTCAAATGACGGCAAGGCAGAACCTCCTATTAGGAGGAATTTGGAGAAGGAATTCACGCCTGTCAAGAGGCAGAAACATGTGGCCGACAGAAAGCTGATGCCCAAAGCCAGCACCACCACCAGCAGCACTTGGGATAGCGGCAGCAGCTCCGACATCCAGGTCGTGGAGCAACCTGCCCAGCCTTCCCCACAGCCCAGACGCCGCCGCCAAATCCGTGTCAGCAGCAGCAGTGAAGACAGCGCTTGAAAATTTAAGTCTTTTATTTTCTTTTTATTGCAGCCTGCTTTATATATATATATATTGTGATGTACCTGCCTTCATTTTATCTGTCATTTGCATTGAGGGCAATGCAACCCTCGAGTTTGGGGGTGGCAACCCTCCATTTTAATGGAGTCTTAGTACATCTTTAAATTATTGTTGTGTCTTTTATTTAATAAAAAAAATCAGAAAAGACTAAAACTGTTGGCTTAAAACTGTGAAGTAAACTTACCTGTCATGACAGCTCTGACGTGGCAGCATCTTTAGGACAGTTTAAGGAGAAGTTTAGAGCCTTTCTATAGTTCTGAAAACTTAAACACCATTGTGACTGTTATACTGCTTAGACTTCTCTTAGCCAAACTAGAACAGAAAACTTAGCACTTAGAGTAGAAAAGAGACTAGACTCTCAGGAAACCTAGAGGTGCCCAACACTGGCTCTAGGCAGATAACCAGAAAAAAAAACTTCTAGAGGTGCCTATCACCGGCTCCAGACAGTTAACTAGAGGTGCCTGAAATACTGGCTCTAGTAGAAATGAGAAGAAATTAGAAAAAAAAAAGAAATTAACTAGAGGTGCCTTATTCTGGCTCTAGTAAGGAAAAGAAAGAAATCAGTCTCGTAAGAAAAACTCTAAACAATCTAAAGTATAATATTCTAGTGAAACTAAGAGAGTCTTAGCATATAACTGTTCACAAGCATGCACACACTGCACGAGGACTATAGGGAGATTCCGGACAGATCCTAATCTTTCCGACAGGTTGCTGCCGCCACAGAGAATGAGCGACGGGTAAGGGACAGTTCACTGTTTGAAAGCCAACACAAAAATATTTTTCGTTTAGGTCTTAATTGCTTGAGGGCAAGCAAAAACTTGAGTTTGGGGGTGTGTTGAGTGTGTAAAAGTTCTATTATTTACACCCTTTTAACCCATATTTATGCCGCATTCAAGCACCATTTCATTGCATTTAGGTCAGTTTACAGCAAAACATCACAAATATATAAAAGGCACGGATTCTACTAAAAATGGCTGTTTTTGGCGGGTTTCCGCCGTCATAGATGGTGAAGGCAGGCGCGGGGCAGAGAAGCAGAAGAGCTGAACTGGACAAGCAGACGAAGAGGACGATGCTGCCATGGAGCTGTCGTGACAGCAGAGGACGACAGCAAGTTGCTGCCATAGTAGACGGAGAAGGCGGGCGCAGGGCAGAGAAGCAGAAGAGCTGAACTGAACGAGCAGATAAAGAGGACGATGCTGCCATGGAGCTTCCGTGACAGCATGGTGACAGCAGTTTTGTGGAGAGAAAAGTAAAGTGGACCTCGATAGATAGAGAAAATTCTGCTCGTCTGTCGTGTGAAAACCATATATTTTTCCAAGCCCCGGATCAAAAGATATGTAAAGCCAAAGCTCAAGGAGAGAAAATCCCAAGAAACAAGGAGGACGGCTGGAAAGTAGATTCCTTGGAGATTAAGTCTTTATTAGAATCTTACTTTTAATTAAAGTTGTAATCCTTGTTAACTTAGAATACTTGAGCCCAAAGCTTATATAAGGGCATAGATTTTAACCTAGGAGACATATACCCCATAACCGATAACCTAAATCCCCCTGCCGTTTACCCGTCGTCGACATGTTCTAAAAACCCCCTAGGGCCACGGGTTGTTTTGTAAAGTAGTTGCAAGGGTTGTTGTGTTTTAGGATTTTCCAAGTTCAATAAAATAAACTTCAAGTTCTCTTATTTTGGTTATTAATATCTTGCAAGAGCATCGGGAGAGCATTGTGAGGTTATCCATTTACTTAGCATCGGGAGAGTTAAGTATACGAAAGAGATAAGAGCAAGTTCTCTAGTTTATAGTTGAACTATCTTGTGCCTAGGGATAGGGTAAGGTTAAGTGGCTAAAGAAGAATTCATACACATCGGTGTTCATCCTTCGATTCACGCCGGGAGGTATCATCAAAGACGTGATCATCGACAGACTTGGACCTAGGGATAGGCCAAGGCAGATCTGGGATTCTTGCCAAACTTGAAGTACGAAGTTGGTGTGTTCGCTGCCGCGACAGCTAACGGACAGCCGCCGCGACAGGTGCTGTCGTCGACGGGCGCGACGATAGAACTGGATTTCCTAAGCATTGCACTTCCTGCACTACTGAGCAATTCAATACCAGCCCATTCTCTCTATCTTGATTTCTCTACTTTTATTTTCCAGTATTCTTTATTATTTTCGTGACAATATCTTAATATATTCTTTTCCCCTTGTGCAGATAGCGAAGGAAAGGGTTAGCCCAGTCCCTGTGGAGACGATATCCGATACTCTAGTATCACTTTATTACTTGCGACGTGTACACTTGCACTCAATTGCGATAGACTCTTTTACACGCAACAACTACTTCTGCGGTACAGTTCTTCAATTCAGCGCATGTAGAGTGTCCACGAGTTCTATATTTTGTACACATTCCCAAAGGAAGTTTCCTCCGTCGCACATACATTCAATTCATGCTCAACATCTCCTTTCTCAAAAAACATGAGCTCCTGACAATCCATCTTGGCCTGAACCATTCGTTTAAACTCTAAGTAACTCTAGATCTCATGGTACTCGCAGTACGGTTTTTTTTATCAACCTTTGTCTTCGGGTTCACTTCCATTAATATTCCCACCGCTACTATTTGAGCACATACCCAACTCATGGGCGCAATTAATTTCTTCAACATACTTCTTGATCACTCTCTTTTCATCCTCGAGCACAACACTCACCTCCGTCTGCTGGTGGTTTGGCAACAGATTTCCCTTTTCTTCAGAAGTTTCAAATGATAACATGTTTGATTTTCTTAGATCATCCACCACCCTTTTGAAAGATGTACAGTTCTCAATAGTATGCCCCCTCACTCATGCATGGTATTCCCATTGGACCTTCTCGTCGTACCACGATGGATAAGGCGGTGAGAACGAAGCGACGTGTCTTGGTAGCACCATCTGCGATTTGACCAGCTCAGCAAACAATTCCGCATACGTCATTGGGATGGGCAAAAAGTAGGGTCTCGAATTTCCTTGATATCTTCGCTCTCCTTTTTGGGCATTTGTAACTGTCAGAGATGTGGTGTTGGGCTTGTTGAACACCACACCTGTTGAATAGCTAGGGTTGTAGACATTCGTAGCATTGACTTCATTGTTGTCTCTCTTCTTATATGTCTTCTTCGTTACCCCACTGTCCAACTTTCCACTTTTCATGGCTGCTAGGATCAATTCACCATTCATTAGCATGTCCGCAAAGTTCTTCGTAGCATGGTTGACCATGCGATCGTAAAAAGGACCCTTTAGCGTTTCTACAAACATTGTGGTGATCTCATTTTCTAGCAACGGTGGCTGCACTTGTGTCGCTACATCCATCCACCTTTGAGCGTATTGTCGGAAGCTCTTGTGGTGCTTTTGCTCCATCCCTTGCAAAACTAAATGAGTTGGAACTATGTCTGAAATGTGCTTGTATTGCTCGCTAAAGGCTCTGGACAGATCCTTCCATGATTTGATGTTCACCTGACTTAATTGTGAATACCAACGTGCAGCAGATCCTACTAAACTGTCCTGAAAGCAGTGAATGAGTAGCTTCTCATTGTCGAGGTACATTGACATCTTTCTACAATACATAGTAAGATGTGCTGATGGGCATGTGGTCCCATTATATTTCTCAAAATCTGGGATCTTGAATTTTGGTGGCGTAACTAAATCGGTTACCAAGCTCAGGTCATTGGCATCTATTCCACCCAAAGCAGCTCCGTCTTGGAAGGACTTGGTCATCCCCTCCGACTTCTCATACTTATCCTCCCACTTTTTTCTCAATTCGAACCTTATAAGAAATTTCATCGAGGTCAGGCACCTCGTAGTTATTGGCTTCCATATTTGGAACATGAGCAGAAGATTCAGCTACATGCATGGGTGTTTTGGCCTTAGCAGCAGCCTCCCTCCTAAAGGTCGTTCATGGGAATCGTAGAATAGCAGTAGTGTTCCCTCCTTCTTCAACCGCATCTGGGTCCTTGAATCCTAACATAGCAGCTATTAAACTGGCCGTCTTTTGATGAACTGCCTCAACTTGCTATTTCAGGTCGACCTCCATTTTCTCTAACTTATCTTGAATGTTCTTTTGGTTCGCCTCCAAAGTTCTCAATCATTCCTCAGTGTTCATGGCTCGGGTTTGGGCTCGTGTACCATATTTATGAGTTGTCTTAGCAATTTTGGATATTCTGTCGTTTTAAGTTAGTTTATAACATGAATGAATGTATGCACAAATGAATTCACAAAACCAAACAACAAAACAAGCAAAACAGTGCAAATGCATGAATGCATACGAAGGGCCATCAATTCCATTGAAAATCTGCTCATGAAAGTAAACTCTTTATTGGAACGAAAGCTTTTTATTACATATTTTCCTTTTTTTACATTACAAATATTTTCCTACTTGAACACTTAACTCCTTGACTTCTTCAACTAGCCACATGAGCCTTGGTCCAATTTCTCCAATGGGCTTGATGTACTGACGAAGAGCTAAAGCTTTGGTTGCTAGCATTTTCACGTACTTGGTTCTCCTCCTTTATAAGAGCTTTCCATTCATAATTGAACAATTTTCTAGAATCAACCCCTTCTAAATATGGAATGATGCACATGCAAAATAAACAAGATAGGGAACAAAGATTAATTAAGCAAGGAAAAACAAATGAAACAGTCAAAAACAATTTAAATGAACGATAATTCTGGGCCGACATTCCAACTTTTCAGGACATGTCTCCACGAATTATTCCTGCGACTCAACACCCTAGGCTTTCCGCATGGCTCTATTAGGGGTAGGCTCTAAATTCTCAAACTTGGTTTGGTTCTAAAAGGGTACCCGAGCTGTCCCCTACTAAGGATAGCAAGGCCCTCGATTCTCACCTATTATAGGCTACAAACGAATCGAGTTCAACACAGGAGGACTCACCACCGAAGCCTTCTCAAAGAATCAATATCCTTACGAAGGCAAAGGGAATGAGTTTCGAAGGTACTTGCTAGGCTCATACGAAGAATCAATATTCTTACATGAGCAAAGCGTGTTCCCCCCACTTAAACGAACGGGACAAAGCTCGGGAATAGAGCTTGGAATTAGGTCTTAAATGCGTAAAGTAGAGTTATATTCATTTAAACGGACAAATAAATTGAACCTATTATGAACTTGCAAATTCCAAATTAAAAAAAAAATTGAAAACCATTTAAAACCAATTTATGGCCTGACCGTCTTTTGTTTTTATTTTTAAAACAAAAACAGTTCCCTAGTGGAGTCGTCAAGCTGTCGCAACCACCTTTTTAGGGAGGCTTCGACTTTTGGGTAAAACTTTAAAAAAACACGGAGTCGCCACCAATATTTTTGAAAAGTGTGATTGGATCACTTTAAAGCATGGTTATTTTAATAAAATAACGGTTTTTGTCTGCGAAAAATCAGAAAATAGGTTCGGGGTCGATTACGCGTGGGGAAGGGTTAGAACCCCCATGACGCCCAAAAACCTAATTGGTTTTAAAATCTTTTTCAAAACTGGAATTTGCAAGTTCACAAAGGTTCGACTTTACTTGTCCGTTTAATTAATATTATTCTATTTTAACGGTCTTATCGCCCGGGAGATGAACTTTAATCACCGCCAACATTTTTGTTTAATAAGACACCGCATTAAATTAATTTTACTTTTTCAAACAACAAAGAGATTTAGTGTGTTGAGCATTTTATTCAATTATAAGTTCGATTATTTAAAAATCCTAGAAAACATCTAAGTCTTTTATTCCTAATTTAAAGTTTAATTTTGCTTAAGTTTGTTTTTTTTGTGAAGAACATTTTTCAACAAAACACGACTCTATCTAAGCTTTAGTCCATAATCCTAAGTTTTAAACCTATTTCCAAAACAAGCAAGCAAATTTTATTTTTTTGAGTCTTTTCCCTTTTATTATTCCTTTTAAAAAAACCTTTATTTCTTTTTTTACTTTTTTAAAATCAAGACCCTTTTTTACATTTTTTTACCTTTTTTCATTTTTATGTTTTTTCCCACCTTATATTTTTTTCTTTCATTTCAAAAAGAATTTTTCTTTTAAAAAACTTCCTTTTTTCCTTTTTTTATTTTTAAGCTTTTCTTTTAAAAAAACCCTTTTTGAAATACACTTTATTTTTTGAAAAAATTACCTTTTAAGCTTTTTAAAAAAATATTTTCCCCCTAAAACCTTTCACTTTATTTAAAAACTCTTTTTATTTTCTTTTTAAAAAAACAAAAGCATTATGACTTATTTCTTTTTTATAAAAACATCTTTATTTATTTTTTATTTTTTATTTTTAAAATCACTTTACCCATTTATTATTAAAACTAATTTTCAAAAATAAAAACTTGTTTTATATTTTTTTATTAAAATCAAGCCCCTTTATTATTTCCACCCATGCATTATTATTTTTTCCTAATTAAATCTCTAACTTTAAGTTTTTTAATTAAACCACATTTATTCATTTATTCTTATAGTTTAATATAAACAACTTTAAAATTTTATTTCTACATTTCTAAAGATTAAAACAACTTAAACAACATTTTTTAAGTATGAAAATATTTTTAAAGATCAAACCAAATTTAAAATGAAAAATTAAAACAAAATCGTTACCGGAATCGTGAAACGATTTTACGACTTCGTGAACGCAACCTAAAATCCACAAAAAACACAAACACAAACAAAAATTCAACCAAGAACAAGCAATAAAAAATCTAAATAAAAAGTAAAAGAATAGTTAGAAATTTTACCGAAACGAAGAACGAAGAACTTGAATCCGGACTTCTCGAAATCCTCCTAATTGCCCCCGGAAAACTGCTTCCAAACTCAAACTTCAACTCAAAGTTTCCAGCAACCCTTGAAGAATTTTTAGAGAATTTTTTTTCGAATTCTTGTAAGCCTATTTGCTTCTTTTTTCCAAATGTGTTTTTCTTGAAAATTGTGTGTTGAACAAAGGAAGGGGGAGGGGTTTTTATACTCATCTTTAGCATGCAAATCAAGCTATAATCTGTGTTTAAATCTTCAAATTGAAGCCAAAATTAGACCAAGAACTTGATTCTCGGTAAAACCCCTCAATCCTTATCTGATTTGATCCAATATCGAAACTGAATTTTCCCCTTGATTCAAGCCTAGAGTTTGACCTTTTGTCTCGGTTTTTTGTACATTTCGGTGAGCACAGGCGGCGTTGTCGAGCGGGGTTGGTGGCATTGGGTCGGCGGCGGCGAGGTGGACTGGCTGGTACTAACGGCGTCGGCAGCCGTGGCCGATAGACGTCGGACGACCACCTTGAAAACACGACAGAGGGCTTGGCTGGGGAACCTGCCCGTGCGGCCCATGCGCTGGTTCCCCCTTTTCTTTTTATTTTTTTTATTTTCTTTCTTTTTTTCATTTTTTGTTGTTTTTTGCTGTTTTTTGTTGTTGTTTTTCATCACAATTATTATTTTTTTCACTTCATTTTATTTCCTTTTTCTTCTCCAATATTTATTTTACACCATTATTATTAGAATTATTTTTCTCTTTTTTTTTCCTTTTTTTCTTTTCTTTTCTTTTTTTGAAAAAGATGGGCTTGAACTTAAGATGGGCTTTATTTTTTTCCTTTTAAAAATGAGTTTCAAAAAATGGGCTTTTAAAGATGGGTCTTTGTTATTTATTTTTTTTAAAAAAAGTGGGCATTTTATTATTTAAAGGAAAAGGGATTTTTCTCTTTTTATATTTTTATACTTTTCTTTTTTTTTCTTTTTTTTGGATTATTTAAAATAAAGGTGAAAATTTAGTGACAACAGTCAAGAAAGAAAAATGAAAATAAATTTTGAGTTTGAGTTGCAAAATTGGTTAAGGGAGTTAGTGGTTATTTGATGCATATTGCTTACTCTTCATGCACTTTCTTTCATGAACTTGGACTAGAATTATATTACCACTCTTGAGTTTATTGTCTTCCTAGCATTACTGCACTAAGATTACTGAGGATAGATCTTTGCCAAATAATTCTTTCTTGCATATGTTGGCGTGCTAACCAAAACTTTGCTGAGGTATTATTTTCACATTTTTAGTTTCTTTTTCTATTTTCCATTGCATTACTTAAGGACAAGCAATGAGCTAAGTGTGCGGGAGTGTTGACGCTTTAAAAGTACCGATTTATATACCAATTTCACATGTTTTTACTTGTCTTTTAAATGCATTTAGTTCCATTTTGCCTTAGGAACCATGCATTTGCATTAAGAGTTAGGATTTTGTATTATGCCAGTTTGAAAGGTTGTTTTTGACACCTTTTTGAAGGATGGCATAGCAAGAGGCTCAATTTCTGGTAGGACAAAGCAAACCAAGGAAGGAAGAAGATGATGCCGAGAAGGATGTCGGGTAGTTGTTGGCACAGAAGGACCTTTAAATGACAAGCATCGGTTGGAAGAGAAGAGCATTTTATGCCAGACCAAGAAGTTGTTGACTTCGAAAAAATAGGACCAAATTAGGCTGTGAAAAAATAGGGGTTGGATCAATCCCCGAAAAAATAGCAAGAAGTGCCAAGTGTAGTTGGCAGAACCATGCCAAGTTGCGATGCCAAAGGAGCATTGGCACAATGACGTCACCCCTAATCAAATCAGCCTTGAGATTCAAACACTAGATGCGATGATCCTTTTCCTTATCCCTTGCGTGTTCAAATTCAAATCCAAGATAAACCAAGGCTATCCCTTGAGTCCTATTTATACCTGGTCAATTAAGAACGGAAGGGAGAGACCAGAAGCCGGAGAGTGATCGGAGTCTAAGGAGTTCAACCTTCAACCAAGGCATGGTATTGGAGAGCTGCACCGAAAGACCCTCTTCTAGCCCATCCTTACTCGTATTATTTTTATTTTATTTTCAAATGACGATGGATGTTAAAAACGATGATGTTTTTTGGTTGTTAACCCCATCATGAACTAATTTCATAGTTGTGGGGGTGTTTAGGTTGATCATAATGTTTTATGCCTAGCTTTTAATAAATCATAACTGCCTTGGCAATGTTTTGTAATATATGGCATGATTTGAAACACCCCCTTCCCGGCCTGGTTAAGAACCGAGACAGAAAGTGTTACCGGCGAACAACACGATAATCGATGCGATAAAAATCTCAATAATCAACACATAATCAATGTTATACATTTATATATATATATATGTATACATATCGTTTCCAAACGTAGTCCTTAACTCAATTTATTCATTTTGTAACGATGATTACTCATATAGGATCAAATTTTATCTTTTATAAAATTTAGGGGCTAAATTGTAATTTTAGTATCTTAAAGGTCCTTTGTCGCAATTGATCACACCAAAATGCAATTAAACTCAATATCAGCATGCTTGTAAATTTTCATGTTATTTGGAGTTCGTTTACCCATCCAATTAAGCCATTCAAAATTGAGTGTCCAATTTGTAAACAATGTAAAACTTCAATTTTTATCTATCAACAGAATTAACTAATACCGTACCAATACCCTATAGGACTGTATCAATACGCTATGCCTGAATTTCAAATTCCAGAAACAAGATAACAAGCCCGTATCGATACGATTTAAGACTATACCGATACTAGTTGACCACGTTGACTTCGTATCGATACGCCTTAGTCCCGTACCGATACCATTTTTACAACCAAATTCCAGTACCCAAAATCCGTATCGATACACTATGTCGTATCGATTCGCTCTATTTCTTATGTCAAATTATGCCTAACCGTACCGATACGCCATCACCCCGTATCGATACGGCCGAGCATGTAATGACAGAATTTTGCTGGTTTTTATTCGAATTGACCTAACGGACGATGTTCAAATGCAACAAAAATTTACGTACAACATTTCAATACCATAATCTACCAGTATGCAAAATTCTAGGGTCATTCGGATTTGTTTACTAGGTATTTTACCTTTTTGTGTCAATTATGCTATTTTTGTTACCTTTAACTACCACACATAGGTCATATATAAGTTTTAGCCAAATTACAAACTATGCATAGTACAAACATGCCAAAAGAAACCCAAATGACTAGTTCAACAACATTGCCACTGTAACGCCCCGGTTTTGGGCTCAGAAGTTTTGGCGTTGACCGGTTCAGTCAAAGTGCTGATCGAATATATAAGAGGGAATTTAGGAAAACCTAGTTCGGGTTGCATTAAAAATATGGAAAAATATTCTAAAATCATCTTTTAATATATAAAAGTGAACTGTGAAATCAATTTTGGAAAATGAGGTTCGGAAGGTTGACATTTTGGCTAGTGACCAAAATGTAATTTTTGAAAGTTGCGGGACAGTTTTATAAAGGATTGAAACTTTGAATCTTTAAGGAGCTATTATTCCAAAAAGGATTTCTCCAGATTTTTCTGAGATATTTTAAGTCTAAAATCTGATTTTAAAGATTAAGAAAAGAGAGGGAAATCATTTTAACCAATTCTTAACTAATTTTTCTATTTTCTCTCAAATTCTCTTTTCTCTCATTTTCTCTCTACCCAAACAAGATTTCCTCAGATTTCTTTCTCTGATTTTGACTTCTTAATCTCTCATTTCAACTCTCATTTGATTTCTAATCATCTCATCATCAAAACCTCACAATTTACAAGTTGATTCATCAAGCATTTTGGCTCTAAAATGGAGAAATTCAAGTTTGGAGGTAAGAACGTCCTTCTCCTCTAAACTATCAGTTCTTTACTGAAATTCCTAAGTTCTCAATCCTTGATTCATGTTTTATTAAAGGCTTTTCAATTGAGATCTTGATTTTTTGGCTAAAATGCAAGATTTGGTGATTTTGGTAAAAATTTCGTGTGATCTGTTTAAGCAGGGTTTTGAGGTGTTAAATTGATGTTGAATGAATGCTAAAATGATTAGAAGTTGAGGTTTAATCAATGCAATCCCGGATAGGTTGAATTTCCTAAGTTTGGCTTGAGTTTTTGGTTGTTTTTGGAGTGTAATTGGTGATCTGTTATACCTGGAGGTATAAGGACGTGGTTGTGATCTTTTTGCATGTTATGTGATGTATAAAAATGGTTAGAAGTGATGGATCTTGGCTGGGTTAAGTTTTGGAAGTGTTTGGAGATGATTTTCGGTTGTGTTTGGTGGCCGAAAATGGAGGTTTAGTGAGAGCAGCGAGTTTTGATGCTTTCATTGAAGCAATTAATGCATGATGATGCATTAATCCTCTGCTTTAATGTGTTGAAACAGGGGAGGCATCCTAGGATCCAAGATTTGTTGATCCGGAGGCTTGTTTTGGTGCTTTGGCTTGAAGCGAAGTGGTAATCGGTGAGTGAAAATGGATTTTCAGCTTTTAAACCAAAGGTTGAAGGTTTTGGGAGCTTAGTATAAGTCTAAACAACTTTGCTAAGCTCAAGTGTAAGTTTTCGGATTACTCTCTTAAAGTGGTGGCCATATTTTGATGAAATGTGAAATGATGATTTTGCATGATTTGCTACTGTTTTGGAAAGCATGTTTTAGCATGTTAATTGCTGATGTTTTAGCATGATTTATGTTGATGTTATAAGCCATGTGTTGAAGGTGTCTCTAGGTAAGAGTACCTTGTTTTATGCATTGTTAAATGATGATTTAATGCTTTGAAATGCATGAAGAAATGGCTTGGTTTAAATGCTTTAAAATAGTGGATTACATGTTGTATAAAGTGTGTATTGGCAAGTGATGGTTTGTAAAAGTGAAGGTCACTAAGGTGGTTAAAAGTCCTTGAGTGAGCCTTGTTATCTAAGATCATCAAGGTGGTTAAAAGTCCTTGGATGAATCTTGTTGCGGACACTAAGGTGGTTAAAAGTCCTTAGGTGCTCCTTTCCATGGTGGTTAAAAGTCCATGGGGCCAAGGTGTTTAAAAGTCCTTGGGGCCAAGGTGTTTAAAAGTCCTTGAGGTATTTCAAGCTACGGACACAAAGGTGGTTAAAAGTCCTTGTGTGGTCCATTCATGGTGTTTAAAAGTCCATGGCCAAGGTGTTTAAAAGTCCTTGGGGTCCAAGGTGTTTAAAAGTCCTTGGGGAAAGTTGTTGAACTTGATTTCTAAATGAAATGTATCACTTGAGCCAATATGACATGTATTGTACATGAGATGCATGAGATGCATGATTTAATGTCTATGTTGAAGCATGAGATGCTAGTTTAAATGAAATGTGGAAGCATGTTATTGCTTGATTTAAAGTATGCTTTGAGCATGTGTAAAGGTTGTTTACAAGCATGATTTTCAAATGGTTTTAAATGCATTATTGAATGGTTTTTAAAGAGCACTCCTCACTAAGCTTTGGCTTACGCTCTCTCGTTTTCTTGATTCAATAATGCAGAGCATTAGAGTGCATTGAGGGCAGCAAGAGGAGGCAAGCAAACAAGTACAAGTAAAGCTCAATGTATGAAGGTTTTATAAGTGTTCTAGCTTTTGTATGTTTTTGGCAATGGGGGACCAATGTATTTGTTTGGGAGGTGTTTATGACTCCCTAAGTATGTTGTATGTGGTTGATGTTGCTGGTTTTTGGATTGAATTTCTATTGCTTGCTTTTGAAGGTTTAAGGCTTGAATGTTAGCTTGTGTAGGAAGCATGACCTTGAATTTGGGGCTTTTTGCATGTGATGTTATTTTGTTGAATTGATGATGCTTGGATGTCTTAAATATATTTAATTGCATGTTGGTAAAGTTTGGTGATGTTTGGAGCATGTTTGAGTGTCCAATTGCATGATCTAGTATGCTTGTTTGCTGGTTTTTGTGCAGGCGTTTCGGAACAGGGGTGTACCGTTTCGGAACGGGTGCCTTGCATGAACCCAGGCGTCCGAAACGGTATGCACCGTTTCGAAACGGTTTAGCCTCTGCCGAGGCCATGTTCCGGAACCCGTTTCGGAACGGCCCGTGTTTCGGAACAGGGCTAGCCTGTTTCGGAACGGTCGACCGTTAGGGGGCTGACATGGTAGTTACATGTTTTGAAATGTTTGCGTTTTGGTCCTAAATCTTGTGTGATCAATTGCATGAGCTGTGGATGTCCTTTTAAGCTGAAATTTCACAGAGATGCATGAAACCTGACTAATTTCAAGATGGTAACTTTAATTTGGGCTAAGTCCCTAAATTTATCAGAATTTACAATTTGGTCCCTAAAGTTGTAATTTGTTCAATTGGGTCCCTGTTTGATCTCTGATGTTTGTGATCTTTTGATATGTTGTTTGTATGATCACACTTAAGGTTAATGTGCATCTAGACAAGATTAAAAAGAAAAAAAAAGGGTCGTTAATCAAGGTTGACTTTCGGGTTGACTTTGGTTTTCCCCGTGTAATCTTCGTAGTTCGGGTCAACCGGCTAGACCGGGCTACGGGGGTTACATTTGGTGGTATCAGAGATGAGTTCTCGAGTAATTGGGAATGTGTGAATGCATGATTGAAGCATGGTTTGGTTGGTATGCTTGTTGAGTGAAAGCATGTTCAATGATATGATATGATGATGTGTATGTGATGCATGTTGTGATGATGCATGATGAGGGTACTCATTGCCAAACAAAAGCTAAAGGGATGATGTTGTTTTTGAAAGAAATTGAGCTTGAATACTTGGAATTTGCTTACCTTGCTGGTCCTGACTTGTTTTATTTTGTAATGTTATGCATGGTAAAGTATGGCACCACGTAGAGAGTCAAGGAGTAGCGCGAGAGCTACGACCCCGGAAGGGAATGTGAATGATGAGCACACGGGTAGTGATGTGTTACCTCCTCCTCCACCTGGTGGTGGTGGTGCGGAGAGGGAAAGAGCTGGAGCTGAGGCAGCTGGTGCTAGAGCTGCAGGGCCTGAGGTTGGTCAGGGGCAAGCGATACCTGACATGTCTGTGCTGGTACAAGCTATTGCGGGTGCGTTTCGAGCAGCAGTAGCTGGAGCTCAAGGAGCTGGGCATCAGGGAGATGCTAGTGCTAGACTACCCTTGGAACGTTTGCGCAGTCTTGGTGGGACTGAGTTTAGGGGTATGTCAGCTGAGAGGTCTGAAGCATGGTTGGAGAGTACCAAGCGTGTCTTGGGACAGATGAGTTGCACTGATGTGCAGAAGCTGGGATGTGTGGTGTCACTGCTGCAAGGTGATGCTTATACGTGGTGGACGACCACAATCTCTGGGATGGCTGATGCTGATGTTACATGGACGTTCTTTCAGCATGCGTTCAAGAGGAGATATCTGGGAGTTAGATATCTGGATGAAAAGAAGCGTGAATTCATGTCTCTGACCCAAGGGAACATGAGTGTGGCTGAGTATGAGGTACAGTTTGTACGTCTTAGCCAGTATGCACCTGAGTTGGTACCTGATGAGCGCGAAAGGTGCGAAAGGTTCCGTTATGGTTTGGTGACGGAGGTTAAGACCTATATGTTAGCTGCTGAGTACAATGATTTCGATGTGTTGGTTAGTCGATCGAAGGACATTGAGATGAACCTGGGTTTGTCTGCTAAGGGTACTGGAGCTAGTTCTGGGAAAAGAGCTGCTGAATATAGTTCCGGTGGACGGAACAAGAGAGGGCGTGATCAGAGGTTTCAGTCCTCGTCTAAGAGAGGTGGAGGTGCACCTGCTAGGGGCGGCAATGCTAGAGCTGACCCTAGTGCTTGTTGGATTTGTGGTTCCCGTGGTCACTTGAAGCGTGACTGTCCTCGTGCTGGGAGGGAGGTGCAAGCTCCAGTGATGGCAGCTGGTTATGAGTGCTGGAACTGTGGTTCTGCTGATCATTTGAGACGTGATTGTCCGAGGATGGCTGGTGGTCAAGAGCGTGCTCCTGTTGTTGCAGCACCGCAGAGAGGTCGTGGGCGCGGCCGTGGTAATTTTCAGAGGCAAGAGGAAGGTGGACGCGGTGTAGCTCATGTTGTGGCTATTCAACCTGAGGGTGGAGGCCAAGCGAGGGTGTATGCTCAGCGCGAAGGAAGGAATGATGCAGATGTGATTGCAGGTACCTTTACTTTGCAATCCTTGTCACTGCTTTCTTTGATTGATTCTGGATCTACGCATTCATACATTCTTCGTGAGCATGCTGAGTTGCTTGGTTTGCCTGTTGAGTCTTTGGATGTTGGTGTTAGAGTCACTAGTTCTTTTGGTGAAACTGTTGTGACTCGTAAGCTTTATAAAAGGTGTCCTTTGATTGTTCAAGAGCATGTCTTTCTTGTTGATCTTATGGAGTTGCCCTTTTTTGGTTTTGATGTGATCCTTGGTATGGATTGGCTTGCTGAGCATCGTGCTGTTGTGGATTGTGAGAATAAGCGGGTTTCGCTTAGGCTTGCGGATGATTATGAAGTGGTGGTGGTTGGTGAGAATGTGAAGTTTCTTGCCAATGTTGTTTCTACCTTGGAGGCGAGCAGGATGCTGAGGCAAGGTTGTGAAGCTTTTCTGGCTTTTGTGATGAATCCTAGTTCGAAGGAGCTGAGGGTGCAGGATATCAGGGTTGTGAAGGAGTTTCCTGATGTTTTTCCTGAGGAGTTGCCTGGTTTACCTCCTAATCGCGAGGTGGAGTTTGGTATTGAGCTGTATGAGAATACCACTCCTGTGTCCATTACTCCCTATAGAATGGCACCTAAGGAGCTGAAGGAGCTGAAGACGCAGTTGCAAGAGTTGCTTGATCGTGGTTTCATCCGGCCGAGTGTTTCGCCTTGGGGTGCTCCTGTCTTGTTTGTGAAGAAGAAAGATGGCACAATGAGGATGTGCATTGATTACCGTCAGCTGAACAAGTTGACTATCAAGAATCGGTATCCTTTGCCGAGGATTGATGATCTCTTTGATCAATTTCGGGGAGTTGCTGTGTTCTCTAAGATTGACTTGAGGTCAGGGTATTATCAATTGAAGGTGAAGGATGTGGATGTGCCTAAGACAGCTTTCAGGACAAGGTATGGGCATTATGAGTTCCTTGTGATGCCGTTTGGTTTGACAAATGCTCCTGCTGCTTTCATGGACATGATGAATCGTGTTTTTCATGAATACCTGGACAAGTTTGTTGTGGTGTTCATTGATGATATCCTTGTGTACTCGCGTACTGAGGAAGAGCACGAAGAGCATTTGAGGGTTGTGTTGCAAGCTTTGTTGGAGAATCAGCTTTATGCTAAGTTGAGCAAGTGTGAGTTTTGGCTTAGAGAGGTTGTTTTTCTTGGTCATGTGGTCTCAGCTGAGGGGATTCGTGTTGATCCTCAGAAGATTGAAGCAGTGATGAATTGGAAAGTTCCTAAGTCTGTTCAGGAGGTTCGTAGTTTCCTTGGTTTGGCAGGATACTACCGAAGGTTTGTGGATGGTTTTTCCAAGATTGCTGCTCCTTTGACGAAGTTGCTGCAGAAAGATGTTAAGTATGAGTGGACAGAAGCGAGACAGCAAGCTTTTGAGAAGCTGAAGTTGGCTTTGACGCAAGCTCCTATCTTGATTCAGCCTGAATCAGGGAAAGAGTTTGTAGTCTACAGTGATGCATCCTATGTTGGTTTGGGGTGTGTGCTGATGCAAGGGGGTAAGGTTGTGGCTTATGCGTCGCGGCAGTTGAAGGTGCATGAGCGCAATTATCCTACGCATGATATTGAGCTGGCTGCAGTGGTTTTTGCTCTGAAGATCTGGAGGCATTATCTGTATGGTGAGAAGTGTACGGTGTACACGGATCACAAGAGTTTGAGGTATCTGATGTCTCAGAAGGAGTTGAATCTCAGGCAGCGACGTTGGTTGGAGTTGCTCAAGGATTATGATCTGACGATAGAGTATCATCCAGGAAAGGCCAATGTTGTTGCGGATGCCTTGAGTAGGAAGGTAGCTGTTGAGCTGAGAGCTATGTTTGCTAGCTTGAGCATATCACAGGATGGTGGTCTTGTTGCTGAGTTGCAAGTGAAACCTTCGTTGGTTCAGTTGATCAAGGATAAGCAGTTGTTGGATGATTCCTTGGTGTCTCATGTTCAGGATATCGCGGAGGGTAGGCCTTCGGATTTCTGTTTTAATGAGGATGGAGTGTTGTGTTTTGGTAGTCGGATAGTAGTGCCTGCAGATGCTGAGTTGAGGCATGCTATTCTAGCTGAAGGTCATAGTAGTCCTTTTGCTATGCATCCTGGTAGTACAAAGATGTATCGCGATCTTCGTGATGAGTACTACTGGGTAGGCTTGAAGAAGGATGTGGCAGAGTTCGTAAGCAAGTGTTTTGTGTGTCAGCGCGTTAAGGCTGAACATCAGGTTCCTTCTGGTTTGTTGCAACCGTTGAAAATTCCTGAATGGAAGTGGGAGAGGGTTACCATGGATTTTGTATCTGGTTTGCCTTTGTCTCCGTCAAAGAAGAATTCTGTTTGGGTGATTGTGGATCGCCTGACGAAGTGTGCACATTTCTTGCCTGTGCATACTACGTTTTCCTTGGATAAGCTGGCAGAGCTGTACGTTGCTGAGGTTGTGAGGTTGCATGGTGTGCCTAAGTCGATCGTGTCGGATAGGGATCCGAGGTTCACGTCGCGTTTTTGGCAGTGTTTGCATCAAGCTCTGGGTACAAGGTTGCATTTCAGTACATCCTATCATCCCCAGTCGGATGGCCAGTCTGAGCGGGTTATTCAGATTTTGGAGGATATGTTGAGATGCTGTGTGATAGAGTTCCAAGGTTCTTGGGAGAAGCATCTGCCTTTGGTTGAGTTCGCTTACAACAACAGTTTTCAGGCAAGTATACAGATGGCACCTTATGAGGCTCTGTATGGGAGGAAGTGTAGGACTCCTCTGTGTTGGGCTGAAACTGGTCAAAAGTTGGTTTCGATGCCTGCTTTGTTGAAAGGTACCACCGAGAAAGTGAAGCTCATTTGTGAGCGGTTGAAGGCTGCTTCTGATCGGCAGAAGTCTTACGCGGATTTGAAGCGTAAGGAGATAGAGTTTGCGGTGGGTGATCGCGTGTTCTTGAAGGTTTCGCCTTGGAAGAAGGTGATGAGGTTTGGGCGGAAGGGTAAGCTGAGCCCTAGATACATTGGACCGTATGAGGTTGTTGAGCGTGTTGGTCCTGTTGCGTATCGGTTGAGGTTACCTCAGGAGCTGGAGAAGATTCATGATGTGTTCCATGTTTCTATGCTCCGGAGGTATCGATCTGATCCTTCGCATGTGTTGCCTGTGGAGGAGGTGGAATTGAATCCGGATTTGACCTATGATGAGGAACCGGTGAAGATTCTGGATTCAGATAGCAAGGTTCTTCGTGGCAAGACCATTGAGTTGGTGAAGGTGCTGTGGAAGCATCGCGGTGTTGAGGAAGCCACGTGGGAGCGGAAGGAGGATATGCTGAAGCAGTTTCCTTATCTCTTTCCTTCAGGTAAATTTCGAGGACGAAATTTCTTAAGGGGGGGAGAGTTGTAACGCCCCGGTTTTGGGCTCAAAAGTTTTGGCGTTGACCGGTTCAGTCAAAGTGCTGATCGAATATATAAGAGGGAATTTAGGAAAACCTAGTTCGGGTTGCATTAAAAATATGGAAAAATATTCTAAAATCATCTTTTAATATATAAAAGTGAACTGTGAAATCAATTTTGGAAAATGAGGTTCGGAAGGTTGACATTTTGGCTAGTGACCAAAATGTAATTTTTGAAAGTTGCGGGACAGTTTTATAAAGGATTGAAACTTTGAATCTTTAAGGAGCTATTATTCCAAAAAGGATTTCTCCAGATTTTTCTAAGATATTTTAAGTCTAAAATCTGATTTTAAAGATTAAGAAAAGAGAGGGAAATCATTTTAACCAATTCTTAACTAATTTTTCTATTTTCTCTCAAATTCTCTTTTCTCTCATTTTCTCTCTACCCAAACAAGATTTCCTCAGATTTCTTTCTCTGATTTTGACTTCTTAATCTCTCATTTCAACTCTCATTTGATTTCTAATCATCTCATCATCAAAACCTCACAATTTACAAGTTGATTCATCAAGCATTTTGGCTCTAAAATGGAGAAATTCAAGTTTGGAGGTAAGAACGTCCTTCTCCTCTAAACTATCAGTTCTTTACTGAAATTCCTAAGTTCTCAATCCTTGATTCATGTTTTATTAAAGGCTTTTCAATTGAGATCTTGATTTTTTGGCTAAAATGCAAGATTTGGTGATTTTGGTGAAAATTTCGTGTGATCTGTTTAAGCAGGGTTTTGAGGTGTTAAATTGATGTTGAATGAATGCTAAAATGATTAGAAGTTGAGGTTTAATCAATGCAATCCCGGATAGGTTGAATTTCCTAAGTTTGGCTTGAGTTTTTGGTTGTTTTTGGAGTGTAATTGGTGATCTGTTATACCTGGAGGTATAAGGACGTGGTTGTGATCTTTTTGCATGTTATGTGATGTATAAAAATGGTTAGAAGTGATGGATCTTGGCTGGGTTAAGTTTTGGAAGTGTTTGGAGATGATTTTCGGTTGTGTTTGGTGGCCGAAAATGGAGGTTTAGTGAGAGCAGCGAGTTTTGATGCTTTCATTGAAGCAATTAATGCATGATGATGCATTAATCCTCTGCTTTAATGTGTTGAAACGGGGGAGGCATCCTAGGATCCAAGATTTGTTGATCCGGAGGCTTGTTTTGGTGCTTTGGCTTGAAGCGAAGTGGTAATCGGTGAGTGAAAATGGATTTTCAGCTTTTAAACCAAAGGTTGAAGGTTTTGGGAGCTTAGTATAAGTCTAAACAACTTTGCTAAGCTCAAGTGTAAGTTATCGGATTACTCTCTTAAAGTGGTGGCCATGTTTTGATGAAATGTGAAATGATGATTTTGCATGATTTGCTACTGTTTTGGAAAGCATGTTTTAGCATGTTAATTGCTGATGTTTTAGCATGATTTATGCTGATGTTATAAGCCATGTGTTGAAGGTGTCTCTAGGTAAGAGTACCTTGTTTTATGCATTGTTAAATGATGATTTAATGCTTTGAAATGCATGAAGAAATGGCTTGGTTTAAATGCTTTAAAATAGTGGATTACATGTTGTATAAAGTGTGTATTGGCAAGTGATGGTTTGTAAAAGTGAAGGTCACTAAGGTGGTTAAAAGTCCTTGAGTGAGCCTTGTTATCTAAGATCATCAAGGTGGTTAAAAGTCCTTGGATGAATCTTGTTGCGGACACTAAGGTGGTTAAAAGTCCTTAGGTGCTCCTTTCCATGGTGGTTAAAAGTCCATGGGGCCAAGGTGTTTAAAAGTCCTTGGGGCCAAGGTGTTTAAAAGTCCTTGGGGTATTTCAAGCTACGGACACAAAGGTGGTTAAAAGTCCTTGTGTGGTCCATTCATGGTGTTTAAAAGTCCATGGCCAAGGTGTTTAAAAGTCCTTGGGGTCCAAGGTGTTTAAAAGTCCTTGGGGAAAGTTGTTGAACTTGATTTCTAAATGAAATGTATCACTTGAGCCAATATGACATGTATTGTACATGAGATGCATGAGATGCATGATTTAATGTCTATGTTGAAGCATGAGATGCTAGTTTAAATGAAATGTGGAAGCATGTTATTGCTTGATTTAAAGTATGCTTTGAGCATGTGTAAAGGTTGTTTACAAGCATGATTTTCAAATGGTTTTAAATGCATTATTGAATGGTTTTTAAAGAGCACTCCTCACTAAGCTTTGGCTTACGCTCTCTCGTTTTCTTGATTCAATAATGCAGAGCATTAGAGTGCATTGAGGGCAGCAAGAGGAGGCAAGCAAACAAGTACAAGTAAAGCTCAATGTATGAAGGTTTTATAAGTGTTCTAGCTTTTGTATGTTTTTGGCAATGGGGGACCAATGTATTTGTTTGGGAGGTGTTTATGACTCCCTAAGTATGTTGTATGTGGTTGATGTTGCTGGTTTTTGGATTGAATTTCTATTGCTTGCTTTTGAAGGTTTAAGGCTTGAATGTTAGCTTGTGTAGGAAGCATGACCTTGAATTTGGGGCTTTTTGCATGTGATGTTATTTTGTTGAATTGATGATGCTTGGATGTCTTAAATATATTTAATTGCATGTTGGTAAAGTTTGGTGATGTTTGGAGCATGTTTGAGTGTCCAATTGCATGATCTAGTATGCTTGTTTGCTGGTTTTTGTGCAGGCGTTTCGGAACAGGGGTGTACCGTTTCGGAACGGGTGCCTTGCATGAACCCAAGCGTCCGAAACGGTATGCACCGTTTCGAAACGGTTTAGCCTCTGCCGAGGCCATGTTCCGGAACCCGTTTCGGAACGGCCCGTGTTTCGGAACAGGGCTATCCTGTTTCGGAATGGTCGACCGTTAGGGGGCTGACATGGTAGTTACATGTTTTGAAATGTTTGCGTTTTGGTCCTAAATCTTGTGTGATCAATTGCATGAGCTGTGGATGTCCTTTTAAGCTGAAATTTCACAGAGATGCATGAAACCTGACTAATTTCAAGATGGTAACTTTAATTTGGGCTAAGTCCCTAAATTTATCAGAATTTACAATTTGGTCCCTAAAGTTGTAATTTGTTCAATTGGGTCCCTGTTTGATCTCTGCTGTTTGTGATCTTTTGATATGTTGTTTGTATGATCACACTTAAGGTTAATGTGCATCTAGACAAGATTAAAAAGAAAAAAAAAGGGTCGTTAATCAAGGTTGACTTTCGGGTTGACTTTGGTTTTCCCCGTGTAATCTTCGTAGTTCGGGTCAACCGGCTAGACCGGGCTACGGGGGTTACAGCCACTATCCTAGGAGTTCGTATGAACAAAATACATTACTTGTAGCTTGTAGTGACTTGTCTAACTTCAACTCCTCCAATCTTCAACAACAATAACTTTTTACCTTGAAATTCATGGAAATGGAATACATTAGACTTGCAAGTCTAAGTGAGGTAGTCTTAAGCAACATTAAAGTAAAGGTTTACAAAACTAACCAAACATTTAACATCATTAATGCAATGATTCTATACTAAAAATGCAATGTTCATATTCAATGACAAATTTCCCTTTTTTTTCTTTATTAAGCCTTGTTTTGAATCAAGATAATGGATACGTGAATTCATACGCCTTGCCAAATCAATAAGTGCTCTAATCCTTCCGCCTCGCCAATGACCAATACCACAACATCCCTCCGCCTCTCCAAGTCAATATAGGTCGTAGCCCTAGGACCGTAGTCCACACGTACACTGAGCTCATGAATTCTATGGCATGCCAATTGTATCCAATGTCGTTTCGAGTCCAAGGTTTCGATGACAACATCAATATTCAATGATAAATTCAATGATCAATGTTTCAATGTTCCCATCTATAAGCAATGTTATAATATCAATGTCTATGTCTTCAATGCCAATTATAATGACCAATGCTTCATTTACCATATTTCGATAGCAATTACTATACAAATTACGATACACGATGGCAATGACTCCATGTTTGATGTACTTACCAAACTTACCAATATGTCCATTTACCAATCCGAAGCAATATCTTTAGAGACAATGTTAGTGATTAAATTAGAATTGACAATAATGAGTTCGAGAAGGCTCATCGCCTATTCCCGAGGCTCCGACTACACTCACCTTGACAATCTGATGCTTTTACGGCTCTCAGGTGACAACTCCTTTGTTCCTAGCCTTCGGTGATTAAGCTTGTTAGAATCAATACTTCGATATCGTAAACAATATAACAACATTGAAATTCACATCTAAGCTCAAAATAGCTATTGCTTAGTAAATTCCATAGATGGCCAAACTCTAGCTTAAGATTAAGCTTGATACGTCTATGAAATTCAATGATTGATTGAGGAGATAGGCTTATCCGTTCAACAGATACGTTTTGATAACAATGATTCGAGGAAAACTAAGATTAGGTCTAAGCTCCAATGAAGGTGCTTGCTTACTTTGTAAGAGGAAGAAGATGAAGATGAAAGGAGATGGTTCCTAATTCCCTGATCAGGTAAGCTTTCTTCTCCTTCTTTATTATTTTTTAAACACAATCTTTCCTTCTATTGAAGGAATCTCTCCAGAGAACCCCGCGTAATGGGTGATAAGTTTTGAGGAGGGGCTAATGGCAATGTTGGTACCTCAATTCCCTAGGCTCTATGCTTCTTACCCCAAACTTTTAAGTTCTTATAATTTGGTCACTATAAGATTTCCAATGTATTTAATAAGGTCCTTAGATAGAAAATTGACTCGATTAGAGTCCAATGTCAATATATCTAGCTACAAGGTCAGAGTCAATACAATATTTGGACTTTAGCGATGTAGGGTTTCCGATCACCGAAATCCAATTCCGACTAGACCAGACTTCGGGATGTTACAACTCTCCCCCCCTTAAGAAAAATTCGTCCTCAAATTTTACCTGAACCAAAGAGATGAGGATATTGTTGTTTCATAGTCTCTTCAGGTTACCAGGTAGCTTCTTGAACGATGTGGCTTCTCTAGAGCACATTAACCAACGATACAGATTTGTTATGAACCCCCTTGACTTCTCTAGCAAGAATTTGAACTGGTTCTTCCTCGTAGAACAAGTTTGGTTAAATCTCCACAGACTCGGGTTCGATAATGTGTGAGGGATCAGAATGGTACTTCCAGAGCATCGCTACATGGAATACATCATGAATTTTACTCAGTTCTGAGGGTAACTATAATCAATACGCCACAGGGCCAACTCTTTCAATGATTTCAAAGGGTCTAATGAATCGGGGACGCAATTTTCCCTTTTTTGCCAAACCTCAAAACTTTCTTCCATAGAGAAACTTTAAGGAAGGCTCTCTCCCCTACTTCATACTCAATGTCCCTTCTTTTGAGATCTGCATAGGCCTTTTTTCGGTCAAATGGGGTTTTTAAGCGATCGTGAATAATGGTAACTCATTCTTCAGTCTCCCGAAGTAAGTCAGGACCCAACATTTTGCCTTCACCAAGTTCAGACCAATATAATGGTGTTCGGCATCGTCTGCCATATAATGCCTCGTACGGAGACATTTGGATTGAGACTTGATAACTGTTATTGTACGCAAACTCAATGAGAGGTAGGGATTTCTCCCAAGATCCACCAAAGTCGATGATGCATGCTCGAAGCATGTCTTCCGAAATCTATATTACCCTTTCTGACTGGCCATCAGATTGAGGGTGGAAGTTTGTGCTAAGATTAACTCTGGTGCCCAAAGCTTCTTGCAAGGTTCTCCGAAATAGAGATGCAAAACGGGGATCTCGATCAAAGATGATGGACTTAGGTACTTCGTAGAGTCGAATTACTTCCTTGATGTACAATTCGGCTAATTTAGGAAGACCGTAATCCATTCTAACCGGTATGAAATGAGTTGACTTGGCAAAATGATCTACAATTACCCATATAGCATCATGTTTTGCAAGAGTTAAAGGTAGACCCCTAACAAAATCCATAGTGATCTTTTCCCACTTCCATTGCGGTAAATCGATAGGTTGGAACAATTTGGTGGGAACACAATGCTCTGCCTTAACACGTTGGCACGTGAGACATTTAGATATGAAATTGACTATGGCCTGCTTCTTGCCTAGCCACCAATATAGTTCACGAAGGTCCTTATACATCTTCACGGACCCGGGGTGAATTGAGAAAGAACTCGAATGCGATTTAGTAAGAATGTCAGTGCGAAGAGGTTCATCATTAGGTACACAGATCCGGTCACGGAAACACAAAAGCCCTTCAGAATTAATTTCAAAGTCGAGATTATCCGATAGCTTAGAAACAATGATATGAAGTTCAGGATCTTGCTCTTGTAAAGCCTTGATTCTTAGAATGATGGTAGATTGAACTTGAAGTTCAGCTACGAGGCAACGATGCTTCCAAAGTCGGAAGTGATCATTAATTGCTCGACGAGATACAATACAATGACATTACAATGAGTCAATTTACCACACAATATATATAACTCAATTTCATTGACAATACTTACCAGGCAAAGGTTTGCGGCTGAGTGCATCAACTACTACGTTAGCCTTGCCCGGATGATAATCAATGACAAGATCATAATCTTTAAGAAGTTCCATCCATCTTCGTTGCCGAAGATTTATCTCTTTTTGATTCAAGAGGTACTTGAGGCTTTTATAATCGGTAAAGAGATAACATTTTTCTCCGTAGAGATAATGTCTCCAGATTTTCAATGCAAAGACAACTACAATCAACTCAAGGTCATGAGTAGGGTAATTCATCTCGTGTGACTTAAGTTTTCTCGAACCATAATCGATGACTTTTCCTTCTTGCATCAATGCACATCCTAACCCATGGTGCGATGTATCACTGTAAACTGTGTAGTCTTTTCTAGACTCGAGTTGGGTCAGGACTGGTGCGTGAGTCAAGACTTGTTTCAATTGATTGAAACTCCATTGTTGATCCCCGGTCCAAACAAAAGAAGCTTCTTTCCTCTATAGTTTAGTCAATGGAGCTGCTATTATAGAGAACCCTTTTACGAATCTTCTATAATAGCAAGCAAGCAAGCCCAAGAAAGCTTCTAACTTCTCCAACATTCTTCGGTGGATTATAATCTACAATAGCTTGAATTTTCTTCGGATCCACCTGAATACCCAAAGCTGACACAATATGTCCAAGAAATGCAACTTCGGTGAGCCAAAACTCACACTTAGAGAATTTTGCATACAACTGCTTCTCTCGTAAGGTTTGAAGCACGATGCAAAGATGATCTCGGTGTTCTGCAACATTCTTGGAATAGATTAATATGTCATCTATAAACACCACTGCAAATTTATCAAGATAGGGTATAAAGACCCGATTCATCAAATCCATAAAAGCTGCTGGTGCATTGGTTAACCCAAAGGGCATCACCAAGAATTCGTAGTGTCCATATCTCATGTGGAAGGCAGTTTTAGGTACATCACATTCTTTCACTCTCATTTGGTAATAGCATGGCCTTAAATCAATCTTAGAAAACATAGAGGCGTTCATTAATTGATCGAACAAGTCATCTATTCTAGGCAATGGATACTTGTTCTTGATGGTTACCTTGTTCAATTGTCGGTAATCATTGAACAATCGCATAGAACCATCTTTCTTCTTTACAAAGAGAACAAGTGTTCCCCAAGGCGAAGAGCACGGTTGATTGAAACCTTTATTTAACAATTCTTGAATTTGAGCTTTCAACTCTTTTAATTCAATGGCTACAATTCGATATGGTGCAATGAAAACTGGAGCAGTCCTAGGTTGCACTTCAATGCTAAACTCCACTTCATGGGTTGGGGGTAATCCTAGAAGTTCCTCAGGAAAGACATCAGGAAATTCACATATAATGTCAATGTCCCGTAACTAAGATTCATCTTTGGCTTCTAACGTCAAAGCACACAATAAAGGATTCTTCGTATTCATCAAAACAACGCTTTCCTTGCCAAGACCCCTAAGATACAACTTTCTTTTACAAAAATCTACCCATGTTTGATGCTCACTAAGACAATCTAAGCCTAGGATGATATCAAACTCATGGATCGGTAAGACCAACAAATTGGCTGGGAAAGGAATCCCTTGAATCATTAAGGGCCAGTTCTTGCATACTACCCTCATAGTGACACAATCTCCTAAAGGATTGGTAACATAGATTCTCGATGCTAATGGCTCAGAAGACATGCTATACTTCTTGACTATTATGGTGCTTATAAAAGAGTGAGTAGAACCATGATCAATCAATGAATATAAAGGGCGCAAATATAACTCAATGGTACATGCAATGACATCAGGCTCATCCTTCTCTTCCCTGCTCCTCACAAGATACATTTGGGTGGGGGCTTTAGTGTCTTGTTTGTTGAATGATTTCCCCGAACCACTAGATCTCCCAAAAGTTCACGATGATCCTTGCTTTAATCTCTTTCCTCGAAAAGGTTAAGCTAGAGAGGCAGCAGTAGTCGGAGTAACTGTAGACTTGGTTGCATTCAGTGGACAATCACGAATGAAGTGACCTTGCTCACCACAGTAATAACAAGCTCCAGTCAGGTTACGGCATTGACCCGTTGGGTGCTTATTATGATTGTAGTTTCAAACTGGATGTTGGATGCTTCGATTCGGAACTCCGGTGCTATCAATAGATGCTGCCTTAGCAAAGGATTGAGTCAGAGACTGAGGCCTATCAATATTTCTAGAAAGGGAGGGCTGCGGATAAACATTCTACTTAGGGCCTTGATATTTTCCTTTCTTATTCCATTTGGGAGGTCGAGAATCATCCCTGAACCTCTTCTTCGATTTACCGTGCCCACTAACCCGTTGAGCTTTCTGTGCAGCTTCAGTAGCCTTAACTCGATTCACCAAGTCTTTGAAATCAACAATGCTCAATGCAGTGAACATGAGGCGTAATTCATCATTGAGCCCAACCATGAACATTCAGCACTTCTCCTCCTCCTTCTTGAAGTACTCATCACCTTATCTACAGTACTTACAGAAGTTATGGATGTACTGCTCGATCGGTCATCCGCCTTGCTTGAGATGAAGGAAGATACTTCGCCTTTCAGCGAGATATAACTCACTGACGTACTTCTTATGGAATTCTTTAAGGAAGAACTCCTAGGTTATAGCATCCTCGGAGACCGTCAAAGTAGTAGTCTCCTACCACTGGAGTGCCTCGTCAGCTAGCAACGCAAGGGCACACTCAAGGTTATGCTCATCCGAGCACTACAACTGCTTGTTCAAGATCCGAATAGTGTTTTCCAACCAATACTCTCCAGTTTCAGGGTTATCATCATCTTGACCGGTAAAAGTATAGGCTCGATATTAAGATAGCTTGTCGATATGAGCTCGAGTATGTTGGACAACAAGAGCAATGGGTTGCATAACTTGCTCAACCCTCATTGCAGTCATAAACTGCATGAACATATCAGCCATGTTCTTGTAACATTCAGCCTGAGAGGTAGGTGTTGCAAGCTCAGCATTCTGAATAAGAGGGTCCTGAGGATTTTGAGGGTTTCCTCCTCTTATCTCCTCGCCATGAGTCGAGGAGCCGGTGGCAAGCTCGTCAATATGAGCTTTATTATTTTCAGACATATCTATATTACAAACGATCATATTAGTCGACAAGTCATAATATACACAATATATAACTCCTAGGTGGCAAAGTAACACAATAACAATGCAATAAGCTTCGGTTTAGTCCTAGAAGCGACTGATACCACAAATATAACACCCCATTTCTGGCCTGGTCGAGAACCGAGATGAAAAGTGTTACCGGCAACAACACGATAATCAATATGATAAAAATCTCAACCAACAACACATAGTCAATGTTATATATATATATATATATATATATGGTTACCAAATGTAAGCCTTAACTCAATTTATTCATTTTGTAACGATGATTGCTCATATAGGATCACATTCTATCTTTTATAAACTTTAGGGACTAAATTGTAAGTTTAGTAAATTAAAGGTCCTTTGTCGCAATTGATCAAACCACAATGCAATTAAACTCAATTTCAGCACGCTTGCAAATTTTCATGTTATTCGTAGTTCGATTACCCATCCAATTAAGCAATTTCAAATTTAGTGTCCAATTTGTAAACAATGTAAAACTTCAATCTTTGTCTATTAACAGAATTAACTAACACCGTACCGATACCCTATAGGAATGTATCGGTACACTATGCCTGAATTTCAAATTCCAGAAACAAGATAACAAGCCCGTATCGATACGGTTTAAGACTGTACCGATACTGGTTTACTACGTTGACTTCGTATCGATATGCCTTAGCCCCGTATCGATACCATTTTTACAACCAAATTCTAGTAGCCAAAATCCATATCTATATGCTATGTCATATCGATACACCTTGTTTCTTATGTCAAATTATGCCTAACTGTACTGATACGCCATCACTCTGTATCGATAATGCCTAACCTGTAATGACAAAATTTTGCTAGTTTTTATTCAAATTGACCAAACGGACGATGTTCAAATGCAACAAAAAATAAGTACAACATTTCAATACCATAATCTACCAGTATGCAAAATTCTAGGGTCATTCGAATCCGTTTACTAGGTATTTTACCTTTTGTGTCAATTACGCCATTTTGGTTACCTTTAACTACCACACATAGGTCATATATAAGTTTTAGCCAAATTACAAAATATGCATAGTACAAACATACTAAAAGGGACTCAAACGAATAGTTCAACAACATTGCCACCATCCTAGGAGTTCGTAACGACAAAATACATTACTTGTAGCTTGTAGTGACTTGTCTAACTTCAACTCTTCCGATCTTCAACAACAATAACTCTTTACCCTGGAATTCATAGAAATGGAATACATTAGACTTGCAAGTTTAAGTGAGGTAGTCTTAAGCAACATTAAAGTAAAGGTTTACAAATCCAACCAAACATTTAACATCATCAATGCAATGAGTCTATACTAGCAATGCAATGTTCATATTCAATGACAAAATTCCCCTTGTTTCTTTACTAAGCCTTGGATCAAACAAGATAATGGATACGCGAATTCCTACGCCTCGCCAAATCAATAAGTGGTCTAATCCCTCCGCCTCACCAATGACCAATAGCACAACATCCCTCTACCTCGTCAAATCAATATAGGTTGTAGCCCTAAGACCATAGTCCACTCGTACCCTGAGCTCATGAATTCTATGGCATGCCAATTGTATCCAATGTCCTTTCGAGTCCAAGGTTTCGATGACAACATCAATATTCAATATTCAATGATCAATGCTTCAATGTTCCCATCTATAAGCAATGTTATAATATCAATGTCGATGTCTTCAATGAAAATTTCAATGACCAATGCTTCATTTACCATATTTCGACAGCAATTACTATACAAATTCTGGTACACGATAACAATGACAATATCCATGTTTGATGTACTTACCAAACTTACTGAAACTTAACAATATGTCTATTTACCAATTTGAAGCAATATCTTTAGAGACAATGTTAGCGATTAAATTAGAATTGACAATAATGAGTTCGGGAAGGCTCTTCGCTTATTCTCGAGGCTCCGACTACACTTACCTTGACAATCCAATGCTTTTACGGCTCTCGGATGGCAACTCTTTTGTTCCTAGCCTTTAGTGAATTCAATGGACGCTTCTTATCTACTTCTTGGGCTAGGAAAAATTGATAAGTGTATGTTAGAATCAATACTTCGATATCGTAAACAATATAACAATATCAAAATTCACATCAAAGCTCGAAATAGCTATTGCTTAGTAAATTTCATAGATGGCCAAACCCTAGCTTTAGGTTAAGCTTGATACATCCATGAAATTCAATGATTGATTGAGGAGATAGGCTTAACCGTTCAATAGTTACATTTTGATAACAATGATCCGAGGAAAACTAAGCTTTGGTCTAAGCTCCAATGGAGGTGCTTGCTTACTTTGCAAGAGGAAGAAGATGAAGATGAAAGGAGATGGTTCCTAATTCCTTGATCGGGTAAGCTTTCGTCTCCTTTTTTATTATTTTTTAATCACAATCTTTCCTTCTATTGAAGGAATCTCTCCAGAGAACCCCACATAATGGGTGATAAGTTTTGAGGAGGGGCTAATCGCAAGGTTGGTCCCTCAATTCTCTAGGCTTTGTACTTCTTACCCCAAACTTTTAAGTTCTTATAATTTGGTCACTATAAGATTTCCAATGTATTCAATAAGGTCCTTAGATAGAAAATTGACTCGATTAGAGTCTAATGTCAATATATCTAGCTACAAGGTCAAGTCAATATAATATTTAGACTTTTGCAGTGTAGGGTTTTCGATCACCGGAACCTAATTCTGACTAGACCGGATTTCGGGGTGTTACATGATTTCCATTTTTAAGCGTACTGCCAATCGAGAGCTGACACTCTTTTCTTGTAACACTATGCCAAGCGACGGCTGGCATAGTCAGCGTATTGCAACTCAATATCATAACTGACTTGGGTGGCAACGAACGATTGCTAGATACTGAGTTGAGATGCTTCGAAAGAAGATGTTCAAGTAGATGAGCTTACTTCATAAGTGAAATCTACCCCTCAGGAGTAAAGATTGGGACTTAATCAAATCGGTTTTTGAGAAAACATTCACTATAGATATATAAGGTTTTTGAACATTAATGATACAGGGCAATGACCATCGAACGAGGCAACGCCACCATTGAATCTGCTTGGCAAACAATGCCTAAATAGGATTTATTGAAAGCCAGCATGGTATGATTAATGTGAAAACCATGCACTCCCTGCCAACACTCATCATTTGCTAAGACACTCTCTTGCCAAATTTTATTTTCTTTTATTTTCTTTCCCTTCATTCATCTCAATTTCAACTCAAAACAAACATTTTTCTTGAAGAAAAGTAAACCTGCAAAGCAATTGAAATTTTAAAAACGCATTCCCTGTGGGATCGATAACTCAACTTAACTATTGTATTACTTGCAGACCGTGTATACTTGCATGCAATAGACTTTTCTTGGCATTGTTTTATTACTTTTCCAACATCTTTTACGCCCTATTGCCTGCAATTTTCTATTCACGTCGAGTGTCTACAGTGATTTAGTTGTGTTGCGTTTTTTTTGGTAATATGCATGTCTGGTTTCCGGTCCATGTTCGGGGTGCGAGGCTGCTCCTTCGAACAATGTCGTCTCCAAGGTTTGAACTCGTGCTCTCTCCTTAGAAATACAATGTGCCTTACCAATGCACCCAACACTTGTTGGTTGTGTTGCATGTCTTTTTTATGATACATCTTTTGAGGTTTTATAATTAATAAAATTGATGTTTTATTTTGCAAAAAATAATGTGAAGACTTCCGTAGGAATAGAAATTATGTGCCTCTTTTTGGTGCCTTTATTTATGTTCTCATGTTAAAAAATAAATTTATGGTTTAGAATTAAAGTTTAAGGTTAGGGCTTCACGTTAGAGTTTAGGGAATTATGGATAGGGTGTATTTTTTAAAGTTTAGGGTTTATGATTTATAATTTAAGGTTAAAGTTTAGAGTTTAATTTTTTAGTGTTGGGCATAGAAAGAGGCGCCAAAAAGGGGCAGATGATTTTTGTCCTTTTGGAATAGAAATCCGCTACCTCTTTTCGATGCCCCTATTTATGCCCACACTAAAAATTAGGTTTAGAGTTTAGGGTTTATGGCTAAGGTCTAGGGAATTTGATGTACGATATAAGGTTTAGGATTTAAAATTGAGGGTTAAGACTTGAAATTTAAATTTTTCTCATGTCTTTTAGTGTTGGAGCATATAAATGGGCAACGAGAAAGGCAAAACATTTTTAATCGTTTTATTGATAGTTCCTGTTTTAGTCAAGAATATAACAATTTTGTAGCCGATAAGTTTGGTTTATCCTTTTTTTCTCGACAAAAGTAAATATTATGGCTTAAGGGCTCGAGAAGCCCCTGAACTTTTGGGGAAAAAACCAATTAAGCCCTTAAAGTTTTTTTGCACTCAATGTCACCTTCAAACTCTAAAAATTAACTAATCCGACCCTTTGATTGACGAAATCCGTCGTTGACTGTGACGATGCTGATGTAACAGTCCATGTTAAAAAAGAAATGGCGTGGAAGATGGGCTTAATTGATTTTTCTCTAAAGTTCGAGGGTTTAATTGATTTTTTATAAAGTTTGAGTGTTTAAATATTTAAGCAAAAAAAAAGTTAAAATATTCTAAAAATAAATATTAAATTACTAAAAATAAAAAAAAATAAAAAATAAAATTATGACCATTGTAATAACAAAATAAGATTGAAATTATGTTATAACCTAATAAGTTGGGTAAAATCTAAAATATATTCCAATACATATGATGCAAACGCATGTCACAATATAATTACATACCTTTTATTTGATTGAACCAACAGCTTTCATGGAATTTAAGTTAGAAAATAAGATAAATTAAGAAACAATCTTGGGGTATACAAGGACTCTATAGTGCTTGACTTTATTAAAAAGTTTTTTTCATCTGATCAAACAATGAACGAATAATATTTGGACTTTTGTGGTGTAGGGTTTTCGACCACCGGAACCTAATTCTGACTAGACCGGATTTCAGGGTGTTACATGATTTCCATTTTTAAGCGTACTGCCAATCGAGAGCTGACACTCTTTTCTTGTAACACTATGCCAAGCGACGGTTGGCATAGTCAGCGTATTGCAACTCAATATCATAACTGACTTGGGTGGCAACGAACGATTGCTAGATACTGAGTTGAGATGCTTCGAAAGAAGATGTTCAAGTAGATGAGCTTACTTCGGAAGTGAAATCTACCCCTCAGGAGTAAAGATTGGGACTTAATCAAATCGGTTTTTGAGAAAACATTCACTATAGATATATAAGGATTTTGAACATAAATGATACAGGGCAATGACCATCGAACGAGGCAATGCCACCATTGAATCTACTCGGCAAACAATGCCTAAACAGGATTTATTGAAAGCCAACATGGTATGATTAATGTGAAAACCATGCACTCCCTGCCAACACTCATCATTTGCTAAGACACTCTCTTGCCAAAGTTTTATTTTCTTTTATTTTCTTTCTCTTCATTCATCTCAATTTCAACTCAAAACAAACATTTTTCTTGAAGAAAAGTAAACCTGCAAAGCAATTGAAATTCTAAAAACGCATTCCCTGTGGGATCGATAACTCAACTTAACTATTGTATTACTTGCAGACCGTGTATACTTGCACGCAATAGTCTTTTTCTTGGCATTGTTTTATTACTTTTCCAACATCTTTTACGCCCTATTGCCTGCAATTTTCTATTCACGCCGAGTGTCTACGGTGATTTAGTTGTGTTGTGGGTTTTTTTAGTAATATGCATGTCTGTTTTACGGTCCATGTTCGGGGTGCGAGGCTGCTCCTTCCAACAATGTCGTCTCCAAGGTTTGAACTCGTGCTCTCTCCTTAGAAATACAATGTGCCTTACCAATGCACCCAACACTTGTTGGTTGTGTTGTATGTCTTTTTTAAGATACATCTTTTGAGGTTTTATAATTAATAAAATTGATGTTTTATTTTGCAAAAAATAATGTGAAGACTTCCGCAGGAATAGAAATTATGTGCCTCTTTTTGGTGCCTTTATTTATGTTCTCATGTTAAAAAATAAATTTATGGTTTAGAATTAAAGTTTAAGGTTAGGGCTTCACGTTAGAGTTTAGGGAATTATGGATAGGGTGTATTTTTTAAAGTTTAGGGTTTATGATTTATAATTTAAGGTTAAAGTTTAGAGTTTAATTTTTTAGTGTTGGGCATAGAAAGAGGCGCCAAAAAGGGGCAGATGATTTTTGTCCTTTTGGAATAGAAATCCGCTACCTCTTTTCGATGCCCCTATTTATGCCCACACTAAAAATTAGGTTTAGAGTTTAGGGTTTATGGCTAAGGTCTAGGGAATTTGATGTACGATATAAGGTTTAGGATTTAAAATTGAGGGTTAAGACTTGAAATTTAAATTTTTCTCATGTCTTTTAGTGTTGGAGCATATAAATGGGCAACGAGAAAGGCAAAACATTTTTAATCGTTTTATTGATAGTTCCTGTTTTAGTCAAGAATATAACAATTTTGTAGCCGATAAGTTTGGTTTATCCTTTTTTTCTCGACAAAAGTAAATATTATGGCTTAAGGGCTCGAGAAGCCCCTGAACTTTTGGGGAAAAAACCAATTAAGCCCTTAAAGTTTTTTTGCACTCAATGTCACCTTCAAACTCTAAAAATTAACTAATCCGACCCTTTGATTGACGAAATCCGTCGTTGACTGTGACGATGCTGATGTAACAGTCCATGTTAAAAAAGAAATGGCGTGGAAGATGGGCTTAATTGATTTTTCTCTAAAGTTCGAGGGTTTAATTGATTTTTTATAAAGTTTGAGTGTTTAAATATTTAAGCAAAAAAAAAGTTAAAATATTCTAAAAATAAATATTAAATTACTAAAAATAAAAAAAAATAAAAAATAAAATTATGACCATTGTAATAACAAAATAAGATTGAAATTATGTTATAACCTAATAAGTTGGGTAAAATCTAAAATATATTCCAATACATATGATGCAAACGCATGTCACAATATAATTACATACCTTTTATTTGATTGAACCAACAGCTTTCATGGAATTTAAGTTAGAAAATAAGATAAATTAAGAAACAATCTTGGGGTATACAAGGACTCTATAGTGCTTGACTTTATTAAAAAGTTTTTTTCATCTGATCAAACAATGAACGAATAATATTTGGACTTTTGTGGTGTAGGGTTTTCGACCACCGGAACCTAATTCTGACTAGACCGGATTTCAGGGTGTTACATGATTTCCATTTTTAAGCGTACTGCCAATCGAGAGCTGACACTCTTTTCTTGTAACACTATGCCAAGCGACGGTTGGCATAGTCAGCGTATTGCAACTCAATATCATAACTGACTTGGGTGGCAACGAACGATTGCTAGATACTGAGTTGAGATGCTTCGAAAGAAGATGTTCAAGTAGATGAGCTTACTTCGGAAGTGAAATCTACCCCTCAGGAGTAAAGATTGGGACTTAATCAAATCGGTTTTTGAGAAAACATTCACTATAGATATATAAGGATTTTGAACATAAATGATACAGGGCAATGACCATCGAACGAGGCAATGCCACCATTGAATCTACTCGGCAAACAATGCCTAAACAGGATTTATTGAAAGCCAACATGGTATGATTAATGTGAAAACCATGCACTCCCTGCCAACACTCATCATTTGCTAAGACACTCTCTTGCCAAAGTTTTATTTTCTTTTATTTTCTTTCTCTTCATTCATCTCAATTTCAACTCAAAACAAACATTTTTCTTGAAGAAAAGTAAACCTGCAAAGCAATTGAAATTCTAAAAACGCATTCCCTGTGGGATCGATAACTCAACTTAACTATTGTATTACTTGCAGACCGTGTATACTTGCACGCAATAGTCTTTTTCTTGGCATTGTTTTATTACTTTTCCAACATCTTTTACGCCCTATTGCCTGCAATTTTCTATTCACGCCGAGTGTCTACGGTGATTTAGTTGTGTTGTGGGTTTTTTTAGTAATATGCATGTCTGTTTTACGGTCCATGTTCGGGGTGCGAGGCTGCTCCTTCCAACAATGTCGTCTCCAAGGTTTGAACTCGTGCTCTCTCCTTAGAAATACAATGTGCCTTACCAATGCACCCAACACTTGTTGGTTGTGTTGTATGTCTTTTTTAAGATACATCTTTTGAGGTTTTATAATTAATAAAATTGATGTTTTATTTTGCAAAAAATAATGTGAAGACTTCCGCAGGAATAGAAATTATGTGCCTCTTTTTGGTGCCTTTATTGATGTTCTCATGTTAAAAAATAAATTTATGGTTTAGAATTAAAGTTTAAGGTTAGGGCTTCAGGTTAGAGTTTAGGGAATTATGGATAGGGTGTATTTGTTAAATTTTAAGGTTTATGATTTATAATTTAAGGTTAAAGTTTAGAATTTAATTTTTTAGTGTTGGGCATAGAAAGAGGCACCAAAAAGGGGCAGAGGATTTTTGTCCTTTTGGAATAGAAATCCGCTACCTCTTTTCGATGCCCCTATTTATGCCCACACTAAAAATTAGGTTTAGAGTTTAGGGTTTATGGCTAAGGTCTAGGGAATTTGATGTACGGTATAAGGTTTAGGATTTAAAATTGAGGGTTAAGACTTGAAATTTAAATTTTTCTCATGTCTTTTAGTGTTGGAGCATAGAAATGGGCAACGAGAAAGGCAAAACATTTTTAAACGTTTTATTGATAGTTTCTGTTTTAGTCAAGAATATAACAATTTTGTAGCTGATAAGTTTGGTTTATCCTTTTTTTCTCGACAAAAGTAAATATTATGGCTTAAGGGCTCGAGAAGCCCCTGAACTTTTGAGGAAAAAACCAATTAAGCCCTTAAAGTTTTTTTGCACTCAATGTCACCTTCAAACTCTAAAAATTAACTAATCCGGCCCTTTGATTGACGAAATCTGTCGTTGACTGTGACGGTGCTGATGTAGCAGTCCACGTTAAAAAAACAATAGCGTGGAAGAGGGGCTTAATTGATTTTTCTCTAAAGTTCGAGGGTTTAATTGATTTTTTATAAAGTTTGAGTGTTTAAATCTTTAAGCAAAAATAAAAATAAAAAAATGTTAAAATATTCTAAAAATAAATATTAAATTACTAAAAATAAAAAAAAAGTAAAAAATAAAATTATATGACCATTGTAATAACAAAATAAGATTGAAATTATGTTATAACCTAATAAGTTGGGTAAAATCTAAAGTATATTCCAATACATATGATGCAAACTCATGTCACAATATAATTACATACCTTTTATTTGATTGAACCGGCAGCTTTCATGGAATTTAAGTTAGAAAATAAGATAAATTAAGAAACAATCTTGGGGTATACAAGGACTCTATAGTGCTTGACTTTATTAAAAAGTTTTTTTCATCCGATCAAACAATGAATTTCATCTTGTTTGATGCATCCAAGCAATAGTATCATAAGAAAATCCAAGCATTGTTTTTATAGTGAGATCACTTCCTTGGTTAAAGAAGATTTTTTTATTAAAAAAGTAACTTTATATTTCTAAAAATTCATTGATAGTGTTTTTTATTTTAGTATTTTTTAATTTTTTTAGTATTATAATATTTATTTATATTTTTGATATTTCAATTTAATTCAAATAATTTCTTAATTTTATTTATTTTCTTAAAGATTAAATAAGCCCTCAAGTTTTCTAACAAAATTAACTTAGCCCTCGAACTTTCTAACAAAATCAATTAAGCCCCTTTAGACACATCATCATTCACACGTGGACTGCCATGTCAGCACCGTCACGGTTCACGATGGATTCCGTCAGTCAAAGGATCGGATTAGATTTCGTCATGATTAATTTTGAGGGTGACATTGAGTGCGAAAAAACTTTAAGAGCTTAATTAATATATTTTTTCAAAAGTTGATGGGCTTTTTGAGCCCTTAAGCCAAATTTTATTAATAAGGAACCGGTTTCTGAAAGAAGACAGACACAACACAACCGAGCCAACAAAAACTAAACTCACGCAATGTCACCAAAAGTTAAAAAAAACAAAGAACCACTGGTAAGACAAACTATTAGATATGTTTGGCTCACCACGTCATCTGTGCCCCAATCAATAAGGTTCATCCATCTCACTTTAACTTTTAAAAATCACACACTTTCTATTAATCACATGTAGACAAAAAATGAATATTCCCCTTAAAAAAATATGAAATGGATGGACTTATTAGCTAGACCACAGATGACATGAGCAACTAATAATTTTTCCGCTGGTAAATCATGGTACAAAATCAACGGTTTGGTAAATCATAGTCAAGATGACGAAAAATCACCCTACACCATTCTCAGAAACCAATTTCCTTCCCAACACCAGATCAAGAACTAAAATTGGTGCAAGAACTTTCCACTTTAAAAATGAATTTTGACCCAAATCGTGACTATGCCACCGGACCGACCCTCAGCTACTGCAAAAGCACAAATCAAAGTCAACGCCTCCAAAGCTTTCCAATGTTATGGATGAAAATATGGAAGAAGAGAATGTGTTTGATTAATAGCTTGAAAGAGAAGTTACAACAGAAGGAGATGAGGAAAATAGAGTCTATTAGTATTACATCAGTTTTTGCATAAAACTTCCCTTTGCAACTATTTGTTATTTATAGCCTAACAAGCAGCCCAATTTAAGCTGACATAGTCTTCATACTTTGTGGACATGTTTTTGATCAGTGAGCCAATACGAATAGCAGATATCTGACCCAAGCCCGGTGTCAATCCAATAGATCTGCAACATATTACCATTCATAATAGCTTTCCAATGTCAGACTCCGTAAAAGAACCTTTTTTTGTCTCCTATATATATTAAAACTATTTCCACTATTTCACTGAAAATTATTCGCCTCACCATCGTCACTTTGGCGCCCGAAACCAACCCTCATGTGTTCCACGTAGAGGTGCTAATTGATCACCTTGCAAACAACTCGAGTTAAATTCGATGAACGTTCAATTCGAGTTGCCTCGACTCAAATTCGAGTTTTACTCGATAACTTAGCGAGCCGAGCAATGTCCCACTCAACTCGATAAGTTTGCGCGCAACTGTTGTTTTTTATAATTGTTTTTTCTGTATTTCCCGAGAACTCAAAAAGTTAATTTATATTAATAAGAAACTCACTTATAATAATTAGCCTTTCCAATTATTTTTTGTACTAAAGTCTTTCTTTTTTCTTATTATTTCATGTATAAAAGTAGAAAAAAGAAGAAATCTTTCGTTCTCATATAGAAGAACACGATTGAAGGTTAAAATCCCGAAATCACTAAGGCAACCTCTCATTTGTTGTCCATCGAATATTGTTGAGAAACTAAAAGAATCTCACAATCGAATACTGTAAAACTTAATTTGATTTTGATATAACAAATTGTCTAAGGACCTATTTGTAAAAGTAAATAAATTTTGAAGTATTCTAAAGTCTCACAAATTGACAAGCAATTTGAACCAAAAACTGATTTTAAATCAAAACATTCAAACCAAACAAAATTTCCAATTGTTTCAAAGTCAAACCTTACAATTACACTAAGGCGTATCGATATGCTCTAGTCGTATCGATACGGTTTTACGTTACTGAAATTTCAATCGCCTAAAGTGTACCAATACGGTTAACCCCGTATCGATACGATTTTTAAATTGAGTTTATTTTTAAGGCATAGCGTACCGATACGGTAATCCTGTATCGATACGGTTTGGTTTGATTCGATAAATCTTTGCATTAAATGAATATAGTCGCTGCGTGTCAGTTATGGGAATTAGCAAATTTTAAACGGTCGTTGGACCGTATTGATACGCCCCTATAGCGTATCGATACGATTTTTGCTTAACTTTCACTCAGATTTCCAGTGAGCAAAATCTATATCGATAAGGTCTTTGAGCATCGATACGCCCCTTATTTTACCGATATGCCTTTATGTGTATCGATACACCCCTCTTGAATGTGCACAACGATTCTTTCTGTTTTGAGACAGGTATCTATACGATTGTTCGTGTACCGATACAGTAGGTTGCAGAAGCGCATTTATTGCGGGAAAAATGGAGCCCAGCAGCTCCATTGATGATCTCAACCACCAGAATGGCTAAAAAAATGCAAGGGTATAAAGCAAGCCTCCAAAGACACAACAACAACTATTGAACATATTTGCAACATCCAAGCATATAACCAAACCCTTGAGCTTAAAGAGTTAAATTCTTGTATCTCATTTGTTGTAATTTTCATTGTATACATTTCTTTCAAGTTTGGGGAGAGTTTGTAATTTGGGCAACATCTCAATCTTGTGAGAGATAATCTTAAGCTTACCATCTCTTCTTTGTAATAAGAGTGTCTTGGTTAATCTTTGGGTTGAAAGATTAACGGTTTGTAAAGGTTACCTCCTAAGTCTACAAAATGGGAAGAATATCTAGTGGATATTGTTTAAAATCCTTAGTGGGAGCTAAGGTAGTGGATGTAGAGCTTGTTCGAAGCTTGAACCACTATAAATTGCCTTAACTTCAATTTTTATATTTTCAATTTGCTCCCTTCAACTTTAAAACCCAATTCACCCCCCTCTTGGCCAATTTCGATTCGATTGATCCACTCAACAAATACCGACTTCATCTCTAATTTGGTCACGACTAATTCGTTTATTTATCTCTCCAGTCCTCACATTTTTTTTCTGATTTTGTATGTTTACATTAAGCTCCAATATTATCTTTAGATTTTACTTATATTTGAAAAAAACAAGGTAAAAATTTTGATGAGCTTAAGGAGTAACAAGTCGAGTAACGAGATTTTTAATGAGCACGAGTCGAGTAATTTTTATCGAGCTTAATGAGCAACGAGTCGAGTAACGAAATTTTTTAGCAAGTATGAATCATGCACTACTCAACTAATGACTGAATCGCTTGATAAGCAACCCTAGTTGCACTATAATATTCCCATCTTCACTCCTTTCGGCTCCTAGACCAGATCTTGGATTCTCAGCATTCCTCACCATTTCCACTATCGCTTCTTGTTCATCTCCCTCGATTTGGATCCCTACTTTCTTCCCAAACTCCAGAGCTTTTCGAGCTTCTCGAGTAAGGATATCCCACCAACGAACAAGGTCAGAATTAGAAAGAGAGTATTCTTCCATCTCTAAAATAACAATGTTGTTACCCTTAAGTACATTAAAAGTGATCGTATAATGAAGGATTAAGTAAGATAATAAGTGATTAGTTCAGTTAAGTAGCTACAACGGCTAACTGAATTAATCACAGACTAACTTAATTCTTCGTTATAAATATCAGGATGATGCATTAGTTGGCCTCTGATTTTTATAATGCATGCTATAGCTTTAGTTTGGTTTATCCTATGCATTTAAGAAACTAATCCATGTAAATTTATCTTGGAAGGCAACGTACCAATAAAGGAAAGATAGTTGCATGGGAGTAAATCATGAAAACAACAGGTGGGTTGAACCCTAATTTAATTAGGGTTGCTGATATAAATACTGTGTTCTTTGTGTAATTAAGTGTAATTAATCAGTTGTGCCGTTTTTAAACTATTATTGTAATTTGTTGCAGAGCACGAATGCTAAATTTTCCACTATCTACCAAACCCTAACTCTATTTTTTAGTTGCCCTTCCGATTTTCAAGGCTTCGTCCTAATTAATCTGAATCGACCCACGTCACACACTTGACTTTAATTGGTGGGTGAGTATTCCCGCGAGAAATTTTTTGTATACACAAGGCCTCGAACTTTTTTTTGCTCGGAAAAATAGTATTTTATTAAAAATTATAAATCTGAGTTGTGTGCCTCGTTAAAAACCTACAACAACGCCTCGAACTCAAGACATATTTAAGCGATACCAAGCTGCTTACCACTTAGACCAACCCCGTTAGAAACCCTAACTCTATTTTCTTTAAAGGTGGTCCGTTTTTAACTTGAATGCTTCTCCCTCGGCTTAATTAATTAACCTATACATCACAGTTCACATATAAATATGTGGTATGATATTCTCCTTTATTTCATCATCTAAAAAGCCTGACAACTGAAATATGGAGTTAGCTTTCCTATGTGCTCTCACTCTCTTCGTTCTTGTTGTCATCTTTTCCTCCACCCGAAAGACAAATGGTTATTCCAACACAAGTCTTCCACCGGGCCGGACAGGCTTACCATTCATCGGGGAGAGCCTCGAATTTCTTTCGGCAGGCCGAAAGGGTCACCCCCAGAAGTTTATCTACGATAGAATGGCCAAGTACCACTCTAGAGTCTTTAAAACATCGATATACGGAGAGCCCACGGCCGTCTTCTGTGGCCCGGCCGGGAACAAGTTCTTGTTCTCCAATGAAAACAAGCTTGTCACCACTTGGTGGCCGGATACCGTTGACAAGATATTCCCGACCTCGCCGCAGACGTCTTCGAGAGAAGAGGCCAAGAAGATGAGGAAGCTACTCCCTAATTTCGTCAAACCGGAGGCCTTGCGAAGATACGTCGGAATGATGGATTCCATAGCGCAAAGCCACTTCGAGAATTGTTGGGAAGGACAATCACGAGTATCCGTGTCCCCACTCGCAAAGAAGTACACCTTCTTGGTGGCGAGCAAGGTGTTCTTAAGCCTCGAGGAACCCGAACACGTGGAGCGATTGTCTCGTCCCTTTAACACATTGGCCTCTGGGGTCCTATCGTTCCACATAAACATTCCCGGAACACATTTCAACCGTGCCATCAAGGCTTCGAACATCGTAAGGCGAGAATTGGATTTGATTATCAAGCAAAGGAAGAATGATCTTGCTGAGAAAAGAGCCTCTCCTACGCAAGATATACTGTCACATATGCTATTGACATGTGATGAGAATGGACAGTATATGAATGAAGTGGATGTGGCAAGTAAGATTCTTGCTTTGCTTATCGGAGGACATGATACAGTAAGTTCTGCCATTACTTTCCTTGTCAAGTACCTTGCTGAGCTACCCGAGATCTACCACAAAGTGCTCAAAGGTAATCTCTTCATTAAAAGCTCAAATTCTATATTAGTATCTATCTTTATTATAATGTAGGGCCCATATTGTTGTGCATTCAAATTTAATGATTGTGTATCAAAAATTTAAAATGATTTTATGATAACGATTTGCAATAATAATGTTTGATGGCAATTAAAAATATATGAACCTTCGTGTTGTTTGACTTTATGTCAACTTCACTTTTAATGTTAATGAATATTTGGTCTTGCAAAAAAAAATTATGTACGGTTAGGTTCCACTTATATAGAATATAAACTCATAATTTTACACGTTTTTAAATTGTTGGGAGTAGAAAATAGATGATTGAGATTAATACCTCATTTTTTTTTTCAAGTGATAATCTTCACACATCTTACTGTTAATTTCAGTCATTCGTTTAACATATCCAACGATCTAAAAAATATGTAAAACTTAAAAACTTTACACTATATAAGCGGATCCTCTCTCTCATAACCATACATGCATGTTAATTAGATACACATATATAAACGGATCCTCTATATATATATTTTTGAAGAAATAGTTGTAGCTTTATATGTTAATTAGATGCATGCATGTTCGCGTTTAGTCGGCATACATTTTGCAACTATTACTCTCGCCATTGTGATTAAAATATTTAGGGTCCTCTGTAATTTATTAAAATAAAATTTTTAATATAAAAAATATTTATTGATTTGTTATATGTTTGGTAGAATAACTTTTGAATAAAATTAAATAGCATACATTTTGCAACTACTATTCTCGCCATGATGATTAAAATATTTAGGGTCCTGTGTAATTTATTAAAATAAAATTTTTAATGTTTAATTTTTTTTTATTGATTTATTATATGTTTGGTAGAAGAACTTTTGAATAAAATTAAATATTTGTTAAATTGTTATATATGTGGTAGTTTTAAATAAAACTCGAAACTTTCAATTTAAACATTTTATAACTATGACTCTCCCTCTAAGAAAATCTGTTACATGATGATATTGTGCGCTTGGGCTTGACATATGTTCATGCACAAGGAAAAATTACTACTTTTTGGAACGTGTCGCTATAGGTGCTCTTTTCGATGTTTTTCTTTTGTGGAAGTCACGTAATTTTTTTTTTGGTGGTATTGCTTCATGTTGTAATGGTATTAATTATATATAGAGAGAAATATATTGATGGTTAGCTGTGGTCGCGCCTCTTGAAAATTTTAAATTTTTTAGTTTATATTTTTTATATTTTTATTAGCGATTTTAGTTCACACCTTTGGATTTTAATATATTTTTCTAACAATTTGTATATTTGACATAAGATCTTACATTCATCCCTAATTATATATAAGTTAAACTACGACCAAAGTTACTTAATTATAAGTTTAGTAACAAACATGTCATTCTAAAAAAAGCTATAAACAAGTCAATCAATATATTGTTACAAACAAGTCACCCTACTTAAAAACAAGCCACTCTACTTACAAACATGTTACTCAATTAACATATTATTATAAGCAGATCACTTAATTAAAACATAAAGGAGTTACATGCTTGTAACAATATGTTAATTGAGTACATGTTTGTAAGCAGAATAACTTGTTTGTAACAACATGTTAATTGAGTGATTCGTTTGTAACTTTTAAAAGAAAAAGTATTTTTTTTACTAAAACCATAGATAAATGACCTTGGTTATAGTTTACCCTTATAGATATATCCTTCAAATTGGTTTAATTTTTTTGACAAATCTTAATTCTAATTCTAATCCTACCTAGAGGGGAAAGGAAGGGGAGACTGGGAAGGAAGGGGGTGTTCCTAGTGGGTCTAAAACCCATGACCTAAAGAAAATGAGGGAACAAAGATGAGCATTTTGGCCAACCAACCAAATGTGTTTGCTCTTACGTATTAATTAATAAAAATATGTTTAACTAAACAATTACATATGCAGAGCAAATGGAGATAGCAAAATCAAAAGCCCCGGGACAGTTGCTGAATTGGGAAGACATTCAAAAGATGAAGTACTCATGGAACGTAGCATGTGAAGTAATGCGTCTTGCTCCACCTTTCCAAGGGAATTTTAGAGAAGCACTCAACGAATTCATATATGCTGGTTTCGCCATTCCAAAGGGTTGGAAGGTCAGACCAGAATCTTAACCAAAATTTAATTAATTTTAATTCTATCTATCTATTTATTTTCTCCGATATATACAGTTGTATTGGACTGTGCATTCAACCCATAAGAATCCAGAATACTTCCCGGAGCCTGAGAAGTTCGACCCGTCGAGGTTTGAAGGAAACGGACCGGCTCCTTACACATACGTTCCGTTCGGAGGAGGCCCAAGAATGTGTCCCGGGAAAGAGTATGCTCGCCTCGCAATACTAGTTTTCATGCACAATATTACCAAGAGGTACAAGTGGAAGAAGCTTCTTCCTCATGATAATATTATTGTAGACCCAATTCCAGTGCCGGAAAAAGGCATGCCCATTCATCTCTTTCCTCAAACAACCATGACCTAAACTGTTCTCAGTTTTATGACTTCTCTATGTACTACACCACTCTCATGGTTTTATTAATAATAATCTATATTAAAACAAACAGGTGCAATATTAATTTAAATATTATAGAATATCATAAAAAATAAATAACAATTAATTAAAAACAGAACTTAAAATCGGACAGAGCTGAAAATCAATTTTTTTTGTTGAGGTATGTATAAATAATTTTTTAAGACAAATTCGTCATCTCCTCAATGCCTTGAGTTATATTAGATGTTTATCTCTCAAGATACAACAGCACACATTCACAACAATAACACAACTGCAGTAAATAATCGAACACAACTTTACCTTCCTCAATCACTGAAAACCAAAAACATTTTTCATGCATGTAATATTTTTTGATATTGTGAATAATTTTGAGTTGTGTAAAATGTTTTTGAAATCACTCATTTATATAGAGGATAGAAAAATAAATAAAAATATTAAATTATTTGATAAAAAGTTAATGGATATAAATGAATAGACATATCTTTTCAATAAATATGCTCACCAAAGGATATATCTTTTTAATAAATATGTTTACCAAAAGATAGATATTTTTAGTAATAAATATGTTTACCAAGGGATAGATCTTTTCAATAATTTTGTTCGTTAAGGGACATAACTTTTGCTTAACGTAAGCATCAGTTTTTCATTCATCTTTATTTATTATTTTTCAACAATTTATTGCCTAAGAAGTAAAGATTTTGAAATGGGTTAATTAACTCCTTCATACATGAAATATATCGAATTTTAGATTTTGTACATTTACTTTTTTTATTCTCAATTTCATACATTAACTTTTTTGTCATCAATAGGTTTACACATTTTCGTCATGGAAGCTGATGTATACCACTAGGACCACTCATATTTTGACACGTGGTATTTGTTTTATTTTAAAAAATCTCAATTTACTTAAGGGTTAATAACAATATCAGTCCTCGATGTTTTATTGATATTTTAATTTAGCCTTTCAAATTTTTTATAAATAAAATACTTATTTTAAAAGATTACAAAAATGATAAACCTTGCTGCCCCTCAGGGTTTTAAATAGCGGTCGCGATCGCGGTTGCGGCACTATATCACGGATTCAAACAAAAACGACTGAATTGCGGCGATCGCGGACTGTTTTTACCCCAATCGTAATTTCGGACGGCGGTACAACCGCTATATCGCGGTTGATATCGCGGGCGCGGTCCGCTTTTTAAATCCCTGCTAACCCTCACCCTTGCTAACCCTTACCCTCCTTAATCAATTACAATCAGCCGTCGTCTTATTCCCCGGCCAAGCTCCGTTTGGCTTCAATCTTCTCCGATGATCGCCACTGTTAAGGAACCAATGGCAGAATCTATAGGCAAACCCTTGCTAACCTTTTAAGGCGAGCATAAGCAGCCTCCATCTTAGTTAAGGAACCAAAAATGCTATAATATCTAATGAAGGCATTTCCAGTGGCAGAATCTATAGGCAAACCCTTTAAAACCATCTCCTTCAATGTATTCTCCATCAAATCGAGCTGCCCGTGCTTTCCAAAACAAGAGATAGCCAATGGATACACTTGGGATAACAAGTTAAATCTGTGCAGAATTATTTGATCCAAAATTTTCTGTACTTGGTGAAAATTCCCCATCTTTCCATAAGCATCCATGAATTTCGAAACCAGAAGAATATCAGGCATAAAAGATGAAGTATTTAACATTTCCTTTCACATTGCCTCAGCCAGAGGGAAAAGCCCATTATCTGCATAACAAAGCAAGAGAGAAGAAAGGTATCACTGTCGGGTATCAAACCTTTGTTGTTCAATAAGGTTAATTTGAAATAAAAGTATATAAACGAAATACAATAATTTTAAAAGAATATAACATATTCGAAATAAACAAAACATGAATTGTTAAGGCCTGCACAAACATAATTTCTTTAAGACAAATTTCGGCCACTCCTTTGCGCTTGAGTTGCTTGGCCGTTAGTTTCCCATGATACAACAACAGATGATCTTCGATAGTAGCACTTTTGAAGAAATCACGAACAAAACCCTTGCCTTTCACTATGACTGAAAATATAATGCAATTATTGAAAAGCATAATTTTTATAAGGGAGAACTAGGTTAAAAATGTGGGAAACAAATATTCCGAAAATATGACCATTAATTCTCCATCCGATTTAATTTAGAAATCTTCAGTTAATACCATATTCACTTGGATATATTTTTCGTGAATTGCAAGTATTACTGATATGCTAATCTTAAGGAAAAAATTATTCGAAGAGGGTAAAATATCTGCAGGCCCACGAAAAGCCCGACCGATTCAAACATTAGCGTCACCTACGTCGTGCGGGTGCGCTCTAGCTCGAATAGGATTGATTCGCACCCCATGCACTTGGGGCACAATTTCCATTCAAGTAATTCAATGACCACAAAGTGGGTAAGAGTATATAAACACTTCTCATGCCATTTGTCTCATCCATGTGGGATAAGGGATTTTTTTCTTTCTTTACTCAATTCACAACTACCTTACTTTGTGCATCAATTTCTCATTCAATACTCAACAATTTTGAGCATATGAGATATCGTTTGTTTAGACGATGATATACTCCAAACAACTACCTCTCCGACAAGAGTATTTGTTCTCATGGTTATGTCCATATGGCCCTGGACATCGCCTAGTTCTGCAAGAGTTTGAAAGAACTATGTCAGTAGTCTCCTTGAAGCGACCCCACTTCACTCTTACATATGTGACTTATGTTGCTCGGCTCACTGAAGCACACAATGGTCATTAAAAGCTTTTGGCTTACCCTATCTCACTTTGATCATTGTTTACATCATAGGAAAAGACTTGGGGATGAATACCCCCACAGTGATCGACTGGTCTATGCAATTAGGTTGTCCTTTTGAACCTAGATCTTGGGATCTTCAGTCAACTAGGTAGGGTTTTCCTTCACATAGCGCCTTTATTTTCCATGGGCTTTAGTCTCATTCCTTTAGATGTTTTCTCAACTTGATCTCGGTTTAACCCTTTGGTTAGTGGATCCGTAATGTTATCCTTTGATTTCATATAATCAATAGAGATAACTCCATTTGAGATCAGTTGTCTAACGGTATTATGTCAATGACACATATGTCTTGACTTGCCGCTGTACATGATTTTTTTGCCCTAGCAATCGTTGCTTGGTTGTCACAATATATGCATACTGTGGGCACAAGTTTCGGCCATTCAGGAATGTCCTCAAGAAATTGTCTAAGCCATTCGGCTTCCTCTCTAGATTAGTCAAGAGCAACAAACTCATATTCTATTGTAGATCTGATTATAATCATTTATCTTGAGGATTTCCATGACACGACTCCTTCTCCCATAGTGAATACATATCCACTTGTGCCTTTGGAATCTTGAATATCAAATATCCAACTGGCATCGAAGTATCCTTCTAAGACAGCTGGGTCTATGGAACAATGCAATCCGTAGTCCCGAGTATATTTGAGATATCTTAGTACCCTCACAATTGCTTTCTAGTGATTTTCCCTGGATTACTTGTGAATCTTCTTAAACTGCTCACAGTAAAAACTATATCTGATTTAGTACAGCTCATGAGATAAATTAAGTTGCCTATGACTCTTGCATATTCCACTTGATGAATAATTTCCCCTTTATTCTTAGATAAAAGTGAACAGGGGTACAATGGAGTTATGACTACGTCATAATCATCCTTGTTAAATTTCTAGATAACCTTGTCCACATAGTTTGACTGAGTCAATATGAGACCTTTAGTTGACTTTTTGATTTGGATGCCTAGAATTGTATCCGCCAATCCCATATCTTTCATGTCAAATCTCAAATTTAACATATTTTTGATATCTTTTACCATTTCATTGTTACTTCCAACAATGAGTATTTCATCAATGTACAAACATAGGATGACATATCCAATATTTGTAGTTTTGACATATACATTCCTTCAGAGGATTGTATAGCGTCACTATACATTAGAGGTTCATCCTCTAGCATGAAGGTTAGGAAATCAGATCCAAAAGATTTTTCCACCTTTGCACGTTTGCTCTTTCTTGGCTTTATTTCAAATTCAGCCTCTTGTTGATCATCCAAAGTTATTTTATTGAACCCTTGATCAATCTCCCTAGATTTATAAGGGAATATATTCTCAAAGAATGATGCATTCTTTGATTCCATTATTGTATTCTTGTGAATCTTAGGATTCTTTGATTCATATACAAGAAACCGATAAGCATTTCTATGTTCTGCATAGCCAATGAAATTGCAATCCACAATTTTAGGACCTATTTTCATTTGTTTTGGTAATGGGGCCATTACCTTGTCAAGACACCCCCACATTTTCAAGTGTTGGTAGGAAGGTTTTTGACCTTTCCACAATTTATATAGTGTCTTATCCTTTTTTCTTTCGGGGAACCTTATTATAAAGGTAATTTGTTGAAAGGACAGCTTCCTCCCACATGTTCTGTGATAACCCATAGCTTCCTAACAAAACATTCATCATTTCTTTTTAGAGTTCGATTTTTCTATTCGGCTACTCCATTAGATTGATGAGAATACTGCATTGTTATTTCATGAATAATACCATGTTGTGAGCAATATTCACCAAATGGATTAACATATTCACCACCACAATCACTTTTTACCATCTTAATCTTTTTATTAAGTTGGTTTTCAACTTCCTGCTTATAGAGTATAAATATCTCTATAGCCTCGTCATTGCTTTTAAGTAAATACACAAAACAATATATTGTGCTATCGTCGATGAAGGTAATAAGAAATTTATTTACTCCTTTCGTTTGTGTATTATCCCCAAATTAGCTTAGGAGTATGATATTAATTCGATAACTAAATTAAGTGTTCTAATGTAACACTTGATTGACCAATTAAGTAATTTGTGATTAAATTGAAACAATGAAGAAATGAATAACCATTTTAGAAAGGGCTTAACCGAATTACTAAGAAACCTTTAGAGTTGCATGCTAAATAATTATTAGTTCAAGGACTAGTAACAGGGGCGATTCAAAGATTTTGGGGGCCCTGTGCAATTTATTAAAATTGAGCTCTTAATTTATAATCAGTATGAGATATAAGTGTTTTTTAAAAAAATACTTTAATACAAAAAATATTATTAAATTATCCTCTTAAGCAACAAAAAATTGACTTATAAACATCTAAATATCAAACATTTTCACTTCAAAATTATCATTCTTTTTGCATGTTTTAAGTTTTAAATAATTTTTTTATATACACATGATTATATATATAGTTTTATAATTTTTTACAAATATTTAATTTAATTTAGGTTCCCTATTTTCGGGGGCCCTCTCTCTTGGGGGCCATGTGCGGTCACTCCTATTGCGCCTGTCCAAAACCCCCCACCGACTAGTAAACATGTAAGATCATGGTGTAGGCATTTGTTCAAGGAAGGGGGAGGGGTTTCGGCCTCTTGAGGGGAATCATGTTTAGTGAAAGAAAGCTAAGTGAAGATCGAAGGGCTGCATGTTGAGTTATCCTTGGATTAATTTGTTAATCTCACCCGAATGAATTGATGCTTAAGGGCTTCCTTTTCTCCATTGGAATTTAATGTTAACTTGAAAAGTAGATAGTGCATCGTTGTGCTTGATTTGATAGATTGTTGAGGAGATAAACCTTGGGTTATGCATCTTTTAAGATTAAACAAATTGTGTATACTTGAATCTCTAGTTAGTGATGTGAAATGCTTATGGGATTTAGCTAGAAGCTGTTTCGAAATCCTTTGAGTTTAAATTGTAAAATTTTCATGAAAACATGTGTGTAGCTTGCTGGAAAATTGTATTGTCTCTTGTGTAATTTGAGTATGTATTCATGGTGAAATCCAGGGCTCATTTGAATGATAAACTTGCTGAAATTGCCACGCTATGTGATTTTTGCAACATTATTATAATGTTAAGCTTGTTTGGTAATCAAATTCATGATTATTAAGGAGGTTTGATTTGTTCGATTGAAGGTAATGAAGCTGGCCATAAGTGTGTCCTGCTTTAGAAATGATTTAAGTAACCTTAAACTAATGCGAAATTTTGTTACATGAGAAGAAATCTTTAATTACATGCTTACAATGTTTGTTTGTAACTTGAATGTGAAATGAGGAGTGTTATGCTAATAGATTGAACTGTTTTACAAGTTTGATCTTAGGACTGTTTTATGTTAAATAGGAACTGTTTTGATAAATATTATGGGCTGCTAGTAATCTGGAAATAGGAAACTGCTTTGTAAAGAAAAGGGAGTTGTTTCGTAAAGAATAGGGACTGATTTTTGAATTATAAGGGACTGTTTTATAAATTTAAAATCAGGGGACAATTCTGTAAAATTGAGGGGTTGATTTTGAACTAATAAAGACTGTTTTGGACTGTTTGCATTTACCGAATGCATGTTGGACTGTTTTTTTTTGTGTGTATATATATATATATATATATATATATAATTTGGGCTGTTTTATAAAAATTAGTTAAGAGAATATTTCACAATTTGAATGAGGGCTGCCTTGTGCTTGTTAAGGACTGATCTGGAAATCAAAAATAAGATTTAAACTGTTAGAATAAGATATGGATTGAATTAATAAACTTGTAGAACTGTTTTGTGGGAATAGAGAATTATTTGTGGACTGTTTTGGCATGTTAGAAAACCATGTGGACTATTTTGAGTTATATATGATTTGGCATATTAGAAAAGCATGCGGACTGTTTTGTGAGCATATATGTGAAAATATGTAATCAAGACTGTTTTAATAAAACCACAAGGGGTTAAATTATGAATTAGAAATATGGATTGGTTGGTAATCAATAAGACTGTTTTGTAAGTTGAATGAATTAAATTGATGGAGATTAAGATTCTTTGATTGATATAAGATATGTTTGAATGTGTGGAACTCATGAAATTCGTCATAGACTTTGTTTGAATAATTGTACTTTAAAAAATGAAACTAGTTAGAAGATTGAAGTGAATTAAACTCTAATGATTGCTTATATTTGAGGTACATGTGTTAATAAGGAAGAGGAAGCTAGGAAAGGATTTGGATAAGTAGCAAAATGTCGTTAAGGTTAAGGTATTTCATAACTTCGGAATACAATGTGAGTGTAGTTGTATTATCTCGGATGACACGGTGTCATTCCGATTCCTGAATTTATGTCTTGATATATGAAATGTGTAAGTATAAATGCATATGGACATTTTTGCATGAGGCTCAAGTAGAGCAAATTAGAGAAGGGCATTCAAGTATGGCATCTTTGATAAGTTCATTGTTGATGTTGCATTACATGTGTATCGTGTGCCTTGCTATGCTTGATATGATTTTAATAAGTGGTAATATATTTTTCGTTTATAAATCTTAGAAATCAAACTATGAACTCTTATATCATAAGACTTCAATAAGGCAAATCAAAACTTAAAATGATATGAGCTAAAAACTCTTAAGTCTTCCAGAGCTATTAGCTCATCTTTGCTATAAGATATTAAGTAAGAAAATAGGTAAGTCACCTTATGTCATAAGATACTCACTTGACAACAAAGCATAAAATATTTAAGTTGCCTAAACAATGGAAGTCCTTGGACACTTTGGCATCATACAGAGGTATAATTCAAGGACTACGGTCCACGAGCTAAGGCTCAAGGGTGACGACCCCACATGTGTGATATATTGGCAACAGTAGGAGGTAACGGGGGAGATAGTAAGGAGATTGGCGACGATTGGATGGATAGAGAAGAAAAGCTAGGTCTGTTATGCTATAAACTAGCCATTGCTTTGTGCTAAGTGAATCTTAAACCAATGCTACACATGTCCAAATGTGATCCAAGGCAAACGTTTTAAAAGACATAAACTTTGTAAGAAATCTATTAAGAACTCTGACAAGCACTCTAATAAGATTTGATAAGAATTACCGAAAGCTTTGATAAGTACTTCGATAAGACCTGATAAGGCTTCAATGAGACAAGTTATGAACTTTGACAAGTTCGATAAGAAATTTGAAGGAACTCAGTTAAAAACCCTAAAAGATATTCAATTAAGTTTTGAAAGAATATGAACTCCAGTAACGCTTCCAATAAACAAGGCTTTGTTTTAAGTTAAGATTAACACATAAATATTAAATGCTAATTTTTGCTTGTATTCTTTGAATTTTCACTCAATATCATTGGTATTATGTTTTGTTATTTTAATGTCACTACCTCACTTAGGCTATATCAGCCTAATGCATTCATTTCCATACATATGCTGGTTATATGATTATCCTTGAATTGATCGTGTCGAAAGGTTGCAAGTCAGACTGTAAAGACCTTGTAGTTTGTCTAAGTTTCACCTTGAAACTCATAGAATGATGGCATACTACATTTGTATTAGCATAATTATAACTTATGTAGTTATTGTTTGTTTTTATGGACTTTGAATTGTAAATGGCCTTTAAAGTAATTAACTTTGATATAATATTTTCTTTGAAAATACTTTGATATAATATTTTCTTTGAAAATACTTTGATATAATCTTAGCATGTTATGATATTTATATGTAAAGTGAGAAAATATTCTAAGCATGAGGAATTAAGAGTTTGTAAGCAGGCAATGTACAAATGCACGATGTGAAACCCTAGAATGTTTTGAACAGTTATAACAAATAAGTTGTTGGAAAAATAAACTACAAAACAACACGTTAGTACTGACTAGAAAATAAAATAAATAACATAAGTGATCAACGAAACCGTGTCGTGGAAGAATGCCACTGCCTTAGAAACGAGTTTGCCCCGATGTGTATAATCGCTGTTGCGGGCGAATCGTCCCCTAAGGTTAACACGGTCGCTCCGATATTCGTAAACCCAAATGCGGAGTGGAGAACAGTGGAAAACAATGGAAGATAAGAGAGATCTTTTGAGTTTCTTGTTTGTTTTCTGGATGCAAATGAGGCTTGAAAACCTCATTATTTATATGCTGCAACGAAAGGCAAAATTAAACAGCTGAACAAAACTTGTTTGCAGATTAAAATTTATTCCCGAAATCAATACAGCTGATTAAATAGGTTGTTATCCTTTGAAATTCAGAAAAAAATTCTTTTACAATTATATTCTTTGAGAAATATTCATATGAATTTTCTCAAAAAAGATAGTACGCGCACGGACGTGTTAAGGACACGTATTACCCTTACCCTTACCCTTACCCGAGACGGGCGGCGGCGCGCGAAACTTGCCCTTATTCTCTACCACTCAACAAGGGAGGGGAGGATGAAGGCTAGAAATACCCTTCACATGTTAGTTTCCCTCTCAATGTGGGATATCAAACTTTTTCATTACTAACATTCCCCCACTAATGCGAAAGAATTCTACTGAAACTTGAAAAACAATCTTCCAAGAAGATCAATAGCGGATTTAGATGCTTAAGCACTAGTGAACAAATCTTGAACTAGTACATAGTGATAATAAGCAATTCTTCTCTTAGATAAGTGAACTAGTCTTGAACTTTCTAAGATAAGGGTAAACTTATAACACACACCTAATTCCTTCATCCACCGAAGTCCTCGATGCGTAAGATATATATACGAATGTGTATTTAGCCATCTTACCTCAAGAATGTAGTAAGTGTTTTAGAAAAACGGCCCAAGGTTTTTCATAGAAGGCGACTAACCCTTCTCACTTACATAGGTTATTTCATCAAGTTTTCCTCAATAAAACCATCCAAATAGGACTATGAAATAATTAAGGACTATTACAATAGCTCAACCTCTCAAGGTTTATGGTGATTTTCTTCAAGTTCGTTATAAACGAACCACCCAACAATTGGGCTAAGAAATCATTAAGAATAAGTATTCAACCTCCTTAACCGGTGAATTCAATATGTCCTTCTCAATAGAACATTCAAAATTTGAATTCATTAAGAGTTTGAGTAAAACTCATCCTTTTCTAGCGGTAAGTTTTGTAACACCCGAGTTTAGGGGTCGAGTGTTAGGTGTGTGAATTGGGTTCGAGTCGTTGGGCTTGTTTTAAATAAAATGGGCTTTGTTTTTAAACTTAAAAAGGCTTGTGGTTCATTAAGGGCAAAATGGTAAAATTTTAAATGAAGGAAATAAACTATGTAAAAAGTGCCTTTTTGAAAAATCACCATCTTCTTCTTCCTCAAGACAAAGTCACGACCAAAACCTCCCCAAACCCCAAAACATTGTTCCATCCATTTCCTCATCAATTTCAAGTGTTTTCATCGAGATAAATACGTTTTTGACTTCTCCTAATCTTTCTTAACATTTCTATGGTTTTAGTTTTTAGAAAACTCTATTTTTGAAGTTCTTTAAGTTTTCGAATTTTGGGAAAAATGAGGAAGCTTTGATGGGTTTTTGTTTGGTTTTCGATTTGTAAAGTTAATTTATGTTAAAATCTTGCACTTAGGTGTATCATATGTGAAAATGGTAGTGTTTTGATGAAATTCCCGAAATGGGTTTTTGTGGGTGTTTTAAAGGGTAGAAAACTTGGGTTTTTGAGGTAGTTTGGTGTGGGAAAGTTGGGCTGATGATATGGTGATGCTTGAGGGTTGTTTCGAATGTGTTTAATGATGATTTGGGTGTTGGATTCGATAGATTTCTGCTGGGTTGTGTGTGAGTCCAAAAATGAGGATTTTGGGTTAGTTCATGGCTTGGAAATGTAGAGAAATAGTCTTGTGTTTGTAAACTGATTGTGACAATGGCTTTGTGGATGATTTGTTGAGTAATATGTTTCTTTGGATTGATTAGAACAAGGGAAATCGTTGGAGAAGCTTCGGGCTTGGAGGCTTGATCGGCTATCTCGGTTTGCTTTAAGGGTGTTCGGTGAGTGGATTGTTTAAAATGGTTTTAAATTTGGTTCAAGTGTGTGGTTGAGGTATTAGATTGTGCTTGGTAGGCCAATCTAATGTAGGGATTAAGTTGGTAGCTTAATCTCTTGTTTGACTTTATGAGTTTCTTTTTAAATGTGCAAATGTGGTTTGTGTGATACATGTTCGTTTATGCATGTTGCTATATTGATGTTGTATAATGGCGATGATATGTTGTGTTGCATGATTGTGAAATCATGGTGAGACTTGTTTAGTATGTTGGCACTAGTTATAATTATCGGGTATAAATGATCGATCATTAGGATGAGTGTGCACACGGTAAGAGTCAAATTCACGCGTGGCCTTGGTGATGTGTAGTCACCAAGGAGGAGTACGGTGAGGTAATATTTCACCTGAAAGTGTTTGTATGTGATGATGAGTGAAATCCCATCCATGAGAGAAACAGTGATGTATGAAATCCCACCGGAAGGTAATATGGTTGTTTGAGTACGTTGGCGCGAAAATCCTAACGGAAGTTATCTGCATATCCGAGTAAGCTATATAGTTTCCAATATACTTAGTCATATGTGGTTGATGTGTAAGATGATTTGTTACATCCTTGTTTAGCATAACATGAGGTAAAATGTCATGTTCATGCATTCTTGTAACGTTCAGCTATGTTGCTATGTTAGTGTAAATGTATGCCTTGTGAATGTCTTATGGATACCATGCTTTGAACCCTACATTGTCGATGTTTTGTTTTAGAGCTCCCTCACTAAGCTTCTAGCTTACGCTCTCGTTTTCGACAATACAAATCATTAGTGTGGAAGTTAGCAAGGAGCAAGGAAGGGGCATCCAAGCGCGTGTGTGGTTGCCCAAGTATGGTTTTATTGAATAATGTAATAGCTAGCAATGTGGATGCTACGTGTTGTAGGAGCATGTGTTAGACTCCTATGTTGTTAAGTGCCTATTCTTTTGTGTTGATGAATTTTAAACCATGTTTTATGAGATGTTTATGTGTTTGTGTGAAAAAGCATGTAAACCTTGTTTTATGTTATGTTTATGTGGATGTATGTTTCCTATGAATGAAATGGTTATGTCATGTATGTTTATATGTTTGATCATGCTTGTGGTAGGATGAAATGCCTTTAGATTATGTGTATGATTGTTGTCTCATGATTCTTGTTGTTTTGGAGCATGTTTGGGAATGTTTGAAGATGCAAAAAACTGATTTCAGGGTTACTCAGAGTGCAGGCGTTTTGAAATGCTCATGGCTGTTTCGGAACGGTTGTAGCTCTAGAGATACTCGTATCAGAATGGGGGTGGTGTCATTTCGATACGATTTGACACTTTGAGCTCCCATTTCGGTACGCGTTTCGATACGGATTGCCGCTGTGAGTGCCTGTTTCGGAACCAGTTCTGAAACGTTTCGACACTGGAGACCCTCGTACCGGAACGAAGTGGACTGTATCGGTATGGCCTGGTCTGGCTTTTAAACTGGAGCCCGCATTTCGGAACGGGCAAGCCTGTTTCGAAATGCATGCTTGTAATTGGGCTTTTTGGCATCTTCAAAGGTTCTAAGATGTTGTGTTTTAGTCTCGTACGTTTGTAAGCTCCTTGTTTAGTTCATATGCATCTTTTATGCATGGGTTTGCTTCTTAAGCATGCAATCAGACTAACATGTCACTTGGTAAATTTAAATTACCTTACGTTCTGTTTGTATCGTCTTGTTATCGTTTTCCGCTGTTGCCTTCGCGCTTAGGGCTAAATGTAAAATTTAGACAAGATAATTAAAAAAATCTTTCTAGGGTTGCTAATCGGAGTGGAACCTTAACGGGTTTTGCTTTGGTTTTCCTCGTGTGACCTGTTCGTACCGGTCTGTCCCCTAGACCGGGACGAGGAGGTTACATTTGTTGGTATCAGAGCCTGAGGTTTCTGCGACCTCGAGAAGGTAAGTAAGGTAAGTTTGAAGTGTTATGTTGCTATCTCGGTGTATGTTGTACAGTGAATGTTTTGCTATGTATGCTTGTTGTTGGTTTGCTTGTATGGTTGTTGTGTTGAGGCGTAATGTCGAGTTCCCAATTCTACTATTGCTTATTTGAAAAGATTTTGAGTAAAGGAATACTTGAGCACGTTGGACCCTTGCCTTTGCTAACTTAATTCTTGTGTGTTTATTTGTTTGTAGTTGTTATCTTGCTAGCCGTAAGATGATACCTAGAGGCAGGCCTAGGATAATTCATCCGGAAACATGGGCAGCAGCTCCGGAAGTTGAGCCGGTTGTTGAGGTAGAGGCTCCTCCACCTCCTCCTTCTCCTCCTCGTCAAGAGGGAGGTAAGGCGAGATCTGAGGGTGTAGGACCTCGGGTTGGTCAAGATCCGGCCGGTATAGATTTGGCTCTGTTAGTTCAGGCTATAGCTGGGGCTTTTCAAGTAGCTGTGGCCAGAGGACAATCAGTGGCACAGCCTAAGGGTGAGAGCACCGGTTTGCCACTAGAGAGGCTTCGTAGTTTGGGAGGTGAAGAGTTCCGAGGGTTGGCGCCCGAAAGATCAGAGGCTTGGTTTGATAAGATTGTTCGTATATTGTCTCAGATGGGTTGTACTTGGGCACGCAAACTAGGGTGTGTTGTTTCTCTGCTTCAGGGTGATGCCTACACTTGGTGGGTCACCATTACTACAGGCATGCCAGATGCCGAGGTTACTTGGGAGTTCTTTGAGTCTGCTTTCCGCAAGAAGTATCTGGGTCCCCGTTATCTTGATGAGAAGAAGAGAGAGTTCATGGCCTTGCTTCAGGGTGGCATGACAGTGACCGAGTATGAGATACGGTTTGTTAGATAGAGTCAGTATGCATCCGAGATAGTTCCTACTGAGAGGGAACGATGTGACTGTTTCCATTACGGGTTGAGTGAGGAAGTGAAGAGGTACACTTTGGCTACGGATTACACGGGCTTTGACGTCTTGGTCGCTAGGGCCAAGGACATAGAGCACAGTTTGGGTCTGACCAAACGTTTAGGTGGTTCTGGTTTAGGGAAGAGGTCTACTGACTTTGATAGGGGTGATGCCAAGAGGCATAGGGACAATAGACATCATTTTGATCACAGACGTGGTGGTGGTAACCACGGAAGAGGCCACCAGGGCCAGAGAGCTGGTGGGCGTTCGCCCGAGTGTGCTAGATGCGGGAGGCATCACACCGGAGAGTGTTGGGGAAACTTTCATGCTTGTTGGAACTGTGGAGCTAGAGATCACCTTAGGCGTAATTGTCCACATCAGGTTGTGTTTGCACCAGTTTAGGTTCAGGCTCCTGCTAGAGCTATTGATTATCCGAGAGGCCGTGGGTGCTATCGAGGTAACTTTCAGCCGAGGAATGATGGCCATAGAAATGTAGCACATGTGGTTGCAGAGGTCAGGCTAGAGTTTATGCTTAGCGAGAGGGACAAAAGGACACGAATGTGATTGCAGGTAATTTCTCGATACAATCTCTGAGTTTGCTTTCCTTGATTGACTCTGGGTCTACGCATTCATACATTTTGAGTGAGCATGCAAAAATATTGAATATACCTTGTGAGGTATTAGAGGTAGGTGTTAGTGTTACTAGTTCCTTGGGGATACAATAGTGGTTAGGAAGATGTATAGAAGGTGTCCGTTAATGGTTCAGGGGTGTATATTTCCAGTGGACATGATGGAATTACCGTTTTATAGTTTCGATGTGATTTTGGGTATGGACTGACTTATAGAACATAGAGCTAGGATAAATTTCGAAACTAAGAGAGTCTTCTTGAAGCTTACGGATGACTATGAGATAATGGTAGTAGGTGAGAATGTAAAATTCTTATCGAATGTTGTTTCAACCTTAGAGGCTCAGAGATTAGTTGAGTTGGGTTGTGAGGTGTACTTGGCCTACGTGATGAATCCGAACATGAATGAAGTTGGACCGCAGGATATCAGAGCAGTGTGTGATTTTCCGAGTGTGTTTCCAGAATAGCTGCCTGGTTTACCGCCTGATAGAGAGGTAGAATTTGCTATAGAGACATACTCAGATTCTGCTCCTATTTCTATTGCTCCATACCGTATGACACCGAAAGAACTGAAAGAGTTGAAGACTCAGTTACAAGAGTTATCAGATAGATGTTTTATTCGTCCGAGTTCTTCGCCTTGGGGCGCTCCGGTATTGTTTGTTAAGAAGAAAGACGGTAGTATGAGAATGTGCATCGATTATAGATAGTTGAATCAATTGACAGTGAAAAACAAGTATCCCTTGTCGCGTATCGATGATTTGTTTGATCAATTGAGAGGGGCATCAGTCTTTTCGAAGATTGACTTGAGATCCAGTTATTACCAATTGAAGGTAAAAGAGGTTGATGTACCGAAGACATCTTTTAGGACTAGATATGGTCACTATGAGTTTTTAGTTATTCCGTTTGGGTTGACAAATGCACCAGCTGCTTTCATGGACATGATGAACAAAATCTTCCATCAGTACTTAGATCAGTTTGTGGTTGTTTTCATAGATGACATTTTGGTGTATTCGCGTACCGAGGAAGATCATGACCGGCATTTGAGGTTAGTTTTGCAGACTTTGCTAGACAACCAGTTGTACGCTAAGTTGATTAAGTGTGAGTTCTTGATCAGAGAAGTAGTCTTTCTAGGACAAGTAGTGTCAATCGAGGGAATTAGAGTTGATCCGAAGAAGATAGAAGCCATTGTTGAGTGGAAGCAACCAAAGTCTGTGACAGAGATTCGTACTTTCCTAGGCTTAGCAGGTTATTATAGGAGGTTTGTGGATGGATTCTCGAAGATAGCCGCTACTTTGACAAAATTTCTTCAGAAGAATGTTCAGTTTGAGTGGTTAGATATGAGACAGTAAACCTTTGAGAAATTGAAAGAAGCTTTGACCAATGTACCGATTTTGATTCAGCCAAAGTCGGGGACATATTATGTGATCTACAACGATGCTTCATATGTATGTTTAGGTTTTGTGCTCATGCAAGACAGAAGAGTTGTAGCTTATCCCTCGAGACAGTTAAAGAACCACGAGTGTAATTATCTAACACACGACATAGAGCTAGCCGCAGTTGTATTTGCCTTGAAGATTTTGAGACATTATTTGTATGGTGAGAAATGCACAGTGTATACGGATCACAAGAGTCTGGAGTATATCATGACACAACGAGAGTTGAACCTTAGACAACGTAGGTGTTTAGAGTTGCTTAAGGATTATGATCTCACGATTGAGTACCATCCGGGTAAAGCAAATGTAGTGGCAGATGCTTTGAGTAGGAAGGTAGGTTTGAGTTGAGAGCCATGTTTGCTAGTTTGAGCTTGTCCGGTTATGGTGGTTTAGTGGCTGAGCTTCATATTAGACCTACCTTAGGCCAGTTGATTAGAGAAAAACAGTTGTCAGATAGATTTTTGGCACCTCACATGCAAGATATAGCCGAGGGTAGACCGTCGAACTACAATTTCAGTGTTGATGGGGTCTTGTGTCTCAGAGATAGAATAGTTGTGCCGGATGACATTGATTTGAGACGTACTATCTTGACCGAAGTATGCAGTAGCCCGTTTTCCATGCATCCTGGTAGTACGAAGATGTATCGTGATCTGAAGAATGAGTACTATTGGGTTGGTTTGAAGAGAGACGTAGTTGATTTCGTGAGTAAGTGTATGGTATGTTAGAGAGTGAAGGCAGAACATCAGGTTCCATCCGGTTTGTTGCAACCGTTGAGGATTCCGGAATGAAAGTGGGATAATATCACCATGGATTTCATTTCAGGTTTGCCTTTGACTCCTTCGAAGAAGAACTCAGTTTGGGTTATAGTTGACCATTTCACGAAGTGTGCTCACTTTTTAGCCATTCATACGACTTACTCCTTAGATAATTTGGTCGATTTTTATATCAGTGAGATTGTGAGATTGCATAGTGTGCCGAAGTCAATTGTGTCTCACAGAGATCCGAGATTTACAGCTAGATTTTAGAAGTGTTTGCATACAACCTTGGGTACCTGATTGAATTTCAGTACGTCGTATCATCCTCAGTTAGATGGTCAGTCCGAGAGGGTTATATAGATTTTAGAGGACATGTTGTGTTGTTGCATTATTGATTTTCAGGGTAGTTGGGAGAAACACTTGTCGTTGGCCGAGTTCGCATACAATAACAGTTATCAGTCGAGCATTCAGATGCCTCCGTATGAGGCTCTATATGGTAGAAAATGTAAAACTCCGATTTATTGGGCTGAAGCAGGTCAAAAGTTGTTATCGATGTCGGATTTGCTTAAGGGGACTACCGATAAGGTAAAGTTAATCTGTGATCATTTGAAGGCAGCTTCGGATAGGCAGAAATCCTATGTCGATTTGAAGAGGAAGGGAGTTGAGTATGCCATGGGAGATAGAGTGTTCTTGAAAGTCTCTCCGTTGAAGAAAGTTATGAGGTTTGGCAAAAAGGGGAAATTGAGTCTGAGGTACATTGGGCCGTATGAGATTGTGAAGCGAATCAGTCCGGTTTCTTATCAGTTACGTTTGACATCCGAGTTAGAGAAGATTCACAATGTGTTCCATGTTTCGATGCTTCGTAGGTATAGATCAGATCCGTCGCACGTTATGTCTGTGGAAGAGATTGAGTTGAACCCAGACTTGACGTACGATGAAGAACCAGTTGAGATCTTAGCATCGGATAGTAAGGTGTTACGTGGTAGACGAACTGAGTTGGTCAAAGTGAAGTGACAACGCCGAGGCGTGGAAGAGGCGACTTGGGAAAGAAAGGAGGATATGGAGAGGCAGTTTCCGTATCTCTTCACGTCATGTAAATTCGAGGACAAAATTCCTTAAGTGGGGGAGAGTTGTAACACCGAGTTTAGGGGTCGGTGTTAGGTGTGTGAATCGGGTTCGAGTCGTTGGGCTTGTTTTAAATAAAATGGGCTTTGTTTTTAAACTTAAAAAGGCTTGTGGTTCATTAAGGGCAAAATGATAAAATTTTAAATGAAGGAAATAAACTATGTGAAAAGTGCCTTTTTGAAAAATCGACATCTTCTTCTTCTTCAAGACAAAGTCACGACCAAAACCTCCCCAAACCCCAAAACAATGTTCCATCCATTTCTTCATCAATTTCAAGTGTTTTCATCAAGGTAAATACGTTTCTGACTTCTCGTCATCTTTCTTAACATTTCTATGGTTTTAGCTTTTTAGAAAACTCCATTTTTGAAGTTCTTCAAGTTTTCGAATTTTGGGAAAAAGAGGAAACTTTGATGGGTTTTTGTTTGGTTTTCGATTTGTAAAGTTAATTTATGTTAAACTCTTGCCCTTAGGTGTATCGTATGTGAAAATTGTGGTGTTTTGATGAAAATCTCGAAATGGGTTTTTGTGGGTGTTTTAAAGGGTAGAAAGCTTGGGTTTTTGAGGTAGTTTGGTGTGGGAAAGTTGGGCTGATGATATGGTGATGCTTGAGGGTTGTTTTGAATGTGTTTAATGATGATTTGGGTGTTGGATTCGATAGATTTCTGCTGGGATGTGTGTGAGTCCGAAAATAAGGATTTTGGGTTAGTTCATGGCTTGGAAATGTAGAGAAATAGTCTTGTGTTTGTAACCTGATTGTGACGGTGACTTTGTGGATGATTTGTTGAGTAATATGTTGCTTTTGATTGATTAGAATCAAGGGAAATCGTTGGAGAAGCTTCGGGCTCAATTTCGAGAAATTTGGAGGCTTGATCGGCTATCTCGGTTTGCTTTAAGGGTGTTCGGTGAGTGGATTGTTTAAAATGGTTTTAAATTGGTTCAAGTGTGTGGTTGAGGTATTAGATTGTGCTTGGTAGGTAATCTACTGTAGGGATTAAGTTGGTAGCTTAATCTCTTGTTTGACTTTATGAGTTTCTTGTTAAATGTGTAAATGTGGTTTGTGTGATACATGTTCGTTTATGCATGTTGATATATTGATGTTGTATAATGGTGATGATATGTTGTGTTGCATGATTGTGAAATCATGGTGAGACTTGTTTAGTATGTTGCCACTAGTTATAATTACCGGGTATAAATTATCGATCATTAGGATGAGTGTGCACACGGTAAGAGTCAAATTCGCGCGTGGCCTTGGTGATGTGTAGTCACCAAGGAGGAGTACGGTGAGGTAATATTCCACCGGAAAGTGTTTGTATGTGATGATGAGTGAAATCCCATACACGAGAGAAACGACGATGTGTGAAATCCCACCGGAAGGTAATATGGTTGTTTGAGTACGTTGGGGCGAAAATCCCAACGGAAGTTATCCGCATATCCGAGTAAGCTATATAGTTGCCAATGTACTTAGTTATATGTGGTTGATGTGTAAGATGATTTGTTACATCCTTGTTTAGCATAACATGAGGTAAGATGCCATGTTCATGCATTCTTGTAACGTTCGGCTATGTTGCTATGTTAGTGTAAATGTATGCCTTGTGAATGTCTTACGGATACCATGCTTTGAACCCTGCATTGTCAATGTTTTGTTTTAGAGCTCCCTCACTAAGCTTCTAGCTTACGCTCTCGTTTTCAACAATGCAGATCATTAGTGTGGAAGTTAGCAAGGAGCAAGGAAGGGGCATCCAAGCGCGTGTGTGGTTGCTCAAGTGTGGTTTTATTAAATAATGTAATAGTTAGCAATGGGGATGCTACGTGTTGTAGGAGCATGTGTTAGACTCCTATGTTGTTAAGTGCCTATGCTTTTGTTTTGATCAATTGTAAACCATGTTTTATGAGATGTTTATGTGTTTGTGTGAAAAAGCATGTAAACCTTGTTTTATGTTATGTTTATGTGGATGTATGTTTCCTATGAATGAAATGGTCTTGTCATGTATGTTTATATGTTTGATCATGCTTGTGGTAGGATGAAATGCCTTTAGATTATGCGTATGATTGTTGTTTCATGATTCTTGTTGTTTTGGAGCATGTTTGGGAATGTTTGGAGATGCAGAAAACTGATTTTAGGGTTACTCAGAGTGCAGGCGTTTCGAAACGCTCGTGGCTGTTTCAGAATGGTTGTAGCTCCAGGATACTCGTATCGGAACGGGGGTGGTGCCGTTTCTATAGGATTTGACACTGTGAGCTCCCGTTTCGGTACGCGTTTCTATACGGATTGCCACTGTGAGAGCCTGTTTCGGAACCAGTTCCGAAATGTTTCGACACTGGAGACCCCTGTACCGGAACGAAGTGGACCGTATCAGTACGACCTGGTCTGGCTTTTAAACTGGAGCTCGTATTTCGGAATGAGCAAGCCTATTTCGAATCGCAGACCTGTAATTGGGCTTTTTGGCATCTTCAAAGGTTCTCAGACGTTGTGTTTTAGTCCGGTATGTTTGTAAGCTCCTTGTTTAGTTCGTATGCATCTTTTATGTATGGTTTTACTTCGTAAGCATGCAATCAGACTAACATGTCACTTGGTAAATATGGCAGCGGCGGTGGCGCGCGAGACTTGCCCTTGTTCTCTATCACTCAACAAGGGAGGGGAGGATGAAGGCTATAAATACCCTTCACATGTTAGTTTCCCACTCAATGTGGGATATCAAACTTTTGCATTACTAACATAAGTTTCATAATTCGAACTAGGTCTTGTTGTATATGAAGGCCTCAATTTGTTTCATGATGATTTGTATATTAAACTTTGATTGTTTGAGGTTGATGGTATGTTTAGCCATGTGATATGAATGTTAAATGAAATTGGGATATGAGTACTAGAGATATTTAGATGATAAGATGCAAACAGTAGATCATAACATGCTTAAGTCACACTACCTTGTTGATATATGTGTACGCATGCTTAAAAGAATTAAATATCATGTATTAATCTATGTCAAAATAGTATAGTTCGATTGTTAAAGGTTGTTAGTTATGGTAACCAATTGATAATGAGTACTGAAATATGATAGTAAAAGAAATGGAGATGAATAGTAAGGCTATGCGCAAGGTATACGTTGTTGTTCGATTTAAAATTTGAAGAACTCTTTGTAGACAAAAGTTTTCAATGCCTTTAAACTAGATTAGCTCAATAATTTGTAATAACTATATGACATCTTATTGCTTAAGATAAAAGCTACATTTAAGTGTTTGAAATGTTGGTACATCCTTGAATAATGGTTTATGTTAGAGTTTGAATTGGAAGATTACATAAGCTAAGCCAACTCTTGTTGTAACACCCATTTCCCAGTTTAATAGTAAACCGGTCAATGAGTGATATACAAGCAAGTAGAAACACTGAAAATTTAAAACTTTTCTAACTCAATCCTACTGATTGAGTTACTTAACTAACAAGTAAAAAATAACCTTAACGCCTATGTTCATATCTCAATCATGGATAGCTATCATATCAAACAAGGACCCCTTTATACAACAATTACATCATTTAACTAAGAAATTTAGATGTGAAATAATTTAAACTTATCATGTACATAACGTTTCAACACCTAAACATTGTCATGAATGCTTGCTTTTAAACATATTCGAACCTACCTCTATTTCCAAACAAACATACATCATCATATTTCATATATGGGCAACAAGCTAATAATATTCAAACATGGCTTTCTTGAATGTATGAGCTTATTCCTTACATGAAATATCTCTAACTTTTTAATCATGCTTTCCTAAATGTTTATACTCACATTTATGAAGTCAATTTGCACATGACAACAAGCAATATAGGTAGATTTTAATATCTACAAGTCACACACTATTTCAAATCTTATATAGTAGTCATACAAATTATACTAAAGTGCAAGGGCAACAAGCATCACTAATATAACTCATTATACTTGTGTTCATTTACTAGCCATCCAACCAATTCAAATAATTGAACTAACAACCAAACTTAAACTTTTAGACATATCATCACATCCAAATACATGAACATAACCACATCAAACTACATCACACACTTAACCATACATGCCAAAAGTGATTGTATATACATATAGCCTTCACAAGTTCTACAAAAGTGAAACATTATATATAACAAGTTTACACAAAACATAACCAAATTTTCAATGCATGATCATGCCTTAATACTTAGCTAGAGCCACCATCCTAGGAGTTACAAAGGGGAAACATTTACCATGTATGTAATAAGTAGCTTGCTTGTCTTGCCTCCAACAAAAGGCGCCCCCCAAAGATGATACCTAACCTGGTTGGGAAGAAATGGAAAATAAAGAGTGATAAGTACACCAGGTACTTAGTGAGGAAGCAAAGTAGGATAAGAATTCATTTGATCAATTATAGTGCTCATTAGGTTTATAGAAGACTTAGCTAGTCTCTAACTAGTTTAAGTGCTCATACCATTGATTTGAGTAGTTGAAAAACCCATATCCTAGTCTTTTATCATATACACATATGTACTTTAGATTAAGAATACTATAAATATCATACTTGAAGCATAAGACAACTCATATTTCAACACCTTCATTCGAATAGCATAAGATCAATGATCAAGCATGTAACTTCACTTACAACTTATCATCATGGATAATTATTCACATGAATTTCTTAAAGGTTCATGCATAGTTGATCATCTTCAAGAAATTTCTTAGGTTTCACATATATTCATTACAAATACATACAACAAACATCACAAGTAATATCAAAATAACTAACTCATAAACTTAATATTTCTTTCATGTAGTCATATCTTATATACTTAGCTTTCTTTAAACATGCATATATATATATATATATATATATATATATATATATATATATATATATATATATTAAGCTTAGGCCTCGGAATATAGTATAGCATAGGTATTCGAGTCACCATCCAACTGTCGCCACTGAATTGGTACTTTAAGCACATGGTCAAACCCTCTTATTGTCTCTCATGACCAATACATACATCCCTCCAACTGTCGCCAAATAAGGGCCTTAGCCCGAGACCTTAGTCCAACTCCAATCACATACGAGCTCAAGACTCTAAGGCATGCCTTTCTACCTATGACTCACTATCAAACCAAGGTAATCTTTCACGCCTTTTAACTTTCTTAATCATAAATTTCAATTGTTCATTATATGATACAAGTCATATATCATACATTATGAGTTACTAATCAAGAAACTTAATTTCAAGAATCATGTATAAGCCCTTAGGCCAATGAGCCTTAGCTCCAAGTTGCTTAACAAGGATGACTAGTAACCATCATTCATCAAGAGTGCCCCTAAGCCATTTCAATATATATCATAAGCATACACATTATGTAACCCCCCTAGACCCGCCTATACGTTACCACGGATCCTAGGAAGTTACATTAGGGCCACCGGAGCGACCCATGTTAAAATTTTAGATAAAACAAATTGTTAAACTATTAAAATCATAAATCAAGCTTTAAATTAAAATATAATTTCATAAATCTTTCAGACAATAAAACAAAATCATGATACAAGTTACGAAAACATATTTCAACCTCATATAACACAAGACATGACATACATGGCCCCTTAATTACACAGATACCATACTCCTTGAGGAAGCCGAAGAAACTCCTGTACCAACGTTGGTAGTTGCAACATGGTCGATCCTTTAACCTGTGATGGTAAAAACAGCGTGAGCTTCGAAAAGCTCAGTAATACAAACTACCAAGAGATGCTAAAAGCACAAGCATGAATATGATAAGCTTAAATTACGATTCGATATTTCAGTGGAGAAGTATACCAGAAAGTGACAGAGTTGTTCTTTATTTGCTCACTCGAATCTTAAGAAATGTGTCTAATGCCAGAGATTCAGAAGAGTTTTAGATTTCAGAAGTTGAATCAAGGAGTTCAGAGTTGTTCATTAAGCACAAATTGTAAGTTTACGGAGAGTTCAATTTTGATACATTAATTTAATATGGTATACTTCAAAAGAGTGCAAAAAGTTTTGTTTATTTACTTAACTATCCTCCAACCGAACTCCAGAATGCAATTCCACCTGAGCTGCATACAGAAGGTCTTACCCTAGGCCTGAGGCGCAGGAGCCTACCTAAGGGGATACCTTAGGTCCAGAAAGACTTACCCTAGGCCCGTGGGCGTAGGAGCTTAAGTACAGAAGGACTTATCAGCGCTGAGCCTACAGATCATCATTCATATGTAGATAAAATACCACAAATGATTTCAATTTATATTCAGAAGACAATATAACAGAAAATAAATATTAAATCTACTTTTATACCAGAAGACATGTATCAAATTTATTTTATTATCATTATCATTATTTCGTATTCAATGTCATATATCAGATATATTTTTCATAACAGAGGTCAGAAATCAGAGAATTGTTTTCCTTTCGTATTACAATATCATACTTTTAAATTTTAAGCATATTGCCTTGGTTTAGAACAGAAGATATTTACAGATATATGGTACACGCTTTATGGCCTAATTCATTTCTTAGAGGTACTCGATAGATATCAGAAAGATGACACTTGACGAATTTAGACAGATTTCAAAACGAGGTCCCTACGAATAGGGAGTTCGATAAGACAGATCGAATTAACATCGAAAGTTGATGCATCAGAATCATTGGGATTTCAGATATATCGAGAGTGATTCGATCGCTAAAGCTTACGAGGGTATTGTTGGTCATTCCGACCTTCGGGGGGTAATTTGGTAAGCTGAACCCACAAGGTATAAACGGTGATGTATAGAATTTAGGAATTCTAATTGCTCATCAAGCTTTCGAGTCCCTCTGAACTAATTGAAACAATTAACACAGAGTTTGAAATATATCGGATAAGTACATCTTAAGCATTCATTTCCAGAACTGATTACAGCGTAACAACAAAGCAGATCGTCTTCACCTTACATCCACTGAACTTACTACGAGAGATCAAACATGTATCCAAGCCGAAATTTTCCGAATTCCTGAACATGCATATAACTCCCGAACTCGTTCCATAGCATCGAATTTATCTTTTTGAGGAAACAAGTTGCTTTTACCAATCGCTGAGTACTTTCTCCAAATAACCCGAACATGTCGTCACATGGTATCTTTCCAAAATTAGGATAGTATCAGAAACGGCCAGCAAACACGGACCGTGAATTACCACTTAGAGTTGTTATATTGTCTAGCTTTATTGGTATTCCTTGTTCTAGTTTTGGAGTTAGATTCAGTCATTTCAACATTCGCAGGTATTTCGGATGCTTCATAATTGAAGGTGTTCCAAAACAAATTCTAAGCATTTCGGTCGTTCTAATTATTCAATCCTTTCCGATATCGAGGGTATATTCGTCATTTCGATTAATTTGACAATTGGTGCCGAGGATACATTATTCTTTTTAATCATTATGGATATTCCGACCGATTCAACTTTATCAGTATAACCAAACATTTCAATCATCTCGATCAATTCAGCAATTTACGCGACTTTGTCTAATTCAAACATATAATTGTTTTCTCGTAATTGTCTTCAGAGGATATTCAATCTCAAAAAAGGAATCTGAGCAATTTACAGACTCAAACGTGAAGCCTCGCTACCATAACTTCCCAAGCAAACTTCAAGATTTTCAGAAGGTTCGGTTGTTTTACCGGATCTAGTGTAGATTCTCAAACCACACTCATTAATAGGGGTATTTTAGTCATTTTCATATATCGAAGGCTTTTTCATAATTCATTAGCCAAAATAATCAGACTTAGAGATTAACCTTTTTTTATTAATTGTTTACTGAACTCGAAAGTCTTTTCAATTTATCAAACCTATTATGCGAATATTTGCCTTGGCCATTAACATTCTTATTTCATAATTGATCGACGTAATCAGAAATAATCATATGCTCAAGCATGATCGTGTAAACATTAACCGAATACCATCATGTTGCAAAAGCATGCAGAAGGTAGTAATGTATTACCTTGGCTCCGAGCTACAACGATCGATCTGTGAACGACATTCGAACACCCTTGAACCCAGATTTGACATCCCTCAACAATTCGTATTCCAGGAACTATGAGTACCTTCAATTACACAAATCCCAAGATCAGACTTCATCCACAAAGCACTTAACCAATTAATTAAATACATAAGCACTCTCGGGTTCAAGGTCAGATTCGGAGGCTTTCAGGTTAGAATTTCACGAAACGGGCTTCAAAATCGGACTCAGGACGTCGAAAAACATAAAATATGACTTTTCATAAAAAGTTGACTTTTCGGTCAAAGTCAACGCTGACGTCAGCAGGTCAACAGTCAACGGTCAACGGGGTCAGAGTCAACGATGACGTCAGCAGGTCAACGATGACGTCAGCAGTCAACTGAGTTGACTCGACTGATTCACTGTGCTGACTCGCTGAGTCACTGAGCTAACTCGGGCTGAGTTGACTCGGTAGACGGGTTGGGCTCGGATACGGGTCGGGTTGGGTCAAACAGAAATGGGTCGGGTACAGACTCGGGTTCGGGCACGGGTTCGGGTCAGATCAGACTTGGGCTTGGGCTGACCGGTTCATCCGGTCTAACCGGTTCAGGCCGGTTCACTCACCTAATTATTCTGGTCATCGGACGGCCGCCGGAAAAAGTCGTCAGAGACGCCTAAACACCGCGATTCTGCCGGAAAAACATAGATGGTTAGGCCAAGATTTCAACCCACAAGTTACCAATATGAAACAAGCTAAGAATTTCGTCGGATTTTACCTAAACGGACTCAAAACCGCCGGGACTGACGGGGCTCCGACGAGGGCCTTATCGGCGCCGGATGGATGATCGGATAACTGGGTTTCACTCGGCTCAGGACGGGGAGCTTGCTCGTAGCGACGGTGCGGCGAACGGACTTCAATCGGCACCGGGATCGTGGAAAAAAAGAGGTGATGGAAGCTTGGTCGCAGCTGAACCATTGGGCTTCTCTCTACGACGCACGACAGGGATCCAAGGCGAGTGGCGGCCGAAGCTAAGCTGGTGGTGCAATGGCAAACACGTCGACGGCAGCGGTGTTAGTCACGGCTGAGCGGTGCCGGAGATGGAGGCGGTGAAGCTGAAAAGTCTCTAGAGGAAATTTCCAGATCTCAGATATGTGGTTGTTCCCCTTTTTTTTTCAAAATGGAGCAGCGGAAGAGTTTGACTTCTAATATAATATGTTATAATCGAATCAAGTAGTTCAAAAGAAATCTATGGTAGATCATAACCAAAAATTTCCTTAGATCAAGTGGTTAAGGCTTTGGCTTACCACTTCATAGGTCAAGGGTTCGAACTTCCTTGATAGCACATTTTTTTCTCTTTTTTTTTTTCCTTTTTTTTTCTTCAAAACTTGGGGTGTTACACATTAGGTTCACAATTAAATCATTACATGATCATAGTGGCAACAATTTGCATACATTCGAACCTTATCATGCTAACAAACAAGGATTTTCAACAAAATCTAGCCAATATATGTTCAAATTCCTTTAACCATTCTTCACATTAAATATTACCAAGTATAATTAAGTCAAGTTTCATATCATAGTACTAAACAATAAGATAGACATGCTTTTAAATAGTTAAGACCTAAATCTTAACCCTAAGGTAGCTACACCCACATTACTCCGAGCTAGATTTGATCTCGGATAACGATTCCTTTTTGCCTCTTGTTGGTTGATCCAAGCCCCTCTTCCTCAATCAGATTCACCTCTTGATCTAACACAAATTCATACCAAGTATTTAAAACATAGTCAACATCACAATAACCATAGCAACAACAAGGCAACATCTTATATTCAATCACACATATTCCACATAATTTCTATTCTGTTTTGGAGGCCAAAAACAGGTCATTAGCATACTAAGCATCATCACATTCATGTTAGCAATACCTCAAATGACCATTTACTCAATTCCTTGATCATTTCCACACCCAAACAAACATTTAAAAAAGTTACTACAAAACTATTTTCTGCCCATGGCAGATTGTACACATTTCACTAAACTGTCCATAACTAATTCAACTAGCTTTCCATCCATATATGGCTCATATTTTTCCTATTTCTAGATCAATACAGATTCACAATTTAAGATAGGGCATTCTGCAGGGGTCTAAACTGCCAATTTACTCTTTTAGCCATTTAGTGAAATTTTAATCCTAGGTCCCTTACTAATTAAATTCAGTCCTTTTTACCATAAATTACCTCGTATCTCCCCTGTTCAATTAAATCCATTTTAGTCCTTAAACAATTCAATACAATCCTTATCTTTAGCAATGTTCTAGTTTAGTCCAGATTTGCTAGTTAAGCTATCTAACTACTTTAAACATTAAATTTAGCTCTTTTTTGACCAATTCAAGTTACAAATTTATTAATACACTAAATCCCTTGTTTCTAATTATCATTTCCAAATTCATACTCAGTGCAAATATAGTGCTTATGATTTTCAAAGTTCACCAAAACAATCCCTAAACTATTTTGCACAACTAAGTGACCAGATTTCATATTCAATCATTTTTCCAGCATTCTAACAATATTCTCCATCAATAAATGCCTCAATTAGATAGAAAATATAGTTTCCAACCATCTTCTCCCACATGAAATCTTCCAAAATTGATTCTATTTCAAGATATATACAATTTCCAGCAAGCAATTCAACAAGCACATCAATGGTGTACTAACATGAAATCGACTAGCATAACAACTCCTATACATCAAATTCAACATGGAAATTGATCTAATATTAATCCAAACTTTAAATTCTACAAGATCAAGATTTAAATACAAAATTCTAGCAAGAAAAATGGTCATAAAATCAAGAAACTCAAGCATTCTTATCCAGCATGCATTTCGATTAGCATGTAATAGATACTTACTTCGTAATTGTTGATGAACACTTGAACTAAATTAGCTTAGAAAGCTTCTAATCCTCTTCAATGGCAGCATCTCCCTTAGTTTTTCTCTCCCTAATTTTTGGCTATTGAAATCATGTGACTAGAGGAAGGAGATGAAGTTGGATGATTCATCATCCACTAATTCTCCTTAGTGGCCGACCATGCCACTTCATTTATGGAGATAATGACACCTAATGGTAGCCTTAGATTTATAAATTTCTTACATGCATTCCTTATAATTTTATAACCAATTCAATTTGGTCTTTGATTAATAGGTTCCATGATTAATTATTAACAATTTGATCCTTAATTTCAAAGTTTACACAATTGTTTCTCATTTAATTTGCTATAATCTTCTAAACTATAAGTTGGGGTATTACAAATTCCTCCCCCTTTAAAAATAAATTCGTCCTCAAATTTACCTAAAGTGAAAAGGTGGGGATACTGATTTCTCATTGTTTCTTCAAGCTCCCAAGTTACTTCCTCTGTCTTGTGATTCCTCCACAAGACCTTCACAAGTGATACATTTTTTGTTTCAGAGCCTTTTTACTTCCTTATCAAGTATCTTCACCGGTTCCTCCTCGTAGGATAGGTCATGATTAAGTTCTACCTCCTCAGGTTCAAGAACGTGGGACGTATTAGACCGATATCTCTGATGCATGGAGACATGGAAGACATTATGAATTTTATCGAATTCACTTGGAAGAGATAAACGATATGCTACTAGGCCGATCTTCTTAGTGATCTCAATTGGTCCAATAAATCTTGGACTGAGTTTACCCCTTTTCTCGAATCGGAGAATTTTCTTCGAAGAAGACACCTTGAGGAAGACTTTATCTCCTACCTCGTATTAAATATCCCTTCATTTTAGATCATCATAGGCTTTCTGTCTATCAGAAGCTTCTTTCAACCTTCGTAATATCATTTGAACTTGCTTTTCTGTCTCCCGAAGTATTTGAGCTCCTAGAACCTTGTTCTCACCAAGCTCAGACCAACAAAGAGGTGTCCTACACCTTCTTCCATATAAAGCCACGAAAGAGCCATTTGAATCGATGTTTGATAGTTGTTATTATAAGCAAATTCAGCTAGTGGCAAGGATCTCTCCCTATTCTTTCCTACATCGATCACACATGCTCTTATCATATCTTCAAGTATCTGTATTACCCTTTCGGATTGGCCATCCGTTTAAGGGTGAAAAGTTGTACTAAGATGAAGCTTAGTTCCCAAAGCTCTTTGTAAGGAGCCCCAAAATCGCGATGTGAATCAGGGATCACGATCAGAAATTATGGATGTTGGAACTCTGTGTAGTCGTATTACTTCCTTAATGTACAAATAGTCCAGCACATCCAAGCTCATATTCATCCGAACAAGTATAAAGTGAGCCGACTTAGTGAGTCTATCAACAACTACCCAAGCTGCATCATTCTTCTTTGGTGATAGGGGGAACCCACTAACGAAATCCATTGTAACTCTATCATATTTGCATTTTGGAATGTTAATAGGTTGTAGTAGACCCGTAGGTACTTGGTCCTTAACTTTAACCCTTTGACAAGTGAGACATTTGGATACAAAATCCGTGATTGCTTCTTTCATTCCCGACCACCAATATAAGGACTTTAAATCCTTGTACATTTTAATTGATCCCGGATGGATGGAGAAGGTACTTTGGTGAGCCTTTTGAAGGATTTCTCTCCATAAATCATCGTCATTTAGAACATATATCCTATCTTTGAAGTATAGGATACCATTCGAATGGAGGGAAAAATCAGAATTTGCTTGACTCAAGTTTAGTTTGAATGATTTGAAGCTTGGGGTCGTTTTGTTGAAAATTCTTGATCCTATCAATCAAGCTTGAATGCACTTGCAATTCAAAAAGGAAGGCTCGTCTCTTGTACACACGAAGGTGTGCATTGATAGCTTAAGTTGCTACAAAAGGATTTAAATGAGTTATCAATTATTAACTCATTCGAAATTTGGCTAGAATTATATATATAAGAGTTCGAAAAGTTACCGAGATAAGATTTTCGACTTAAGGCATCCATAACTACATTTGCTTTCCCGGTGTAACACCCTAAAATAATAATAATAATAATATTTGAAAAAAAGAAAGAAAAGAGGAGGAAGTGAGGGTTGTGGGAATCAAACCCACAACCTCAAGGGGTTTAAACCAATGCCCAACCAATTGAGCTATTGAAGCTCTTGGTTATAAGCTACCACTATTAAATTTTATTTAGATCCTAAAATAATATAATAATAAAATAATTAAAATATCCTACCTAACATATCAGATGTAATTTTAATTGGGAACATTTTCCCAAAAAGTTCCAGAAACACCCCCCATCGACATCACGTCTCTCTCTTCCTTGAACCGAATCGGCCACCGTCGATCTGCCCTCACCGCCGTGCCGTGACGCTCACCGCCGGCGTTAAAGTGTTCACCGTCAAATCCCGAGCAAAACCCCTCAAACCACGCGCTCAACCACCGCCCCCTTCGCCGACAATTGGCCGTTGAAGATTCGCGACCTAGGGCTAAATCGGTCCGCTTTTTCCTTCGAGTTTTCCGGCGCCGTTCGACGTCCGTTCGCTACGCCACCACCGCCGTTGGACTCCCCGTCGCAGGCTGATCAAAACCCAAGTTTCCGTTCGCCAGTTCATCGTTGTTTGCCCCGTCGTCAGAGTTACTTCTTTTTCCGACGTGTTCGAACGATTAAGGACAAATCCGGTAAGTTTGGTTAGTTTCCGGTATCATTTCGACTCATTAAAGTGTAATAAAATGATGGTTTGACTGATTGTGTCTTTTTCTGGCAGAAAACGACCTGAAACGAACTTTTCCGACGAGGTTTCAGCGACCGTCCGACGACCTTTGAGTTTTAAAGGTAAGAGCCAGTCCGCGTAGACCGAGCCGGTCTGAACCGGCTGGTCCGGTTGAACCGGTCAGCTCGGTCAAGCCTATTGACCCGACCTGTTGACCAACCCGACCCGTTGACCCGAGTCAACTCAGTGAGTCAACTCGTCCGAGTCAACTCAGTGAGTCAACTCGCCCGAGTCAACCCAGTGAGTCAACTCGCCGAGTCAACCTTGGATATGATTTAATAAAACATACTATGTGTATATGATTGCTAAACTTGATTTTGTAAAAAAACTAGCATGTTTTCTGTTTATGAAAGAAATACGATTGCACTGTATGTTTGAATTATGCTCTAGCATTCGATATGACAAGCATGCCTATGATTTTCGGTTATCAGTGTAGAATATGTTGTTGAGCATTGCTATGACTGTTATTGTTGCATACTATGTTACTACCCGGACTAATTAGTAGAGGTACTTGGGGGTATGATGTGGAGATTATCGGCTCAGCCCTGATCCAGCTGGTAAGACCGCCCGTATTCGGATCCTAAGCTTCGGCTAGGTTCGCCCGTATTCGGATCCTAAGCTTCGGCTAGGTCCGCCCGTATTCGGATCCTAAGCTTCGGCTAGGCCGCCCGTATTCGGATCCTAAGTTTCGACTAGGGCCGCCCGTATTCTAAGGTATAACCTTAGGATGGTACCCCGCCCAATGGGCTTGGGTTAATGCCAGTATAAGATACTGTTCTGGGGAACTGTATCATGGTGTTCGGTTGGAGGGTAGATAGGTTGCATGAAAACTTTGATGCTTTTTATGATATGTTTTGCATAACATGATTTATTATTTATTGATGCAACTGTTTTACTTGCACTGTTAGAACACACTAAGCTTTCTAGCTCACGCCCCAAATTCTTTCCCCTTTCAGATATTTTGGATATGCCACCCCGTAGCTGACACTTGGAGGATGGACACATTTGGTATTCCTTTTTGAATGTAATGTTTCTATCCACCGTTTGTACTTTCAGGGTGACATGTGCCTATATTTTGTTATGTATGGTTATAAACTAGAAGTATTTTGATATGCTAACTGATACTTATTTTGTAACTATCTTATGATGGGTTTATTTAAGTAATCATGGCTGCCTATACTATTTATGATGTCTATGATGTGAATGACTTTGGGAAATATTATTGCTTGACGTATTAAATAGGTTTATTTAACTTGATGGTTTTCACTAAGTCCCGTCGTTATGCTGTCGAAATAAACACTTAGTTTGCAAACATGTTTTCCACTTTTGTTTTAAATTTTGATGTGCCTTACTAGACTTGGTCATTCCGCATAGGCCGATCTAGAGGGTTACATTTAGTTGGTATCAGAGCTTTTGGTTTTAAAACCTCGGACTGTGGATAAGCCCTTTTAATATACTCTTTTAGAATGTTTTACAAATACTGAAAAAAAAGGCCATGTCACCCAACTTTATATGTTTAATTTTGTTCGATTCTCTAGTGTCATAAACTGATCTTAGGTTTTATCCCTTGTAGAGATTCTTCGAGATGAGCACCGGAAGGGGGCGCCAACCCGCTCATAGGCGTGGTCGACCTGTTAGATTTGCAGACCCGATAGACGATCTGGTGGCTGATCCACCTGCCTCTGGAGTTGCTACAGCCGCAGTTGACCCTCCGACATCTGTTGAGCCACCTAACCCTAGTGGTCCATCAGCTGCTGCTGCTTCGACTACTCCGACATCTGTCTCGACTGCTTCTACACCTACTCCCATTGTTCCATTGCCTACTCCTAGTATCGGACTGACTACTCCGATCAGTGGAGCTACTGTTTTTGGGCCCGAGCCTATGACTGGAGTTACGGATGAGTCCTTGAGTAGACAGTTTCTCTAGTTGATTCAGGGAGTAGTCAGAGCGTCTGGAGTCACATCTGAAGTTCCTATCTCCCAGACCCTGATTGCAAACGGGATCAAGACCTTATCGGGATCTCTTAGTGGACCACCGACCGAGGCTGAGGAGTGGTTATACGATATCGAGAGACGTATGGGTGAGTTGGGTTTTGAGCCATCCAGGAAGTATTTGGGTGATGTATCTATGCTGAATGGGAATGCTCGCGCCTGGTGGGAGTCCATTATGAGTAGTGTTCCTTCTGACCGTCTAACATGGGATTTATTTAAGGAGCGCTTTAGGAACTGTTTTCTGGGCGAGCGGTTCTTGAGAGAGAGACACCAGGCTTTTAAAGACCTGGTGCAGGGTACCATGACAGTGGCTGAGTATGAGAAATAGTTTTTAGAGTTGCCGAAATATGGTACTGGCTTGGTTTCTACTGAGAAAGACAAATGTGAAAAGTTTCTAGAGGGCCTACGTATTGGGATACGTGATCGAGTGGCTACCCACCATGATCAGGTGTTTGAAGGTTTAATGGACCGGGCTAAGACTGCAGAACAGATGGAGATCTTGACAGCTAGTCATAGTAGTAGAGATGGAGATCGAGATAGAAGCAAGGATCGAGGGCGAGACCGAGATCGATCTTCTAGACAGAGAGAGTCTCACGCGCGCTCTGATAAGAGGGCTCGCACCATGTATCAGGGTGGTGGTTCGAGTTATAGGCCCACAGTACAGCAGGGCCCATCGGTTAGTCGAAGTGATTCATCAGGGTCCACTCTTCCTGTATGTGAGCATTGTGGTAAGCTTCATCGAGGGGAGTGCAGGAAGATGTCAGGTGCTTGCTTCAGATGTGGATCCACTGACCATTTCAAGAAAGATTGTCCACACTCACCTTCTGTAGACCGATCGTCGTTTCAGACCCCTGCTCGATCCCAGACTCCAGCCCGTTCACAGACATCTGTTTAGACACCGAGTTCAGGGCGTTATTAGAGTAGAGCTCATGGATCTTCTGCTGAATCTGATAGTAGAGGCCGATCACATCAGAGTGGGGGACCGGTTATGACTAAGGCCAGACAGCCTGTACTTGTTTATGCTACTAGATGTCGTGATGATAGAGATGAGCCAGACGTCATTGCAGGTACATTCACTATATTTTCTGTTCCATACTTTGCATTGCTTGACAATGGTTCTACCCATTCCTATGTATCGAGATCTGTGTCCCGAGACCTTCAGATTCCAGTTGAGAGCATCGAGAGTGCAATTACCATTATGAGTCCAGTGGGTCAGTCTGTGGTTGTAGATAAGGTTTTCAGGCGATGTCCCCTCGAGGTGCAAGGGGAAATATTTCTAGCTGACCTTATGGAACTACCATTAGAAGAGTTCGATCTAATTCTCGGCATGGATTGGTTGACTGAACACCGGGTTAATCTAGATTGTGAGTCCAAGAGAGCAGTTTTGAAGACTTCTGATGAACGTACAGTGGTTCTTATTGGTGAGCGCCGAGGGTATCTGTCTAATGTGATATCTGCTTTGGCTGCCGACAGGATGATCCGGAAGGGCTATCAGACTTTCATCGCCTGTTTCTTGAATACCAAGGGTTCTTTGTCAATGATTGAGGAGATTCACACTATTAGCGAGTTTCCTGATGTCTTTCCCGAGGAATTACCTGGATTACCTCCAGATAGGGATGTCGAGTTTGAGATTGAGACCTATCTGGGCTCTGCACCAGTCTCTATGAACCCTTATCGTATGGCTCCTAAGGAGCTTAAGGAGCTAAAGATTCAGTTGCAAGAGCTCCTCGACCGAGGCTTTATTTGACCTAGCTCTTCGCCCTGGGGAGCTCCTGTTCTCTTCGTGAAGAAGAAAGATGGGTCTCTCAGGCTGTGTATTGACTACCGTAAGCTGAACAAGTTGACAGTCAAGAATAAGTATCCTCTGCCCTGGATTGATGACTTGTTCGATCAGTTCCGGTGAGCTACAGTTTTCTCGAAGATTGATCTTCGTTCCGGGTACTATCAACTAAAGATAAAGGGGTCTGATGTAGCAAAGACGACCATTCGCACCAGATATGGGCACTACGAGTTTTTTGTGATGACTTTTGGTCTGACTAATGCTCCTGCCGCTTTTATAGATCTGATGAACCGTGTGTTCTGGCCCTATTTGGATTAGTTTGTGGTGGTGTTCATTGATGGCATCCTAGTCTACTCCCGAACTGAAGCAGAACATGTTGAGCATTTGAGGATTGTTCTGCAGACTCTTAGAGAGCACAAATTGTACGCCAAGTTGAGCAAGTGTGAATTTTGGCTCAGTGAGGTGACATTTCTGGGGCATGTGGTATCGGCTCAGGGTATTCAGGTTGATCCGAGCAAGATAGAGGCCATTGTGAGTTGGAAGCAACCCAAGAATGTTTCCGAGATCCGTAGTTTCTTGGGTTTAGCTGGGTATTACAGGCGTTTCGTCAAGGGCTTTTCTATTATTGCCGCTCCCTTGACGAAGCTGTTGAGGAAGGATGTTCCATTCATCTGGACAGATGCTCAGCAGGATAGTTTTGATAAGTTGAAGACAACTCTAACGCAAGCTCCAGTCTTGACGCAGCCCGAGTCTGGGAAGGATTTTACAGTTTATAGTGATGCATCACGTTCTGGGCTTGGTTGTGTTTTGATGCAGGATGGCAAGGTAATAGCTTATGCGTCTCGTTAGTTGAGGCCTCATGAGTGTAATTATCCTACCCATGATCTAGAGCTGGCCGCTGTGGTCTTTGCCCTGAAGATTTGGAGACACTATCTCTACGGAAAGAAGTGTTATATCTACACATATCACAAGAGCCTGAAGTACATTCTTGCACAGAGAGAGCTTAATCTTAGACAACGTCGTTGGATTGAGCTTCTTAAGGATTATGACTGTGTGATTGAGTACCACCCAGGGAAGGCTAATGTTGTTGTTGATGCTTTGAGTCGTAAGGCTATATCAGACTTGAGATCCTTGTTTGCCAGGATGAGTATATACAGTGATGGCCGTTTACTAGCCGAGCTGCATGTTAAACCAACATTGGCCGAGGAAATCAGGGCCAAACAGCTTCTAGACAGTTCCTTACTTCCTGTCATGCAGCAAGTTGAGCAGGGATCTACTTCTATCTATGCCTTTGATCAGGATGGAGTCTTGTGCTTCAAGGGTCGTTATTGTGTACCAGATGATGCCGAGTTGAAGCCAGCTATTCTTAGTGAGGCTCATAACAGCCCTTATGCTATGCATCCCGGTGGGGACAAGATGTATCAAAACCTGAGGCAGAGATATCGTTGGGAAGGTATGAAGAAGGACATTTCAGATTATGTATCTCGGTGTTTGACTTGCCAGCAGGTTAAGGCAGAACACCAGCATCCTTCTGGTTTGTTGCAGCCTATTAAGATCCCCGAGTGGAAATGGGAACGTGTCACGATGGATTTCGTTACAGGGCTTCCTCTGACACCTTCTAAAAAGGATTCGATCTGGGTGATTGTTGACCGACTCACCAAGTCAGCCCATTTTATTCCAGTTCGAGTCACCTATTCTTTGGAGAAGCTGGCTAAACTGTACATCTCTGAGATCGCCAGACTACATGGGGTACCTTTATCTATCATCTCTGATCGGGATCCGAGGTTCACTTCTCGATTCTGTTTGGCTTTGCACAGTGCTTTAGGTACCCGTCTGAATTTCAGTACATCCTTCCATCCGCAGACAGATGGACAATCGGAGAGGGTGATTCAGATTCTTGAGGACATGTTACGGGGATGTGTGATTGATTTCCGTGGTAGTTGGGAGGATTTCTTGCCCTTGGTTGAGTTTGCATACAATAACAACTATCAGGCTAGTATCCGTATGGCACCGTATGAGGCTGTGTATGGCCGTAAGTGTCGTACTCCCATTTGTTGGACAGAGCTGTATGAGAAGAAGATTTTAGGCCCAGAGTTGGTTTGAGAGACCAAGGAGACCGTCAGATTGATCCGCAACCGTTTGAAAGAGGCTTTTGATAGACAGAAGTCCTATGCTGATCGGAGGAGGAAAGGCATTGAGTTCGAGGTTGGTGATTAGGTTTTCCTGAAGGTGTCTCTATAGAAGAAAGTTTTGAGATTTGGGCGCAAAGGCAAATTGAGTCCAAGATTTATCGGACTGTACCGTATTCGGAAGAGAGTCGGGCATGTTGCTTATCAGCTTGAGTTACCTCCTCAGCTTAGTCGTATTCATGATGTGTTCCATGTGTCTATGTTGAGGCAGTACCACCCAGATCCGAGCCATGTTATTCAGGTACAGGATGTGGAGTTGAGACCAGATTTGTCTTATGAGGAGGAACATGTCCAGATCTTGGATCAAGACGAGAGAGTTCTAAGGAATTGACGTATTCCTATGGTCAAAGTACAGTGGAGTAATCGTGGTCCGAAAGAGGCTACTTGGGAGACCCTTGAGTCAATGGAGGAGCAGTTCCCACATCTGTTCAATTCAGGTAAATTTCGAGGCCGAAATTTCTTTTTAGGGGGGAGAGTTGTAACACCCTATAATAATAATAATAATAATATTTGAAAAAAAGAAAGAAAAGAGGAGGAAGTGAGGGTTGTGGGAATCGAACCCACAACCTCAAGGGGTTTAAACCAATGCCCAGTCAATTGAGCAATTGAAGCTCTTGGTTATAAGCTACCACTATTAAATTTTCTTTAGATCCTAAAATAATATAATAATAAAATAATTAAAAATATCCTACCTAACATATCGGATGTAATTTTAATTGGGAACATTTTCCCAAAAAGTTCCAGAAACACCCCCCATCGACATCACGTCTCTCTCTTCCTTGAACCGAATCGGCCACCGTCGATCTGCCCTCACCGCCACGCCGTGACGCTCACCGCCGGCGTTAAAGTGTTCACCATCAAACCCCAAGCAAAACCCCTCAAACCACGCGCTCAGCCACCGTCCCCTTCGCCGGCAATTGGCCGTTGAAGATTCGCGACCTAGGGCTAAACCGGTCCGCTTTTTCCTTCGAGTTTTCCGGCGTCGTTCGGCGTCCATTCGCTGCACCACCACCGCCGTTGGACTCCCCGTCGCAGGCTGATCAAAACCCAAGTTTTCGTTCGCCCGTTCATCGTTGTTTGCCCCGTCGTCGGAGTTACGTCTTTTTCTGACGTGATCGAACGATTTAGGACAAATCCGGTAAGTTTGGTTGGCTTCCGGTATCATTTCGACTCGTTAAAGTGTAATAAAATGATGGTTTGACTGATTGTGTCTTTTTCGGCAGAAAACGACGTGAAACGAACTTTTCCGGCGAGGTTTCGGCGACCGTCTGGCGACCTTTGAGTTTTAAAGGTAAGAGCCGGTCCGCGTAGACCGAGCCGGAGTGAACCGGCTTGTCCGGTTGAACCGGTCAGCTCGGTCAAGCCTGTTGACCCGACCCGTTGACCAACCCAACCCGTTGACCCGACCCGTTGACCAACCCGACCCGTTGACCCGAGTCAACTCAGTGAGTCAACTCGTCCGAGTCAACTCGCCCGAGTCAACCCAGTGAGTCAACTCACCGAGTCAACCTTGGACCAGTGACGTCAGCATGACGTTAGTGTTGACTTTGACCGCTAACATCAGCGTTGACTTTGACCAAAAAGTCAACTTTTACGAAAAGTCCCATTTTATGTTTTTCGACGTCATGAGTCCGATTTTGAAGCCCGTTTCGCGAAATTCAAACCCGAAGGCCTCCGAATTGGACGTTGAACGCAAACATGCATATGTATAAGTTATGTCATTTAAGAGAAATTGGTGATTAAAGACTGATATTAATCTTTTGATTTAATAGGTACGTGTGGATCTCCCGATCGTGCCTACGCCCAGCCTAGCTATACTCGGTCCGTACCGCCTCGTGATCCGATCGTCACTCGTATGACCCTAAAACTTAGTATTTTAATATGAATCAAGGTGTAAATTTGATTGTAACCATAATCCTTGTCTATTTAGGTTCCAGTACTGTAGCGGAGCGTGATCCCGGTGCTCGATAGACATTTTGACTGACCGATCTCATCTTTTGAGGTGTGTTCCTTGTGTGTTATATGACTGTTGCATATTTACTGTTTTACATACTTCACATGATTTAATAAAACATACTATGTGTATATGATTGCTAAACTTGATTTTGTAAAAAAACTAGCATGTTTTCTGTTTATGAAAGAAATACGATTGCACTGTATGTTTGAATTATGCTCTAGCATTCGATATGACAAGCATGCCTATGATTTTTGGTTATCAGTGTAGAATATGTTGTTGAGCATTGCTATGACTGTTATTGTTGCATACTATGTTACTACCCGGACTAATTAGTAGAGGTACTTGGGGGTATGATGTGGAGATTATCGGCTCAGCCTTGATCCAGCTGGTAAGACCGCCTGTATTCGGATCCTAAGCTTCGGCTAGGTCCGCCCGTATTCGGATCCTAAGCTTCGGCTAGGTCCGCCCGTATTCGGATCCTAAGCTTCGGCTAGGTCCGCCCGTATTCGGATCCTAAGCTTCGGCTAGGTTCGCCCGTATTTGGATCCTAGGCTTCGGCCAGGTCCGCCTGTTTTCGGTTCCTAAGTTTCGACTAGGGCCGCCCGTATTCTAAGGTATAACCTTAGGATGGTACCCCGCCCAATGGGCTTGGGTTATTGCCAGTATAAGATACTGTTTTGGGGAACTGTATCATGGTGTTCGGTTGGAAGGTAGATAGGTTGCATGAAAACTTTGATGCTTTTTATGATATGTTTTGCATAACATGATTTATTATTTATTGATGCAGCTGTTTTACTTGCACTATTGGAACACACTGAGCTTTCTAGCTCACGCCCCAAATTCTTTCCCCTTTCAGATATTTTGGATAGGCCACCACGTAGCTGACACTTGGAGGATGGACACATTTGGTATTCCTTTTTGAATGTAATGTTTCTATCCACCGTTTGTACTTTCAGGGTTACATGTGCCTATATTTTGTTATGTATGGTATTAAACTAGAAGTATTTTGATATGCTAACTGATACTTATTTTGTAACTATCTTATGATGGGTTTATTTAAGTAATCATGGCTGCCTATATTATTTATGATGTCTATGTTGTGAATGACTTTGGGAAATATTATTGCTTGACGTATTAAACAAGTTTATTTAACTTGATGGTTTTTACTAAGTACTGTCGTTATGCTGTCGAAATAAACACTTAGTTTGCAAACATGTTTTCCACTTGAGTTTTAAATTTTGATGCGCCTTACTAGACTTGGTCATTCCGTATAGGCCGGTCTAGGGGGTTACACCCTGGATGATATTCTATGATTAAATCATATTCTTTCAAAAGTTTCGTCCACCTATGTTGCCTCAAATTCAAGTCCCTTTGGGTTAAAAGGTACTTGAGGCTTTTATGATCAGTAAGCAGATAGCATTTCTCTCCGTAGAGGTAATGCCTCCAGATTTTGAGTGTGAAGATAATTGCGGCTAATTCTAAATCATGTGTTGGGTAGTTAAGCTCGTGAGGCTTTAATTGTCGGGATGCGTACGCAATCACATTGCCAACTTGCATTAGTACACATCCGAGACCCAAATGAGAGGCATCGCTATACACTGTGAAGTCTTTTCCTGATTCAGGTTGTACTAAAACTGGAGCGTGAGTTAAGGCTTGTTTTATCTGATCGAAGCTCCGTTGTTGTCTCTTAGACCATTCGAAGGATACACCCTTACACAAGAGCTTAGTAAGAGGTGCGACTAGAGTAGAGAACCCTTTAACAAATCTTTTATAATACCCGGCTAAACTGAGGAAGTTTCTGACCTCACCAATATAAAACGAAGGGATGTGTTCCATGTTAAGTAGTCTATGCAAAGAATCATAATTAACATGTCTGAGTCTTCCATACCATAAATTAAATGATTCAAGCATGTACACGGAAGAAGAAGCAATATTCTTATTCATAATTTTGGATTTTGCAGAGATAGCATTGAGTTTCCACATTCCACTCAATACATATCCCCTACCCATAAACATCCCCCTTTAGACAGAATTAATATTTGGGATTCAAAAACCATTCTAAAACCGTGGACACTTAGTAGTGTTCCAGATACAAGGTTTTTACATATGTGTACATACAACACATTCTGCAGCTTGAGTTCCTTGTCGGAGGTCATCTTCAAGACTGCATTTCTCTTCCCCTTGATCTTGGAAGTCGCAACATTTCCCATGTAGAGCTTCTCCCCATCGTCGCTAGGTAATAGCTCAGCAAAAGAATTCTCATCACAACATATTTGACGTGTGGCTCTAGTGTCTAGCCATCATTCCCTTAGGATCGAGTCAACCAGGTTGACTTTAGAGATCACAGTGCATTGATCTTCATTCCCCATAGTCATTGTTTCTACACAAAAGAAACAAAAACCCTGGAATTAGTAATAATTCCAATAAACTAAAATTAATTTCATTTATTTTCGATTTTGATTTTTCACAAAATCAGTAACCTTAGTTACTTTTAATGACAATTTCTATAAAACAGATTTGTCCAGTTTTTGAGATTAAGCAAACCCGTTTAAACGACAGAATAAATCATAAAAATAAATTTATTTACTTTTCTCACAATCGTGATTAGCTCAAGTCGTCTTGTATGAAATCTGTCTTAAGATTGTTGTTCAATAAGGTTATTTCAAAATAAAATTGTATAAACAAAATAGAATAATTTAAAAAGAATCAAACAGATTTTGACAATTTCTTTGTGCTTGAGTTGCTTGGTCGTCAGTCTCTCAGGATACAACAACTGATGATCTTCGACAGTAGCCCTTCTAAAGAGATCGCGAACAGAACCCTTGCCTTTGACTATCACCGAAAATACAATGCAATTTTTGAAAAGTAGAAATTTTTTGAGTTGTGTTTAAACCAAAGGAATGACATTCTATTTATAGGGGATAATTAGGTTAAAATGTGGGAAACAAATATTCCGAAATATATGGCCATTAATTCTCCATCCGATTTAATTCGGAAATCTTTAGTTAATATCATATTTACTCGGATATATTTTCATGAATTGCAAACATTGTTGTTTTAATATTCGAATTTAAGGAAACATATAATATCCCTTTAAATTTGGAATATTCTTAAAAAGATATGCTAATCTTAAGGAAAAAATTATTTTAAAGTGCGTAAAATATTCGTAGGCCCACGAAGGGCCCGACGCCCCGACCAGTCCAGACATTCGTGTTGCCCACGTCGTGCGGGTGCACCCCAACCCGAATGGGATTGATTCACACCCCCTGCGCGCGAGGCATAGTTTTCATTCAAGTCTTTCAATGACTACAAAGTGGGTAAGAGTATATAAACACTTCCCATGCCATTTGTCCCATCCATATTGGATAAGGGTTTTTTTCCTTCCTTACTCAATTCACAACTGCCTTACTTTGAGCATCAACTTTTCATTCAATACTCAATCATTTTGAGCATATGATATACCATTTCAAGGTCTCATGGAGTAGAATAGGACCCAATAAAATCCTTATTCGAAACTCCACCTTTACCCTCTCGAATTTTGTCTCAAAGTTACAATTTCCTCACCGTTTTTCCAACAACCTTGAGAACAATGGCTATGAATTTTTAGATGGTGTGGGTCTTGGGAAGACAGATTTAGGCAATCTTTTGCAGATTTTCTTGCTATTATCTTATGTTGAAGGTAATGGTGTTTAGGACATTCTGACAAAGGTGATAAGAGAACAGTGGCGGTCGTCGGAGAAGATTGAAGCCAAACGGAGCTTGGCCGAGGAATAAGACGGCGGCTGACTGTGATTGATTATGGAGGGTAAGGGTTAGCAAGGGTGAGGGTTAGTCGGGGGAAAGGGGCGGCAAGGTTTATCATTTTTATTATCTTTTAAAATAAATATTTTATTTTAAAAAGATAAATTTGAAAGGCTAAATTAAAATATCAATAAAACATCGAGGACTGATCTTGTTATCAACCCTTAAGTAAATTGAGATTTTTTTAAATAAAAAATGCCACGTGTTAAAATATGAGTGGTGCTAATGGTAAACATCATCTTTCGTGACGGAATTGTGTAAACCCATTGACGGCAGAAAAGTTCATGTATGAAATTGAGAATAAAAAAAAGTAAATGTATGAAACCAAGAATCTGGTATAGTTCATGTATAAATGGGGGTAATTAACCCTTTTCAAATTTCTAATATAAATCTGAATTTGATAAATTCATGTTGTTTTTATACTTTTCAACTTGTTTTCTATTCAATATTAAATATATATACATAATGTATGTATTTTCAGTTTCATTTCCGGGATGTTATTCTCAAACAGCAGGAAATTTTGTGTGTCTCTTACTGAGATAGCCAGATAGGCATAGGTCAGTCTGAGATACCAGTCATATGGTGCGATAATACGAGTGCAGTTGCGCTTAGTGCAAACCCTGTTTATCATGCTCAATCCAAACATGTGGATTTAGATGTCCAATGCGTACGTGAGAAAGTTGCAGCTGGTCAGATGCTTGTGAACTACGTTCCTGCTAGTCATCAAACAACAGATGGACTAACAAAGCCACTATCAAAGCCATACTTTGAGTCACTTAGGCAGAAGGTTCTTGTGCAGCCAGTTGGAGGAAAACCAGAACAAGTAGGGGGAATGTTGAGCATAGCTTATAAAGATAACTGATTACACGTGGCTTGCTGAAGTGTAAGCAGTTGCATAAGTAGTTGAGTCTGTAAGGGTTTGTTATCTGGTTAAGCTAAGCTTAGAGCTTCCTATATAAGCATTGTAATGTTACGAGTTTATTAATCAAGAAAGCTTATACATTCATTCAAAAGCTTGTGTTTCTATTCTCTCTCTTAAAAGTTCTATATGGTGCTACTATGTTTGAGTATTGTAGGGTGGATATGTTGTTTCTACTGTGTTGCATGTGTAGGACTTGGTTATGGGGTATTGTTGGTATCATATTTTTTAAATTTATGCTAATAAAAAATTGGGGTATTTTTCCATTTCTTTCTATGTTTAAGATTGAACTTTGGTTAAAAAGAAAATTCTGAATGAGACCCATTTTTCTTTAGAAACGAAGTATTAAGATGTTTTGTAAATCCTCCGTGAACTAAATTTATTTTTCTAAGATCGTCGTGATTTCATATGTTAATTTTTTGACAATTCTATTTTTATTCTCGGTATAAATTGTGCACAATGTCTTCTTCAAGCTCTATATTTATAGGCATAAGAAGTAACTATCATGTACAACTCTAAAGGGGCGTTTGGTTTGTGAAAAAGATTATTACCTGGGAAAATAATCTTTTCCAGAATCACATACCCACGTTTGGTTGGGGAGCATTACCTCCAAAGGGTAATATTGTATTCCCAACAGTAGCGGTTTTTTCGTTAAATGGTGGGAATGTAGATCCCTTAAATTTCTTAGGTATTTCTCAATTCCCACCCATTTGGACCATATTACCCTTAGGGGGCGTTTGGTTCGCGGAAAAGATCATTACCAGGGGAATAATCTTTTCCGGAATCATATACCCACGTTTGGTTCAAGAGCATTCCCTCTCATGGGTAATAAAATATTCCCAACAGTAGTTATTTTTGGTCTTTTCCCAGGAATGTCATTCCCTCCCTTTTCTTAGGTATTAGACAATTCCCTCCCCTTTGGACAAAAATACCCCTAAATTATATAGTTACTTTAAAATGATCTTTCCTTTTTATATATAATTACAAAAGTATAAATCTATTTTATTTTTTAGTAGTTTAGGGTTTTAATACTTATTATAAAATAATATGATGCATATAAAATAAAAATATATCAGATTTTTATTTTATTTCGATTTTTTATATATGTGTTTGATTCAAATTTTATTATTAGTATGTATTTTATTACATTTATTATCTAGGATCAATTTTCATAAAAAAAAATTCATATTATATTTTTTATATTTTCTATGAACTTTTATGTAAATATTTTGATTTTAATCTTAAAACTTCAGTTGGTTAAAAAAAATATATTTCAAGGACAATTTGGTAAAATATGCATTTATCTTATCTTATATTCCTTCAACCAAACAATGTAATCTTACATTCCTGCCAAACAAATCAAACAAGGTAATACAACATTCCGGTAATATGTTAAGTAATGTAACATTCCGGTAATCTCATTCCCAAAGGTAATCTTATATTCCATGAACCAAACGACCCCTTATATTAATGGATTTTATTCATATAGATCATTTATTAAATTTAATTAGATGATTAAATATGTGTGATGTAAATTAATTAAATATTTTTATCAAATACTAATTTAACATTTCAATGGTGTTACACATTTAAATATTATTTTCACATTTAATGCATTTTTATTAATATTATATTTATGATATCTATAGATTATGTTAGGATTGCATATTACTTAAAAATTAATAAATTAAGAGTCGATATTCTTAATTTTATTCTTTGATTTATAAGATATTTATCATCTTATAAAATAATTTAGTAGGTTAAAATTATTATATAAATTCTTTTCAGTATCATACAACTTTTAGATTTATTTTATTATTTACTATAATTTACTTGAAAAACTGTCACAAGTAATAAAATTTGAAAATGTGAACATATTAAAATTTTAACATTTAAAAATTCACAAAATTATTTTAATAGAGGGTAACGAGGTTGTGTAAATATAAATAATATTTTTTAATAATATAAATAATATTTTTAAATAGTTAATATAAGAATTATATTAATAATATGTTATATATATAGTTATTGCAAAGTTTAGATATTGTAACAAAAATAATTCAATTACTTTTGTGCATATGTTTTTAATTTAATATTGAAAGTTTAACATGTTAAAAAGAAAATATAACACATGACCAATTTAGTAAATTTCACTTCTAGATAATCTTATATACCTCCAACCAAACACATCAATCTTACATTCCTACCAAATAAACCTAACAAGGTAATGTAACATTCCTGGTAATGTATCAGGTAATGTTATATTCCAAGAATCTTATTCACAGAGGTAATTTTACATTGTGTGAACCAAACACACCCTAAGTATATCACATTCCTATTTAATAGATAGAGATAGAATTCTAATCATAACGGACATCCACATAGATAAATATTCATAACACTCCCCCTTGGATGTCCATGAAGATAATGTGTCTGGTTAAAACCTTACTAAGATAAAAACCATGTGGGAAAAAATCTTAGTGAAAGAAAAGGAATATACATATCTTTGATACGCATAACATGTCTCATTAAAAACCTTACTAGGAAAACACATTGAGACAAAACATTGATTAAAGGAAAAAGAGTGCAACACATATTTACTCCTCCTCGTGAAAATATCACATAAGATCTTTGAATCTTCATAATTCAATCTTGAATACAATCTTCAACTGTTGGAGTAGACAATGCATTGGTAAACAGGTCTTCCAAATTACTGCTTGAAAAAATTCGTTGAATATTATTCTTCTAAAGATCGTGATGGAAAAACTTTGGAGAAATATGTTTCGTTTTCTCACATTTGATGTATTCATCGTTCGATTGAGTTGGACATTCTACATTATCTTTATACAATATAGTTTGCATCGAGATACCCAATAAATATGATTTATTCATTATGAATCTCTTTAAGATTCTTTCAACACGTGTCTATTCATAAACAAAAATTTCTTCGAAAATTTTCATATGCTTCTGTCATTTTAAATACTTTAATTATTTCGTCCAACATAGGTTGTTGTGTGTAGGGTGTGGTTCTATATAGCGTCCCTTGGTTTCTATATGGTCCTTATGGGGGTGACTACGTTGTGCTCATCGGATGTTTGCCGAGTTTGATGTTTTGATTTTATTGGTGTTTGTTGGTCTTCTTATTGGTGTGTTTTCTTTTACACTATCATGTTGTACTTTTTTCCTCCATTTAGGATTAGGGGAGTTTTTAACAAGGCACATGGTAGTGATGACTTGTATGATTTACCCTTTAATAAAATCATACTTCTTTGCCGATAAAAAAGAGGAAACAAGCCAAAAATTAATAGTCATAGAGCATCTACATGACCTCTAAGCACCACCTCAAAGATACTTAGAGTTTGAACCACTAAACACGATATCCCGGTGAAAATGTTGAGTGGATCGAAAGATCGATATAAACCAAGAGGGGGGGTGAATTGGATTTTTAAAGACTTTGTGGTGGAAATTGCAAATTAAAAATAATAGACAAGGGATTTTAGAGTGGTTCAAGTTCCAAATGAACTCTACATCCACTACCTTAGCTTCACTAAGGATTTGCAACAATTCCACTAATTGATCTTCCCCTTTTCTAGGCTAAGGAGGCAACCCTTACAATATCGGTTGAATTTTCTACCCAAAATTCAACCCAATCCTCACAACAAGAGAACAAAGAAATTTGTTGGCTAATGAAGTATCTCTCAATACAAATGATAGCCCAATTACAAGCACTCAACCCAATTGAACAAGATAAGAATGAAAATTACAATTGGGGTTTCTAGACAATATGAAATTTTGCACAATTGCTTGAATTTGATGAATAGATGTTTTCTTGCAGATCAATAATTGTTGTTGTAGCTTTTGGATGTGTCTTTTATACCTTCTCATTGATTTCTAGCCGTTTGGGTGGTTGGGAACATAAATGGAGCCATTGGAACCCTCTCTTACCACCATAAATGCACTTCTGCAGCTACCCGTATCGGTACTCGGGAAGGTGTATCGATACTTGTCTCAGAAAAGAAAGAGTCGTTGTGTGCAATAAATAAGGGGTATCAAAACGCACGTAGCCGTATCGGTACGGGGTATCGAAATGGTAAGGGATGTATCGATACCTTTTTCTGAACTTAACTCACTGTCGATATCTGTATCGGTACGGGGGTTAGGCGTATCGATACGGGTCAACGACCTTTTAAAGTTTTGGTTACCAACCAACTGACACCAACGGTCATATTTTTAAACCGACTTAATATTTAAAAATTATAAAGCCCGTATCGATACAACGGTTTTCCGTATCGGTACGCTATTCAAACTCTTTGAATTTTAACACAAGGGCGTATCGATACGAGGGTTTGTCGTATCGATACGTGTTCCGACAGTAACCAAGTTTGGCAAAAAGGTATCGATACGCTTGGGAGTGTATCGATACACCTGAACGATTTTCAATGGTTTTGCCTTGGAACACTTAGAAAATATTTTGAGTTTGAGTTTTACAAATCAGTTTTAAAGTGTTGGTGTTTTAAAACTTATTAAGAGACTCATAAAACCAATTTTAAGTTTTTCAAATTTATCCTTAAAGATCTAATTATATCAAAATCAAACATAGGTTTTACAATCTCCCCCTTTTTGATATAACAAAACTAAAACTTAAAATTTTTGACATTTTTGAAAAAACCTCTACAAAGTCAACTCCCCCTTAATATAAGCTTGGTAACCTTTGAGTTAAAATCAAAATATTTGAAGTGTGAGCTAGTTTCACTCCCCCTTTTTGTTAGATCAAAAACTCTTGAGACAATTAAGTGCATAAAGAAATCAAAGGTATAATAAGCAACATAAATTTTATTCATCATAGCAACATACTTGAAATCCAAACAAAAGCAAAAAGAAATCAAAGCATAGGTTTAATCCTAAAACAACCTTAATCCTAAGAACATAAAGCATAGGTGCATAAAATAGAAAATCCTAAATGATATGAATGATATGCAAGAAGAAACGTCTAGGCATCGTCTTCTTCGTCTTCATCCTCTTCATCATCAACTCCCATAGGCTTATTATCCTGCATACTATTGCGCCACTCATCATGGAAAGCGGCAAGGGAAATATTCAAAGAATTGTGCCCGCTTTCAAGGGATGTGAGGCGATTCTCAATACCCGTCATCTTTGTATCAAAGGTAGTTTCCATGGAAGTAAGACGAGTGTTCATGTCCGTGCGCAACCCGGTAAATTGCTCATTGAGATAAGTCATGAGAGCATCCATGGAGGGTTGTGGGACTTGAGGAGCTTGAGGAGCTTGAGGCTCTTGAGGCTCTAACACGGCGGCGGCCTCGGGTGGTAACTCGGCAAGACGTACCCATTCACCATTAAAATATGAAAACTTTGCCCGAGCAAGAGATCGCTCATCAATGGGATCAGTGAGAGGAGTTGGGTAGTCATAAGAGCAATCAATATCCTTTTTAACAAAAAAATAACTCAAAGCCGTACCATATGTAAAGGAGGTGACGAGAGTTGTGTGACGATTTTGCACGAGGTAGACGATCTCCTGGAACATAAGTCGAGCAAGATTTGGGCGCTTTTTCTCACGGAAACAATGGATCCAAAAATCATCCACTTGACGGATGGTGGAGTATTTTCCTCCGGAGGGACGAAACCACCACGACACCATCAAATGTAAGATCCGGTCTTGAGCATTTAGGGCGGTGACGGATCCACTAAGAACATGCCCCAAAGCATGCTCATTATCGATGCCTTCGTCCTCTAGTTTGAAAACCTCACAAATAGATTTGACATCAAGAATAATTTTCTTCCCCATGAGGAAAGAGCTAATTGCAACAACTTCCCCATCACGACTAATACATTTGGCATTAGCATAGAAAATCAAAACCAAAAGGCGATAGAAAACACCGGGGATAGAGATGAACTCCATGAAGTTCCAACGATGAAACAAAGAAAGATATTCAAACTTAAAACGCTCCGAATTGAGAAAAGGAACGGATATTACCCTTTCGGCGTGGATCTTATGATTCTCATATTGACGAAAGTGAGTTAGACCTGAATTGCCATCAAAGCATTGCTCATAGATGATTGAGTAGTTCGGACGAGCAATCGCTCCAAGGGTGGAAGATTCACCGGCTTGAGAAACCCTTGAACGCTTCCTCGATGGTTCTTTTGGTGCCATGATCTAAAAGAGAAATTAAGCAAAAAAAGATTTCTTCAATTTTGAGTAAAAATCAAGGTAAAAAAATTTTGAGAAAAATTTGAAGAAAAGTTTTGAAAAACAAAAACTTTAAAAGAAAAGATGAAACAAAACAAAAAAATGAAAAAGAAAAAAGAAGGAAAAAGATTACCTTGATAGAACTTGGGAGATTGAAGAAAAACTAGCACAATAGATGAGAGAGAGCACAACGCCTTGCTTGATTCAAAAACTCTTTTAGATTTGAGTTGAGGTGTGAAAAATATGAAGGAGGAAGGGCCTTTTTATAGGCAAAAACGGCTAGGGTTAATTAGGTTTTGAAGAGTTTGAGTTTAGGTAAAAGTTGAACTCATTAAAAGCCAAATTTAATGTCATCAGCGCAGTCGAGTATCGATACGCCTGAGGGTGTATCGATACGGGGATAGAAGTGTCTTTTCTGCAAAAATGCCCGTTGGAAAGTCGTATCGAAACGGAGGGGTCCGTATCGAAACGACCCGTATCGATACGAGATTAATCGTATCGATACCCGTGAAGCGAAGAAAATTCTGGGAAACAGAATGAAGAACAGGTATCGATACGCGTAGAGCCGTATCGATACTGTATGCCCAGAAATGCATATTTGGTTCAAAGAACAAACAAAAGCTCGAACTTAACATCTCCTAAAGGTATGCAAATGATGAATGAGCAGTTCTAAGCATATTTTAACGGAATCATACTCCCCCTAACTATAGGCATGGATGAAATTAGGAGTCTAAACACATAAACATGGCATTTCACAAAATCAAGCATATTTAAGCACAAAAGAGGTCCTAAAAGGTCAAGATAGGCTAGCTAGACCTAACTCTCTCCTAAGGGACCAAAAACGCTCTTTGTCTAAAGGTTTAGTAAATATGTCCGCTAATTGATTCAAGGTGTCTACATACTCTATAACCACATCTTCCTTAAGGACATGATCTCTAATGAAATGATGTCTTATTTTTATGTGTTTGGTTCTAGAGTGTTGGATGGGATTTTTTGTTAAACATATTGCACTAGTGTTGTCACATTTTAGGGGTATAGTTTCAAATTTAATTCCATAATCTAAGAGTTGTTGCTTCATCCAAAGGACTTGAGCACAACAACTCCCTAAGGATATGTACTCGGCTTCGGTGGTAGATAAGGCTACACTATTTTGTTTCTTAGAGAACCAAGATATGAGCAAACTACCTAAGAATTGACAAGTTCCCGAAGTACTTTTCCTATCGATTTTGCAACTCCCATAATCTGCATCCGAGTAAGCATGAAGGTTGAAGGTAGAGTCTCTAGGATACCAAAGACCTAAACAAAGAGTATCTCTAAGGTATCTAAAGATTCTCTTAACGGATATAAGGTGAGACTCTCTAGGACTAGCTTGAAACCTAGCACACAAGCAAACACTAAACAAGATATCTGGTCTACTTGCGGTAAGGTAAAGCAATGATCCAATCATAGAACGATAAAGCTTAGAGTCAGCACATTTACCTCCTTCATCTTTGTCAAGCTTTGTAGACGAGCTCATAGGAGTGGCTTGAGGCTTTGTATTCTCCAAGCCAAACTTCTTGAGCATATCCTTTATGTATTTTTCTTGGTTGATGAAGGTGTCATCCTTCTTTTGCTTGATTTGGAGTCCCAAAAAGAATGAGAGCTCCCCCATCATGCTCATCTCAAATTCACCTTGCATTAACTTAGCAAACTCTTGACAATGACATTCATTAGTAGAACCAAAAATAATATCATCAACATAAATTTGAACTACTAAGATGTCATTTTTATACATTTTTATGAAAAGTGTAGTGTCCACCTTACCTTTTTCAAATCCTTTTTCAATCAAAAAGTTTGAAAGTCTTTCATACCAAGCTCTAGGAGCTTGTTTTAAACCATAAAGAGCTTTGGTAAGTTTGAAAACATGATTTGGAAACTTTGAGTCTTCAAAACCCGGTGGTTGTTCCACATACACTTCTTCATTTATAAAACCATTTAAAAATGCGCTTTTAACATCCATTTGAAAAAGCTTGAAATTATGATAACATGCATATGCAAGCAACATTCTAATGGCTTCCATTCTAGCTACAGGTGCATAGGTTTCATCAAAATCTATTCCCTCTTCTTGAGTGTAACCTTGTGCTACAAGTCTAGCTTTATTTCTTACAATGTTACCACTCTCATCTAGCTTGTTCCTAAAGACCCATTTAGTTCCTATTGTAGATTGATTACTAGGCCTATCAGCTAATGTCCAAACATTACTTCTCTCAAATTGATTTAACTCTTCTTGCATAGCAATAATCCAAAAGTCATCTTTCAATGCTTCTTTAATATTCTTAGGCTCTATGCATGAGATAAATGCAACATGGTTCATTAATCTAAGAGAAGATCAAGTGGTTACCCCCTTGGATGGATCACCCAAGATTTCACCATCTTTGACATAGTTCAACTCCCTTGGGTAGCTCACTTCCTTTTCCTCAATAGCCAAGTCCTTCAAGGCTTCAAGAGGTGGATCTTGTGAGTCCTCTTCTTTTGTTGGAATCTCATCTTCCTTTGAAGTTTGTCCTCCATCAAAGGCATTTATGATTCCTACATCATCATCATCACAAGAATCCTTCCTAGGAAGGAGGTTATCATCGAATACAACATGAATAGATTCTTCTACTACTAAAGTTCTTTTGTTAAATACTCGATAGGCTTTAGAGGTTAAAGAGTAACCTATAAAAATAGCTTCATCACTTTTTGCATCAAATTTACCTAAGTTGTCTTTTCCATTATTTAAAACAAAACACTTGCAACCAAAAGGGTGAAAATAGCTAATGTTAGGCTTTTTAGATTTTAAAATCTCATAAGGTGTTTTCTTTAAAATTGGCCTAATCATTACTCGATTTACAATATAGCAAGCGGTGTTTGTGGCTTCTGCCCAAAAATATTTAGGTAAATTGTTTTCACAAAGCATAGTTCTAGCCATTTCTTGCAAAGTTCTATTTTTCCTCTCAACTACCCCATTTTGTTGAGGAGTTCGAGGAGCCGAAAATTATGGCTAATACCATTTTCATTTAAAAAATCTTCAAACCCTAAATTTTGAAACTCGGTTCCATGATCACTTCTAATATGTGAAATTTTGAGTTCAAGATCATTTTGGGTTAGTTTTGAAAATGTGATGAATTTTTCCAAAGCCTCATCTTTAGTACTTAAAATAGAACCCAAGTAAATCTAGAAAAATCATCAACAAGTACAAAAGCATAAGACTTACCACCCAAGCTCATAGTCCTAATTGGCCCAAATAAATCCATATGGATTAGTTGTAAGCATCTACTAGTAGAAACATCATTAATGGATTTAAAGGAAGATCTATGTTGTTTACCCTTTGAGCATGCATCACAAATTTTATCATTTGAAAATTTTATCTTGGGTAAACCTCTAACTAGATTAAGGGAGACTAGTTTTTCTAAAATACTTATGCTAGCATGTCCTAATTTCTTATGCCACAACCATGCATCATTTTCATTTTGAGCAACTAAGCATGCATGAGATGTATGAATGTCATCTAGATGCACCATGTATATGTTCCCTATGCGATGACCTATGAGCATAATATTATTAGATTTAATGTCTACAATTTTGCATCCATTTTTCTCAAATAAAACATTAAATCCTTTATCACACAATTGACTTATGCTCAATAAATTGTGTTTAAGACCATCGACATATAATACATTTTCAATGAGAATAGTAGAGTGATTACCTATGGAGCCAATACCTTTAATGTGGCCTTTGGAGTTGTCACCAAATGTCACTACTCCTCCACTTTTTGGCTTTAGATCCATGAATCTACTCTTGTCTCCGGTCATGTGCCTCGAGCATCTACTATCAAGGTACCATGAGTTTTGACTCTGTGCTTTGGCCTTGTAGCAATGCTCCCCCTACAAACAAAGATATTAAACTTTGGTTTTTGGTACCCAAATCATTTTGGGTCCATGAGTGTTAACTCCTAAAACCTTGGTTCCCTTAGGAATCCAAGATGACATAGCAATAATATTATTAGATTTTACAAGTTCCTTAGGAACCCATACACTTCTAATTCTTTTTGCTCTACTATGTCTAGGATAGCTACCTTGTCTGTAGTAGTTAGTCCTTTTCTTAGGTTGGTTTGATCTAGAGGATTCACCTATCTCATGTTTGACACTACCAACATTTTTAAAGGACTTTTTAAGCTCATTTAGCTCATTTAACACATTTTGGTGTTCACTATTACATTGAGACAAAAGATTATTAAGATCAACATTCTCATCTTGAAAGAATTTTAGTTCATCTTTTAATCCTAATATCTTTTTCTCAAATTTTGAATTAGCTTGAGTGAGTGAGTCATTTTTCTCATTTAGTTCTAAAATAATTTTCTTGTTTTTAATGACCGACTCTTTAAACTTCTCAACTAATTCATCATAGACCTCTTGTAACTCATCATATGCATCATTCAATTCATCATATGAAATATCTAAAGTAGATGAGTTAGAGGTTACCAAGGAGGAATCTTCCTCAAGTGCCATGAGGCAAAGGTTAGCCACTTCTTGTTCGTCATCCTCCGATGACTCCTCATCACTCCAAGTAGCAAGCTTGGCTTTGAGCCTCTTCTTCTTCTCAAAGCCATTCTTCTTGAGTTGAGGGCACTCCGAACGTATGTGGCCGGGTTGTTTGCACTCAAAGCAAATGATAGGATCCTTTCCTTCTTCTTTGTTCTTGCTTTTGAAGTCCATCTTTCTTTGGATTTTTCTTCCCCGGTTGGACCTCATAAATCGTGAGAATCGTTTGGCTATCATAGCCAATTCTTCTAGTTCATCCTCCTCACTAGAAGAGCTCTCATCATGTTGTGAAGCTTTAGCCTTGAGAGCTATTCCCATCTTCTTTTTCTTCTCAACCTCAAGCTTCTCTACCCTTTTCTCTTCTTTCTTCTTCTCATCTTCCCTTCCTTGCTTCATGATCTCATGAGTAAGGAGAGAACCCACAAGCTCATCAAGCTTCAATGTTTTCAAATTCTTAGCTTCAATGATAGCGGTTCTCTTCCCATCCCAAGACTCGGGAAGTGAATAGAGTAGCTTCCGGACAAGCTTGTCTTCCAGAATGATTTCTCCAAATCCCTTTAGCCCATTGACAATCGTAGAGAAGCGATCAAACATCTTTGACACCGTCTCATCGGGCTCCATCTTAAAATTTTCATAACTAAGATTGAGAATTCCAATCTTAGTTTCTTTAACATCGTTGGTGCCTTCATAAGTAGTCTCAAGAGTGTCCCACACTTCTTTGGCACTCTCAATTGATGAGACCTTTGAATAGATGTTCGGACCGAAAGAACAAAAAAGCATGTGGAGAGCTTTATCATTGACTTGAATCTTTTTCCTCTCATCTTCACTCATTTCCACTTTATTCTTGAAAACCATCTTGCCTTCACCATCTTGCTTCAATGGAATATAAGGGCCATCTTCAATCACATCCCACACTAGATAGTCATTTGACTTGATGAAGAGATGCATTCTATTCTTCCAAAAAGAATAGTTATCACCATTAAAGAAGGGAGGCTTTGTAGTGGATTGTGACTCGTACATGCCGGAACCGGAGGTTGAAGTCATCTCTTGATATTTTGATGATCACACTCTTCCAAGGAACTCCTCTTGTGGTTGTTAATCCTCAAAGAGGTAGGCTCTGATACCAATTGTTGAGTGGATCGAAAGATCGATATAAACCAAGAGGGGGGTGAATTGGATTTTTAAAGACTTTGTGGTGGAAATTGCAAATTAAAAATAATAGACAAGGGATTTTAGAGTGGTTCAAGTTCCAAATGAACTCTACATCCACTACCTTAGCTTCACTAAGGATTTGCAACAATTCCACTAATTGCTCTTCCCCTTTTCTAGGCTAAGGAGGCAACCCTTACAATATCGGTTGAATTTTCTACCCAAAATTCAACCCAATCCTCACAACAAGAGAACAAAGAAATTTGTTGGCTAATGAAGTATCTCTCAATACAAATGATAGCCCAATTACAAGCACTCAACCCAATTGAACAAGATAAGAATGAAAATTACAATTGGGGTTTCTAGACAATATGAAATTTTGCACAATTGCTTGGATTTGATGAATAGATGTTTTCTTGAAGATCAATAATTGTTGCTGTAGCTTTTGGATGTGTCTTTTATACCTCCTCATTGATTTCTAGCCGTTTGGGTGGTTGGGAACATAAATGGAGCCGTTGGAACCCTCTCTTACCACCATAAATGCACTTCTGCAGCTACCCGTATCGGTACTCGGGAAGGTGTATCGATACCTGTCTCAGAAAAGAAAGAGTCGTTGTGTGCAATAAATAAGGGGTATCAAAACGCACGTAGGCGTATCGGTACGGGTTATCGAAACGGTAAGGGCCGTATCGATACCTTTTTCTGAACTTAATTCATTGTCGATATCCGTATCGATACGGGGGTTAGGCGTATCGATACGGTCAACGACCTTTTAAAGTTTTGGTTACCAACCAACTGACACTAACGGTCATATTTTTAAACCGACTTAATATTTAAAAATTATAAAGCCCGTATCGATACGAGGGTTTGCCGTATCGGTACGCTATTCAAACTCTTTGAATTTTAACACAGGGGCGTATCGATACGAGGGTTTGCCGTATCGATACGTGTTCCGACAGTAACCAAGTTTGGCAAAAAGGTATCGATACGCTTGGGAGTGTATCGATACACCTGAATGATTTTCAATGGTTTTGCCTTGGAACACTTAGAAAATATTTTGAGTTTGAGTTTTACAAATCAGTTTTAAAGTGTTGGTGTTTTAAAACTTATTAAGGGACTCATAAAACCAATTTTAAGTTTTTCAAATTTATCCTTAAAGATCTAATTATATCAAAATCAAACATAGGTTTTACAGAAAAGCTGTAACCAAAGCACGCATCGAGACTTAAGAAACCTATTAAAAACTAACTACCCCAGCTATCATTAGAAGAACCATACGCTACCATCCCAACTCTTGGACATTACCACCCCCTATAATAACTTAGTTGACAAGAAAAAAGTAAATTGAACTAAAGCCTACAACACTCAGGACAACAATCAACTACTCTTTTCTTTCTCTGTTCTCATCCTCATGGTCTCTTCATGAGCACCCACCTCCTTTATATGGTCATATCACCCACCAATAAATGATATATAAAACTTGATTACTCTTATTAAATCAATAAATATATGTGGTAGTTGATATGTTGGGTTTTAAGGTGCTCGATTCCTTCAACCGTTCTTGCTCGCCAAGTGGTGGAGAAGTGGAATTTTGGGTGGATGTCGTGTGGAAGCTTAAAAGATAATTGACACAATGATTTATAGTGGTTCAACCTTCTAACCAAGGTCTACATCCACTACCTTAGCTTCCCACTAAGGATTTCCAATCAATCCACTATTGATTCGTCCTCTTTTCTAGGCTTAGGAGGAAACTCTTGTACACCGATCAAGCTTTCTACCCAAAGCCTTGATCAAACCCTCTTTACAAGAGAAAAGATAAGCAAATACAAATCCCTCTAATAGGTGTTTGTTTGCACAATTTAGCTCTCACCCAAAACCTAAAACACTTAAGCAAATTTAACAATTTTGGCTCACTAGTGTTTGTCTATACAAAGAAATGACAATTTAAGTACAAAGACAATTCTTGATCATTTGTTGAATGACAATTGAAGCATTAACCATTACTTCATGCTTGGAGGTCCCTTTTATACTCCTTAATGAGTTTGTAGCCGTTGGAGACATAATTTCCCACCATAAATACAGTTCTACAGCTACCCGTATCGAAACGCTCGAACCCGTTTCGATATGCTCTTCAAGTAGAAAGAGCTGTTGCAGACTGATGTAGCACCTCGTATCGAAATGTTGTTGGCTGTATCGAAACGCCCGTAACGCCTAGCCCTGTATTGAAACGATATGCATTTAAATGTTAGTTGGGAAATAGCCGTTGGGGGTTTATGACCGTTGTGGTCGATGCCACGTAGGCGTATGGAAACGGCATATCTCGTATCGAAACGCTTGGCAAAATCCTCATCCAGAAAAGACCCGTTTCGAAACGTTTTGACACTGGAAGACCCCGTATCGAAACACCAAGGGGTGTTTCGAAACCCCTTGAAGGTTTTGTTTAGTTTGGAAACCCCTTTGAAAACATCCCCTAAACATAGTTTTAAGTTATTTGGACTTTAGAAATAGTTTTGAATTCTTTTCAAATTAGTCCAAAACATTTTTCAATTATTATATCAAAACATTAGTTATACAATCTCCCCCTTTTTGATATAATAAAACCAACTTGAAAAATTGTTTGAGATTTTCCCCCTTTAAGTTTAAAAATGTGAATAAGAGATAAAAAATTTGAAATCAATTTGAGCCCCCCTTATTCATTTGAAAATTGAATTTTTCAAACCATTCCCCCCCCCCCTTTTTGTTATATAAAAATGAATTCAAAATACTTTTAAGTTCAAAATAACAATAGAGGTAAAAAAATGACAAAATTAAGAATTTGGTTTTAAAATGGCTCCCCCGTACTCAAAGCATCATAAGAATGTTAGTCCAACATATATGATCATCTAGTTAAATTAAATGAAAAATAAAACAAATAAAAGCAAAAACAATTAGATTTTACCACACTTGAGTCCAAGAGAGGATGTGAAGCCTTCCTTTTTCAAGTGTTCTTCCATGTGTGCATGGAGCTCCCCCTCAAAGTTTGACTTGTTGATCACTCTCCATCACACCTAGAAAAAGACAATCAAGTGATTTTTGGTATCCAAATTGCTTTGGATCCATAAACGTTATTAGCACAAAATCTTGTCCCCTTAGGAATCCATTTTTCAATTCCATCATTTTTAGTTGAAGTGGTTAGACCTTTTGGGACCCAAACACTTCTAAAACATTTTCCTTTTATAAATCTAGGGGCACTAGATTGTCTTACATAAAAGTTTGATTTTCCAAAATTATTTTTTTTTTCAAGCTCTTTGGAAATCAAATCTTTTTCTTCTTGAACTTTTTGAAGCAAATTTTGTAAATCAAAACATTTTTGTTCAAACTCTTCAAGTTTTGCTTCAAGTTCAAGTTTGGTTTTAGAAATCAAATCATTTTGAATTTTCAACTTTGAAATCAATTTATTATTTTTCAAAATGTGATTTTTAAATACTAAAACCAAATCGTCGTAGGCATCTTGTAATTCATCAAAAGAGTAAGAACATGAAGTAGATGAATTAGAAGTTACCCTTGAATCTTCTTCGATGACCATAAGGCAAATGTTGGCTTGTTCATCGTCGATGGAGTCCTCATCACTCCAAGTAGCCACATATGCCTTCTTCTTATGGCTTGAAGTGCTTGCCCTCTTCTTTTGCATGGATTCACGTTCAAGCTCTCTCAAGGATTTCTTCATGAATGGGGCACACTTCTTGAAGAGATGAACTATCTCTTCTTCATCATCCTTCTCTTAACTTGAATCTACATGGTGGCAAGTTGAGGATTTGAGAGCAATGGAATTTGTGTTAATGCCAAGCCCTTTGAGCTTCTTCTCCCCCATAGCTCTAATTTCTTCCATCTTCTTCTCATCTTCTTTGTTTTTCTTCATTATTTGATGAGTGAGAAGTGACCCTATGACTTCATCAAGCTTCAAGGTCTTCAAATTCTTGGCTTTGATGATGGCAGTCCTCTTTGAGTCCCAAGACTCGGGAAGTGAGTAGATGAGCTTTCGGACAAGCTTCTCTTCCAGGATGACTTCTCCATAGCCTTTGAGACCATTAGTGATAGTGGAGAACCTATCAAACATCTTCTCGATTTTTTCTTCCGGATCCATCTTGAAGTTTTCATACTCTAAGGTGAGGAGCCCGATCTTGTATCCTTTACTTCATTCATCCCCTCGTATGTGACTTCAAGCTTGTCTCATACCTCCTTGGCACTTTCACAAGAAGACATCATCTCATAGATGGTTGGGCCAAAAGCACAAAAGAGGATGTGCAAGGCTTTGCAATTAAGCTCCATCTTCTTGCGATCTTCGGCACTCCATTCCGCTTTACTTCGATGAGGCACGAACGAACCATCTTCTACTATGTCCCATAACTTGTAGTCTCTTGACTTTATGAATAACTTCATCTTTGTCTTCCAAAGGGCATAGTGAGTTCCGTCGAAGAAGGGCGGTTTGTCGATGGATTGCGCCATTGAGCCAGTTGATTGAAATGATGATCGAGCTTGCCGGATCTTCTCAATAGGATGTTAATCCTCTTCAATTGAGCCAAGCTCTGATACCAATTGTTGGGTTTTAAGGTGCTCGATTCCTTCAACCGTTCTTGCTCGCCAAGTGGTGGAGAAGTGGAATTTTGGGTGGATGTGGTGTGGAAGCTTAAAAGATAATTGACACAATGATTTATAGCGGTTCAACCTTCTAACCAAGGTCTACATCCACTACCTTAGCTTCTCACTAAGAATTTCCAATCAATCCACTATTGATACATCCCCTTTTCTAGGCTTAGGAGGAAACCTTTATACACCGATCAAGCTTTCTACCCAAAGCTTTGATCAAACCCTCTTTACAAGAGAAAAGATAAGCAAACACAAATCCCTCTAATAGGTGTTTGTTTGCACAATTTAGCTCTCACCCAAAACATAAAACACTTGAGCAAATTTAACAATTTTGGCTCACTAGTGTTTGTCTATACAAAGAAATGACAATTTAAGTACAAAGAAAATTCTTGATCATTTGTTGATTGACAATTGAAGCATTAACCATTACTTGATGCTTGGAGGTCCCTTTCATACTCCTTAATGAGTTTGTAGCCGTTGGGGTTGAATTGGAGCCGTTGGAGACATAATTTCCCACCATAAATGCAGTTCTGCAACTACCCGTATCGAAACGCTCAAACCCGTTTTGATACATTGTTCAAGTAGAAAGAGTTTTTGCAGTCTGATGCAGCACCCCGTATCGAAACGTTGTTGGTCGTATCCAAACGCTTAGCGCCGTATCGAAACGATATGCATTTAAATGTTAGTTGGGAAATAGTCGTTGGGGGTTAATGACCGTTGTGGTTGGTGCCACGTAGGCGTATCGAAACGGCATAGCCCGTATCGAAACGCTTGGAAAAATCCTCATCCAGAAAAGACCCGTTTCGAAACGTTTTGACACTGGAAGACCCCGTATCGAAACACAAAGGGGTGTTTCGAAACGCCTGGAAGGTTTTGTTTAGTTTGGCTTTGAAAACATGTAAAAACCTTTGAAAACATCCCCTAAACATAGTTTTAAGTTATTTGGACTTTAGAAATAGTTTTGAATTCGTTTCAAATTAGTCCAAAACATTTTTCAATTATTATATCAAAACATTAGTTCTACATGATATGTAATAACATGAATTATCTTATAAATTTTTACTTCATATACGAATATCTAGATAATGATAATTCAATTTTCTTCATTCAATTGATTAACATATCCCTTGATATTGAGAAAAATCATGTCATAAATGATTGCCAATTAATGTTTAAGAATTTAAACATAAAAGGAGACTCATACTCAATATACATCCTCAACCATTTTTATATACACATTGTGTGCATTGTGGTGGAGCAATTCAACTATATATCGTGCATTCAAAAAATTCTAAAATGAGAAATATATGACTTCTGCACAAAGGCAAACATAGCTGGAGTTTATTATAATTCATTGGCTTGATGCGTATAAGTGATGTTGTATGTGTAACATCATATAGATAATAAATGTTTGGGAAAACTACACCGGTGGTCCCCTAACTATTATCGTTTTCTTATTTTGGTCCCAAAACTATTTTTTTTCAGCAAAATCGTCCCTTCTGTTACATAGTTTTTCTGTTTTGGTCCCCCGATGTTAAATAGCTAACGGTTTTGCTGATGTGGCATTTTTAATCATTTCTCTCTCTTCTTTCCCTTCTTCTTCATCTTCTCTATTTGCATTTGACCTCTTTTGACTTGGGTAATCTTCACTTGTAGCTTTGATTCCGTTGTCGGAGCTTAGAGAGAAGGAAGTGATGCAAAATTATGTTGTTGACCTTGATCCCGAGGTTCTGGACTTGGTCGATACGGCTTCCCAGCAGAAGGAGGTTTCCCCGGCAGATTTATTTTGTATTTTTTCATTTCCTATACTTTTGATCATTTGTTTATTTGATTTTTGGTCAAGGAGCTTATGATAGGTCAAGAGGAAACAGGAGAAACTGGTATGCCATTTACCAATCGATGCATATTTTGATAACTTCAGTTTGGTAAAACACCATCTTCATGGACATAGTTACATATTGTACAAAATTGCAGGATATTAGTTTGGGAAGATGGTTTCTGCAACTTTGCTGCCTCGACTGCTGAAATCAACTTCAGCGGCTGTTTCGGTTCCTCGGTCCATGGCAGTGGTGAGTTCCAAAACTGCAAAGGTCTGCAACTGGAGCTTTTCTTTAAGATGTCCCACAAAATCTACAACTATGGATGTTTACGGGTATATTAGTTACAGGTGGATAAGTTGGGACTCGGGAGGCACCACGGTGTGGTGACAAAGAGGGGAAAGGATATTGGTTATGGGTATATAATGTATGGATGTTTACTGAAGTGTCATAATGATCTTCAAGTTACATAAACAGGCAAGGAATATGCTCTTCAAGTTACATAAACATGCAAGGAATATGCACTTCAAGTTACATAAACATGTAAGGAATCTGCATAAACAAAGTCGATATCAAATTACTTAGCCATGAAGGCACTTCAATCTACATTATGAAGTTACAAGGAGAACAATGCATCCAAGAACAACTTTGAATGAACTGCTAAAAATTAAGCAGAATACAAACAAGGAAACCAAGCTAACTATTCTCAATTCGAGTACAAGAGATTTCCTGGATATAGTTCCTCCAAACGTTTTACTTAAATAAATTCATGGAGTCTAGGCTTTTATGATACAAACACATAACATACATCCACAGAAACAAAGTTTGCATGACAATAACAATGGCAAGTTGACAACACTATAACCTTGCTAATTTCAATATTGCCTGGTTATTTCTCTAAGAAATGTTTATAACTTCAAGTTACCATATTATTTATGCACAAGCACAAAACATCTCAGGCAAATTTAAAGAGAATATATGATAAATATGCTTAAAGTATCATGGAAAGACTGTGTCAAGAACTGATAAAAAAACTTCAAGTACATTCATCACTCTCCGAAAAGCTAAAAAAAGGAGCATCTTACCTTTCAGTAAAATTCTGGATTCCAATCATACAACCAAAAAAAGGGAACGATCATTAAACTAGACCAACATCACATGAGAGTGAACATACCTTTTCGCCCACTTTTTCTTGTTGTTCCTTAACTTTTTCTTGTAGTTTCTTCAGTCTCATATTTACTCTCAATCTCTTTTCCCGTTGGTAGTACTTGGAATATCAACAAAGGAGCAGTCACTACCAATACAAGACACCCAGGTCAGAGATCTTAATTCTTACCTTTACATAGCTAACTCCAAGCTCTTTCCTTGAGTACCCACGGTCCAAGTTCTGCAGCACGTACTGATTATAATCTTTAACAATTCTCGTAATGATATCTGACGTAGAAATACCTTCAGTTCGACAGGTCTCCTTGAACTTGCCAACAGCTTTAACCTGAGAACAGGAGGTTGCTTAAATTATAATTCAAAATTTTAAAGCACCAAATATAACAACTGCACAGGATTGTCTCAATAAACTTACAAACTCATACACATCATTTGCAGCTCCACTGGCATCATCATAGCTGTAAATGATTTACGACAAAGGGTAATAATTTCCCATAAGATATTTCAATATTAATACCAAGCAAACTGATTTTTTTATCTGCTAACATGGGCAGTTTGATAGGAAAAGTGGCTGCAGATCAAAGTCATAAGTGGATATACAAGGAACCAAATGAGCAGGAAATGAATTTCTTGTCAGCATGGCATAACTCTGCAGACTCAGTGAGCATATACTTATGGGAAATTCTTACCCTTCTCCATAGTTGTAGATTTCGTGGGACATCTTAAAGAAAAGCTCTGGTTGCAGACCTTGACAGATTTGGAACTCACCACTGCCATGGACCGAGGAACCGGAACAATCGCCGGAGTTGATTTCAGCAGTCGAGGCAGCAAAGTTGCAGAAACCATCTTCCCAAGTCAAACGAGGTCAAATGCAAATAAAGAAGATGAAGAAGGGAAAGAATAGAGAGAAATGATTAAAAATATTTAAAAAATTCCACGTCAGCAAAATCGTTAGCTATTTAACGTGGGAGGACCAAAACAGGAAAATTATGTAACAGAATGGACGATTTTGCCGAAAAAAAAATAGTTTTGGGACCAAAATAAGAAAACGGTAATAGTTAGGGGACTACCGGTGTAGTTTTCCCTAAATGTTTTTGATCTCATAGTATAGCAGAATTTTGATTCAATGCCTCTTCTTAATAGCTAAAATGTTTTGTTCATAACCAATTGACTTTGTAATGGTTATTTCAACTTATATACATTATGATCTTTAAAAGCCTAAAATATAAATCCATTAACTTTTGCAACATAAATAGTCTTAATTGCATAATCAAAAAAATTTCCTTTCCTAATTAATCTCACAAACTTCTTATTGTAAGTTGATAATAAATATGTAGATGCATCTACTAAAATCATATAAAAACTTTCTACATTTTTGGATAAATGGACCCATATGTTATTTAGATAGCAAGACATTCAGTCTCTATTTTAGTACAATAACTTCAAGCTCTTTTGGTAAGAGAAATCTTAATCAATTCCTTTAAGAACAAGAAACACAATAATTTCATGTGCTTTTAGTACGTGAAATTTAACCAATTACTTTGAGAACAAGCAATACAAGAAAATCATGTTCTTTTAATAAATATTCATGTAAATCTCAATAATTTTCTACATCATTACTGATCAGGATGATCTAACTGATCATACCAACTATATATATCTCTGAATTTATAAACTTCTAGTATACCATAACATGTAATTCAATCTCACTCATGCATGTGTAAGACAGATTTTGAAATAAAAATTTCTTTGAAACTTGATAATACATTATCCATAAAAAATTGTTCCTTTGAATATGAAAATATTTATCTCTTCTGGAGCTTTTAATGAATTTTGTAATACAAAAGAAAGTTGTTTTTTTGTAACAATACGTTTGCTCTTTTCGAGCCTTCAAATGATTTTTCCGGTACGAGAAACTATATCAATATTGGCTTATCTTATTTGTCCGTTGATAACATATGTTATCTATAATTCCATAAGGATTTGAGAACTCTTATTGCTCTCTTGCTTATCTTAAAATTTTCACTTCTTGTGTTGAGAATAAACATTATTAGAGTTAATTGCATCAAACGTCCCCAAACTATGATCCTTATTCTAAATTGGTCTATAAACTTTTAAACATTCCAATTTCATCCTCAAATTATCGTTTATATCACATCATATTATTACATAATACACATAAGTGTTCCATGACAATTAACGATTTTTATAACAATTTTATTTACATAAAATATAATTAGCATATATTGATAATCTGACAATGAAATTAGAATGATCAAAAAGTTTAGGACCAATTTAGAGTGAGAGTCATAGTTCGAGGATGAAATTAAAATGCTTAAAAGTTTTGGGGACCAATTTAGAATGAAGATCATAGTTTGAGGATGAAATCGGAATGTTTAAAAGTTTGGGAACCAATTTAAAATGAATGTTATAGTTTGGGGATATATGGTGCAATTAAAACATACTATTACCATTAGTGGTTATTAATATGATATCTCTCATATCCACAATTATTCACCTTTCAAAATGTGCTTTGGTTCATTCACTTCGAGAAATGATACGAATTTAATAGATCATATATCTTTTCATATCAAATAGCTTCTCTATTTAAACAAAACTAATGTCTCAGAATTTTATTGATTTTCTTGATCCATTAATAATTTTAGTACTTTCAGAAATAATACTCACATCACCATTTTGCATTGTCAAAGAAAAAAATTAATTTCACAAAAATATTCAACATAAAAATATAAAACATAACAATTATTATGTAAAGTAAATTGAAATTAAAAAAACAATAAATTAAAAGATTAATTAGATAGACTTCTCATTAATGATTCTTGGATCCATGACCTCCCTACTTCTCATGTCGAAATTCTGGCTCCCAAGGACTCGGACCATTGCCCAGGTGTTCTTTGGCCAGTGAAAGAGATCCCAGCTAATAAGCCAAAGCCCTTCAAATACTTTAATTTCTGGTCAAAGCATGTAGACTTCAAAACTATTGTTGCGGACTCTTGGAATGTTGCTTGCCATGGTAACCCAATGCAAGTTTTATTCTCTAAACTTAATAGATTGAAACCGAGGCTCAAGAATCTTAACAAGGATCATTTTGGGGGCATTTCACAAAAAGTTAAAGAAAAGAGAGACTAGCTTGAAGATTTACAGCTTCGGCAGTTAAGATTGGGGCAACATGACCTTGTAGTTGAATCTATTCTACGGAGAGAACTCACTGAACTTGAAGAAGTTGAACAAGCCTTCTTTAAACAAAAAGCAAAAGTTGATTGGCTCCAAGAAGGGGATCAAGGGACTCGGTTCTTCCACTCTACGGTGGAGGCAAAACGAAAGAGGAACACCATTCGGTTACTTATTGACGGAATGGGTAATAGACTTGAAACTTTTGATTCTATGTCATCTGAATTAATGGAATACTACACTACTCTAATTGGTGCTGAAGATAAAGCTATTAAGAGTTGCTCTGTTGATACCCTTAGGGAACTACTTGATTACTCATTGCCCCTTGATGCTAATGAGTTTCTTTGTAGAGAAGTCACCCCTACTGAAATTATAGAAGCCTTGTTTGGGCAGGGCAGGGACAAAATCCCTAGCCCTGATGGTTACTCGGCTGGCTTTTTCAAAGACACCTGGGACATTGTTGCCATTAAACACTTTTTCGAGACTGATTCAATTTTACCAGGGTTTAATGCTACTGCTCTGGTTCTAATTTTGAAGTTGCCCAACGCTTCAAGGGCTAAATATTTTCATCCCATTTCTTGTTGCTCTGTGATTTATAAAACCATCACTAGAATCCTAGCAACAAGGCTCATGGCTTACTTCCCCTCCATGATCACTCTCAACCAATCTGCCTTCATCAAGGGTCGAAGCATCACAGACAACACCCTCTTAGCACAAGAACTAGTCAAAGGCTATTCTAGGAAATTAATGTCTCCCCGTTGTGCACTCAAAGTAGACTTGCAGAAAGCTTTTGACTCGATTGACTGGAAATTTATGATTACTGTTCTTGAGGCTATGGGATTGCCCAAGGTGTTTCGAGACTGGATCTCTTCTTGTGTCTGTCACTCTCGATTCTCGGTCTCCCTCAACGGCAGCCTAACTGGTTTCTTTCAAGGATAAAGGGGAGTGAGGCAAGGTGACCCTCTTTTACCTTACCTCTTTGTACTTATGATGAATGTTCTCTCTAAATTATTAGACACTGCTACTGAAAGTAGTGTTTTCCAATACCATCAAAAGTGTAAAAGAGTTTCCCTCACTCACCTATGCTTCGCAGATGACCTCCTAATCTTCTGTAAAGGCGCTATTGAATCAATTATGGGAGTGCAGGTTGTTTTGGAGAAATTCTATGAATTTTCTGGGCTAAAACTCAATGCTGAAAAATCTGAACTTTTTTCATCTGATATTGGGGCTGACATGTTGCATCAGATACATGTGATTACAGGTTTCAAGAATGGAGAGCTCCTAGTTAGATACTTGGGGATTCCTCTGGTTACAAAGAAATTAAGCGAGAAAGATTGTTCTGATCTCCTCGATAAAATCAGAGGGAAGTTTGCTCACTGGTCAAAGATAAATTTGAGCTATGGTGGAAGATTGCAATTGATTCGGGCTATGATCTTTAGCAATACAAATTATTGGTGCAGACATCTCCTTTTGCCCAAAGTTGTTATACAGAAAATTGATCAAATGTGTTCACGATTCTTTTGGAAAGGGAATGACACTGTAGCTAAGGGTGCTAGAGTTAGTTGAGCTCGGATATGTTCATTGAAGTCAGAGGGTGGTCTCGGCTTGAAGAATTTAGAAACTTGGAACAAGGCCTGCATCCTAATGTTAATGAAGAACATCCTTGCTGGTGAAGGTTCGTTATGGGTCGCTTGGTGACAAGTCGTCGTTAACCGGTCAAAATAAATATAAATAATTAACCTCTTTCAGCAATAAATAAAATGAGAAATTAAATAAGTATAGGGAAAGAGGGTCGATCCGCAGGGAGATTAGCTGGAATTGTTGACTTGAATTTGTTGAATCCGAAATCCCAGGAATATCTGCAAGGAAATAAAAAAAGGGGGTGATATTTGATTTCGAATGAAGTAAAAAAATAAATGCAAGAATTAAGGAAAATAATAGAAAAAACCAAATGTGCAAATTAGCCTCGAGTTAGCCTTGTCAATTCCTTCGATCATTGAAATAGATTTTTACTTCGGGGATCATGTCGGTTACAGTCTGCGAGGCCCAACCCGTCGCAACTTGCTTTTCTCTCGAGTAACCAATTCTCCCAAGACTATCTTCGAAGGTTGATTCTTAAACAAATTAGCCACGTCTATCGTCGTTAAAGTGTTTAGTTTTGAAAGCAGGAAAAGCCCGACTCAGAAATTGTCTAAAAAAGAATCGCTTCTGATTTTATCTTTCCTTAGCGGACCGCCGCTAAGAGTGTTCACAGGAAGTCGAAATTGCCACAGGCCGATCCTTCCTCCCAACTATGTCTTTAAACGATTCCAGACCAACGAGCTCTTTTTGATTTGAAAAACGATTAAAAACTTTAGTAAGGCCGATTGCCAAACTATCTAAACAGAAAGATAAAAATGTATTCCCGAAGGAATTTAGGCAATGTTCAATTCTCACGATTAGAATTGATTTGGCTAACTCTTGGCTCAAGAAATTTAGCTAAGCATGATATTGATTATCATGCTTAACTTGGTTTTGGAAAAATAATTAAATAACATAAAATAAATGAAATAAGAAAATAAAGGAAAAGAACTTGAATTAAAACTAAAAATGTTTACAAAGGTAAAAACTAAATATGATGGATGAATGATGAATGATCTAAGCCTTTACCAAGGGTGGTATTTATAGGCTTAGATTTACAAAGATAAAGTGATAAAATAATTTAAAATAATAAACAAAAGATAAAACAATTCAAATGTTTTGAAATTTAAATGCAGGAATCTAATCGGATAAGCTGATAACATCCTCCAAAACGTTCTAGAAGCTTCTAGAAGTCGCCACGTCATTGCCACGTCACTGCCACGTCAGACGCGTCGTGCCCGGTGTCGTGCCCATAATGCCAGTCATGACAAAATTATAATAAAAACTGCAGAAATGCCTCATTTTCACTGCTATTTCTAGAATTGGGTCCCTGCACAAAATGTAACGAAAACAACATGTATTAAGCAGCAAGAAGTCCCAATAGCTAGAAAAATAACAAATGAAATATGTCATAATTGAGCACTCATCACTTGGGTAAAAGAATATATACTCAAAGGTGTGGAGTTTACGGAAGCTAAAAGCAAACCACGCCATAGTTGGATCCTTAGAAAACTGTTCAAAATGCGATATTAGGTTGCACCCTTTTTCTCCTCTTATTTGCCTACTTTACCAACTGTTAAAAGCTCGGAAGATTTGGGATGACATAAGTGACAAGAGTGATAAGATTTAAAATATTGGTAATAAAAAAAATTTACTTTCTTCAAATGATCTTTATCACTCTTGTCATCCTAAGTATTATTTCACTTTTTATGGGTATAAGTGTTCTTAAAATGATCATCTTGTTCATGTATAGGTTCATGGCTTCGACCGTAACCACAACTACTAATATGACTTTTATTCTTTTTGTTAAATAATCTCACATATACCTCAATGAATGGAGTAGAGTTAGTAGGCTTTTAAAATCTATTTCACGACATTGTGTCTACAGGATCGAAAAACCAAACCAGTACCTAAGGCCCCACCACACAACAACCTCTCCTCAAAACACTAAAAGACTCCAAGATGTCACACCCCGCCAAAGTGCACCAAGACTGACCGAGGAGTGCCCCCTTGGCGCACTCGGGCCAACCAAGGCAAAATGAAGTGCCTTGGGCGTTTTAAGGAAAAAGATGATCCAAAGAAGGACCTAGAACAATCTAGAGAGGCCCACGACCATCTTGAACATTTCCACAAGGATCCAGGAGGTTCTCCAAAGGTCTAGACTCGTCCAGAAAGCCTTAGAAGATTCTAGAACACTCTAGAAGGTTCTCGAAGGTTCTAGAACATTCTAGAAGGATCTGGAACATCCTGGAAGCATCTAGAACATTCTAGAAGGATCTAGAATGTTAAAGAATACCCTGGAAAGTTCGGGACTACTCTAGAAGTCTCTGGAACTTTCTAGAAGCTTTTGGATAGTCAAGGACATAACTAGATAGTTGTAGAATATTCTAGAATACTATAGAATGCTAGAGATGTATATAGATAAGTATGGACTTATCTAGAGATATCTAGGTAGTAGTAGATATTTTGGGAGGCAAACTCCTAACCGTTGGATCAAGTAGATCATAACCGTCCGTTGAGGAGGTGGGTGCCTATAAATAGGGCCACCCCTCTCATTTGTAAATAATCCAAGAGTTGTGTATTCAAACACTTGTAAAGCTCTCTCTTGTAAGCTTCCGTTGCTTAATACAAGGTTCCTTCCTTGTAAACACTTTTGCTCCTTCGTTTTGCCATCGTTGCGTGAGTAAGGCTGACTAGCATCGTGTCGAGAGTGCTAGTGCCGCACGAATTTGAGCTTGAAGAAATAAGTCTGTGACAGTTGGTATCAGAGCAAGTTCCGATCGCTCGGAAGCATGGCCAAGACCGCCAAGAACCAAGTTGCTAGCCCGTCCGAGACCGAGGTCACGCATGACCAAGGTGAGCAAGAAGTAAGGGCTGACCCTGCCGAGACAAGGCCTCGTGCCAAGTCCAAGGACGTACTCTCTAGCTTGGAGTCACGCTTGACTCGCGTGGAGGAAGGCGTGTCGGGCATGGGTGCCCAAGTGGACGACCTTCAAGAGCGGATCGAAGGCCTAGAGGCAGAAGATGCCGAGATCCACACAGCCGTGAGGGCCATGAAGATCAAGCTAGAGGAGACCCTGCGCGCGAAAATGGGTGAAGTACGCGACGCACTCATGGGAGAACTCACAAAGGTACGTGAGTCGTTCCAACATGAACTCATCAACGTATATGCTCAACTAGAAGCATTGCAAGGTGACCTAGCCTTGTGCAAACGTGCTATGGCAGCCGGGCCAAGCACCACCGTGGAGGCTAGAAGGGTTTAGGTGCCCAAGCCTCAAACTTTTTCAGGGACACGCAACGCCAAAGAAGTCGACAACTTCTTGTATGGCTTGGAGCAATATCTAGAAGCCGTTGGCATCAGGGACGATGCCTCTAAGATCCAGACCGCAACCTTATACCTCACCGACACCGCCATGCTTTGGTGGAGGAGAAGGCGTCTCGATGTCGAGAGAGGTACGTGCACCATCTCTACCTTCAATGATTTCAAAAGAGAGCTCAAAAGGCAATTCTATCCGGAGAATGCCGAGGATGAGGCAAGAGCTCATCTACGAAGGTTGAAGCAGTCGGGGAGCATCCAAGATTACGTAAGGGAGTTCACTAGTTTGGTGCTCGAGATCCCCGATCTGTCCGAGAAAGACTCGCTCTTCTACTTTTTAGATGGTCTTCAAAGTTGGGCCAAAATCGAGCTAAGGCGAAGGGGAGTCCAAACCCTTGCCGATGCAATAGCCGTGGCCGAGAGCCTTATCGACTACTCGAGCCACAAGGAGACCACCCCTAAGCCGAAGGATGAGAAGGGCAGTCATGCTAAAGGTGGGGGAGACAAGGGCTATCCCAAGGAGGGCCATCAGGAAGGCCACTCACCAAGACACCGAGACTCATCCCCTTGGAAGAGCAAGGACAAGGGTAAGACCAAGGAGTTCCAAGGTGCGAGGAAGTCACCACCAAGCAGTTGCTTCATTTGTGATGGTAACCATTGGACGCGTGAATGCCCACAATGTCAAGCCCTTAATTCACTCCTAGCCAAGCACCGAGAAGGTAGTGACACCGATAGTGGCGACGAGGGTGCACAAACGGGATCCATACAACTCATTTCAGCACTTCAATCAGAAGGGGACACCAAGAGGAACGAGGGAAGTTCCATCCCCAAGGGACAAGACACCGAGGGACTTAAGCCAAGGTCAATGCTCGACGAGGAGCACAAGGGCAACCAACCAACTTCAAAGGCCAAGGGTAAGGCCGAGTCACCGACCAAGCTTACACGAAGAAAGCAAGGTGGTGTCACTAAGGTCGAGTCCACGAGAGGGAGTCGTGGCAACACAAAGGCTAAGTTCGCACCAAAGGCTAGCACGAGGGTGAAGTGCTACCTATGTGAAGGACCTCATGTGATGAGGTCATGTCCAATACGAAAGAAACTTGTTGCCTTTGTCAAAGGAGTTGATGGCAAGGCACAACTTGATACGATAGCCCAGGATTGAGTTGTCAAGCCGAGGGTGAAGACGAGGCAAGCTAGGAGCCGAAGGAGGCACACCAGCAACACCCCAGCAGCTCAACCGAAACGCGACGAGGGCGTCGCGAGATCAGGTGGGGGAGGATGTCACGCCCCGCCAAAGTGCACCAAGACCGACCGAGGAGTGCCCCCTAGGCGCACTCGGGCCAACCAAGGCAAAATGAAGTGCCTTAGGCGTTTTAAGGCAAAAGATGATCCAAAGAAGGACCTAGAACAATCTAGAGAGGCCCACGACCATCTTGAACATTTCCACAAGGATCCAGGAGGTTCTCCAAAGGTCTAGACTCGTCCAGAAAGCCTTAGAAGATTCTAGAACACTCTAGAAGGTTCTCGAAGGTTCTAGAACATTCTAGAAGGATCTGGAACATCCTGGAAGCATCTAGAACATTCTAGAAGGATCTAGAATGTTGAAGAAGACCCTGGAAAGTTCGGGACTACTCTAGAAGTCTCTAGAACTTTCTAGAAGCTTTTGGATAGTCAAGGACATAACTAGATAGTTGTAGAATATTCTAGAATACTATAGAATGCTAGAGATGTATATAGATAAGTATGGACTTATCTAGAGATATCTAGGTAGTAGTAGATATTTTGGGAGGCAAACTCCTAACCGTTGGATCAAGTAGATCATAACCGTCCGTTGAGGAGGTGGGTGCCTATAAATAGGGTCACCCCTCTCATTTGTAAATAATCCAAGAGTTGTGTATTCAAACACTTGTAAAGCTCTCTCTTGTAAGCTTCCGTTGCTTAATACAAGGTTCCTTCCTTGTAAACACTTTTGCTCCTTCGTTTTGCCATCGTTGCGTGAGTAAGGCTGACTAGCATCGTGCCGAGAGTGCTAGTGCCGCACGGATTTGAGCTTGAAGAAATAGGTCCGTGACAGAGAGCTACCTTCCCAACATCTCCCTTGCAAGAGTATATATGAGCAACCTAAAGATAACACGTATGGCATATTCACCCTTACTTCATACTCAAAAACTAGCAATAGTATAACCTGCTAATTGTAAAGAAATCAGAAGCCTCCAGCACCAAATATGTAGATATGACCAAGAACGCCCCCATGCTACGAATACACAAGGCTCCCACATATTGGTAATAACCTCAATGACAATACCTTCTATTGGGATTGAGGAAAAGAGTGTTCCTCTGGAAGCTTGAGTCTATCTTCTCAACCTCTTGACACCCAATGAAATCTTAACCTGGTTATCCTTGAAACCGTTTAACTCCCATGAAAGTGATAAGTATCAAGGCTTGTCAAAAGTATAATGACCACCATCTATAGTCTTTAACGTTGAAACCCCACCATCTATAGTGACAAGTATTATGTTTTCTATTCCAGCAGTTCTCCTCTCGATTCTTTATTGATAAACTCTTTCTAGGATCTTTCTGCTTATCTTTCATCACATTAGAAGGCTTAGCTTTTCTCCAAAAAGTTGTACGACCTTGATACTTTGCAAAAGATACTTCGATTGTGGATCCATATAGCCTGAAACCGTTCAGCCTCTCAATGGCTCTACCAGCATCTTGTTTATTTGAATACCTCACGAACCCAAATTGTCGACCTGCTCTATTCACCTTGTTTGCTATGAAAGAATCTACAACATCGCCTTGTCTTCCAAACACTTGCCGTAGTCCACTCCAATGAAGATACGGTGGCAGATTATTCACATACAGCGTGACTATACCCCTCCTCTCCATTTTTAGGACAATGTTATTTGTGTGAACGGTGGAGTATGTTTTTTTAACATATCCTCGTCAATAATACTCTGACCATATAATTTCAATTTAATTTGAAACATAGTTGAGTTTTATTCATTAGGGAGTGAAACAAATCTAATCGAACAAATCTAATTGAATAAATATAAATGAGAGAACCATATCTCTTTATGTCATGTCTCTTTCTAAGTCATCTAAACATATAATGTGAAACTCAAAAAATAATTAAAAATACCAACTCTAATCATTAGAATAATCATAAATAAATACCAATCTTTAAATATAAACTAAAGAAATAAAAAATTGAGAAAAATAAATTCAATGAGCTTTGAATGAATGGATGGCGAATCAAGATTTAAGTGGTGCATAGATAAATTAGCAATCTCATAGCAACATCTCGAACTCCAAGAAAATGTCTAGAAGGCTAGGTAAGATGTAAACATCCTTAGGTAATTAATAAATGGGTAAACTACTGCAGGGGTCACTTTCGTTTCCCGTTTGTACAGATTTAGTCACCACTTTTGAAAAGTGCCAATAAGTGGTCATCTACGTTTTCGATGTGTAAAGACTTGGTCACTCCGACGTTATAGTCTGTTAATCTCATAACGGATTGCTGATGTGGCGGAATTAATTTGGCTTTCAAACCCTAAAAGGGTTGTTTTCACGCCGTCGTCATTAGACCGGCATCTAGAGCCGCGCGATTTCGCCTCTTGTCGTCGACGGCCGTCAATCCCCTCTCCTCAACGTCGACCAATCATCTGTTCGTAAATTAAGTTGAACAAAAGAATGTAGTTTTAAACGTACGTACATTCTCTTTAAGCTGAAACGAGAATGGCAGAGAATTAAGTTCCAAATTGGCCAAAACTATACATGCATATTATCTAAGGAACAGTGCTTTGATCCAAGCTAGACAAAGTTGTCGGACTGAGAATGGGGAAAGAGCACCAATTAAAAGACGACGATAACAAATTCAATCCAAGTGATTCCGACGATGCATCAGAGAATTTTTGGCTCTGGGGTTTCGTATGATACAGTGCGGAAACCATTTGCAATGGCTGCGGTGGCGCAACCTGGAGAGGCGGAGGTGGCTGCGCCACTCTTTGAAGGTGAGGCGACGGCATTTGATGTCCACCACCAGTAAGCTTTTGAACCAAGTCCCGGAAGTTTATAGGGTCGACCTTGTAAACTTTGGGCGGCGGCGGTTGCAATGGCGAAACCGGCTTCTTCTCAGGCTTTCCGATGGGCTTACGAACCGAGTGAAGCGACGCATGGAAATATTGTGAATCCCTTAACCCTCTAGATGCCGGTCGACGTTGAGAAGAGGGGATTGACGGCCGCCGACGATAAGAGGCGAAATCGCGCGGCTCTAGATGCCGGTCTGATGACGACGACGTGAAAACAACCCTTTTAGGGTTTGAAAGCCAAATTAATTCCGCCACATCAGCAATCTGTTAGGGGATTAACGGACTATAACGTCGGAGTGACCAAGTCTTTACACATCAAAAACGTAAATGACCACTTATTGACACTTTTCAAAAGTGGTGACTAAATCTGTACAAACGGGAAACGAAAGTGACCCCTGCAGTAGTTTACCCTTAATAAATATTCCAAAACATCACATATCATCCCCCAACGGGTTCTCTCCATCGTAGATCACAAATTATGGTCACTAATATTAAACTGAAATTCTTTTCGAGAATCAAGATTACAAATTATGGTCACTAATACTAGATTGAAATTCTTTTTGAGAATTAAGATAATTAAACAAGATCGTGCTGATAACGTGTTATAAATAAAATAAAACAAATGAGAGAAAAAAATAGAGAGTTGTATTTTTATTCTCAATATGAACTGTGTACAATATCTTTTTCAAGTTTTATATTAATAGGCATAAAAAGTAATTATCAAGTATAACTATAAATACATCAAATTTCTATTTAATAGATAGATAGATAGATAGATAGATAGATAGATATTCATAACATATTTTTTATTCTAATATATTATCGATAATCTATTCATTCTCGTGCATTATTGATAATGGTTTAACTAATTGTTATTCTCATAAAGCAAAAACGAATCCGAATAAAACTTTTTATTTTTTATATATATGTTCGTCTTACGGTTTATGTTTGGAGTGCGAGGTTGTCCTTCCCAACAATGTTGTCTACATGGTTCGAACTCACATCTTCTTTTGAGAATGCAATGTACCTAACTTATTAAGAAAACCCTAAAAAGAAAGAAACAGATTCATTTTGTTTTGAAGAAAGGAGCTTCTAACTTGATTTCATTGTTTACAGAAACAACCCTCATAAGGGAGATGGTTTACATGATGAGTACGTAACAGAAAATGGTTACAAACTGCCAGGTGGACTAACAGCCTCCAGCTGGCACAACTGACTAACGACACAAACTAACCTCCTGCAACGTCTTTATCCTTCCTACTTTTCCAACTTTTCGGTTTCTTCAATAGCTAAAACTCTTAGCTTGTGTCGAAAGCTATTGAAATAATCTTTGGACAATGGTTTGGTCAATCCATTTGCAATCTGATGTTCAGCTGGGACGTAATTAACCTGCAACTGTTTGGCTACCACCTTTTCGCGAACAAAGTGTACATCCAACTCCACATGTTTGGTCTTCGAGTGGTACACAGGATTGTCACTCATCGCAATTGCGCTCGAATTGTCGTTCCAAATCACCGAAGTTGTAGCTACTTGAACCTTTATCTCAGTGAGCAGCGTGTGTAACCAAGTTACTTCTGATGCAGCATCAGCCAAACTGCGATATTCGGCCTCTGAGGTCGATCTGGACACTGTTTTTTGTTTTTTAGATGTCCATATCACCAGGTTACCACCCAAGAACACGCAATTGCCTGAGATTGATCGTTGATCAACCATGTTGCCACCCCAGTCAACATCAGCAAAGTCTACTATCTGACACAGAGCAGTCGAGGGTGAAAACACTAATCCAAAATCCAACGTCCCATTAAGATATCGTAGCATCCTTTTTAAGGCAGTCATGTGTTGCTCACACAGAGCATGCATGAACTGAGCCAATTTATTCACAGCATACACTATGTCAGGTCACGTGTGACAAGCAAGTGCTCCAACCAGACTACGATATTCCTTGGGATCTCGAAGTGGGATACCAGCTTCTTGAGTTAGCTTTAACGATGTAATCATTGGTGTGGGTGTAGGATTTGCATTTTCCATATGCGCCTTAGCTAATAATTCAACCAAAAACTTCTTTTGATTTAAAAGGATGGCCCCTGCAACACGTTTAACTTCCATGACAAGGAAGAAACTCAATTGCCCAAGATCCTTCAGAGAAAACTTGCTCCCAATCTGACTTACTACCTCTTTTTTGTCCTTATCTGAACCGCCAGTAACAACTCATCAACATAAACGATGACATATGTCATGAATCCTTGTACATCCTTAGTAAACAAGAAATTATATGCTCGAGAGTTCGTGAAGCCAATTTCAAGAAGATAGTCTCGAAGCTTTGCAAACCAGTTCCTCGGAGCCTGTCTGAGTCCATATAGTGCTTTGTTTAGTTTACAGACCAACCTCGATCCATCAGGTGCCACCTCCTCAAACCCTGGTAGTTGTTTTATATAAACGTCTTCATGAAAATCACCCTTTAGAAACGCAATATTCACATCAATTTGCCTTAAACTCCAATTTTGAGATACGGCCAGGGCAAGAACAACATTGATCGTGGCAGACTTGACACCTGGGCTGAAAGTGTCTTGGAAGTCTTGGCCTGGTATTTGGGAGAAACCCTTGGCAACCAGCCTAGCTTTGTACCTTTGAACTGAGCCATCGTCATTTTTCTCACCGGAAACAGCCACTTGCAGCCTACAGTGGATCGACCTTCAGGCAGTGGCACCACATCCCACGTATTATTCTTTTTCAAAGCATCAAATTCTGCATGAACTGCATGCCCCCAATTTGAAGATTGAAGAGATGCCTAAGTCGACAGTGGTTCGGCTTCCTCACAATCGTGTATGGTCATGTATGCTTTGGGCTTATAAATTCCATGTTTGCTCCTTATTGTCATATGATGGCCACCAGCTTGAGGTGCAACACCAACGTTAGTGGTAACATTCTGTTGACTCGGGTCTTCAAGAGGAGGAGCATGCAAACTACTATCAACAACGCTATCTACAACATCCAAGGTAACCACATGAGATGCATCATTTGGCACACCCACGGAGTCTTGGACTATGGCTTCCTGTGCAGAAGTGGCACCAGTATCCGTGTCACCAATAACCACATGCTCATCGGCAGGTTCTATACTAGAACAAGGCATATAACTAGTTCCCACTGCATCATCACGAGATTGGTCAGCTTGTTGAGATGTAGAAGTTGGCAGTGAAGGCCCTCGACAGACTATTTGAGCATCAGGAACAATGGGAAACTTTGCAAGGTTTGGAAACAACGAACCTGGATTGCTCGAGAAGCTTGCACCAGCCACTGAACCTGCAAAAGGAAAGAATTGCTCATCAAATACCACATGGCGTGACATAAACACACGCCCATCAGGTGCCAAACAATAATATCCTCGATGTTGTGCACTGTATCCCAAGAATGTACAAGGTTGGGATCAAAAGCTTAATTTGTGATTCTGATAGGGTCGAAGATGTGGAAAACAATGACAACCAAATACTTTCAACACCAATGTAATCAGATTGACAATTATACAATTTCTCGAATGGTGATTGCCCTTTCAAAACAGATGTGAGAAGTCTGTTAATGAGATGAACAGTTGTGCTAACAGCATATGACCAAAAAACAAAATGGTAGAGAAGCTTGAGCTAGCAACACAAGCGCCAAATCAACAATGTGACGGTGCTTCCGTTCAATGACATCGTTCTGCTCCGAGGTATGTGGACAAGAGATATGATGTTTGATTCCCAACTTTGCCAACTCCGTAGATAGCCTTCGATACTCACCACCCCAATCTCTTTACAATTCCTTTATGTGAGCATTAAACTGAGTACGAACCATGCTGTGAAACATCTGAAGAGCCTGATCTTTGGACTTCAGTAAATATACCCAACATTGTCTGGTGTGAACATCCACAAACGAGATGTAATAGCAAAACCCATCAGAGACCACATGGGCTGGTCTCCAAAGATAAGTGAAAACAAGAGAAAAGGATCTGCATACTCAGTAGTGGAATCAATGAAAGGAATCTTATGACTTTTGCCTAATCGACATGCCACACAAATATCATAACTCTCTTTATTGCTTCGAAAAGGTATTACAATGTTTGCATTTTTACAAATTTGAGTAAGTGACGAATGGGCAGGATGACCCAAACGTCGATGCCACAACTCATAGGCACCATTATTCCTACTAACAATGTTGGCTTCAAAACTCCCTTTAGTGCTGGTATTAGGTATTTGTGAAGAAACATCATTGAACCGATACAGCCCTCCTGTTTTAGCTCCTTGCAACAACACTGCTCCAGTATCCTCATCACGTACAAGGCAAGTCTTGGCATGAAATTCAAAGTAAACCCTATTATCTTTAGCAAGCTTCGAAAGAGAAAGTAGATTCTTAATGATGGTTGGTACATGCAAAAGATCATTAATCATAAGTATTTGGGATGAGGTAGGTAGCACAGACTTTACAGTTTTACAAATAGCAAGATCATGGCCATTTCCTATAATAAGCTTACATGGTCCTGTAAAATCCAAGGCTTGCAGCACCTTATGAGCCTCGTGAGTCACATGGTGTGTGGCTCCAGTGTCCACCACCCAGGCATTAGAATACGTCGATGGAGAATTTCCACAGCATGTATAATAAGTAGTAGGTAACTCAAGTGAACTTACATGAGTAGTGGCAGGTTCCTCATGATCCCCATTGTCAGCAATCATACCACCGACAAAGGATTGATTGAAGCGATGCCAACAATGATCTGCAGAGTGTCCAACCTTGCCACAGATTTGACATTGGAGTCGGACACGCCCTCTTCCACGAGCACCAGATCTGCCACCAGTCCACGAGTTAGAACGACCATGCCATGCACTAGTCCTTCCACCAGAAAACTGAGATTGTCCGATAACCCTATCATTACGAGTGTTGTCAGGATTATGATGCTGAACTTGAGCCACATTCGCACTCATAGACAATTGAAGCTGGGCATGAAACCCCTTAAGCTGAGCCTCAGCGTCAATTAGAACCGATTTCACACCATCTAACGTAAACGGATCTTTACTATTAGTAATCACAACCATAAGTGGTTGATATTCCACTGGTAACCCATTTAGAATAGTGGCAATTTGCTCAATATTAGAGATTGAACTCCCACAAGCAGCTAACGCATCACATACCTCCTTAATTTGTGTGAGATAATTGTGCATGCTCTCGTCACATTTCCGAATCGAGCGAAGTTTGCAATGAAGACTCATTGCACTTGTTGTAGACTTGTTCGCAAAGAACTTTTGCACCAGCTTCCAAACATCGGCAGTCGTTTCAGCCCCCACAAAATGTGGCAACAACTAGATAATGATCGTGGAAAGAAGCCACGACCCCAATGCACTGTCCTGAGCAAAAGAGGTTTCATAATCGTCATTCGAGATCTGTTGACCACCGGCATCAGTGATCACCTCAGGCGGCGGTTTCACAGCTCCGGTGAGAAGCTTTTCCAGACGATAATTTCGAACAGTTAAGAGAATCTGCTGCTTCCACAGCAGAAAGTTTATTTCGTCGAGCACAATGTTCACCTTTTTGTTTGTGAACACCTTGGCGGTTCCTTCAAACTCAGTCGTGTCAAAACTCTGAGTCGTATCACTGTTAGGCATTTTGAGAAAGATACGAAAGGAACCAAATCAAAGAACTGAGAAAGAAGGGAAAAAATGAAAAGAAACGCAATAGAAGACGTGATCAAATACCGTCTCTAGAATCTTTGGCGAATGATACCATATTAAGAAAACCCTAAAAAGAAAGAAACAGATTCATTTTGTTTTGAAGAAAAGAGCTTCTAACTTGATTTCATTGTTTACAGAAACAACCCTTATATAGAGAGATGGTGTACATGATAAGTACGTAATAGAAAATGGTTACAAACTGCCAGGTGGACTAATAGCCTCCAGCTGGCACAGCTGACTAACGACGCAAACTAATCTCCTGCAACGTCTTCGTCCTTCAACATTACTAATACACCCAACACTTGTTGGTAGAAACTTTTACTTTAGTATAGAATGAATAACACATGATCTATAATAATTGGGTCCACTCGCTTTGAAGTGCTTTCGAAGGCAGGTGATAAAGGGGAGTGCTATGGTTTAGCAATTTCAACTTAACTGTGATATCTCAGATCCGGTCTTAAGGTTACGACTGAATCTATAATATTTTTTAACAAACTATTACATAAGGCGCAGAAGATTAGAGTTTTGTAATATGTTTAACCGTCCAAATTATAATATGAACAAAACTACTTCAAAACCACAATTCCATAAATGAATAATACGAGTTAAAGTGATTCATGGAAATTAATCTGAAAAGAAAACAGTAAAAACAAAGAATGAGTTGTAAAATTCAGTGTGGTCTCTAACTGCGAAAGCATACATGTTACAAAACTTAAATAACATATATTCAAATTCACCATTAGCAAAGTAATCACTTGTTGAGGGTTCAATTTTCGACTTGAAAATTGAACAGTTTTAAAATTTGTGGACATCATTTATCTTTTATATGAGTCAATAGAATGTAAATGATTAGTTATTGAACTCGTTCCGGTAAATACATTAAGAAACCAAAATAAAATAAAATAAATATTTACAAATAAAGGGCTCTAACGATGAAGGTTGTCGTATTTATGGTATGGAAAGTAATTAAAGACAATACAAGACACTACAGTAAGTAATACAACTAATTAGTGTTGGGGCATAAAAAGAAACATACTTAATGGTAGAGGATTTTTGTTCAGGAAAATAGTAGCAAAAGATACATTCATTGTCAATGCGTGAACTCGCTTATTGTTATAATTGTTTGATTTACTTTCCAATAGATAGACCTTAGCTAGAGCTCCATGGGTTTGAACTTGTGCAGTCCACATTAACCTTTCTGCAACTCATTCTAATCTCTCCTTCGCTACCTGTTAATGGACTGATATTTCCCATTCTTATCATGGAAACCGCAAAGCTTTCGAAGAAAGCGATTTGATCGCTGCCAAACCTGTCCACAATTTCAATGGTATCCGCCCCAGCAGTCGAAAACAGCTCTTGATCACTTTGAAGCAGTCCTTGTTGAGCTTCAAGGTTCGTGTAGTAGTTATTGTCGAATGTATTAGGTGTTGTAGGATCTAAATTCAACAAAACTGATTCATTCCCGCCTCGAGGGCATACTTTACGCAACGTCTCTAAGTACGTTGCGTTCAATGTCGGATCTGGTTTGCCGGTGCTGTTAAAATTATATAGTCGGTCAATGACGAAACTACATTGAGCCCGTCCAAAAGTGTGTGCACCTGAAAACATATGGGTAAAAGACCTATTACATACATATATATCACTTAAGGATCAAAATCATTATCTGGTTTACCTGAAAGTGCCACCAGATCAGTACTGGTATTGAGCCCCACGGCTGCAAATTTGGACTTGAGAACATTGAGAGTTTCGAAGGGAGACGGAATAGCTAAATTGGCAAGTGTTCGATTTGCTGTTGTACTATCCCTTCTTCCTAATGGAACTAGCCATGAAGGGCCGCCTGCCTGAAGTGATATTATTCGACATGGAATATATTTTCATTGTAGTCTACCTATGGTAAGCAAGTAAAATTTTGAAGGATTTGGCTAAGTACCAGATTGACCGACTCTTGAGCTGCAACGGTGAGAATGTCAGCGCAGGAAACAATGCCCGGACACACATATTCTAGTGAAGTCTTCATGGCATCGACAACCTCGAATCCCCTTACCGAGTTATTATTCGGAGCAGCTTCTTTCTCGCTTTCTATGGTAGCACTGTCGTCCAATAAAATCGATCCATCACAGCCCTGAAAAAGTAGTGCAACCATTGGATAAGGAACAGAAATGATAAGAAATCAAATTTCTTGCCACTCAAGTAAGTTGGATAAGTATCTGTTACATTAACAAAGCAGTCATGGAAGTGAAGCCTAACAAGGCTAGCACCGATCCTAGGATCCGACAGCAAAGCGACTTCGATGATACGTCGAATGATGCTAAACACCTCAGGGCACGTTTCATCGTAGAACGTCGGACTCAATGTGGTAGCGGCCGGTAATGATCCTGGTGGAAGCAAAAGGGAGAAGAAAATGGTTGCTATTACACATCGTAAACAAGGCATTTTCTCAGTCATTCCCCCTCAAATGAGCCCTAAATATTTTATTACAAGGGCTCCTATTTAAGACTACTTAAGGGACAAAGAGCTCCTTGTCTGTAGCTTGAAGTAGCACTTGCCAGAAAATTAAGAAAAAGTGAAATAAGAAATAGTAATAATAACAATTAGCAGTAAATTAAGACGTGTGACAAGATAAAGTGATCAATTATATAAGATTTTTCCGTAATGGCTAACGTGCTTTGGAAAGAGATTCCATTTACTTTGAAACAAGGGAATATATGGTTTTTGGAAACCTAGCTGTAGGTGGGATTATCTGTGCTGGAAGTATTGAGAAATATATTTTGTTTTGAAAAGGAAAATGCAAGGGAAAGTGATGGTGAGAGAGGAGACGGGATCCATGGGCAGGAATAATGTTCTAAGAATGTATGCTTTTTCCCTATTCGTTTGATCGGTTAAAATGTTAGAAATCATAAGTTTTTGGCAAAGGTATAGTAAAGGTTAATGTTGACAGAATTGAGAATGATTGTTAATTTTTCTTGTAATTTGATGATTTGATAAATTACGTAAATTATCATCGAACTTTATTCTTAAATATATTTTGGTTATTAAAGTTTCAAAACGTTCAATGTCTAAATTTCAGTGAGTAAATTGAACGTTTTGAAACTTCAGTGACCAAAATAGGTTTAAGTTATACCTTTGTTATTAAAAAATAATTTGTATGAGATACACTAATTAGACAAGTAGTTAAGGACGTTCAGATTGTATCATTTTGTGTGAATTCGAATCCTCACATTTATTTTTAGAATGGAAACATCTATCTACTTAATATGAATACATTAAATATGTCACTTAAAAGAAAACATTTTTTTAATATGCTGGTGTGATATAACAGTAGCATATGTTCAACTTTCTTAGTTTTTTTTAATAAGGCACACACACCATGCAGAATTGGTACTCGAACTCGGGTCACCTGAATGAATTACATCATCATTTACCAGTGGTACAACAAGGAGTTAGCTAAAAGAAAATATTTAACATTGAAAATTTTATTTATCAAATTATTATAGGTAGATCATTATCAACTAGATATTAATTCGATTAACATAATCGTTATTATAATATTTGAAACAAATATGGATACACATTTATTTGAACGCAATCTTTTTAATATGGAGTATAAATATTATATATGAAAAACTATTATAGGTAATAAAAATATATTGCTTTTGAGAATAATTACCACTTCATTTGAAACATTATTTCCACTAAAACACAACCAACAATTTCAAAGCTGTGTGCTTTTAAGTTTAAATGCATATTTCTTGTCTTATTATAGAGATGAGATAAAAAAATTCCTTTTATCACCAGCAGCGTGAATGTGAGTTAATTTAATTTAAATTAGGGTACAATTTGTCATCAAATTTTGCATTATACGTGAGTTGTAACAAATGTACTGGTTACTATTTAAGTGAGAACTAAAATTTTAAAAACGACTAAAACTATTTAAGCTCAAATATATAATTTATATATAGTACAAAGACTTTTTTCGGTAAAAAATTATTTTATTAAAGAAAAGAATTATCCACCAAAAACGAATTGGCCTAGTGAGATAAGCCATTAAATTTCTTAAGTTAAGTCAAATGACGACATTGTAAATAGAGCAAATTGAGTACCGATGGTTATAAAAAAATAACTACCATAAACGGTGGACTAGTCCGGCATTACAACATAAGCAAAACAGTAAAAAATAACGACGAACCAGAGGAGAGCACAATAGCAGCGATTACAACATAAAACAAAAGCAAAACTTTGGATACTCAATCGGCCAACAAGTGAATGCTATGGACAAATTATTTTGAAAACATCATTGAAAATAAGGGTAAATTGCTTTTTTGGTTGCTCAACTTTGTCTATATTTTTGTTTTGGTCATTCAACTTTTAAAAAAAATCATTTCATCACTAAAAATTCAAATTTAGCTCATTTCGGTTACTCGCGTGATCGTTAATTTTTTAATGTCATTTAATTTTTTTAGGTGAGTTTGTGCAAAACCCCTTAGAACTTTACTTTCAAACCTAGATGTTGGACTCCTTGTGATTCGACGGTGACAAAGTATGTTGTTTCGAAATAGAATGGTGGGGAGGTCAAGAAGGAAGAAAAAAATAGTGTATCTCGAGTCTATGTTGATCAAAAGATGGGAATTGTAGATTAGATAAAAAAAAATAAGGTCAAAGCTTTCATTTGAGTTTTATAAATCTCAAGAATAATCAAACTGAGAAGAAAAATGAGAAAAAATAAAATATTTTAAAATTAGTTACATTACAAACGATGATCGATGACAGTCGAGTGGCGATAAAGAAAGACTCGAACCATGGGAAAGAAGTTTATAATTTTAAGAAAATTTTAAAAATAGAAAATCATAAAACAGATCATTTTGGGCGGGTATTAGACATTAACCGACGAATGATTAAAACAAGTAAAATTAAATAAGCACAAATAATTTACCCACAAAATTGAATATATTATTTCGTCCTTTCCTCAACTTTTCTTTTCCTTTCATTCTCCTTCTTTACTTTCTCTCCCTCCTTTTTCTACGAGCCCAACCATCCACAAAAAGAAAGAAATTGATAGTTGTTGGCTGCCAGTTGCTACTTGATAGTGCCTAGGGAAATAATTAATTTTAATTTTTTATAATATAAAATAATAAAAATATACTATATATCGGTTATTATTTTTTATTTACTTAAAATGTTAATTCTTTTAAAAATAATTATAAAGAAAATTCAAAATTTTGTCAAATAATATTTCAAAACTATAAAATGAAATTATTTTATCAAATTCAAATTTAAAATTAGTATGAAAAAATAGTTAACCAAAATTAACCGAATCAAATTATCATAGACCGTTTAATTAAAAAAAAGAAACAGCATACATCCCTAATGAGTAATGTCTAGCTATTATGCGAATATTTTTTTTCTAAGCAAGAAGAAAACATTGAAAAGAGACCATCGATTTCTACTCGTACATAAAAGAAAACAACACATAAAGCTCCCTCCTTAAGCATTCAACAAAGCAAAGATCATGACCTTAAATCATAATTAGAGCCGGCACTCTCAAAATTTGACAACAATGATTTTTACCATAAAACGAAGCCATGACAGTTCATGAAAACAACGCACCATACAAAAATGACATAAAAATAAAAATAAAAAATCATTAAATCATGTTATCATATCGCATCAGTCAGATGAATTTTAAAAATTAATGTTAGATTGAAAATTTATAATTTTATAATCAATACGTATGATTTTTATTCAGAAAATAATTATATAAAATATTATTTCGTGCTTCATTAAAAATTCTTTTAATTTTAATTTGAAAAAAATACATGTAATGATTATACATCGACCGTGCACTCTTCCAATGAGAATTAAACAGTAGAACTAAAGCATGAAATATCACACGAAGTTCCACGTCGTTAGAGTCCATACATCCCAATGGTCCAGAAAAAAAAAAGATAAAATTGTGCCATGCTCATTACGTAGAGCGCCACCATAATATGCTAGACCCGACTTCCCTTTCGCAGACTTATCTACATTAAATTTCAACATATCCAAAGCAGAAACGACTATATGATGCTTCGACAATCCTTGATAACCGAACTTGGCGCACATAGCCACGGACACATCCATCACTTGGCCTCAAAAATATCCAACGAATATTTGAAAGCTTTCACAATGGTCGCAATCTAATCCCCGATTGTCAAGAGCTGAGCTAAGTGTATCTATAATACCTAGCTACACTGTCAATGTATCTTTTTATGTATACACAGAAGACGAAATTAAATCCTACAAGGAACCAAATAAAAAGTTGAAAATTATAAAATCAAAATTTATTTGTTTATATTTTTTAGAAACAAACTATAAATGAACCCAACAAGTGCTCTTAGTATAAAAGCGGATGATGTTCATACTAGGTCACCCGAGTTCAATTGCTTTATTTGCAAGGTGTGTGTGCATTGTTAAAGGGTTAAGAATATCTATGAACAAATATTACCTTCTAACCACCTTTAGAAATAAACTATAAATATTTCAATAAGTTTTTTATATATTTTTTCAGAATTTTTTATAATATTAAAATACATATTTTAATGAAACTATAAAAAATATGAAATGTTATAAAATATTTAAAACTCTGCAAATTTTAAAAAATATAAAATAATAAAAACATTTTAAAAAGAACAAAATATATTATGTTGTTGTGAATAAAATAAAGAAGAACAAGAATAAGAACGATGAACAAAAAGAACAAAGAGAAGAGAGAAAGAGGGAGGTTTTGTATTATTCTCAAATATAGAATTCTATGTACAATGCCTTTAGTAAATCATCTATTTATAGGCATAAGAAGTACATAATACATTAAACTCTAATTAATGTAGATAATATTCCTAATGATAAAGTAAGTTAAATCTCCATGATAAATTTCTTATCATGATAGACATCCACATAGATAAATATTCATAACATTCTCTCTTGGATGTCTATGAAGATAATGTGCCTCGTTAAAACCTTACTAAGATAAAAATCCAGTGGGAAAAATTTTTCTTTAGTGAAGGAAAAAGAGTACACACATCTTTGATACGCATAACATGTTGCCTCATTAAAAACATTACCAGGAAAACCCATTGGGACAAAACCTCGGTTAAGGGAAAAAGCAACACGTATTTACTCCCCCTCATGAAAACATCACATAAGATCTTTGAATTTTCATAATTCAATCTTGAATATTATTTTTCTAAAGATCGTGAGGGATGAAACTTTGGAGTAATATGTTATATGATGTATCCACCTTTCGATTGAGATATACATCTTGCATTATCTCTACACAAGATAGCTTTTTGAAAGTAAATCGCATATCTTTTGGATATGTTGGGTCAATGGTCTTAGCCAAACACATTTTTAGTTTACCTCGTGCATAATAATTATTTCTTCAAGATTTGAGGAGGCATCGGCGAATATTTGAAGATCTAAAGGTAATGATCTTTGTATATCCATTGATATTTCTTGACCAACTAATATATGGTGCTTCAAGACCAAGAAAAGATATTATTATCTTTATTCACATCCAACAACCTTACAATTATTGGGATACTCAATAGATATGCTTTATCCATATTGAATCTTCTTTAAGATTCTTTCAGCTTATGTTCGTTCATAGACAAAGACGCATATTTAAATGCTCGATCTTTAGGTCGAGACAAAATCACATCTCAAGATTTTTTTTCTCAAATACTTTCATCAAATGCTTTGAAAGTTCTTCACGAGTTTCCAGTTTGAAGCTCTTTAGGAGTTTTAATGAAATTCAAATTATAATAGTAAATCTTGATCCAAAACTTCTTTATAAAATACATAAGGAAATCTGATCATTCTTGCAATATTTTCTCAATTAGTACTCACTAAGGCGATTATACCAAATGCGCCAAAATATTCAATAAGACATGTTTAAATAAATTTCTTCAAAAATTTCCAAATGCTTCTGGCGTTTTAAATCCTTTCAAGATAAATAAGGATCCATAAATAATTAGACGCGTGTAATATATTTCATAACTGCCAAATTAATTGCATCTACCATGAAGTAATTAAAACTCTTCATAAATTATAAGTCAAGTCGTATTTACGACTACTTATTTGTGCCTCACTTGCATTACACCTTTAGGTGTTTGGACTGCTAGTCCAAATACTTCACTTTTGGAAGTTCATAGCGTCTTTCTATATTGGCCAATCATTTTAACATCTATAGATTCTTATACAAGATCCTTGTTTTCTTTATTTACTTCTATATAAGTATTCTATGTAAAATTGTTTGCAAAATCGTTGTCGACAACTTTTTTCTTTTGGTTCCATTCTCGTAGTGATATAACTCATCGAGATCTCTTCAAGATTTTAATTTTTATTTCAGGTACCTGAAACTCTTCAAGAGTTTTATTATTAGTTATGTTTTGGGTTTCTAATGAGCACCCGCCTCCAATATATGACCATCTCATATTACTTTCCATTTACGAGAATTTTGATCATTGGAACCATTTCAACTATCATGCTTCAGGCATGATTTACATCCTCTCACTCTAACATGTAATTTAAACTTAGAGCATTTCAGCTGGTATATGACTTAATTACTCTCATTAGGTCAGTAAATATGTCTGGCAGTTGACATGTAATAACATATGAACTTCTAGTTCATATACGAGGATCTAGATAATGATAATTCATTTTCCTCTATCCAGCTGATTATTATCTCCCCTTAATGTTGAGAAAATCATGTCATAAATGATTCTCCAATTAATGTTTAAGAATTTAAACATAAAAAGAGACTCATACTCAATATTTATTCTCAACTCTTTTTATTTACCCACTTTGTGCGTTGTGGTGGAGCAATTCAACAATATATTGCACATTCAAAAATTATAAAATACGAAATGTATGGCTTCTGACCAAAAACCAATCATAATAGGGAGTTTATTATAACTCACTGGCTTGATGCATATAAGTGTTTCTATATGGAAACACCATATAAATAATAACTCTCTTGTTCTCATACTTTAGCTATTAAATAGAAGGCATCCAATTGAAATTTTGTTAAACTATATTTTTCATAATCAATAGTCTTTGTAACAACCGATATAGCCTAAAATATAAACCCACTAGCTTTTGCAAGATGAATAGTCTAACTACATAATTTGAATCCTTTTATAATCAATCTCACAAACTTCTGGTTGTAAGTTGATAAAACAATGTAGATGCATCTATTAAATTCGTATAAAACTTTCCACATTTGTGGAGATATGGGCCCATATTTCATTCAGATATGCATGTCTCAACTTTAGTACAAGAACTTCAAGTTCTTTTGATAAGTGTGATCTTAATAAATTCCTTTGAGAACAAGCAACACAAAAACTTCATGTTCTTTCAATAAGTGGAATTTAGTTAATTCCTTTGAGAACAAGCACCACAAGAACTTTATGTTTTTTTAATAAATGTGCATATAAATCTCAATAGCTTTCACATCATTATTGATCAGGATGGTCTAACCGATCATGCCAACTATATACAAGTGTGTATATACATTTTAAATTTGGTAAACTTGTGGTTTACCGTAACATGTGATTCGATCTCACTCGTACATGTCTAGTACGACCATCGAAATTGTTCCTTTGAATATGAATATATTTAGCTCTTTCGGAGCTTTCAATGAATATTATCTTTTTGGTAGCAATATATAACTCTTCTAGAGCTTTCAACTGACTTTTAGCTACCAGAACTTATATCCACATTGGCTTATTTCAAATGCCAATTGATAACATATGTTATCTATAATTTCCAAAGGAATATTTTTGCAAACTCATATTTCTCTCTTAAAATTTCCACTTCTAATGGTGACGATATTATTACCATTAGTGGTAATTATTGCGATATTCGCAATTTTACACTCTCATAATGTGCTTTCTCTCAAGAACTTATTGCTCTTTTGGAGCATCAATATTTTTAGTACTTTAAGATATAGTACTCACATTATCCCTTGCATTAAATGAGAAAATAATCTTATACTTCTGCTAAGCATAAAATCGTCACCATAAATTATATTTGATAAGTAATCATGTTAAACAAAAATAATAAATAACATAATATATAAATATAAATATTAACATGAATATAAATATAAAACGTAAATAACTAATGTGTAAAGTAAATAAACGTAAAGCAAAATAAATAAAAAGATAATTAATTCTCTTCAAAGTTATGAGAATAATTAGAAGATGATTTATTTCATTCGAGGATTATAAGAAAATTAACAACGTCCAAATAAGTTGGACCAATAACGTTCAAATGAGTTGGACCAATATCATTTTCGCAAACAAAATTTACTTTTATTTTCTTTCCTTTATTATTCAATGATTGTTGATTTTTCAACGTACGATAAGTACGAGACCAATGGTTTATAACGTCACATTGGTAATAAAAAAGATTTCACTTTATTAAAATGATATTTATCACTCTTGTCATCCTTATAACCTCACTACCGGTGGGTAGAAGTATTCTTAAAATGACCATATTTTTCATGTCTATATTCATAATCTCGACCACGACCATAACTTCTAATGTGGATTTTATTCATTCCATAATATAATCTCACATTCACTTCAGGGAATGGAGTAGAGTCAGTGGGCCTTTGAAACCTTTTTCACATATCCTTATCACAGAGAACAAAGATTTAATCCACGTACGCGGCATTGTTAAACCAGTCCACAAGGTCCTTTAAAAACCTCCTTTGAGACCAGTAGCCTCGCAGAATGGGATGTCCAGCCAATATACTTGGATTATATCGAATATATCTCTCTAATTGAATAATGATTTATCATGTTTGCATTAACTTCAGGGAATGAAACAGTTCCAATAATTGTATGGAATAAATATCATGCTTGCATTCACTTCAGGAAATGCCCCATCATTGATAATCACATGGAATAAACATCATGCTTTGCATTCACTTCAGGGAATGACTCCCATAAAACCTTTTGGATCAAGACGAATTTTCGTAACTTGAAATTGGGAGAAGTCTATGGTCGAGTTTTTCGACGAAGAAGAAATATTACTTTCGAGCAAATATAGACTTTATAACAATATTTTTATAGATTGAAATTCACCATGATTTATCGCACATTAAAAATCATAATTTAAAGAAAAAATAAAGTTTACCGATAATAATTTTTCTCTCGAGGACAATGGAGACATAGCAAATGAGCGAAACAACTTTTCATAATTTCTTTACGTCGCGTCTCTCTAGCTACACTAACACGAGCAACCAATGATTTTTCAAAAATTAAAAATCAAGTTAAAGATCAAGAGAGAAAGATAACCGATAATTAAAATATAATTGAGGGAGAAGAACTTATCTTTGATTCATACTAGAATCAAATTATTTTTAGCAAACTCTTTTAGGATTCGAACGACAAACACCTTAGTTGGTTAGAGTCTCGTGCTGATAACATGTTGTGAATAAAATAAAGAAGAACAAGAAGAAGAACGAAGAACAAGAAGAACAAAGAGATGAGAGAAATATGGAGGTTTTGTATTATTCTCAAATATAGAATTGTATGTACAATACCTTGGGTAAATCATCTATTTATAGGCATAAGAAGTACATAATACATTAAACTCTAGTTAATGTAGATAATATTCCTAATGATAAAGTAAGTCAAATCTCCATGATAAAGTTCTTATCATGATAGACATCCACATAGATAAATATTCATAACATAAGCATTATTAAAAACTCAAAAAATCTAAAAAATTTGAACTTTAAATTATTAAAAAATTATATAAAATTATTAAAATGTCTAAAAGTGATTAAAATAATGATAAAATTATATTGAACATTAATAAATTTTTTTGTTAAAAACATTAAAACTATAATCCAACCCGTAATGACATGAATACATTGACAAAACATCTACAATTGAATCCAACCATAAGCAACTAACACTCTAATTATATTGTACCTTCAAAGTTTTTAAATATATTTAGAATTTTCATAATGTTTTCATTTTTTATTTTGAAATAGTTTTAGAATATTTTAATTTTTTACAAAATCATTTACAAACATTAAAACATTACGAAAATTACAAAAATATATTTAAAAAATTTTATGGTACAATAGAGTTGGTATGTGAGTTGTTTATGTTTAGATTCACTATGTATATTTTGTCAATAGATTCATGTGATTATGATTTGATTTGAATTACAATTTTAATGATTTTAACAAAGAGTTCAGTAATTCTTAATGTAGTTTTACAATCTTTAAATAATGTTTATATTTTATAATTCAAAGTTCCAATATATTTTTCATTTTTTTATTTTGAAAAATGACTAATATTTTTTTATTTTCCATATTTTTATATTTTAAAGTTTTCTACAGTTTTTAAATAATTTTAGTAAAAATCCATAATTATAGTATTTTATAATTTCAAAATATCTTTAAAATTTATTGATTTCATATGACCAAACTATATTGTACACATGACAATGATAACTCTAAAACGTTCACTATTAAAATTGCTTAAGAAGCTTAACTTATTAGTTTGATGGCTTAATTGATTTAATTCCTCAATTCAAAATTTTAATTTAAATAAAATATATATAAACAATTATTTAAAAAATCAATGTATGTATGTATGTACTATTTTATAGCGCAACTCGGGGCATGTTGTTTTACACTGTTGATTGTCTCTTTCATTGTCGATTTAACTATACATATACATATAAGGATATGATCCAGTCATACAGTGTATATGTTTTTTGGATCGTTGGATGGGTAAAACAGATGGATGAGATTAACAGTAAAATATGTGAAGATTATCACTTGGGAAAAAAATAAGGAGTTAATCTCAGCCATCCATTTTCCCCATCCAACGATCCAAAAAACGTATAAAACTTAAAAAATTTTACACTGTGTAAGTTGATCTTATCCCATCAAACTCATAACTACAAGACATACTTAACCTTTAAAAAACTAAAATAAAGATCATAGAAAAATTGAGAATACACAATTTTCTCTTGAAAAAATAGATAAGTAATTTGAGATTCTGGGGTTAATTTGTTTTAGGGTAAATTAGATGTTAAGTCACCCAACTTTGTCTTTATTTCTTTTTTAGTCACCCGACTTTAAAAATTTTCAGTTTTATAATCCAATTTCTGATTTTCATTTTTTGGTCGCCTATTTGTTACTTTTGTAATGATTTTTTAGGGATTAGTTTGTAATGGCAGTAGCAAAACAATGGGTTTTGATCAACTTTATATATGAAAGTAACCTAATATTTTACACTTCTTTATCATGGTTAACACCCTCCTTCATTGTTGTTCCACCACCACTAGCTATCATTTTGTGATGTAACTGGTATCAAAATATTCTCTTTTCTCCTCTATTTCTTCTTCTTAATTTGGTTTTCCTTGAAATCTCCTCGAAATCGTTAAAAACAAATAAAAGCTTTGGCATTATTTTGGTTCAATCTACAATTTTCATCATCTGGTCATTGTATAATCATGATATATTACTTTTCTTATTCTTGACATCCGCATCGTTCGTATTTTGAAGAAAATACTCTAGCCTCGGTGAATCTAAAAGATTCAGAAAACTTGGACTTGAGTAGAGAGGGGATTTTGCATAAATTTATCCAAAAATTAAAAAGGTGTTAAACACTTAATAGTCGAGTGACCAAAAATAAAAAATAAAAAAATCTGAGTGATTAAATAAAAAATTAAAGTTGAATGACCTAAATAAAAAAGCAAAGACAAAACGGTGACCAAAAATATAGCTTGTCCTTTGTTTTATTACCGATGATTGAAAGAGGATAAGAGCGCACCAATTGCCTAACAATTTCATCACCAAAAAAAAGTTAAACAAAAACAAAAAGGAGATTAAAAACTTTGTAATGCAGGACAAACATATGATAATTGTGAGGAAAATTCTACAAGGGGCGACAAATATTAATAAACACTATTAACGATGAACACCAATGGACATTATTAATTTATTTTTAAAATTTTAAAAATCTAAAGGACTAAAATTATAATTAAAATTATCTCTAAAAAATAAAAATCAAATTAAATAGTTACTTTATAATATTTTTTAATAGGTTAGAATCAAATATACTCAATTCTCCTAAACCCTAACAAAATCAATCTCTTAAAAAATATAGAAATCAGCTTATAATTTTTTAATAGATTAGAATCAATAATATGAGAATTGGGTATATTTGATTCTAATCTATTAAAAAATTATAAACTGATTTTTATTTTTTTAAGAGATTGATTTTGTTAGGGTTTTGGGTATATTTGATTCTTAGATTAGAATCAATAATATTTTTTTTGAAAGGTGAAATTTTATTGCGAAAAAAGAAAAATCGAGCCCGTTGACTCAAGCCTCATTAAAAAAATCCTAAGCCTAATTGGGGAAAAAGAGTGCCCAAGTCAACGGGAAACCAAAGCTGTCATACTGTCTATACCTCCGAATACTATATTTCAGCCACAAGTTTGACCCGATATACACTTGGAAACACGAGCAATACAGTACGTTAAGATTCTGCAATTGGGACTGTCGAAGTAGCACTGTACCAGCAGAAATCCGAGTTTCTGTTTATTTCCGCCTTTGCTAATTTGTCAGCTGAGGCGTTTGCTTCCCTGGGAATAATATTGATGGAGACTGAGAAGCACGAACACGCAGCAACACACTCTTCAACCAGCCTTCTGAAAATTGGGGGAGCCATACTTGGAGCTTCGAGCCATTTGGCTGCTATAGCACAATCGCTTTCCAACAGTAATTTGTGGGACTTCGACCATTTCGACTTAGCAAACAAAACGCAAGCCTCCTTCATCGCAAGCAGTTCTGCCGACATAGCATCGACCACACCCACAAACTTGGAAAATACAACCAGTGATACGTTATTTGAGTTTCTAAAGATTTCGCCTATACCTGCCTTCCCAAAACCTTTCACCGTTGCCCCATTGAAATTGAATTTCAGCGTGTCCACATGGGGTTTCACCCACTTACAGCAATCTTTAACAGAGACCATCTTGATTTTTGAATTCAACAGTACAGAATTAAAGACGATATCAGATACGGAAACGAACACCTTGAGCCATTTTGCCACACACCACCACCCTAGTATGGTTTTTGCAATGTCAAATATTTGATTCGGATCAACTTTTGACCCTTTCAATAACACCTCATTTCTGTAGATCCAGATAGTCCAGGCCAAGCAATAAAACCATAATTTCCAAATATCAAGTGAAATCAGGTTAGATTGCATGTAGCACCAGTAAAGAAAGAAAGAGTTTAAGGTACCTGGCATTATCATTTGCACTCCCCACATATTGCACCAGCGGCTCCAAAGAGCCCAGCTAACATCACAGTGACAGAATAAATGTATGACGGACTCCTCCTCTTTGTTGCACGGTGGGCACTTAAACGAGTTTTGTGACCGCAAGCCTCTCTTGTAAAGCTCCACTTTCGTTGGTAATCTGTCGTGCATCAGCTTTCAGAGAAAAGCCCCCACTTTAGGCGGAACAAGGTTTGACCATACCAGTTTCCAACTTTCATTGACCGGACTACGATCCACAGAGACCAGTTTACAGTAGGATTTGGAAGAATAAAGCCCAGATGCTGAAGCTGACCATCAGAGATTAGAATCAAATATACCCAATTTTCATATTATTGATTTCTATTTTTTAAGAGATTGATTTTGTTAGGGTTTAGGAGAATTGGATATATTTGATTCTAATCTATTACAGTATAAAGTAATTATTAAATTTGAATTTTGTTTTTTTAAGAGATAATTTTAATTATAATTTTAGTCCTTTAGATTTTTAAAATTTTAAAAAAAATTAATGGTGTTCATCGATATTCATCGTTAATGATGTTCATCAATGTTCGTCGCACGTGATAGACTCATCCTAATTGTGAACGACAAATAACTTAATAAATTATTTTAAATAATTAAATAATATAATTGATAAAATCAATAAATCAATGATCAAATTAGAGCTCGCCGCATTATTCAAGTAATTTACCCTTAAAATTACAATATGTTTAGGAGAGCCAGTTTTTTTAATCCTTGGCGTGATCTCTTTTACTGCTTATTTAATATTTTATTAAATTTAATAAAAAATATTGTTAATATAAATGATAGTTTTAAATATTTAATGATATCAGATTTTGCATCGATCGATTCTAAGTCTAGTTAAAGGAAATTGTACAAATTAGACGGTAAACATCGAGTTAGATTTAATTTTAAAAAATATGTAATATTAACTTTTTCAAGGGAAAATACATAAATCAAATTGAGGTTTAATAGAAATTTCATTTATTCTTGAAAAAAAAATATACTTATCCCTTAAGATTTAAGGAAAGAGAGGCTAACTCACTCTATTAAATGCAAAGTCTATTATTATTATTATTATTATTATTATTATTATTATTATTATTATTATTATTATTATTATTATTATTATTATTATTATTATTATTATTATTATTATTATTATTATTATTATTATTATTATTATTGTTGTTGTTGTTGTTGTTGTTGTTGTTGTTGTTGTTGTTGTTGTTGTTGTTGTTGTTGTTGTTGTTGTTGTTGTTGTTGTTGTTGTTGTTGTTGTTGTTGTTATTGTTGTTGTTGTTGTTGTTGTTGTTGTTGTTTATTTTTTTAAATTATAAAATAATAATAAATTAACTATGATAGTAAATGATTGTTTCGTTGCTGTTGCTGATAGTAATTACTTTAATACGTGGGTATGGTTATATTTTGGACCAAAATTTTGAGAGTACTGTCTTCTAGCTTTTATGGGTTTAAAGCCCAAATTAGTATTTGTTTTATGTTATCCATAAGTCTATTTGTGTATTATTTACATTACTAATCTTTTGTGAATTAGGTCAATCAAATTATCTCTTATATAAACTCATACGATATGTGTAATTCTTCACTTGATACTCAAATCAACAATTAAAGCACTTAAAGTTGTATTAATCAAAGATACACAGAATTGATTAAAATATAAAAACAAATAAATGGAGGAGAAAGGAAATATATATATATATATATATATATATATATATATATATATATATATATATATATAATTTCATCTCAAAGTTAGTGTGTAAAATTTAGTAAAAATATTAAACATGTATTTCAATAATATTATTAAAAAATAATAAAAAGAAAAACACAAGTATTAACTGTAAAAAATTTAAAAATACATATTATTTTAAAAAATTATGTTTAGCGTCAACATTCGGTTAGTAATCCTATAGTGCACATTGTGGATCGTTGGTTACCCCCGAAAGATAGGTGGGTTAAGCTCAATACGGATGGTGCACGGCGTACTGTGGATGAAGTCTCTTCATGTGATGGTGTTATTCGCGACATGTCAGAGACTTGAAAGTATAGGTATGCTAAGTTCATAGGTATTTGTTCCGTTTTGAAAGCTGAACTATGGGGTGTGTATATAGACTTTTTAAGAGCTTGGGAGGCTGAGTTTCGTAAGGTGATTCTCGAAATTTATAGTGCTGATGCTTTCCGGTTACTTAAAAAAGGATCAATTCGGCAAGATGCATCGTCTCTTCTTTCCCAACTTGATGTTTTACGGGAGCGACGTTAGGTTGTCCAGCTACAACATGTTTGCAGAGAGGGTAATATGGTCGTCGATGAGCTCACCAAGCTAGCTCCAACCGATAGACTTGATACTGTGCATTTCCAAGAACCACCGCAAGGGATTCACGTCCTTATGCAAGCGGATGCGGCCACCTAGGATGCATTCGGGCATGCTGGGCGGTTTAGTTCAAGTGTCTTGTGTTTTTTCTTTTATTTGTTTGGTTTATTTTTGTCGAGTTTGGCTCCTAATATTTTTTTTAAAATTAGTATTATGTGTACTCTTTTCCTTTAACTAGATTTAGTGGTTTTAATGAGATCATGGTAGTAATCCCCTTTTCATCGAAAGAATTAGAATATAGTACATTTTATAATATAATTTAGTAATATTAATTTTTTTTTGAAATGGGAATGGTATTTTATTACTGTAGTCGGATTGAAATATTACCTCTAATATAAGTCCCGTTAAAAAACCTCCCTACATCCTAATAGAGGAAAAAGAGTGCACTATACCGGCGTCGAAATACAACATTATCCAGCCACTTTTTTTTAATTAAAAATCATTAAATAAAAATGGTTGAAGATAATAAAAAAATATGAATGATAAGTAATTGATAAGGGCAAATTTGGTATAAATAAACCTCAGGATTTAAATGAATAAACTATAAAGAATTTAGTGTATTTCGTACCAAATCTCCGAGGAGAATGTCTTTTAAAATTTTTTTATTGTAACATAACATTATCAATAAAATATTTTTAGAATATTACACGTTTAAAAACATACAAACTTATAATCTCTAAATTACTACAACATAAATAATATAAATAAAACTAAAACTTAGTAGATTAGAGTGATGTTATAAAGTTCACGAAATAAAAATAAATTAAATCTCTTTTCAAGGTTTTTCCAAGCGTTTTTACCCTTTGGTACGGTAAGGAGAGTACTCCAATTATTCATATTAACTCATACATAACGTCTTCTCGTTTCTTTAATAATTATGTCATAATTGCGTTTTTAAACTTTGTTACTTTGTTTCTTTTGAAGTAAAGTTATATCTCCGACACTTCAAAGCAAATGAATTTTAATCCATAAAATCGACCTAGGATAAGGAACAAAAGAAATAGAACATAATTATTTCTTCACTTATCTACTTATCATAGGACTTTCTCTTAACATTATAAGAAATAAAAGTTTCTACTCATATTTATAGAGTTTAGTGACCATTGGATTGTTAACACACGTAAACATCTTAGCCATTACTCTTATAAATATCTAGATTCTTTCTATGGATAATTCTAAAAATAGTATTTACTATTACAAATATATGTTTATGTGGATAATTCTAGACATAAACTATCTAGAATTTGTATTGACTTTCAACATGGAACAAGATTCTACGGAGAACGGAAGGTTGCCAGCTCAGGAGTACTTTTACAACTTTGATACCACTTTTCGATGAGACTCTTTGTTAGAGTTCCTCTTATTATGGGGATAAAACTCGATTCAAAAAAATTAATTTTTTTAAAATTTAAGTTATTCGAGTCGAGTTATTTGAGTCAACTCAGATAATTCAAAAAAAAATTCGATTTCAAGTTTTCCCAACTCGTAAATCCGAAAACCGAATTTTACAGTTTTGCAATTTAGTCCATGATTTCCTTTCTTCTTCAATTCCTCATTCATTTAAGTCAATTTTTGACCAAATTTGGACCATGTGTTCCTAAACTACTATAGAATACATATTTAGCTTCAATTCATATTTTTTATTAAATGTCCACTTTTTTCAATTTAGTCCCTAAACTTTATACGATTTCCTCATTTTTTCAGTTCCTCGTTTGTTTTATGTTCATTTTTTACCAAATTTGAATAACATGCTCCTAAAACAGTTTATAATACTTATTTAGATTTAATTCATATTTTTGAAAATAAATTTTCTATTTTTTTCAATTTAGCACTCAACTTTGTATGATTTCCTTATTTCTTCAATTCCTCCTTTTTAAGTCCATTTTGACCAAATTTAAACCACATACTCCACGAACACTATATAATATTCATGTAAATTCAATTCATATTTTTAACAAAAAATATTCTTTTTACAATTTAGTCTCTTAACTTTGCATTTTATTCAATTTGATCCTCCAAATTTTTTTATAAATTCTTTCTTCTCATCAATTCTTTGAATCCTTTATACTCCCATCAAAACTTTATCCTCAAAAGTTCTTTCTTTAAAAATAACATTATGAATATATTTTAGAATTATAGATATATTCTTTTTATTAAATAGTAACATTACAATTTACAAATCTTACTCACACATGTGAAAAATAATATGAATATATACATGTATATGTTATATGATTAGAGAAGGTCATTTAAATTAGAATCAATACGTACTATAACATTATAAATAATTACAATTAAATTTGTATAGAAACTCAACAATTCGACTCGAATCGAAAAAATTTCAAATAAAGTTTGAATCATAAAATATCACTACAAGAATATAGACTTTTAGTGACAAATTGACAGTGATTAGTAGTAATTTTGTCACAAATATTAAACTTTTGTGACAGATTTTTAGTTCGACACTATTAGCATAAGTAATTGTGATGCATTTTTATTTGGTCATTATTATAGTAGTAATTGTGACGATTACATTTTTCACAATTAAATTCTCACTGTAAGTCTATAACTATGACACAAATTTCATTGCCACTAAAACTTTGACACATAATAGTGACGATATATAAAGTGGTCACTATAATTTGATATTTGTTGTGACAATGCAATTGTTTGTCATTTAAAATTTTACTTTTGTTGTGATAAATTTTGTCACCAATAAAAAATAAACTTAATGACAAGTTATATATTGTCACAATAATAAATTTATTTTATAATTTTAATAATAATAACAATTATAAAAAATTGAAGTTACCATAAAGACATAAACTAGTTTATCAAAAGGTAAAATAATTTTAGTAGTCTCTACACTATGTGTAAATTGTTGTTTTAGTCATTCTATTTTGATCAATTTTAGTTCCTATATTTTTGAAATTTTAAAACTTCAATCCTAATCCAAACGGGACAACGACAATATGATTAAATTACAATGACTAAAAATGATTGAACAAAAGAATAGAAATCAAAAGTTTTACTTAACATATTTAAAGACAATTATTCATGTCAAGATCAAAATTTAAAAAGTACATATTTTTTTGAATAGAAAGTACATAAATTTAAAGTGAACAAATTAAAGTAAAAAGACTAATATATAATCTTGGCATAATATGTGATAGCAAAATTTTACCTTGAAATTTTTTTTACACTTAATATTTATTTTAACTTTTCTTGTGGAGGTAATATTTGCATTGTCTGTATAGAAATAATTATCACATAAAGGATAATTCTATCAATAATTTAGGTGTAAATTTTAATATTCATATGTTTTTATTTTAAAACAAACTCAATTATTTTTATATATTTTCTTCAACAAACGTATTTTATATAGGAAACCATATAAAAATTAGTTAAATTATTGTTATATTAATTATTGTTATAATTAATACATACTTTTAAAATAAATAAAATTACTTTCAATTTCAATTTAACCTAAATAATATTTTACTTTTAAAATAATATTGAATTTCTTGCCTAGCCTAGTGGATAAACATTGCACTCTCCCCTTAAAGATTTCAAGTTCGATCCCCCACAAAACCATGCATTGTATTTATTTATTAAAAATTGATATATGAATATGTCACATCATCTATAATTAACCCCCTCGCCATGGGCTAGCAGCCGAGCTACCTTGGTGTAAGTGACCTTCACCTAGGCTCATGTGGGCCCTAGGTGTACAGGCCATTGGGACCAAGTGGATGGCCTTCTGGGGGCTAGAGGGCCTCATATCGCTTCAGTGTGCGTGTTGCTTGACGGATCATGAGACGATGCTCTATCGAGATAAGTCCTTGGATAATGGACACACGATGAAAGCTGACTTGTCTGGGATGAGTCCTTTCGAGTGTAGTACGACATGCCCGATCCGGGCCTTGAATAAAGATTGTTGCAACTAAAAAATATAATTATTTTATTATTATTGAAAGTGACAATGTATTTGTGATAAAATGTTTGTCACTAATAAGAATAACATTAGTGTCTAAATTTTAGTCATTGTTATTAATCTTTTGTGTCAAAAGATATAGTCATAAAAAATATAACTTATTGTGACAAAATGCATAAAAGTTATCACTAATATAATAGTGACGGAGTTATTAGTGACCACACGTGACGACTCAGAAAAATAGTCACTATAAATTTCAGTGACTACATTTAATACTTTTAATGACTATTTTTGATGTCACTAAAAATCTATTTTCTTGTAGTGTATGACTTGTCAACTCGAAAAAAATTTTACTCGACTCGACCAAATGCCCACCCCTACCTCCTATGGTCAGACAATTAGTGGATTTAATTATAATGACTCGGGTTTCAGGTTGGTAATTTGGATATTGGATCTGGGTTTTAAATATATTATAGTTAGCACTAAATTGAAAGAATTTGAAACTTGGAAGCTCAATTAGAGGAAATTGGGGACCAAAATGAAAAGAACTAAATTTTTTTGGTTTAAAGTGAACACAAGGAGAGACATGAGTCTTTATGAATTATTTTTTCCAAAGGTGGTTAGGATACTTATACAAATAATCATTTCTAGCCATTAGATTTTAGAGAGAAGAAAATATGGGTAAGCTTCTTCCCTTGCATTTTTCTTCAAATCCACTTAGATTTTGGCTTGGTTTGTGAAATATGAAATTGAACATCATCTTATTCTCTTTCATTTGAGCATAATATTGATGGGTCAAGTCTTTGTTTTCTCCCATAGAGGTGGATGGTAAATTTGAGGGGAAATGGAGATAAAAGTTCAAACTTTATTATTCAAATTCCTCCTTATTTAGAATGATTTTGGGTAAGTTTCTGAGATGAGAAATTTTTTATCTTATTATTCTCTACAAAATGAGTGTATCATTGAACATTATTGGTTGGGTTTAAGTAAACCCTAAAATCCCCATAAATTTCCAAAATGAGAAAACTTGAGATTACGATAGAAAACTACATATTAAAGATGATTGGAGTAAGATAATGAGTATTTTGGTTAGATTTTGGATAGACCCTAAAGTGATCTATAGTAATTCTAGAGAGAGAGCTTGAGGTTTGAATAAAAGCTTTAGATTGAGGTTGTTTTAGAGAAGAAATCATCCATTCATCATTATTTTCTTATCAAGCCCTATTTGTGTGTGTGTGTGTGTACGAGTATGGTGAATATGTTTCCATTGTATGTATGCATATTCTTCAAACTCCAATAGAGGATTTGTGTGGTGTGTTATCGTCTAGAGGCAATGAGGAGGTTCGAGAATTGACATCATTGGATGCATTTCGAAACTTGGAGCAAGGTTAGTACATTTCATATTTTTGTTTGGGTGAAAGCAAAATAAATAATGTTAAAAGATGTTATATATGTTGGGTGTTTTGGCCTAAGTGTGATTTCCTTGCATGAAAGCATTGTGTATGTTGGGTGTTTTGGCATGTTTGACTTGTGGATGATTTAAATGAGGAAAATGTTGTTAAGAGGGCATTTAAATGACCATAACATGTTCAAAGACATCCTAGTGGACTTTAGAAAACATTTGGGGACCTAATGAGGTTGATTAGAGATGATTTGGATTGGAAATTCATGGTGTAGAAAGTCATTTTTGGGCTCCGATATCAGTACTGATGAACAAGGCACGAACTGGTTGAACTTGTGCATGGATATCAATACTACATTTAAGCGATAAAAATATTACACTCATATGATACGGGTACTTATGGGTCAGTACCAATACTGACGGGTTAGTTGGAAACATCAAACCTTAATTCGGTATTGGTATTGATGGTGAGTATCGATACCCATAGGGGTAGTACTGGTACTCAGTGGGTAGTACCGATAATAATAGCAGAATAAAAACATCGTAGCTAGATTTGGTACTTGTACTTACATTGAGTACCGATATCCATAGGATCAGTACTGCTACTAAAGGGACAATATCGAGATTAAAGGGAATAAAAGAAACATCGAATGATTTATTGGTACCAATACTGAAAGAGAGTATTGATACCCTTTATAGCTTGTATTTATACCCACTTAGGAGTATCGGTACACACTTTTGAATATGACATAAAGAATGGGAACTTGATAGAGCCTTATATGGGATTGAATAGTGGCATAATACACACTCGAGCATAATGAATGTAGATAATAGAATCTTGGTTAAACTAAGATAGTGAGCTATCTAATAATAGATCTTTATTCCCTTGCGTGTTGTGATAATGACCTCGTGGGCACTTGCTTGATTGATTGTAATTGTATGAGATCCAGATACTCGATTGTTGTACTATAGTACTTGTTAACTTGATGTATAATTGATGCTATGAGATCTCAGTTAACATCTATTGTACATGATGGTGTGAGATCCTTGATACGATGTTGTTATATTGATTCAATGCTAAGTGATCCCGAATACAGTAGCGAGGTACTTGATTGCAGAGTGATTCTAGGTACGTTCGTAGGAAGCCTGATGCTACGTGATCTCAAACTATGCATGTTTATTGAATATATGTACATATGATAGTTATTATTATGTTAATCTTGTACATTAGTCTATGGTAGTTAGCATGGATAGCTTAAGCGTAAAACCATAGATGGTTTGTTATACTCATACCACATTACTCAGTGTTTGGACTGCATGTTTACGTTTATCAAATGCATGAAGTATAATATGGTAGAAACGTACCACTAAGCTTTATAAGCTCAATTTTCGGAATCATTGTTTCTGTTCGCAGGTTAGTAGGCTTGAGACGTGACTTTGGGGAGCACCATCGTAGTGGGATTTTAGAACGTTGTCTTTTTAGTGTACATTATTTGTATTCATTAGGTTGTATATTCATAGGACCTTACATTGTTGATTCTATAATCCTTTTATTATTATTCAAATCTTTTGGTTATATGCTATTTTGAAATTGGAGCTTCTTGTTTGTTAGAAATGTTTTAAATTATTTTGCTAAATTATTATTTTTCAACTGTGACGAGTTGAGTTGGTGACCCAATACAACACTTCGGATTCTCGAGTCGGACCGGGGTGTTACATTAATAATCCTGATGAATCATCAAAAGTGAAGATCGGGTCATAGCAGAAGTTTGATAAAGTTAGGCCAAACAAGTACATAAAATCTTTGTGTTGGATATAAGATTGGCATGTTGTGAATATTTAATTGAGCAAAGTTGAAAATGAACATACCTTGCTGATTCCAATTGACCATGACTATTGCTTGCCTGAGAGTATGGATAATAGGTATGGGTTTCCAGCAACTTGAAATTGTTTTTGCTACTTTCCCCACATCTCTTATTATTATTTAGGGTAAACTAGCTGGGTGCCCACCCAAGTATTGGGTTCGTCATATTTTGACCATCGAATTAAAAAAAAACTAGAAAAAAATTGACCATCAATTTAAAAAAACTGAAAAAAAAAATGACCATCAAACTATTTAATTGGTCCTATTTTGACCATTAGTTGTTAAAATCTAATGGAGGGTGACGTGTCTGTTAATGGAAATTTTTATAACTACACATTTGGTCCATGTTAGTTACCTAACATATCAATTTAATCCTAATTTTAGTTTAATTAAATAAATTAATTACCCAATTAGGCACTAACATGTGTCATCATGTTATTAGAGGAATTTAATTATTTATTTCTATTTAATAAATTTATTTTCCTCCTCCAATCAGATGACACCTGACTGGATGAGGAAAATGAAATAAGGATAACATGGCCTGGGTGGAATTCAAACTCGGATAAGACAGTGGCAAGTGGCGTGCCTTAGCCACTGTGCCAAGCACAAATTTGTGCTATGAAACTCTAATTTTAATATACGTCTTATTTGTTTTGTTAATGCTATGAAAATGCAAATAAATGTGGTGTAAGTGGACTCTAACATGACACGCTTGAGATGCATAAAAAATATTTAAACCACTGTAGAAATATAATACTCCTTCTATCCCACGAAGATTGTCCCTTATTGACTTTTTTTTGTCAAAACTTTTCAACTTTGACTCGCGATTATTTAAAATTTATTATTGATAAAAATATGAAAATATATATTTTAAAAACCTCTAATCAAGTAGATTTCATATATATATATATATATATATATATATATATTATAAATTTTAATTATTTAAAATATTCAATATAATTATAGTCAAAGTTAAAAAATGGCTTTCAAAAAGCCAATAAAGGACAATATTTGTGGGACGGAGGGAGTAATTAAATTAAAGTTGACAACATTTAATTAATAGTTAATTCATGATTTAAAATAAAAAATTTAAAGTTATATTAAAAATTCATTTAAGAATTCAAACTCAAGAATATAACTCTAATCATAAGATAAGTTTGGTTTCGTTAAATAAGTTTTTAATATAATTTTAAATATTTTATTAAATTAAATTAAAGTATGTTAAAAATAAAAATATAATAATTAAATTAAAGTTAATGTAACACATTAAACTCGGATGTCTCCTTTGGGCCTTAAGCACGAATTGTTACTATAAAATTTCTCAACTCGGTTTAGCCCAAACAAAATGTTTTCTAAAAACATTTTCAATCAAATAATTGAAAATATAAATAAACAATTAAATCGTTACAAATGAGCTCTAATTTAATTTAAAACATTTGAACATTTGACTTGATCAATACAATTCCGAAATAAGAGTTACAGACTCGACCACGTAAGGTCCTATGAATACACTACCCGCTAAATACAAGTAACGTACTCCAGCAATCACCGCTTGCTTGAATCCCAACTGATAATGCTCCTCGAGCTCCCAATCGACTTACCAACCTACGCATAGAAACAACGATTTCGAGTGCTGCACTTACAAAGCTCAGTGGTATATATCTCCTATACTATACTTCATGCTAATTATAAACATAAGCATGCAAGCTAGTACGTGCAATAAAGAGAGATAAATAAACATGTGGCGCTACCACTAGTCGCCTAAACACATGCTCTCATCATGCAAGTCATCATACATGGCACACAAGGCTCAACCATGCACGAGATCTCACCAGATCATCAGGGCAAAAGTACACAAAGTCATAATCACAAACCTGGAGTGAGGCCTGGTGTCACACAGCCTCAGAAACATACACTCTCTCTGGGTGAGGCTCGGTGTCACACAGCCTCGAGAATGTATACCCATACTCAACATCTCTCATCGAGTATCTTCGAATGAGGCTCAGTGTCACACAGCCTCGAGAACGTACATTTGGTATCTCTAACCATGGTGTTGCAACATGCTCTCCAGGTATCCGGATCCAATCAATCAAAGGTGACTCAACCAACCAAGTGTCCATACAGCATACAACAATGACATGAATACCATACAACACACAACATTGACACGGTTACCATAACTCTATGGTTTCTATCAATTATCACGCCACCCATTTAAGTTTACCAAGTCGTTAATACATTATGAAACTATACAATAATCATCATCATTAATTATCTCCCCTAATCCACTTCGTCTCATTCATTAAGGCATAAATCAATTTATTAATCTTTCACATCAATTTTCGTCTTTAACTGCATTATAGATTATTCAGTTTAGTGGGTACAGGTACTTAAATACGAATATCGGTACGGCACCCCCTAGGTATCAGTACTCACACGTGTACGGATACTAGCATTGCTTACTAGAAATCCTAAATTTCCATAATTACCGGTATGAGTCGGCCCGTACCGATACAGTCCCCAATCGCATATCGGTACGGCCGAAGCCCGTACCAAAACCTTACTCACGGGTTCGTACTATTTCTTTGAATTACGACATTATAATGCCTTATTTGATCCTTAAAGCTTATGAAAGTCATTAAGTTTTATTTACTAATGCATTTAAATCAATTAATATTATTTTTCAGCTTCATTATCATTTAATCGAGTAATTTCAGATATTTATCCTCTAAGCACAATTTCCACCAAACACATCAATTTAATACTCCAACACCAGTCATCACAATATACAGTTCAAACAGTCATCACATAAATATATGAATATCTAAACAATCCTACATGGTCTCGAAAGTCAATACGATTCAAGTCATATCCCTAATCATCATCATGCATCTCATAATTATTGAGTCTCATAATATTTGTCTCAAAACATGCTTATTAATCATCTACCTATTTTGCAGACACTAATACGCAAAGCAATCACATTTATAATACTCATGAAGCATTAAGAGTTCGAGGTGTACTAACCTCAAACGGCAATTGATGATTCCTTAATCGAGCTCCTTAAAACACCCCATTAAATTCAACATTTGTGTCCACGATACCCTCGGATAAAAAAAATACGAATATATAAGCAATTCGCAATTATCGGGATACTTTAGGGGATAAAACACATAAAAACTGCTTACCATGTTCGAATTTGGCGAAACAGACTACGCCAACAAACTCAGAACGTTGAAAAACCCCTAGATAGGGTCCCCCGAAAAAGTTAATGACGATCAACGGCGGCGGCTGCGGTCAACGACAACAACAGACAGTAGCGGCTGAAGGCTGACGGCGACGGCTTGATAGGCCTGCTTGGTCTACAAGCAGGTCGGCTCATTAGGAATGTGGCTCGGCTCAGCAGGCCAGCTCAAACGGCTGGCCTAGCAACCCACATCCATTATAAAGTTGCCTTACTTGCAGCTAGAGTTCGCCCACGCGCAGGCAGCGGCGCGTGCGGCGTTCTTCGATGGCCGTACGTTGACGGCAAGTTCTAGATCTGTTCGTCTCGAGCTGGGGAACAAAGTGGTGCCTCGATTTGCGATGGTGGATGGTAGTTCCTTGCGAATAAGCTTCCTCGAATCTTCCTTCCTCACACCCCGACGAGTGGTGGCAGCGACAATGACGCGGCGACCACCGGCCGATGCGTCCCAACAAGCTCGACCCGATGATACCGGCAGTGTCACTCCCGGCGGTCTAGACGGTGGTGAATTGGAGCTCAAAATATCCCCCCCCCCCCCACTTTTTATCTCTTTCACCATTTCTTCTCTCTTAAAAATATTCTATCTTATCATCTTTCCCTCCTTTTTCACTGATCCTCAACCACTTTAATTCAAATACACCAACCCAACTCATAAATGGGTAAACCCACTAGCAACACACATTCTTCCACCTTGATTTCATTTTTAGACACAAACTTCATCCCCTATTCATTTAATTCCCCGAATACTTAAATAAAATTTTCAACTCTTAATTCTCTTAAATTTTGTCACCAAAATAAGAATTCAATACCCGAGTCCGAGACCCAATTTACTTACCCAAAATTTGGGTCGTTGCAATTAATACCATGAAAAAGGAAAAAATAAGATTAACAATAAAATTAAAGTTGACTCGAATATAATTTTTATTTTTAATGTAATTTAATATATATAAATATATAAAATGTTATCAACTTTAATTTAATTATTATATTTCTACGGTGGTTTGCAAATCCCACCAATGCCAAGTTTTCCTAATTTCATTTTCCTCACCTAATTAGGTGACATGGGTTCAAATTTTTAATTTTTTTAGTTGGGTGATCAAAATAGGACCGCCCAATAATTAGGTGGTCACCCAAGGTAGTTTACCCTACTATTTATTATATGTCGGTTTACTAGGTTATAAATGTTAAACAAAGAAGGTCCAAATCCTAGTTATTTTGGGTTTTTTTGGTGAATCAAGGGCATTACAAGCCCTAATCATCAGTGTTGAAAGTTGCACAAAAATAATTAGTTATAAATGTTATTTTTTATTTTATTTTATTTTTTTGTTATGCTTTCTTCTTTGGTACCAGGATTTTCTGGTTAGGTATCATTACACCCAGGGATGGAGGTACAGCATCAAAATGAGAGGAGTTGTTGCCCCGGGTAGGAGATTTTTTTTTTTTTACTTTTGACTTTTTATATTTTTTCTAAAAATTTTAAAATAATTATAAATTTACTCATTCAAAATTTATGTTTTGCCTCCTACCTCAACTCTATTTCGACCCGAGTTCGTTGAGGATGCTTAACGCCCAAAAATGGAAGGTTGCGAAAATGAGAGATTCATTCACTATTGATGTCAAAATCTTAGATTTTCTCGTATTTTTAGGCAACCAAACAAAAGAGAGAAAGAACATCAAAAGTTACATTTAAAGAAGGAAAAGAAATCTGATCCTAGAGATGAGAAGAGGAGAATGAAGGCTCTAGATCAACGCTCTCCAGTTGGCCGGAAGTGACATCGGATGTTGACATTGAACGACGGTAGCCAAAGTATTTGAGAGAATAATGTTTGTTGCAGAGTTTTTAAGGTTTTTTTTAAGGATTAACTACTGGATAGTCACTTTTGTTTTTCGCCAGTACAGTGTTAGTCACCGATTTTGAAAAACGATCAGTAAAGTCACTTACGTTTTCGGGGCGTAAATTTTTGGTCACTTAACCGTTTGGTGTCGTTAACCTTTGACGGGAGGTTGATCTGAAACAATAAAAAAAGAATAAATTACCTAGACAGCCGCTAAACTATTACTTCACTCCTAGTTTGACCACTAAAATAAAAATAATTTGTATAATTATATATTTAATCCTCCACATTTACAATTTTTTGATTTCTTCTCTCTTCCATCATCTTCCATATTCTTCTTCATCTAGCTCAATATCTAATTTTCTATTATATTAATCTTTAAATCACACCGTATATTATAATACATCACCGTATACATCCATGTTTCAAATAATGTTTGTAATGCTTAATATGGTTAAGTACAAAATAATGCCCAACTTACGTGCAGCAATATTTACACAACATATTCAAAAGGCTTAAATGAATATAGGTGCCTAAAGTATACCTTTTTTGAACTCTGGGTGCCTAAGGTACTTTTTTTTTGTAAAAATAGGTGTCCAGAGTTTCAACTGTTATAATTTTAGGTGTCAGACCATTAAAGAGATGTTAAAAAAATTATCAACCAATCAATGCTCGATATGTGGCACTATTTTTATTTTTTAAAATCAATTTAATGAAAAAACTCAGAATTTTTCATAAAATCCCAAATTTTACAATTTTTACAAAATAGTCTCCAAATCCCTAAAGTCACCCAAACGCAAACCCCCAAATCGCTGCCGCTTCTACCGCCGATCGCCGCCCCTGAGCACACCCCTTTGATCGCCAGACCAAGGCAGTCATTTCCCCCGACACGACGCCGCCGAAAATGATGAACGGCGTGCCAGCCAAACGTCAATTTCGCATTCGTCGTTCGACGTTCGACTGCACGTCGTTTGTCGTTTTCGGCAACACCGTATTGGGGAAAATGATCGCCTTGATCTGGTGACCAAAGGGGTGTGCTTAGATGTGACGATTGGTGACAGAAGAGGCGGCGATTTGGGGGTTTGGATTTGGGTAATTTTAGGGATTTGGGGACTGTTTTGTGAAATTTTCAAAATTTTGGGATTTTATAAAAAAACTAAAATTTTGAGATGTTTTTCTTTTAAAAAAAATCAAATTAGTGTCACGTGTCAAGCATTGATTGATTAAGTATATTTTTTTAACATTCATTAACGGTTATGCACTTAAAATTCTAACTTTTGAAACTTTGGGCACCTAAAATTCAAAAAAGGTATACTTTGGGCACCTATTTTTCATTTAAGCCTTTATAATAGTATTGTACTAATTGATTGCAAAGTTTTAGGGTTGAAAAAAGAATTTTTAAAAATTCAAGGGTGAAATTAGAAAGAAACATTTTCAGTAGTGACCATAATGTTTATTTTTTAAAATCGGGGAGCAAAAATATACATGGGATAAACGTTAGTTGCCATTGTAGTAGTTTACCCTTATTTTTTTCGCTGCCAGGTCAGCAAGCTGTCAAAGGTTAATGGCACCAAACGGCTAAGTGACCAAAAGTTTACGCCCCAAAAACGTAAGTGACCTTACTGGTCGTTTTTCAAAATCGGTGATCAACTTTGTACTGGAGGAAAACAAAAGTGACTATCCCAGTAGTTAACCTTTTTTAATAGGGTGAAAAAAGTGAACATTCAAAAGTTTAGGGGTCAAATTAAAAATTAATATTTTTTAACGTGGTTATCGGTCCAGTGACGAAAATATTATAAATCGATAATGTAAGTGACTAAAGCGTAACTTTTTCAAAAATCAGTGATCAAAATCAAACAGACCAAAACCAAAAGGACCACTAGTGTAGTTTACCCATGTTTTTAATTAGAAAGGGTAAACTACAGATTGGTAACTTATCTTTTGTTCACTTTTAGTAACATTGTGATCACTTACGTTATTGATTTATAAAGTTTTCGTCACCATATGTTAAAGGTCGTTAGTTTAATTTTTAATTGAGCCCTAAACTTTAGATAAAATATTAATTTGACCCCTTAATTTTAGATGAAATGTCATTTTGACTTTTAAAATTTAGATGCAAAATTCCATTAGAAAGAATACTAATTTGCTTTCAAAAAGATATTAATTTGACCCCTTAACTTCAGATGAAATATCATTTTGACTCTTAAACAAAATTTCACACGTCCAATATGTCCTCCAGATCATAAGACACTTCTTTGACTTTAGTTAACCAAAGTGTTCTGCAATTCGCCTTCTCAGGCACGGATGAATCTCTTGCCCGAACTGTGGGACAATCTATTTTTTCCGCATCTTTTACATCTCGAGGCTTGGTACAAACAGGAAGCTAATTCTCTATCAGATGCACCGAGCAGGGAGAGGAAACTGAAGCTTCTTGAGAAAGTGTACAATGAAACTGTGGATTCTAGCACTTACCAATTAGCTACTTATTACAGGGATTGGCTCACAGCCGGAAACGAAGCTCCTTCTTTCCCTTGCATCCATGTTCCGTCCGTATCAGTCGGAAACATTCACCAAGAGGACTCACTAGCTCATTCTCCTGATCAAGCTAGTTCAACTAGTCCTTTCTCACCACAGCCGATGGTGAGTAAAAAGTTATATGATGCTGTATTCGGACGATCTAGTAAACTCGGACTAGAGAAAACGGGAGATAACGTGTCACATTACTATGATACATGTGGGAGAAGCTCAGATAGATCTACTGTTTATGTTAAACAAACATTAACATGCTCTTCAGAGACAGTTAAATATCCTTACCAAAATAATGGTGAAGCTTCCTCCAAAAATCCGCAGGATGATGCATCCTTTCTTGTAAGTAACTGTTTCCCTAGTGCATATATCTCGTTCTTTTCTAATTATCAGCTCAGAAAAATGTTTTAAGCAATCCTTTTTCATGATTTAACTATGGTGCAGGAAGACGGCATCTCCTCGAAAGCTGAGGAAGAATGGAAACTTCCAGGACTGAGCATGCTGCAAGGAAAAGAAGTTTATAATACATGGCAGACGACTGCACAAGATCGCGAAACGCTACATGCACCCGTTCCTTTAACTGCCAACGAACTCATGCTCAAAAGGTTAGCGAAATCGGCATTCCATTTGCAACAAACTAAGATAACAGATGATCTTACTCTCTCAGGTCTTCCAGACCTTAGTGAAGGTAAGTTGAAGGGAATTGTGCTTTATATTCAAGGTTTCGAATTGACTGCTCATATCGATCTTGTCTCGGTGCAGAGTTGCATGGAACTTACAGATGTTCTGATGAAGAAACCTTATTCTCAAGCATACAGAAAGACTTTATTTGTCCTCTGACCGGAAAGTTGTTTGAAGACCCGGTGACCCTCGAGACGGGTCAAACCTTTGAGAGAGTGGCCATCAAGGAGTGGTTTAATCAGGGAAACAGAACGTGTCCGGTAACAGGGAAATCGTTGGATTATCTGTCCGTGCCGCATACCAATATCACTTTGAAACGTGTAGTTGACAGTTGGAAATCGGACAATTGTGCAAAAAACATGGCGTTGGCCTTTCTAATAGTTGGTAACTCAAGGGAAAATGGGTTACCAAGGAGGGAGGAAACGGCCATATTCATTTTAGACCTATTTCTTACCACTGTAAGCAAAGAAGAAAGAATAATGAATACCAAACACCTTATTTCTCTTGGAGGTTTGCCATTTCTTATTCAAAGGTTTAAACCAGGAAATATGGAAGAGAACACACGCGTTGCGGCACTTCTTTCCTGTTGCATCGAAGCAGATTCAGTCTGCAGATATCACATAGCGAGAGACATTAACAAACAGTGTCTATTTGAGCTGGTTTGCAGCAAGCAAGTTAACTCGAGAACAAATGCAGTGTTGTTACTTGCAGAACTGATATGCTTGAGCAGGTTTGTGGTTAGTAGTGTTTTAACTGTCTAGCTTGCCATTAGTAGTTTATGCGTGAAAACATGAGATTTCATTTTATATTGATTCGAATGATCACTGTCCGTTCCATCACTGATTCTGAGTCTCGTCTTGGTCGTAAAAGGAGGAAAGACGTCCCACTACTTCTGAGTGACTTGCAGAATGAAGAGATAATGAAGATTATGCATGCTATTCATGATTATCTCCAAAATTCTCCTCCTGTACAAAGACCCTTGGTTGCCACACTGTTGTTGAACATAGATCTGCTGGTAAGCATGTTAGATTTCATAGTATATTCAAAATGTTTGTTCTTATTTCTCATACCGAACTGAGTCTGTTTCAAGACTGAGATGAACACTTACTGCAGGTAGATCCTAAAAAATATGGCTTATACAGAGAGCAGGCTGTTGATACTATTATAGAAGCATTGGATAGCAGTTTAATCAATGAAGAGAATCGAGAAAAATGTTGCAGAGCATTACATATCCTGGGAGGACGCTTTTCATTGTCCGGGAACTTAGTGACAGAGGGCTGGATTCTGAAAGTAGCTGGGGTCGATGATGACCGTGAAGCAAACTCTATCGAAAAAGAAGAGAATTTAGATATTAGTGACAGTATTCTATCTGTAAGTTTCATCTCTAAGTTCCATTCACCACCCTTTCTCCTTTCTGCTATAATAATCATATAGGACTGGTGTCATTGTTCCGTTCTTCTATAATAACCAGGAAGATGAAGAACATGCCATTGCAGAATGGTCAAGAAATTTGTTGGCATCACTGGTTGGAAGCGGCAAAAGGTCATTTTTAGAGGCTATTTCTAAGTGTTTAGGCTCGGGAAACCAGGATTTGGTGACTGCCTGCCTAACAACTGTAGCGTGGTTGACCGGTGTATTACCGTCACCAACTGATGATGAGTTGCAGCAGACCTTGTGCACTCTTATCTCCCAGCTCAAACAAATCCTTAAAAGTGGTGAACAAGTTAAACATAAGATTCTTGCGTCAATGTCCTTGCTGAACTTAGTGAAGTTCCAGGTTAGCAACTGTTCTTTACTACGTTTATGTAATTTCCATGTAATGGTACCATGTTTAAGGTTGAACAATAAGCTCAGCCATCACTTATGTCCTTAATGTATTTAACCGTGTTTTTTAAACCTGAGGATTCGGCTTACAGAAAATATAAGCGGTTTGGATTGGAAACAATGAAGTTCGGGTTATGCTTTACACAATAAAAATGACATCTCCCTTACTAATTGCAGAATACATGGTCCTGCTAATGGCAATTGCAGAAGAGATAGAGATTCCACTAAGATGCCTTGCTGTTGTAACATGGACAGCAAAGGAGCTATATGACATAATTTCCTCTACCACAGACATCTAAATTTCAGGAAGACGATGCGGCTCTTGCTTTCAGAGTTTTAAAGTTCTGCGTATATTTCTGTTTGATAATTGTTATATGCAGTCGTAAACATGTAAAGAGAGTTTCTAGTTTTCTAATTGATTCTTAGAACTATAAATATAATTATCATCAAGAACATATTATGGAAATACTGTAACATTGTCAAAAGAAGTAGAAAGGACTTTTCTGGTAATGTCTTTAGAAACTTGGTCAGACTTCAATACTTCTATTACTTTAAATAAGATAAGCAGTTTCCATTCCCCATAGCCAGCAGGTAGGTTAGATTAGCCGATAAGGGTATGCATAGAAAAATCATCAAGCATAAGAAATAAGAAAAAAAAAACTAGAAAACTGTGACTTCAAGCTACCTTTGCATTGGGCAAAAACAAAAACTCATAGTACACCAAAATAAACAGAAAAGGGTTTTTACCTAACATAAAACATGAGGAAATCATATTCCTGGTCTGCGTAGTTCTTCCGCTCCGTGTGCAAAATGACACCTATCACCAAAAGTGCAGGATCCTTTGGAAAAGTTCTCACAAAGCTTAGTCTTGAAGTTGTTTGCTGAACCAAAGCCACCCATAGCATGATTCTTCTTGCTAGTTCCAGAGGATGAACTAACATTTAAAATCAGTTCTCGAACCATTGCACTAGCTTGCTTGATCTGATCAAATGTTCCCTCCAGCTCAATGTTCTTTGAACTAGGATCTGACTCATTGTCTCTTATGGAAAACTTGGCTCCTGTAACACGACAAATATGCTTCGAGTTCACACCATTTTTACCAATAATAGCTCCAGCAAGGGATGCATCAATGCTGATCTTGGCAGTGGCAGATGCTCCAAAGCTGGCCGCAGCACCAAGACCCTGTGAGGGTGGTTCCATCCTACCAGCCATCCTTCCTGGCATATATCCCATAGCACGAGGATCTTCATAAGCAGGACCAGTTGGCTTGCCAAGTTCCCACTCCCCATGGGCAAAATGACATTTATCACCATACTTGCAACCTTCGGGGCTGCTGAATTTGTTGCATAAACGTGTTTTTACAGCTGGAGGAGTTGAGCCATCTGGAAACGATGCTGGGACTGCTGTATTTCTGGAAGCTGTAGGAAGTGCTGGGTTGCTGCCAAGCATCTGAGACACCACTTTGATGCCACCAGGAACAAAGTGCAAGAAGTGACAGCTCTCACCAAACGGGCACCCAGAAGTGCTGTGAACAAAACTCATGTATCAGGCTAATATCAATGATACACTTTTACTAACGCCATAATATTAAGTATCATATATATTTATATATGTGTGTTAACGCTGAAATCTAATTTACTTATGAATTGATCAAGGCTATCCAAGCATTTATAAGCTCATTCAATACTAAGAAATAGTTATAAAGTGTTACTGCTTTTAGCATTCAGGAATAGCAAAAAAAATGGCAATCTTCCGGGTCATTAAATCATTGTGTAACAAGCACCAAGAACATGCCACGGCCCTTTATAATTGACCAGAACCAAGCAAATCAACAATCCATTAAACCAAAGCAGCTTTGAAAAGAAAAATCATAATCTTGGGACTTCAATCTACTGGTCATTTCCTCCCCCCACATAAGTTGTAAAACTGACGAGTCTGATAGGAGGAAAATTTTCAAGATCATGCAAACAACAATCGTAACAATGAAAGTTATAACAATAATAACAGCATTATAACTATTCCTTACTACACGATATCCAAAAAAATTAATAACAAACCTTCATGACTTTTTCCTTTCTTCAACAAGAAAATCCTCAAAATTATATACTAATTAAATTAAAGATGCATTTCTCAAACAATCAATCAGGGGGCAACCTCCCAAATATTTGATTCAAAAGCAGCAGCATTTATTTCATGAAATACTTGATTATGTTATATATTAAGTTTAAAATTTTATATGATTGTAATTTTGCATCTGAATGGAGAACCCTAAAATGTATCACCAAAAGGTACATTCTAATGCAAATTTAGGCTTCCTTCTTCAGCCACTCTATTCCCATTACCTATGAAAATAGACTACCCCATACATACTTCATGTAATCATTCAATTCAGACTGCTTTCATTAAAAAAAGGTTTTGGTATGCTATAAAATGGAAAAGTTTTGCATCCTGCAAGCTTGCTTTCTGCTTGCATAAAGGCCAGGAAGCAGTTAATCCAAGAATTATCAACCATTTCTGTTCCATAATCTTTCTTATCAAGATTAAAGCCACAAATATTACCTGTATCGCCATTTTTAGCGACCGATTAATGAGTCATAATCACATAAAACTTGCTCCAGAAGGTTGTTGTCTAAGAAAATTTTACTTGCAAATTATAAAAAGTATAAACAGATGGAAGTGCATTTGGCTATTTATTTTAGATGGGTTAAGATTTGAACCTGAAAAACTTCGTGCATGGCTTCGATTTGCTTCCTATACCAGTTGGAAGGGACTCCATTTCTGTTGCAGAACATTAATTAATTCATCTCAGTTTCACTTTAAGTGTTATTGATTTTGGAACTTAACAAAGTATTCAATACCGTGTTACCATTTTTTATCCCGAATACGAAAGAAAATATACACTTTATTAGATATAAATAATTGGTTTACATCATTTTTATTGAATTTAATCACCAACATTACTAGAAAATTGAATAGTGGGCTGACAATTTGGTAATCGCATCCAGTAAAAAACTTGTAAATTGTTACATTATGTTAGAGCAATACTCTATTTTCAAGAAAGAGAAAAAAGGAAAGGATATTTGAACATCATGTTTTACATTTTTTGCTTCCCAGCAAAAATAAATCAACCATGTATTTCTAGAGTATGTTGAGCTTCCTATTTTCCAAGAACTAAGTTTAAGAAGATTAAGATTCTACAAGAAACAAGATGAAAGAGAAACTGCCGAATTTTAACATACAAAGATATAAATGAAAAATCAAAACTCTGACAATTGCAACAAACAACAGATATAAATATAACATTAATTTACAGCCTAAGTAAGGTATCATTGTTAATCATTCAATAAAAGCTTATCCAGAATGGAAGTATGGAACAAGGATCAATGACTGCATATTTAGTATTGCACCACATAATAGAACCACAAAGGAAAAAATGAGAAAGGAGCATCCATCAACATCATCAATACAAACTTTGCTATGCAATCCCAGAGACACTAAAAAAATGCAAATGAAGAATCACAGGCAGTGTTGAAACTTGCTGGTTGCTGCTGTTTCTGCTCAGCAAATCCAAACTATGTGAAATAGTGCACACACAAACATTTTTAGGGATGATACTTGGACATCAGCAACAGATTCAAAATGTTCACAATCTGGCTTAACTAGATGCCAGTTGCCACTCTCCATTTAACAGTAAACAAGAAAGTAACCATAAATCCATTAAGCTAACATATATTGTTAAATGGAAATGTGAAACCAATTAAACACATTTGTACAGCATATAAACCCCATGCTCAAAGAAAGGGTAATAGCCCCAAATCTCAACATATATGTATATGTGCTTGCTTGCATGGTATAATCTTAAAACCTCTAAAACTCTATGTAATAACCATATAAACTTGCTTGTATTGTTCTTGAGCTCCACGTTCATGTGTGTTTGAATTTGAATGGGGAAGAAATAAAGCAAATTTTAGCTCAAAGTGTCCCCTTACTTTCCTTTCTACTCCTCAACGAAGCTCCTATCTTTAATTCATATTAAGCTCGGTATAATTCATTCAATTTAAATTCATCTTTATACATTCCCAGCTGCCAAATGCCAATGTATATATCCATGTACTGACTATAACTAACACTTAATCTCCATTAGTTCTTTCCCAGCAACCAAACACTCTCAAACTACACAAAATTCAAAGCTTTCCATTTTTTCAGTACTTCCAGAAGCAAAACGAAGAAAGCAAAAGAAGTTCAAACCCCAGAAACCATCGTTTTCAACTCAAATACACCAAAAACGAACTCGTACAAACAAATAGTTAAACATATTCACATACACATATGTAAAATAAAACCCAGTTGAAAGTTTGCACCTTGCTTGAATTTCTTGAAGCCGCCATTGCCGTTCTCTGGCCTCCCTCTTTTGCGTCCACCAGCACCAAACTCCATAGGGCCGAGAACGAGATCCGAGAAAAAGAAAAAAGGAAACCCCAGGTGAGAGAATGTGTAATTAGGGTTGGAAGTAGAAGGTAAAGGGCTGGAGGAAGAAGATAAAGGAGAAAAGGGGGCAAATTGAAAATTAGGTTTAAGTACTGCAGTTGATTTATCCTCTTTGTGTGTTCAAAGTTTAGCTGCAGTTGCTGATATATGCACTTAGCCTGAAATAAAAATGATTTCTACCTCACGGGATATCGATAGCATTGTAAGTGAAACTCTGGCTAAATTAAAGGGTAAAGTACATAGACGGTCACTGAACTTTAGTAAAACAACAAAATGGTAATTAACCTTTCAAAAATGACAAAATGGCAATTAAACTTTATGTTTTATAATAAAATGGTAACTAGACGTTAAATCCCTTTAAGGGTCTGTTATAAAATTTGGTATAATAACACATTTAGTCTTTTATATTTATACATTCAATCAATTTATTCCTAATTTGAAACAATTTATTAAATTTAGCCCTCATTATTTATTCATTCTTTCAATTTGGTCCTTAAAGCAAAATTCTAAACTATGGTAACATGATAAATAATTACAATTAAAATTTTATAGGAACTTAAAAACTTGACTCGAATCGAATCGAAAAAAATTCAAATAAAGTTTGAGTTGTAAATTATGGCGCGTCAACTCGAATAACTCGAAATTTTTTTACTCGACTCGATCGAATGCTCATCTCTATCTTAAGATATGACGCGTCAACTCGAATAACTCGAAATATTTGAATATTTTAAATCATTTTTTCTTTTAAATCAAATATTTTTTAAAATAGAATATTTTTTATTTTTTATTTATCACAACGAATATTTAATAACTACTTTAAATATTCAATTCAATTTAAAATATTTGATTTAAAAGAAAAAATGATTTAAAATATTCGAATATTTAATAACTACTTTAAATACTTTTCTTTTAAATATTCGAATATTTAATAACTACTTTAAATATTCGAATATTTTAAATCAATTTTTTATTTTAAATCGAATATTTTTAAATTAAATCGAATATTTAAAGTAGTTATTAAATCTTCAATGTGATTTAAAATAACAAATGATTTAAAATTTTCGAATATTTCGAGTTATTCGAGTTGACACGTCATATTTTAAGATAGGGGTGAGCGTTCGATCGAGTCGAGTCAAAAAATTTCGAGTTATTCATGTTGACGCGTCATATTTTACAACTCAAACTTTATTTCAAAAATGTTCGATTCAAGTCGAGTCGAGTTTTCAAGTTCCTATAAAAATTTAATTAAATATTCGAATACTTTAATCAATTTTTTCTTTTAAATCGAATGTTTTTAAATTAAATTGAATATTTAAAGTAGTTATTAAATATTCGATGTGATTTAAAAATAAAAATATTAAATATTCTTTTTTTAATATTCGATTTAAAAGAAAAATTGATTTAAAATATTCAAATATTTTTGAGTTATTCGAGTTGACGTGACATATCTTAAGATAGAGGTGAGCGTTCGATCAAGTCTAGTCAAAAAATTCGAGTTATTCCAGTTGACGTGTCATATTTTACAACTCAAACTTTATTTGAATTTTTTTTATTCGAGTCGAGTTTTCGAGTTCCTATAAAAATTTAATTAAATATTTGAATATTTTAAATCAATTTTTTTCTTTTAAATTGAATATTTTTAAATTAAATCGAATATTTAAAGTTGTTATTAAATAATCGATGTGATTTAAATATGAAAATATTAAATATTCTATTTTAAACAAATATTCGATTTAAATGAAAAAAAGATTTAAAATATTCGAATATTTCGAGTTATTCGAGTTGACGCGTCATATCTTAAGATAGAGGAGAACGTTCGATCGAGTCGAGTAAAAAAATTTCGAGTTATTCGAGTTGACACGTCATATTTTACAACTCAAACTTTATTTGAAATTTGTTAGATTCGAGTCGAGTCGAGTTTTCTAGTTCCTATAAAAATTTAATTGTAATTATTTATCATGTTACCATACTTTAGAATTTTGCTTTAAGGACCAAATTGAAAGAATACATAAATAACGAGGGTTAATTTTAGTGAATTGTTTCGAATTAGGACTAAATTGATTGCATGTATAAATATGAAGGACTAAATGTGTTATTATACCAAATTTATAACAGACACTTAACGAGCTTTAACGTATAGTTACTATTTTATTATGAAACATAAAGTTTAATTGCCATTTTGTGATTTTTGAAAGTTTGGTTACCGTTTTGTTTTTTTACTAAAATCTAGTGATCGTCTGCGTACTTTACCCTAAATTAAAATACAAATCACTTAATTATATATTTAATAACAAATATATCACTCTTTTTTAAAAAGTAACAATTTAGTCTATTAAAATTTTGTTACAAATATGTTGTAGTTTCTTCTAAAGTAATAATTTTAGTCACTCAATTAAAATTTTGTGATAAACAGATCACTGTGTCATTAAAATTTAAACAGACGACTTGGTATAATAATAATTATAGTCTTTAAAACTTATATGATGTATTAATTTGGTCCTAATTTGAAATAATTCAATGAATTCAATCAAGTATTTAAAATTTTAACTAATGAAGTGATTGTGTCTACTAGCATACAATGTTAAGGTCATAATGAGTTTGTTCCATTGGTTTGTCAAATGTCTAGTAGTGAAATGATTGTGCTTGTCAAGCTATCATATATATCGGATATCGAGCTGATGGATAGTAGCACATAGTGCAGCAAGTGGTTGAATGGTGTGCTAGAAGGGTGTTGTGTCGAAATTTTTAAATATGAATGGTTAAATTTATTGATTTATTTTTAAATTATGACTAAATTAATAGAATGTATAAGTTGTGGGACTTAAAGTGTTAGCATACCATGTCATGTTTCAATTTTAATACAGAACAACTTGTTTGTCACAAAAATAACGTTTTGATCGCTTACATTATTGATTTATAGCGTTTTAGTCACTGGAACGTTAGAAGATGTTAGTATGATTACATGACATGTTAGTAAAAGAGGTCAATTCTTAATTTGACCCCTAAATTTTAATGAAAATACTAATTTGATCTTTAAATTTTAGATATATATTATTTTGATTCCTAAACTTTAGATAAATATCAATCTTGGCCCCTAAATCCGACTAAAATCTATCTTCTCCCGTCACCTCTCACCACCATCGTTAGTCACCGTTGGATCCCAAAATTGCACGCTGAAACAAGAGCCCTGATGTGGCTATTTTACCAATTCGTTTTTCAACAATAAGTTCATCTTCTCCTCTGTTGAACAAAATGCTGCTATAACCTGCAAGTATTCTAAACAAAATGTTGTTAATATATGCAGAGCCACAAGACTTGCAAAGCTCAATAGTTTCTAGAGGGAAAATATCTTATATTCGAAGTTCGAATCATATAATTTTAAATCGAATCAAACTAATTTAAATTCAAAAAAAAATCTTATATTCAAAGCAGGCTCGGCCCTGGGCAGGGGCAACAAGGGCGCCCGCCCAGGGCCCATCGCTCAAGAAAATTAAATATTGTATGTTTTTCGAATTATATTTAAAGATTTAGTTTGTTTTAATATTTGTTATTAGGGCTTATTTTTTTTAATATTTGTTAATAGGGATTAAGATTTTTCTAACATTTATTATTAAAGATCTACTCTTAATATTTAAATTTTCTAATACTTGTTATTAAGGGCCTATTTTTTAATATTTGTTATTAGAAGCTGAGTTTTTTCAACATTTATTAGTAGGGTCTACTCTTAATATTCATTTTTTTCTAATACATGTTATTAAGGGCCCATTTTTTAATACTTGTTATTAGGGGTTGAATTTTTTCCGATATTTATTATTAGGTATATACTCTTAATATTCAATTTTTTTTCTAGTACTTATTACTAGGGCTCCAGTTTTTTCCAATATTTGTTATTATGGGCATAGTTTAAGGTAAAATTTTGATATACAGGCTGGTAAAACTAATTTTACACAAGTCTACATATTTACATTATAAAACTCAAATCCTAAATTCTAACCCTAACCTTAAAAAACTAAACCATAAACCGTAAACCATATACCATATACCCTAAATTCTCAACACTAATCTTAAATTCTAAACCCTACAACATAAAACCCCTACACTAAAACCCTAACCCCTAAAACTAAAAGGCACATATAAACTAAAGTTTACTAAGCTTGTGTATCAAAGTTTTTTTAATAGTTTTAAAATTTAATTTTTTTCAATACTTGTTATTAGGGGACCAATTTTTTCAATACTTGTTACCATGAATCAACTCTTAAAATTTAATTTCTTTCATTACTTGCTATTATGGACAAAGATTTAAATAGCGACATGCAACCACAACAACGATCATTATATGACGGAAGTGGCATCATCTAAAACCGCGATATATGCAACCATTATGTCCACAATAGCATATATTATTAAAAAAATCATAACCGCGATACTTGCAATAAACAAAATAACATCTATTATATCCACAATCATGATAAACACAAGACAACCAAAAATACGACTGTAACTATAATTACAATTTAAATCCTTAATTTAAGGCCTATTTTTTAAGTTTACCCCGGGTCTCCAAAAACTCAGGACCGACCATGTTCAAAGTTCGAATTGTATAAACAAAAGGATAACTTAGCCCGTGAAGAAGTCGATATACAAGTATCTATACAATTTTAATAACTGCATGTTTTAATCTCATTATTTGTGGTCGAAGAATTCACACGGTTTGAACACATAATATTGCAGCAAAGTATTTAAATTCATGACAAGACCAAAATATGGGGAGAAAAAAATCCAAGAAAGCCCTGATTTAAAAGGACAAACTAAAATAACAAAACTTCCCATGCTACCAAAACATAACATGTCGTCGATGTTATAAATGTTTGGATTCATTGATCCACATGAATTCGAAATTGTCATAAATAACAACAAATAGTAGAATTACAATCCTTTTCCTGAGTGAATTTGGATACGCAATGACACAGGACAAAGTGGAAGACATTTCTTGTTGTAAACTAGAGTTTGGTGGGTGACAGCTATGATACAATCTATAATTATTCCATGCACAAAGGCTTGCGGAAACAAAGTTTTCACAAGTACATTAATTTTAGAGTTTTAGTATTTCATTTAGGGCAGTGTTTGTGGATTTTAGTGGACGAGTTTTGAATTTAGTGGTTGTGGTTAGAATTTAGTGTTTATGGTTAAAATTTAGGGTTTATAGGTCAAAACTTAAATCTGTAACCATATTACCCTAATAATTAAACCCTAATCTCTAAACCCTAAATTCTAACCCTAAACCTAAATTCTAACCATAAACCTCAAATTCTAAACCCATACACTTAAACCTCTAAACCCTAAACTAGATTTCTAAACTCTAAAATCGAGGCGCTTGTAGAAACTTTTTGTTTCTGCCGCCAATGCATGAGATAATTTTCTTTCATCGAATTCTTATTTTTGTCTTTATTTTATCTCTTCAGTCATTCTATTCAGAATCAAAGGCTAAACATAACAACTTCTATTTAGAGTCCCTATATAACTCCTTAGTTGAAAGTTGAAATAGAAATGCATAATGTCAAATAAATTTTCTTAACATTTGGTTAGGTAGTCACTTTGGCTTATATTCTTTATTGAAACATTTAATCTAAAATTTCATTTTAAGTTAAAATGATCCCTTAATGAATGAAAATTGTTAATCAAATACCTAAAATTTCATTTTAGGTTAAAATGATCCCTCCGTGAATGAAACTTTTAATCAACTAACAATAAATGACTTGAATGATACGACAAACTTACATAACAATGCACACTGACATAACAATGTTATATGAAAAAATGTGTTAACTTGACAACATAACACATCAGTAAAAAAATAATTTTATAAAATTATATAAAATATAAAATTATTTGTTCTATTGATGTATCATTTTGTCAAGTCATTTCAAGTTGTTTAGTTTACCATTAGTTTTCATCCATGAATGGACTATTTTGACCCAAAATAAAATGTTAAAGATTAAAGTGTATTTTATCACCAAACAATAAATTTCATTCATTGACAAAGTCAAGCATTACATCATGGAAAAGCATAACACTGACACATAGGCCTATGATAAAATGGCAAAACATATGCCTAGAAAGAACAAACACAAGAGGTAGGTAATTTCAAGCCACAATTAAATTTAGCAAACTCCTCCCAGCTCAACTTGGAAAATGCAGGATGCATTCTTAAAGACGTTGAGTCTTCATTAGTAGAAGGCACTCTCGTCATGGATGCGTTCATTGCCTTACCAGTTTGCTGAGTGGTTTCGAGTCACTGCTTTGTTGTTTTCCCATCTTGTTCGGTTCTTCAGCTTTCTTGTTTTGAACCTTTCTTCCCCTCATTTGCCTTTATTACCGTTGTAGCCGAACCCTGTCCCTCTAAAAAAGGTCCTTAATTTCCTCCTTGCCCCACTTCCAACTACCTCTCTAAAACACTTTTTTCATCTTTACTATAGCATTAACACAAGACAGGGAATGTTTTGATGTTGTCTCGGATCACACACACCAACCTCTGTCAGCAACAGAGAGCAAGGATAGTGACGTCCTTGAGACCTTGGATCTAAATGAAGATAGCGAAGTAAACTTTGCAATTAAAAACCAAGCTCTTGTAGGGAATGTCATTTCCGACTCAGCTGCGAAACACTTCACCTTAAATGTAATTCTCAGGAAAGCATGGAAATGTCCTGACCTGGAATGCCACAACTTGGGCAATAACATTTTCCTCTTTGTCTTTCAATCGCCGGAAGACAGATTTCGGATCCTTGGGAATAGACCCTGGGCGGTCCAGGACCATCTTCTTATTCTCAAAGAGTGGCTTCCAGAGGTGGCTTTCGAGGAACTTGACTTCTCCTTGGAAGAATTTTGGATTCAAATCCATAACCTCCCCTTGACTCTGATCACTCAAGAAAACGTTAAGAAGATAGGAAATCTATTTCCCAAGTGTTTCGGTTCCAACTTTGATGGAAAAAGTAAGGTAAAATGGGATGGACAACTAAATTTGAGGGTTGTTGTCATGGTAGAAGATCCCCTGAGAACGGGATTCATGCTCAATAGGCAAAATTACAAGCATGTAGAAGTGTCGTTTAAGTATGAACGCGTGCCCAAATTCTGCTACAGATGTGGTAGGATCGGCCACGACGAGAAAGAATGCTGGCACGACACCTGGCTCTTCAAAAATTCAGGAAGATTTGGTCACTGGTTAAGAGCATCACCAATATGGGAGAAAAATCAATGAGACTGATGAATCAAACTCTTCGGAACTCTACACCAGGCAGCAGTTCCCGACACACTTCTACGCCGGACACGAAAAGCAACAGGGGCAGACTCGAGGATCAAGGCAACAAACCCAAGGAAACCTCGTTTACTCCCCCCGAGGGTACAAGGTTCTCTAATCCAACAAGAAAAGAAAATTCTTCTCCATCTAAACAAGCCACGGCCGAAAAAGGAATGAAAGAGAAAGTGATTGATTCCTTTATTAGAAAGTCTATAGTTGACTTTCAGCAACCCACTACCAACAACGTTTTGCCAACCCCTACGGAGACTAAGGTGACTGAGGATACAGCAGGACATACCCTTGCCCAGTCCAATCTAGCATGCTTTCAACCAGAAGAAATGCTTATCAATATGATTATCGAAAGGGGTAGGCAATTTAGAGGTTTCCAATCAGCACAAAAGGAAAAGGGATGAGGCTCTTGAAGATTCGTTCTTTGTGACTAAAAGAAGAGAGATCTGGAGCTACATCGATGATGGAATTTTCCAAATTTCCCCGGGTAATTGAGGTGCCACTAGTTTTGGCGCTGTAGCAAATGTCGACGTGCTGAAAATCGCTTTATTCCCAAGCTCATTTACAAACGCTTATCCCATCATCAATAACATTGAAAGACAAAGAAAAGGCTACTTCTGTGGAGCAAACAGTCTCACGCTGATCAAATAAACGGCCAAAAGGAAGCATGATATGGAAAGGACAAGGGTAATGCTCGATCGTGTAGGCATTATGGAATTGGGGATTGACCCCTTTGGGAAAAAATTACAAAGATGGCGTCCTTGTTCGTCGACAGCAACTGCTCACTCAACGAGGAAATAGTGCTCAGTGACGACGAAGCTTCTACTACACCGGAACTTGTTATGCCCTCTAGCAATTCAAGCAACAATATGTATGGCCAAGCGTGTGAGAATGGTGCCATGATTGCCGGAGATGTGACCGGCAGTGAACAGATGATGAAGGCGATAAACAACGGTAGTGAAGAAATAGAGAGTAAACTGAAACTTTATTGAAAATGATACTATTCAGTGTATTCAACTCATTACAATGGTAGGTTTATATAACCCAATATTTAACGGCCTATGAACGGCCCAACAATTATTTAACAAACTAATTAATAACTTCTAACAAAGCGGATAGCTCCTTTGGGGGGTTATCCGCAGATGCCATGAATCGACCTTGCTACCCCTCTTTCATAGGGAAGGTATGGAAGAGGGTGGAACTTTTCAAACCTTCCCCGAGGATCATATGGCGCTGTCGATGCCCTGCTAATCCAAGGCCTTTAAGTCTTAAGATTGTTTCTCCTGATGGGTTCAGTTCAAAGTACAAGACACTGGAGGTTACTGGTGTCTCCTCTCTCGCGTTTCGTTTGCTGAAGCTTGGCCTGACATTCTCTCGACAAGACCCTCGTTGGACGACGAGGGACCCTGACTCCGGATGGAGCTCTCACTAGAATTTCAGGATAGTGTCCTTATTTCAACTTCACAAAAGGCGCGAGGTTATCCTTTTTTCAAGTTGTTTTTCGTTTTGTTTGAGATGATCATGTCTGTTGGTTTCATCTTTGTCGTGGCCTTTTCCTTTGATGGTTGTTTGCCCCCTGTTTGGGCGTGCTTTGCCAACCCTTGTGTTGTTTATCGTTGGCTCGGTCTAGGGTTTTCAGCTCTTGTCGTTTTCCTGTCCCATGTACGTGACTGCATGAATATTCATGCATGCTTGCATGGCTCTCGTGTGCTTTGGAGGTTGTATTTCCTGTGTTTTGTCTAATGAAGTTAATCTTCTTCTTTTCGATCAAAAAAAAAAAAAACAAACACAAGAGGTTTAAGGGAAGACAACAACCACCGAAAGGGGATACATGCAGCAAGGAACCACCAAGAGTGGAGAAACGGAGTTGTGTGTCTGAACCAACTTTGGTTTCGCCAAAAAAGAGGTTTTTGGCGTTCAAGTATACCAACATGAGATCCAAGGGGCGAGCTGATAGAGACAACAAAAGGAAGGCCATTAAAGCCATGCGAGTCCATACGCTTCTCTTTGGTGATGATGAGACAATCGAAGTAGAAAAAAGCACCTGAAAAATTCCTTGGACGGTGGGAGAGATCTTCAAACTTGGAAAGAAAAAACAAAGAAAAATTATATCTCCGGCGAAGATGGCCTTTAGGAGTGGCGCAACTGTCTTTGAGAAAAGAAATTTTTCATAAAAAAATCGAAGGTCCTACAAAAACGGTCAAAACAAAAGTGAAAAAAAAGAGAGAAAAAACAAGCAAATCTAGAAGAAGAAGAAAATAAGTGAAAAAGAAAAGATAAGAGAAAATGGGGAAGATGGGGGTGACCACCGCACCACTTAAAGCTTGTGGCGCTGCCCGTGAAAAGAGCGAAAAACAAAACCATAATTTTTTTTTTGCAAGAGAAAAACAAAACCATAAGATTGTAGAGAGTGGGGACAGAAAAGTTTTAAGAGAGAAAATTGTTAAAATAAAGAAATTATTATTCAGTCAAACATAAAATTTCTTTTTTTACACTGCCGAATGAAATTTATTCAGATTTTGATTTGATAAGTCATTGTTGGATAGTGGCATATCCAGACGAATCCCTTAACATTTTTTAAAATGGAATTGAATCTATGTTGAAAAATAATAGTACAAAATAATGATTTATGTGTGCATATATTTATGGGTCAAATTATATTTCATCAACTTTAATTTGACTCGAGGGTTTTGATTTTTGTCTAAATTCATCTACATTTTTGTTGGTGCAAACAAATCCGACAAGTGATAAGTACTAGTATATCACTGTAGAGTAAAAATTTTTTAAGTCTCTTTATATGTTCCTACTAAAAAATATTTAAAATTAAATTCTAAGCTTTAACCCTAATTTTTATATTCTAAACTATAAACCCTAAATGATACACCCTACCTCTAATTTTCTACACCCTAAGCTCCAACCTTAAACCCTAAACTTTAAATCCGTTATTTTAAAATAGAGACCAATAAAAACATAGTTAGGAGTAGATGATTTTCATCTTATCATAGTATTCTACTTTGCGAAGTATACTTATTTAATAAGTTAGATATTTTATCCAAACAAATATTTCAGATAATCGTTCACTTAATTATGGCATATTAATAACCTAGCCGCTCTAATTTTTTTTTAACTTAGACGTTATTTCTCAAATCTCTGCCGCATGCAACTTTGCTTTTTTCTTTTGATTGGTAGTCAACAACAAATTTACTATTGGTTGTCGACCATCGAGCCTTTTATTTGTTTTTTATTTTTTTATGTTTTAATAAGAATCTCTGCCTTTGTGACACGCGTTTTCTTTGTCCTTGTGTTACGGGTTTTTTTTAATTTTTTGTAGTTCGTTTCATTTGTCCATGTGGCATGACTTCAGCATATATACCTTAGCGGTCGGTTCACTACAAGAATATAGGTTTTTAGTGACAAATTGATAGTGACTGAGAATAATTTTGTCACAAATATTAACTTTTTGTGACAATTTTTTTGTGCGACACAATTAGTATAAGTAATTGTGACATATTTTTATTTGGTCAATGTAACAGTAGTAATTGTGACGATTGTATTTTTCACAAATAAATTCTCACTATAAGTATACAATTGTGACACAAAGTTCATTGTCACTAAAACTTTGACACATGATAGTGACGATATGTGAAGTGGTCACTATTATTTGATATTTGTTGTTACAATGAAATTACTTGTCACTTAAAGTTTCACTTTTTGTTGTGATAAATTTTGTCACAAATAAAAAAAATAATGATAAATTAGACATTGACACAATGATAAATTTATTTTTATAATTATAAAAATTAAAGTTATCATAAACTAGTTTGTCAAAAGGTAAAATATTTCTATAGTCTATACTATGTGTAAATTGTTGTTTTAGTCAAGCTATTTTTGATCAACTTTAGTCCCTATATTTTTCAAATTTTAAAATTTTAATCCTAATCCTAACGAGACACCGACAATATGACTAAATTACAAGGACTAAAAATGATCAAATTAAAGAAAAAAATTAAATAAGCAACTTATGTATAACAAATTAGCTAAAAAGAAAATTTTACTTAACATATTTAAATACGACCATTCATGTCAGGATAAAAAATTCAAAATTAAAAAAGTATAGAAATTTAAAGTGACCAAATTAGAGTACAAAGACTACTATGTGATTTTAGCATAATATATGATAGAATTTTTTTTGAAAATTTTAACAGATATATTCCATTTTAATTAGTTTTTTCTACAGAAAAAAAATCTAAATGGTTTCTTCAGCATACGTACTTCGTATAAGAAACCATATAAAAATTAGGTAAATTATTATTATAATAATATGTTATAATTAATAAATATTTTTAAAATAAATAAAATTAATTTCAATTACAATTAAACCTAAATATTATTTTTCTTTCAAAATAGTATAAAATTTCTTGCCTAGCCTAGTGGATAAGTATTGCACTCTCGCCCTAAAGGTTCCAGGTTCAATCCTTCTTGAAGCCATGCATTGAATTTATTTACTAAAAATTGATATTTGAATATGCTACATCATCTATAATTAAATTTCAGTGATCTAATGAAAACTTAAAAGTCTGCGGACTAAAATGCAAAAGCTCTATTAAATTTCAGGGACAATTAGTGATTAGTTTAAACCCTAAATAAAATGGTTACAACTAAAAATATAATTAATTTTTAATTATTGACAGTGACGACATATTTTAGACACTATTTAAATATGTATTTGTGATAGAATGTTTGTCACTAGTAAGAATAACATTAGTGTCTAAATTTTAGTCACTATTAATAATCATTTGTGTCAAATAGGGTGGTCATAAAAAATATAACTATTGTGACGAAATACATGAAAGTTGTCACTAATATAATAGTGACGGAGTTATTAGTGACGACATGTGACGACTCAGAAAAATAGTCACTGTAAATTTCAGTGACTAAATTTAACACTTTTTGTGACTATTTTCAATGTCACTACAAATGCATTTTCTTGTAGTGGTTGGTGCTCGTACAAAGATCTTCACGACACTAATCTCTAATTATGGTTCTGTCGGTGATCTTAGAAAGATGGATCCCCACTCGGTTGATGGTTGGTTGCCGATGTAATCAGACCTAAGTTGCAAAGCAATCTGCCTGATAACTTGGTTTGCTCAGTATTCCTTTTTCACTCTGTTAAGCGTCTCATATGGATAGAGACATTTAGTGGACTTGTCCCTTTTTTCCTTTTTGATGTATTATATTGTATTATCTTTTATGATAATTAATTAAATTTAGATGTTATTGTTAAAAAAAATTATGGCATATTAATGTAAGTAACGGATATGTATTAATTGATTGATCAATTGATGAAAATCTTGTTTATCCAAAGACTCTTAAAATTTATGAACTTCTCTTATTTATAATTGAGTTCTTGACTAGTTATTTTGACATATTCTTTTTTATTTTTTAACAGATAAATTATTTTAAAGAATCTTCTCATCACTTTATTCGGGGAGAGTCTAAAATTAGGCCCTTCAAATTAGGTTAAAATTAGACAATATCAATAATATACCGATATGAATGTTAGATCGAATAAAAATAAATCTGGGCTGCTGGATTTTAAAAAGAAAAAAAAGCGGTATAAGGTTAAAAAGGTCAACCGGTAAGTATTTGTGTAGTTACCTTTTTCCGTAGAAATTTCATAAACATTTAGGCAAAATTGGCCAAGTAAGCCAGTATGGGGTTAATAATTAGGGAATAGGAGTTTACCGGCCGAAATTTTGCAAACTAGGCTAATATCTACAGTGTTAGGGTGACCACGCCACCTGCAGAAGGCGTCCCTTGGACAACGCCACCTCCTGCTGGCGAGGTCCTGTTGGAGGCAGGCTTCGCGGCGTGGGCGGCTCAGCTCCTCAGATGCATGCTTCTCTCTGACGTGCCTGCATGGCACATGCATGAACAGCACCACGCCATTTGCAAATGGCGAGGTGCTGTTCATGCATGTTCCATGCAGGCACGTCAGGCTTTATCTAAGCTTTAAAATATACAGAGTTTGGCAGGGCAGAGATAGGGTTGGCTTTAGGGTATACGGGTTAGAGATAGGGATGGGTTTAGGGTATAGGGTTTAGTAGTTGGTTATAATATAATTTTTATATAGTATGTATAGCTAAAATTGGGCATATAGGGTTTAGGTTTGTAAATATTGTATGTGTTTTAAAAAAGATACTAAGATGGCGGGTCGTATTTGAAAATTATATATATATTTAACATATTATTAAAATTTAAATTTTTTAATAAACAAAGTAAAAAAATCATTGAATTCAGATCGTACCGAATATTTCGGTTAACCGAATAAACTGTTAACTGGTTGAATGGTTACGATATAGGGTCGAGATTTGAGTGACCCGAACTTACCGGTTGACCGGAACAATTTACCCTTTAATAGCCTGACGTGCCTAAACCCTATTTAATTTACCCTATATACACTTGCCTGACGTGCCAGTATGGGACATGCAGGTGAACAGGACCTCGCCATTTTGCATACCCGAACTTACCGGTTGACCGGAACAATTTACAAATGGTTAGTCGAACCCAATTTTGCACACCCTAATTTAATTTTAAAATTAAAATATCCATCGAACCCTATTTAATTTTACCCTTTAATAGCATGTGTTTTAATAAATCTATCCCGTACCTAGAACCCTATTTACCCTTTAATAGTCTGACGTGCCTAAACCCTATATACACTTGCCTGACGTGCCAGTATGGGACATGCAGGTGAACAGGACCTCGCCATTTGCAAATGGCGAGGTCCTGTTCACCTGCATGTCCCTTACTGGCACGTCAGGCAAGTGTATATAGGGTAAATTAAATAGGGTTTAGGCACGTTAGGCTATTAAAGGGTAAATAGGGTTCTAGGTACGGGCTAGATTTATTAAAGGGGATTAATTTTTTAATATTATTTTATGTGTATATATAGAGGGTTTAGGGAAGATGAGATGAGTGTGTAGTGGTTGAGAAAAAAATTAAGAGAGCTTTTCGACAAAGAGAGACGAGTTTGTGAGCTTCTGAAGAAATATTTGAAGAGGGTGATTGAAGAGTTCGTAAAAGCCAGTGAAAATTAAGTAAGTAATTTTTTCCTTTTAATCTAAATTTTTTAATTCTAGAGAGTTTGTATATTTTTTGTATGATTGAATATATATTCAGATGGTAATAGTATTTTTAAATTTTAATAAAAAAATCCAAAAATTTAATGTTGTGCTTATGTTTTTTAATATTTACAGAATATGAGTTCATCAACATATTCGGACACCGAACCCACAGTTGGTCGTTGGGGCGAATCGCTTGAAGATTTCAGTGATGATGAAGAAAATATTGTTCCTATGAGTGAAGAAGAAGAAGATAGCGTTCAGTTACTCGATGCTGATGATATTGACGCTATTATGAAAGAAGCGTCTCAAGGCAATGGTATTGATGTTGAAGAAGATGTTTGGGCCGCGACTGTTAGTAGGCTCGGGTTGAGAAATGAACAGCCGGCTGTTTGGGGTAATGCTGCACCGCAGCACCAACAACCGGAACCTCCAGCCTATGAAGCTCCAGCAGCCCGCATGTATGAAGTTGACTATACTACAATGCAAGATCAAGAATATGAAGCTCACGTATTTGGTTCTTCATCATCTTCAAACTTTGGAGAACTGGAACTAAAGGCTCAATTTGAAACAAAAAAAGTCGCGAAGCTTGCAGTTCAAGAGCACTGTCTCAAACGCCATACGTCATTTTCTGTTGTTGAGTCCAACAAAATTACCTATTGCGTAAGGTGTTATTATTGGAAGAACAATTGTCTGTGGTGGGTAAGAATTTCTTAGAAGAAGAGAACTGAAATGTGGGAGGTGTCACGGTTTATTGATCAGCACACATGTACCAATATGGCTTTATCACAAGACCATATTAATTTAAACTCTGATCTAATATGTGCTTCAATCAGGACTTTGGTTGAACAGGATCCAAGAATTTCGATTGCAGTGTTAGTAGCATCTATCCGGTCCCAAATTGGTTATGTTCCGTCTTACTACAAGGCGTGGATGGCAAAGCAAAAGACGATGGCGGAACTGTATGGTGATTGGGATAAATCGTATAATGAGCTACCAGCTCTTTTACGAGCAATGCAACATTTCATCCCGGGGACCGTTGTAGAGTACGAGACTTTGCCGGTGTTCAACTTACAAGGCGAATTAATTTCTGGTAAAAGAGTATTTAGTAAGTTATTTTGGGCGTTCAATGCGTGCATTCAAGGGTTTCCATTCTGCAAACGCATGATTCAAGTGGATGGTACATGGTTGTATGGGAAGTACGGTCATATATTACTCTTGGTCGTTGCACAGGATGGAAACAATAATATATTCCCAATTGCCTTTGCCATAGTTGAAAAGGAAGACGCGGATGGATGAGAATTCTTTTTGAAGCACCTACGCAATTATGTTGTAAAAGAAGACGAGATTTACATGATTTCTGATAGAGGAACTGCGCTCTTATCAGTAATTGACAGACCTGGGAGTTTATGGATACCTCCACATGCATATCCAGCATATTGTGTACGACATATTGCAGCGAATGCGAAGACGCGGTTCGAAAACAGTCAGATCAAGAGAGAGGTTTTAGGCGCGGGTAAGTTGTTATTTGTTGTTTATAAAAATTTTATTTTTTTTAGTTCATCTTGTTGTTTTATTTAACTTATTTTTTATTTATAAATAGGGTATGAACTAGTTCAACCAAAATTCCATGAAAGGATGAGAAGGTTGAGGCGGCACGGTGCAGGTGTGATAAAATTTGTAAATGACATCCCCACGGAAAGATGGTCACAAGCCTATGATGAAGGTCGGCGTTATGGTCATATGACAACTAACCTTGCAGGGGCTATAAACTCTGTTCTTAAAGGAACACAGCATCTCCCAATTGCAAGTATTGTGTGGGAGACCTACTTTAGATTGGGCAAAGTGTGGTCCGACAAAGGGCAAGATGCCAACGCCCGAATAAACAGCGGACAATATTGGTCTAAAGCCCTGCAAAAAAAATGATCGATCTTCAAGCTAAAGCGTCCGCTATGCAAGTAAGATCATTCAACTCAAATAGATGGGAATTTTCTATGGAAGCTACAGTCCGAGGTGAACAAAAAATGTTCACTGTGAAACTTCATCAGAAATGGTGTGATTGTGGTGCATTCCAAGCATTTAGATACCCTTGCTCTCACGCACACACCGCCTGTTTGCATTTTCGACTCGACCCTTACGGTTTTGCGGATGACTGTTATAAACTAGAGAATATTGCAAATATATATAGAATTCAGTTCAACACAATCCCGAACTAAGACTATTGGCCGGTAGAGCCAATGTACGAAGAATGGTTACCAAATCCAGTGCTTCGTAGAAAGTTGAAGGGTCGACCGAAGTCTACTCGTATTAATACGAATATGGATGATCCAGATGATAGAGAGGGAGGAGTTCAAGTTAGACATTGTAGTCTTTGTAGTCAACCGGGTCATTCAAGAAACAAGTGTCCGCATAAATCAAATCTTTCCAACTATCGTGCCGGACCGTCAACCTAAATGCTTTGTTTAATATATGTCTAATTTTATGGTAATGAGAAAATATTGCATCTTTTCAATTTTTATTTGTTTCAATTTTATCACACGTGCACCGTCAACCTATAATTTAAAATCTTGATTTGGAATTGGAATTCAAATTTAGAAATTGAATACGAAAATTAAAAAAAACATAAATATCAAAATGCAATCGAAATTAAAAGAAACACATGACATTAAATATTCCGGGTTCGCAAATTACAAATAAATAAAAACAAAACAAAACCCTATTTTCGCCTCCTCCTGGTGGGTAATTCTTGCCAGTGGAGAGGGCCTGTTTGTGAGTACCGCGGAGCGGGTTGAACCTGTCTACGAGCTCTATGATTAGGAGCCAACTCATCGTCATCGAAAAATTGCTCATCCGTTATTTGCATAGTAGGTGGTATAGCAAACATTTCTTCAGGATGAAGTGATGGGCTGTTAATGGTAGTTTTTGACAACATAGATGTCATGCTACCAACACCAAAACCTTCCCCGTATACAGATGATTGAGGATACTGAAATTGTGGTATGTATCCTTCATCATCATTGTAAGCCGGCTGAGAAGATGAGCTACCACCAGTTGCAAAATTAAAACGTGATTGCTGCGGAACATGACCAAATCCAAATGTTTGATGACTTTGTTGAAATGGGGTTTGTTCCGAAACATTACCAAATGGTGGTTGCTCCCAAAGATTACTGCTTACATGTCTCGGGGGGGGGGGGGGGGGGAGTCAGATCGCGCCCACGAAGAAGTCCAACCTCGGTTGGTTGCTCCCGAAATTCCTTCCAAGTTTGGTTCGTCTGTTGATTGCTGATAGCTCTGACCAAACTCGGTTGAGAGGCGAACCTGTCTTGAGCACTGCGGGTTTTGAAGCCATCTATTTGCATCTTCGACAGATGCTATGAACGGTTTCCCATTTGTCGAAAACCATGAATAGTATTCTGTATTAAATTCAAAATCGCTGGCTTGAATTGGACTCAAATCATTAGCCCACCGCGCCCATCTTTCCTCCCACAATTCAATGAAATCGGCTTGCTTCACAATCCAATTCTCATTGAATCTACCTCTATGAACGGTGTGAATTTTTTCTCGTGGAGCTCTTGGAATGGGTTGATGGAAGTTAAACTGCCTCAACACTCTGTCAGCACAATGAAACTCAACAATAGAAAAATGGATCAAAGGCACAATCGCACCCCAGAATCCTGCACATTCAAGCACAGTAGGTGGTAGGCAAGCCCTGACGTCGTCATTCGCGTACGGCTGCCAAATAAACTGTAAAAAAAATTATTAATATGAATTCATTCACAATGAAATATACAATTTTTCTTTCAAAATTAAAATATAAAATATACAAAATAATAACAAATAATAAATTAAATTATATTAAATAAGAACAATTAATATATTAAAATAAATTGATTATGATACCAGATCTTTTCCTATTGTTTGCATCTTTAATCTCGTCTCTCTGACAGTGTTGTGAACCACCCCCGCATTCTTCAACGGATGCCTCCATCTGCAAAGGTATATTGAAATTATATTTCGAAGTCATTGGATATAAATTTTATATCAATAAATATTTATATACAACTGCAATCACATTATTACCTTCCAGCAAGCGGAAACTCCATATCTACCGGTACAAAAAAAGCGGGCGTTAGATAAGGCAGCCTGTACCACGCCCAGGACTGCAGTAATACTTGACATCCACCCATATCTGAATTTGCCTTTTCACCATGCATAATTGTGACCTTGCACATTTCATGGTACAAAAATGCTAATACTGCAGACCCCCAACTATATGTAGCAGCTGTGTCCAAATTACCCAAGAACTGTAGGTATTGTGTGTGAACCATATTACCAGATGTATCTGGCATCAACACACCACCAATAAGTTGCAGTATATAAGCTCGAGCTGCACACTCAAGTTCTTGATGACCAGATTCATCGGTCAAAATAAATTCCTGCTGCAACCATGATACTCTGATGCGTAGCCCGTCCACACAGCTCTGAGGAGGAGCTTTGCCCAGGTACTGCATACAAAGCTCATATGTATTGTAATTATTTTGTCCAACCAATGGTGTCCCATTTGTTGGAATACCAAGTTGTACCGCAACATCCTCCAAGGTTATTGTACATTCACCAAATGGAAAATGAAATGTGTGGGTCTCTAGTCTCCACCGTTCAATCAATGCAGTAATCAACCCGGGGATTATCTTAAACCCACGGAGAAAGGTGGCATTATAAAAACCAGCTCGTTGTAAGTAATACGCTAAACGCTCATCAGGTTCCTTTATTTGCATTCCTCGACGGCGTATCATATGCTCTACATCCTATAATTAATTCATTATAATTTCGAGTTATAATAATTACATAGTAAATATGAAATTTTAAATTACAAAACATTTACTTACTTGCTCTTCGTGAATATGAGACGAAATGTGTTCATGGTCACGGTACAACAAAACTCCTTCAGATGCCATTATCTATTTCTACAGCTAAAAACAATTAGCATTCGAATATATACAAAAAAAATATTAACTTCAGCATTTCGAATATATACAGCTAATAAACTAACTTTAAAAAATCAGATTAAAAAAATACATGCCCTTACCAGATTCAAAATTCGAAAAACTAGCTTCTTTTGTTCGAAACGACAATCACAACCAACCAGGATAGCTTCATCAATAATAATAAAAAAAAATTCATTAGATCATCAATCACACAAAATAATATAGGGACACTAATAATTACAAAAACAACAGATAAATTTAAACTCAAAATTTTTCTCACCCTCTTTGAATATATCTTTAAAAAGATATACAGAAAATTCTTCACCTTCACAATTTTTTTTCTCTTCTTCTCTTCACAAATAACCAACTCTAAAATTTTAACTCACACCACCTATCTATATATATACACACAAATAAAATTATGTAAAAAAAATTAATTGGGCAACCACAGCTAAAAAACAATTAGCATTCGAATATATACAAAAAAAATATATTAACTTCAACATTTCAAATATATACAACTAGTAAACTAACTTTAAAAAATCAGATTAAAAAAATACATGCCCTTACCAGATTCAAAATTCGAAAAACTAGCTTCTTTTGTTCGAAACGAAAATCACAACCAACCAGGATAGCTTCATCAATAATAAAAAATAAATTTCATTAGATCATCAATCACACAAAATAATAAAGGGACACTAATAATTACAAAAATAACAGATAAATTTAAACTCAAAATTTTTCTCACCCTCTTCGAATATATCTTTAAAAAGATATACAGAAAATTCTTCACCTTCACAATTTTTTTTCTCTTCTTCTCTTCACAAATAACCAACTCTAGAATTTTAACTCACACCACCTATCTATATATACACACACAAATAAAATTATGTAAAAAATAATAATAATTGGGCAACAACCTGCTGCAGCCCGTGAGCAGCAGGCCTGCCAGCCTGCACCTCACCATAAGGAGAGGGCGAGGTAGGCCAGCCCACGTGAAGCCGCATAAGCCTGCACCAGCCACAGGTCGCCTGCAGCAGCCGGGCCATTGGCTCTCCCAGCCGATCACCAGAGACCTCGCCAGCAGGAGGTGGCGTTGTCCAAGGGACGTCTTCTGCAGGTGGCGTGGTCACCCTAACACTGTAGATATTGGCCTAGTTTGCCAAATTTCGGCCGGTAAACCCCTATTCCCTAATTATTAACCCCATACTGGCTTACTTGGCCAAATTTGCCAAACATTTATGTAGATTTTGTAAAACATTGTGTAGGTACCATATCTGTTATGTGTTTGATAACATATAGTGTTATCCTTTAAAATTTTGTGTAATAACACAATTTTCTACCATAAGTTTAGTTGGTTTAAGATTAGGAGATATGAGGTAATATTGTGTGTAGTTACGTTTATTCTTATAACTTATGTAAAGATATAGGTAGGTATTGTGAAACATTGTGTAGGCATCAAATATCTCATGCAATTGTAACATATAAAGTAATCCTTTAAGATTTTAGGTAGTTACACAATTTCATACCATAAGTTTGGTTGGTTTAAGATTAGGCGATATGAGGTAATATTTTGTGTAGTTACGTTTATTCTTATAACTTGTGTAAAGATTTAGGTAGATATTGTGAAACATTGTGTAGGCATCGAATATCTCATGCATTTTGTAACATACAGAGTAATCATTTAAGATTTTAGATAGTTACACAATTTCCTACCGTAAGTTTAGTTAGTTTAAGATTATGAGATAAGAGGTAATATTTTGTATCGTTACGTTTATTCTTATAAGTTATGTAAAGATTTAGGTAGGTATTGTGAAACATTGTGTAGGCATCAATATCTTATGCGTTTTGTAACATATAGAGTAATCCTTTAAGACTTTAGGTATTTACACAATTTCCTACCATAACTTTGGTTGGTTTAAGATTAGGAGATACGAGGAAATATTTTTTTGTAGTTACGTTTATTCTTATAACTTATGTAAAGATTTAGGTAGGTATTGTGAAACATTGTGTAAGTATCGAATATCTCATGCATTTTTGTAATATATAAATTAATTGGTTAAGATTTTATGTAGTTACACAATTTCCTACCATAAGTTTGGTTGGTTTTAGATTATGAGATATGGTGTAATAATTTGTGTAGTTTTTTTCCTATAAATTCGATACACATTTATGTAGTTATGGTAAAACATTGTATAGTTACTCTATTTGTTATGCGTTTTGTAAGAATTAATGTTATTGGGTAACCGTTTATGTTATCACACAATTTCTTACTCTGATAAGCATTTTTGTAACTATCGTTTTTCTTTACAGTTACTGTAAGTATTTATGTTACCGCATGTAAAAATTTATGTTAGAACTAAATACTAATAATACCTATCAACCTAATTTTAGCCTATTTTAAGCTGCCTAATAACGGCAGAACTTCCCCTTTATTCATGATTAATATCAATTAAATGAATGTATAAGTATTGACTAAAATTTTCATCTTTGTTTTCTTCTATAAAAAAAATAAAGAAAAAAGTCAGTGTCTTTAATGGTGGCGAAGATAGCGAAAGAGGGGTGCCAAGCCTTCTTTATGATTACGGTTTAACCTAAATAATATTGTTGGTCATAATATAACAAGTGAATTTGTGTGGCGGTTGGACGTTAAGCTTTCTTTTCAATAGTTTTGGCTTTGATTTCCTTTAACTCTAAAATTTTTATTTTATTATTTATTTACTTTTAAACTAATCAAATCGTGTTACGTATAATCATCTATTTAATTATAAATAATTTAATAAAATAATAATTTGTGATTGATTTAATAAATTTTTGTTAACATGACACATTATTACTTACATGCGTACATAAATATGTCACATCATCATTTTTTTATAAAAATGATTGTTTTAACTCAACATAAAATATTAAGAGATAAAGTAAACCAAAAAAAAATAAAATTAAAAGAACAATTAGGTGAAATGATAAAGAAATTTTAAAACTATTACAATAAAGAACTCAATAAGTCTCTAAGTGGAAAAGCGGATGATATTTATCTTAAGAGACATGAGTTCAAAATATTTATATTATAAATATTATAAAATTATATCATGTGCTAAATGAAATTAAGTGCAACTGTAATATTATTTATATATTATTTTCGTTAGGATTATATTAAGTCTTAAAGTTAGCTTGGTGGTTTGGTGTAAACATTTCATCTTAGAGGTTCTTGATTTGAGCTTCCCCAAATACGGTGTTTACTTAATTTTTTCTAACAAAACGGCACCGTTTTGTATTTAATGGGCTCGTTACAATTTTAACGGTCGAGTGACATTTCATGTAATTTATGATAGTTTAGTGGTATAATAGTAGCAAAAAAAATAGTGGTATAATAATATCAATTTTTAACTTAGTTATATGTTAGATACAAAGATTAAAGTTTAGTGCAATTTCGTGTAGTTTACCCATTTATTAATATTCCCCGTCTCATTAGTTGTTCGCGTCACCATTCACCAACTTATTGACTAAAATAAAACAAAGAAAATGAAATAATTAAGGTGTTAAATTTTAAATTATTTTTAAAATGACTATTTAGATTTAAATTAATTATTTTAATTTTTTAAATAACTTAATTTCTTTTGAAATAGTTGTGAGTCAATAATTTATATTAAATATTAATAAAAAATTAAGAATTGTTGTGAATAAAATAAAGAAGAACAAGAAGAACAAAGAGATGAGAGGAAGAGAGAGATTTGTATTATTCTCAAAATATAGAATTGTATACAATGCCTTCAATGAATCATCTATTTATAGGCATAAGAAGTACATAATACATTAAACTCTAATTCATAGAGATAATATTCCTAATAATAAATAAATCAAACTCCTTTGATAAAGTTCTAATCATGATAGACATCCACATAGATAAATATTCATAACACTCCCCCTTGGATGTCTATGAAGATAATGTGCCTCGTTAAAACCTTACTAAGATAAAAACTCAGTGGGAAAAAAAATTCTTTAGTGAAGGAAAAAGAGTACACACATCTTTGATACGCATAACTTGTTGCCTCATTAAAAACCTTACCAGGAAAACCCATTGGGACAAAACCTCGATTAAGGAAAAAAGAGTGCAACGCGTATTTACTCCCCCTCATGAAAACATCACAGAAGATCTTTGAATCTTCATAATTTAATCTTGAATATCATTTTTCTAAAGATCGTGAGGGATGAAACTTTGGAGTAATATGTTCCATGATGTATCAACTTTCAAACTGAGATATACATCTTGCTTTATCTTCACACAAGATAGCTTTTATCATATCTTGTAAAAGTAAATCCACATATCTTTTGGATATGTTGGGTCAATAATCTTAGCCAAACACATTTTTTTGGCTTGCCTCGTGCATAACAATTATTTCTACGACATTTGAGGAGGCATCAACGAATGTTTGAAGATCTAAATGTAATGATCTTTGTATATTCATAGATATTTCTTGACCAACTAATATATAGTGCTTCAAGACCAAGAAAAGATATAATTATCTTTATTCACATCCAACAATCTTACAACTATTGGGATACTCAATAGATATGCTCTATTCATATTGAATCTTCTTTAAGATTCTTTCAGCTTATGTCTATTCATAGACAAAAGAAATATATAAAAATGCTCGATCTTCATGTCGAGATAAACTTGATGTCAAGATTCAAGTACTTGTATTGAAAGTACTTCATGAGTTTCAAATTTGAAGCTCTTTAGGAGTTCTAAAATTATCATAATGGATCTTGATCCAAACTCCTTTATAAAATACATAAGAAAATCTGATCATTCTTATAGTATTTTCTCAATTAGTATTCACTAAGACGATTATACCAAATGCGCCAAAAATATTCATGAGACATGTCTAAATAAATTTCCTCAGAAATTTCTAAATGCTTATAGCATTTTAGATCCTTCAAGGATAAATATGGATCCACAAATAATTAGACGCATGTAAAATTTTCAAAATTGCCAAAGTAATTGCATCCACCATGAAGTAATTAAAACTTTTCATAAATCACAGTTCAAGTCGTATTTACGACTACTTATTTGTGTCTCACTTGCATTACACCTTTAAGTGTTTGGACTGGTGGTCCAAATACTTCTATTTTAGAAGTTCAAAGCGTCTTTCAACATTGGCCAATTCAATATCTATACTTCTGGATAGATTTTATACAAGATCCTCGATTTCTTTCTTTACTTCTATAGAAGTATTTTATGTAAAATTGTTTGTAAAATCGTTGTCGACAACTTTCCAATTTTTCTAGTTCCATTCTCGTAATGACATAACTCATCGAGATCTCTTCAAGATTTCAATCTTTATTCCAGGTACCTGAAACTCTTCAAGAGTTTTATTATTTGTTATGTCTTGGGTCTCTTCAGGAGCACCCGCCTCCAATATATGACAATCTCATATTACTTTCTATTTACGAGAATTTTGATCATTGGAACCATTTCAACTATCATGCTTCAGGCATGATTTACATTCCCTCGCTCTAACATGTAATTTAAACTTAGAGCATTTCAGCTGGTATATGAGACTTAATTACTCTCATTGGGTCAGTAAATATGTCTGGCAGTTGACATGTAATAACATGAATTATCTTATGAACTTCTAGTTCATATACGAGGATCTAGATAATGATAATTCATTTTACTCTATCCAGCTGATTATTATCTCCCCCTGATGTTAAGAAAAATCATGTCATAAATGATTCTCCAATTAATGTTTAAGAATTTAAACATAAAAGAAGACTCGTACTCAATATATATTCTCAACCCTTTTTATTTACCCATTTTGTGCGTTGTGGTGGAGCAATTCATATCGCACATTCAAAAATCATAAAATGGGAAATGTATGGTTTCTGGCCAAAAACCAATCATAACGGGGAGTTTATTATAACTCGTTGGCTTGATGCGTATAAGTGTTGCTATATGGAAACACCATATAAATAATAACTCTTTTGTTCTCATAGTTTAGCTATTAAATATGAGGCATCCAATTGAAATTTTGCTAAACTATATTTTTCATAATCAATAGGCTTTGTAACAACTGATATAGCCTAAAATATAAACCCACTAGCTTTTCAAGACGAATAGTCTAACTACATAATCTGAATATTTTTTAGAATCAATCTCACAAACTTCTGGTTGTAAGTCGATAAAACAATGTAGATGCATCTACTAAAATTATATAAAACTTTCCACATTTGTGGATATATGGGCCCATATTTCGTTCAGATATGCAAGACATACAGTCTCAACTTCAATACAAGAACTTTAACTTCTAATTCTTTTGGTAAGTGGGATCATCTATATCCTTTGAGAACAAACAACACAAGAACTTCAGGTTCTTTTAGTAAGTGGAATTTAATCAATTCCTTTAAGCAACACAAGAACTTTACGTTCTTTAATAAGTGGAATTTAATCCATTCCTGTGAGAATAAGCACCACAAGAACTACATGTTCTTTTAATACATGTGCATGTAAATCTCAATAATTTCTGCACCATTGATCAAGATGGTCTAACCGATCATGCCAACTATATATATGTGTGTATATATCTCAGAATTTGTAAACTCCTTGTTTACCATAACATGTAATTCAATCTCACTCGTACATGTCTAGTACGGCCATCAAAATTGTTCCTTTAAATAGGAATATATTTAGCTCTTTCGGAGCTTTCAATTGAAATTATCTTTTGGTAGTAATATATAGCTCTTCTAGAGCTTTCAACTGACTTTTTGGCTACCAAAACTTATATCAATATTGGCTTATTTCAAATGCCAATTGATAACATATGTTATCTATAATTCCCAAAGGGATAGTTTGCGAACTCATATTGCTCTCTTTATGACTTTGACGAGTATAACGCACTATGAATATGGAATACAGTTCCATTTGACAATAACATATTTGCTCAACCAGAGCCTTTTGTGATATTAGTACTTCCGGATATAGTACTCACATTATTCCCTTGCATTTTAATCGAGAAATGCATAATTGTGCACCTTTCAAAATGTGCTTTGTTTCATTTACTTCAGGTAATGAAAATATGTACTTTGTATCATTCACTTCGAGGATTGAAAAATATAAAATATAGCACATCATATCAAGTCGAATATCTATCAGAGATAAACTTTCAAGTGCTCTTCCGGAGTATTGATATTTTAGTACTTTGAGAAATACTACTCATATTTCCCCTTGCATTTAAATGGGAAAAATATTTCTTATGCTTAAGTACAATATGAGTACTTGCATTATCTGCTAGGCATAAATAGCCACAATTCATTGTATATTTTATTCCGGAAGTAATCATATTCTTCAAATAATAAATCAACATAAAATGTAAATAAATAATATGTGAAATAAATAAACATAAAGCAAACAAACATAAATAAATAATAAATAAAACGAATTAACATTAAAAAATAAAAAAAATAAATAAAACAATTATTTCTGTTAGAGGTTATAAGGGAAATAAAATAAATGATAAACTATTCCCTTCAAGGGTTATGAGAAAATTAACAATATCCAATTGAGTTGGACTAATAACACCATAATTATTTTCGCCATAAACAAATTTTGTTTATATTTTATTTCATTTATCATTCATGATTATGGATAAAGTCCATAATACTTTGACGTTTGACAAGTACGAAATCAATGGTTTATAACATCACATTGGTAAAAGGATTTCACTTCCTTAGAATGATCTTTATCACTCTTGTCATCCTTATAACTTCGCTACCAGCGGGTAGAAGTATTCTTAAAATGACTATATTTTTCATGTGTATATTCATAGCCTCGACCACGACCACAACTTTTAATGTGATTTTCTATTCCTTCCATAATATAATCTCACATTCACTTCAGGGAATGGAGTAGAGCCAGTGGGCCTTTAAAACCTTTTTTCACATATCCTTATCACAGAGAACAAAGATTTAATCCTCGTACGCGGCATTGTTAAACCTGTCCACAAGGTCCTTTAAAAACCTCCTTTGAGACCAGTAGCCTCGCAGAACGGGATGTCCAGCCAATTATACTTGGATTATATCGAAATTATGTCTCTAATTGAATAATGATTTACCATGTTTGCATTCACTTCAGGGAATGAAACAGATCCAATAATTGCATGGAATAAACATCATGCTTGCATTCACTTCAGGGAATGCCCCATCATTGATAATTGTATGGAATAAACATCATGCTTGCATTCACTTCAGGGAATGCCCCATCATTGATAATGGCATGGAATAAACATCATGCTTTGCATTCACTTCAAGGAATGCCTCTCATAAAACTTTTTGGATCAAGACGAATTTTCGTAACTTGAAATTGGGAGAAGTCTATGGTCGAGTTTTTCGACGAAGAAGAAATATTGCTTTCAAGCAAATATAGACTTTATAATAATCTTCTTGTAAATCCAAAATCATCATGATTTATCGCACTTTAAAATTGTATTTTAAAAGATAAAAATAAAATAGAGTTTACCGATATTGAATTTCGTCTCAAAGACAATGATGACGTAGCAAATGAACCAAGGCATCTTCTCATAATCTTTTTTACACCATGTCTCTTTCCAACTCATTTGAATACATGTAAAACTCAAAACACGGTTAAAAGCATCGACTTTTATCAATAGAATAAAAAAAATTATTTGAGACTAGATCAAAAAGTATAAAAGTAGTCATGGATCAGGTTGAATAAACATAACTATAATTGATGTGATCAAATTATAAACAACCATAGTTAAAATCAAGCGACATTTTGATGAATATATAAACACATCAAAGTAACGTATTCCTTTTGCCTTTGATTCACATACAAAGTAATTGATACAAATAATAAAGTTGTTTTATATCTCGAATTTATTCATATAAATTACCATAATAATAATAATAATAATGATAAAACAAATATATAACAATCACATGACAACACAATCCTTGAATTGAATCAATTATAAATTAGAATGGAGTAATAAAATTTTTGAATAAAACTAATATACTGTGTAATAAAATATTCCAACTTGTGCGCCCAATAGCATTTAGCCGAAATCCTTGATGGCTTTAATTTGGTTTGCTTTATCAATCCATCTAATGAAGTACGACGATAATTTTAATTTTCGTTAATTCAAGAGTTACTTCAAGTATGAATAAAATAATAATAATAAGTTAAAATAATAACCAAATAATAGATATGAATATACTAACTTTTGGAGAATGATAAATCAATCATTATATTAGTATATAAATAAGTAAAACATACCATACTTTCCAAGGTAAGCTGAATATATGATAGATGTAGTCACCAATATCAAATTGAAATTCTTTTCGAGAACCACCAACAATAATCACAGTAATTGAGCGAGCGAGATCGTGCTGATAACGTGTTGTGAATAAAATAAAGAAGAACAAGAAGAACAAAGAGATGAGAGGAAGAGAGAGATTTGTATTATTCTCAAAATATAGAATTGTATACAATGCCTTCAATGAATCATCTATTTATAGGCATAAGAAGTACATAATACATTAAACTCTAATTCATAGAGATAATATTCCTAATAATAAATAAATCAAACTCCTTTGATAAAGTTCTAATCATGATAGACATCCACATAGATAAATATTCATAACAAGAATCAGTTTTTTTAAAAGCTAAAGTGATTATAAGTAATATATGTTCTGAATAAGTGAATATACTCTCAACTATTTGACAATGCATGCTCAATCACCCTACTGCAGCTGCTGATGCTCGAACCCGTAACTTCTAGGAGCAACAATCGTTTCCTTAACTACTGAGGCAAGTTGGTTCGTGCCGGTTACTTTGAATATAATAATTTTTTAAATATAAAATAATAAGATATTAATGTTTTAGGCCTCGTTTGGTAAACAACTTTTTGAGCTAAAATTAGAGGTTTGACCAGTCAAATCTGCTAATTAGGATGTTTGGTAAATAGAGAATTGTAATAGCGGATTGAAGTGAAACCTCTCATTTTGAAAAAGCTCATTTTAGGAGTTTTTTGAGTTAGAGGTTTGGATAAATGACTTGTAAAGACTAATTTGTCCTTATAATTATAAAAAAAAATTATCTAAATAACATAAATTTGATTAACTAATAAAATTTTAAAAAATAATTACATAAATAAGAAATTAATATATAAAATAATAAATTTATATAAATTTAATAATTAATAAATTATATTCAAAATATAATTTCATAGATAAAATTTAATATATACATCTAAATTTAATAATTATTAAAATTATATTAAAAAGATAATTTTATAAATAAAAAATTAATATGTGCATCCTCATATATGCTTAGTAATGATATTAAAAATTAATTTTTATAATTTAATTAATATTAATATATACAAAATGTTAATAACTAATAAATTATTCAAACAAGTATCAAATATAATCATGTCTTTATATGTCATTTTGCTTGTTCAAATAATCAAACAGCTATCAGCTATCAATTAATTTTACCAAACACTTTTATACAATCAGCTAGTGTAATTAGCTAGTCAAATAAGCTAATGTAATTCGTTATCAGCTATCTGTTAATTGCCAAACATAGTCTTATTATTTTATAATTAAATTAAAATACAAAATAAATTATTTAAATTTATGCGTGAGAGCTGAGATTCTCAGCGTAAATGTACTTTTCTCATTGCAAAAAAAAAAGTTGTTAGCCGATCACTTTCTAATGAAAAGCATGTGGACTTAAAGAAGACAATAGAACCATATGTTATTGGGTAATTCCTATTTTATGACCCGAATCCGACGTACTCGGCGTGTTCATCACCCGAGGTCGGCAAATATTCTCTCTCATAAGTGTGTTAATTGAATTTAGGTTACTATTCGATCAAGTCAAATTGAGTTCTTTAAATTTTTATTCAAATTAAATTATAAATATTTATAATATTATAATACTAATTAATTTTAATTTAAATGATTTTCTATAATTATATACCATATATAATTATATATATATATATATATTGATATAATATCATACAAAATTAAGAGATTGGACTCCAACTTAAAAATAAATTCACTAATTATTAAAATTTTGGGTAAATTACATAAATGGTTTCTCGGCTATGACCCAATTCTTTTTTGAGTCCCCTAACTATGAGAGGTCACAAACAGGTCCATCGACTAATCGCGACTAACAAATCTATCCAATTCTGTTACAAAATAAACGACTGATGATGTGACAGTTAATAAAATCTGTATAATAACAAATTTAACCCTTAACCTTTACATCTTATTTTAATTTGGTCTTAAATTTAAAATTTTAGCTCTCAACATTTAAATATTACTATATTTTAGTCTCTTGAATCTTAAATTGCATCTACTTCCCTTCTAAAAACAAAAACTATGCATCTCCTGCTATAGGTAGCTCATCGTAGATCGCTAGCGTAAACATCAATGAAGTTTTTGATTCTCTAACGATTTTCCACTGCTCATACAAATGAGTAGGGGTGGGCAAAAAACCCAATTACCCAGTCTCGGTTCCAGACCCGGTGGATTTTTGCATGAAACTGGTTCCGGTGGGACTGGGACTAGATCCAAAATTTAGGTCTCGGTTGCGATTGGGACCAGATCCTGATTTTCTGGGCCGGTACCCGATGGATACCCAATGGGACCGAGACCAGTACCGGGTACCTAGTATTGGTCTGGTACCGAGTGGCGTTGAAGAGGTTGGAAACAATTGAAGGCACTCTTTTATTTCTCCTTATCAAACTTTCTGGTGGTCTTGCTTGCAATAGATAGAGTTCTGTAGTTTATTCTTTCTCTTTATGTATGAATATTATGATTATGACTCATTTTAAGACTTCAACCTTCAAGCATACAATATTCTGATTTTGTTATTTAATATTATTATTGATGGTCGGAAATTTTTTCTCATGCTAATCAAATTTTATTAATAGTAGACCAATTGATTGGGTACCCGATACTGGTACCGATTCCCACTACTGTCGGGATCAGTTCCTGAAATCTGGAACCTGGTCTACCCGGGACCGAGACTGGTTCCAGTTTCCAAGAATCGGTGGCAAGAGAGACCAAGACCAATTATGGGGAAAATTAGCTGGGTACCCAGTCTTGTCCACCCCTACAAATGTAGTTGCAGATTGCTATTGTTAACATCAATGAATATTTTTTTTTGAAGGGAAGAAGATGAAATTTAGGATTTAAGGGACTAAAATGTTGCAATATTTAAATATTGCTGACACGCGTTGTTACTTGCGTCAAAATAAATCCTTAAACTCAAATAAATAATTAAAAAAATAATATAGCGAGAGAAAGGGTCGATCCACAGAGACTAGGGAGTTCAACACCTATTCGTTTTGACTTAGACCAAGAAACCTGCAAATAATAAAAATGAGGGTTTAATAAACTAATTCGAGTAATGGAAGTATAATAAAAGCGAAAAGAAATATTGAAATAAAATATGGAATGAATTAGCCTCAAGCTTCGCTTTGCCACAACTCTTCTCGATCACGGAAATGGAATTTGCTTCAACCTTCTTGCCGGTTACAGTCTACAAGGCCCAACCCTTGTAACTTGCTTCTCTACGGTAAACTCAATTCCCATGGAAATCCTTGAAATCAAGTGCTAAGTTGATTAGCTACAACCATCGAAGCTAACACAAGTCTGCATTAGTGCTGGAGAAGCTCGTGCTCGGATAGTTGTCTCGACGAGAATCGCTTCCGATTTTGATTCCCCTTAGTGGACCGCCACTAAGTTTGTTCTTAGGGAGTTGAATTTGCTACAAGCCTATTCTCGTCCCCAACGGTGGATCTGAACCACTTCTAATCCGATGACGCCTTCGGAATGAAATAATTGAGATGCCTAAAGGTTAGGCTGATTGCCTAACCAATTTTACAGAGAATCAAAAAAAGAAAAGTTGGAGGAATGAAGAACTCTTCTAATCTCACAAGGTAAGTCGGGTTTGGCGTTGCTTTTGGCTAAGGGAAATTTAGCTAAGCATGGTTGGTGAAGAAACCATACTTAGTTTTAACAAAGGAAAAGAAAAATAAAAACCAATGAAGGTAAAAGAAAAGAGATATATTTAAGATCAAGATAAATGAAGAACAAGAGTGAATTCCATGATGAGTTTCACCCCCAAAGTGGGGTATTTATAGTAGTCTAAAATCCTAAAAATCACTCCAAAGTGATAAAGATAAATTCTAAAACAATTCAAATTAATTACATAAGATAATGATAAAGTTTAAAATTTAAATCCCGATGATAAGCAAGTTGATATGCGACTGATAAGTTATCACGCAGCTGACGCCGGCTTCTAGAAGGTGCTGACGTGGTGTCCAGTCAGCATTCATGCCTCAGTTCATGCCCAACATCCCAGCCACGAATCCGGATTTTCTGCAGTTCTCAGCCTTTTCCTGTTTGTTCTGCATCCGCCAAGTCCTTCATGAGAAAACACGAAATATCCCACAATTAAGATCCACAAATCATCAATTTAAGCACAATTAGGAATAAAACGACGACTAAACTAGTTACTCATCAAATTCCTCCTCACTTATCCGATGCTTGCTCTCAAGTATCAAAAAATTAAACAAATCTAAGCTCAAGTTGTCATCCTTAATTTCACAAAGTCTCAAAGTTTCCGGTATGACTAAGTATCTAAACATGAAAGAAAATAAAAGGAGCAAAAGAGAAATGGCGGGACTTAGAAATAATTTTAGCAAAACGACATTCAAATACCATGTTAACAACAATGATGCAAACCAAGTACCCCTCACAAGGAATCGCTCATGTCACTCAAAGTGTTTAAGGGTAGAGAAAATCACTCGAGCCAAAATTAATTAGAGCATTACCATAGGCTTGTGGTTAAATCTAAGTTCCACTACTAAGTATGAATGCAATGCAAAAATCAAGAGGTCTTTTAAAAGGGTTGTAACGAGGGGTAAGGTTTGGGTAGGATAAAGGCCGAAAAAAAGGGATTAAAATTCAAGACAAAAATCATCCCAAAATTCTTATTCGAAACTATTTTTTTCATTCGAATCAAAACTGTGAAACTGCATTGCTTATTCCCCTTTTTTGCTGTGCAGATTTGAATAAATTATGCACTGTATTTTCCTGCAGTTTTTTCTCTGGTGCATATTCGAACCATTTTCTGCACTTATATTTTTTTGCAGTGTATTTTCTGCACTGTTGGACTGCACTGTTTGAAATTGCTTTTATTTTTTTGCAGTGTTGATTCAAATCTGTTTTTTCCTTTTTTTTGAGACAATTTTGTCTTGAGAAAGGGTGACAAAATGAGGGAAAAAACATAATTGGTGTGAGTTAAATAATAAGGTAATCCAAAGAAAAAGGTTAAGGCTCAAAATTGTTTCACTAAGGGATAATAACAAGGGGTGGGCTTTTGGGGGAGAGAATGGGGCTAAACCTAATGCCTCTATCATATTAATGCATCGCAATCAAAAATGTAATCTCGAAAAGTATTTAAACCACAAGTTCTAGAATGCAACTAATTAGCTAGGCACACTCAAAGAAACAAAGAGCAGAAATAATGCATGCTCATTAGGCTCAAAAGCTCTCATGAATTGTCTTGTGTACATAGGTAAGCATCATGTCAATTAACGAAGTAAGGAATGTCATGACAAGTGTTATAAGAAAAATTCCAAGCATGCCATAATCTATTATGCAACCAAAAATTTCTAACAAGAAAAATACCAAAGTCATACGGAAACAAAGGGACTAGGTGAAACAAAGGAAATCAAAAAGTAACTTAAATTTAAATAAAATCAAAAACAAGAGAACAAGCAATCATGAGAATTTGGCATGGATACTCACTCCCCCTCACTTTAAGCATGATGTCCCATTATGCAAATAAAAATGAAAGAGAGGGAATGAGGAAACTCCCTGGACTAGTTTCGACCACGAAGTCTGGCGAAAGCATGCGACAACACCCTCCTAGGACAAGGGGCTCTGGCCGGTTGGGGAGACGACGAGCTTGCTCTCTGGTCCAGACCATGGTGGTGGCGGCCGGTGTTTTTCGAACGTGAAGGAGATGAGAACAAGGGATGGTGCGGCTAGTTGAAGTATATCAGCTGGAATTATCTAGGTTCGTGATTTCTGGTGCTATTGTGCATCATGTCATCGTCTCTCTTTTTACATGTCACCGTGTGTAACAAAAAAAATGTTTCGTGATGCTTTAATTCGACCAATACCGCAGTTTAACGCTTGATTCAAAAAAAACTTGGGTTCCTGAAAAATAAAATAAATTAAAACAAAAAATTTAAAAAAAAATAAAATAAAACAAAACAAAACGAATAATAATAATAATAATAACTTAGCGAATGAAAAATAAAAATAGGTTGCCTTCCATTCAGCGCTTTATTTAACGTTGTTTAGCTCGACGACCTAGTTCAGACTACAGGCACTGCGTCAAATACTTTTTCCACTTCTTGCGCACAACTTTTTAAATCGCTCCTAGTATTCCTATAAGGATTCGATATCCTTTTGTTGAATGCTCAGGATACTGCGCCTCATTTTGCTCGCTTTTGCCGCAGGGAAGAACCTGTCAAGAAAGAGTTTAGCCATATCAGTCCAATTTGTACCAGAGTTGGGAGGTAAATCAAATAACCAATCCATTGCGATATCTGCTAAAGAAAATGGAAAAACTCTAAGTTTAATTTGGTCATCGGATACTCCATGAGGTTTTGTGCTTAGACAAACCATATGAAATTCCTACAAATGTTTATGCGAATTTTCGTTCGGCAGGCCATGGAAAGTAGGTAAAAGGTGAATCAAACCATTTTTTAACATGAATGGTGTTGTGTCATTCGGGAAGGTAATGCACATCGGCTATTGTCCATCGGGTATCGCATTTAGCTGGCGAATAGTTTGATCTCCATCTCCCATCGGATTCGGTTCTTCGTTGGTATGATCGAAATTCGACTCTGCTTCAGATGTGATTTCTAGATCGCGTTCAACTCTTTGTTGGCGTTGTTTGTTCTTCTTTTCTCGAAGTGTTTGTACGTGTAACTTTCGGGCTAGTGCTTCGATTTCTGGGACGTAATCAACTTGTTCTCTCGGATTACTCCTAGTCATAAATCAGTAAAGAACGATATTAGTAACTTTGCCGTAGTCCCCGGCAACGACGCCAATTTTGATACGCATCGTTACTTGCGTCAAAATAAATCCTTAAACTCAAATAAATAATTAAAAAATAATATAGCGAGAGTAAGGGTCGATTCACAGGGACTAGAGAGTTCCAACACCTATTTGTTTTGACTTAGATCAAGAAACCTGCAAATAATAAAAATGGGGGTTTAATAAACTAATTCGAGTAATGGAAGTATAATAAAAGCGAAAAGAAATATTGAAATAAATTATGGAATGAATTAGCCTCAAGCTTCGCTTTGCCACAACTCTTCTCGATCACTGAAATGGATTTTGCTTCAACCTTCTTGCCTGTTACAGTCTACAAGGCCCAACCCTTATAACTTGCTTCTCTACGGTAAACTCAATTCCCAGGGCAATCCTTGAAATAAAGTGCTAAGTTGATTAGCTGCAGCCATCAATGCTAACACAAGTCTGCATTAGTGCTGGAGAAGCCCGTGCTCGGATAGTTGTCTTGACGAGAATCGTTTCCGATTTTGATTCCACTTAGTGGACCGCCACTAAGTTTGTTCTTAGGGAGTTGAATTTGCTACAAGCCTATTCTCGTCCCCAACGGTGGATCTGAACCACTTCTAATCCGACGACGCCTTCAGAATGAAACAATTGAGATGCATAAAGGTTAGGTCGATTGCCTAACTAATTTTACAGAGAATCGAAGAAAGAAATGTTGGAGGAATGAAGAACTCTTCTAATCTCACGAGGTAAGTCGGGTTTGGCGTTGCTTTTGGCTAAGAGAAATTTAGTTAAGCATGGTTGGTGAAGAAACCATACTTAGTTTTAACAAAGGAAAAAAATAAAAACCAATAAATGTAAAAGAAAAGAGATATATTTAAGCTCACGATAAATGAAGAACAAGAGTGAATTCCATGATGAGTTTCACCCCAAAGTGGGGTATTTATAGTAGTCTAAAACCCTAAAAATCACTCCAAAGTGATAAAGATAAATTCTAAAATAATTCAAATTAATTACATAAGATAATGATAAAGTTTAAAATTTAAATCCCGATGATAAGCAAGTTGATATGCGGCTGATAAGTTATCACGCTGTTGACGTCGACTTCTAGAAGGTGCTGACGTGATGTCCAGTCAGCATTCATGCCTCAGTTCATGCCCAAAATCCCAACCACGAATCTGGATTTTCTACAGTTCCCAGCCTTTTCCTGTTTGTTCTGCATCCACCAAATCCTTCATGAAAAAACACGAAATATCCCACAATTAAGATCCACAAATCACCAATTTACTCACAGTTAGGAATAAAACGACGACTAAACTAACTGCTCATCAATTGAGAGATAAAATTTTAAATTTAAGACTAAATTAAAATAAAATGTAAAAGTTGAGGGTTTAATCTGTTATTATATATATATATTATTAACTGTCGTGTCATGAACCGTTTATTTTTTAATTAATTTGGATTAATTTGTTAATTGCGATTAGTCGGGAGACCTATTTGTAACTTTTCGTAGTCAAAGAACTCAACTAAGAATTAAATTATAATTTAGGGATTATTTATATATTTTATCCTAAAATTTTCAAATTATTCAAGTTTTCATTTTATAACAAAAAGAAAAAACTTTATTAAAAATCGACTCCAGTCAAGTTTTTTCCCATCAGTTGAATAATTCAGTTTTTTGTACTTAATGTACAGATGCCGCGCCGCTTTCATGCCGAGTTAATCATTACTTGAAAGTCTTCGTTATTGTTTATTCGATCAAGCTTAGCCTAGCCACGGACAAACACATTTCTTTCTCCTTTTATCCTTCTCTGCATCTCCAACGAAATCTCTCTCTCATATTTATGCTCTGTTTGTGTTTGTGTTTGTTTTAAGTTCTGAGTTATCTTTCTCCGAACAGATTTTTCGGTTTCGCATTCCAATGGCAGCATCGGCAACTTCCAGCATTCCAATGGCAGCAGCAAGGCCCTGCATTTCATCTTCTGACGGAGCTGTCATGGGGGGTGCTACCGTTCTATGTGTCAATTCCAAAACTTTGTCATGGAATAAGCTAACAAGTGCTTGCAAAATATCACCGTCTCGAGTAAAGTTTAACAAGGTTGTGACAAAGGCAATGTCTGAATCTAGTGAAGATTTGCTTGTTTCCGGGTTGCCAATTGACTTGAAGGGTCCGATTCGGTTTCGCCAATCCTTTCGCCTTTGTTCGTAATTTCGTAAATAGTCTAAACTTTTTGATGCTAGAATGTTGCTTCCTGCAGGTAAAAGGGCGTTTGTTGCCGGTGTTGCCGATGACAATGGATTTGGCTGGGCAATAGCAAAATCTCTTGCTGCTGCAGGTGCTGAAATTCTAGTGGGGACATGGGTTCCAGTATGTAAATTACACCTTTGTAGGCCTTATCTATGCTTTTTTACTGGTCTTGAAAAAACAGCAACGTGCTGACGAAGATGCTTCCCTTGTAGGCTTTGAACATATTTGAAACCAGCTTGCAACGTGGGAAGTTTGATGAATCACGCAAGTAAGGGCCGGTTATATGTTCAGATATAGTGGATGATCCTGAATTAATGACCTTTTTTCTGATAGGAGTTGTTATTTCAGATTGCCTGGTGGCTCTTTAATGGAGATTACGAAAATATATCCCTTGGATGCAGTCTTTGACAACCCTGATGATGTACCTGAAGATGTAATGGATTAAGTTTGTCAACTCTCTAGATATTGCACATTTTGACAAACTCCAATCATCTTAATGAACTTTTTCATCCTGTTGTTTCGTGCAGATAAAATCGAACAGGCGTTATGCAGGATCCACAAATTGGACTGTTCAGGTATGTGTCAAACATATCCGGTAGAAGTAACTTTTAGAGCAAGTAATCATGAATGCATGCCTGAATTTCATCCTATGTTACTTCTTATATGTTGCAGGAAGTTGCCGAATCTGTTAAACGGGATTTTGGTAGCATCGACATCCTCGTTCATTCGCTAGCTAATGGGCCAGAAGTATAGCAGCTCCAAGCTTCGAAATGCTAATTGGTTTTAGTTTTAGCTTTATTCTCTGTTCTTACAATCAATTGTTCGTTAACAGGTCAGTAAACCTCTACTGGAGACATCCCGGAACGGTTATCTTGCAGCGTTATCTGCTTCGAGTTACTCCTATGTATCTTTACTCAAACACTTTCTCCCGTTAATGAATCCAGGCATGTCTGGTCTATTCTTTGTTCATTAGACATGTTCTTTTGGTCTCTTAGTCTATTTTTCTGTTCCGATAACAAGCGATTGCCCATGCAGGAGGTTCTTCGATCTCCCTTACACATGTTGCTTCCGAGCGAATAATTCCCGGGTATGATTGCTATTCTTTGTTTCCCCAGTATTCAATAAACAAAGTCATACTCATTGTTCATTGACAAAAAGTCTCGAACAATGTGGTATGCAGATACGGTGGAGGTATGAACTCTGCTAAAGCTGCACTAGAAAGTGACACAAGAGTGAGTTCTAATCTCCTTTTCCCTACACAACTAAGTTTAACTCGATTGCACATTTAGTTTCCGAATCCGGCGTATCTATGTTTCTCGACTCATTTTCAGGTTCTCGCTTTCGAAGCAGGAAGAAAACACAAGATTAGGGTCAACACAATATCTGCAGGTACAAGTCTTTGCTCTAAGACCATGTTCATGTTCTTTTTCCCAGTACATAGTGTCCATAACCCGGGGCATCTAATAAACAGGTCCTCTAAGAAGTCGGGCGGCAAAAGCAATCGGATTCATCGATACGATGATCGAATATTCATTGGCCAATGCACCTCTCCAGAAAGAACTCGCTGCAGGTGATTTGGAGGAAGTAGAAAGATTAAAAAGACTTGTTTTGTTTTTGGTTTTTTTGATGAGTTATATGGAATTGATGGAACAGATGAGGTGGGGAATACTGCAGCGTTCTTGGCATCACCTTTGGCTTCAGCAATAACAGGTGCTGTTGTATTTGTTGACAATGGACTCAATGCAATGGGGGTTGGTGTTGACAGTCCCATTTTTAAAGACCTCAACATTCCAGGCAACACCCATTAACCTTATTGAGCCGAACTGACCTATGCTTTAAGCAGAGACGGTTTAAAGATTTGTTAAAATAAGCTCTCAATTTAAAAAGTTGGTTGTATTTTGATTTTATGTGTGTGCTGTATACTCTGACTTTTGAGTAAAGAGTTTGTATAATATTATTTAAAATTTATGAATTATAATAATATTTTATTTTCGTTGTGCGTTTTATTATTAGTCTATACTAATATTATATTTTTCCCTTTAAGTATCTAGATTAACTTATTTTGGCCCCTTTCTCTGAAAGCGATGTACGAACACTTTTATTGCATGTATCCAAAACCACTCATGACTCTAAGGTTCGTTTAATTGGTCATGGGTTTTAAAAAGTTGTCGTTGCGTAATATAAAGTAGGTTAAATATGGAGCTTTCATAAGGCCGTACCCTTTTTTTTACAAAGCCGCCGCACTTTCTTTTTAGGATTTTTAATTTAGCCGAATCTCTGTCGTTTGTAGGCATATAAACGAACGAAAGTGTGTTCATGTTCGTTCGTTTAATATTAGTTGAACAAATAAACGACTATGAACATAAATGAACACAAATTTTTTGTTCGTGTTCGTAATGTAGCTTGTTCGTGTTCATTCATGGTCGTTCGTTTAAATGATAAACTAATATAAACGAACACAAAAATGAACATAAACGGGTACAAACAAACATATATAATGTGTTAAATATTTAATATTTTGTATTAAATGAACATATATAATTCAATTAAATAACCGATTTTAAACCAAATTAATCAATAATTAAAATATGAAAATCATTAACTGAAACCTAAAATTATCTAATAGATTAACCAATTTTGTTTTGGTTCGGTCGTTTAGTTCGATTTAACCAAACAATGAACACCCTAGACATACGTGAATAAACTTAAATGAACATAAAAGAACGAGCATAAACGAACACAAACGAACTGATAAGTTCTCAAATGTGACGTACTTCATTTGCTATTTTTCTAGTTATTAGGACTTCTTGCTGCTTAATACATGCTGTTTTTGTTATATTTTGTGCATGGACCCAATTCTGAAAATAGCAGTAAAAAGGAGGCATTTTTGCAATTTTTATTATAATTCTGTCATGACTGGCATCGTGTGCACGACACTAGGCACGACGCGTCTGACGTGGCAACCTCTAGAAGATCCTGGAATGTTCCGAGAGAAGATCCGATCATATTATCAGTTCTATCCGTTTGGTTTTATTTTGAATTTTAAAAACATTTGAATTTGAATTGTTATTTTCTTATCTCTTATCCTTGTAATCTAAGCCTATAAATACCAACCTTTGGTGAAGGCTTAAGAGCATCTTCTTAGCTTTGAGTATTTTTATCTTTTCCTTTGTAAATATTTTATAGCTTTAATTTAAGTTCTTTTCCTTTATTTTCTTGCTTCGTTTGTTTTATGTCATTTAATTACTTTTCTAAAATCAAGTTAAGTATGATAATCAATATCATGCTTAGCTAAATCTTTTAAGCCAAGAAACAGCCAAGCCAATTAGATTCGTGAGAATTGAACTTTGCTTAAATTCTTTTGGGAAATCATTTTTATCTTTCTGATTAGATAGTTTGGCAATCGGCCTTACTAAAAGTTTTTAACCGTTTTTTAAATCAAAAAGGGCCCGTTGGTCTGAAATCGCTTAATAACACAGTTGGGAGGAAGGATCGACCTGTGGTAATTTCGACTTCCTATGAACACTCTTAGCGGCGGTCTGCTAAGGAAAGATAAAATCAGAAGCGATTCTTTTTAGACAATTTCTGAGTCGGATTTTTCCTGCTTTTATTCTAAATATTTTAACAGCGATAGACATGGTTGATTTATTTAAGAACCATCTTTCGAAGGTAGACTTGAGAGGATTGGTTACTCGAGAGAGAAACAAGTTACGACGGGTTGGGCCTCGTAGACTGTAACCGACATGATCCCCAAAATAAAAATCTATTTCAGTGATCGAAAGAATTGAAGGAGCTGGTTCGAGGCTATTTCACATACTTGATTTTTCTTATTCTTTTTACATCTGCATTTAAATCTTGCTATTTCATTTTCGTCCAATATCATATCACTTCCCCTCATTTTATTTACTTATTTTGCAGATATTTCTGGAAGTAATAATCGAAGCAGTCTTCAGTCAATAATTCCAGCTAATCTCTCTGTGGATCGACCCTCTTTCCTATATCTATTTAATTTTTTTATTCTATTATTTATTGAAAGAGGTTAATTTATTTATTTATTTTTGACCGGTTAAACGACGACTTGTCAAAATTGGCGCCGTTGCCGGGGATATTTACTTTTGGCACTTTTGACTGATTTTATTTTTTTATGACCAGGAAAAACCCGGGTACTTTAGCTCCATACAACCCGAAAATCGAAGCAAGCGCTCGTAGAACTCACGGCGAAACACTTCGACGAAAGAAACAACAACAAAGCACACGACGATCCGAACAAGAATCCACTTCCGAAACCACACTAGTCGAAGAACCTACACAAGAACCTAAACTGATGGCGGACCAAACGATCCGACAACTAAATGTCGCCCCTACTGTGCAACAACCACCCTGCATCGCTTTTCCTCAGGGCGATACTCCTTTCCAGCTCAAAACGGGATTAATTCACCTACTCCCTACTTTTAATGGCCTCCCTTATGAAAGCCCACATAAACACCTTGCCGAATTTCATATGGTCTGCAGCAGCATGAAATCGCAAGGGGTCTTAGAGGACCAAATAAAACTAAGGGCTTTTTGACACGCATCGTATAGTGTCAAAAATAAAACCTTAAACTCAAATAAATAAGAATTAAAATAATATAGCGAGAGTAAGGGTCGATCCGCAAGGAATAGGAATTCTAACACCTTTCGTTCTGACTTAGACCATGAAACCTGTAAAAAATAAAAGGGGGATTTTAGAGAAGTGATTTGAGTGATAAAGAATAATAATAATAAGAATGTAAAATAAATATTGAAAATGGATTATGGATTGAATTAGCCTCAAGCCACGCTTTGCCACGACATCTTCGATCACTGAAATTGATATTTCTTCAACTTTCTTGCCGGTTACAGTCTACAAGGCCTAACCCTTGCAACTTACTTATCTTGAGTAAATTCGACTCCCAGGGCAATCCTTGAAGTCAAGCTATAGTGAGTTAGCTACCAATCGATGCTAACTCAAATCTGAGTTGGTGCTGGAGAAGCCCGTGCTCGGATAATCGTCTCGATGAGAATTGTTTCCGATTTTGATTCCCTTAGTGGACTTCCACTAAGTTTGTTCTTAGGGAGTTGAATTGGCTACAAGCTTTTCCTCGTCCCCAACGATGGATCTAAACCACTTCAACCTGATGCGCGCTCTCGGAATGAAATAAGTGAGATGCCTAAAGATTAGGTCGATTGCCTAATCAATTTTACAGAGAATCTAAAAAAGAGTTGTTGAAGGATTGAAGCACTTTTCTAATCTCACGAGTTTAGTCGGGTTTGGCGTTGCTTTTGGCTAAAGAGGATTTAGTTAAGCATAGTTGGTGAAGAAACCATACTTAATAAAATAAAGAAATAAATGGAGAAAAATAAAAATGGAGAAAATAGAGAGCTTTTATTAAACTCAAGGAAGAAGAGAACAATGAATAACTGATGATCTAACTCACCCCCAAAGTGGGGTATTTATAGTAGCTGAAAACCCTAAAAAATTAAAATGATAAATCCCAAATTTAAATTAAATTACATAAGATAATTATCCAAAGTTTGAATTTTAAAAATTAAAATCCGGATGATAAGCGGCTTGATAAGCTATCATTGTTGCTGACATCAGCTTCTAGAAGGTGCTGACATGGCTCTCAGTCAACATTCATGCCCTGGTTCATGCCCATGAATCTGCCCACGACTCTAGTATTTTCTGCAGCATTCCAGCTTATTTCTAGCATCACGTAACCTGCATGAAATCAACATAAAACAGCCCAGTTAAGTCCTTCAAACTTATATTTAAATCAAAATAAGGACAAAAAACATAACCAAAATAAATACTTATCACTTTTCCTTTTTTCTTAGCCGGAACGGCTAAAGAGTGGTTATTTTATTTACCTCCGAATTCGATTAATACATGGTCTGACCTTTCTCGTGTTTTTCTTGACAGATACTTCCCTGCGGCAAAAGCGACAGAAATTAGGCGAAACATATTGGGTATCCAACAAATGCACGATGAATCCCTATATGAATATTGAGAGAGATTCAAAAAGTTGTGTGCGAGTTGTCCGCAACATGGCTTATCCGAGCAAACACTCCTTCAATACCTATATGAAGGAATGTTACCAATGGACAAAAAGATGGTAGACGCAGCAAGTGATGACGCGCTCGTTAACATGACCCCTATTGCAGCGAGAACATTAATCTCCACAATGGCTGCTAATTCGCGGCAATTTGGTTCTGCAAGTGAACCCAGTCGACGAGTTCAAACAGTAAGCACAATTTCATTAGAAAATAAGATAGATAATTTGACTAATATTGTGTATTCTCTTGTTTCAGGGGAGTTAGGAGCTGCTAAGGTATGTGGAATATGCATTATGCCAGATCACGCAACCGACTTATGCCCATTGCTGCGGGATACATCTGGTGCCCAAGTTAACACCGTACACAACTTTCCCAGACCTCCCCAAAGACCCTATAACTGACATAGCAATACGTTCAATCCTGGTTGGAGAGATCATCCAAACTTGAGCTACGGTAATCAGAACCCGAATTACCAACCTAGGCAACAACTTCTCCCACCAAAACCAAGCACCCCAAAAATCCTCGCTTGAGTCTATTGTTGAGAGATTGACAATTTTGCAGGAAAAATTCCAAACCCAAACACAATCCCATCTCCAGCAAATCGACAAACAAATAAGCCAACTAGCTTAAGTTGTTAGCCGTCTAGAATCCCAGGGAAAGTTACCATCTCAAACCAACCCAAGGGAAAACGTTAGCGCGATAACTTTGCGTAGTGGAACAGTGATAACACCTAAACCGCCCAAGCAAGATGAGCGAAAATCTGACGAACCGGGAAACTCTTCGGAAGACCAGAACGACAAGTCTCCTCTCACCACAGGTAATGCCAAATCTAAAATTTTTGTTTCTACTTACGAACATGTTCCTCCTTTTCCAGGTAGATTGGCGAAACGAGATAAAAAGGAGGAAGAAAAGGAAATTTCAGATATATTCAAGAAAGTGGAAACTAATATTCCACTTCTTGATGTTATTCAGAAAGTGCCCAAATACGCAAGGTTTCTGAAGGACTTATGCACAAACCGAAGGCGACTATCCGGAAAAGAAAAAGTTAACCTTGGTGAAAATATTTCGGCCATCTTTCAAAAGCCATTGTCGCCAAAGTACAAGGACCAAGGTATGTTTGCGATTCCCTGTAAAATTGGGAATGTTGGGATAAAAAGAGCGATGTGCGATTTAGGCGCATCTATCAACGTCATTCCGTTAAGCGTTTACAACAAAATTTCGACTGAACCATTGAAAGAAACGCGAGTGACGGTTCAATTAGCCGATCAATCAGTCATCTACCCCGAGGGAGTACTAGAAAATGTGTTGGTACAGGTAAAAAATCTTATTTTCCCTGCTGATTTTTATATTATTGACATGGAAAATGATCGCAGCAATAACGGATCCGAAATATTGCTTGGCCGACCTTTCCTATCAACCGCGCATACAAAGATTGATGTTCGCGACGGCATCTTAACTATGGAATTTGATGGGGAAGTAGTTAAATTTGATATGTATAAAGCTATGAAGTATCCTGATTCGGTCGCAAGTTTAAATTTCGTTGATACTATAGATCTGTTAGCTGATGATTTGATCGAAATTGATTTGTGTTATGACTTTTTTAGGGAATTCGCGGATCTCGACGATGAAAATATAGGCAAAATCATTTCAACTCTTTCTTCCCTTTCTGATTTTCGATTAATTCCAACTCGATCTAAACATTTTCCCTCAATTTTGCAGGAACCAAAGCCGAAGTTAGATCAATTCAATTATATATTTTTAGGCGACAACTAAACTTTGCCAATCATCATCTTGAGTAAGTTGTCGCATCGGGAAGGAGGTAAAAGCTTAGTTGTTGTTTTGCGCGCAAATAAAAAGATGAAGGAAGGCGTTAAAACGACAAGGTATGGACATCACCGTTTATTTGAAGACCTTTCTTTTGAAGAACCAAAAATTTAGCAAAGGTTGTCGAGCTTAACAACAATAAACAAAGCGCTAAATGGGAGGCAACCCATTGGTTTATTTTTTTCGTCAATTTTTTTAATTTAATTTATGTTTCTTTATTTTTCATTTTCCTTCTTTTTAATTGCCTTAATAAATTTTCCTTTGTAGGATTCTTTTCGCATGCAGCAGGCCGAGCATCACACTTCAACTAAAGTGCACTGTTTCATTAATGAGGTGTATTTTAGCACACTCAATGAGCGGTACACGTTAGCCCAACCCCCTTTCCCCTTGGCATATCGTCCGATTTTCCCTGATTTTCCCTTTTCCCCTCCCTTTCTTTCTTTCCCGCAACACCAAACCCCAACACCCAGCCGCAAAAACTCACCCAGCCGATTCACTCAGCCACGCCGACTTCACCATGCCCCACACCTCCTCCTCGCCGTGGTGGTCGACAACGGCAAGCCCCATCCCCCAACCGTCAGCCGCCATTCGCATCTCTCCAACAGCACCGCTGGACCAAGCTCTAGTCGCTGTCCACCTCCCCCACGATCACTATCACCGTCATTCCGCTCTATGCCAACGGTTGACTCAATTTCATCACTCACGGGGAGTATATTTTATTTTTTTACCCTTATTTGCTCATCATTTTCTTTATTTTTATTTTGAATTGGGGCAATTCATTTAAGTGAGGGGAGGGTGCAAAACCACTTGTCCTATGCTTGTTTGATGTATGATCAGTTTAGACTTAACCTTTAGTATGTTTCCAATTGGCATCAATTGCTTGCTCTCCAACATGTTTAAAATTTTGAAAATGGATTTTGACAATCATTTGCAGTTTGACATCTCTCCCTAATTGCTTTACTTGTGTTAGAATTCTCGCCTAGCTTAATCAAATTAGCCCAATTTTGTAAGATTTGAGCCTTGGGCATGCATTCTTCATATTATGCTCGTTTCTTTTGCTTGAGAGTGTCATCTTGAATTTTAGGAATCTAGAACTTGTGGCTTGCTTACGATTTGAGACTACACTAAGAACGAGGTGCTTTAAAATGATTTAGGCATTAGGTTTTAACCTCTTCCCTTCCCTTCCCTCCCTTTTATTTTAATTTACCCTTTCTCATCGCCTAGTGAGCCTTTGTAAGCCTTACATCTCATTCCTTTGACTTAACCATTTCAATTGATCAAATGCTAGAATCTTTATTAGACATGAAGGAGATACTTTTCAAATAAGGGCAGAATTTTTCCCAGAAAAAAATGAGAAAAAAAAAAGAAAAACAGAATAAAAGGAAGCAATTGCTTCGAAAAAAAGAAAATATAAAAAAGAAGAAAACAGTTTCGAAAAAAAAGAAAAATATGTGTTTGCTTGCCCATTTTTAGCTCCTCTTTTTGTCTCCATTGCTTATTGTTTGAAATATCTTGCATTGATCATCTTTTTTTGCTTTTTTCATCTTTCTATCCTTTTTCTAAACCCACATTACACCTTGAACAAAAGACCTAATGATTTTTGCACCTCGATTCTATTAAAGTAGTGAAGAATTGAACTTGTTACAAGCCTATGGAAACCTTTATTCATGATTGACTTTGAGTGTTTCTGCTTCATCTTTCCCTTAAACACTTTGAGTGCTCTTGAGTGTATCTTGGTGAGGATTAAGACTAGGATGAGTAAGGCTAATGCTTGTTAGGTGATTAGGAGGGTGGAGGGCTGTAATGATTGTTGTTGCTTGCATGTTGTACTTTTTCAAATATTTTCGATGCTTGTGATGGTTTGAGGATTTCATTCTTTGGTTCATGTTTTTTCGAACATACTTGAGGACAAGTATGAGACAAGTGAGGGAGAATTTGATAAGTTCTCAAATGTGACGTACTTCATTTGCTATTTTTCTAGTTATTAGGACTTCTTGCTACTTAATACATGATGTTTTTGTTATATTTTGTGCAGGGACCCAATTCTGGAAATAGTAGTAAAAATGGGGTATTTCTGCAATTTTTATTATAATTCTGTCATGACTGCATCATGAGCACGACACTAGGCACGACGCGTCTGACGTGGCAGTGATGTGGCAACCTCTAGAAGATCCTGGAATGTTCTGAGAGAAGATCCGATCATATTATCAGTTCTATCTGTTTGGTTTTATTTTGAATTTTAAAAACATTTGAATTTGAATTGTTATTTTCTTATCTCTTATCCTTGTAATCTAAGCCTATAAATACCAACCTTTGGTGAAGGCTTAAGAGCATCTTCTTAGCTTTGAGTATTTTTATCTTTTCCTTTGTAAACATTTTATAGCTTTAATTCAAGTTCTTTTCCTTTATTTTCTTGCTTCGTTTGTTTTATGCCATTTAATTACTTTTCTAAAATCAAGTTAAGTATGATAATCAATATCATGCTTAGCTAAATCTTTTAAGCCAAGAACCAGCCAAGTCAATTCGATTCGTGAGAATTGAACTTTGCTTAAATTCTTTTGGGAAATCGTTTTTATCTTTCTGATTAGATAGTTTAGCAATCGGCCTTACTAAAAGTTTTTAACCGTTTTTCAAATCAAAAAGGGCTCGTTGGTCTGAAATCGCTTAAAACACAGTTGGGAGGAAGGATCGGCCTGTGGCAATTTCGACTTCCTATGAACACTCTTAGCGGCGGTCCGCTAAGGAAAGATAAAATCAGTAGCGATTCTTTTTAGACAATTTCTGAGTCAGGTTTTTCCTACTTTTATTCTAAATATTTTAACGGCGATAGACGTGGTTGATTTATTTAAGAACCATCTTTCGAAGGTAGACTTGGGAGGATTGGTTACTCGAGAGAGAAACAAGTTACGACGGGTTGGGCCTCGTAGACTTTAACCGACATGATCCCCGAAATAAAAATTTATTTCAGTAATCGAAAGAATTGAAGGAGCTGGTTCGAGGCTATTTCACATACTTGGTTTTTCTTATTCTTTTTACCTCTGCATTTAAATCTTGCTATTTCATTTTCGTCCAATATCAGATCACTTCCCCCCATCTTATTTACTTATTTTGCAGATATTCCTGAAAGTAATAATCGAAGCAGTCTTCAGTCAATAATTCCAGCTAATCTCCTTGCGGATCGACCATCTTTCCTATATCTATTTAATTTCTTTATTCTATTATTTATTGAAAGAGGTTAATTTATTTATTTATTTTTGACCGGTTAAACGACGAGTTGTCACGAACAAATGAACAAACATAAATAAACATAAACGAACAGATTACCGAAAGTTCACGAACATAAATAAGCAAACAAGCCCTTTGTCCGTGTTCGTTCATTTAATTAAACGAACAAAAAGATCTTGTTCATGTCCGTTCGTTTAATAAATAAACGAACATAAACAAACTTCCCACCGAACGTTTCGCTGAACGTTCGGTTCATTTACAGCCCTAGCCGCCTATAACGTTGTTTTTCTTCCTTTGATTGGTGGTCGATAACCAATCTTAGTATTGGTTGTCGACAACAAAATCTATTTTTTTTTCTTGTTTTTATTTTATTTTTGCATGCTTCAATAAGAATCTCCACCTTTGTGGCACATGTTTCCTCTATCCTTGTGACACGTTTTTCTTTGATTTTTCTGTGGTTCGTTTCATCTGTCCTTGTGGCATGATTTTCAGCATACCTTAGCGGCCGGTTAGTGCTCGTACAGAGATCTTCACGACATTAATCTCTTATTATATTCTGTCAGTGGTCTTAAAAAGATGAATCTCCACTCGGTTGATGGTTAATTGCTGATGTAATCAGACCTTGGTAGCAGAATAATATGCTTGATAGCTTAGTTCCTTCACCACTCTTTTTTCACACCGTAAAGCGTCTCATTTGGATAGAGGCAATGAGAATCATGAAGGTTTCTAAATTTTGGTATGCTAATCTCTCTTTTTTAATGTATTATATTCTATTATTTTTTATGATGATTAATAAAATTAAGATGTCATTTGTTAAAAAAATAGGTTAAATATGATCTAAGACTTTGTAATTATTGTAGGTTTGAAATTTAGTTCTTATTTTTACTATCAGGAATTTAGTCCTCTGTTTTTTTTATATTTAAAAAATCAAATCCAATTGTTAACCATTAAAAATTTTCTGTTAAATTCGTTGATGTTAAATTTTGAAATAAAACAATCTTAAAAATCATGTAACTAAAAATTGATGTTGTAATAATATTAAAAAATGATGTTGTAAACTTGTAATAGCCTGGATATAATAGTTGAATTTTAACGATGTGAACAGTGCATTTAAATTTTTTTAATCTTAAAAGTAGAGAGACTACATTTCAAATGTACAAAGTGTACATAGGTTTTGAACATATTTTAACCAATAAGTTATTACTATTTAGACAAAGGTATAAACCTAAAAAATACCCTAATGTTTGATTGAATAATTATTTTGTCTCTTTTCTTTTTTTTAATTAATTTAATTTTTAACATTTTATTTTGAGTCAAAATGACCCTCTGCGGATAAAAATTATTAGTCAACTGACGATAAATGACTTGACAGAATGATGTGTCAGAAGAAAAAATTATTTATATTTTATAGAATTTTATAAAAATATTTTTTGACTGATGCATCATTATGTAAAGTCAGCATATTTGTCTATATGACAGTATGACACTGCTATTGCGGAGTGCACTGTCATGTAGTTTTGTCACGTCATTTCAAGTTGTTTATCGTCAATTGACTAATAATTTTCATCCGTAGAGGCGCCATTGAACTCAAAATAAAATGTTAGGGTTAATTTAGTTAAAAAAATCCAAAATAATTATTCAATCAAACACTAAGAATATTTTTTTTCATTATGCCTTATACAAATTCACACGCTAACACTTCACATTGTCAATTTTGTGGTTCAAACCCTCGACTTAAGTTGAGATATGAACTCTTGCTCGCAATTAGGTCGAACAATAGAAATTTTATGAATAAAAAAAGAATTTTTTCAAAATTACAAGAAGAGTTTACAAAATAAGAATATACTAATTGCGACATTTCTCTTAAAACCAACATAGTGCACAAACTAATCACTTAAAAAATAAAATGTGACCAATTAAGAAAATGATAAAAACACAACCAAACTACTCGAACAAATTATAGATACAAACATACACAATTGTGAGCAACGAAGGATAAATATCGTCAACACAAATATAAATTAACATGTATATAACAATGATGGCTCATTAACAAACTGGCATTATCATATTTTAACCACGACCTATCTCCGATGATGGTAAACATGTACCGATATTAACATGAGGCTCTAAAGCAAGGATAAATAAAGCAATATAATATAATAAACATCATATGAAGAGACGACTTTAAATCTAACTCTGAAAAAAAAATATGGCACAAAAACATTCAAAGAACGTAGCACAAAAACTGATAAAATCATCCATTATTTTTATAAAAAAAAATTATTTGTTCACAACTAATCCAAAGTTGAAAAAGATATCAGAAAAATTAAAAACGGTGAAAATTAATATAAAAAAGAGTGGTTATAGTTTTTTAGAGTATAATAAAAAATATAAATATAACACTAACACATAAAATAATTTGTCCTATAACTACCTAACAGAAATAGCTGATCTGTCGAGTGCCAACTCGGTATTGAGTCAGATGACCATAAGGTTGTCGGCAAACTCGCTACAAGTGTTTGGTACATAACATTAACAATTAGCTCAACACTCAACAACCGCAGGATCCTTGATCAAAAGCCAAATACTAGGGCTGGCAATAATTAAAGAATATGAATACTAATTAACACTTAAATAAATATTTAACTTTGAATTTTTCAATAATTATATTTTAATATAGGTGATATATTAGTATTGTTTTATTAATAGTCTAAAGGTGATTATAAGATAGTATATGTTCAAACATATTCTTAAGCTTTTAACATTGCACACACACTTTTCAAATAAAGCGATTGAAACCGTATCTTCTAGGATGGACATCATCCGTGTTTCTACTGAAACCACTATTAATGTTCTATGAGATCGACAAAAGGCGATTTTAGAGGAGCATTGGTAGGGCTAATGGCCTATGACCCCTTTAAATTGGTAAGATTTTAAGGTAAAGTACACAGACGGTCACTGAACTTTGGTAAAAAAAAAAACAAAATGGTAACCAAACTTTTTAAAATCACAAAATGACAATTAAACTTTACATTTTGAAACAAAATAGTAACCGGGGCGTTAAACCCGGTTAACCCTTAACGAAAATATGACTGTATATGCCACATCACCGCCTTTTTCCTACCTCATATTTAAAAAACAATATACTCATTTCCACGTTATATTTAAAAAATAAAAAAAATATTTTTAATCACCCCTTTAAAAAAATAAAAAACACAAATAATTTTAAAAACCCAAATATTTGTCGATTTGGGAAACCAAATCCTCTCCCATAAATCAAAACATCCCACTGATGGGTGAGCCAACATCAGTGGTTGCTGCACCCATCTACCCCAAACCACTCATCTGCCCCTCTCTTTGAACCCTTCCGGCAATACTTCCTCGATCGTTGCGTCCCTGTTGGTGGCTAACCACTGAGCCTGGTTCGAACCCGGCTAACCAATTACCCCATCGTTATTTGAACTCCTCTAAAATTTCCTTATAAGTTAGTATAGTAAAATTATATTTTGATCCTTAAAATAATAAAATTATACTTTAAAATTTATAAAATTAAAAGTTAATGCGGTGATAAAATTACAGTATAATAGTCATAAAACTTTGTAATTTAAATTCACCCTTTTAAAAAATTGACTTCAACTCTAAAAATCAACAAAAAAAATACTCTTAATTTTAATCGAGATAATATTTGGTCATATAAATTTTAGGTGACAAAATAGAACAAAGAGAAAGGAATCCAAATCCATCCATCCTTTTCTACCAAAATAAGTTCTTTGGAGAAGCCCCCTTTCAAGTGTCACCTCACCTTTCTCTTTTGCTTAGAGATTTTAAACCTTAATTTGTTTAATTGTTTTCTTAATTAAATGATCTACTATAAATGTAATTAATTGTGAAGGTAAATTATGAGGTACATGTTCCTACTCCGCCGCCTCGGACGCATTGGATGCCTCCCTCGGCTGGGTGGTAATGTTTTTGGGAACCAATGAAATTAGGGGCTTCTAGCCGTTTTCAGTAACAAACTTGAGTATATATATATAATGTTTGTAATGTTGCTTTCTTTATGCAAAAACTTATCAACAATTTCTCTTCAAATCTATCTTCCTTTCTATTCTCCCTTTAATTCTTTTCTATTTCTTTTGAATGAAAGATAAAGAAGATAATGGAAGTAGGCACCGGAGTACCCATTTATCGTTGGGATTTCAATTTAAGACGCAGACGCTCTGTTTTTCATCTGCACGTATCTTTTGTATAAAGGTAGACCCAATAATGCAACAAATTATTCTTGACTTTGTTCAGTAGATGTGGATTGAGAAATGACTAACTTCTTGACACGGTGGTGATGGTTAACATGTAATCTTCGATGCAAAATTTGTGCATCAATTTTAAAACAGGGAAAGTAACTACGACTTTAAGTAAGATGGTAATAGTTTTATTTTTTAAAAAATGAGTACGTCAAAGAAAAAATCAAGATGAAAGTTTACAACTTGACCCAGACCAATTCTGAAAATAAAATTTAACGCCTCTAGATCAAAAACAGGACAAAAAAAGGTAAAAATTTAATTCAAAGGCTCGAAATAAAATAGATACAAAACATCACCAAAGCTCGACGATGAAGGTAAAAAACATCAACAACGACATTAAAAAATGTATATTACAAAATTAGGGTAAGTTGACAGTACATTTATTACCACAACTCAATCGCGAACAAAAGCGGTGACTAACTTGCATCTAGATACAGTTCGAGGGTCCAAAGCATGGAGATCAACGGGATAACCAAAAGAACACCATTTTGATCAGTCATGGCGACATCCAATCCAACCCTGAAGCAAAACAAAAAAAGTGTCAATAGGCAGAAAAACATGTCAAGAGACAGAAAATAAAAGAGAGTGACCGGTAGCCGACAACCAATTTTAAGACTGATACTGTTACCAGCCTTACAATATAAATGAAGCGGCTAAATTAAGAAAAGCCAAAGCGGTTAGAGAAAAAAAAAGCAGCTAGTAATAATGTTGTATCGGTAATAGTTTTATTTTTATCTTAACTAAAAGTTGAGTATTTGGATTTTATTCTAAACATAAATCATTTTATAATTTGTAGTCAATGTTTATCCTTATATAAATCAATAAAATGTAAACAAAATAAAAAGTAGTCACTAGACTTGTTACAATAGATATCTTGAGAATTGAAACATAAAAGAGAAAAAATGAGAAAAAAAAAGATGATTACATTAATTTTTATTTTTATTAGAGAAACTAAATAATTTCGAATTAATAAGGCATTAACATAATTTTGGCCCTTGATATTTATAAGTACTGTCATTTTTAACTAATGTGATTTTCAGGCAGCCCTGTGTCTGAAATTTTAGTGGTCGTGAATTTAAAAATTAGGCTCTTTTTAATAAATATAGAAAAAATTGAATTGTAACGGTAAACAAAGATAAATTAATTCACTTGCAAATTATATTTTTTATTAGGCTAAAAGACTTTCTAATAAATAAATCAAATTTAAATATAAAACAGCAATAAATTTTATTAAACACTTAACTACTAATAAAATTTACAATTAAGGCTTAAAATTTAATAAATTCTATTAAACACCCAACAAAGATAAAACTTTCTAATAAAATTTGAAAATAATAAGTAAATAAAATAGAAAAATTTAAAAAAATGAGTGAGAAACTGAAATGTGAATAACGATGAGCAAAAAAATGTGAATAATAAATTAATGTAAATAATATTTATAGTCAAATTTAAATTTTTTGTTACCGTTATTAAATTTGATTATATGATAGGGGTGGGTAAAACTCGACTCGAAAAAATCAAATTATTTGACTCGACTCGAGGCGAAAAATCCCGACTTATTTTGACTCGACTCGTAATTCCATAAACTCGACTCGACTCGGAAAAATTTCAAATAAAGTTTGATTTATGAAATGGAAATTTGAATAACTCGAATAACTCAAAACTTTTATTAATTAGTTGATAATTTTCAAGTTTGAATCGATTCCACCAATTATGTCTAATATGTTATGTATATCACATGTGAAAATATGAAGAAATATATATATATATATATATATATATATATATATTATATGCATATAGAAAGACGTTGAAATTGGAATCAATATGTGCAACGTCTAGCCCAAAATATATGCATATAGAAATATATACATGCACCGCTACGTATATGCATATAGAAATATATATACGAATAAATATATATGTACAATTAAAATTGTACAAAAATTTGAAACTCGACTCAATTCGATTCTACTCGAATTTTATAAAGTCGACTCGACTCAAAAAAATTTCAAATAAATTTTGAATCGTAAAATAGGACTTACAAACTCGAATAACTCAAATTTTATTGACTCGACTTGACTCGATCGAACACTCAACCCTATTATACACCATTTTTTTTCTCAATTTTATTGAATGCTTTCCATGAAATTAGTGTTGTTTAACCATTTTATAGCTTTGCTACCGTTATAAATTAATGTTTGCTATTAGTAGCTATCAAATCTAACAGCTGACATAAACTAATGATTAATTACCATCAGATTTCACCTTCCAATGATAGTAAAAATTAAAGCTGTGTAATTAAACATGTGGTAATTACCGTTGTTAATAAATGCAGTATATAATGACATATAAATTATATAGAGTGCTGATTGTAAAAGTTATAGGCCCTGGTATTTATATAGAATGATATTTATAAAATTTATGGGCCCTAGAATTTATATAGGCTGGTATTTGTAAAAATTATGGGCTCTGGGCAGCTGCCCCTTCTGTCCATGCTTAAATATGGCCCATTGGCCCTGTTTCCAGGCTATTTAGTTAGAGTTGTAAACAAACTGAACGAACATGAATGAGAGTATATTTATGTTCGTTCGAATAATTTTAACTGAACAAATAAAAGAACACGAACAACTAAGCAAATATGATTTTTTGTTCATGTTCGTTTGTTAAGGAATGTAACTTGTTCGTGTTCGTTCATTAAAATGATAAATGAACACAAACGAACGAACATAAAAGAACATATGTGAATTAATTTAAACGAACATAAACGAATGAACATATGTGATTAAATTTGATTTTTTGTAAATATAATACTTTTTGTTATGAAATATAATAAATATAAATGGATATATATGAATAAATTTAAACGAACATAAACGAATGAACATATGTGATTAAATTTGATTTTTTTAAATATAATACTTTTGTTATGAAAAATAATAAATATAAATGAATGTATGTGAATAAATTTAAATAAACATAAACGAACAAACATAAATGAATGGATTACCGAACATTCACGAACGTAAATGAACGAACGAGCCCTTTGTTTATGCTCGCTCATTTAATTAAACAAACATAAAATCTTGTTTATATTCATTCGTCTAATAAATAAACAAATATTAACAAACTTCCTACCAAACGATTTATTAAATGTTTGGTTCGTTTACAACACTATACTGAGTTCATCGGTTGATTTCTCTACTATCGGATTACATTTGAGTCAAGCTCGTGATTTACAACAACATAATCTCATATACAGTACAATATGCAGGGAGGAAGGCAAATCAAGCAGCTCACAACTTAGCTACTTGGGCGTTACAAAGTGCTGGTACTACTTGTTTTTTTTTTTATTGTCCGACTTGTATTACAAACATTGTAATTTATGATGTAATTTATAGCTAATCTATAAAATCTCGTCTTATCTTAAAAAAAAACTCTCAACCTTTTCGTAAATCGTTGAATTCAGTCATCAATCTTTTTTAAAAAAAATAGTATTGTTGACATTTTAACTGTAATACTGACTAAAATATTAAAATTTAAATTTCATTTGCATGACGTTACACCTAGTAACAGGGATGGACCGAGGGGGGTGCTGAGGGGGGCAACCGCCCCCCCCTAAAATTTTGAAAATCATATATGATTTAGAAAAATTTTAGAATTTTTCAATGTATTTTCTATTAAAAATGTATTTTCGCCCCCCCCTAAATTTGTATAAGTTCGCCCCTAGAAATTTATAAGTTCGCCCCCCTAATCTAAAATCCTGGGTCCGTCCCTGCCTAATAATCCATGAATACTTAGTGGAATTCTTGTACATTTTTATATGCATATGTAAAAATAATGTAATTGTCTTGAGTTTTTAAGTATTTTTATTATTTTAAACTATTTGTTGACGTGATATATAAGAGAAATAATATTGTATATATCATCACAAAGTACATATATAGACTATCACATGATCTGTCATCTCAAAAATGATAAAAATTTAATTTTTTGTCAATAATTTTCTTAAAGAATATGATTTTTGACATTTTTTTAAAGGTTGAGGGGGTTAAACATAAGTCAAAAAATAATAAAAAGATAAATTGACAAAAAAATTATAAATGTTGAGATTTAAAATTGTCTTTATACGAAAATTTAAACAATATATCATTAAAAAAGAATTAGTAATCAAAATATATTCTGATATAAATTAAAATAACTTTAAACAAAAAACAATACTAGCAAAGCTCTGAATATTTGTGGATGGAAAACCCTAACCCTAGGCAAGGTGAGAGACCAGATATTGGTAGGCAAGTTGAGACACATGAAGCATTAGAGAGACCAGGATGATAGAAGTTTGAAGGAGATGGTGCTAATTCCATAATTCCTGAGGAAGATGGGACTTATGAAAGGCAATAATAGAGCAAAACAAATTAATGGGGTTGCTGCTGAAGGAACCTTTGTGGCTGCAACGGGTATACAAAACTCACCAAAACCATCTTATGCAAACATGCTAACCGGCTCTCAAAGCTATGAGAAAAATAGTTGTGCAATGCAGGAAATCTCAGCAATGGACCGAAGGCAACGCAACGAGTTGGACATTGAATTCTTAGATAGAGAATACATGGAGGGATATGATGGTTATGGTTGTTTTGAGGAAGATAGACCTGATATGATTCAGTAAATTGTTATTTCTTCTCCAATATGTTTGTTATGACGAGTCTTATGTTCTGGAATTGCTAAGGCGCAGCCAACCCTAACTTCTGTAGTTATCGTAAAGATTACGTTCGGGATTTTCGACCAAAAATTGTGGCTATTTTTGAACCTCATATCAATGGTACACGGGTAAATAGGGTCCTTCGTAAGCTCCCTTTTGCTGATTTATTCCGGGTTGAAGTGCAAGGGTTCAGTTGAGGTGTTTGGATTCTTTGGGATGAGCCGTTGGTAGTTGAAATTCTACATATTGTTGAAAGTCAATGAATTTTCGGTGCATTAATGCACCGCTTGGTGTAGGTGGAAAAATTTCAACCTTGCTGCAGACTTTGGTTGAAATTTTTGGCATGGTATAATCATTTATTTGGCCCTTAAGGTTAAGTTATTTACAAGTTAGTCCTTAAAGCTCAACTATAAATAGCTTGGTCATTTGCCATTCCTATCATCCCAAATCATTCTAACATCCTCCCAATACTAGAGAAATTAGAGAGTTTTCATAGAGTTGTTTTCTCCTTTCTTATCAAGAGAGAATTGTCATTGTTTTCTCCTTGTTAGATTGAGAGAAGTTGTAATTCCTATTTTCTCATAGTGAAATTCTTCTACCTTTGTCTGTGGTTTTTACCCTATATTATTTAGGGGTTTTCTACGTAAAATCTGTGTCTCTTTTATCTTCATTATTATTTTCTCAAATTATCAGTTGCGTTTTTGCTCTATCCGACGACCGTATTCCGCAACAATTGGTATCAGAGCCTAATTTGGGTGCGTATATCTACTTACCGTATTCTCTGTTGGTTGCCACTGAAAAGTGGATCCTCCATCATAAGAAAGTAAGTTAGATATTACTCATTCATTGAAGGTGGTGGGCACTATTCACGTCAAAAGGTGAAATAGTGGGAGCTATCTGAAATAGAAGCTATGGCAACGAAATTTGATATTGAAAAGTTCAATGGGAGAAATTTCTCACTGTGGAAATTGAAGATAAAGGCCATCCTAAGAAAAAACGGATGTCTAGCGGCTATCAGCGAAAGGCCGGCAGATTTTACGGATAACAAGAAATGGAATGAGATGGACGAGAATGCTATTGCAGGCCTTCATTTGGCATTAGCAGATGAAGTACTATCAAGCATCGAGGAGAAGAAGACAGCCAAGGAGATTTGGGATCACCTCACAAAATTATACGAGGCCAAATCGCTGCACAATAAAATTTTCCTTAAGAGGAAATTGTACACTCTTCGGATGTCAGAATCTACTTCAGTGACAGAGCACTTAAACACGTTGAATACTCTATTTTCTCAGCTTACATCCCTAAGCTATAAAATAGAGTCACAAGAACGTGCTGAACTTCTGCTTCAAAGTCTACCTGATTCGTATGATCAACTCATCATCAACTTGACAAACAACAACCTTACCAATGATCTAGTCTTCGATGACGTTGCAGCTGTTGTTCTAGAAGAAGAAAATCGGCGCAAGAATAAGGAAGATAGACAAGGAAATCTGCAACAAGCAGAGGCCTTAACGGTGATGAGAGGAAGATCAACAGAACGTGGCCAAAGTAGCAGTCACAATCATGGTAGATCAAAGTCAAGGAGTAAGAAGAATTTAAAGTGCTACAACTGTGGAAAGAAGGGTCACATGAAGAAGGATTGTTGGGGTTTACCTAAAAACTCCAATCCTCAAGGAAATATGGCAAACACTTCAGATGATGGAGATGCTCTCTGTTGTGAAGCATCAACAGCCATGGAAGGTAGAAAAAGATTTGCAGACATATGGCTTATTGACTCGGGAGCCACATATCACATGACCTCAAGAAGAGAATGGTTATATAATTATGAACCCGTCTCAGGAGGATCTGTGTACAGCTGCAATGATCATGCCTTGGAGATTGTTGGCGTTGGAACCATCAAATTGAAGATGTATGATGGGACAATCAAAGTTGTTCGAGATGTGCGGCACGTGAAAGGCTTGAAGAAAAACTTATTATCCTATGGATTGTTGGATAATAATGCAAGCAAGATTGAAACACAGAAAGGAATCATGAAGGTGTTCCATGGAGCGCTTGTGGTGATGAAAGGTGAAAAGATAGCTGCAAATTTGTACATGCTGAAGGGAGAGACCTTGCTAGAAGCAAAAGCCTCTGTTGCCTCATGTAGTTCAGATTCTACCATTTTATGGCATCAGAAACTTGGACACATGTCAGAACAGGGAATGAAAGTCCTTGTGGAGAAAAAGCTACTTCCGGGTTTAACAAAGGTATCACTTCCTTTGTGTGAACATTGTATTACAAGTAAGCAGCATCGATTAAAATTCAACACATCAAATTCTAGAGGCAAGGCTGTTCTAGAATTGGTTCATTCTGATGTATGGCAAGCACCGGTTACATCCCTAGGCGGAGCAAAATATTTTGTCTCATTCATTGATGACTACTCTAGGAGATGTTGGGTGTATCCTATCAAGAGGAAGACAGATGTGTTTTCAACCTTCAAAGTTTTCAAAGCGCGGGTGGAACTTGATTCTGGAAATAAAATCAAGTGTTTCAAATCAGATAATGGAGGTGAATATACAAGTGATAAATTTGATGACTTCTGCAGAAAAGAAGGCATCAAAAGACAGTTCACAACAGTATACACTCCTCAACAAAATGGAGTGGCAGAGCGGATGAACAGAACTCTGTTAGAAAGAACACGAGCAATGTTGAGAGCTGCAGGACTAGAGAAAGCTTTCTGGGCAGAAGCAGTCAATACCGCATGTTATTTGGTGAATCGGGCTCCATCAACTGCAATTGAGTTAAAGACACCGATGAAGATGTGGACTGGTAAACCAGTTGATTATTCAAACCTCCATATATTTGGAAGTATTGTGTACGTGATGTACAATGCCCAAGAAATTTCAAAGTTGGATCCAAAATCCAGAAAATGTAAATTCTTGGGGTATGCTGATGGAGTAAAGGGGAATCGCTTGTGGGATCCCACTGCCCGCAAAGTGATTATCAGCAGGGATGTTATTTTGTAGAAGATAAGCTGCAAAGAAAAGAAGAAGATGATAGCACTGATAAAGAAAAGCCAGAGACTACACAGATACATGTTGAAAATGAGTTTGAACAGAGAGATTGTTCTGAAGCAGAACCAGAGCTCGAGGAACCAGAACCAGAGAATTCTGAAGCTCCAACAACTCGTCAATCAGATCGTGTGAGAAGACGCCCCAATTGGCACTCAGATTATGTTATAGAAGGTAATGTTGCATACTGCCTTTTAACGGAGGACGGTGAGCCATCATCATTCGAGGAGGCAATGAACAACTCAGATGCTTCACAGTGGATGGCGGCAATGCAAGAAGAAATCGAAGCCCTTCATAAAAATAATACATGGGAACTTGTGCTACTACCACAAGGAAGGAAGCCAATTGGTAACAAATGGGTCTTCAAAATCAAGAGAAACGGTGACGATCAAGTGGAGAGGTATCGTGCAAGACTGGTGGTCAAAGGATATGCTCAGAAAGAAGGTATTGATTTCAATGAAATCTTTTCTCCTGTGGTTCGACTAACAACGGTTCGAGTTGTCCTGGCAATGTGTGCTACACTGAATTTACATCTAGAGCAGCTAGATGTTAAAACAGCTTTTCTCCATGGAGATCTTGAAGAAGAGATTTACATGCTCCAGCCTGAAGGTTTTGAAGAAAAAGAAAAGAAGAACTTGGTTTGTAGGTTGAACAAATCTCTGTACGGTTTAAAGCAGGCGCCAAGGTGTTGGTACAAGAGATTTGACTCCTTCATCATGAGCCTTGGATACAACAGACTTAATGCAGACCCTTGTGCTTACTTCAAGAGGTTTGGTGAAAACGATTTTGTTATATTGTTGTTGTATGTAGATGACATGTTGGTTGCAGGCCCCAACAAAGATCATATTGAAGAATTAAAGGCACGACTGGCTAGGGAATTTGAAATGAAGGACTTGGGACCAGCAAACAAGATTCTAGGGATGCAAATTCACCGAGATAGAAGTAGTAGGAAGATTTGGCTTTCACAAAAGAATTACTTGAAAAAGATCTTTTCACGATTCAGCATGCAAGATTGTAAGCCAATTTCTACCCCTCTTCCTATTAACTTCAAATTATCCTCCAGTATGAGTCCTAGCAGTGAAGAAGAGAGGATGGAGATGTCTCGAGTACCGTATGCATCAGCAGTGGGAAGTTTAATGTTCGCTATGATTTGTACAAGATCAGACATTGCACAAGCAGTGGGAGTGGTTAGTCGGTACATGGCGAATCCAGGCAGAGAGCATTGGAATGCTGTGAAAAGGATCCTGAGATACATCAAAGGGACCTTAAATGTTGCATTATGTTACGGGGGATCAGACTTTCTTATCAGTGGGTATGTCGATTCTGACTATGCAGGAGAATTGGATAAAAGCAAATCTACAACAGGGTATGTGTTTACAGTTGCTGGTGGAGCTGTAAGCTGGGTTTCAAAACTGCAATCGGTTGTGGCTACGTCAACAATGGAGGCAGAATATGTAGCAGCTACACAAGCCAGTAAAGAAGCAATATGGTTGAAAATGTTATTGGAGGAGCTTAGGCACAAACAAAAGAATGTCTCTTTGTTTTGTGACAGTCAGAGCGCCTTGCATCTTGCAAGGAATCCTGCTTTTCACTCAAGAACAAAACACATACGGGTCCAATACCACTTCATTCGTGAGAAAGTGGAAGAAGGGACGATAGATATGCAGAAGATCCATACTGATGACAACATAGCAGATTTCTTGACAAAAGCAATCAACACTGATAAGTTTACTTTGTGTCGATCCTCTTGTGGCTTGTTAGAGACGTAAGCAACATGGAAAGTACGAGGTAGAAAGAATGGTGTGAAGATATGATTGTTTCAATCAAATCTTCAAGTGGGAGATTGTTGAAAGTCAATGAATTTTCGGTGCATTAATGCACCGCTTGGTGTAGGTGGAAAAATTTCAACCTTGCTGCAGACTTTGGTTGAAATTTTTGGCATGGTATAATCATTTATTTGGCCCTTAAGGTTAAGTTATTTACAAGTTGGTCCTTAAAGCTCAACTATAAATAGCTTGGTCATTTGCCATTCCTATCATCCCAAATCATTCTAACATCCTCCCAATACTAGAGAAATTAGAGAGTTTTCATAGAGTTGTTTTCTCCTTTCTTATCAAGAGAGAATTGTCATTGTTTTCTCCTTGTTAGATTGAGAGAAGTTGTAATTCCTATTTTCTCATAGTGAAATTCTTCTACCTTTGTCTGTGGTTTTTACCCTATATTATTTAGGGGTTTTCCACGTAAAATCTGTGTCTCTTTTATCTTCATTATTATTTTCTCAAATTATCAGTTGCGTTTTTGCTCTATCCGACGACCGTATTCCGCAACACATATCGCTAACCAATTCATCAATGGTAGATTTAGACTTGAAAATGATTTAGTTTGGTCACAATTTACTGCAGTATATGCTAGTCCGAAAAAAAGTATTAGAGATAATCTCTGGGAAGCATTATCCTCATTATATCCGAAGGATGCATCCCCTTGGATCTTAGGAAGTGATTTCAATTCTATTGTGAACCATAAAGAACGGCGAGATGGCTCGATAAGAGTTTCAGGTGTTAGCAAAGGTTTTGCGGACTTTATTTTCATGAACGGGTTGATAGATGTAGGGTTTTATGGCCTTTCCTTTACATAGTCGCGCGGTAACTTATATCAGTGACTTGATCAGTTTTTGGTTAATCAAGAATGGGTCTCCAAATTTCCGAACTCACATGTCTATCACCTCAACAAGCTGGGATCCGATCATAGACCAATTTTCTTTTACCCTTACTAACCATAGGAGAGGGGTAATATTTCTCGGCCGTTTCGCTTCCTTTTGGCTACTTGGGATGAGAACAATAATGTCATCGCTAACTTGGACAACTTTAAAAAGGAAATAGTCACATGGAACAATGAGGTTTTCGGTCACATTGGGAGAAAAAAGAAAAGACTCATTGCTCGACTGAAAGGCATTGATAATGCACTACAAAACAAACACACGAAATTCTTGATTAATTTAGAGAATGAGTTGCGAGAGGAGTTAGAGGATGTGCTACACTATGAAGAAGGTCTTTGGAGACAAAAGGCGAATGGCCAATGGTTATTTAGGGAGATCGTAACACAAAATTATTTTATGCGACAACTATGGCTCGGAGACGTAGGAATAAAATATTGATCGGTAAATTCGATGAAGTCAATTGTTGCACAAACCCAAGCGAATTAGAAACAATGGAAGTCCAATTCTTTAGCTCCTTTTTTGCTAAATCCGCCACGGCAATGACCTCCTTTGAAATTAGAGGACGATTTGCCCAGATTCCAAATGAAGATATGGATAGCCTGGGTACGCCTATTGAGGATGAGGAAATTCGAAGAGCATTTTTTGATATGGCTCCTTTGAAAACTCCGGAATTGGACGGGATTCACGCATTATTTTATCAAAAAAATTGGCCGGTGATCGGGATGTCGTTGTGCAAATTTGTTTGCGGGGTTTTCAACGATAACCTTTGGTACGAGGATTTAAAAAACACGATTCTTGTTTTAATCCTAAAGGTAATCAGTTTTGAACATATTAGCTAATTTCGCTAAATTAGTCTTTGTAATGTTATTTACAAAATCATAACGAAGATTATAGTGAACCGTCTAAAGCCTCACCTTCTAAATTAGGTCTCGGAAAATCAAACGAGTTTTGTAGTGAAAAGATCGATCATCGATAACATTGTGATGACTCAAGAAATTATTCATCCAATGAATAAAAAAGGGAAAAAAGGATGGATGACCATTAAAATTGACTTAGAAATGACTTATGATCGCCTTTAATGAAGCTTCATTGAGGACATGTTATGGGATTTGGGCATACCAGATAATTTGAGAAGTCTGATTATGAGATGCGTTCGATATGTGAAAACCCAGATTCTTTGGAATGGCTCCTTAACAGAATCATTCTCGCCTACTCAAGGTATCCGACAAGGTGACCCATTATAACCATATCTTTTTATTTTGTATAGAGCGTTTAGCACAGGCGATACAACTATCAGTTAATGAGGGCTCTTGGAAACCTTTCCGAACATCTAGCACTAGCCCAGAAATATCGCACCTATTTTTCGTAGATGATACGATTCTTTTTTCCGAGGCATCCGAAGAACAAGCATTAGTGATCAAGGTCATCCTTCATCGTTATTGTGAGGTTTCAGGACACAAAATTAGTATTGCTAAAACAACAATCTTCTTTTCTAAAAATATTCTGAGCGATACTAAGGAGTCTATCAGCTCCATGTTTGGCTATACGAAGGTCCAGGATTTGGATAAATATTTGAGAGTGCCTTTATTACACTCGAGAGTTGACTCATCAACGTATCAGTACTTAATTTCTATGATCCGAAAGAGGCTATCAGCTTTCCTTTGCGGGACGTGTTACCCTTGCTAAAGCAGTAATCGCGACCATCCCAATCTACACAATGCAATCAACCATGATTCTTAAAGAAGACTTGTGCAGAGATCGAGAGTATTATCCGGAAATTCATCTGGGGAATTACGACTGAAAGAGGAGGTGTACATAAGGTCAAATGGGAAGATGTCAGACAACCATAAGGGCATAGCTTTGGTTTGATGAGTGGTTGCCAAACGTCGGACCTCTCATAAACCATGTAACGGCAGCCGGGGCAATAAGCATGACAAGGGTGAACGTTTCGGACATGGTGGATCTGACAGCTGAATGGAGATGGAACCGAATTGATCAGCTGCTCCCAACAGATATACTACTTCGTATAGCTGCTGTCAAAGCACCTCAAAAAGTGCAGATTGAAGACTTTGTGGGTTGGAAATTAAATCATGATCTGGGATTCGCTGTTAAATCAGCTTACAAGGAGATTTCTTCCACTACAGACGATTATCAAACCACACACCCGGTGTGCAGTGATGGACCGGGGGCTGGCGGGGGCGGTCGCCCCCTAAAAATTTTTAAAATTTTTCTCTGTATTTTTTATTAAAAATCTATTTTCGCCTCACTAAATTTTTATCAATGATGATGTTATTAAGAATTAAAAACAACCTCGATTATGTATTCTAATGCATATATTATCAATGATGGAGTGGAATTGGACAGTAACCTTTCAGCGAGTATCTCGTCAAGTAAATCAAGTGGCAAAAATGGTGAATCACGGCAGCCTAGAGGTGTGTCGATTTGAAACACCTCCAATTTCTATTGCTGCACTGCTGCTACAGGATGGATGTGAAGTGAATATGCAACCTGGAAGATGGATCATATAGAATAGTTGAGTTTATAGTTGATTAGTTTATTTACTTCATATTAGCCGCGGTTAGTTCATGTAAATAATGTTATTTAAGTATTCTTTTTATTCATATAAGTTTAGAGAAGTTTTTAACGAGGTTTAGGTAACATCGACATTATATTTTTCTTTTCACCAAAAAAAACTAAACAAATTTATATAATAAACCTTTAATTAGAACAAATTTAGACTAAGAAGTCCCCTATCACATTTATCAGAAGTCCAATACTTTAACTCTGATGTGGTACGTGTTTTCTTTTAAATCTTCTGTTACATTTAGAGGCCGCATATGTTTGATGAATGTCGAAATCAAGTCCAGATAAAAATCTTCTGTGCCTTTTTGGTGCTCCTACTTATGCCCTTATGTTTAAAATTAAGTTTAGGGGTTTAGGTTTAAGGTTTAAGAAATTTAGGGTATGAGGTATTTTTTAAGGTTTAGGATCTAGAATTTAGTGTTAGGACTTGAAATTTAATTTTATAGTATTTTTTAGAATTGGGGCATAAGTAGGAGTACCGAAAAAGGGTAGAAAATTTTTATCCCCAAGTAGAAGCAATGACTTGTATCACAAATAAGTATTTAAAATACATATAATTTTTAAATTTAAGTATGTAGATAATAATTTTGTTAAAATAAGTATTTAAAGTATATTTTTTAGTTAAAATGTGTGCTTAAAGTATTTTTTCGTCAAAATAGGTACTTAAAATATATATTTTTTCATCTAGGCCCCTAAAAGTTGACATGTGATATTGATTAAAAAAACTTAGATGCCTATTTTGACCAAAAAAATATACTTTAAATACATATTTTGATGAAAAAATATTTTAAGTATTTAGATTAAAAAAATGTATACTTTAAGTATCTACTTTGACAAAAAATATTTTAAATACTTAAATAAAAAATAATATAATTTAAATACTTATTTGTGATATAAAGTATAAACCTTAATTAATTAATTGATTGATTATTAATGGATTAAAAAAATGTACTGCGGTTGGAGTGTAGCCTAGAACGTCAAGGTCCAATAAGCCTTGGTTTTGTAAGATAAGGAGGCAGCCACAACTTACAGTCATTCTCGTAACTAATCAAATAAATTTATTTGTTTTTTTATTATTCTGATTACAAGATATAATTTGTTGATATATATTTTAATTTTTTAACAATGCACACATCTGGCAGATAACGTAATTTAAACTCAAATCTTTTAAAATGAACATATTCGTTTTTCCACTGAAATTACTTATTGAGTTAAAAAAATACATTGTTAGTAAATGTGTATTAATTCCATTACCAGTGCTTCAGCACGAAGCGATGGTCAATGCGAACTACATTTGAAACTATTGCATCAACCTCCACCTTTTATAGTAAGCCGCACAGATTTTTTTGAATAGTGTTAAGCTTATTATAAGGTAGTATATATTTGTTTATATATATTCTTAACATTTCACAATTTATAAACATTTTGTAAATAGAATGATTTGAACTCGAATTTCTTAAGTTTTAAATATACGGGAAAGTACCCTTTAGAATTGAATATAAAATACAATGTTAATTAATATTAACGCGATATCATTTGTCATTACATCATAAAATTGATTAAATATTTTTAGAAAAAATTATACATCATCGTCGAAAGTTTTTCAATAAAAAGATTAAGACATGTTTAAATTTGACCGAACTTATAACTTCTATGATATTATTCTTTTTGATAAATAGTAAAAAGTAAGTCTAACCGGTCACAATGATCAGCCTAATTTAAATCAAGAGATCTAAATGTAGTATATCTAAAATCACATTCAAAAATTAAGTAATTCTCGAGATCTGAACAATTGTTATCATGTCATCTTCGTCAATCCATCAGCTTATAATTCCGCTTTCAATATCGAACATAAATCGATGCTTTTCATGAATCCCAGGATCCATTCTCCTCTATGATATTATTCTTTGATTAGATAGTTATATTAAGAATAATGTAATACAATGAATTCATACTTATATATATATATATATGGGAACAGTGTCCCTAAACCCGAAATTATGGTACAACTGCCATCAAACACAGACTTAAAGAATATGTGGGTTTCCCTTTTTGGGAAATAATAAGACTTAAAAGAACGGAATGTTCATCGAACCGTTCGTAAATTATTCAATCAGAAAGTTCGTTTATTTCAAACGAACAAACATGAATAAATTATTTATTTATTTAATTAAATGAAAGAACACGAATAAAGAAATCGTTCGTTCATTTACGTTCGTGAATGTTCGATGATCCGTACGTTTATGTTCGTTTGAATTTTAAGAAGATTGTTTTGTCGAACAAATTAATTTTAAGACTTTAACTTTATTATTCCATGTAGCTTATTTACAATTTATGCATGTTTTTATCGTACTCGAACAAATCAAATCTAAAGTTACAAGTTCTATTAATGAATTTTACGTGGTTATTGTTGTTGTGGTTTGTGTTCGTTTATCATTTTAACGAACGAACATGAACGGACAAGCTACATTCTTTATCAAATGAACACAAAATTTTATTTGTTTGTTTAGTTGTTCGTGTTTGTTTATTTATTTGTTTAAAATTAAACGAACAAACATTAACATATCCTTATTCATATTCTTTCGATTATTTTACGAACCTACAAAATAAGAAGGAAAATGAAAGTAAAGCAAGTCGAAGGTGGAAATCCAATGGCCCAAACATTAGTGAAAGAAACCAAAAATTACAAAGCGGAAAAGTAAAAACACACAGCCCACTACCAAGTACCAACACTAGACCGAAATAATAAGATTTTTCTTTTCTTTTTAATCAAAAAATAATAGGATTTTTTTTATAATATCAAATCTAAATGAATTAATATTAATACTAAAATTAAAATATAAAAATTTGGTCATTTCCTTATAAGACTAACCAAATGAAGAGGTGTGGAGGAGGAGAATATAAAAGGAACCCAATCAAAACGGCAGAGCAGAAGAATCAAAACAAAAAATAAAAAATAGAACCCTAAAAACAAAACAAAATTACATTGATGATGATGATGATAATTTGAGCGTACCATGGCTACGGAACACGAACCAACCGCGCCACCTTGGGGTACGTTAGAGGAGCTCCTCCTTGTGTGTGCCGTCAACCGCCACGGCACTAAGAGCTGGGACTCTATCGCCCTCGAACTCCAGAGCCGGAGAATCTCCTTCACTCCCCAACTCTGTAAAGACAAGTTCTTTGATCTTAAACGACGCTTCGTTTCCCCAACCAGCGCCGATTCTTCCTCCACTTTGGTTGACCAGCTCCGGAGGATTCGCGTCGAGGAGCTTCGTCGCGAGGTTCAACAACGTGACGTTTCGATCGTGTAAATAAACCAAACCAAATGACCATTCCTTTTTCCGAATGATTACGTACTTTACCCGCCCTTGTGGTGAGATCTGAGAGGTTGCTTCTTTTTTGGTGATTTACAGGTCGTTGGAATCGAAGGTCAAGAGATTGGTGGAGGAAAGGGAGAGGAGTTTTAAAGAGGAGACAGATCTGGATGACCGACAGAATATTCTGTCGCCGGACACCGTCGCCGGAACCCCCGCAGGCGGTGGTGGCTCCGGCGATCTCGATGACCGATCATTCAACGAGTCCAACTCCACCAGTCAAAAACCTGAGTTGACCACGTCGGCCACTATTGTTGTGAAAGACGAACAAAACGATGCCGGCGAAGTGGTAGGGGAAAGAAAAGCGCAAGTTATAGCAGAGCCGGTCGAACCGAAAGGTGAGAACGAGGCCGATCCGGTTCGAACCGGGAAAATACCGGTTAACGAACGATTAAACGCGGAAGAGCATGATAATAAAAAGCAGGTGAGTGACGTACAAAGCTCGGCGAGTTTATCGTATCAGAAATGGGGTAGCGGTAGTAGTAAGGGTGGATGCAGCAGCCGAGACCCAGAGGAACGCGAGGGAGATGCGGTTTCTCCCGCCAATAAGCCAGCCTCGGCGGTGAAGCCTGACTCCATGGTTAGGCTTCTCAGGAACATCCGCTCTCACCGGCTCGGCTCGGCTTTGGACCGCCGCCAACGGAGCCAGGTAATTTTTTAAATATTAAACAACGGAATAAGAATTACTAATAAATATTATTATTTTATTATCCTAAATATTAAAAAAATGGTGAAAATAATAAATAATTAAAATAAAATTAAGGAATTCATATGCCACGTAACTCTTTTGTGAACTTAAATTATTTTTATCACAAAATATTGGAGGTTTCCGTAATTTTAGACCAGACTTTAGATTGACGTGGCGCTTTGGCCTTTGTGGATGGTAATAAAACATGACATTTTCGATGAGGCCTTTCTCTTAGGCCCCTTTCTCTTTTTTGAATATAGACCTAAACCTGAACTATTTGTATAATGAAATCAATCTGTGGATTTAAAATTGATATTTATATTTTCTTTTAATTTGAACATAAAAATACTAATTTAATACTTTTGTTTATTATGAATTTTTTATTAAAAAAATTAACTTTGTTCATTCTTCAAAATTAAAAATTAAAAAATTAAACTTAATAATCAAAATTAGAATCTTTTAAATATATAAAGCCATTTGTAAATAAACAAAATGAGATGGGGAATATACTAGGTTCAAACTTTTTAGGATTAGTTTCTTCTCTAATAAATTATACTTTTTTAACCTATACGTATATGTCTAAATAATACCACTAAACAAACTTTCGCATTTATCAGAAATTAGCTTCTTTCGTTTTATCTAAAAGTTATTTTTTTTACGTAGATTGTATGGATTTTATTTTATATAATATATAATTTAAGCGTTCTTAAATTTTAAAATATTAAATTTTAAACCTTAAAATAAATTTATTTACCCAGTTTATGTATAAAAATAGTTTCCTATCTAAACAAGAACAAACTACATTGTAGCTCCGGGCAGCTGCCCCAAATTTTTTACATTAAAAATATATAGGGATACTTATTTATTTAAACCTTTAATTTTAATTTATTAAGACTTTGTTCCTCTTATTTTTATAAATATTTATACTTTGTACCTTAAATTTAGTTTTTGACACCGTACCTATTTCTAAATATATATTTTTCATCTCCTTTTATCTGGTGTTGTTATTTTAGTACACATTAAATATATAATTCGTTAATGGATTTAATAGAAAATGATTAGATTTTATACAATGAATTGTTTGCATTATTTCTAATTTTGCATCCTACTGAATAAGCAAATAAAAATAAAATTGCAACCAAATGGCGTAAACTTTAACTGGGGTAGAGCACAGTAAATAATAATTTATAGGATTGTAATTGGCAGGAGTCGGGAAGGTACAAAAAGCTGATAAGGCAACCCATGGATCTGCAAAGAATTCAATCCAGGCTTGATAAAGGTGTGTACTCCGATTGCAGCACAAAGTTCTTCAGGGATCTCCTCCTGTTATTCAACAACACCATCGTTTTTCACCAGAAAACCTCCCCTGAACGCACTGCCGCCGAACATCTCCGGGCTCTGGTCTTGAAGGAAATGAACCATAAGCTCCTAAAACAAACACCTCCTCAATCCGAAACCGATGATCTCTCCAAACCCGACAAGCCTTCTGCTATAGTCGCATGTGGCAAACGCACTTCTTCCAAGAATGCTGCTGCCAATAAGAGGGGGGTTGTTCAAGAGAAAGAGAAAGAGAAACCAAAGGCAAATGAGAAGAAGCTTGAGGCTAGCTCTTTTGCTGATAACAACGTCGGCATAAGAAAGAAGAGGAGTAAAGAAAGAGCGGTTTCGGGGCGTAGGAACACGTTGAGAACAAGCAGCAAGAGTGGGGAGACGAATCACGAGTACGGTGGTAACGAGCTTAGCTCACATGACGCCGTGGAGGTGAAGGTGGATACCAAGAAAGAAAATAACAAGGGGAGAAAGAAACAAGGAGCGGCAAGTTTCTTGAAAAGGATGAAACAGAATTCACCGAGTGAAGTGTCAGAGAACGACGACGACGACACCGATGATGCTGGGGATGGTGATGGGGATGATTCAGAGGAGGAGAGTAAAGATGGGAAAGGGAAGGGGAGGGTGGTGGAGAGGGTAACGAGGAGTTCGAGAGGAAGAGGGGGGAGGGCGAAGAGAGGGGCGGGGAGGTCGCCGAAGAGAGCAGCGGCGGAGACGAGGGAAAAGAGAGGGAAAGATAATGAGGTGGGGTTGGGAGGGAGCGGAAGGGCTAGGAAACGAGGTAGAAGGTGAAGCTGTAATATGTATATAATATATGTCTTAGTAAAGTACTAACTGGTTTTCATATGGTTTTTGGTGTGTTTTTTCCCTTACTAATAATATCTATTATCTATAGCTGTTTTTGTTTCAACCAGTGTGGACATGGTGGTTCTGAGTTTTGTCTGTGTCATCAGTCATCACCAGTTCTCTCTTTTGTTTTGAGTTTAGAACTTAGAAGTGCTGCCTTTGCACGTCCGATGAATTCTTCCTTATGGGTTGCTTTGCTACTCCATCTCTGTTCTCAACTGCGGTAGGCCTCAGGGGAGCCCTCTTTGTTCTAAGGTAGTCCATGATCCATCTTTTCTCCTACTTTTTTTTTTAAATTTAGTGAATGCTTTGGCAAAGTAAAAATAATAATAATAATAATAATAATAATAAGGGTAATTGTTCTATACACAAGCGCTTATGGAAATTTTTTTACACAAGCGTCTTAGTTTTAGGGGTTAGAGACTCCGTTTAGGGTTTAAAGTTTAGGGCTATAATTGTAGTAGTTTTGAATTTAGGGATTGTTGATAGAATTTTGGGTTTAGGGTTAAAATTTAGGGGTTATAGGTTAAAATCTAAATCCTACCCATATTACCCTAAAACTAAACCCTAACCTAAACCCTAAATTCTAACCCTAAATCCTAAATTCTAAACATGAACCCTAAATTCTAAACATTTACACTAAAACTCCTAAACTCTAAACTCTAAACCCTAAATTCTAACCCTAAATCCTAAATTCTAAACATGAACCCTAAATTTTAAACATTTACACTAAAACTCTTAAACTCTAAAATCTAAACCCTAACCCTAAACCCTATAATTGAGGCGCTTGTGGAAACAAAAAATTTCCACTGCCAGTGTATAGGATATTAATCTTAATAATAATACCATCTCTAACATAAAAATTTAATGGATGTAAAAAAAATGTTTTTAAAAATCTTCAATTTAATAAATTTTTTATATTCTATATAAAAAGTCCAACAACTATCAACAGTCTTCACTTGTCTATTCAAATTAGTAGTTTTTATAGATTACTCCGCTAACGGTTTTGAATACATTAACAAACTGCCACAAAAAAATATTTAACCATTAGAGACTGGCGAGTTTTCCTTATTAAGGGGTGCGCCATGATGAATATAACATGAAAATCTCGATAGGTAAAAATCGTGCCAAAAGACGGACAAAAAAAATATCACAAGAACAAATAAAAATAAAATGTTTCAATATATGTAAAAAAATAAATAAATCAAAACAGAGATGATATTTGTTTTTTTATCTAAATCATAAGAAAATAAACAAAAAATGAACGATTGCACTAAACTATCGCTTAAGAAAACACTTTTAAAGAAAAACTAAATAGTAACTATTTTAAAGAGAAAACTAATTTATTTTATATATTTCAAAAAGCAGAAAACTCAAATTTAAGAACCGACCACAGTAAATCAAAGTATAAATTAAAAAATATAGAATTATGTGTTATAATAGTAATTAATTTCCTAAAATTTGAAAACGAATTCCATTTTTACAATATAACTACTTTCAAGAGAAAAAAATATATTTAATAAAATGGAAAATTACTTTTAAAAAATTATTTATTTTTTTTAAAATAAATATTGTTTACACGTTTTCTGTGTAAAAAACAGTAGTATAATATAAAATTAGCTTAAATATAAATTTGGCACTTAAACTATACACATTCTACCAAGTTGGTATTTAAAGAATTTTTTCTCTCAAGTTGGTATTTAAAATTTTTTTTCTTTCAAGTTGGTATTTGAACTATACACTTTTTCTCATCCTGATACCTAAAGAACTTTTCCTCCTAAGTTGGTACCAAAACTTTAATTTCATCCACTATTTTAATACTTTTATTAACAGTTTTAGTCCCAAAACTTATGTATTCAATCAATTTAATCATGATTCGAAATAATTCAATAAATTTAACATTTTATATTTAAAAATCCCATCAATTTAATCATTTTTGTGAGAATATCAAATCAAGCGAGTCCATCAGATCAAAGCAACAATTGGATAACTTAATTCTATCAACAAGTTATGTTTAAACTTTTATCATACCAAGAAAGTAATATAATATTTCTAAGAGAAGAACAAACAATTTAGGTGAATAACACACGGTAAATTGATAGAATTTTTAAATATAGAGAGTTATATTTATTGAATTGTTTCAAATTAGGACCAAATTGATAGAATGTATAAGTTTTGGTACTAACTTGGGATAAGGTGTCTAGTTCAGGTACCAACTTGGGAGCAAAATTTTTTTAGGTACCATGTTGGGAGAAAATGTATAGTTCAGGTACCAATGTAGGAAAAATTTTCTTTAAGTACCAACTTGAAAAAATATATCTAGTTCAAGTACCAAATATATATTTAAGCATATAAAATTCGTGATTTAGCTTATTACGTACACACTAACATCAATTTAGTTGAGGAAAAGTTAATTATCGATTCTTCTGAGCACGACAAATGAATTATATAATCACATATCAGTGATGATAAATCTAAATGAATTTAGTTTTAAAAATTCAAAATGATACATCCATTATAACTATTCATTAAAAGAGGGGTAAACTACATAATTAGTCCCCCAACTATAAGATTTTTTTGTTACATTTTCCGACTATGAAAAGTTATAAAATAATTTCTCGGCTTGAAGAAAATAACAAATTGGTCCGTTGTCGTTGAGAATTTAATGGCTGATAACGTGGCAGTTTACAAAAAATTGCATGATAACATATTTAGCCTTCCATATTTACACATTCAATCAATTCAGTCCTAATTCGAAAAAAATTAATAAATCCAGTCATCCTTATTTACTCATTCTATTAATTTAACCTTCAACTTCGACATCACCTCCCTGCTCCGTTGACCCTCCACTCGGCCTCTGTTTTGTCCGGCGACCCTCTTTTTCTACTCCCTCGCTAGTTCGATCACCCACACCTTCTGTGCTCGTTCATATGCTTCATTCGTCCGCTCCAACAACCTTGATCTTGGGCACTAGCACCTTGCTAGGTGCACCTCTACTCTTCGATCTGATTTGATAATCCCCAAACCCAATTTTTATAAATAAAATTGACTAGATTTGTTGAATTATTTCAAATAAAAAATAAGTTGATTGAATGTGTAAATATGAACGACTAAATATGATATTATGCTAATTTTTTTAAACTATCTCGTCATTAATCATTAATTTTTAACGACATAAAACTAACTTGTCATTTTTCTAAGTCAATAAACTATTTTTATAACCTTTTGGCCCTGTTTGGTAAACAGAGGTTTGGGCAAAAATTAGAGGTTTGAGGTATAATTAGAGGTTTGACTAGTCAAATCCGCTAATATTGATGTTTGGTAAATAGCGGATTGAAAGAGCGGATTGAGGTGAAAAAGCTAATTTTGAAAAATCTCCTAATATGAGCTTTTTGAGATTAGAGGTTTGATATTAGAGTTCTAATGACTCTTTTACCCTTAACAATTACCAAAAATCTCCAAATAACCTAAATTAAATAATAACATTTTTTAATATAAATAATAACATATTAAATATTAAACTTATTTGTTGTTACTACTAATTTATATGGTGACATTTGTAAGTTAATTTTATTTTTTATTATCACATATTTATATGTGCATATAATTTTTTTTAATAATTATATAAATAATAAATTGATATATAAATCTTTCAAATATGTTTAGAAAATTTATATTAAAAATAATTTTTACAAATCTAATTAATATTTATTAGATACAAAATATTCATAAACTGATAAATTATTCAAACAAGTATTGAATATAATCATGTTCTTGTCTGTCATTTTGCTTGTTTAAATAATCAAACAGCTATCAGCTATCAGTTAATTTTACCAAACACTTTTATACAATCAGCTAATACAATCCGCTAGTCAAATCAGCTAATGCAATAAGCTATCAGCTAATGTAATCCATTATCAGCTATCAACTATCCGCTAATTGCCAAACAGGGCCTTTATAATTGAGGAATTAAAAAAAAGTCATATAATCGGACAACTATTTTTTAAGTTTACCTTAAGGAAAACTACTTGTATATTTTTACATTTTCCAAAATGTAGTTTCCCGAGATGATGTTTCTTTCGCTCAAACTTAAATCTTATGCTATTTTGGTGTTTTTATATATCTTTTAACATTAAAAAATTAGGTATATGATTTAAGATTAAGGTTTAAGTTTAGAGTTTAAAGTTTATGGTGTAAGATTTAGTTTTTAAAATTTATGGTTTAAAATATAGAATTTAGAGGTAAGACTTAAAATTTTAGTTTTTTAATGTTGGAGCATACGTAGAGACACCACATGGACATAAGATTTTTGTTCCTCAAACTTTAACCTTTAATCCATTTTCTTGACAAAAAATACTATATGCCTTTTTGGTGCTTTCTTTACGCCCTAACACAAAAAAAAATAATTTTTAATTCATAACTTTGAATTTTGAATCATAAACCTTAAACCCTAAGCTCTAAAAATACACCTACCCTAAATTCTCTAAACTCTAATCCTAAATTATAACATTAAACATAAATCATAAACCATAAATTTAAATTTTTAGCGTGGACATAAATAGAACACAAAAAAAATAAAGAGATTTTTTTCTCTATTTTAAACATTTATAATTATTTTTTTATTTTTCAGTAAAGTATTAGTTTTAAAAAATGCCTTTTTAAGTAAAAAAATGTTTTTTGGGATAAAATTAATTCTTTTCATTTTATTTTCACGTCATTTTACCTTTTCTTAATAATACTAAAAAAAATACTAAAAATTCTTTCTCTGTTTTCCAGCACACTCAATTTGCCCTGAAAGGTGTTGAGATAAGAGTGGGAACAGAAACAACAACGGAAGAAGAAAGTACATAAATGAGTTGGCTTGCTTCTACGCTTTTCCAATTACCAAAATAACCTCATCAATTCAATTTTATCACACATCACCAATCAAAACACTCAGATTACAGCAAACACAGAGACTAAAGAGCCAAAGCCAATCAACAAATATCTATTCTCTCTCTCTCTCTTTCACTCTTAACCCTGTTATTCAGAAACAATATAACCTTTTTTTCTTCAAATCCATCTCTTTTCTTATCTGGGTTCTAACACTCCCCTTCTCTAGATCATTGTTTTCTTAAAGTTTGAACCTTTCCTTCCCTTTTTGTTCTTCCAAGTATTTAACTTTCTCTCAACTTAAAAGTGATTTTTTGGGGGTATGGTTTCTTTGTTTTGAACAGATTCAAAGTCATGTGTTTATTGTTGAAGATTCATATTAACTTTGGTTCATTTCAGGTTGGTTCCACCTCTCTCTCTCTCTCTCTCTTATCTATCTTTATTTTCTATATTGGAACTTTGGATTTTCTTTTCTTTTTGTTGTTGTTCATCTCTCTTGAAATTTATATGTTTTTTTTTGTTTGATCTTGATCGAATGAGCTATTAAAGATTGTGACTTGTTTTCAAAGTTCATGTTTTGCTTTCTGATTCTTTGTTACTTTATTACAAGTTTCCTTTTTATGTTTCTTCTGTTTGTCATTTGGTAAATTGGTGTTCTCTTGGTTACTAAGTATGAGTTCATGTAAATTTGACTATGTAGTATCAATTATTTTTGATGAAAATTTTGCACTTGTAAATTCACTTGTAAGTTTGAGAAAAACGGGTCTAATTCAATTTTCAGTCCTGGGTATTATTTAAAAATTGAAACTTTACTACTTTTCTCATCTCTAATAGAATTATAAACCAGGATGATGCATCTTCGGATGTCCTGTTCATAGCTTTTAAACTGTTTTGATGTATTCTGGAAATTGAATCAGCTCTCTTTTTTAGTAAAACTACTAACTAGACAAATGGTATCACTTCAATTATAATATAATTTGGCTAGCTTTGCAAGTATTTGAGAGTCTATAATGTTCATTTATGGAAGTTTCTTATAAAAAATCCCATGTCCTTTTCCTTAGCTGTTTAAAGTACCATAATATTGGATTTTCTTCAAAATGTTAAGCTGCATATTTGTTTAAGATTTCCGAAATCTATTTTTGTTTCTTTAACCAAACTCTTTTATCTGTTGATTTATGGTTTGGCAGACTGCAACTTGAATTTTATGGTAGCTTTTCATTAGTTGGGTTTAAGACTATGGGTAGAGGTAGAGGAAAAGGAAAGAAGTTGACCGTTAGCAACCATGACGAGGTGGGAAGTGGTGAAGAAGAGAAAATTCCTTTGCAAAAGAGACGTGGAAGGCCACAGAAGCCGTTAAAAGATGAAATCGATGACGAAGAAGTCGAAAAACTGGAAGAGGAGGATGGTGAGAATGGAAAAGCTGATATCATAACCAATGAGAGAAAGAGTCCCCCTGCTGCCGAGAATGGGAAAAAGAGAAAACGTAACTCGCAGGTGAAAGAGAAGTCTGAGTCAGTCCAAGAAGAGAATGGCTTTGGCACCAGATCGAGCACTGATGACTCGTCAAAGTCTAATGGTTTTCGGCAAAACGGGAGTAGGCGTAAAAGTAAGCCACGTCGAGCTGCCGAAGCAGTCGTGGAATGCAAGTGAGATTGCGCCGGTTATGGCTATAGGTATCTTTCTTTTTTCACTTTGCCATGCACATGATGAGATAAGAAGCGAGGCCTAGTAAATCTCTCTATCTAATATTCCATCTAGGTAATTGTTTCCTTCCATTTTTGGTGATTCCTCATCTTTAATTCCATCCTATTTTATTTGGTTTTTGGGGCTTTGGAACAGATTCTGCTGTTGTAATTTTTGATAATGCTATTATATTCCATGTCATCACGGGATTCATGTAATTTATCATCCGGATTATGAATGCCAGGCTCTACTTTTCACTATTTTCATAAATTTGGTGGATGTTATTTACATTGTATGCTTGAACTAGTGTGCTAGGGCTGTGTGGCTTCCCTTGTATTCAATCCTTCATTTTGCTGTCGAACTTTTATCGCATGATAATCATTTCCTCTTTGTTGTAATGCCATTCATCTGTTTCTTATGATTCTTAACCTTTTCCTCTTATGGTCAAACGAGAACCTGAGAAATCACATTTTAGTCGATATGAAGTGGTAGGTTCTCAAATATGTTGGCTCTAGACTGATAGTTTTAGGCATGATACTTTGATTAGAACATATCAAAACAGTTCATCTGCTTACTTTGTTTTCAATTAATTTTAGTTGCATTTCCTTTTGAAAGGACTTTCGAGTTCTTTCGGAAAGGTAGGGTCTTAGCTTCTTAATGGTTCTTGAGACCAATGCTTTTAGGCAATCATGGACCGAGACTAGAAATGACCTCATACATGTTTGTCGACGCCTCTTCTTTTTGTGGTTTGCGGTAATTTGTTGGAGACGAAACGACAAAAGGCACTGCGAGTGCGAAAGCCTTTTATAAGAGTTTAGACTTTGTTTTCCATATATGACATAGATACAGGTAATTGCACCTGAAAAAGCACGTTCTTGGACTATACCTTTGGAGATACACATATGTTGTCTTTTCTTGCACCTTTGTTTGTTGGAAGATGAGAAGTTCATTGCCACCGTTACCCGGATTTTGGAGTGAATATCGGATACGAGTATGCTGAATTTTACTGTTATACTTATCTGAATATGTCCAAGTCACAAGCGTCGGAGATGGATACATAGGTAAACACCGAGAGTCGGAGTAACATAGGCCTCAAAAGGTTGAAGATCATTGTTTCCTCCCAATATGAGGCACAAAGTTGTTTGCAATCAAATATTAGGAATAAAACTGGGATTTCAAATCTTGAAATTAGGTTGCATGATCGTATATTAGTCTGTAGATTTAAACAGTATCCTGGTCAAAGTGTTTTTGTGAAGGGCAGACATGTTTTAATGTGGATGCTAATCTGATTTAGGTGGTCACAACTCACATGTTTTGAAAGCAGGCAGCAAGGCATGTCATGCTTTAGCTGTCTGCCATAGCCCATAAACATGATGCTGGTATCTGCCACTGCAATCAAGCCTGTGTTTGCTTATCCCAACATGTTGGACCCAACCACATTCATTAACTTTGCTTAACCCAAGGTTTCTCAACTACTGAAGCTCTCCACAATTCTTAAATCTTTTGCTTTAAAATTGTAATTGTGACCAACCACCTTTAGGTGTATAAAGTGAACCCCCCCCCCCCCCCCCCCCCCCCCCCGAATTGCATAGCAGTTAATTATTGTTAAAAAATTCGTTAACCAATCAAAATATGACATGTGATATGTGTATTTTATTTTATTTTCAAAATTAAAAACTTAAAACATTTTAAAAGAAAATTTAAAAATCAAATTATTGTCACGTGTCAAGCATTGAGTGGTTAACGAGTTTTTTTTAACGGTAGTTAACTACTAAACACCTAAAATTATAACGGTGTAAATTTTAATTACATATTTCTAACAAAATATACATTAAGCTCCTATTTTTAATAAAATACACTTAACCTAAAGAATAAAGTTCAAAAGGGTATAATTTAAGGGTATAATCGCTTAGGATTCCAAAAATAACGTGATTATGTTTGCATAAAAAACCGGGTTGGATAAGATAATTGGTTTGTTTTATTTTGTTATTTGTTTTCTATATGCAAATAAGACTGTTCAGTCGGGTTTTATACAAGAAATTTGAGGTAGGTTGAGCCGAGCTTAGAGCGGTAGTCTGGTTCGTCAGCAAAAAAAACCGTGATAATTCATTAATTTGTTATCGGTTTTTATTAGTTTTATCTTATGATTATACCAGAGACGGTATCATTATGTTAAATGCATACTTTAATATAAACATATTTATTTTAACTTTAAATCTTAAATTTTAAATTATATAAAAAAATTGATTTTAAACCTTAAATTAAACCGGTCTATTTTTAATTCAGTTTTTATTTTTAGTCTTGATTGTGTCTGCATTTGTTGATCCAGAGACCAAAATACGTACGCGCAACATGAGCTGTTTTCTTTTATCCAATCATGGAGGCTGAAGTTCCAAGTTTGATTTATATTTTAAATGGGTTTTGTTTTTCTTTAAACTATTAAATATTGATAAATATTTTATACACATGCGGTTCAATTTCCACAAGCGCCTTAATTTTAGTGTATATGGAGTTAGTTTAGGGTATAAAATTTAGAGGTTTAGGTGTAGGGGTTAGAATTTAGGGATAGTTGTTTCAATTTAAGGTTTAGGATTATAATTTAGGGTTTATAGGTTAAAACCTAAATCCTCACAATATTACCCTAAAAACTAAACACTAACCTATAAACCCTAAATTATAACCCTAAACCTTAAATTGAAACAACTATCCCTAAATTCTAAACCCCTACATCTAAACTCCTAAACCATATACCCTAAACTAACTTCATATACCCTAAAATTAAGGCGCTTGTGGAAACTTTCAGTTTCCACCGCCAGTGTATAGGATATTAATCCTTCAAATATTATATCAAACTTTGAACTTGAATAAATAACTCAATCCTTAAACAAGTCTACTTGTTACGATTAATATTATGATTGTTAAAATTAAATCAGTCAATTAAATCAAAAAGTCGATGATCAGACCAATCTAATCAGTAACATAAAATAGAAAACTATATGATACTTAAAAAGAAAAGACAAACAAAACTTAGGGCAAAAGAATGGCATTTCAACCGGTTAGCTATTTTTTATGTTTTTAAATTTTGGCTTAAGGGTATAATAAGTTTAAATTAAAATAATAATAATTAAGTACGTGAATTTTTTGTGTGCACATAATTATGTATTTGAACTAAAAATATTTAATCAATTAAACTCTTTGACTATTAAATTTTGACAATTTTTTCTTTAAATATTACTGGCACATGATACACTACAGTTCTATCATGTTGCATTTACATATTTTTTTTAAAAAATATTTTTTATAAATTTTACAAGTCTTTTAGAATTTTTAGAACATTTAAAAAATTTAAATAAAATAAAAAATTTAGAAAATGTCAAGTGGAAACAATGTGACACAACACACTGCACCAACAGATAAAAAAAAATATGTCAAAGTTTAATGGTCAGCATTGGCCAAAGAACTTAATTGATTAAATTTTTTGGTTTAAAGGCTTAATTGAGAATTCAAATACTTATTTGATTTTTTTCAAAAATTCAAAAAAAATTTATACCGTTAAGCCTTAAATTTTTTAATGTTTTATTCTATGATTGTTAAATCAATTATTTAATCAATCGAACCAAAAACTAAAGATCTAATATACTTGATTCGTTCTTTTATTAACATTGACTAATACAATCAATATTCTCCCATATGTAGAGTTCCTGGTGCTCGATATGTTAGGAGAAATCAGACAAATTCCTAAATCATACTTAAAATTTCAATCACAACAAACAAAACTAATACACAATTAATGAATACTAAATAAAGAAATAAAAAAACACAACTTGACGTCCACTATTTTAAAAAATAAAAATATTAAATGAGAAAAAAATTAATTAAAAGAATTAATAGAAGTCGAGTGTAATGGTTAAAAACATTTTTAAGAAAAAAAATTGTTGATGTAAAAGTGGGATGTTGGTGATTTTCGACAATTCAGTTATTCTGATTTAAATAGAATGTCGCATGTTATGAAATGTTGAAAAATTGGTGGGGAAAAAGATTAGAGAAGATGTAAATAATGGTCCATATTCTTTTTCTCAATCTATCTTATGTGGGTATATATACGTCTTGATGGCTGGTGTCAGATCTAGAGTCGATAGGTACTATACTTCTGGTTATCAAGTAGTCGAGCCAACTGGTGGGTTAAGTAGACTCGACAATTATCATGTCAATGGTACTATATTTCTTTGACAACAGTCGTGTCAGAAAATTTTTGGAGACTTTGGAGAAACGACGGTGTTGTAGTTGAGGGACGATAGTAGAAGAACAACATCGAAAGACCTAAAGAATTCGTGATAATATTGATATACATATAATACTTAATTGTAAAAATAAAAAACTTAATTAAAGGACTCACAAACCTTTTACTAATTATAGGTAATTTGAGATATTTGATGAAAAGGAATTAGCTTGTATGTCTCGGATAAATAAATAATGTATTACATCTTTTAAACAAAATTAGAGATTTGTATTTTGACGCTTATTAAAAAATTAAGCTAAAAGGTTGTATTCATTAGGGATGTTCATTTTCGGGTACCTGGGTCTTTGGGTACTCGAAGTACGGATACCAAATTTTTTGAGTATCACTTTTTTCGGTCCGTTCTCGGCCTACTTTAACTGGGTACCCGCTATCAGGGTACCTGCAAAATCTGAGTACCTGGGTAATCGGGTAACGGGTACCTGTATGTTTTTTTATATATTTTTTAAATCACTTGATTTTATAAAATAAAATCACACATAATAAAAGTTCGAAATATATAATCCAAGTATAGAGTTTAAGATTCAAATGATCAAACCCAAACAACTTTAGAATACAAATTAAAGCTTTTAATAATAATAATAATAATAATAATAATAATAATAATAATAATAATAATAATAATAATAATAATAATAATAATAATAATAATGCATCAATTCAAATCTTAAACAATGTCTATAAGACAAATGAAATATATATACTAATAAATAATATTGATGCATCAATTCAAATCTTAAACAATGTCTCTAAGACATATCTTAAAATTTTTAATAATTGTATATGTATATATATATTTAATAAAAATATAAAATATATTTTAAAACTTTAACCGGGTCAACGAGTATCCGATAAGGGGCATTCTTGCGGCTCGGGTCTGACCCGAAAAAATGCTTATTTTTGCAGGCCAGGTAAAAAAAAATTAGGGTAATTACCCGGTATTTTATGTTCGGGTAATCGGGTCGGGTATTTTAAACATTCCTAATATTCATAATAGGTCTCTGCAATACTCAATCTAAATTAGTCAATTAATAATTTTAATATTGGTTTTTAAAAGAACCCACTTATCTCCGTTGTCTTGGCCCTTTCTAGGTTTTATGTGTGTTGTTAAACACTTAAATTTTAATTTTTTTTATTTATATCTCATTATATAAGTTTTATCCAAATAATTTCAATACTTATCATTCTTCTATTACGGAATCAAATAAAAACAATGCTAGTTAGCGGTGTTTATGATAGATTAACCGTACCACTTAGCTTAAACGATTGGTTAACCGTTATAACGATTATTAATCTTAACTTAATCGTTAAAAAATGGTTAACCGTTAATTTTTGAAATGGTTAATCATTATAGTGGTTAATCGTTAAGAAATAGTTCGGTTACATGTTAACAATATATTCATGATTAACCGTTGGTTAACTATTAAGAACGAGTCTCTAATTTTTTATGCATTCTTAGATACATTCTCTATGCATTTTCCCTCTAATTACATTAAGAACATATAACTTTTGCACTAAGAACATAACTTATAGGTTAACCGTTATAGTATTTTGGTTAACCGCGAACACCCCTAGTTAACATGTAACATATTACAATTTTCTTTTCGAATATTTATTATTTCTTTTTAGAATAATAAATATATCTCTCCGATAAATATTGTATTAAAATTTTCAAAAAAAAACTTAAATGGAGAGATTCTAAACACAAACTGTTGCGTGTAAAATAGTCTATCGCAATGTTAGTGCAAGTATACACGACGCAAGTAGTAAAGTGATACGAAGTATCGGATATCGTCTCCATAGGGATTGGGCTAATAGCTTCACCTTAATTAACTGCACGAAAGTAAAGAAAATATTTGAGAAGTTGTCACGAAAATAATAAAGTAAACGTAAATAAAAGAGTAGAGATATCAAGATAGAGAGAATGAGCTGATATTGAATTGCTCAGTAGTGCAGGTATCGCAGAGTTTAGGAACTCCAGTTCTGTCGTCGCTCCCGTCGCGGCAGCAGTCCGTTGCTTGTCGCGGCAGCAAACACTCAACTCAGTACTTCAAGTTTGGCAAGAATCCAGATGTGCCTTGGCCTATCCCTAGGTCCAAGTCTGTCGATGATCACGTCTTTGATGATACCTCCCGGCGTGAATCGAAGGATGAACACCGATGTGGATAAATTCTTCTTTAGCCACTTAACCTCGTCCTATCCCTAGGCCCGAGATAGTTCAATTATAAACTAGAGAACTTGCTTTTATTTCTTTCGTATACTTAACTCTCCCGATGCTAAGTAAATAGATAACCTCACAATGCTCTCCCGATGCTCTTGCAAGATATTAATAACCAAAATAAGAGAACTTGAAGTTTATTTTAAGAACTGAAAATTCCTAAAACAAAACAACCCTTGCAACTACTTTACAAATCAACCTGTGGCCCTAGGGGGAATTTAGAACATGTTGTGGGAAGGAAAACGGCTAGAGTTTTGGGAAGGAAGCCAGGGTAATCGGTTATATCCCTCCTAGGTCGAAATATATGCCCTTATATAGGCTTTGAGTTCAAGTTATCTAAAATAGCAAGAATACAACTTTAATTGAAAGTACAATTCTAATAAAGACTAAATCTTCAAGGAATCTACTTTTCAGCCGTCATCTTTCTTGCTTGGGATTTTCTCTCCTTGAACTTTGGGCTTGACATTCCTTTCGATCTGGGGCTTGGAAAAATATGGTGGTTTCACACGACAGACGGGCTGAATTTTCTCTATCTGTCGAGGTCCACTTTGCTTCTTTTCCTCAAAACTGCTGTCGTCCTCTGCTGTCACGGCGGCAACCTTGGCAGCATCGTCCTTCTTGACTGCTCATCCAGTTCCAGCTCTTCTGCTTCACTGCCCAGCGCTTGCCCATTCCGTCTGCTACGGCAGCAACCTGCAAAAACAACCATTTTTAGTAGAAATTGTGCCTTTTAATATATTTGTGATGTTTTGCTGTAAACTGACCTAAATGCAATAAATAATGCTTGAATGCAGCAGAAATATGGGTTAAATAGGGTGTAAATAATAGGACTTTTACACACTCAACACACCCTCAAACTCAAGTTTTTACTTGCCCTCAAGCAACTAAGACTTAAAAGAAAAATGAAATATTTTTGTTTTGGCTTTAAACAGTGAACTTTCCCTTACCCGTCGTTCGTTCCCTGTGACGGCAGTAACCTGTCGGATAATTTAGGGTCTGTCCGGAATCTCACTATAGTCCTCGTGCAGTGTGTGCATGCTTGTGAACAGTTATATGCCAAGACTCTCTTAGTTTCACTAGAATATTATACTTTAGCTTGATCAGACTTTTTTTTCTTACGAGACTCATTTTTTTCTTTTTACTAGAGCCAGGATCGGGCACCTCTAGTTATTTCACTTTTTTTCTTTCTAATTTCTACTAGAGCCAGTATTTCAGACACCTCTAGTTAACTGTCTAGAGCCGGTGATAGGCACATCTAGAAGTTTTTCTCTGGTTATCTTCCTAGAGCCAGTGGTAGGCACCTCTAGGTTTCCTGAGATTCTAGTCTCTTTTCTACTCTAAGTGCTAAGCTTTCTATTCTAGTTTGGCTAAAAGAAGTCTAAGCAGTATAACCGTCACAATGGTGTTTAAGTTTTTCAGAACTATAGAAAGGCTCTAAACTTCTCCTAAAGACTATCCTAAAGGCACTACCACGACAAAGCTGTCATGGCAGGTAAGTTCAGTTCACAATTTTCAGCCAAAGTTTTCAATATTTTCATTTTTTTTCGACAAAAATAAACTAAGTAAAGACACAAATTTTTAAACTAAGATGCACTCCATTAATGGAGGGTTGCCACCCCCAAACTCGAGGGTTGCATTGCCCTCAATGCAAATGACAAATAAAAACAAAAGATAAGGCAGTACATCACAAAATATATAGCATGCAGCAAAATATAAGATAAGAAACTTAAATTTAGTCGTTGTCTTCGCTTCTGCTGTTGAGTCGGATCTGGCGGCGGGCTGGGGCGGGCTGGGGCACGGGGGAGGCGGATGTGTTCTTGGCCTTGGCCTCCCTTGGTGGTTGGATTCTGGTTGGAGAGATGTGAGGCGGTTGCTCCACAACCTGAATTTCAGAGCTGCTGCTGCTGCTCTCACCGCTGCTGCTGCTGTCACCACCTTTGCTGCCGTCACCGCCACTGCTGCTGGCTTTTGGCATGTTATTTTTATCTGCCATCTGCTTCTGCCTCTTCATCGGTGAGAACTCTTTTGACAGATTCCTCTGGATCGAGGGTTCATTATCACTTGCGACCCAAACAGAAGAGGAAGAGAACCCAGCAACAAAGGCATCAAGATCCTCCGATGCCATACGACGTTTTGTGCCTCAGGCAGATGGTTCAGCACGGGTGCTGCCTGCTGCTGTCGGGGCAGGCGATGGTGTAGAGGTGGCAGACGGTGTTCGTGGGGTAGCAGCAGGTGTCGGAGTATGGGCAGGTGTAGGGACAGTAAAGTAATAGGCAGGAAAAGTAGGGAAGGCAGCATCAGGAAAATTTAAAGAATTTTGTATAAATGTTACCGTAGAGGCAGCAAAGTCCCTGATGAAAGTCATTAAGCCCAGCTGTCGTTCCTCCAGCTTCTGAATGGCAGCTAATATCCGGGCGGAGGAGTCTGTCGGGCAGCTGCTGCGGCAGTTGGTTCAGTGTATTGCTGCTCTGTCGTTTCGGCTGTGGCGGTAGCGGGGTCGAATGATGACAGAGGGGTGGCAGCAGTCAGCTCCATAAGGCTTAGGATGTTCTTTTCAGTCCAACCTCTTCCTTTGACTATCAAATCAGTGTGCACTTCGGGGATATTATGGCCGCGGCAGAGCGAGGTGATGAGGTACGCCAGGTAGAGGGGACCCGTCGGTCTATGCGCATACTCCAAAATACTTTCTCGAATAAAGCTGCCCACATTAATGGGCCGTTCATGTAGAATAGAGTGTATTAACGCTAACCTTGGTTGGTCGAAGGTGGTGTTGAGGGATGACGACATGATCCTCTTCTTTATGAAGGCATTCCACAACTTTGCCTCCGGCAGCAACTGGGTCCTTCTCACAGTCCTTGGATTTTTCCTGCTGGTGTTCCATTGAGTCCCAGCATTAGTCAACTCTGCCATGACAGCGTCGTAGGCAGCAGTGTCTAAAGTATTCAGGAATTGCTGGTGGGCGTCGTCATTGATACCGATGTAGAAGCCATAGAGGGTATTAATGTATTCTGCTTCAAATGGCACCTCCTTCCCTCGAACGAACACTGCTGTCGCAGTCCTGCTGCTGATGGCAGCATAGAACTCTCGAACCAGCGTGACATTCATTTCATCCGGCTGTTCCGCAAAGGTTTGCCATTGTAATGCTCTAATCTTCCGGGCTATGAATGGTGTGAGGCCCAGATTTTCCTCCGTCGGTGTGTAGATGAAGCCTCTCTCTTTCCCCATGTCTCTGCTAGCAAAGGAACATGGGGGAGTTGCTGCCAGTGTTGAGCTGGAGGCAGCATTGCGTCGGGTTTTCCAAGAAGACATATTTGTGCAAGGGTTGTGAAAAGCAAATGAAAGCAAATGAAAACTAAAGAGAGAGAGCAAGTAAGAAAGGCAGAAGTGAGTGAAAATGAAAATGAAACAGGGTTATATAGAGAGGAATTTGCTGCCCGTTGAAACTGTAACGGCAGACGCGAATAATGGGGCCAGCTGTTCTGCATTAGCGTGTCTGACGCGTCTGTGACGTGTTTCCGCGTCTGTCGTGCCAGCGAGATGACAGCCTGTATTTTCCGCGTTTGTCGCGGCAGCTGTAACGACAGGCTTCAACATTTGGGCTTTGTTGGGCTGATGGATGGATGGTGGGCTGAGTTCACTTCTCCTGTTCTTCTTGACTCCTTTATTTCCTAAAAAATAATAAAAACAAAAAAAAAACATTATTTAAATAAAATAAAACTTATTCCTAATAAATATTAAGTAATAATAAAATAAAATAAAGAAAATAAAAATTAGGTTAAATTAGGAATGCCAGGTGGGGCATCTCCTAAGGTAACCACTTCCTGTAATCCTGGGGCTTCAGTCCCCTGATAATGCTTCAAGCGCTGTCTGTTGACTTTGAATTGGTGCCCGTCTTTTAATGATCGGATTGTTATGGCACCATGGGGAAAAACCTGTACGACTTGGAATAGACCAGACCATCTAGATTTTAGCTTCCCTGGGAAAAGTTTCAGTCTAGAATTGAACAACAATACAAGCTGCCCTGGGCAGAACTGTCGTGGCAGCAACTTCTTGTCATGCCACTTCTTAGTTTTATCTTTATAGATTCTTGCATTGTCATAGGCCATTGTCCGGATTTCTTCAATTTCGTTCAGATCTAACAGCCTTTTCTGCCCTGCCCTGTCCAAGTCCATGTTCACTGCCTTGATCGCCCAGTATGCTCTGTGCTCTATCTCGACAGGTAGATGACATGTTTTCCCATAAATCAATCGGTACGGAGACATGCCCAATGGAGTCTTAAAAGCTGTCCTATATGCCCATAACGCATCATTGAGGAGTAAAGACCAGTCTTTCCTAGTTGGCTTAACCATCTTCTCAAGAATGTTCTTAACTTCCCTATTAGATATTTCAGCTTGTCCATTGGTCTGTGGGTGATATGCTGTCGCGATCCGATGCTTAACACCGTATTTCTTCAAGGCAACAACTATAACCATGTTGTCGAAATGTCTCCCTTCATCACTGATAATCGCCTAAGGATGCCAAACCTAGAAAAGATATTTTTGTGTAAAAACCTTTGGACTGTCTTGGCATCATTCTTTTGAGTGGCGATAGCTTCAACCCACTTAGAGACATAATCTACTGCCAGGAGGATATATAGATTCCCACATGAAGATGGGAATGGTCCCATAAAGTCAATCCCCCAAACGTCGAAGATCTCGACTTCTAGAATGTTCTGCAGTGGCATCTCGTTTCTTCTTGAGATGTTTCCTGTCCTTTGGCACCTGTCACAGCTCTTGTAGAAGATTTGCACATCTTTATACAGTGACGGCCAATAAAACCCTGACTGCAGCACCTTGGCAGCAGTTTTGTTGCCTCCTAAGTGACCTCCATACTGTGAAGCATGACAGTGATGAAGTATGTCCTCTTGCTCTTCCTGTGGTATGCATCTCCTTATAACCTGATCTGCACAGATTTTGAAAAGAAGAGGTTCGTCCCAATAATAATGCTTGACATTATTTTGAAACCTCTTCCTGGCTTGATAATTAAGATTAGAAGGAATTATTCCGCTAACTAAGAAATTAGCGAAATCAGCATACAAGGGAGTTCAGAAGACTTACCTGCCGCCTTGGCTGTCGCGGCAGTGATTGCGGCAGCAAAGAGCTGCTCATCTGGGAAGGTCTCCAGTATGTTTGTCTCATCTGTTGGTAGACTCTTTCCCTTCTCCAACCTTGACAAGTGATCTGCCACTTGATTTTCTGTCCCCTTTTTGTCCTTGATTTCAAGATCAAATTCTTGTAGTAGTAGGATCCATCGTATTAATCGAGGCTTAGCATCCTTTTTTGCAAACAGATATTTCAAAGCAGAATGGTCGGTGTGCACTATTACCTTCGTCCCAAGTATGTAAGAACGAAACTTGTCAACGGAGAACACCACAACTAATAACTCCTTTTCTGTGGTGGTGTAGTTGACTTGGGCGTCATTCAGTGTCTTGCTGGCATAATATATGACATGAAATAATTTGTCTCTCCGCTGCCCAAGTGCTGCCCCGACAACATAGTCACTAGCATCACACATGATCTCAAATGGCTGTGTCCAGTCTGGTGGCTGTACTATTGGGGCTGTTACCAGTTTTTCCTTCAGAACCTTGAATGCTTCAGTACATTCTTCATTAAAGTCAAAGGGTCGGTTCTGCTCTAGAAGATGACATAGTGGTTTCGTGATTTTTGAGAAATTTGCAATGAATCTTCGATAAAAACCAGCATGTCCCAAGAAACTTCTAATACCCTTGACTGTGGTCGGCGGCGGCAGCTTTTCGATCACTTCTATCTTGGCCCTGTCGACTTCTATCCCACGGCAGCTAATCTTATGGCTAAGGACTATCCCTTCATCCACCATAAAGTGGCATTTTTCCCAATTTAAGACTAGGTTTGCTTTTTCACATCTTTCAAGTACCTTTTGTAGATTGCCTAGGCAGCTCTCAAAATCGTCCCCAAAGACTGAAAAATCATCCATAAAAATTTCAAGGAAGTCCTCCACCATATCGGACAATATGACCATCATGCACCTTTGGAAGGTGGCGGGTGCATTGCATAGCCCAAAAGGCATCCTCCTAAAAGCATATGTTCCGTAGGGGCATGTGAAAGTCGTTTTTTCTTGATCTTCTGGTGCGATAGCTATTTGATTATAACCTGAATAACCATCAAGAAAACAATAGTAAGGCTTACCCGCTAGTCTATCAAGCATTTGATCAATAAAGGGTAAAAGAAAGTGGTCCTTTTGGGTAGCTTTGTTAAGCTTTCGATAGTCCATACAAACCCTCCAACCGGTCACAGTCCTGGTTGGGATTAACTCATTGTTTTCGTTGGTCACCACGGTCACCCCTCCTTTCTTGGGAACGCATTACACCGGGCTCACCCATTTGCTGTCGGAGATGGCGTAAATAATACCAGCATCTAACCATTTATTTATTTCTTTACGCACCACCTCTTTCATCGCATGGTTTAGCCGCCTTTGAGCATCTATAGTCGGCTTATGATCATCCTCTAAAAGGATTTTATGCATACATAACGCCGAACTAATGCCTTGAATATCAGCGATTGTCCATCCAATAGCCTTTTTGTACTGCTGCAACATCCTTATTAACTGTTGTTCCTGTTCTTGCATCAACTTGGAAGAGATGATTACGGGCAACGTATCATTTGAACCAAGAAAAACATATTTTAGCTGCCCTGGCAGGGGCTTAAGTTCTAAAACATGGGGCTCAACAGTTGAAGGCTTTTGGATCGCATGGTTATCCGAAGTATAATTTAAAGGTTCGAATAACTTACCTGGACGATTGCCTATCCAGTTTACCTCCTCCTGATCTTCTGTATCAGATGTATCGGATTCTAAGGAGTCGCTATCGTCGGTGCTGTCATGACAGTCTTGTAAGTGGTTGCCGAGGGAGTGACCAATTTTGATGTCGTGACAGCCCGACCTGATGCAGGGTTGATCAAGGGTAACTTCAGTGATAGCCTTGCATTCCTCTTCCGCATCAGCATGTTTCATAGCTTGGAGAACATTCAACTTAATTTCTTGGTCGTTTACTCGCATGGTGAGTTCTCCTTTCTCCACATCAATCAGTGATCTTCTCGTGGCTAAAAAGGGTCGCCCCAGGATGATTGGTGCGTTTTCATCTGCTTCACAATCTAAAACAAGAAAGTCAGCAGGAAAAATAAATTTATCCACCCTTACCAGAATATCTTCAATTTTTCCTTCCGGATGAACGTAAGAGCGGTCTGCCAGCTGCAGAAGTACTGTCGTGGGCCGAGCTTTTCCAATACCTAATTTCTGAAAAACAGATTTTGGCATTAAGTTAATACTAGCACCAAGATCATAAAGTGCCTTACCCACATATTTATCTCCGATTACACAAGGTATGATGAAGCTTCCCGGATCCTTCTTTTTCTGGGGTTGCTGCCTATGAAGAATGCTCATGCAGCCTTCTGTCATCTTCACCGTTTCAAATTCCCCAAGTTTAGATTTCTTTGACATAACATCCTTGAGAAATTTGGCGTAACCGGGCATCTCCCTCACGGCATCTAACAGCGGAATGTTAATATGAACCTGCTTAAAAATGTCATAAATCTTTTTGAGCTGAGATTCTTGCTTCGCTTGCTGTAACCGTTGAGGAAAAGGAGGTGGGGACGATAATCAACAATACTTCCTTCCCACTGCATACGAATCTGAGGAGGTTTGGGTTCATCATTTTTCTCCTCTGTCGCTTCTGCTGTCGTAACAGGTTCATCGGCAGCAGGCTGTTTGTTACCTGTCGGGGCAACTTCCTCGGCATGTCTGTCCAAGGCTGGTTTTTTTACTGTTTCAACTTCCTTCTCTGGCCCTGGTAGTTTCTTCCCACTCCTAGTAGTAATAGCTTTACACTGCTCATGTGTGGGCTGCCTAGCATTTTCGGTATTACTAGGGAATCCTCTAGTCTGCCTTGGATTGATATGCTGTGAAACCTGACCCATTTGTGTCTCTAGAGATTTCAGAGTAGCTTCATGATTCGTCATCCGCATCTCTGTTTTATCCATGAACGTCTCTGTCTTCTTGACAAACTGATTCATGTTCTCAATATAAGTACATGTCTGAGACATAAAAGTAGCCAGAGTCTGTTCTAGTATACTATTAGTGGCAGCTGGTGGCTGTTGTTGTTGCTGCTGCGGCTGCAGTTGCTATCGTGTCAACAATCTAGGTCCTCCCTGATTCTGATTGTGTGCTTGAGGATTCAGGGCATTATTAGGATTACTCCAAGAAAACTTGGGATCCTTTCTCCAGTTGGGATTATAGTTGTTGGAGTTGTAATTCAGCTTATTGTAGTTTCCAACATATTTTCCCTCTTCTAACTGAATAGGACATTCATCCGAACTATGATTTCCCTCACAAATTTCACATACCTCTTCGACAGCAAATCCATGTTGTGCATCATCGTTCAAGAGCTTTTTCATTGCCTTAGTAAGGTATGCCACCTGTGATTTCATCATTTTTTCGGCCTCATAATCCTTAACAGCTAGTACCCGTTTACCCCCTCTTCTTGTTGTCGGAAACTGCTCCTCATTCTTGGCCAGATTTTTCAGTACTTGCATTGCCTCGTTTGGGTCTTTGTCCAAAAGTAATCCATTTGCTGCTGAATCAATTCGAATACGAGTTTGTAAGTTGGCAGCATTATAGAACTTCGTTACCTGATTCCAGACGGGGAATCCATGCATTGGGCAGTTCCGTAGAAGAGTGGTAAATCTGTCACAGGCCTCGTGCATCGGCTCGTCATCTTCCTGTTGAAAAGTAGCAATTTCATTACGTAATCGCTCAGATAAATACGAAGGATTAAAACGAGATAAAAATTCATGAGATAAATCTGCCCAAGTTCTAATAGAACCCGACGTAAGTTTATTCCACCAAGTTTTTGCTCTGTCCCTCAATGAATGGGGAAATAACCGAAGCATCAGTATCTCCGGATTAACTCCTGGCAGTCTAAACGAACCACAGATCTCCTAGAACGTTTTGAGATGCTCCCTAGCATCCTCTGTAACAGCACCACTGAATTGACTGGCATTGTTGATCATGCTAAACATAACAGGTTTCAGCTCAAAGTTGTCAACATCTATGTTCGGCAGTGTGGTTTCCAGTTCTACATGATCGTTCAACATGTAGTCACGACAGGACCGTCGTCCAGCAGCGACAACAGGGTCGACGACAGGCTGTCTACCCTCTTCATCTCCAACAGGAGGATCGTCTCCTCGGTGTGCCATCGTCTCTAACTGTTCCTCAAGGTACTCGTTCCTGGCTAGTAAGTGACGAAGTCGGTTCTTGAGATTGAATAAAAGTTCGATTTCCGGATCTAATGGATACTCAGGATCTTCACCTCGTTTCGATCTGCGCATAAACAAGGCACCTTGTGAAAAGCACGAGTTGAACACACCAAAGAAAAACAGAAAAATAAAAATAAAAATAAAAACAAAAAGTACAGTAAAAGAAAAGGTAGAGTTATGTTGCCAATCCCCGGCAACGGCGCCAAAAACTTGTTGCGTATAAAATAGTCTATCGCAATGGTAGTGCAAGTATACATAGGGATGGCAACGGGGCGGGGCGGGGCGGGTTTTTGGCCGCCCCGAACCCGCCCCGACCTATAATATATTATACCCGACCCCGCCCCGCCCCGAATTAAAATATTATTTTACCCGCCCCGACCCGCCCCGATATAATAAACTTTAAACCCGACCCCGCCCCGACCCGCCCCGAAAAATAAAAAAAAATTAATTTTCGCCGACGGTAAATATTAGATTCGACCAATCTTCCACCACAATCACAAATTATAATTTCAAAGGACTTCAAACTTATATAAAAAAATAAAATAAAACTAATTTTAAATTATCCACATGTTAAACTACATATTCAAAAGAATAAACTTGAATCATTAACCGTTAGAATCGAATATATTAAAACTTGAACAACATCTAACAAAATTTTACAATAAGTACGAACCAAAATAAAAACAAAAAATAGCTTAAAACTCATAAAAGTGTTTAAATAAAATGATATTTTTTATAAATATAATAAAAATATATATAAAAATATAAAAATGTATCGGGGCGGGGCGGGGCGGGGAATTTCTAGCAAATACCCGAACCCGCCCCGCCCCGACTTTATGTCTTTCACGCCCCGCCCCGCCCCGCCCCGATCCCCGAAATTTTAGAAAAAATACCCGGTCGGGTCGGGTCGGGGCACCTCGGGTCGGGTCGGGGCCGGGTATTTTTGCCATCCCTAAGTATACATGACGCAAGTAGTAAAGTGATACGAAGTATCGGATATCGTCTCCACAAGGATTGGGCTAATAGCTTCACCTTAATTAACTGCACGAAAGTAAAGAAAATATTTGAGAAGTTGTCACGAAAATAATAAAGTAAACGTAAATAAAAGAGTAGAGATATCAAGATAGAGAGAATGGGCTGGTATTGAATTGCTCAGTAGTGCAGGTATCGCAGAGTTTAGGAACTCCAGTTCTGTCGTCGCTCCCGTCGCGGCAGCACTTGCCGCGGCAACAGTCCGTTGCTTGTCGCGGTAGGGAACACTCAACTCAGTACTTCAAGTTTGGCAAGAATCCCAAATGTGCCTTGGCCTATCCCTAGGTCCAAGTATGTCGATGATCACGTCTTTGATGATACCTCCCGGCGTGAATCGAAGGATGAACACCGATGTGGATGAATTCTTCTTTAGCCACTTAACCTCGTCCTATCCCTAGGCCCGAGATAGTTCAACTATAAACTAGAGAACTTGCTCTTATTTCTTTCGTATACTTAACTCTCCCGATGCTAAGTAAATAGATAACCTCACAATACTCTCCCGATGCTCTTGCAAGATATTAATAACCAAAGTAAGAGAACTTGAAGTTTATTTTATTGAACTGAAAATTCCTAAAACAAAACAACCCTTGCAACTACTTTACAAATCAACTCGTGGCCCTAGGGGGAATTTAGAACATGTTATGGGAAGGAAAACGACTAGAGTTTTGGGAAGGAAGCTAGGGTAATCGGTTATATCCCTCCTAGGTCGAAATATATGCCCTTATATAGGCTTTGGGTTCAAGTTATCTAAAATAGCAAGAATACAACTTTAATTGAAAGTACAATTCTAATAAAGACTAAATCTTCAAGGAATCTACTTTCCAGCCGTCATCTTTCTTGCTTGGGATTTTCTCTCCTTGAACTTTGGGCTTGACATTCCTTTCGATCTGGGGCTTGGAAAAATATGGTGGTTTCACACGACAGACGGGCTGAATTTTCTCTATCTGTCGAGGTCCACTTTGCTTCTTCTCCTCAAAACTGCTGTCGTCCTCTGCTGTCACGGCGACAACCTTGGCAGCATCGTCCTCCTTGACTGCTCATCTAGTTCCAGCTCTTCTGCTTCACTGCCCAGCGCCTGCCCATTCCGTCTGCTACGACAGCAACCTGCAAAAACAACCATTTTTAGTAGAAACTGTGCCTTTTAATATATTTGTGATGTTTTGTTGTAAACTGACCTAAATGCAATAAATAATGCTTGAATGCAGCAGAAATATGGGTTAAATAGGGTATAAATAATAGAACTTTTACACACTCAACACAAACTTCATACTTAGTTAAAAAAGTACCTATATGTTAATCATTAACCATCTTTTTTAGCGGTTCGATTAACCGAAACCGTTTAATATTAACGGTTAGACTAATTAACCTATAAAATAAACATTTAAACCGACTAACGGTTATGATTTATTTTGCACACCCATTGTGCTAGTGAGGCCTGAAGGCAGGGACGAGAGTATTAAGGGGTGGAGAGAGGTAATCGCCCCCCCAGCTCCAATTTTTTTTTTACTTTTGTTCTCCTATTTAAATTTTGTTAAAAATTAATTTATTTATGAATTTATCTCACTATCAAACATTTATAATTTGTGTTCTAACCCCAAATTCTGACTCTGTCCCTGCGTGAAGATAACAAAAGCCAACAACAAATAATTAGTTTAATACAATTGAAAGCAGTTAATTTTCTTAATTCCTACTTAAATTTTATCCATCAGTCGGCCCATCTAGGCATCTAGACTTCATTTTTTCCTCTAAATACGACGCCGTCATGTGTGGCATGAATTTTATAATATTCTTTTTTTCAATTTGTGTACTCCACAATTTTGGTAAGAGTACGAATTGAGTTTTAATTTAGTTACTATCATTGTTAGTATTAGGTATAAGCAGGAATGGACCGAGGGGGGTGCTGGGGGGCAACCGCACCCTCTAAAATTTTGAAAATCATATATGATTTAGAAAAATTTTAGAATTTTTTTATGTATTTTCTATTAAAAATGTATTTTCGCCCCCCTAAACTTCTATAAGTTCGCCCCCCTAGAAATTTATAGGTTCGCCCCCCTAACCTAAAGTCCTGGGTCCGTCCCTGGGTATAAGGTAAAAAAATGCATTTAAATGTTTGACTGAATATTTATTTTAGTATTTATTTTTTTTTGAAATATTTTAAATTTTGACGTTTTATTTTGGTCAAAATAGTTCATCTGTGGATGAAAACTGTCAGTCAACTAACAATAAATAATTTAAAATGATTTGACAGAATGACACGTCATCAAAAAAAGAGTATATTTTATATAATTTTATAAAATTATTTTTGACTGATGTGTCATTATGTAAAGTCAACATATTTGTTTATATGACATTGTTATGTTAGTGTGCACTGCCATGTAGGTTTGTCACGTCATTTCAAATAATTTAACGTTAGACAACTAATAGTTTTCATCTATAGAGGGGATATTTTGACTCAAAATGAAATACTAAGGGTTAAAATATTTTTTTTAAAAAATATAGACTAAAATAACTATTTAATCAAACGGTAAAAATATTTTTTAACATTATGCATTATTATTATTATAATATCATAAAACTTCGGTTTAAATAAGTTTAAACGTATATTATTCTCTGATGTGAAATTTGAATAATTTAAACATTATATCCAAATAAATTTAGCAAGAGTAAATTATTGCCATACACAATACAAGACAAATCCTATATTTCAAAACTCACGATATGAGTTGAATAGTGATCGCCTTTGACCATTATACTGAATCTAAATTTTTTGAAAATTGTAATAAAATTTTTATTTTTAGTATTTTATTTTTAAAACTATATAAAATCAATTAATTCTTTGAGTTTTTAAAAATTAATTTTATTCTTAAATTCTTTTAAAAAATTAAATGTTGATCAACGTGTTATCATTTAAATTTGGACTGCCACATCATTATGTTGACAGTCAATATAAGTCAAAGATATAAATTGATGCAATTCGTGAGTTGGAGAATCAAATTGGATGTGTTTTTAATAACTAAATTAATTGTTTTGTATGGACTTAGGTGCAAAATAGCCCTTAAGCTATAGTTTAATTATTATATTAAAAATTAGGAAGGATAAATTATTGTCATACACCTGCACAATACAAGACTGAACTTCGGCTTCAATTAAAAACTTTTGTTTTGATGATGACCACTTAACAATTTATTTTTGAAATATGACCGATTAACAAATAAACTACGGGTAAATTAAGTATAATATCGATGGTCATTGAACTAAAAATTGATATTATTTTAATATTAAATTTAAATTTAAATTTCAATTATATACTTGGACTGTTAAATTCTCTCCATGCCATCGCACATACACCGTTAAGATCTGTTCACGTCTTCGATTTTAATAATTTGGTGGTATAATTGAAGCCTAAACTAAAATTCAGTGTTAAAATATTATCAATTTTCAGTTCAGTAGTATAATCGATACTAGGGACAGAGCATAATGAGGGGCCAAGGCCTGTCCAACCATTTGAAACATATTTAATAAGCCCTTTATTTTTATGAAAAAATTCAATTTAGTCCCCTCAAAATTTTAGAAATTCATGTTAAATTTTAAAATTTTGAATTTTTTAATAAATCTCTAAAATTTTAATTTGTTCCCTCAAATTTTGGGTCTAATGACAATTTAGGTCCCTATAAATTTAAATATTAGATAAATTAGACATTATCACTTAATTTTGAGTTTAAATACTTAATAAACTCTTATATTTTTTAAGTTCAATAATTCAGACCCTCCTGATATTCGATTATGGCTCTGTCCCTGATCGATACTAAACTTAAAGTTTAGTGATATTCGGTATAGTTTACCCTTAAACTAATTGTCGTTTTGTTATTGCAAGACTTTTTTTTTTGTTGGAATTTAACCCCCAATACTTTTATTATTATTTTATTTTCATCACTTTTGGTCGTTAGTTTTAAGTTGTTGAATATCAGATTAAAAAAACAACCAAAACTACCTCCACTTCTCCAAAATGTAACTGTCATTTATTTATTTTACCATTCCTTTCCCTTTAAAAAGGGAGCTAATCAGATCCCTTGAATCAAAATTCAAAGCAGAGAAAAGAGAATGGCGATTCGAAGCTGCCGTCCAGTCTTTGTTTGGATATTTATTGGCTTATTGTTATTATCAGTTGATGGAAAAGTCAGTGCTTCGCCTTCGCTGAGTCGTAAGAGTTTTCCATCTGGATTCGTCTTCGGAACAGCGTCGTCGTCTTATCAGGTAAATTATATCGAATTTGAATGAGTTCAACTCTGGAGATCTCATGAAAATTGCTTCATTAATTTCTGGAAAATTTTGGTTGTGTGAAAAAATCAGTACGAAGGTGGAGCTAAAGAAGGAGGTAGAGGTCCAAGTATATGGGATACTTTCACTCACAAGCATCCAGGTCCGTCGTCTTTAACTTCTCTTTTAATTCTTATGTATTCTCCTTTGGATTTTGCTCTGAAAATTATTTCGAAGTTGATTTGAGTCGGAGTTCGAATGAGAGAAAGATCTCTCGACTCTTATTTTCTTCTTTTACAAAACTCGAAAGCGATCTTTTTATGTTCATAATTTAAGAACTAGTCGATGTGTTCAACAGATCGGCTTGGTTAACCGATCAAACTGAATTAACTAATATCTATTAGCTGAAATCTTTTAGGCTTTAATCGCTAACCGAACCAAATTTTGTTTGAAAATGTTTAACCAATCCGAACTTTGTTTGGTTCGGTTAATTTGGTCGATTTTCAAATTAAGCGAAATAAGTTATAAGTTTTTGGGTAAAGTACACAAAATGTTACTAAACTATGCTAAAATAATCTTTTAGCCATTAAACTTTCAAAAATTACAAAACAACCAATAAGCTTATCGAACTAATACAAAATGGTCATTGCACGTTATAAATTATTGATAAATTTTAAAAAGTTCAATGACCATTTTGTAATAATTCAATAAATTTAATGATCATTTTGTGCTAATTTAATAAAGTTTAATGATCATTTTATAACATATCAAAAAATTTAATGATCATTTTATAATTTCTAAAAATTTAGTGACTATATATATGTGTGTGTAATATATATAATATTTAATACTCTCTCCGTCCCACAATTTTTGTCCCTTATTGACTTTTTTGGTCAATTTTTTTCAACTTTGACTTATAATTATTTAAAATGTACCATTGATAAAAATATGAAAAAATATATTTTAAAAACCTCTAATCGAGTAATTTTCAAATATATATTTTAAAAAAATTAATTATTTAAAATATTCAATATAATAATAGTCAAAGTTAAAAAATTTTGACTTTCAAAAAGTCAATAATGGACATTTTTTATGGGACGGAGGGTGTATATAATACTTTCGGTTAATTAATCGATTTTGAACCGAATTAACCGATAACCGAAGTTTGAAAAAATATTAACTGTTAATTGATCATACCTAAAATTAATTAACCGATTAACTGAAAAAACTTTGGTTCAGTCGGTTAATTCGGTTAAAATCGCAGTTTAAGCACCCTAATAACGATTAGTAAAAAAATAGAGTGAAAATTAACAAATAAAAGTTTAAATTTCTCTACCAACAAACGCTTTGACACAATTGATAAAAGCTCTGGTCATAAGTTTTTGAATATCTAAGTTTGATTATGTTTATGATTCTCTCTAAATATATATATTACATGGTAAACTACACCAATGACCGCTGAACTAATTAGAGGTACTTATTTTGACCACTGAATTATTAAACTCGTCAGTTAGACTACTAAACTTATTAAATTGACCTATTTTGACCACCACTATTAAAAAACTAACGGATGGGTGATGGAGGGGTGGCGTGGTAGTCAACGGAAATTCATAAAATTACACATTTAGTCCATGTTATTTACCTATAATATCAATTTAGTCATAATTTTAATTTAATTAATTAAAATTAACAATCACACACTACCCTAGCCTCAATTGAAGCTACATCAAGCTTCAATCACCAGCTTTCATCCATATCCACACTCAGCCATAACTCCTCCGCCTCCCTCAAACTCCTTCCCTCACCTTGCGCTCAAACATACCCAAATTATATCCTTCAAACAATCATCAACAATAAGTAATATGTCCCCAAAACGAAAGAAAGGAAAATCAGAGCAAAACCAGAAAAAAATCTCAACGGTAAGCATGTTCCAGGAGGTGAGGGGAGGAACATATCTTGATTTGGTGATGATCTAACGGTGGACAGAGGAGATCCGACGAGAAGAAGTCAAACGGTTTAAGAAAAGGGATTATTGTTTCGGCCGGAGCTCATTGTCGGCGTTCAGAGTGTCACTGTCCTAATCCCAACGGTGAGTATGTTTCGGGCGGTGAGAGGAGCAACATATCTTGATTTGGCGATGATCTAACGATGGACGGAGGAGATCCGACGAGAAGAAGTCAAACGGTTCAAGGTCATTTTTGTGAAGATCGGACGGCTTTCTCGAAAAACTATTTCGAGGGAAAGAAAGGGACGACGAAAGGAGTCTATCGGTGGTTATGGTGTGTCGAATCGACGCTGGGCGACGACTGAGTGGCGGTGAGGAGACGCGACAACACTGGTCTTTTTCTTGAAGAGCCAAGTTGATATTATAGGTAAATAATCGGGACTAAATGTTTAATTTTACGAATTTTCGTTAACAACCAATGGTGGTGGTCAAAATAGGTTAATTTAATAAGTTTGGTAATCCGATTGATGAGTTCGATAGTTCGGTGGTCAAAATAAGTACCCCAACTAGTTCGATGGTCACCTGTGTAGTTTACCCTATATTATAATAGACTTTCTCTAAATATTATTTTAATTTAAATCCTTTTGTGTATTTTTCAAATTTATTTCAACTTAATCTAAGTCTTATCTCGACTATTAATTTAATTAATCTTTATAACAATTGATTTTAATTATTAATTTTTAAATATGCATTAATTATAATTGTATATTCTATTTCTAACTTCAAAAGTTTAAACTTGTTAAAATTTACTAATTGGTTGAATGGTTAAAAATATTAGTATTGTTTCATTTTGTATAAATTCGAATTTAACATTCATTTTAAAATGTGATATATCTATGTACTAAATTAAAAAAGTTAAAACTTGTTTACGAGGCTTGAAGGTTTAAATAAAAAGTTTTTTGTTTTGTTTTTTATAGCCTCCTGGTTTGACTGCATTGTCGAGTTTAGATTCTTTAGATCAATAAATAAATAGATAAATAAGACAATAAATATAATAACAGTTACATAAAAAATACTAAAAATTTTGTTTTGGATGATTGATTGGCTCTATATAATTGGCTTAACATGTATGCACGAATTGATTTTAAATAATGGATTTATTGAAGGGTTGGTATTATTTTTAGGGTAAACTACATAAATGACCATTATAGTATTAGTGAGGTCGTGATTTGACCACCTTATTTTTTTTCTAAGAAATTAAACCACCGTACTATTAAATTGGATGCAATTTAACCACCAGCCGTTAAAACCTAACGGATGGAGTGATGTGACAGTTAGTAAAAATTCATATAATTACACATTTGGTCCTCGTTACTTATACATTCTATCAATTTAGTTCTAATTTTAATTTAATAAAATAAATTAATTATGGGTTAACTACTGGAATAGTCACTTATGTTTTCCCCCAGTACAGAGTCGGTCACCGATTTTGAAAATCGACCAGTAAGGTCACTTACGTTTTCGGGGCGTAAACTTTTAGTCACTCAGCCGTTTGTTGCCGTTAAACACTGACGAATTGATGACCTGTCAATGAAAAAATAAGGGTAAATTACTGCAATGGCCATTAAAGTTTATCTCATGTACATTTTTGCTCTCAAATTTAAAAAAATAAACATTATAGTTACTAATGAAAATGTTTCTTTATAATTTCACCCTTAAATTTTTAAAAATTCATTTTCAACCCTAAAACTTTACAATCAATTAGTACAATAATATTATAAAGGCTTAAATGAAAAATAGGTGCCTAAAGAATACACTTTTTAAATTCAGGTGCTCAAATTGCTCTTATTTAATAACTAAACTTTCAAATTGTTCCTATTTTTCCACTCTCGATTGTTTTTAATATTATTGTAACATGACATGACATTTTTTTATTATTGTTAAATTAAAAATAATTTTAAAATTGAATAAAATCATTTTTATTATTATTAAATTTAAAATATTAGTAAAAATATTACTTCTTAAAATAATTTAGGTGTTTAAAGTATTTTTTTTGTAAAAATAGGTGTCCAAATTTACCATAGTTACAATTTTAGGCACCCGGTTGTTAAATGGATGTTAAAAGAATTGTCAACCAATCGATACTTAACACGTGACATTAATTTTATTAATTTTTAATGGAAAATACTTAGAACTTTCAAATTATTATAAAATCTCAGAATTTTACAAGCTTCACAAAGCAGTCTCTAAATTCCTAAAAATTTTCAAACTTCTGCCGTCGATTGCCGCCGCTTTCGCCGCCAATTGTCGTCGCTGACCGCACCCACTTGGTCGCCGGACCAAGGCGATCATTTTTCCCAACACAACGTCATTAGAAACGCCCAACGGCGTGCAACCGAACGTCAAACACGAACGTCGATTTCGTGTTTGACGTTTGGCTGCACGCCGTTGGGCGTTTCTAATGACGTTGTGTTGGGAAAAATGATCGCCTTGGTCTGGCGACCAAGTGGGTACGACAATCGACGACGGAAGTTTGAAAATTTTTAGGGATTTAAGGACTGTTTTGTGAAGCTTGTAAAATTTTAAGGTTTTATAATAATTTGAAAATTCTGAGTATTTTCCATTTAAAAATTTTAAATAATAAAATTAATGCCCCGTGTCAAGACCGATTGGTTGACAATTTTTTAACACCCATTTAACAACCGGACACCTAAAATTGTAACTATAGAAACTTTGGGCAACAATTTTTACAAAAAATACTGTAGACACCTAAATTATTTTAAAAAACTAACATTTTCTTAAAATATTTTAAATTTAATAATAATAAAAATAATTTTATTTTAAAATTATTTTTAATTTAAAAATAATAAAAAATGATATGACATGTTTCAATAATAATAATTAAAATAATCTAGAGTAAAAAATAGGGGCAATTTGAAAGTTTAGTTATTAAATAAGAGCAATTTGGGCACCTAAGTTTAAAAAGGGTATACTTTGGGCACCTATTTTTCATCTAAGCATTTTATATTATTATTGTACTAATTGATTGTAAAGTTTTAGGGTTGAAAAATGAATTTTTAAAAATTTAAGGGTGAAGTTATAAAGAAACATTTTTATTAGTGACTATAATGTTTATTTTTTTTAAATTGGGGATAAAAAATATACATGAGATAAACTTTAATGGCCATTGCAGTAATTTACTCTTATTTTTTCGTTGCCAGGTCAACAATCTGTCAGTGTTTAACGGCATTACGACAACAAACGGCTGAGTGACCAAAAGTTTACACTCCGAAAACGTAAGTGACCTTACTGGTCATTTTTCAAAATCGGTGACCAAATCTGTACTAGAGGAAAATATAAGTGACTATTCCAGTAGTTAACCCATTAATTATTTAATTGGTGGTGACACGTGTCACCATCTAATTGGACGACTTTAACTATTTTTAATAAATTATTTTTCCTCTTCCAATCAGATGGTGACACATGTCATGTAACCCCCTCGTCCCGGTCTGGCCGGATGACCAGTCCGAGTGAGCCACACGGGGAAAATCGAAGCGAAACCCAAAGGATTCTCCCTCAGTTAGCAACCCTATTTTTTTTCTTTTTATTTTAATCTTATCTAGAGGATGGTTAAACCCTAAGTGATTCACAATAGCGGAAACATACAAAGAAAACACATTCGAACCCCGGCCATGCATAAACAGTCCATTTTTAAGCTTACAGGCAGATAGTATCGATATCCTTGCCAGGGGTATCGATACCCCCTTTCAAGGTCAACCCAAGAAGTCAACCACGAGAAGACCGTATCGATACCCTTACCAGGGGTATCGATACCCCCTTTCTCGGTCAACCCTCCTTGGTCAACAGAGTAGACCCGTATCGATACTCGGGAACCCCGTATCGATACGCTCTACTCTCACTCAAAACTCCAAATTCCAGTAACTTTTGAGGGTATCGATACCCTTAGGGTATCGATACCCCAGGCAAATTCTGAGGCCTTTGGGAAAGACAGTATCGATACCCTAGCTAGGGGTATCGATACCCCTTGCACTGCAATTCCTCAATTTCAACTTAAACGACCCCAACACGACTCTAAATGCATTTCTCGACTCACCTAAGCATACACAAACATGCAAGCACACATATTTAAGCCAAGGGTGTCATTCAAACATGGATTAAAGCATTCATACATAGCATTCTAATGAGAGAGCAATTTAGGCCATATTGTGCATACTCAAAGGCTCAAATGGTCATAAAGCCACAAGTCAATCAAAAGAGGTTTGCACTCAGCATAAGGCAACCTAAAACATCCTAAAGCATGCCATCATACACACCAACATTCATCAAAGTATAACATGCTTACAATCCATAATCAATCCAATACAACATCATTTGAAAGAGTCATACAAGGCTCATACAAACACACCCTATTGCCACATTGCTTAACTACTACAAAATTAACCATACTTGAGCAACAACTTGGAAAGCCCTTCTTGCCTTGCCTCGAGCTAACACCACGCTAATGATCTGCATTGTTGAACATAGAGAGCGTAAGCTATAAGCTTAGTGAGGGTGCTCTAAAACGAAAAACATCAACAATGCAGGGTTCAAGTATGTTTATCCTAGTCTTACATACAACAAGCATATGCATACGATCAAGTAGACCTAGCTAGTCTTTCAAGTGGCATATATGGTCTCTCAATCCTAACAAGCTCAAACATCAATATCAATATCATGTAGCAACACGTATAACACAACCATATATCATCATCATATATCACAATACATGAACAAGTTTAATTGGCCACTTTAATTACCCCGATTGTGCGGATTTAAACCTCAACAACACTTTACCTCGGTGGGATTTCACTCATCACCGGACCTTACATGTGCGGGACTCCACTCATCGCCACATGCCCTGCGGGTGGGATTCCACTCATCATCCCGTAGAAATAAATAAAAGTTTCCGGTGGAATGTTACATTACCGTACTCCTCCTTGATGACTTAACGCCATCAAGGCCACATACGTTTTGACTCAATTTGTGTGCACACTATCCTAATGATCGATCATTTACAACCGGTAATTATTTAGTGCCAATTATCATCATCAATCACATATCATCAACCACACTCATGCTCATCACATATATCCACATCATGATATGTATATACATGCACCATATAATCACAAGTACAAGAGCAGAGTCATTAAGCACATTGGCATTTAAGAAAAACAAGACTAAATTAACTACTTGGATTATAAGGAAGTGGCCTACCAAGCACACTTTACACACACACACACTACTCATGCTCGAACCAAATTTTAAAACAAGTTAAGACCACTCACCGCCCTTCCTTAGCAATTCGAACCAATCCTCCTACGAACCCGGATTCGGTCCCAAGCCCTCTTCAACGTTTCCTCTTGCTTCTAGTCAAACAAAACACATACATTACTTCTCAATTCAATGCTAAACTCAACCATCAACTTGCTTTGCAAACACAACCCAATTTCCACAAATTCCCAAACCACATAATATCTCAAAAATCCAATTTTCGTACTCCAATAACCCTTGACTGAAACACCCATTTCCAAACACCCAAATGACTTCCAAAACATCCCAAATCACCCTCCTAACATAGGTAGACCATCAGCCCTTCAATTTCAACATAAAACCCACCAAAAACCCAAGTTTTAATACCTCAAAAATTGCCCTAAGAACCCACCACGAATTTTCATCCAAGATCAACCAAATTAATATATGTTACACCTTTTAACAAGATTAACTAAAACCCCAACTCAATTTATCAAAACCAATAGGAAAACCCCCTTAAAAACCCAAACTTTAATATAAACCCTAATTTTCAAAACCCCATGTTTTTGAAATCCAAGACCATAGTTAGGTAGAGGGTAAAGAGGAGGTTAAGAAAACGTAATTACCTTTGAAAAACACCTTTAATTGAAAGAGATAATGGATGGAATAGTAACCAAGGTTTGAAGAAGCTTTGAAAATGGTGGGATGGCTTCCAACGTTTGGAAGAAAGGAAATGGGAAAAGGGAAGACAACTTTTCCCATAAAGTGGTCTTGCTTTTTAAATTTGGGTCAAATTGCAACATAGGTCCCTCTCTTCTTATTAAAGCTCAATTAGGTCATTATTTGAAGTTGGATTGTTCAATTAAATTTTATTTGACTCGAACTATAACCCGGTTAACTCCTAGGCCCAAAACACGGGTGTTACAACTCTCTCCCACTTAAGGAATTTCGTCCCCGAAATTACCTGACTGAAAGAGATACGAAAATTGCTTTTCCATATCCCCCTTCCTCTCCCAAGTGGCCTCGTCCACACCTCTACGTCGCCACCGCACCTTCACTAACTCAATCGATCTACCCCTCAACACCTTACTGTCAGAAGCTAAGATCTCAACGGGCTCCTCTTCGTAAGTCAAATCCGGATTCAATTCGATTTCTTCTACGAGCATAACATGTGATGGATCGGACCTATACTTGCGAAGCATCGAAACATGAAACACATCGTGTATCTTCTCTAACTCGGATGACAAACGCACCTGATAAGAAACCGGACCAACCCTCTTCACAATCTCATACGGTCCTATGTACCTCGGACTCAGCTTCCCTTTTCGGCCAAATCTCATCACTTTCTTCCACGGAGACACCTTCAAGAATACCTTCTCACCCACTGAGAACTCAACTTCCTTCCTCTTCAGATCGGCATAGGACTTCTGCCTATCCGAAGTAGCCTTCAAACGATCACAAATCAATTTTACCTTGTCGGTTGTCCCCTTGAGCAAATCCGGCATAGGTAACAGTTTCTGCCCTATCTCGGCCCAACACACTGGAGTCCTACACTTCCGGCCATACAAGGCCTCATACGGAGCCATCTGAATGCTCGACTGAAAACTGTTATTGTGCGCAAACTCTACTAGAGGCAAATGCTTTTCCCAAGTACCATGAAAGTGTATGATACAACAACGCATCATATCCTCTAAGATCTGAATAACCCTCTCTGACTGACCATCTGACTGAGGATGATAAGAAGTGCTAAAGTTCAAACAGGTACCCAAAGCTGTATGCAGACACTCCCAAAATCTAGAAGTAAATCGTGAATCTCTGTCTGACACAATGGACTTTGGCACACCATGCAGTCTAACAATCTCACCAATGTACAAGTCGGCCAATCTATCTAAGGTGTAAGTAGTGTTGACTGCCAAGAAGTGAGCACACTTCGTAAATCGATCCACTATCACCCAAACTGATTTCTTCTTCGTAGGAGTCAAAGGCAAACCCGAAACAAAATCTATGGTGATGTTCTCCCACTTCCATTCCGGAATTCTCAACGGCTGTAACAACCCTGAGGGAACCTGATGTTCCGCCTTCACCCTCTGACACACTAAGCACTTACTCACAAAGTCGGCTACATCTCTCTTCAAGCCAACCCAATAATACTCATTCTTCAAATCACGGTACATTTTCGTACTTCTAGGATGCATAGCAAACTGACTACTGTGGGCTTCAGTCAAGATCGTATGTCTCAAATCACTGTCTTCTGGCACAACTATTCTGTCTTTGAAACACAAAACCCCATCAGTGCTGAAACTGTAGTCTGAAGATCTACCCTCGGCTATATCTTGCACGTGAGGTGCCAAAGATCTATCTAAGAGCTGTTTCTCTCGAATCAACTGACCTAGAGTAGGTCTAACCTGAAGCTCGGCTACCAAGCCACCATCCCCGGACAAACTCAATCTAGCAAACATAGCTCTCAAGTCTACGACCACCTTCCTACTCAATGCATCGGCCACTACATTGGCCTTACCCGGATGGTACTCAATAGTAAGATCATAGCCCTTTAGCAGTTCTAACCACCTACGCTGTCTGAGATTCAAGTCTTGCTGAGTCATAATATACTTCAAACTCTTGTGATCGGTGTACACTGTGCATTTCTCCCCGTACAAATAATGCCTCCAAATCTTCAGAGCAAACACAACTACAGCTAACTCTATGCCATGGGTCGGATAGTTGCGCTCATGAGTCTTCAACTGTCTTGAGGCATAAGCCACTACTCTCCGGTCTTGCATAAGCACACATCCTAGCCCCTACATAAGAAGCATCACTGTAGACTACATAGTCCTTCCCGGACTCAGGCTGAATCAAAATCGGAGCTTGGGTCAAAGCTTCTTTCAATTTCTCAAAGGCTCCCTGTCTTGCATCTGTCCACTCAAACTGAACACTCTTCTGAAGTAACTGTGTCAATGGAGCGGCTAATTTAGAGAAACCCTCTACAAACCTCCTATAGTATCCGGCTAAGCCTAGGAAGCTACGTACCTCTGTCACAAACTTCGGTTGCTTCTACTCAACAATGGCTTCAATCTTCTTCGGATCAACTCTAATGCCTTCAGCTGACACTACATGTCCTAAGAAGACTACCTCACGGATCCAGAACTCACACTTGCTGAGCTTCGCATACAACTGATGATCTAGCAAAGTCTTCAAGACAAGTCTCAAATGTCGGTCATGGTCTTCTTTAGTTTGCGAGTACACCAAAATGTCATCAATAAACACAACTACAAACTGATCTAGATACTGGTGAAAAATCCTATTCATTATGTCCATGAAAGCTGCCGGTGCATTAGTCAACCCAAATGGCATGACTAAAAACTCATAGTGACCGTATCTAGTCCTAAAGGCCGTCTTCGGTACATCAACCTCTCTAACCTTTAGCTGGTAGTAACCTGATCTCAAATCAATCTTCGAAAAGACAGATGCTCCTCTCAACTGATCAAACAAGTCATCGATTCTAGGCAACGAATATTTGTTCTTCACTGTCAACTGATTTAACTGTCTATAATCTATGCACATTCTCATACTTCCATCTTTCTTCTTCACAAACAACACTGGTGCACCCCAAGGTGAAGAACTAGGTCGAATAAAACCTCTATCTGTCAATTCTTGCAACTGAGTCTTCAACTCTTTCAATTCCTTCGGTGCCATTCGATACGGAGCAATCGAAACATGAGCTGAATCAAAATAAGTCTCAATGGTGAACTCTACCTCTCTGTCCGGTGGTAACCCTGGCAATTCTTTCGGAAACACACTAGGAAAATCACATACTGTCCGGATGTCCTGAGGTCTAACCTCACTCATGTTAGGGTTCATAACATACGGTAAGTATGCTTCACATCCCAACTCAACTAATCTCTTAGCCTCTAACACTGAAACCACATTGGACAAGAACTTCACTTTCTCACCCACCACTACAATTTCATAATCATCTGTGAGCTTCAAAGAAATCCGCTTAGTTTCAAAATCTATCCTAGCTCTATGCTCCGTGAGCCAATCCATACCCAGAATCACATCAAAACCATAGAAAGGAAGTTCCATCATATCCACTGGAAACACATGCCCCTGAACCATCAACGGACACCTTCGGTACATCTTCCTAACTACTACCGTGTCCCCAAAAGAACTAGTAACACTAACTCCTACCTCTAACATCTCACAAGGCAAATTCAAAGACCGTGCATGCTTACTCAATATGTAGGAATGTGTAGACCCAGAGTCAGTCAAAGAAAGCAAACCCAAAAACTGTATCGAGAAGTTACATGCGATCACATCGGTGTCATGCTGATCTCCCCGATGAGCATAAACTCTGGCCTGACCTCCGCCCTCTGGCTGAACTGCAACTACATGTGCTATGTTCCTCTGACCATCATTCCTCGGCTGGAAGTTTCCTCTACCGCGCCCGCGGCCTCTCTGAAAGTCATTGGCTCGAGCAGGAGCCTGAGCTGGTGCCTGCCCCACCTGATGTGGACAGTCACGCCTAATGTGGTCTCTAGCACCACAACTCCAACAAGAATGATAATTCCCCCAACACTCACCGGTGTGGTTCCTCCCGCAAGTAGCACATGTGGGCAACTTCCCACCAGCTCTCTGACCCTGATGGCCCCTACCGTGGTTACCGCCACCACGCCTATGATCAAACTGATGTCGGTTGTCCCGATGCCTCTTGGCATCACCTCTATCAAAGTTGTTGGACCTCTTACCCGAACTAGATCCACCTGACCGCCTGGTCAAACTCAAACTGTGCTCTAAGTCCTTGGCCCTCGTGACCAAGACATCAAAATCGGTGTAATCTGAAGCTAGAGTATAAGTCTTGATCTCCTCACTCAGCCCATATCGGAAGTGGTTACAACGCTCCACCTCAGTAGGTACAAGCTCAGGTGCATACTGACTCAATCTGACAAATCGGATCTCATAATCGGTCACGGACATACTTCCCTGAAGCAATGCCATAAACTCCCTCTTCCTCTCATCGAGGTATCGCGGACCCAAATACTTCTTCCGGAAAGCTGTCTCAAAGAACTCCCAAGTGATCTCGGTCTCATCCATCCCCGAAGTAACGGTGACCCACCAAGTGTAGGCATCTCCCTGAAGCAAAGACTCAACGCATCCCAACTTGCGCTCACCAGCACATCCCATCTGAGCAAGAATACGGACGGTCTTCTCAAACCACAACTCTGACCTCTCCGGAGTAGCACCTCTAAACTCTTCGGCCCCAAGGCCCCGAAGTCTCTCTAATGGCAATCCGGTGCCCTCACCCTGATGATGAGCTGCCTGACCCCCGGCTACTGCAGCCTGAAATGCCCCGGCTATTGCCTGAACCAACGGAGCTAAGTCAATCCCGGTCGGTCCTTGGCCACCTTGACCTCCTTGTGGTCCCTCTCCTTCGGCCCCGGCCTCACCTCCCACTCCCGGTGGAGGTGGTGGTGGTGGTGGAGGTGGTGGAGGAGCTCCAACTCCAACCACAGGCTCTCCCACTTGAGCCTCAACTCTTACTACTGGCTCAACTCTCGGAGCCTCTGCCCGTGGTTTCGGTCGAACCATCCTAGGCCTCCCACGTGGTCTCATGCTTTAGCTAGCAAGGTTTAAACTACAACAACAAACAAATAGGATTACGTTAGCCAAAGCAAGGGTCCAATAGTGCTCAAGTACTCCTCTTTCCAAAAATCTTTTTAAATTAAGTAATAGTAGCAATGGGCACTCACTCTACACCAGACACAATAGTTCATGCATTCAAAACATCATACGATCAAGCAAGCATCAAGGGTTCATGGCAAAACATGCATCGAACAACATAAGCATTTAACACCTTAAGCTTACCTCACTTACCTGCCCGAGGTCTCGGTAACCTCAGGCTCTGATACCAACAAATGTAACCCCCTCATCCCGGTCTGGCCGGATGATCGGTCCGAGTGAGCCACACGGGGAAAACCGAGTCGAAACCCAAAGGATTCCCCCTCGGTTATCAACCCTATTTTTTTCTTTTTATTTTAATCTTGTCTAGAGGATGGTTAAACCCTAAGTGATTCACAACAGCGGAAACATACAAGGAAAACACATTCGAACCCCAGCCATGCATAAACAATCCATTTTTAAGCTTACAGGCAGACAGTATCGATACCCTTGCCAGGGGTATCGATACCCCCTTTCAAGGTCAACCCAAGAAGTCAACCACGAGAAGACCGTATCGATACCCTTACCAGGGGTATCGATACCCCCTTTCTCGGTCAACAGAGTAGACCCGTATCGATACTCGGGAATCCCGTATCGATACGCTCTACTCTCACTCAAAACTCCAAATTCTAAGGGTATCGATACCCCAGGCAAAATCTGAGGCCTTTGGGCAAGACAGTATCGATACCCTAGCTAGGGGTATCGATACCCCCTGCACTGCAATTCCTCAATTTCAACTTAAACGACCCCAACACGACTCTAAATGCATTTCTCGACTCACCTAAGCATACACGAACATGCAAGCACACATATTTAAGCCAAGGGTGTCATTTAAACATGGATTAAAGCAATCATACATAGCATTCTAATGAGAGAGCAATTTAGGCCATATTGTGCATACTCAAAGGCTCAAATGGTCATAAAGCCACAAGTCAATCAAAAGAGGTTTGCACTCAGCATAAGGCAACCTAAAACATCCTAAAGCATGCCATCATACACACCAACATTCATCAAAGTATAACATGCTTACAATCCATAATCAATCCAAAACAACATCATTTGAAAGAGTCATACAAGGCTCATACAAACACACCCTATTGCCACATTGCTTAACTACTACAAAATTAACCATACTTGAGCAACAACTTGGAAAGCCCTTCTTGCCTTGCCTCGAGCTAACACCACGCTAATGATCTGCATTGTTGAACATAGAGAGCGTAAGCTATAAGCTTAGTGAGGGTGCTCTAAAACGAAAAACATCAACAATGCATGGTTCAAGCATGTTAATCCTAGTCTTACATACAACAAGCATATGCATACGATCAAGTAGACCTAGCTAGTCTTTCAAGTGGCATATATGGTCTCTCAATCCTAACAAGCTCAAACATCAATATCAATATCATGTAGCAACACGTATAACACAACCATATATCACCATCATATATCACAATACATGAACAAGTTTAATTGGCCACTTTAATTACCCCGATTGTGCGGATTTAAACCTCAACAACACTTTACCTCGGTGGGATTTCACTCATCACCGGACCTTGCATGTGCGGGATTCCACTCATCGCCACATGCCCTACGGATGGGATTCCACTCATCATTCCGTAGAAATAAATAAAAGCTTCCGGTGGAATGTTACATCACCGTACTCCTCCTTGATGACTTAACGCCATCAAGGCCACGTACGTTTTGACTCAATTTGTGTGCACACTATCCTAATGATCGATCATTTACAACCGGTAATTATTTAGTGCCAATTATCATCATCAATCACATATCATCAACCACACTCATGCTCATCACATATATCCACATCATGATATATATATACATGCACCATATAATCACAAGTACAAGAGCAGAGTCATTAAGCACATTGGCATTTAAGGAAAACAAGACTAAATTAACTACTTAAATTATAAGGAAGTGGCCTACCAAGCACACTTTACACACACACACTACTCATGCTCGAACCAAATTTTTAAACAAGTTAAGACCACTCACCGCCCTTCCTTAGCAATTCGAACCAATCCTCCTACGAACCCGGATTCGGTCACAAGCCCTCTTCAACGTTTCCTCTTGCTTCTAGTCAAACAAAATACATACATTACTTCCTAATTCAATGCTAAACTCAACCATCAACTTGCTTTGCAAACACAACCCAATTTCCACAAATTCCCAAACCACATAATATCTCAAAAACCCAATTTTCGTACTCCAATAACCATTGGCTGAAACACCCATTTCCAAACACCTAAATGACTTCCAAAACATCCCAAATCACCCTCCTAACATAGGTAGACCATCAACCCTTCAATTTCAACATAAAACCCACCAAAAATCCAAGTTTTAATACCTCAAAAATTGCCCTAAGAACCCACCACGAATTTTCATCCAAAATCAACCAAATTAATATATGTTACACCTTTTAACAAGATTAACTAAAACCCCAACTCAACTTATCAAAACCAATTGGAAAACCCCCTTTAAAACCCAAACTTTAATATAAACCCTAATTTTCAAAACCCCATGTTTTTGAAATCCAAGACCATAGTTAGGTAGAGGGTAAAGAGGAGGTTAAGAAAACGTAATTACCTTTGAAAAACACCTTTAATTGAAGGAGATAATGGATGGAATAATAACCAAGGTTTGAAGAAGCTTTGAAAATGGTGGGAGGGCTTCCAACGTTTGGAAGAAAGGAAATGGGAAAAGGGAAGACAACTTTTCCCATAAAGTGGTCTTGCTTTTTAAATTTGGGTCAAATTGCAACATAGGTCCCTCCCTTCTTATGAAAGCTCAATTAGGTCATTATTTGAAGTTGGATTGTTTTAATTAAATTTTATTTGACTCGAACTATAACCTGGTTAACTCCTAGGCCCAAAACACGGGTGTTACATGTCACCTGATTGGAGAAAGAAAAATGAAAACAAGGATCTTGGCCTTGCTAAGATTCGAACCTAAAAACCCAAAGGGAAAGTGGCACAGGTTTGCCATTAGGCCAAACACGAATTTGGGATATAGATTACACAATTAAATATGTGTTATATGAATTTTAATGGCAGGAAAAGGAAGTAAATGTTTTAGGATACTCGAACATGACATATTGTTAAGTTGATCAATCGAATAAAAAATACCAAGAGGGAGTGAATTGGCTTTTTAAAATTGAATGGAGCAAATTGAAAAATATAAAATTGAAGACAAGACAATTTACAGTGGTTCAAGCTTAGAACAAGCTCTACATCACTACCTTAGCTCCCACTAAGGATTTTCAATCAATTTCACTAGAAATTCATCCCCTTTTCTCGGATTAGGAGGAAACCTTACAAATCGGTTAATCTTTCTACCCCAAAGATTAACCAAGACTCTCTCCAATACAAAGAAGATTGACAATCTGAAAAATGTCTCTCACAAGGTTGATAGATTGCCCAATTACACTTAAACACTCTCCAAACTTGAAATAAGATAATACGATGAAAGATTACACAAGTGGGGTTACAAAAATTTGACTCTAATAGCTCAAGGGTTTGGATATATATGCTTAGATTGTTGCAAAGAAGTTAAATAGTTGTTGTTGTAGCTTTTGAGACTTGTTTATATACCATTGCATTGGTTTCTAGCCGTTATGGTGGCTGAGATCATCAATAGAGCAGTTGGACTTCTTTTTTCCCGTAATAAATACAATTCTACAACCTACCATATCGGTACTCGAACAAGGGTATCGATACCTGTCTCAAAACAGAAAGAGACGTTGTGTACATTTAAGAGGGCGTATCGATATGCTATAAGGGCGTATCAGTACGAGTATATTGTACAAAGAGAGGTGTATCGATACTTTAAGATAGTATCGATACGGATTTTGCTCACTGAAATCCTGAGAAAAACTTTAGCAAAAAATGTATCGATATGCTATATGGGCGTATGGATACGGTCCAACGACTGTTTGAAATTTTGCTGAAATCATAACTGACAAGCAACATTCAAAATTTTAAATGCAAAGATTTATCAAATCAAATCAAACCGTATCGATACGGGTACAACCGTATCAGTATGCTATGCCTTAAAGTTAAGCGCATATAAAATACCGTTTCCAATACGGGTATAACTGTATCGATACATTTTTGTCGATTAAAATTTCAGAACCTTAAAACCGCATCGTTACGGCTATAGCATATCGATACGCCTTAGCGTACAAATAGATTTTGGGCTATAACACTTAGAAAAATTTTGTTTGAACAATTTATTTCACTTAGAAACATTTTTGATTCAAATTTACTTGTCAATTTGTGAAACTTTAAAATACTTAAAAATTTATTTAATTTTACAAATAGGTCCTTAAACACTTTATTATATCAAAATCAAATTAGATTTTACACATAAAAACATATAACCCAATTAAATAAATTTAATAATTAAATTAAAAATCTACTAATAGACAACTAAACTCTACGATTTCCCCTATCGACTGCAGGGTCCCAATTTATAACCTTAGAGAACCATTTACTGAACGTGTCATTATTCTGTGGCGTATCAAGGCTAGAAAACATCAACAATAGTCGAGAAGCAGCAATGCGCATGAAAGAGAAGCCAACAATCTTGGTTTCCTGCAAATCCCTAGCTAGGGATGCAATACCCATTGCACAACATTAAAGCATCCTCCACTCCCTCAACTTCCAATCCTGTACCCACCTCTTTAATTTCATCCCCTATTCTCTAATTAGCTATGTATTACACACACTGATAGTATAATAATGGTATGCATAACCTATGTATTTACTTTTAATAATGTTCAAAATTAAAAAATTAATTAAACTTGTCACTACACTTATCATTATATATTGACCTTTTATCATTATGAGAAAAATATAGAAGCTATAAAGTTTTGACATGACATGTCTATAATGAACAAAAACAACGTTTCTATTTTTAAATATAAAAACTATAGCACTAGTTTGACATGACATTCTCATACTGTTAATTGTATATATTTATAATCGTAATCCGCTTTCTATTTTATAGTTATTAATAACATGTTTTTTAAACATTATGGTTAAGGGTATCAATGAGGTGGGGCAGAGACGATTTTAGGGAATCCACATTAAATATTTTAGAGATTTTTTCGTTCCTATATTCATCCTTTGCGGACCCCCGTAATTTTCGGTTAATTTCGTACTCAGGAAAATAAACAAAACTTAATACATTAAAACAAATAATCAACATTAGATATCTAAAATTACAAACATAAATGTTAAATCTAATTTTACGAACAACAAACAAACCATTTCAAAACTATAAAACAAGACTAAAATATTAAGTATTAAAACATGACAGCCTACACTACCTTTAAAAGAAAATATGTAACTAATAATTTACAGCTCTAAATTATGTTTCGTTTGTTCTAAAAGGAACTATATTAGATAATCTTTCCAACCATATTAATTACCTCTCCTAATTTTATTTGTACGGTTTATGGCGAATTTTCGAAGTCACTGCCATTGTTATTTTTTGGAACAGTCTGCAGTATTTTCTTCTGACATTTGCTCACTCAAAAATTAATAATTTTTAATATATAACATGAAATCAATAACAATTTGTTTAAATGAATCTAAATTTCGTATAGTTATAGAAATATGAGGCCCACTTCCTGATTTATCTTGTAGAATTTTTTGTGATTGTCAAAATCACAGTTAAAACTGTTTTCTAAAAAATTTGATGCCAATTTTTTATGACCTTTCAACATTCAAATATTCATATATATTTTTAAAAATACGTATCGAAATTGATCTCCATGTACTTTAAATAAAACTAGATTGAATCATATTTACAACGATGTATAGATCACTTTCTAATCATTTTTATGGAATTTACGAAGAATTTCAAAACGTACTTCGGGCGACCATACTTAGTTATGAGATTAGATTTTTGTTGAAAATAAGTAAATTACCCTTATGACCATCCAATTTTGTAAAATATTGGGAATCCATGTGGATATTTTTCGAAGATCCACGTGGTGATTTATACGGGTACGGTTCGGTTATCCCACGATTCGAATATAGCAATTCCTGTCTCCATTCCCATTTGAGCTTCGGTGATAAAACTTCCCCGTCCATGTCCCCGTGGGTGAAGATTTCAGTTTTTTCCCATATCCGTCGGTTCGGATCTCCACGGTTTTCAATTATTCCCCACCTTATTGTTACCCCTCCACACACTGTATAAATAAATTACTCGAACTCAGGTCTCTTAGAAATAGTATCGTTCCTTCTTTTACGGAGATCACTATATGAATTTAATTAAGAACATATTCTAAAATATAAGTTAATTTATTAAACAAACTAATAAATATGGATACAAAATTTTGAAGATGCATTCAAAATTTACAAGACTATTTTTTATGAAATTTAAAATATAAATTAAACTTAAATAAAAAAAATGAGTTTAGTTAAAATTTGAAGTGAAACAATAAGTTTTTGCAACTATCAAAATTGCAGAAAAGATAGCAGATGGAAGTAATGGAGATGTGGCAGTGGATTCTTATAATCGCTATAAGGTATGTTCTATGTTGCACATTAGGCCAAATATCTTACTTTATTCACCCTCCCATCCATATTAATTAGGGATAGAAAATTATTATTTACTTTCCAAATTATATATATATATATATATATATATATATATTAATTTGGTCTCTTAATTTTTGTTTAATCCATTTTTTTTCAAAACTTGACATTTTTTAATTTAACTTTAATTTTTATTTACATCGTTACAATTTAATTTAAGAATTAAATTTTATTCAAAATTTTAGATATGTATATTATAATAAAAAGTTACATTAAAATAAAAATAAAAATAAAAATTGAGGATTAAATTAATAAAATTAATTAGTTTAAGAATTAAATATTATTTTTTAGTTATTAACTGTGAAGAATATTAATACGTTTCACATGTCACTTACATTACAGGAAGACATCGGGATTATGAAAGAAATGGGGTTTGATGCTTACAGATTCTCAATCTCATGGTCTAGAATTTTACCAAGTAAGTTGTAAATATATACACTCATTTGAATTTATTGAATGAATTAAATTTAATAATTTAATCGTTATATATGTTAAATGTTCGAATTAATTTGGTATTTGTATTAAATTAGTTTAAAATATTGTGCGGAAAGTTTTATATCAAATAGATTATTAATTTTTTTATTTATTCAAAATTTTGATATGTATGATTTATATAAATTAAATATAAAATATAACAATAAAAATAAGTGTTATTTGATGTTGTGTATTTGTGGTTGCAGATGGAAAGCTTAGTGGGGGTGTGAACAAGGAAGGAGTTCGCTATTATGACAATCTCATCAATGAGCTCTTAGCTAATGGTTTGAATTAATCTCAACTTTTTATATTGAATTTGAAGGGTAATTTATATTCTAGATGAATAAATTTAATTTTAATTTTTATTTATATCGTAAAAAATTTAATTAATTAAATTATATCATTTAATTTTTATTGTTAATGAATTTAGTCATTCATACTAACATCGTTAAATAATTCTAACAAAAAATTGAGATTGACACCTATACATAGTATATTTTTCAATTGATAATTTAAATAATTTTTGTTAAAATTTTCTCAAACATTTCTTTTAAATAAATTCAATGGAAAAGAACTAAATTTTCTATAAATAATTAAAAAATATTTAAATTATCAACTAAACATCATTGATGATATGTAAAATTGTTATATGAAAGTGTAAATTTTAATTTTTACCGCTAGAATTATTTAATGGTGTTAATATAAGAAACTTAATGTGTAATTTAAATATTTGATTGAAGTAAAAGTTTATGATTTAAATGAAAGTTGAAGTTAAACTTAGTGGTTTAGAATGTAAATTATCTGAATCGATAATTTATTGTGGAAATATTTTTTGGGTTTTTATTAATTTGAACTATACAAATGATTTTGTTGTGAAAATCACTTAGGTATACAACCTTTTGTGACTCTCTTCCATTGGGATCTCCCTCAAGCTTTAGAAGATGAATATGGTGGTTTCTTAACTCCTCCTATTGTGTAAGTAATTAATTCGCACTTCCATTAGAATTTTTCTTCCTTAATATATCTTTTAACAAGAAACTGGGTCTCGTTAAAACTCCCTCGTATTCAGGTTCGAGTATGAATCCAAGCCCGATCAGCGGAAACTTCCTTAATATTCAATATTACATTAAAATCAGGTTACTATTGATTCATAAACGAACTGTACCTTTCTTTATGTGATATGTTAGGAATGATTTTCGAGATTATGCTGAAGTCTGCTTCAAGGAATTTGGCGATAGAGTAAAGCATTGGACCACATTGAATGAGCCATGGAGCTATGCTTATGGTGGATATGTCGCAGGGTTCCTAGCACCCGGCCGTTGTTCCGATTGGCAAAACCTAAACTGCACCGGTGGCGATTCCGGGGTTGAGCCGTATTTGGTGGCTCACCATCTACTTCTTGCTCATGCAGTTTCTGTAAAACTCTATCGCCAAAAATATCAGGTGATGAACACATATACATACACGCCCAAGACATGATTAATGTACACTATATAACTGTATTAATAGCGGTGTACATGAACCGGACTGTGTTCGATTCGAAACACCATAACTTATTGAAGATGAAAATATGAATTTGAACAGGCAACTCAAAAGGGTATGATTGGGATCACATTAGGTACAAACTGGTTTGTTCCAGTTTCAAATGTAAAACACCAGCAAAATGCTGCTTCAAGAGCCATTGACTCTATGTTTGGATGGTTAGTTTTGCTTGTAATTTCAGCTCATCTTCATTGCCAACATTTTTTTGCATGAAGCTCTTTGATTTCTTTTTTCGTATTTTTCGATTTATTTTATGTTTACGAACATATAATTGTACGAATTTCAACACTTTGTGTTGTTTTTGCAGGTTTATGGACCCAATGACCATTGGAGACTATCCACACACCGTGCAAACTCTAGTTGGAAATCGTTTGCCTAAATTCACCAAAATACAATCTGAGATTCTTAAAGGATCATTTGATTTTCTTGGATTGAATTATTACACTGCAAATTATGCAGCTTATGCTCCTAAGGTTAATGTCGGGAAGCCAAGTTACTTGACAGATGCTCGGACTAACCTTTCATGTGAGTCAATCGGTTCAAAATGCTAAGCAAACTTTAAGATTAACTTCCAAATATGTGACTAATTATTCATGTATTAATGAAAGCATAATGTGTTAATGTTGCAGCTGAGCATAATGGTGTTCTAATTGGTCCAAGGGTAAGGACATTTCTTTTTTATTTTTATATAAACGAGTTGCTTTCTCAAGATAAATAGAGATGTTCATAGGTCAGGTTGGATCAAATCACGATCTAGAATGTTTCTAAATCTTTTTCGATTTTTTTTGAATTGAAATATTATAGACAGGTACAAGCTGGATCTTCATGTACCCAAGAGGAATTCGAGATCTTCTACTTTACACAAAGAAAAAATATAACAATCCCTTAATTTATATCACGGAGAATGGTATGTATACATTCTTCTTTTTATTTCCCTAATAAAGAGTAGGGATAAAGATTATCCGAGAAGTGAATTATCTGAGATAAATATCAAATGACCCGAATGACTTGAATTTTATAAATCAATTTCTATACATAATAATAAAAATAAAAATGAATGAAATGCAGGGGTTGGTGACACTTATATGAATACCTCATTGCCATTAAAAGAAGCCCTTAATGACAAAGGGAGGATCGAGTACCTCCGTCGACATCTTTCTTTTCTTTTGAGTGCAATTAAGTAAGTGTCCTCTTCTTTTTTTTTCTTCTTTTTTTTTTCTTCTTTTTCTTCGATTTCGATACAGAATATAATTAATTGTTATGGAAATTTTGGGTTCATGGTTAGGGATGGTGTGAATGTGAAAGGGTATTTTGCATGGTCGCTATTGGACAACTTTGAATGGGGGAATGGTTATACCGTAAGATTTGGATTGAACTTTGTAGACTACAAAGATGGGTTGAAAAGATACCCAAAACTCTCGGCCAATTGGTTCCAAAATTTTCTCAAGAAACAAACACGATGATGATCCTTGGGTCGTTTTAGTTTTGTTACTTTGTCAAAGACTGCAATGCACTCTTTCAAAATAAATTATACATATGTACCATTTGGACTATACATTGAAGGTGTGTTAGTGTTAATTTGATTTACAAGATAAATATTGAAATGATTATTAGTTTTAAATTTATCCTAGTTTTTAAATAACAAAAAAATAATATACTTTTTCAACTCAACGTTGCTTAAATATTTGTATTTCTCAATTCTAAAGCTTGTTTCATTGATTATTTATTTGAATTTCATGCGAGTCTGATTGATGTTTTTTTAAAAAAAAATTCTTGGATTTAACTGTTTTTTTAATTTTATTGGTTTTGAGAAAAGAAAATTTTCTATACAAGCCCAATTGATACTTGAAACATATTTTATTGGACTTGATTCATTAAACAATGATATTGTTCGTTTTCAGTATATGAAATTTTTAAATCTATAAGTGAAGTAAAAAAGTGTCTTAAATTTTATGTTTTTTATTTTTTCTTATACAAATTGTTATTTATCAAAGAACGGGCTATGCATCTTGTGGGGGCGTTACTCGTAATGAGAAGGTTGATTGGGTTATGGGATTTACAAAGTTTATCGGTATTTGTTCGGCTCTCGATGCTGAAGTTTGGGGAGTATTGGAAGGGTTACGACATTCCTGGGATCTCGGTGCGCGACGTATCCTGATTGAGTTGGATAGTATGGCTGCGATAAAGTTGATTTCAGATGGTTTAGTTGGGTCGAGGGGAGGCTCTATGTTGGGATATATCACTAGTCTTTTGAATCGTGATTCAGATGTGTCCTTTAACCATATATCGTGAGGCTAACTCCGTTGTCGATGCCATGGCAAAAAGGCGAAGATGGATAGCCGAAGTATGGGCGGAGCTGGGGTTTTTCTTAACCCTCCTATTTCCATTCAAGATGCCTTGTGGAGTGATGCTGGGCAGTCTCGGTAATCCCAGGAGGTCCACCATAAGCTGCCGATAGAAGGCGTTAGGTGATTGGAGTGGGCACCGAGAGTTGTTTTTGATAGTTTTATGTTGTGCAAGCTTTGTTTTGCTTGAGTACTTTAGGTTATTTGGTTTGTACTTTGATTACGTTTGTCACGAACATTATAGCTACTAGATGTATACTCTTTTTCCTCCATTTAGAATTAGAGAGATTTTTTAATGAGGCACGTGCTAGTAGTTCTCTTTCTTATAAAAAAGAACGGGAAATTGTACTTATGTAACGCCCGGGGTTTGGGGCCCGAGAGATAACCGGGTTTGGTTAAACCGGTTCGAGTTAATTTATTTGAAAAAAATATTATTAAATAACACTAAGTTTTTATTGAGTAAGAGCAAAAAGGGGAATTTGAGATTTTAAAACAAAATGTTTTTTATCTCATATCTTCTCAAATAAAAAAGAAAGTTATCATCTTCTTTTTGAAAGGCAAAAACTCAATTTTTTCAAGAGCAAGTATTTCTTCATCAAATCTTCGGTTGTGGTGATTTTTTCAAGGTAAACGTCTTAATCTATTTACCTTTACTAGATTAAGCTAGATTTCAACTTAGTTTTCCATTTACCCAATGATTTCTAAGTTTACCCTAAAACCCATTATTTCGAAAATTATGAGTTCTTGATGATTTTCGAGTGGGCTTTGATATATGTGTTTTTGGGTGATTAAAAATCATATTTTGGTGTTAATAAAGTGTTAAAATAAAGCTTTAAACCAATAAACCCGATACTAGGGGCAGTGAGTGATTTTTGAAGGTGAAAAAGTGATGTTTTTGGCTTAGTTTTGTAGTGAAACGAGGGCTGGAGGTATACAGACCTAGGGTGAGTGTTTTTAGATGATTTTGGTGTGTTTTGGATGTTTAATTTAATGTGTTATTGCTGGGATTTGCTTAAGAACGGATTTGATGATATTTTGATGGATTTCGACTTTGAATCGTTGAAAGAATGTTGTGAATTTGTGAGCTGATGTTTGACAGTGAATTTATGGAAGAGTAGAGAAGTAATACTTTGTTTTTGGTTGATTAGAAACAGAGGAAATCAATTTGGGAGTTCTGAACGAGAATACGTGAAGTTACGGAAGCTTAAAGGAGGATTGTTAGCGTGTTTGGGTTTTGAGCTGGTGAGTGGTAATGTTTTGAAGTTTAAAATGATTCAAAGAGGTTTTCTTGGGGGTTTCGGTGGAGTCTTAAGGGCTAACCTAAACCCAAGTGTAAGTTTGCCTAATTTACCTTGTTTTGTTAATCGTTGGTGTGTGCGGATATTTGTGTTGTTGTGTGAAATGTAGATTGCTTTTACTGTCCATTCTAATGTTGTTGTGTAGTTGTAGTTGATGTCAAGCCTCACGTGATGGTTAGTCGTTGTATACGGTGATGTGTAGTCCCACCGGTAGTGACTAGTAGATGAGTACGATGATGTGTAGTCCCATCGGAAAAATGCTAGTTGTTGTGTACGGTGATGTGTAGTACCACCGGGATGGTTGTGCTTGTGCCAACCATGTTTCGTCTATGTTTCCATTTCATTGTATCTCTTCCTTAAATGGTTTTACTTTTAAAACTAAGATATATGTTTTAAACTGCATTGTTGTTGTGTTTTAGAGCTCCGCTCACTAAGCTTTTAAGCTTACACTCTCCTTTTCCATCAAAACAGACCGTTAGAGTCCCCGGGAGGCAAGTGGGAAAGGGAGGAGTTCTTGCTAAGCTCAAAGTATGGCTTTGTGGTTGTAATAATGCTTAGACGATGGAAATACTAGACTTTATGTGAGGGATTTGGTGTTTAAACTCCTAAGTTTGGTTTTGATCAAGTTGCTAGCATTTCTTAAATGTTGATACCATGATATGTTGAAGCTTGTTATGGCTTTTGGTAGATTACCTTGCATTTTGACTTGTTGGTGTTTTTGAAGCTAAGTGTTCTTATGAGTTTTTGGCTTAAGATACTTTTTGTTGCGTGTATGCATGTTTAAAGTCGTGATTAGGGTGTTTTACCTCTAGATTGTTTGCATATTAAGTTGCCATGTGGTTTGTGATGTTTCGAGGTAAGTTTGGGAGCGTTTGGAGATGCCAAAATGTGTTTTCGGGCCAAATTGTGTCCAGGCATTTTGGAACGCCTGATATGGTTTCGAAATGGTCGAGCTCCAGGGGGTACCCGTGTCGGAACGAGGTGGTGCCGTTTCGGTACGATTTGCCACTGGAGGTTCCTATTTCGGACCCATGTAGGGTCGTTCTGGTACGTTTGGCCACTGGAGGTTCCCGTTTCGATCAAGGTGAGACCGTTCCGAAACGGCTTGGTGTTACTTTTTAAATGAAGCCCGCGTTTTGGAACCGGCAAGCCTGTTACGAAATGCAGGTTGTTAAAACGGTTAAAGGCATCTTTGAAGGTTTCCGAATGTTACGTTTTAGTCCCTAATGCTTGTATGCTTCCTAGTTGAGTTTAGACGTGTCCTTTGTGATGGTTTTGCCTTGTGAGCATTGAATTTGACAAATAAGCTACTTGGTAAATTTAAATTATCGTATGCCCCTGCTCGATTCGTATCTGTGTTCGCTATTTCGTCGTTGTCTTCACATATAGGATTAAAAGTGATATTTAGACAAGATAAGTTAAAAGGAAAAAATAGGGTTGCTAATCAGAGTGAGACCTTAACGGGTTTCACTTTGGTTTTCCTCGTGTAACCCATTCGGTTCGACCTGTTGGCTAGGCCGGGACGAGGGGGTTACATTTGGTGGTATCAAAGCCTCGGTTATGAGGTCTCTCGGGAAGGTAAGACAGGTAAGTTGGTTGTTTGGGTTGGTTTCTATTGCACGATGTATGACAACATGTTTTATTGTTTTTGTTGTTGGTTGAAGTTTAGTCGAGTGTTCCCATTGCTAGGTGTTGTTATTGGAAAATGGTTTTGGTTTAAAGAGCTTGAGAACTTGGACACTTGCCCTTGCTAACCCAATGTTTTCTTGTGTGTGATGTGTTTGTTGTTTTATATTTTATCTTCGTTATGGTAAGACCGAGAGGACGGCCTAGAGCGGGTGACCAGGTACCCGAGGATGTGCCTCATGTTCCTCCTGCTCCCGATGGTAATGGGGTGGGTGGTGAAGGTAATGTGCCTCATGCCGGTGCAAATGCTGGAGGTGATGGTAATGGACCTCAGGCCGGTGCAAATGTTGGGGGTAATGGAGCTCAGGCGTGTCAGGGTCAGGCAGGTGTTGATATGACCCATTTGATTCAGACTATAGCCGGAGCTTTTCAGAAAGCTTTAGCCTGTATGCATGCTGCAGCACCACCTCAGGGTGCGGGGACATGTTTACCCCTTGAGAGGCTTCATAGTTTGAATGGAGTTGAGTTCCGTGGTTTGACTCCCGAGGGTTCAGAGGCTTGGCTCGAGAGTACTACACGCATCTTAGGTCAGATGGAGTGCTCAGACGCTTGTAAGTTATGTTGTGTTGTCTCCTTGCTTCAAGGAGATGCATATGCTTGGTGGACTACCGTTACTTCGGGTATGGTAGACACAGATGTCACTTGGGAATTCTTTTGAACAACCTTTAAGAAGAACTATCTTGGAGTCCGATATCAGGATGAAAAGAAGAGAAAATTTATGGCCTTGGTTTAGGGTAGTAAGACAATGTCAGAGTATGAGGTTCAGTTTGTGAGGTTGAGCTAGTATGCTCCCGAGTTGGTCCCTAGTGAGAGGGAACGATGTGAGCGTTTTCGATATGGTTTGACTAGGGATGTGAAGATGTATATTCTCGCTTCTGACTGCACCGATTTTTATGTTTTGGTCTCTAGGGCCAAAGATATTGAGCAGAACTTAGGCTCAAGTACCCGTGCTAGTGGGTCTGATTCCGGAAAGAGATACACAGATTAGGATAGAGATCATGCCAAGAGGCAAAAAGATATGAGGTATCAGCCTGATTCGAGGCATAGGGTCGGTAATCATAGACGGTGCCATGAGGGCCAAGGAGCTGTTGTTCACACTCCCGAGTGCACTAGGTGCGGCAGATGCCATCCGGGCGAGTGTATGGGTACCTTTGGAGTATGTTGGAACTGTGGTTCCCGAGATCATTTGAGGCGTAACTGTCCACACCCGACTAGGGGTGGACCGGCTCCAGCTAGGGGCTTGAGCATCAGAGAGGCCTTGGGTGCTGTCGAGGTAATTTTCTGCTGAGGAACGATGGTCAGAGGAACATAGCTCATGTGATGGCAGTTCAGCCCGAGGGTGGAGGACCAGCTAGGGTGTATGCACATCGAGAGGCTGGGAATGACACGTATGTCATTGCAAGTAATTTCTCGTTACAGTCATTGACTTTGCTTTCTTTGATAGACTCGGGTTCGACATATTCGTACATTTTGGGTGAACATGCAAGGTCTCTAGGTTTACCATATGAGTGGTTAGAAGTAGGTGTAAATGTTACTAGTTCTTTCGGTGAGACCGTGGTAGTTAGGAAGATGTATATGAGGTGTCCTTTGATGATTCAGGGCTATGTGTTTTCGGTTGACATGATGGAATTGTCGTTCTATGGTTTTGGTGTGATTTTGGGCATGGATTGGCTCGTAGAGCACAGAGCTAGGGTAGACTTTCAGACCAAGAGAGTCTCTTTAAGGCTTACGGATGATTTTGAAATTTTAGTGGTGGGCGAGAACATTAAGTTCTTGTCCAATGTTGTTTCTGCTTTAGAAGCTCAGAGACTGATGGATTTGTGTTGTCAGACGTATTTGGCTTATGTGATGAATCCGAATATGAGTGAGGTTAGACCGTAAGATATTCGAATAGTTTGTGATTTTCTGAGTGTTTTTCCGGAAGAGTTGTCGGGTTTGCCTCCAGACAGGGAAGTTGAGTTTGCTATTGAGACGTACTCCGATTTTGTACCCGTGTCTATTGCTCTGTATAAAATGGCACCGAAAGAGTTGAAGAAACAACTTCAGGAACTGTCATATAGAGGTTTCATTAGGCCTAATATTTCTCTGTGGGGTGCTCCAGTCTTGTTTGTAAAGAAAAAGGACAACAATATGAGGATGTCTATAGACTATAGATAGTTGAACAAGGTAACAGTAAGAACAAATATCCTTTGCCGTGGATAGATGACTTTCTTGATCAGTTGAGAGATGATTCAGCATTTTCGAAGATTGATTTGAGAACGGGTTACTATTAGTTTAAGGTAAAGGATGTAGACATACCGAAGACAACGTTTTGTACACGTTATGGGCACTATGAGTTCTTGGTATTGCCTTTCGGTTTGACTAATGCTCCATCTGCATTTATGGACATGATGGATTGAGTGTTCTACGAGTTTTTGGACAAGTTTGTGGTAGTGTTCATAGATGATAGTGTACTCTAGGACCGAGAATGAGCATGATGAGCATTTGCGGCTAGTGCTTTAGACTTTGCTTGAAAATCAGTTGTATACCAAGTTAAGTAAGTGCGAGTTTTGGATTAGGGAGGTAGACTTTCTAGGTCATGTGATCTCGGCCAATGGAATTAGTGTAGACCCCAAGAAGATAGAAGCCATAGTGAGTTGGAAGCAACCAAAGGCGGTGACCGAAATCCGTAGTTTCCTGGGCTTGGCGGAGTATTATCGAAGGATTTTCAAATATTACGACACCCTTGACTAAATTGCTTCAGAAGAATGTTCCGTATGAGTGGTCAGATGCAAGACAACAAACGTTTGAGAAGCTGAAGAAAGCTTTGACCGAAGCTCCTATTTTGATTCAGCTTGAACCAGGGAAAGAGTTTGTGATTTATAGTGATGCATTGTATGTAGGTTTAGGCTGTGTGCTTATGAAAGAGGGTAAGGTGGTAGCTTATGCTTCGAGACAATTGAAGGTTCACTAGAAGAATTATCCCACTCATGATATTGAGTTAATCGTAGTAGTGTTTGCTTTGAAGATTTGGAGACATCACCTTTATGGTGAGAAGTGCACCATTTATACCGACCACAAGAGTTTGATGTACTTGATGACTCAGAGAGAGTTGAACCTTAGACAACGTAGGTGGATAGAACTTCTTAATGATTATGACCTTACGATAGAGTACCATCCGGGTAAGGCAAACGTAATGGCCGATGCTTTAAGCAGAAAAGTGGCAGTTGAGTTGCGAACCATGTTTGCGAGATTGAGTGTGTCACAGGATGGCGGTTTGATAGCCGAGTTACAGGTTAAACCCTCATTGGTTCAGTTGATTCGAGAGAAATAGTTGGAAGAAGAGTCTTTGGCACCTCGCGTGCAAGATATAGCCGAGGGTAGACCTACAGATTTATGATTTGGCGAGAATGGGATCCTATGTTTCAAGGATAGGATAGTAGTTCTAGAAGATGTCGAGTTAAGGCGTACCATCTTGAATGAAGCACATAACAATTCTTTTCCTATGCATCCGGGTAGTACGAAGATGTACCGTGGGTTAAAATAAGAGTACTACTGGATTGAGTTGAAGAAAAAATGTGGCCGAGTTTGTGAGTAAGTGTATGGCTTGTCAGCGTGTTAATGCCGATCACCATTTACCTTTAGGGTTGTTATAGCCGTTGAATATTCCGGAATGGAAGTGGGAACGTATTACCATGGACTTTGTGTTGGGTTTTCCGTTGACTCCTTCGAAGGAGAATTCGGCGTGGGTGATAGTCGACAGATTCACTAAGTGTGCCCATTTCATACCTGTACACACTACCTACACCTTAGATAAGTTGACCGGTCTGTACATCAGTGAGATGGTGAGGTTGCATGAGGTACCGAAGTCGATCGTATCAGACCGAGATTTGGGTTTACAACTAGATTTTGAGAGTGTTTGCATCGTGCTTTAGGTACTTGGTTGAACTTCAGTACTCCGTATCACCCGTAGTCAGATGGTTAGTCAGAGAGAGTTATTCAGGTGTTGGAGGACATGTTAATGTGTTGTGTCATCGACTTTCAGGGTTCTTGGGAGAAACACCTACCATTAGTAGAGTTTGCATACAACAACAGTTATCAGGCTAGTATTCAGATGGCACCGTGTGAGGCTCTGTATGGTAGGAGGTGTAGAACACATATATGTTCGGCCGAGGCCGGACATAATCTTGTACTCATGCCTGACTTGCTTAAGGACACTACCGAGAAGGTAAAACTGATCTGTGATCACTTGAAGGCAGCTTCAGACCGACAGAAATTGTTTGCCGATTTGAAGAGAAAAGAGATAGAGTATGCCGTGGGCGAAAAAATGTTTTTGAAAATCTCACCTTGGAAGAAGGTGATGAGGTTTGGTAGGAAAGGTAAGTTGAGTTCGAGATTCATTGGCCCCTACGAGGTAGTTGAGATGATTGGTCCCGTTGCTTATAGATTGAGACTTCCGACAGAGTTAGAGAAGATTAATGATTTGTTTTATGTTTCGATGCTCCGAAAGTATAGATCGGATCCGTCTCATGTAATGCTAGTGGAAGAGAATGAGTTGAACCCAGACCTATCGTATGATAATAAGCTGGTTGAAATTCTTGCTACGGATAGGAAAGAGTTGCGTAGGAGATCTATCGAGTTAGTCAAGATCTTGTGGAGACATCGAGGTGTGGAAGAGGCTACTTAGAAGAGGAAGGAAAACATGGAAAAACAGTTTCCGTATCTTTTTCCGTCAGGTAATTTCAGGGACGAAATTCCTTAAGTGGGGGAGAGTTATAACACTCGAGGTTTGGGGCCCGAGAGATAACCGGGTTTAGTTAAACCGGTTTGGGTTAATTTATTTAAAAGAAAGCATTATTAAATAACACTAAAAGTGTATTTATTGAGTAAGAGGAAATAGAGGAATTTGGGATTCTAAAACAAAAGGTTTTTTTATCCTATCTCTTTTCAAATAAAAAAGAAAGCTATCATCTTTTTTTTTGAAAGGCAAAAAAACTCAAAACTTTTTCAAGAGTAAGCATTTCTTTATCAAATCTTCGGTTGTAGTGATTTCTTCAATGTAAACGTCTTAATCTGTTGACCTTTACTAGATTAAGCTAGATTTTAACTTAGCTTTCCATTTATCCAATGATTTCTAAGTATACCCTAAAACCCATTATTTCGAAAATGGTGATATCTTGATGATTTTCGAATGAGCTTTGATATCTGTGTTTTTGGGTGGTTAAAAATCACATTTTGGTGTTAATAAAGTGTTGAAATGAAGCTTTAAATCAATAAACCCGAAACAAGGGCAATGAATGATTTTTAAGGTGAAAAAGTGGTGTTTTTGGCTTAGTTTTGTGATGAAACAAGGGCTGGAGGTATACAGACCTAGGATGGGTGTTTTTAGATGATTTTGGTGTGTTTTGGATGTTTAATTTTATGGGTTATTGCTGGGCTTTGCTTAAGAACGGATTTGATGATATTTTGATGGATTTCGGCTTTGAATCGTTGAGAGAATATTGTGGATTTGTGAACTGATGTTTGGCAGTGAATTTATGGAAGAGTAGTGGAGTAATAATTTGTTTTTGGTTGATTAGAAACATGGGAAATCAATTTGGGAGTTCTGGACGAGAATTTTTGAAGTTGCGAAAGCTTGAAGGAGGATTGTTAGCGTGTTTGGGTTTTGAGCTGGTGAGTGGTAATGTTTTGAAGTTTAAAATGATTCAAAGAGGTTTTCTTGGGGGTTTTGGTGGAGTCTTAAGGGCTAACCTAAACCCAATTGTAAGTTTGCCTAATTTACCTTGTTTCGTTAATCGTTGGTGTGTGTGAATATTTGTGTTGTGTGTGAAATGTGGATTGCTTTTACTCTCTATTCTAATGTTATTGTGTAGTCGTAGTTGATGTCAAGCCTCGCGTGATGGTTAGTCGTTATATACAATGATGTGTAGTCCCATCAGTAGTGACTAGTAGATTAGTACAGTGATGTGTAGTCCCATCGAAAAAATGCTAGTTGTTGTGTACAGTGATGTGTAGTCCCACCGGGATGGTTGTGCTTGTGCAAACCATGTTTCTTCTATGTTTCAATTTTGTTGTATCTCTTCCTTAAATGGTTTTACTTTTAAAACTAAGATATATGTTTTAAACTGCATTATTGTTGTGTTTTAGAGCTCCGCTCACTAAGCTTTTAAGCTTACGCTCTTCTTTTACAACAATGCAAATCGCTAGAGTTCCCGGGAGGCAAGTGGGCAAGGGAAGAGTTCTTGCTAAGCTCAAAGTATGGTTTTGTGGTTGTAATAATGCTTAGACGATGGACATACTAGACTTTATTTGAGGGAGTTGGTGTTCAAACTCCTAAGTTTGGTTTTGATTAAGTTGCTAGCATTTCTTAAATGTTGATACCATGATATGTTGAAGCTTGTTACGGCTTTTGGTAGATTCCCTTGCATTTTGACTTGTTGGTGTTTTTAAAGCTAATTGTTCTAATGAGTTTTTGGCTTAAGATACTTTTTGTTGTGTGTATGCATGTTTGAAGTCGTGATTAGGGTGTTTTGCCTCTAGATTGTTTGTGTATTAAGTTGTCATGTGGTTTTTGATGTTTCAGGTAAGTTTGGGAGCGTTTGGAGATTCCAAAATGTGTTTTCGGGCCAAACTGTGTCCAAGCGTTTTGGAACGCCTGATATGGTTTCGAAACGGTCGAGCTCCAGGGGTACCCACATCGGAACGTGGTGGTGCCATTTTGATATGATTTGCCACTAGAGGTTCCTGTTTCGGAACCATGTAGGGTCGTTCCGGTATGTTTGGCCACTAGAGGTTCCCGTTCCGGACCAAGTTGGGATCGTTCTGGAACGGCTTGGTATTACTTTTTAAATGAAGCCCACATTTCAGAGCGGGCAGGCTTGTTTCGAAACGCAGGTTGTTAAAATGGTTTAAAGGCATCGTTGAAGGTTTCCGAATGTTACGTTTTAGTCCCTAATGTTTGTATGCTTCCTTGTTGAGTTTAGATGTGTCCATTGTGATGGTTTTGCCTCATGAGCATGGAATTTGACAAATAAGCTACTTGGTAAATTTAAATTATCTTATGCCCCTACTCAGTTTGTATCTGTGTTCGCTTTTCCAGTGTTGTCTTCATACATAGGATTAAAAGTGATATTTAGACAAGATAAGTAAAAAGGAAAAAATAGGGTTGCTAATCGGAGTGAGACCTTAACGGGTTTCGCTTCGGTTTTCCCCGTGTAACCCGTTCGGTTCGGTCTGTTTTTAGGCCGGGACGAGGGTGTTATAACTTATGTAGCTATTATTATTAGATTAAATTACAAAATTTCACTTTTTTGCACTTTTGTTTTAGTCACTAAAATTTAAAATTTCTTAATTTAATCACTCAATTCTAGAGAGTGATTATTAACCCCTTAATCAATGATAACATAAACTTTTTATTATATTGTTTTGGTAACATAAGCACCAGTTAATATTGTATCAATATCATTTTTGTATTCTCTCCACTGACACCCCTCTGTCGCTTGCCATCCAATGATCTCTCCATCTTCAAAACATATATATATATATATATATATATATATTGAATAGTTTAAAGCTGATTACAAGGTAATATCTGTTCATAAATATTCTTAACCATTTGACATGCACACACATCTTGCAGATATTGCGATTGAACCTGGGTGTTAAGAATTCCGAGTAAAAAAATAAAAGAAGGAAGAAATAGATAGGGTTTCTATTAGAAGAAAATAATTCATCAAAGCTCATGGCTCTCTCGTTACAAACATGTGTTATTTATATAATACTGGCATAAGAAAGGATAATATCTGTTCATAAATATTCTTAACCATTTGACATGCACACACATCTTGCAGATATTGCGATTGAACCTGGGTGTTAAGAATTCCGGGTAAAAAATAAAAGAATGAAGAAATAGATAGGGTTTCTATTAGAAGAAAATAATTCATCAAAGATCATGGCTCTCTCGTTACAAACATGTGTTATTTATATAATACTGGCATAAGAAAGGATAAAATCTGATAGCCCTTTTGGGCCCCTCCTTGTGCATGTTCCCCTGCGCAATTTCTGATTCTTCACAACCTTTGGCTCCAGCTCATCATTCCCCTCATGGTTTGGTGCTGGTGTAAACCCTTCTGGTGACTCAGTGATCTCAGTGGTTGTTAAGTGTTCAAAAGTACTATTTTTATTACCCTTTTTACTCGTATTATTGTTAGACTTAAGCTCATTCTAGTTACGTTTTTAGTCATCCATGCATATTTGTATTGTTTCCTTCATGGTTATGCTTGAGTTCATATTTTGATTAGTTTTGGTGGAAAAAGATACTACTGGAGGTTGTTTTGTGTGTGTGCAAGTATTGCCCGGACAAGCTGGATGATGCCGAGGCATCTAAGAATGAGGTGAAGTGGTAGCCGAATAGATGATTGGATAAATCTGACTTGATCGAAATAGTTGACATGGAGAAAATGAGTCGGAATTCCATGAAAAGGTCGAAAGAAGATTAAATTCTAAGAAGATTTGGAGGAATAAAAATATAATAAAAGATATTTATCTCTTTTAAAGTATTTAATTCCAACTTAACTTCCTCCTCAAGAAAGACTTTGACCTAGTCATCTCCTATATAAAGAACCTCTAGCTTCCAACTCCAGTATGTTCGGTTAGAGAAAGAAATCACCTAGAAAGAGAAAATAATGGGATGTTCGACATCTTCTTCTTCCTCATTGTTTCTTGTCTATTCATGTTGGGATTTTTAGATCTTGTGTTTCTTTTAAACCCAGCCATGAACTAAATTTATTTGGCTTGTGTTATTGTGTTTTTGTGGTTGTGAGAACAATTGGATTTGTTTAGGTAATTAAGTTTGCAATTTTAATTCAAGGATTGTTCATTCTTGATTCTTAATTTTTTTGCGAGTGAATTGGGAAAGGATCTCATGAATTCATCCATTTATCTAGTATCAGGAGAGTTAGATTCAAGAAACAAATGGGCATGGTCTTTATTCAATCAATGGTGAAGACTAATTCGACTTAGGGATAAGTTGTGAATTTCAACGGCTAAAAGGAGCGCAAGATCGGTTGTTGTTCACCCTTGGTTCACGCATGGATGTATTATAAAGGCATGCATACTTAACTAGTGTTTTGAATTAGGGATGAGAAGAAACCATTGAAGAATGCTTCGCTGAACCTTGAAGGTTTTTGCCCAATTGCCTAGGCAATTGTTCCATTAGTTGCCCAGACATTCACTCCACAAGTTGCCCAGGCAATCCGATTTTTTCCAGTTACCAAGGCAACCGAGTTGCTCTTGCGCTCAATTTAACAAGACGATCCATTCAATTACCACTCCATGAATCACGATAACTCGTCCTATTCTCTCTTATTTGATTACATCTCTCTTTTATTTAATTCATATTTATTTTACTTGTTAATTAGAACTCCTACAATCACCAAATTGTTTTTTATTTTTAGTGCGAGAAATTATATTCCCAAAGTAGCACCAATACATCTGGAGACGATATCTTTCTATACTATAAGTTGCGACGTGTACACTTGCACCAATTGCGAAGTACATATTACGCACAACAAGTTTTTGGTGTCGTTGACGGGGATTGGCAATAGCGACTTTATTTTTATTTTCTTGCACTTTTTTTTTACTTTTTACTATTCAATTTACAAAGGGTTAACAAAATTTGGTTTTGCATTAGTGTATAACCAGGGCAAGCCCGACAGTTCTAGAATATCCCCTAGATTCAGAAATTGAACGTACATACCAGAGACTACTTCTAATTAAAGCCAGTAATGTTCAATATGATCAATACAATCAGTCTATTTGGCGGATCAACAACTAAAGATGCCAGACAAAATCTCAAATCTTTCCTGGAGATTTGCAATTCATTCAAACTACAAGGAGTCCATGAGAATGTTTTGAGGCTAAAATTATTCCACAATTTACTGAGGGATAGGGAGAAATCGTGGTTGAATAATATTCCATCCGTATCAATAGGATCTTGGACTGATTTATGTCATGGTTTCCTTGCTAGATTTAATCCTACAAATATGAATGATAAGTTACGTAATGAAATTACTTCTTTTCGATAAGCAGATGATGAATCCATATACGAGGCTTAGGAGCGTTATAGAGAATTGTTACATAAATGTCCCCTACACAGATTCCTAGTATGGACACAAGTGATGATGTTTTACAACGCAGTAAACACACCGACAAGAATGATGCTAGATGCCTCGGCAAAAGGCATACTCCTAGTTAAGCCACCAGAAGAAACAATAGAGATTTTGAAAGGTCTTGCTAAAAATAATTATTAGTTCCCAACTACTAGCAGAGGAGGAGTCAGACTCCATACCACGATAAACGAGCTTGAGTCATCAGATGCAATTCTCACACAATTGGCTACTTTAACCAATTTGGTTAAAAACATGCAACGACCAAGAAACACACAGAAGATCAAGGCAGTAGTTTCAATTTGCGATTTATGTAACGGTAATCATGATTCTTCTGAGTGTTTGCAGAACCCAGAGTCTAGCTTTTATGTTGGAAATTACAAATGGACAACAATGCAATGTCCAACACATACAATCTGGCCTGGAAGAATCATCCAATTTTTTCATGGAGCAATCTCAACAATGCCCTTAACCAAAACAATCAGAATGCACAAGCATTGGGTTTTCAGCAGAACATGCCACGACAACAGAGGCCACAACAACAATCAACACCATTTAGTTCTTTAGAAAATTGTATTAATGCTTTCATGTTACAAACTTAATCTTATATGGGTAATACTAATTGTAAAACCTATGTTTGATTTTGATATAACAATGTATGTTAAGGACTAAATTGAAAACTTGAAATAGATTTTTAAGTCCCTCAAAAGATTTTAAAACATCATGGCTTTAATCTGATTTGAAAAACTCAAACTCCAAATATTTTCTAAGTGTTCCAAGGCCAAGCTATTGAAAAACGTCCAGACGTATCGATACGCTTCCAGCCGTACCGATACCTTTTTTACAAGTTTGGCTACTGGAGAAACGCGTTTCGATACGCCCCTCACCATATCGAAACAGATTGCATATGTAACGATATGCTCTCTCTATAAAACTGAAGGAGTTTGAATGGCGTATCGATACAGTTTCACCCGTATCAATACGGATTTAATGGAATTTTAAATTCGAAAGCTTTTAATGTTTTAGACCGTTGGTGTTAGTTGTTAGGTAACCGAAATTTAAAATGGTTGTTTTCCTGTACCGATACGCCCTTTGTCGTATCGATACAAAAACTTCTAGTGAGCTCTGTGAAATTAATTGCATCGATACAGATGTTCCCCGTATCGAAAGGGTCCCTATCACGTACCGATACGCTTACACGCGTATCGATACACCCTCTTGTTATTGTGCAACGACTCTTTCTATTTTGAGATAGGTATCGATACGTGTCATCGTGTACTGATACGGTAAGCTGCAGAAGTGTATTTATGGCGGAAAGTGAGGGTCCCAACGGCTATATTCAATACCCTAACCACCCAAACAGCTAGAATTAATAAAGGAGGTATAAATTGAAGCCAGTTGAAGACTAGCAACAACTATTGCATCAAAAAGAAAAATCCTTACAAAAATCCAAGCTCAAAGTGCTTTATTTCTTATCCTTTGTAAAATCCCAAATTTTGTTGTGTTCAATTCTGATATGGTAATCAAATTTGGGTTGAGTGATTGTACTTAAAGGGGAAATCTTGTATTGAGAGATAACTTTCTTGCCTTAATTTCTTCTTTGTACTCTTGTGAGGGTTTGGTCAAATTTTGGGTAGAAAATTTAACTGGTATTGTAAAGGTTACCTCCTAAGCCTTGAAAAGGGGAAGAGCAATTAATGGATTGTTGGAAAATCCTTAGTGATAGCTAAGGTAGTGTATGTAGTGTTCATTTGGAACTTGAACCACTCTAAATTTCCTTGTTCTTCATTTTTAGCCATTTTATTTTCTCCAACAATTTTAAAAACCCAATTCACGCCCCCTCTTGGCTTTGATCAATCCATTGATCCACTCAATAATTGGTATCAGAGCCTATCTCTTTGAAGGATTAACAACCACAAGAGGAGTTCCTGGGAAAAGTGTGATCAACCACAAAGCAAGCCATGACATCTACCTCCAGGTCAAGCATGTACGAGTCTCAATCAACCACTAAACCGCCTTTCTTCAACGGTGATAACTACCCTTTTTGGAAAAACCAGATGCGTCTCTTCATTAAATTCAATGACTATCTTGTTTGGGATGTCATCGAAGATGATCCCACTATTCCGATGAAGAGAGACGACGAAGGAAGATTGGTGCCGAAAAGGAAGAATGAGATGAGTGAAGAAGAGATAAAGAAGATTCAAATCAATGAGAAAGCTCTTCACATGTTGTTTTGCTTTTTCGGTCTCGACATCTACTACAAGGTTTCCTCCATCGAAAGTGTTAAGGAAGTGTAGGATACACTTGAGACTACATGAAGGAACAAGTGATGTGAAGGAGACAAAGATTGGAATTCTCAATCTTAGCTATGAGAATTTCAAAATGGAGCCCGACGAAACTGTGTCAAAGATGTTCGATCATTTATCAACAATCGTCAATGTGATAAAGGGTTTTGGAGAGATAATCTCGGAAGACAAACTAGTCTGGAGGCTACTCTACTCATTTCACGAGTATTGGGATTGGAAGAGAACTGCCATCATTGAGGCCAAAAATTTGAAGACACTCAAGCTTGATGAACTAGTTAGTTCTCTCCTAACTCATGAGATCATGAAGAAATGAAGGGAAGATGAAAGGAAGAAGGAAGAGAGAAGAGTAGAGAAGCTTGAGGTAGACAAGAAGAAAAAGCTAGGAGTGGCTCTCAAAGCTTCTCTACATGAGAAGAGCACTTCTAGTGAGGAGGAAGACCTAAAAGAATTGGCTATGATAGCCAAAAGGTTCTCACAATTTATGAGTTCCAACCGAGGAAGAAAGATTCAAAGAAAAATGGACTTCAAGACCAAAAACAAAGAAGAAAAGAGGGATCAAATTATTTGTTTTGAGTGCAAAAACCGAGTCATATTCATTCGGAGTGCCCTCAACTCAAGAATAATGGCTTTGAGAAGAAGAAGCTCAAAGCCAAGCTTGCTACTTGGAGTGATGAGGAGTCATCCGAGGATGAGGAACACGAAGTGGCCAACCTTTGCCTCATGGCTCTTGAGGAAGATTCCTCCATGGTAACCTCTAACTCATCATCTTTTGATTTTACATTTGATGAATTGCATGATGCTTATGATGAGTTACAAGAGGTATATGATGAGTTAGTTGAGATGTATAAAGAGTCGGTCAAAAGAAATAAAAAATCATTTCAGAATTAAATGCTAAAAATTACTCACTCTCTCAAGCTAACTTGAAATTTGAGAAAAGGGTCTCTGGTTTACAAGATGAACTTAAATTCTTTCAAGATGAAAATGTTGACTTAAACAATCTTATTTCTCAATGAAATAGTGAACACCAAAAGGTGTTAAATGAGCTTCATGAGCTTAAGAAATCTTTTAATAGTGTTGGTAATGTGAAAAATGAAATAAGTGAATCATCTAGATCAAATCAACCTAAAAGAAAGAACAATAACTACAAACAAAGTGGCTTCCATAGGCATAATAGGACAAAACTAATTAAAAGTGTACGAGTTCCTAAAGAACTTGTCAAGTCTAATAACGTTTATGCCATGTCACCTTAGATTCCTAAGGGAACCAAGCTTTTGAGAGCTAACACTCGTGGACCCAAAATGATTTGGGTACCAAAAATCAAAGCTTAATATCTTTGTTTGTAAGGGGAGCGTTGCTACAAGGCCAAAACATAAAGTCAAAACTCATGGTACCTTGATAGTGGATGCTCGAGGCACATGACCAGAGTAACGAGTCAATTCATGGGCTTAAAGCCAAAAAGTGGAGAAGTGGTGACATTTGATGACAACTCCAAAGGCCACATTAAAGGTATTCGATCCATAGGTAATCACTATACTATTCTCATTGAAAATGTATTATATGTCGATGGTCTAAAACACAATTTATTGAGCATTAGTCAATTGTGTGATAAAGGATTTAATGGCTTATTTGATAAAAATGGATGCAAAATTGTTGACATTAAATCAAATAATATATTGCTCATTGGTCATCGCATAGGTAATATATACATGGTGCATTTAGATGTCATTCATACATCCCATGCACGTTTTGTTCCACAAAATGAAAATGATGCATGGCTATGGCATAGGAAACTAGGATATGCTAGCATTAGTGTTTTAGAAAAATTAGTTTCCCTAAATCTAGTTAGAGGTTTACCCAAGATTAAATTCTCAAATGATAAAATATGTGATGCATGCTCTAAGGGTAAACAACATAAATCATCCTTTAAATCCATTAATGATGTTTCTACAAGTAGGTGTTTACAACTAATTCACATGGATTTATTTGGGCCTATTAGAACTATGAGCTTGGGTGGTAAATCGTATGCATTTGTCCTTGTTGATGACTATTCTAGATTTACTTGTGTTCTATTTTTAAGTACTAAAGATGAGGCTTTAGAAAAATTCATCACGTTTTCAAAATTAACTCAAAATGATCTTGAACTTAAGATTTCTCATATTAGAAGTGATCATGGAACCGAATTTCAAAATCTAGGTTTTGAAGAGTTTTTAAATAAAAATGGTATTAGCCACAATTTTTTGGCTCCTCGAACCCCTCAACAAAATGAGGTAGTTCAGAGGAAAAATAGGAATGTACAAGAAATGGCTAGAACCATGCTTTGTGAAAACAATTTACCTAAATATTTTTGGGCGGAAGACACAAACACCGCTTGCTACATTGTAAATCGAGTAATGGTTAGGCCACTTTTAAAGAAAACACCATATGAGATTTTAAAATCTAAGAAGCCTAACATTAGCTATTTTCATCCATTTGGTTGCAAGTGTTTTGTTTTAAACAATGGAAAAGACAACTTAGGTAAATTTGATGCTAAAAGTGATGAATCTATTTTCTTAGGGCATTCTTTAACCTCTAAAGCCTATCGTGTATTTAATAAGAGAACTTTAGTAGTAGAAGATTATATTCATGTTGTATTCGATGATAACCTCCTTCCTAGGAAGGAATCTTGTGATGATGATGATGATGATGATGTAGGAATCCTTGATGCCTTTGATGGAGGACAAACTTCAAAGGAGAATGAGATTCCAACTAAAGATGAGGATGCACAAGAACCACCTCTTGAAGCCTTGAAGGACTTGGCTCTTGAGGAAAAGGAAGTGAGCTACCCAAGGGAGTACAACTATGTCAAAGGTGGTGAAATCTTGGGTGATCCATCCAAAGGGGTAACTACTAGATCTTCTCTTAAACTCATAAGTCATGTTTCTTTTATCTCATACATAGAGCCTAAGAACATTAAAGAAGCATTAAATGATGATTTTTGGATTATGGCTATGCAAGAAGAGTTAAATCAATTTGATAGAAGTAATGTATGAACATTAGTTGAAAGGCTAACTAAATGAGTATTTAGGAATAAACTAGATGAGAGTGGTAACATTGTGAGAAAAAAAGCTAGATTAGTTGCTCAAGGTTACACTCAAGAAGAGGGAATTGATTTTGATGAAACCTATGCACCCGTACTAGAATGGAAGCTATTAGGATGTTGCTTGCATATGCATGTTATCATGATTTCAAGCTTTTTCAAATGGATGTTAAAAGCACATTTTTAAATGGTTTTATAAATGAAGAAATGTATGTGGAACAACCACCGGGTTTTGAGGATTCAAAATTTCCAAATCATGTTTTCAAACTAATTAAGCAATTTATTGTTTAAAACAAGCTCCTAGAGCTTGGTATGAAAGACTTTCAAACTTTTTGATTGAAAAAGGTAAGGTGGACACTACATTTTTCATAAAAAGGTATAAAAATGACATCTTAGTAGTACAAATATATGTTGATATTATTTTTGGATCTACTAATGAGTGTCATTGCAAGAAGTTTGCTAAGTTAATGCAATGTGAATTCGAGATGAGCATGATGGGGGAGCTCTCATTCTTTTTAAGACTCTAAATCAAGAAAAGGAAGGATGACACCTTCATCAATCAAGCAAAGTACATCAAGGATATGCTCAAGAAGTTTGGCTTGGAGAATGCAAAGCCTCAAGCCATACCAATGAGCTCATCTATGAAGCTTGATAAAGATGAAGGAGGTAAGTGTGTTGACTCTAAGCTTTATCGCTCTATGATTGGATCTTTGCTTTACCTAACCGCAAGTAGACTAAATATATTGTTTAGTGTTTGCTTGTGTGCTAGGTTTCAAGCTAGTCCTAGAGAGTCTCACCTTATAGCCGTTATGAGAAGCTTTAGGTACCTTAGAGATACTCCTTGTCTAGGTCTTTGGTATCCTAGAGACTCAACCTTCAACCTTCATGCTTATTCAGATGCGGATTATGGGGTGTGTAAAATCGATAGGAAGAGTACTACGGGAACATGTCAATTCTTAGGTAGTATGCTCATATCTTGGTTCTCTAAGAAACAAAATAGTGTAGCTCTATCTACCACCGAAGCCGAGTACATATCCTTAGGGAGTTGTTGTGCTCAAGTCCTTTGGATGAAGCAACAACTCTTAGATTATGGTATTAAAGTTGAAACCATACCCCTTAAGTGTGACAACACTAGTGCCATATGCTTAACTAAAAATCCCATCCAACACTTTAGAACCAAACATATAGAAATAAGACATCATTTCATTAGAGATCATGTCCTTAAAGAAGATGTTGTTATAGAGTATGTTGACACCTTGAACCAACTAGCCGACATTTTTACTAAACCTCTAGATAAAGAGCATTTTTGATCCCTTAGGAGAGAGTTAGGTCTAACTAGCCTTCCTTGACCCTTTGGGACGCTTTTTGAGGTTAAAATTGCTTGAATTTTTGAAATTACATGTTTATGTGTTGTTGATCTTGAAAATATTCATGTTTATAGCTAGAGGGACTATGCTTAAGTTACAATATGCTTAGAACTTCTCATTCATCAATTTCATTCATTTAGGAAGTGTTAAAATCGAGCCTTTGGTTGTTCTTAAAGCCTAAAATGCATTTTTGGGCATAGGGTATCGATACGGCCTTTTACGTATCGATACGAGTATTGTATTAGCTTTCCAAATTGCATTTTGCCTAAAATGGGTATCGATGCAGTTTAATCTGTTTCGATACGAGCTAAAAGCGTTTCGATACGGACAACATTCGTTTTGATACAGACCTTCGACGAGCGTTTCAAGGGAATTACTATTTTATGCTCGTATCGATACACCCTCATGCATATTGATACGCGATTGCGCAAGTAGATTCTTTATGACATTTAAAGAGTTTTACTTTTAACAAAACTGAATTTTCAAAACCCTAGTCGTTTTTCACTCTATAAAAATCATGTCAATCCCTCATATTTTCACAACACAACTCAAAATCTCTTGAGGGTTTTCAACATCAAGCAAAACTTTTCAAGCGTTTCATCAATTTGGTTTAAAGTTCTTCTCACATTCCTCTCTATCAATATCAAGGTATAAATCTTTTTTTATTTTATTTTATTTGATTTTCATTTTAAATTTTGTTTTGTTTTGTTTTCTCAAAAACAAACTTTTTTTCAACCTTTTTGTTTTTGTTTTTGTTTTGTTTCTCAAATTTTTTTAACAAAAACCTTGATTATTGATTTTCAATGGGTTGAATGAGAAAGTTAATGCATACATTGTTTTTTTTTTATCTATTTCTCTAGTTAATGGCACCTAAAAAGAGAGCGCGTACTAGTGAAGTTGGTGAAGGTTCTAATGCCGAAGATGGTACTTGCCCGAACCTCACTCTTATCTATCAATAGTGCTTCAAGACCTCCGGAGATCTCACCTATTTCCGACAATTTCAAAACTACAAAATCTATCTGGAGAGGGTAATTTCCGTTCCTTTTCTCAACTTGGAGCGCTTCAAATTTGTTTACTTACCTTTTCTCCAAGAATGGAAATTTATGGATTTCATTCAAATTCACGGCTTTTTCTATCGCAATTTGGTTTTGATTTTCTATGCTAATGTCAAGTGTGTCTCCAATCAAGCATGCGTTGTTACGGTTGTTAATTCTTATCTAATGGGTAAAAAGATCACCATCAATGTTCAATCTATTTGTGATGTGTTCAAGTTAGAGGATGAGGGTCTTGATGATGAGAATTCTCTTGGCCATGTCTTGGGAGGTTCCGTGACAGCTCTTAATGCTCAAGACCGAATCCTTCATTTGATTGTTTCTTGGTGGTTTAGGCATTCGAGAGGCAAGTATTCCTCTACCCGCCAAGTTGATAATATTTGGATTCGGTGCTTCCGTGAAAGAAAACAACCAAACCTTGCTCGGATTATGTTTGCGGAGATTGTCTATCTCGTGCAACATCGCCACACTACTCTTGTCACTTCATTCACTTATGGAACGACCTTGAGTTATTTCTTAACCCAAAAGGAGATAGATTGTTCTCACGACTACCCGACTCCCCTCACCGATCCTATTGATGAAAGATCTCTTTCAAGGGGATAGTTCATGTACTTCAATGGTAGTTGGGTTCGTCTCTCCGAGCTCCCTAGCGATGCTATTCCAAAAGAAATTGCTAATCCTCAAGCCGCTCAAGCTCCTCCTCCACCTTCCATGGATTCCCTCATGACCTTTCTCAACGAGCAATTCACGGGCTTGCGCACGAGAATTGCTTCCATAGATCAAGCGATGAGTTCAAGATTTGCTGCTATAGACACACGTTTTACAAGCCTTGAAGATCGTGTGAAGAATGTGGAGACGCGACTCACTTCCCTTGAAGGCGGTCACAACTCGATGAACATATCTCTTACCACTTTTCATGACGAGTGGCGTCAATCTCGGAGGAATGATGATGCACATGATGAGGACGATGAAGATGATGAAGATGGCGATGGAGATGCATAGTAGTTCATCTTTGCATATCATTCATTTCATTTAGGATATCTATTTATGCACTTTGGGTTATGTTTTTAGTACTAAGTTTACATTCTAAAACCTATGCTTTGATTTTTTTTCTATTTGGATTTTATGTTGATGTTATCTTTATTTTGAAGTTAATGGTTATCTATATTATGTTGCTTGGTTATTATTTATGCCTTTTGCCTATGTTTATCAATGTCTCTGTTTTTTATCTAACAAAAAGGGGGAGAGGGAACAAGTTCACACTTAAAATTTTGATTTCAATTAAAATTTACCTAGCTAATATTAAGGGGAAGTTATTTTCCAAAGCCTTTCAAAAGTGTCAAAAATTTCAAGTTTTGGTTTTGTTATATCAAAAAGGGGAGATTGTAAAACCTATGTTTGATTTTGATATAACAATGTATGTTAAGGACTAAACTGAAAACTTGAACTAGATTTTTAAGTCCATCAAAAGATTTTAAAACATCAAGACTTTAATCTGATTTGAAAAACTCAAACTCCAAATATTTTCTAAGTGTTCCAAGGCCAAACTATTGAAAAACGTCAAGGCGTATCGATACGCTTCCAGCCGTATCGATACCTTTTTTACAACTTTGGCTACTGGAGAAACGCGTTTCGATACGCCCCTCACCGTATCGAAATAGATTGCATCTGTATCGATATGCTCTCTCTATAGAACTGAAGGAGTTTGAATGGCGTACTGATACAGTTTCACCCGTATCGATACATATTTAATGGAATTTTAAATTCGAAAGCTTTTAATTTTTTGACCGTTGGTGTTAGTTGTTAGGTAACCGAAATTTAAAGTGGTGGTTGTCCCGTATCGATACACCCTTTGTCGTATCGATACGAAAACTTCCAGTGAGCTCTATGAAATTAATTGCATCGACACGGATGTTCATCGTATCGAAACAGTCCCTATCCCGTACCAATGCATGTATCGATACACCCTCTTGTTATTGTGCAACGGCTCTTTTTGTTTTAAGACATGTATTGATACGGGGATTTTATAATTGAAACCAAATGGGGTTTTTTTTCGGGTTTAGGGCTGATAATGTTGAATAAATACCCTAACAAAAGGGTAAGTTACACATTAGGTCATTATACTTGATTAGGGTTTACCGGATGGCTTAAAACTTTACTTGCCTCACAAAAATATCCCTAAAATCACTTAAAGATTATTTAATTCCCAAATTTCTTAATTAGGGTTTCAATTATAAAATCCCCAAATTCTAGGGTTTCTGATTTATGGATCTCAAAATTAGGGATTTCTAAATTGGCAAAATTTGGGGTGTTACAACTCTCCCTCCCTTAAACGAAATTTCGTCCTCAAAATTTTCAAACTTAACAAAGTATCTTCAAAACTGACATAAGCTTATACTTTCTTATTCTAAACTCATAATCCATCATAACCAAAAATACGAACCAAATACATCAAAATGTATCTGATATGTCTTCAGATGCATACTTGTAACCATCACAAGCTCTGATTGCATACACTAAACATGATCATCTAAACTCGGATCTAGTTGGTCTATCACTCTAAGCAGGTCCACCTCTACTAGTTGTACTAGAAGAAACTGATCTAAACTGCCCTCTACCTCGGCGAGGTGCCTGAACTGACACATGTGTCTGACTCTGGACGAATGAACCAGTAGGTGGTCAAGGACAATCTTTCAAGTAATGATCATGAGAACCACATCCTAGACACATTCTATTCATCAATCTACACTCTATGTTATGCTTCTTATTGCAATTACCATATATAGAAATATGCCGACGAACTTTTGTACTACCCACACTGTTAGACAAAACTGATGGTGCTGCAGGTCTCAAATTCTGATAACTACGAGGAACAAAATAATCTCTAAACCTAACCAGGCCGCTGAACATTTTATCATTATGCGTAGCAAAGAACTCTCTAAATAGGTAAACGAAGTCCTTTCAAACACCAGTCACACTTATCTTTCTCAACCGTAACTGACCCAAGAACATATTTTATTAACCTCATAAACCCTATCTCATAAACATTAACTGACATTGTTCCGCTTCAGATGTATGAAATCATCTCGACGTACCACCAGGTACTCCACTCTTACATATCAATTCTCATTATCATAAATCTCATTTTAATTTTCTATCTAATTAGCATAAGACAGATGATCATAATCAGAAGCAACGTCACGACAACAACCTAACACAACACAAGAACTTCTACGTGGTGGCTTAGTAACTATCAACGGAAGATAGTAACCTATATTCAGATTCAGTACTGGACTCTTGAACTTAAAACAATTCAAAATCACTTAATACCGTAGTATTTTTTTTCTTCAGAAATTCCCATTTATCCCAAAATATTTCAGATGCATGCAAAAGTAAAAAATATTTTGAAAACAACATTTGTGGGCCTCACAGTCCAAGGGTTGAACGGGGCTCTGATACCACGAAATATAACCCCCTAAACCCAGCCCAAAAAGGAATGAGTCGAATATAGGAAATAGCGATTTGAAAACTTGCTCTTCAAGAAACAATTTAGGTTAAAATATTTTGTAATTCAAAAGAATCGATTAAATAAGTAAAACTCAACAAATATTCCGATTAAAATAAAACCCAATCTTTTAAACGATATTCCGATAATTAATGTAACGCCCTAATTTTGGGCTTAGGAGTTTTGGGATTCGGACTGGTTCGGTCGGAGTGCGGTTCGAATATAAAAGGTAAAATTAGGAAAGCCTAGTTCGGGTTGCATTAAAAATATGGAAAAATGTCCTAAAATCCTCTTTTATTATATATAAGAGTTTGGTGAAATCAATTTTACAAAATGAGGTTTGGAAGGGTGACATTTTGGTTAGGACCAAAATGTAATTTTTGAAAACTGCGAGACTGTTTTAAAATGGGTTGAAACTTTGAATCTTTAAGGAGCTATTTACCCAAAAGGGAGTTTCTCCAGATTTTTCTGAATTTTTAAATGATTAATTAATGTTTTAAAATAAAGAGAAAGGGAGGGAAGATATTTTCCTAAATTTCCAACTAACTTTTTCATTTTCCATTTTTCATTTTCTTTCATCTTTTCTCTCAAACCAAACACATTTCTCCAGAGCTTTTCTCTCTGATTTTGTCATCTAAATAACACATTTCAATTCTCTTTTGATATTCAATTATCTCTTCAACAAAACCTTTGCATTTGCTAAGTGGATTTTCAAGAAATTGGTTCCAAAAAGGGAGAAACTCAAGTTTGGAGGTAAGAACATCCTTCTCCTCTAAACTCTCAGTTCTTTACTGAAATTCCTAAGTTCTCAATCTTTAATTTGTGATTTATAAAAGGTTTTATAGATGTGATCTTGATCTTGGCTTTAAAATGCAAGATTTGGTTGATTTTTGGTAAAATTTTGTATGATCTGTTTGGGCAGTGATTTGAGGTGTCTTTTTGATGTTAAATGAATGTTAAATTGATGAGTAATTGAGGTTTAATTAATGCAATCCCGGATAGGTTGATTTTCCTAAGTTTTGCTTGAATTCTTGGTTGATTTTGGAGTGATCTTGATGATCTGTCATAGCTGGAGGTATAAGGGCGTGGTTAGATCCTTTTTGGATGTTAATTGATGTTTAAGGATGATTAGATTTGATAGATCTTGGCTGGGTAATGTTGTGGAGTTGTTTGGATGCATTTTCGGTTGTGTTTGGTAGCCGAAAGTGGAGTGTGGATGAGAGCAGCGAGTTTAGGTGCTTTCATTGAAGCTATTAATGCATGATGATGCATTAATCCTCTGCTTTGATGTGTTTAAAACAAGGGAGTCATCTTTGGATCCTAGTGGTGGTGATCCGGAAGCTTGATTGGTGTTTCGGCAAGAGGCGAAACGGAATCGGTGAGTGGATTTTGGATTTCAGCTTTGAAACCAATGTTTTGAAGGTTTGGGAGCTTAGTTTAAGTCTAAGCAACTTAGCTAAGCTCAAGAGTAAGTTTTCGGGAAAAACTCTTTTGAGGATGAACCATGGATTGGTTGTATGCAATGTGGTTTGTTTGCATGTTTTAAATCCTGTTTTGAAAGCATATTTAGCATGTTTATTTGCTGAGATTATAAGCCATGTGTTGAAGGATGCTCAAGGTAAGAGATCCTTGTTTTTGAACATTGTTTTAATGTGGTTTGATGCTTAAAGATGCATGATGTTTGTGGCTTTGTTAAATGCTTTAAAACAGTGGAATATTGTTGTTAATGATGCATATTGGCAAGTGATGGTTAAGGTCACAAAGGTGTTTAAAAGTCCTTGTGTGAGCCTTGTTTATTTAAGAACAACATGGTGGTTAAAAGTCCATGGTTGGTTCTTGGTTAAGATCACAAAGGTGGTTAAAAGTCCTTGTGTGAATCTTGTGAATTTTAAGAACAACATGGTGTTTAAAAGTCCATGGTTGGTTCTTGGTTAAGGTTCAAGGTGGTTAAAATTCCTTGTGTAAGCCTTGTTATTTAAGAACACCAAGGTGTTTAAAAGTCCTTGGGTGATTCTTGTTAAGGACACAAAGGTGTTTAAAAGTCCTTGTGTGGTCCTTGTCATGGTGTTTAAAAGTCCATGGAATGATTCTTGTTAAGGACACAATGGTGTTTAAAAGTCCATGTGTGGTCCTTGGAAATTGTAAGATCACAATGGTGTTTAAAAATCCATGTGTGGATCTTATGTTAATTGTATCACTTGTGGCCAATATGACATGTTATGAACTTGAAGCATGATTTGCTTGTTTTAAATGCTTTGTGCATGTACAAATGATGATTTGAAGTAAGGTTTATAAATGTGTTTTGTAAATGCATTATTGTGTGGTTTTAAACGAGCATTCCTCACTAAGCTATTGCTTACGCTCTCTCTTTTCTTAAACCAATAATGCAGAGCATTAAGGTGCATTGAGGCCAGCAAGAGGGACAAGAATCCAAGTGGTGAACAAAGCTCATGTATGGTGAAGGTTTCTTAAACACTATTAGCTTTTGGCATTTGGCAATGGGGAACCTATGTTGTTGATGTTTGGGAGATGTTTTGGACTCCCTAAGTTGAATTTATGTTGTTGATAATGTTGGTACTTGTAATTGGCCTTTTGGCATGTGATTTGGTATATTTGATGCTTGAGTGGTTGCTAAGTAGGAAGCATGCCTATAGAATTGGGGATTTTCATAATTGATGCCATGTTGATGTTTGGTTGATGCAATTATGTTCCTTGATTGTTAAATGACTTGCTGGTATAATTTGGTGGTATTTGGAGCATGTTTGGTAGGTCAATTGTGTGTTTAAACAGTAATTTTTCTACAATCTGGGCAAGCCGTATCGGAACGGGTGCTACCGTTTCGGAATAGGGGCCTGAAATGGCCTAGGCGTACCGAAACGGGAGGAACCGTTCCGGAACGGAAATGCCACTGCCAAGCCATGTTTCGGAACCCGTTTCGAAACGGTCCCGCGTTTTGGAACAGGTCCTCCCTGTTTCGGAACACTCGACCGTTGGGCTCTTAAATTGATGGTTATATGTTCTGAAATGTTTGCGTTTTGGTCCTGAAACTTGTTTATGCGATTGTATGAGTTTGAGATGTCCTTTTGAGCTGAAATTTGGCTGAGAAGCATGAAAGATGATTAATTTCAAGTTGGTAACTTTAAATTGGGTTAAGTCCTTAAAATTTTCAGATTTTACAAATTGGTCCCTAAAGTTGTAAATTGTGCAATTGAGTCCCTGAATGTTCTCTGATGGTTATGATCTTTGAGTATGTTGTTCTTGTGAAAATATTTAGGGATAATGTGCATCTAGACAAGATTAAAAAGAAAAAAAAGGGTCGTTAATCAAGGTTGACTTTCGGGTTGACTTTGGTTTTCCCCGTGTAATCTTCTTAATTCGGGTCAACCGTCTAGGCCGGGTTAAGGGGGTTACAATTAATTAAAAATCCGAAAGTAACTTCATAAATGCATGCATTTAATAAAACCCAAATTAAAAAGAGTTCCAATGTCCGTGTTACACAAATATCTAAAACAATATTAAAATAATAATTTTGAGCTAACAGAAAGGTTCGTACTGAGTAATAATTTATCTGAATAAACAAGAGATGCTCTAAGTACCGATCGCCTAAAAAGTCTGAGATATCTGAAAAGTAAAAACTAAGGGGTGTAAGCTAAAGAGCTTGGTGTGTCTCTAAAGTGCAAAGGAAAACAAAACAAAACAAAACAATATTTTATTTTCTGATAAAGAATTTTCTGAAAACACAACAAAACCGAATCATAATGATACGACGTCTGATGTACATAAATCATAGTACCCATCTCCAATACACCGAAAAGTACGGTTCCCTAGAACCTACTTTCTCCATCGTCACCATCCGAAGTGGAACTCAGCCCAAAGGGTGGAACCACTAATCCAAAGCGGAATTCAGCCCGAAGGGTGAAACCACTGAACTTCCCCGAACAAATCCTAAACCATATACCCATAATGATATGATGCAGATTTTAAAATCCAAGTCTCATCCAAAACTTGAATTATGAAAATTCAAGCTGCACAATACTATAAATTTGATGTTTTACGATTCCGAAAATCTGATCACAATTTGGTAAATCTGATTTTTATTTAAAACATAGTCTGATATGCTATGCATGATATCCGAAAACTTTAACAAATCACAACACAGAATAAACCACACTAGTTTATAGCATAAAAGAGACAAACAAGTTTATAACACAGGAAGAGACACACCTTTAAGAAACATAAGCTCTAATCTCGAGAAGGGCAAGCCTCACGCTCGGATATCATTGAATCAAGACCTAGGAGATATGAATTCTATATTAACATTTAATACTAACACTAAGCCACCAACTAACAACATAAATAACTAAAACGAAAGCATACTCACGACAAGGTCTCAAAGAACGTGCAAAGTCGAACTGAACAGAATGCGGTAACTCGTCAGCCTCAATGTCGATACCTGAACACGAGAATATTCCGAATCAAATTATGAAATCCACAACTTATTAGATTTTAAGTACTAATTAATTGAAATTAGCAAAACGAGCTTTCGGGTTCGAGTTAGACAAAACGGGCAGCGGATTCGGACTCAAGACGTTGAGAAAGGTCAAGGTGAACATTTTTTGAAAAAGTCAACTCTGGTCAAAGTCAACCCTAGTCAAACTCAAAGTCAAAGTCAACTGGTCAATTCTGGTCAAAGTCAACAGTCCAAGGTCAAACGAGTCAAAGAGTCAACAAATCAAATCCGGTCAACTGTGGTCCAGTGGGTCAAAGTTGGTTCGGTCAAACCCGGTCAATTGTTCAAGTCAACGGTTCAAGTAGGTCAAAGGGTCAAATCGTTTCAGATCAAGGAAACTCCAACAGTCCAAATTGCACAAGTTTGGCTCAATCTGAAATGAAACACGGGTTGGATCTCTCTTCAAGCTCACTAGATGGGCTCTACACCATGATATACACATATGGGCCTGTCGAATTGGGCTTAATTCAGCACTGATTCTCACACAACCCAACCCATCACCCTAACACAATTTTGCAAACTGAAGATAGGGTTTACAGACCCTTGCTTGATGGCGGCATAGATGACGAAGCAAGAGCAACGACGGCAAAAGACGATCGACAGCGGCGGAAGGTGAGCGACAGTGACATAAAGACCACGGCAGCGACAAGTGGTGCACGACAAAGACGATGGCACGGATATGAAACAACAACAACGACATCAAGGGCGACGATGCAAGGACGGCGGCGGCAGATCTAAATCAATACAACGGCTCATCGGCAACTCAAAGCACAAACTCCGATGGTCATTACTGGCCAAAAACAAGGGAAAAATGAATCAACAACAATCTATACACACAAAACCCATAAGCACAAACAAAATGGGAAGCTAAACGACGACTTACCAACTCCGGATCTGAAAAAGAGAACCGGAATCGACGGCGATGCAAGGAAACCGAAAGGTTTTCGTGCGGTTCTGGTGAAACGGACGATGATGAAAAACGAGAACCGAACATGTTTAGACCATTTCCGAGCAACTACTCGTTAGTAAGGGTAAACAAGAGGAAAGGTCGAACGGTTTTATACCGTTTCTGAGCAAATGGCCGGTGACGGAAGATGATGGTTGGGTGGGTTTTGGTCGCGAAGGGAGGACGAACACACTGGTGGTCTCAGATCGACGATTGGACTACGATAGGGGCTTGGCCTAAGTTTCGTTGGAGATGGGTGAAAGAGATGATATCGACAAAAAAATGGGAGAGTGCGGCTGCACAAACAAAAAGGGTAAATTACACAATATGTCATTATACTTGATTAGGGTTTACCGAATGGCTCAAAACTTTACTTGCTTCACAAAAAGGTCCCTAAAATTACTTAAGGATTATTTATTTCCCAAATTTCTTAATTAGGGTTTCAATTATAAAATCCCCAAGTTCTAGGGTTTTTGATTTATGGATCTCAAAATTATGGATTTCGAAATTGGAAAATTTTGAGGTGTTACAACCCTCATCATCAATTCCCTCATCCTCAAAATCAAAAACATCACAAAGGGTCTTGACATCAATGGTAATCTTTTTGCCCATAAGATAGGAAATAACGGCAATGACATTACCCTCGACAATGACATCAATGGCATTAGCATAAAAGATCAAAACCAAATTTCAAAAGAAAAACCCCAGGATTTGAAGAAAATCCATAAACTTGCATTCTTGGAGCAATGGTAAATAAGCAAACTTGAAACGCTCCGAATTGAGAAAAGGAATGGAAATTACCCTCTCCGATTGAATCTTGTAGTTTTGAAAAGATCGAAAATAGTTGAGTTCACCAGGAGTTCGAAAGCACCTTTGATAAATTAAGGTCAAATTCGGACGAGTGCCATCACCGGGATTTGATCCTTCGCCAATTCGGTAGTAGTGCGTGCTCTCTTTTTAGGTGCCATAGTCTAGAAAAAAATTAATCAAAACAATGTGTGTATGCATTAATTTTCACATTCAACCCCATGGATATATCAATAATTAAGGTAAAAAATATTTGAAAGACAAAACAAAACAAAAAAAGTTGAATAAAATCCTTTGAAAGAACAAACAAAAACAAAAAAAAAATTGAAACGAAACTAATAGAGAAAATAAAAAGAAAAGAAATTTTTATACCTTTATATTGAGAGAGGGAGGAATGTATGAAGATTTTGCATCAAATTGATGGAGAGCCTTAAGACTTGGCTTGATTTTGAAAAACCCTCAAGAAACTTTAAGTTGTGTGATGAAAATATGAGGGGTTGAGGACCCTTTTATAGATGAATATCGGTTAGGGTTTTGAAAAAGAGTTTTGGTAAAAGTGAAAGTCTTTTAATGCCCAATTAAAGCTTCTGGGCGATCGAGTATCGATACACCTAAAAGTGGTATCGATACGGGGGTACAACGGTAATTCTTTGGCACCACATATCAAGGAACCATATCAAAATGGAAGACATCCGTATCGAAACACTCACAACCCATATCGAAACAGATTTAATTGTATTGATACCCACAAGAGAGAAAATGCAGTCTGGAAAGCTAATGGAGTACTCGTATCGATACGCATAAGACCATATCGATACCCTATGCCCGAAAATGCATTTTTGGTCACTAGAACAACCAAAGGCTCGACTTTAACATCTTTTAAATGTATGCAAATGATGAATGAGCAGATCTAAGCATGTTCTAATAGAAGCATACTCCCCCTAGCTACAAGCATGGTTTCTTTCAAGATTAACAATACATAAACATGAATTTTCACAAGATAAGGCAAATTTAACCTCAAAAGAGTCCTAAAGGGTCAAGATATGCTAGTTAGATCTGACTCTCTCCTAAGGGACCAAAAACGCTCTTTGTCTAGAGGCTTGGTAAAGATGTCCGCTAATTGATTTAAGATGTCAACATACTCTATAACAACATCTTGTTTAAGGATATGATCTCTAATGAAATGATGTTTATCTCTATGTGTTTGGTTCTAGAGTGTTGGATGAGAATTTTGGTGAGACAAATAGCACTAGTGTTATCACACTTAAGGGGTATGGTTTCTACTTTAACTCCATAATCTAAGAGTTGTTGTTTCATCCAAATGACTTGAGCACAACAACTCCCTAAGGATATGTACTCAGCTTCCGTGGTAGATAAAGCTACACTATTTTGTTTCTTAGAGAACAAATATATGAGCATACTACCTAGGAATTGGAAAGTGCCGGAAGTGCTTTTCCTATCGATTTTACAACCCCCATAATCTGCATCCGAATAAGCATGAAGGTTAAAGGTTGAGTCTCTAGGGTACCAAAGACCTAAACAATGAGTATCTCTAAGGTACCTAAAGATCCTTTTAACAGCAATAAGGTGAGACTCTCTAGGACTAGCTTAAAACCTAGCACACAAGCAAACACTAAACAATATATTCGGTCTACATGCGGTAAGGTAAAGCAATGATTCAATCATAGAGCAATAGAGCTTAGAGTCAACACACTTACCTCCTTCATCAAGCTTTGTAGATAAGTTCATTGGTGTAGCTTGAGGCTTTGCTTGCTCCAAGCCAAACTTCTTGAGCATATCTTTCACGTACTTTTCTTGATTTATGAAGGTGTCATCCTTCTTTTGTTTGATTTGGAGTCCCAAAAATAATGAGAGCTTCCCCATCATGCTCATCTCAAATTCACCTTGCATTAACTTAGCAAACTCTTTGCAATAACATTCATTAGTGGAGCCAAAGATAATATCATAATTGCACTACTAAGATGTCATTTTTATATCTTTTTATGAAAAGTGTAGTGTCCACCTTACCTTTTTCAAAACCTTTTTCAATTAAAATGTTTAAAAGCCTTTCATACCAAGCTCTAAGAGCTTGTTTTAAACCATAAAGGGCTTTGGTTAGCTTAAAAACATGATTTGGAAATTTTGAATCCTCAAAACCCGATGGTTGTTCCACATACACTTCTTCATTTATAAAGCCATTTAAAATGCACTTTTTATGTCCATTTGAAAATGCTTGAAATCATGATAGCACGCATATTCAAGCAACATCCTAATAGCTTCCATTCTAGCTATGAGTGCATAGGTTTCATCAAAATCTATTCCCTCTTCTTGAGTGTAACCTTGAGCAACTAGCCTAGCTTTGTTTCTCACTATGTTACCACTCTCATCTAGTTTATTCCTAAATACCCATTTAGTTCTTATAGTAGATTGATTACTAGGCCTTTCAACTAATGTTCATACATTACTCCTCTCAAATTGGTTTAATTCTTCTTGCATAGCCAAAATCCAAAAGTCATCTTTTAATGCTTCTTTGATATTCTTAGGCTCAATGCATGAGATAAAAACAACATGATTCATTGATTTGAGAGAGGATCTAATAGTTACCCCCTTGGATGGATCACCCAAGATTTCACCATCTTTAACATAGTTGAACTCCCTTGGGTAAGATACCTCATTTTCCTCAAGAGTCAAGTCCTTCAAGGCTTCAAGAGGTGGATCTTGTGCATCTTCTTCTTTAGTTGGAATCTCATACACCTTTGATGATTCTCCACCATCATTAGCTTCAATAATCCTTACATCATCATCATCACAAGAATCCTTCCTTGGAAGGAGGTTATCATCGAAAACAACATGTATAGAATCTTCTACTACTAAAGTTCTTTTATTAAATACACGATAGGCTTTAGAGTTTAAAGAATACCATAAGAAAATAGCTTCATCACTTTTAGCATCAAATTTACCTAAGTTGTCTTTTCCACTGTTTAAAACAAAACACTTGCAACCAAATGGATGAATATAGCTAATGTTAGGCTTCTCAAATTTTAAAATCTCATATGATGTTTTCTTTAAGATTGGCCTAATTATTACTCGATAAGAATTACACTCAAAGACAATTTGAGATTTTACAAGAATAAGACTTTTGGCACTTGAGCTTCGATTTTGTTTGTAGATGTTTCTTGATAGTTATGCTATTATCTATATATTTATGCCTCTTTGCTATAACAATTGTTTGTTTTCGAATGTGTTACATTGCATATAGGCTACATTTTTAGTATATTATGGGTGCTTTTCAATTTATTGCTCGTGTGGAGTTGGTGCTGCATGAAAGGTAGTTTTGGTTGATTGTGTGCAGGATGACAGAGCAGAATGCGAGGGAAGAAACAAGGAAAAAATGCTATAGCAAGGGAGAGAAAGAAGGCAAGATGGCACACGAAAGTACAAGCACTTTAAGTGCAGGAAAGGACGCCTGACACTGTCAGACAGCTTTATGCAGCAGCCACACTCCATCTGCAGACTGTTCTTTTGTCCCCTGGTGGACAGAGCTTGTTGGAGGATATTCGTTGGGATCCCCAACAAGATACCAAGGCACCAAAACCCTAGAAGACCTTCCCCTACTATATAAAGGCTTCATCTTTTCAAGGCGAAAAGAGAGGCGAGGAAAGAGAAAAGTGTGCAAGAGGAAGCACAACAGAGGGGAGGAGCACTTCATCGTCAGTAAACTTTGGTGTTCTTCATCGGGGAGCTCGAGGCTTGGCCTCACCGTCCTCTTCCGAGGCGGTGAGCCTAAGGCGGTCATGGCAGTCCACTGGAAAACTTGGAGTTTATCTTTCCTTTTTGCTATAGCATTTATTTATCTGGAGGGTTGTATGAGAATGATACGTTTGATTATTGCCCAGCCATGAACTATTTTAGATGGCCTGTGCTTTGCTGGATGATACTCTTTTTATTTTCTTAATCTCGTGTTGATGTTTATTGTTCTCTCTTGATCTTTGCTTTGTTTATGGTATGCTTAATTTCCTTGAAGTTGTAAGAGCTTAGGGTTGCCAGTGCTTTGAGATATAGGCCATATCTTAAGCGCCTTCGAGAGTTGGCCTTTCTTTAGGAACAACCCAGGGTTGTAAGAGATTAGAGATGTTAGTGCCTCGAGAGACAGACCATTCCTTATGATGCCTTCGAGTGATGGTCGTTCCCTAGGTACAGTTGGGGTTAGTGATTGAGAGAGTAAATCTTAGCCAATAGTGATAGTTAGAGTAGTGTGTGACAACTTTCGAGAGAAATTCATTGCTTTACCATTAGCTAGGGGGAGTGATCGAAAGAACTAGCCTTAGATCTTCATAAACAATGGAGTAACCACCAAGAGGAAGGACTCCAACCTGTCTTAGAGATAAGTGATGTGTTTAAACGGCTAAGAGGGATAGTGGTTAGGAGAATAGAGTGCTTAGAGTTTACGTCGAGAGGCATTGCTGTAGCATTTTAGTCTCCCAGCTTTCTTACTAGAGATAGTTTAGGAGCAACCTAAGTAAATCCCGCCGATCATAGTGAGAGAACTAGGATTCGTTAGCAGTGTTAAGAGGTTTTAGAGGATTATCCTTCAGGAGCTAGCCAACCATTCCATAGAGAGCTTCGTATCCAAGAGAGGACCTATCTGACATTTGATTATCTCTTTTATGTTTGCTTGTTTTGCTACCGCATTTTCTTTCATTCATTCTGCCTCAGCATACTCACATTACAATTTGGTTACTATAGCAATTTGGATACTGAAATTGTGTTCACCTCCAATCCCTGTGGAGACGATACTCACTCATCACTTTATTACTCATTCGAAGTGTATACTTGTACCATTTACGTATCATTTATAGTCACTGCATGAATGCAACAAGTTTTTGGCGTCGTTGCCGGGGATTGACAATTGGTTGTCCACGGTTTTTTATTTTCATTTTGCTTTCTATTTACACATTGTAAATATTCACTAGTTTTGTTTTTTGTTGTTTTATTCAGGTATTTTTCTAGTTTATGACCAGAAGAAGAAGACCAAGAGGACTTATTCAGACCATTGTTCCAGAAGTTGATCATTTATTTCATTTGAGAAGACGCGAGCAAGCAAAAGTTAGAGTCATGGAACCGGCACCTGTTAACGTAGATGATATGGCAAATGGTCAGGGAGAAGCGGCTCGACCACGAGTTATTAGGGACCATTTAACTTTTAGTCTGGATGATCTCCATCTCGGAATAGTAGCTCCAGAAATTCAGGCAGCCCAATTCAAACTTAAACCTGTCATGTTCAACATGTTGAGCAACGTTGGACATTATGGTGGCTTGCCTCATGAAGATGCTAGACAGCATATCCGTGCTTTCTTGGGTGTTTGTGACTCTTTCAAGCAGCAAGGGGTGCATAAGGATGTGTTGAAATTAAAGTTGTTTCCGTATTCGTTAAGAGATCGTGCCATAACATGGCTAAATGGGGTGCCAGCCGGATCAATTCAAAGTTGGACCGATTTATGCAAGAAATTTTTGTTATGGCATAGTCCGCCAGTGATGAACACCCAGTTGAGGAATGATATCGCTTCCTTTCATCAATATGATGATGAATCTATGTATGAATGTTAGGACCGATTTAAAGGATTGTTGAGAAAATGCTCTAACCATGGGTATCATGAATGGACCCAGGTGCTTATGTTCTATAATGGTGTCAATGCGCCCACAATGATGTTGATCGATGCTGCGGCAAATGGGACATTGTTGGACAAGTCATCAGAAGAAGCATTTGACATCCTCGACAAGGTAGCCAACAACGATTATCAGTTCCCAACAGCAAGGCTTGGAACGGGGAGGAAAAGACAAGCTGCCAAAGAGAGTAAAGTTGACAACTCAATACTGAATCAGTTGGCCAACATCACAGATTTGCTCAAATATCTCCAGCGTTCCAACGAAGTGAAGGAAGTTAAGGCAGTAAGGTCATGCCTAAGATGCGATGGCAATCACTACCTTAATGATTGCCCTGATAATCCAGAATATGCCAACTATGTGAGGAACTATAACCATAGCAAAAACAATCCAGGATGGAGTCAGCACACAAACCTGAGTTGGGATAATCAGGGGTACAACAACATGTCGGCCAACCAAATGTCACAAAAAAATCCGCAAGAGGTACACCATTCCCGCCAGAATAAGCCATGGCAAAATCAAAAGGGAGCAACACCTTCATTAAGCAGTTCATTGGAGTCTACTTTTAAGGAGTTCATGGCTATGACAAAGGACTTCATGGGAACCACTAAAGTTATACTACAGGATCAAACATCACACATTAAAAATCAGGGAGCCCTTCTACAAAGTCATAGTGCATCCCTACGAGCTTTAGAAACTCAAGTGGGTCAGATAGCTCAAACGTTGCACATACGACCACAAGGCATTCTTCTTAGCGACATTGAAGCCACTAAGCACCATAGCAAGGAACAATGCTGCGCACTCACACTAAGGAGAGGCACGGAGATTGACCAAGGTGATAAGTTTTGGGGTTGAGAGAAAGACGAAGCCCAACCCAGCTTACTACCACAGCAAGAAAATCTTCAGGAACCACAGCAAGGAGAAGGACTGAAGAGAAGGGCAAGGCCAAAAGACCAATCAAGGAAGGGTTAACTTGTGTTACAGCAAAAGACACAGCCTCACGAGCTATAGCAGATCTGGCTAAACCACCTCCACTATTCTCTCAAGGACTCAAAAAGCAAGAATATCTCCAATTTGGAAGGAATATCATCACAAAGAAGAGAAAGGTGGAAAAGCACGAGATGGTTGTTATAGCAAAGGAATGGTACTACATTTGGAGAAAACTCCCGCCAAAAAGAAAAGACCCATGAAGCTTTACTATCCCTTGCTCTATCGGAGATGAGTTTGTTGGGAGAGCAATGTGTGATTTGGGATCGAGTGTGAACCTGATGCATAAATCCATATTTTAGAAACTAGGGTTGAGAGATGTCAAGACTACTAGGGTTGCACTACAACTTGTTGATCACTCTGAAGTCCGACCAGAAGGAAAAATTGAGAATGTTGTAGTAAAAGTGGATCATTTTGCTTTCCCTGTTGATTTCTTGATCTTGGATTGCGAGAAAGACAACAATGCTCATATTATTCTAGGAAGGCCATTTTTAGCTATAGAGAGAGCCTTGATTGACTGTGAAAAGGGTGAAGTCACAATGAAAATGGGTGAAGAGACAGTCACCATCACCATACATAATATCCTTCATGAGAGGTCAATGGAAGTTGGGCACTGCAATACTATAGCATGGGATGAGCTACAAGAACTTTGTTATAGCATCAACATTTAGAAGAAAGCCTCTGTTGAACCAGTTCAAGGGAAAGAATTTAAGGACCTGATCAGGGAAGGGAACCCAGAAGCTAAAGATCACTCAAATGAAGTGGGGCTAGCCACGTCTCACCTCAGCCTTCCCGACCCTTGACAATATGCCTCTTAACTTTTTCTTTTTGCATTAGCATTTTCAATAAAGAGTAGTTAGTTTGTTTTGTGTGTTTTTAGCTTTGATCTTAGTTTTTGTTTGTTCTTTCTTTTAATTTATTATCCTACGAATTCCGTATCATAGTACATGCCCTCTGTAATGCTGATCAATCATGCAGGTGGTGCATCAAAAAGGGGTTTATGTTATTGATAAGTATTTATTTTGGTTATGTTTTTAGTCCTTATTTTGATCGAATATATGTTTAAGGGACTTAATTGGGTTGTTTTATGATGATTTCATGCAGGAGACGTAATGCTGGAAATAAGTTGAAATGCTGTAGAAAATACTGAAGTCGTGGGCAGATTCATGGGCATGAACCAGGGCATGAATGCTGACTAGGCGCCACGTCAGCACCTTCTAGAAGATGACATCAGCAACCCTGATAACTTATCAGTCCACTTATCAAGATAGCTTATCATCCGATTTTTATTTTAAATTTCAAAACTTGGATATTTATCTTATGTAATTTTATTTAAATTTAGGATTTATCATCTTAGGTTTTTAGGGTTTTCAACTACTATAAATACCCCACTTTGGGGGTGAATTAAATCATCATTCAATTAGCAATAAAACATCACTTCTTCTTCTCTTGGAAATTCTTCTTTTTTTTAGTTTTTCTTAAAGTTCTTTTCTTTTAATTATTCCTAAATGTCGAGCATGATTAATTTAATAACCATGCTCGGCTAGATCTTTTTAAGTCGAAGGCTTTTGCAATGACGCGTTCTCAAGGCGAGGTTTGAAACTATGCTTCAAATGTTTCGAAAACTTCTCTCAATTTCTTTAAACTTTATTTTCTAAATCAAAATGATTTTTAAAACCCAAAGATTGACTTTGAAAAAAACAATTGTTTTGATCTATCAAGTGGGAGGGAGGATCGGTTATTGAAACAAATCCGACTTCCAAGGAACACACTTAGTAAATAGATTACTAAGTAAAATTGAGATCGAATCGTTTTTTATAGAAATGACTTTTCGAGTTGGTTACGAGCTTAAGTAATTTGTTTTCTCAAACATTGAGTTGGTTTAGACAAATTGTCAAAACTGAAACCAAAAATTGATTTTGGAAATTCAGTTTACAAACAAAAACCCAAGGATTGACCTTGAAGTAATTTTGCCAACAAGTTTTTCGAAATAAAAATCTTTACCAAGGAACCGAGTAGAACAAGTCAACACGGAAGCCCGAGGCTGATAATCTCATATTTAATTTAAACTATTTTCAAAGCTTTCTTTTACTTTCTTAAACAATTGCATCTCATTACAACCCCCCCCCCACCTAAATCACATTATCATAGCTCCAACAACAACTCTTGGTTCATAAACTACAAAAGCGCGACAAAGAAAGTTCTAAGTCCCTGTGGGTTCGACTCCTACTTCCCTATCTATACTCAATTTAATTTCTTTATTTATTTTATTTATTTGGAAGAAGGAAATTATTCTTGACACGTTACGACGCGTGTCAAAATTGGCGCCGTTGCCGGGGACTTCGGCAACTTTTACTATTTATTTTTGATTATTTATGACCATGAGAAATCCGGAAGAACAGGTTAAATACATCACAAAAATCAAAGCCAAATGGGAAACAACGAACAAACGATCCATCAGCTGATCAGGGCAACAGAGGACAATCAGCCCTTGTGCATAACCTTTCCGAATGGTGACACGCCATTTCATCTAAAAACGAGCTTGATTCATCTACTACCAACCTTCCACGGTTTGCCCAACGAAAACCCTCACAAACATTTGAAGGAATTTCACATGGTTTGTCTAAGTACAAAGCCACAGGGAGTATCCGATGACCAAATCAAACTTAGAGCTTTTCCATTTTCTTTAGCATATATATCAAAAGATTGGTTATTTGATTTACCCCCTAATTCTATTACAACTTGGACTGACATGGCTAAACTTTTTCTTGATAGGTTCTTCCCTGCAGCTAAAGCAAGCGAGATTAGGCGCAACATCCTGAGCATTCAACAAAAAGAAGCTGAATCTTTATATGAATACTGGGAGAGGTTTAAAAAGTTGTGTGCAAATTGTCCACAACATGGATTGTCGGCACAAACCCTCCTTCAGTATTTTTATGAAGGATTGACGCCTATGGATATGAAAGTAGTGGGTGCGGCAAGTGGCGGAGCTCTAGTCAATATGACCCCAACAGCTGCTAAAACCCTGATATCAACCATGGCTGCCAACTCACAAAGGTTTAATCAATCTAGCGAACCATCTCGAAGTGTTCGCGAGGTAAGCGCAGTTTCTTTAGAAAATAAGGTTGATAAATTAGCTGAAATAGTGCAAACTCTTCTTGCAGGAAAAAAGGGAACGACTAGACTTTGTGGGATCTGTACTAGCCCAGAACATCCGACAGACTGTTGTTCGATGATTCAGGAAGACGATGTCTCCCAAGCCAATGCCATGGGAAATGCATACAATCCAAGGTGGAGAAACCAGTCAAACTTTGGATACGCAAACAACCAAAGACAAAATCAACCCTACCCACAACAAAAGACATCTCTAGAAACTTTAGTTGAGCGTTTAGCGATGTCCCAAGAGAAATTCCAAATTCGTACCGAGGCCCACTTACAAGAGATAGACAAACAAATAAGCCAGCTAGCAAGCCGTCTTGATTCCAAAGGTAAACAACCCGAGACAAACCCTAGGGAAAATATAAGCGCCATCACACTCCGTAGTGGGACAGTTATAGCTCCAAAAGAACCATCAAAAAACAACAATCCCACACCTACCATTGAAGAAGGTAACGAAAAACAAAATAACCCTCTACCATCATCTCATCCTTCTCCACCTCTTAAAGTCGCACCTCCTTTCCCATCACGATTAGTAAAACGTGACAAAAACGCTGAAGAGAGAGAAATTATTGAAGTATTTAAAAAGGTCCAAGTGAACATTCCTCTCTTGGAAGTCATTCGCCAAGTGCCAAGGTACGCTCGTTTCCTTAAAGAGCTTTGTACAACCAAGCGAAAACTCACCGGGAACGAAAAGGTAAATTTAGGAGAGCACGTTTCTGCAGTTTTTCAACGTAAGTTACCACCCAAAATGAAAGACCAAGGTATGTTTGCTATACCCTGTCAAATTGGTAACATATCTATTAAACGTGCTATGTGCGATCTTGGGGCTTCAATAAATGTAATGCCGCTTTCTGTTTATAAAATGATAACTAACGATCCTTTGAAGGAAACCAGGATTACGATACAGTTGGCGGATCGATCAGTCATCTATCCAGAAGGAGTGTTGGAAAATGTTTTGGTAAAGGTAGATGTCTTATTTTTCCCTGCGGACTTCTACGTGATCGATATGGCTCACGATAGAACAAACACTTGCTCCGAAGTGTTGTTGGGACGTCCATTCCTTAGCACAGCAAACACGAAAATAGAAGTAAGAAGCGGCCTTTTATCCATGGAATTTGACGGTGAGGTAGTAGAATTCGATGTTTATAAGGCAATGAGGTATCTTGATCAGGTTGAATCTGTTAACTCAATTGATATTGTTGATCCATATATAGAAGAGTATGCAGATACTAATGTTTTTAATAACTTTGATATGAACTATGAGCTTTGCGACGATGAAGCAGAAAATGAGGACGAATCTATTTCCTTTATTAATTCTTATTTAGCTTTAACTCCATCAAAGACTAAACCTTTGCCATCTATTTTGCAGGCTCCAAAGTTGGAATTAAAAGAACTCCCATCCCACCTTAAGTACGCCTTCCTGGGAGATAATGATACCTTACCGGTTATCATTTCAAACGAATTAACCGGAGAGGAAGAAGTCGATCTTGTCACAGTCTTGCGAAAATACAAGGAAGCAATCGGGTGGACGGTAGCAGACATAAAAGGACTTAGCCCCTCAACTTGTATGCATAAAATCAAAGTTGAGGAAGGGGCAAAGCCATCACGACAAGGTCAGCGACGCTTGAATGATCCCATGATGAAGGTAGTACAAGACGAAATTCAAAAACTCTTAGACGCTGATATCATATATCCGATCTCGGATAGCGAATGGGTAAGTCCTATTCATGTTGTTCCTAAAAAGACTGGCGTCACGGTAATCAAAAATGACAAAGGTGTGTTAGTTCCAACTCGAGTTCAGAATGGATGGCGAGTTTGCATAGATTACAGGAAGTTGAATTCTCTAACCCGAAAAGATCACTTTCCCTTACCATATATTGATCAAATGATTGAAAGATTAGCTGGTAAATCTCACTATTGTTGTCTCGATGGCTTTTCAGGTTTCTTTCAAATTCCCGTAGCCCTTGAAGACCAAGAGAAGACCACGTTTACATGTCCATTCGGGACCTTCGCCTATCGACGAATGCCGTTTGGACTATGTAACGCTCCGGCTACGTTCCAGCGATGTATGGTAAGTATATTTTCGGATTATGTTGAGAAAGGGATCGAGGTATTTATGGACGACTTCACTGTATATGGTAATTCGTTTGGTGAGTGTTTATTGAATTTAACTAATGTCTTAAAACGATGCATTGAATTTAACCTTGTGCTTAATTATGAGAAATGTCACTTTATGGTTAATAAAGGCTTAGTATTAGGACATATAATTTCTTCAAAAGGAATTTCTGTTGATAAAGCTAAAACGGATATTATACGCTCACTCCCATACCCCACAACCGTGAGGGATATTCGCTCTTTTCTTGGACATGCAGGTTTCTACAGGCGATTTATAAAAGACTTCTCAAAGTTAGCACAACCACTATGTCAGTTACTGCAGAAAGATGTAGAGTTCGACTTTACATCCGAATGTAGGAAATCATTTGATACAATTAAGGAGAAACTTGTGTCTGCGCCAATAGTGCAACCGCCCGATTGGAACTTGCCGTTCGAAATTATGTGCGACGCCTCGAATTTAAGTGTTGGAGCGGTACTCGGACAAAGGAAAGGACGAGAGCCTCATGTCATCGCCTATGCATCGAGAACGCTCGATCCAGCGCAACGAAATTATTCAACTACAGAAAAAGAACTGTTTGCTGTAGTGTTTGCTTTAGATAAATTCCGCTCTTATTTACTTGGAACTAAAATTATTGTTTTTTCTGACCATGCAGCCTTGCGATATTTGATGAGCAAGAAGGAAGCAAAACCAAGGTTGATCCGATGGATTTTACTCCTCCAGGAGTTTGATCTCGAGATAAAGGACAAGAAGGGGAGTGAAAATCTTGTGGCCGATCACCTTAGCCGAATCCCACTAACTAATTCGGATTCGCCTGTCAATGACGAATTCCCTGAAGAAAATTTAATGATGGCCCAAGCTTCAACACCTTGGTTTGCGGACATCGTGAACTATTTGGCTACAGGTGAATTACCTCATGACTTGCCACGGTCAGAAATTACCCGAATCAAGAGGGAATCCAGGTTCTATATTTGGGATGATCCCTACCTTTGGAGACATTGTTCCGATCAGGTAATACGACGATGTGTAACCGAAGACGAGGTAAAATCTATCCTTAATTTCTGTCATTCATATGCATGTGGTGGGCATTATGGACCTAAAAGGACAGCTCATAAAATTCTTGAATGCGGATTCTATTGGCCTAATATTTTTCGAGACACATATTTATTTTGCAAATCATGTGATAAATGTCAAAGAGTTGGTAACTTAAGTCGACGTAATGAAATGCCTCTAAATCCTATTCATGTTTGCGAAATATTTGATGTGTGGGGGATAGATTATATGGGGCCATTTGTATCATCATTCGGTAATTTTTATATTATTTTAGCTGTTGATTATGTTTCGCGATGGGTTGAGGCGAAAGCCACAAAAAATAATGATGCTAAAACCACTGTCAAATTTCTGAAAGATTGTATTTTTTCCAGGTTTGGCACACCAAGAGCGTTGATATGCGACAGAGGGAAACATTTTATCAATCGAGTCATCGACGCGCTAATGAAAAAATTTGGCGTCACCCAACGCATCGCGACGTCGTACCATCCACAAACAAATGGTCAGGCGGAAGTGTCAAATCGTGAAATCAAGACCATTCTTGAAAAGATCGTGAAACCTGATCGGAAGGATTGGAGCGTTAAGCTGAATGACGCATTATGGGCCTATCGGACATCATATAAGGGTCCCATCGGAATGTCCCCTTATCGTCTTGTTTTTGGTAAGCCGTGCCATTTACCGGTCGAATTGGAGCACCGCGCGCTTTGGGCAGTCCAAAAATGCAACATGGAAATGGATCTAATTGGCGAAACGCGTAAACTCGATATCCAGGAGTTGGAAGAAATTCGGAAAAATGCCTACGACAGTTCGAAAATTTTTAAGGAAAAAAATAAAGATTTTCATGATCGTAATATTGCATTTAAATCATTTTATATTGGTCAAAAAGTTTTATTATTTAACTCTAAATTAAAACTTTTTGCAGGAAAATTACGATCAAAGTGGCTTGGACCATACACAGTGACTAATGTTTTTCCACATGGTGCAGTGGAAATTAAAAGTAATTCCGGAGAGCCATTTAAAGTTAACGGTCAACGGCTTAAACCGTACTATGACAATGCTCCGGTTGGTCTAGTCGAGGAAATTTGTTTATTCGAACCTGTTACTTGAATAAGGTCGTCAAGCTAGCGACGATAAATAAGCGCTGAATGGGAGGCCACCCATTTCTTTTCTTCTTTTTACTTTAATTATTTTTATTATTTTTTTTCTTTTCTTTATTTTATTTATTCTATTTTAAACTGCCATAGTTTAATTTTATTTTTAGATAAAATAAACAAAAAAAGAATAAATAAAAAAAGAAAAAAGGAAGAGATAATCGAAATTATCTCTCATTTTATATTTTCAATTTTGATTTTATCTTTTTTTTTCAAATTTATTTTTCATATTTATTTTGAATTTATTTTCTTATCTACTTTTGAATTTATTTTTATCTTTTTTTTATCTTTTTGAATTTATTTTTATTATCTCATTCTAATTATTTTATCTTTTTTATTTTGAATTTTATTTTATCTAATCTCTTATTTATTTTATTTGCAGATAATTTAGATCGAATAAAGGAATGAGAAGCTATCAGGATTTTGTGGGCCATTTTTTTAATTTAATTTTCAGATTTTTATCCCTTTTTCACTCAATCACCTCACCCATATTTTAAACACATCCAAAACCCATTTTTTTTCTCCACAAATTAAATTCTCATTGTAGACCCCACTTCTTGATAAATTACATTTTCTTTTTTTTTCAATTTTTAAACCCCACCAGTGCCACCTTATCCCCACCGATTACTCCCCCATTTTTTTATTTTTTTTTATTTTATAATTCCAAAAACCCCTAGTGAGCTTTATTTCCTAAAGGGAGTTTTAATAAAACAAGCACAAAAATTAATCTCTAGCTTTTTGACCTACCCCGCCATCAAATTTTTCCCATTCAATTTCATCTCCTTCGATTACCCTCTCCCCTTACCTCATTCGTTCTTTTTTTTCCTTCCGATCATCATGGTGAGAACATGGCAGCAAGAACATGCCACTCCTCCGGTCGAACTTGAACCTTCGCTCGTTTGCACCGCCGCAACCAATGTTAAATAGGGGAGTTTCCTATTCCTTCTCTTTTATTTTCTTTTACATTTTGGGACAAAATGCTTTAAGTGAGGGGGAGAATTGTTTGTCAAATTTTTCTTTGCTTATCCGTTTAATTGCTCTCTTATTCTCTTAATTTTATTTAATCTAAGTTCCTTGTTTTAATCCTTAGTTTTGCCTTGTCTCACTGTTTTCATATGGGTTTTCATCTATCTTGTTAGAAAATTCTAGGTTACATGGTAGATTTTGGCATGATTAATTTTTGATTAAAATATTTTATATGACATTTCTTTCTCTATTAATTCACATGATGCTTACCTAGGTACACAAGACAAATTTTTGTGAGTTTTTGAGCCTAATGAGCATGCATGATATTTGCTCTTTGTTTCTTTGAGTGTGCCTAGCTAAACTAGTTGCATTCTAGAACTTGTGTCTAAATTCTTTTTGAGATTACATTGATTGAATATGATGCTTAAATGTGATTGAGGCACTAGGTTTTAACCATTTCTCTTCCCAAACAAATTATCTACCCTTTAATTAATTTCCCCTAGTGAAACAATTTTTGAGTCTTGGCCTATTTTCTTGAAAATCACCACATTTTAGCCTAATCCTTTTTTTCTCTTAATTCCATTATTTTTGTCCCATTTTCAAGATAAAATCGTCTTAAAAAAATAGATTCGAATAAATGCAGTCCAGCAGCAGAAAAAAATACTGGGCAGAAAAAAATACTGTGCAGAAAAAAAAACTGTGCAGAACTGTTCGAATATGCAGTGCAGAAAAAGTGCAGGAAATTGTTCGAGCCTGCAGAAAAAAAAACAGAAAAAAAACACAGTGCAGTTCGAAAAAAATACACTGCAGTTTTAGTTCGAATGAAAAAAAAAGAAGTTTCGAATATATTTTTGGGATGATTTTTTGTCTTGAATTTTAACCCTTATTTTCAGCCTTTATCCTACCCTTACCTTAGCCCCATTACAACCCTTCTTTAAGACCTCTTGATTTTTGCATCATATTCATGTTAGTAGTGGAGATTAGATTTAAACACAAGCTTATGGTTATGCTCTAATTAGCTTTGGCTGGAGTGATTTTTTTTCTCTACCCTTAAACACTTTGAGTGACATGAGAGATTCCTTGTGAGGGTACTTGGTTTGCATCATTGATGTTAGTAGAGTTTTAGAATGTCGTTTTTGCTTTAAATTATTAATCTTGACATCTATCTATTTTTGCTCCTTAGTTTTCTTTCATATTTAGATGCTTAATCATATTGAAACCTTTTGAGACTTTGTGAAATTAAGGATGAAAACTTGAACTTAAGTTTATTTAATTTTGAGATACTTGAGGACAAGCATCGGATAAGTGAGGGGGAATTTGATAAGTATTTATTTTGGTTATGTTTTTAGTCCTTATTTTGATCGAATATATGTTTAAGGGACTTAATTGGGTTGTTTTATGATGTTTTCATGCAGGAGACGTAATGCTGGAAATAAGTTGAAATGCTGTAGAAAATACTGAAGTCGTGGGCAGATTCATGGGCATGAACCAGGGCATGAATGCTGACTAGGCGCCACGTCAGCACCTTCTAGAAGATGACGTCAGCAACCCTGATAACTTATCAGTCCACTTATCAAGATAGCTTATCATCCGATTTTTATTTTAAATTTCAAAACTTAGATATTTATCTTATGTAATTTTATTTAAATTTAAGATTTATCATCTTAGGTTTTTAGGGTTTTCAACTACTATAAATACCCCACTTTGGGGGTGAATTAAATCATCATTCAATTAGCAATAAAACATCACTTCTACTTCTCTTGAAAATTCTTCTTTTTTTTAGTTTTTCTTAAAATTCTTTTCTTTTAATTATTCCTAAATGTCGAGCATGATTAATTTAATAACCATGCTCGGCTAGATCTTTTTAAGTCGAAGGCTTTTGCAATGACGCGTTCTCAAGGCGAGGTTTGAAACTATGCTTCAAATGTTTCGAAAACTTCTCTCAATTTCTTTAAACTTTATTTTCTAAATCAAAATGATTTTTAAAACCCAAAGATTGACTTTGAAAAAAACAATTGTTTTGATCTATCAAGTGGGAGGGAGGATCGGTTATTGAAACAAATCCGACTTCCAAGGAACACACTTAGTAAATAGATTACTAAGTAAAATTGAGATCGAATCGTTTTTTATAGAAATGACTTTTCGAGTTGGTTACGAGCTTAAGTAATTTGTTTTCTCAAACATTGAGTTGGTTTAGACAAATTGTCAAAACTGAAACCAAAAATTGATTTTGAAAATTCAGTTTACAAACAAAAACCCAAGGATTGACCTTGAAGTAATTTTGCCAACAAGTTTTTCGAAATAAAAATCTTTACCAAGGAACCGAGTAGAACAAGTCAACACGGAAGCCCGAGACTGATAATCTCATATTTAATTTAAACTATTTTCAAAGCTTTCTTTTACTTTCTTAAACAATTGCATCTCATTACAACCCCCCCCCCACCTAAATCACATTATCATAGCTCCAACAACAACTCTTGGTTCATAAACTACAAAAGCGCGACAAAGAAAGTTCTAAGTCCCTGTGGGTTCGACTCCTACTTCCCTATCTATACTCAATTTAATTTCTTTATTTATTTTATTTATTTGGAAGAAGGAAATTACTCTTGACACGTTACGACGCGTGTCAGTTATTAGTTGATAAAGGAGATCAGAGTTTGTAAAGAACACAACTTGTCTTGACTTGAGAGTTGAAGTGACATAGGAAAAGAAGGGGAATAAAAAGGGCATTATAAAAAGGGGGAATTAATAGAGAAAATATTTGAAGATTAAACCCTGGCCACATATAACCTAGTTCTCTCTCCTACTTTTTCTTCAAGCAATTAAGAGCCATTTTCTCTTTCCTGATAAAAGACGGCTCCCATCAACCTCAACCATCTCTTCTCATTAAGGAGAGTCAATGGTTAGCCGTTTCCCAAGGAAACCTCCCACACGTCTTCCCTCACTCTCCTCTCAAATCGTCCTCATGCTTCATCTTCTTCCGCATCACTTCACTTTTGCTGAAGAAGAATTTGAATGGTAACAAACAATAAGACATATAATAAAATTGATGATTTATAGCACAAACATGTGCTTGGTGCAGTGGTTAAAACGTTGCTTTTATCCCTGAAGATCTTGGTTTGATTCCCTCCAAGCTCAAGTTTGGTGATTTTATTTTCCTCCTCTAAATAATTAAATTCTTCCAATAAGGTGTTGACATGTGTCACCGCCTAATTAATTTATTTTATTAGTTTAAAATTAAGACTAAATTTAAAGAATGTGTAAATAATAAGAACCAAATGTGTGATTATACCTTTAATTTTTTAACTGCAACGTCACCTTCCCTTAGCCCATTAACGGCTGGGGGTCACATTGATCAAATTTCAATAGTTTGGGTGGTCAATTGAGTCGATTTTTTTAAGGTGGTCATTTTAATACATTAACCAAAGTATGGTGATCAACAGTATAGTTTACTTTTTTTTATACAGTTACCTTTAAGCTGTTAAACAAGATATTTGTTTTATTAAAAAGTAAAAGAAAAATATGAAGAAACACTGTCGTTTGTCACTCTCCCCTCTAAACTTTGAATTTTTATGTAATTAATTTCAGTTCTAGAAAATATAACTTTGTTTTTACCATTCCTCTTCTCTTTTAAAAAGGGCAGCTAGTTAGACAAAGGAAGAGAAAGAAGAAATGGGGATTGAAAGCAGGCGTTTTGTTGTTGTTTGGATATTGGTTGGGTTATTATCAGTTGAGGGCAAAGTGAGTGGTTCTTCACCTCCGCTCAATCGCAAAAGCTTTCCGGCTGGGTTCGTCTTCGGAACAGCATCATCAGCTTACCAGGCAAGATTATATGGATTTGATTTTTAATTTCGGGGATGTATTAAAAATTGGTTTGGAATTCCTGTTTTATGATGACAAAAAACAGTACGAAGGTGGAGCTAAAGAAGGAGGTAGAGGAGCGAGTGTATGGGATAGTTTCACTCACAAGCATCCAGGTTCCGTCGTCTTTAACTTCTCTTTTTGTCTTTAATTAAAAAGATTTGAGAAGAAACCATTATTTGCAGAAAAGATAGCAGATGGAAGCAATGGAGATGTGGCTATTGATTCTTATCATCGCTATAAGCTATTCTCTTTCTCTTGTTTTTCAGTGATTGTATTTGTAGGGCCTCAATTTTCTGCTTTCTTTACTCTGCCACTCCGACCTGTGGCTGCGGCCAAACACTCGTCAACAAAGGCCGATATTGATAATAAAATTTGGAGGAGTTTATTTCAAATTTTCAATTTTCTTTTGAGAGATTTAAATTATTTTAAAAAAGTGGGTTTAATTAAAAATTTTAAAAGAGATTCAATTTAAATATAATAAAAAATAAATTTTTTGAAGGGTCAAACTAAAATTAAAAAAAAAAATTAAAGGACATATTTTAATATTTTGAGAGGGCCATTGCCTTCATTGGCCCTCCTTACGGTTCACCCCTTGCCACTGACCACATAAGGAGGAAGAGGAGGAGGACTTTGATGAATTGACTGTTCATATACCATATTAGATTTTTCTATAAAATATAGATATTATATTAGATATTTTGAAGTACAAGTATTAAATTGATCATTTTATTAAAATATAAGTATTATATTGGATATTTTGTCTAAAGATATATGTTACATATACTATTGGTGACGGAACTTTGAGTTAGAGTTTAGGAAAACTTATATTTTTTATAAAGAAAATAGAAGCTTAAACTAAAAAATTTAAAAATATTGAGTGTTTAACTAAATTTTTTAATAATTATAAAAGATTTAATAAGAATTTTAAAATTATAAGAAGGGGTTTAATTTAAAAAATCTGAAGGGAGTAAAATTATTTTTTTTTAAAAAATCTAAGGGTTAAATTCTAATTTTTCAAAAATTTTAGGGGCCATAACCTCTAATCTTCCCTATCTTTCACCCCTGGCTGTATACTATATTGTACATTTAAAAATAAAAGTATTGCATTAAATATTCTGTTAAAATATATATCAATATGATATTATCTTTATTAATTATTAATAATTAAGAAGAATAACACACGTGTGTCACATGTCACTTGCTTGACAGGAAGATGTTGGGATTATGAAAGAAATGGGATTAGATGCTTACAGATTCTCAATCTCATGGTCCAGAATTTTGTCAAGTAAGTCGTACACACATTTTTTTACCAGCACATATGATTTAAGAGATGTTGAAACAAACACTAAGAAAATCATATATTAACGGATGACTTTAATATTTATGTCAATTTTAGTAATTTAATAGTTATATGTGTGGAATTTTGAAAACATCTTTTATATATCTATTAAAAAAATCTTTTATATTTCTACATTTCATATCATTAATACCTGAAATTTTTATATCAATTAAATAATTATTAAATATTAAATTTGGTCACATTCATACTATAGAAGAAAAAATATTTTAAATAAAATTACAAATATTTCAAATTTATTTAACAATGATTGTAAGTTGAATGATGAAATATATTTATATAAATCATATTAGGTGTGAGTTCAATTCTTAGAAGAACGATTTTTTATTATTTTATTTAACAATAAAAAGTATGATAAAATAAAGTACCATTACTTATTATAATTATAATTTTTTTCGAATAGTCTAACATTATGGTTGAATTTGTATTTTTTAAGATAAGTATCATCCGTTTTTTTATTGAAACACTTTTTGAGTTCACTTATTATAATTATAATTTAGAGAAAAGAATGTTTTAATAATTTTATAACCGAATGGACATCTCATGATAAAGTTGACGTTTGCCTTCGTACCATCACTTATCATCCCTACATTATAAATTAAGTTTAAAATTTAAAGTTTAGAGTTTAAGATTAGAGTTTGTGGTTAGAATTTAAAGAATTTTAGATTAGAGTGTATTTTTTAGGGTATAGGGTGTAAAATTTAGGATTTAAAATTTAAGGTTAAGGCTTGAAATTTAATGTTTAGCGTTGGGGCATAGAAAGAGACATCGAAAATGGGCATATGATTTTTATCCCTCGTTTGGTGCATCGGATGTAAAATAATTGTCTTGTATTAAATAACAATTGTGTATTAAAAAGAAGAATGAAAGATGGTTGTTACTATGTCAACGTGTCGAGTTGTGAAATTTGTGATAAAGTTAAAAGATAAGTGTTATTTATGAATATGCCCTTTTAGCCTTAAAATTCTAGTTTCATATTTTCTCCTTGTTTTGATATTGATTATTATATTATTATTAAAATTTTATGATTTATGATTTAAGGTTTATGATTTTGAGATAAGGTTTGTGGTTTAGGGTTTATGTGTTCATGTTTTATGATTTAAGGTTTAGAGTTTATGGTTTGAAATTTAGGATTTAAGGTCTATGTTTAAGGTTTATGGTTTGGTGTTTGAGCTTGGGGTTTGAGGTTTATTGTTTAAGATTTATGGCTTGATGTTTGAATTTTAAGGTTCATGGTTTATGTTCAAAGAATATGGTTTGAGATTTAGAGTTTAGGGTTCAATGTTTAAGGTTTATTGTTTAGAGTTTGTCTTTGAAGTTTGTGATTTAAGGTTTGGGGTTTAATGTTTGAAGCTTGATGTTTAGGGTTTATTGTTTTGAGTATTGAGTTTAGTGGTTGTGGTTTATTGTTTAGGCGGGGTTTAAAGTTTGTGGTTTGATGTTTGGGGTTTTTGGTTTTTGGTTAGGGTTGAGGTTGAGGTTTATCGTTTAGGGTTTAGAGTTAAGAGTTAAGATTAGCATATTTATAATTATGTAAATACGTTAAAATAGTATGAGGGTATAATTGACAAAACTAGCGTGTTATATAAATTCACCTTCACTCTGTGATAAATATCACTCAACTTGCATATAAATAATACGTCGTATTAAATTTCATATTTACCAAACATATATATAAATGTAAGTTTTGTAATAAAAAATTAGAAACGTATTAAATAATACAACATAATTCAACCTTCGGCGCGGGGTATTCATCCCTTTAATTTACTATCAAGAACATTCAACGCTGGTATGTAGGGCTGTAAATGAGACGAGACAGATCGCGAGCTACTCGAGCTCGACTCGGTCAAAGCTCGGTCAAAGCTCGACTCGAGCTCGAACTCGGCTCGAGTTCTTGACGAGCCGAGCCGAGCAACTTGATACTCGACTCGAAAAGCTCACGAGCTACTCGAAAATATAATATACTAATTTTTTTTATTTTTTATAATTTAAAATCTAAATTCTTAAACTTAAAACCTTAAATACAAACCCTAAACATAAGTATTAAACCCTAAAATCTAAATAATAAATTCTAAACCCAACGAATTAAACCTCTAAACCCTAAACTAACACCCTAAACCCTAAAATTAACAAGCTTGAGTTTACACAACTTGTGTATCAAAGTTTTTTCTTCATAGGACTTTAAATGAGACGTGACAGATGAAGAGGTACTCGAGTCCAATGCAGTCAAAGATCGGTCAATACTTGACTCGATTGGGCTCGAATTAAGCTCGAACTCGACTCGAATTCTAAACGAGCCGAGTCGAGCTCAGATTTCTCAGGCTCGTTAGAAATTACTTAAGCTCGAACTCGACTCGAAATCTTAACGAGCCGAGCCGAGCTTAGCACTACTCGAGCTCGACTCGGCTCGTTTACACCCCTACTGGTATGTTCACATAGTTCCAAGTAAAACTCATTCCATTTGAAAATATTGAAAAGATAATAATAGTTTCAAATTAATCGAATCACGTTATTTAAGTTATAAAATTTTAATTCGAATTATTTAAACTTGATCAATTCAAGTCGAGATAACTTTACAGACACATTTCAAATAAACTCAATAACAAATTGATGTAAATTAAGTTTAAGTCTCAATCAATTTTTTTATAAAAATGAAAATTGGTCTCTTTCAATCAAATTTTAAAAAAATAAAAAAATAAAAAATTTATAAAATTATAAAAAAATTCAATATATAAATATAGAATTATTAAATTATTTTTTTTCAAAAAAGTTCAGACATCAAGTTGAGACTTATTGTCGAATTTAGATATCAAAGTGGTCCAAAAATTAAACAATCTTAGTCATAAGTCCACTTTGAGAATAATTGTCAAGTTTAGAACCTAAATTCCTAACCCCTAACACTCAAAAACCTAAATCATAAACTCTAAATTTTAACCCTAAATCATACATTCTACACCTTACAACTTAAACTCCTAAACCCTAACCTAAATCTTTAAACCCTAAAATTGAAATGCTAATGTAAACTAAAGTTTACACAAGCTTGTGTATCAAAGTATTTTTTTAAGATATATGTTTATTGTGAACTAGTCACCTTGATAAAATATTTGTTTTATTATGAAGTCTTTAATTGACATATAATCTTAAATTTAAACTCTGAACAGACCCTAATACTCTAATATTTCTATAATTGAAATATATATAAACTTAAATCAAAATAAATTTAGACAAAGCTCACTAAAAACATGTCTCATTGACAAATCTTCAAAGTACTATTTAATTTGTGTATTTGTGGTTGCAGATGGAAAGCTAAGTGGGGGTGTGAACAAGGAAGGAATTAGATATTATAGCAATCTCATCAATGAGCTCTTATCTAATGGTCTGAATTGATCCTAACTTTGTAGTTGAATTAACACGATTTTGTTTATTGTGAAAAATATTTTTAGGGTTCTTGTTAATTGGAATTATAAATGATTTTATTGTGAAAAACACTTAGGTATACAACCTTTTGTGACTCTCTTCCATTGGGATCTCCCTCAAGCCTTAGAAGATGAATATGGTGGTTTCTTGAGTCCTCGTATTGTGTAAGTAATTAATCAGCACTTCCATTAGAATCTATCTTCCTCAAGAACTTTATCAAACGTAACTTTAATTTCAAATTTTCTTTATGTAATATGTTAGGGATGACTTTCGAGATTATGCTGATGTTTGCTTCAAGGAACTTGGCAATAGAGTAAAGCATTGGATCACATTGAATGAGCCATCGAGCTATACCACTAGTGGATATGCAGCTGGGGTCTCACCACCAGGTCGTTGTTCCGATTGGCAGAACCGAAACTGCAGCGGCGGTGATTCGGGGGTCGAGCCGTACTTGGTGGCTCACCATTTCCTTCTTGCTCATGCAGTTTCTGTAAAACTCTATCGCCAAAAATACCAGGTGATGAACACATACATACACGCCCAAGTCATTACTAATCTAGACTTAATAATTTGATTACATGTTACTTAAAAATGAAAATATGAATCTGAACAGGCAACTCAAAAGGGTATGATTGGGATCACATTAAATGCAGCCTGGTATGTTCCGGTTTCAAATGCAACATACCAGCTAAATGCTGCTTCAAGAGCCATGGACTTTATCTTCGGATGGTTAGTTTTACACTTGTTAATTATTGTAATTCCAGTTCATCTTCATCTTCATGGTTCGACTTCCAATATTTTATGGTGTTTTTCGTTTTGCAGGTTTATGGAGCCAATAACCATTGGGAACTATCCACGCACAATGCAAACTCTAGTTGGAAATCGTTTGCCTAAATTCAGCAAAATGCAAGCTGAGATAGTTAAAGGGTCATTTGATTTTCTTGGATTGAACTACTACACTACAAATTATGCAGCTTATGCTCCTAAGTCTAGCGTTGGGAAGCCAAGCTTCTTCACAGATGCTCGTACTACTATTTCATGTGAGTCATCGGTTCAAAATGCTAAGCAAACTTAAGATTAACTTCCAAATATATGATTAGCCATTTACTAATGAAAGCATAATTTGTTGATATTGCAGCTGAGCATAATGGTATTCCAATTGGTCCAAAGGTGAGCACATCTATATCCAACCTTTTTTTTTCTCTTTTTCTTCCTATAGATAGGCCATGATCTCAATATATACCGATATGTTCACGGGTCACGCTAGACCAATCAACTTTCTAGAAGGTTTATAATTTTTTATTCAAGTTAAAAATCACTTTGTTCAAAGTCTACTTGGGGTAGCCCAGGCTTATCAGGTCATCTGAGTAGTCTGACTATTGGACAAATCTAAAAAAAAGATACAAATGATGGGATTTCATCACAAACTTATTTTTAGTTTTCTTGAATTGAAATGTTATAGACAGGTACAAGTTGGATCCGTATGTGCCCTAGAGGAATTCGAGATATTCTACTTTACACTAAGGAAAAGTACAACAATCCCTTAATGTATATCACTGAGAATGGTATGTATATATATTCTTAATTAAATTTTCTGAATAAATTTATATATAGTGATAAAAAAAAATAAACCTGAATGAAACGTAGGGGTTGGTGACACTTATAAGAATATTTCATTGCCATTAAACGAAGCCCTTATTGACAAAGGGAGGGTCGAATACCACCGTCGACATCTTTCTTCCCTTCGAAGTGCAATTAAGTGAGTTTTTTTCCCTCTATTTTTTACTATTTTTTGGTGCAAAATATAATTAATTCTTATGGGATTTTTTGGCTTCATGGTTAGGGATGGTGTGAATGTGAAAGGGTATTTTGCATGGTCACTATTAGACAACTTTGAATGGGGGGATGGTTATACCGTAAGATTTGGCTTGAACTTTGTAGACTTCAAAGATGGGTTGAAAAGATACCCAAAACTCTCGGCCAATTGGTTCCAAAATTTTCTCAAGAAACAAACATGACGATGCTTTTTCCTTGGGGTTTCTAGATTGGGTACTAAGCCATGATAATGTGTTGTTGTACTTTGTCATTTGAGTCGTTGTAATATGTTCTGCGTGTCTATAAAGTGGCCTTTAATGATGTTTGAGATTAGGTTCTTATTAGGTTTATTAGTTTCTGAAGTACTAGTATTTAAAAAAAAAATTAATGTGGTTTCTGAACTTATTTTATATTTAATGTACGGGTAGATGCATATGGGATTTTAAAGGTTCAATTAATACCACTAAAAATTTTCAAACCCATTATAAAGTATAAAAAAAATTAAATTTTTCATAGGAAATATAAGAATTGACCCCACTTGATTTTTTAGGATATGAGGTCAACAATACTTATTGTAGTGTTATATAAAAAATTCTCAAACTTCATACTTCACTTTGATCTCACTATATAAAAATCATGGCTCTGCCACAATTTTAATGTGAGTTTTAAATAAAAATAATAATATGATTATTTGATTGATAGAAATTGTTGTTAGCTGTTATGGTATTGTTATGACTTTTTATGGGGTTGATATGACCTTCTACAGTGCGGACGTAATAATTCACGATATTAATGTGATGATCAATTATAAATGTCGGCGTGACAGATAAATGTAGTTAACATCTTAAGAAAGTTAAAAAATTTAATTAATTTTTAAGATGGCGGTGGTTTTGTTTAATTTTAAGAAAAAATAAAAATTATTTAAAATTTAAAATATTTAAATTATTTTAAAAAATAGAAAATCAAACACTAAAAAATAACTAAAAATATTATTGAAATGTTTAAGAAATAAAAAATCAGAGGTCATGAAATAATAAATTATTCAAAAATAAATATTTATAAATATTTATAAAATTGTACACTTCAATGGGAAAGAATACATGAGTGTCTCTCGTCAGTCTTTATTCTAATGCAAGTAAATAATGGTGGCATTGTATTAAAGTAATAATAATACTTGTTATGTTCTCTGACATCCTCTTTTCTTTTCTTTTCTTTTTGTTTTTTATCTTTATAGTTCGGGAAGTTTTAGGGTGAGACACCTTATGGTGCAATTAAAATAAGATGAATTTATATAAATTTTTACTCAATTAGTAATAATTTGTATAGTTATGCTTTGATCAAAAAAATAATTTGTATAGTTATACAAATTCTTACAATCTATATTAATAAAACGGATTTACATAAAATCTTACTCAATTAGTAAAATTTTATGTAATTACACAAATTCTTATTCAGTCTTACATAAATTTTTACTATTTTAATAAAAATTTATATAATGCCTCATTTTAACCTTACCTTAAGTTGCTTCACCTTAAAAATTTTCAATTTAATTTTATTTTTGTATGTTTCACTTTGCGTGATTTGATTTAAAAGTTTTCTTCCTTTTAACGTTGTAATTTTTTTTTATCTTTTATAGCGTGTTTTTTAGGATGAAATTTTTTTTTTGTGCCTCTATTTGTGTTCCATGCTTAAAATTAGGTTTAGAGTATATAGTTTAGGGTTTTAGGTTAGGGTTTAGGGAATTTAGAGTATGGTGTATTTTTAAGGTATATGGTGTAGGGTTTAGGATTTAGAATTTAGAGTTAGGATTTGAAATTTAATTTTGTAGTGTCTTTTAATGTTGTGGGCTTGTGACATAAATAGGGGCACCGAAAAAGGTAGAAAATTTTTATCCGATTTTTTATGATATATATTTTTATTTTTATGACGCATATTTCTTTTATTTTATGGTTGACTTTGACGTCATTTCTCCCGGTAATATATATTTAATTATCTTATTTATTTACTCTAGACCATTAGACGCTATTATTATTATATACATTTTTATAATAATATTAATTGTGTTTAGATTTTATCTTTCATAGACGATAGTAATATTTTTATCCTAGTAAAAAATATTATTTATCTATAAATATGGTAAACTACGTATCAGTTTTGTTAAGTGGATCAAATGATTGATCAAAGCCAAGAGTGGGTGAATTGGGTTTTTAAAATTTTGGAGGCTAAAGGGTCAAATTTGCCTCTGTAGTAATCCGAAATCAGCAATGTTGCCCCTAATTTTTTTTCCGTAATTTTGCCCTCAAAGTCAGTCAATTGTAGAATGTTCCCCTTTGACCGATTTTGACCGTTAAATGCTGACGTGGCAGTTAACAGTGCTGACGGGGCAATTTTACCCTCGAAGTCATTCATGCAATTTTGCCCTCGAAGTCATTAATTGCAACACTTTTACCCTTGGTTTATTTAGTTTTTGAATAAAATTGGATAAATAATTTGAGTTTTTTCGAGTTGAACTTTAACAAATAGAATATATGAAAAATCGATTAACAAATTGATGTAAATATCCTTTGAGTCCCTAGTAATTTTAAAACTAAGAAAAATGAGAACTCTCACAAAAAATCAAAATATTATTCAATTTTTTTAAAAATCTATAAACTTAATAAAAATAAATATGATATTAAAAAAATATTGAAAATAAACCAACGAGAAGCGTGTTAATTGAACGGTGAACGCGAACTATTCTATTCGAACGACGTTCGATTGACACACTTACCAACGATGGGTTGTTAGGAAAAAATGTACGATGATCTCAGAAAATGACATTAGTGGTGTTCGGCAAAAATGGCATGGGAGATAAATACAAGGATATCCAGAAGATAAAGCAGAATTCAACCTGAGCCACGTGATTCGAGTTCACCGTACATTTTTTCCTAACAACCCATCATCGGTAAGTGTGCCAATCGAACATCGTTCGAATAGCATAGTTCGCGTTCACCGTTCAATTAACACGCTTCTCGTTGGTTTACTTCAATAATTTTTTTGAATATTGTATTTATTTTTATTAAGTTTATAGATTTTTAAAAAAATTGAATAATATTTTGATTTTTTGTGAGAGTTCTCACTTCGAGGGCAAAATTGCATGAACGACTTTGAGGGTAAAATTGCTCCGTCAGCACCGTTAACTGCCACGTCAGCATTTAACGGTCAAAAACGGTCAAAGGGAAACATTGCTACAATTGACTGACTTTGAGGGCAAAATTACGGAGAAAAAAAATTAGGGGCAACATTGCTGATTTCGGATTACTACAGGGGCAAATTTGACCCTTTAGCCAATTTTGGAAGTGAAGTGGAATGAATAAAAATGAAAAACAAGGCAATTATAGTGGTTCAAGTTCCAAATGAACTCTACATCCACTGCATTAGTTCCCACTAAGGATTTTCCAACAAATCCACTAGTTGATCTTTCCATTTTCTAGGCTTAGAAGGAAACCTTTACAAAATCGGTCAATTTTCTACCCAAAATTGACCAAACCCTCACTTGGTTACAAAGAAGAATTTGAATGCAATAAGAATATCTCTCAATACAAATTTCCCCTTTGAATACAAGCATTCAACCCAAATTGAAATACAAGATAAGAATTACACTCAATACAATTTGAGATTTTTACAAGAATGAGAATTTAGGCACTCGAGCTTGAATTTTGTGTATGGATGTTTCTCTAGGATTCAATAGTTGTTGCCGGTCTTCAATAGACTTGTTTTTATACATTCTCCATTAATTCTAGCCATTTGGGTGGTTAGGGAATTGATTATAGCCGTTGGAACCCTCTCTTTCCACCATAAATGCACTTTTGCAGCCTACGTATCGGTACTCGAGGAAGCATATCGATACATGTCTCAAAAAAGAAAGAGTCGTTGCACAAATATAAAAGAGGCATATCGATACGCGTTCAGGCGTATCTGTACGGGTTAGGGAACCGTTCCGATACGAGTAAGATCGTATCAATGCAATTTTTCCAACATAGCTCACTGGAGGAATTCGTATCGATGCGAGTTATAGCGTATCGATACTCATTAACTACCACTTTAAAATTTGGTTACCTACCAACTGACAAGGCAACGGTCGAAATATTTAAAGCTCTGAATTTTTAAAACATATTAAACTGTATCGATACGGGTGAAACTGTATCGGTACTCAATTCAAACTCCTTGAGATTTTATAGAGCGTATCGATACAGATGAAATTTGTTTCGATACCCTATTTCGATACAGTAAGGAGCGTATCAAAACGTTTGTCTCCAGTAGCCAAGTTTGTAAAAAAAAGTATCGATACGCATAGACGTTTTTGAGCAATTTGGCCTTTGAACACTTAGAAAATATTTTGGAGTTTGAGTTTTTCAAACTAGAGCAAAGCCTTGTTGATTTGAAACCTTTTGAGTGACTTAAAAATTCATTTCAAGTTTTATAATTTGGTCCTTAAAATACTTTGTTATATCAAAATCAAACATAGGTTTTACAATCTCCCACTTTTTGATATAAAAAACCAAAACTTAAAATTTTTAAGTCTTTTAAAAAACTTTGGAAAACAACTCCCCCTTAATGTTAGCTATGTAAATTTTAAGTTTAAGTTTTAAATGAGCTTGTGAACTTCCCTCTCCCCTTTTTGTTAGATCAAAATAAGAGACATAAGCTATAAAGGCATAACAATAAACCAAGCAACATTTAATAGATAATCATAAAGTTCATAGATTAAAGAAACATCAAAATAAAATCCAAACAACAGAAATCAAAGCATGGGTTTTAAATGACAAACTTAATCCTAAAAAACATAAATTAAAGTGCATGAAAGGAAATCCTAAGATGACATGAATGAGATGCAAAGACTAATCTACTATTTGTCTCCATCACCATATTCACTATCTTCATCTTCATCTTCATTGGCATCATCGTTCCTCCTTGATTGACGTCATTCATCATGGAAGGCCGTAAGAGAGATATTCATAGAATTGTGCTCGGCGTCAATAGAAGAGATACACTTCTCCACACTAGTCATGTGATCTTCTAAGCTTGTGAAGCGAGTATCAATGGCGGCAAACCCAGAATTCATGACTTGATCAATAGAACCAATTTCTGTGCGTAAGCTTGTGAATTGTTCATTAAGATAGGTCATAAGAGAATCCATGGATGGAGGAGGTGCTTGAGGAGCTACGGTAGAATTTGCAATCTCTTCGAGTATAGCATCACTAGGAAGCTCAGAAAGACGAAGCCAATTACCATTGAAATAATGAAACTCGCCCCGAGTTAGAGACATTTCATCAATCGGATCAGTGAGATTCGTTAGATAATCATGATAACAATCGATCTTCTTCTTAGTGAAAAAGTAGCTCAAAGTGGTGCCATAGGTGAATGAAGTAACAAGAGTGGTGTGACGATGTTGAACGAGGAAGACAATCTCCACAAACATAATGCGAGCAAGGTTAGGACGTTTCCTCTCGCAAAAGCATCGAAACCAAAAATCATCAACTTGGCTGATGGTTGAGTATTTTCCTCCAGAAGGCCTAAACCACCAAGTGATCATCAAATGTAAGATGCGGTCATGAGCATTGAGAACAGTCACAGATCCCCCCAAAACATGTCCAAGAGCACCTTCATCATTGATACCATCATCCTCAAAACCAAAAACATCACAAAGGGTCTTGACATCAACGGTAATTTTCTTGCCCATAAGATAGGAATTAACGACAATGACATTACCCTCGACATTGGCAACAGATTTGGCATTAACATAAAAGATCAAAACCAAATTTCGAAAGAAAAAACCCGAGATTTGAAGAAAATCCATAAACTTCCATTCTTAGAGCAATGGTAAATAAGCAAACTTGAAACGCTCCGAATTGAGAAAAGGAATGGAAATTACCCTCTCCAGTCAAATCTTGTAGTTTTAAAAAGATCGAAAATAGTTGAGTTCACCGGGAGTTCGAAAGCACCTTTGATAAATTAAGGTGAAATTCGGACGAGTGCCATCGCCGGGATTTGACCTTCGCCAACATCGGTAGTAGTGCGTACTCTCTTTTTAGGTGCCATAGTCTAGAAAAAAAATTAATCAAAACAATGTGTGTATGTATTAATTTTCACATTCAACCTCAAGGATAAATTAATAATCAAGGTAAAAAAAAGTTTGAAAGACAAAAACAAAACAAAAAAGTTTGATAAAATCTTTTGAAAGAACAAACAAAAACAAACAAAATTTGAAACGAAGTAATAAAAAATAGAAAGAAAATAAGTTTTTATACCTTGATATTGAGAGAGAGAGAGGAATGTATGAAGATTTTGCACCAAATTGATGGAGAGCCTTAGACTTGGCCTGATTTTGAAAAACCCTCAAGAAACTTTAAGTTGTGTGATGAAAATATGAAGGGTTGAGGGTCATTTTATAGATGAAAATCGGTTAGGGTTTTGAAAAAGAGTTTTGGTAAAAGTGAAAGTCTTTTAATGCCCAATTAAAGCTTCTGCGCGACCGAGTATCGATACGCCTAAAGGCGGTATCGATACGGGGGTACAATGGTAATTCCCTGGAACCACGTATCAAGGAACCGTATCGAAACAGAGGACTTTCGTATCGAAACGCTCACAACTCGTATCGAAAACATATTTAACTGTATCGATACCCGTAAGAGAGAAAATGCAATATGAAAAGCTAATTAAGTACTCGTATCGATACGCATAAGGCCGTATCTATACCTTATGCCCAAAAATGCATTTTTGGTCTTTAGAACAACCAAAGGCTCGACTTTAACATCTTCTAAATGTATGCAAATGATATATGAACATATCTAAGCATGTTCTAATATAAACATACTCCCCCTAGCTACAAGCATGGTTTCTATCAAGATTAACAATACATAAACATGAATTTTCACAAGATCAAGCAAATTTAACCTCAAAAGAGTCCTAAAGGGTCAAGATAGGCTAGTTAGACCTAACTCTCTCCTAAGGGACCAAAAATGCTCTTTGTCTAGAGGCTTGGTAAAGATGTCCGCTAACTGATTTAAGGTGTCAACATACTCTATAACAACATCTTGTTTAAGGACATGATCTCTAATGAAATGATGCTTTATCTCTATGTGTTTTGTTCTAGAGTGTTGGATGGGATTTTTGGTGAGACAAATAGCACTAGTGTTATCACACTTAAGGGGTATGGTTTCTACTTTAACTCCATAACCTAAGAGTTGTTGTTTCATCCATAGGACTTGAGCACAACAACTTCCTAAGGATATGTACTCGGCTTCGGTGGTAGATAAAGCTACACTATTTTGTTTCTTAGTGAACCAAGATATGAGCATACTACCTAGGAATTGGCAAGTGCCGAAAGTACTTTTCCTATCGATTTTACAACCCCCATAATCCGCATCCAAATAAGCATGAAGGTTAAAGATTGAGTCTCTAGGGTATCAAAGACCTAAACAAGGAGTATCTCTAAGGTACCTAAAGATCCTTTTAACGGCTATAAGGTGAGACTCTCTAGGACTAGCTTGAAACCTAGCACACAAGCAAACACTAAACAATATATTCGGTCTACTTGCGGTAAGGTAAAGCAATGATCATAAAGCTTAGAGTCAACACACTTACCTCCTTCATCTTTGTCAAGCTTTGTAGATGAGCTCATTGTTGTAGCTTGAGGCTTTGCTTGCTCCAAGCCAAACTTCTTGAGCATATCTTTCACGTACTTTGCTTGATTTATGAAGGTGTCATCCTTCCTTTATTTGATTTGGAGTCCCAAAAAGAATGAGAGCTCCCCCATCATGCTCATATCAAATTCACCTTGCATTAACTTAGAAAACTCTTTGCAATAACATTCATTAGTAGAGCCAAAGATAATATCATCAACATATATTTGCACAACTAAGATGTCATTTTTATATCTTTTTATGAAAAGTGTAGTGCCCACCTTACCTTTTTCAAAACCTTTTTAATTAAAAAGTTTGAAAGCCTTTCATACCAAGCTCTAGGAGCTTGTTTTAAACCATAAAGGGCTTTGGTTAGCTTAAAAACATGATTTGGAAATTTTGAATCCTCAAAACCCGGTGGTTGTTCGACATACACTTCTTCATTTATAAAACCATTTAAAAATGCACTTTTTACATCCATTTGAAAAGGCTTGAAACCATGATAACATGCATATACAAGCAAGATCCTAATAGCTTCCATTCTAGCTACGGGTGCATAGGTTTCATCAAAATCTATTCCCTATTCTTGAGTGCGACCTTGAGCAACTAGCCTAGCTTTGTTTCTCACTATGTTACCACTCTCATCTAGTTTATTCCTAAATACCCATTTAGTTCATATAGTAGATTGATTACTAGGCCTTTCAACTAATGTCCATACATTACTCCTCTCAAATTGGTTTAATTCTTCTTGCATAGCCAAAATCCAAAAGTCTTAATGGGTCAACCAGTTTCGATACGAATGCTTTAAATTCCTATCTGAGAGAAGGGCGTTTCGAAACGCCTTAACAGGGTTTCGAAACATTTTGGCTACTGCCAAGAGGTGTATCGAAACAAGTTTCGATACGAGTCAACAGAGCTTCGATACGGTCAAACCCGTATCGAAATGGTCAGCTGAAGTCGAAAAGACGATCAAACCTTCATGCCCGCGTTTCGACACGGTCAAGACCGTTCCGAAACGGATTTGCGGACTTCTTTAAGAAGGGCTTTTAATGATAAAGTTACACTTTAATTAAAATTCTCTCAAACCCTAAAAACCCTAGACTCGAATTTTTCCTATAAAAACCCTCTAAACCTCTTTGTTTTTCACCAAATCTTGAGGGGGTTTTCTCTTAAACACAAGTCTAAGCAAGCTTCAACAATATTGTGCAAGGATTTTCATCAATTCATCCAAAATCCCAAATTAAGGTATTTTTCCTCTTTTTCTTTTTCCTTCAATTTGTATTCGAATCTTAGGTTAGAAAACTTTATTTTTGTATAGGTTATATGTTTTGATACTTGGGTTTTTCAAATCTTGTAAAAAATTTCAAAATCTTCAATTTTTTTATTCGAATATATATTTTTTCTCTCGTATTTTTATTTACTGTTTTTCTCTTAAAATTGTTGTTTTGTTTTGTTTTGTATATTTGATTTTAAAACTTGTTTTTAAACCTAAGTGGGATTTATCGTTGGATTGAATTACAAAATCTCATGCATACACTTAAAATTTTCTTTTCTTGCTTGCTTAATGTTTTTAGGATGGCTACGGACAATGTTAGCAAAAAGCGTAAGACCATTCAAGTTAGTGACTCGAGTATTCGCCCAAATCTCACCCTGCTCTTTCAAAAATCTCTTCGTACTCAAGAGATGAGGGATCGCTTCAAGTATGTCAAGGAGTATGAAGTTCGTCGTGAGCGGGTTTTTGATCTCAACTTCCTTGACTCCGAGTGCTTTCTTTTCCGTTACCTCGAGCGTTTAAGAGAATGAGATTTTCTTGTCTTGTTGAGCATCCCGGACATTTGCTACAAACACATGGTACTTCTCTTTTACTCTAATGCTCAACTTATCAATGATGAAGAAAATTCCGAAGTTGTTAGGATTGAATCTTTTATTTTGGGGAAAAAGATTGTTGTTAATGTCCCTCTTTTGGAGTCTACATTTTCTCTTAAGGATGTAGGAATTGAGAATGAGAGTCACTTTGGTTCTCACACCGGTCAGGTGCTTACTTTGGATGCGCACGATCGTTTCCTCCATTTGATGGTCTCATGGTTCCTTCGCCCTCCGGAGGTAAATATTCTCACATCCGTCAAGTCGACTATTTTTTGCTTGAGTGTTTCCGTCGTGGTGAGTGCCCAAATCTCGTTAAGATCATATTTGCTGAAATGGTTAACAATGTTAAGCTTCGTGACACCGATGCTCTGAAATCCTTCACTTATGGAACGATTTTAAGTCACATCTTTAGCAAGCTTAATCTTGATTGCACTACGACTCTCCGGAACCTCGCAAGTCAAAAATTGGCGAGTCCTCTCTCCGTAAGTCCGGTTTTCGCTATGTAAACGATGGAAATTGGGAACGTGTTGACAGGGAAGCACCTCCTCCTCCTCCTCCTCTCGTTGAACCTCAACCACAAGCTCAAGTTGCAAACAACGAAGCTCTCACGGCTTTAATTACCGAGCGGTTCAATGCCATGGACACTAACATGGCTTCGGGTTTTGGTGCTATCAATACTCGTTTGCAAGATGTAGAGGATCGACTCCAATCCCTTGAGAATTCACACTCGGCCATGGACATGTCCTTCTCCACCTTCTATGGCCAATGGATGAAGTTTCGCCGTTCTCAAGTCAAGAGTGATGATGAGACCTCGGATGATGATGGTGAAGACGAGGCCTAGGATATTCATGCCATATCATATTAGCTATGCATTTAGGATTAAGTTTACATGTTTATTTTCATTATGTTTTATGAACCTATGCTTTTGATCTTATTTGGGATTATGCTTTGAATTTTATGTTGAAGATTTATGTTTTGGATATTTTAATTTTATGAATTAATATTATTGTTGCTTATTGCTTATTGCATAATGCTTATTGCTACTAACCCTATCTCTTCTCTAAGAGCATTGTTTTATTCTTTTTGATCTAACAAAAAGGGAGAGAAGAAATCTAAGAGCCAAAAATTCGTTTTAAATGTTTAAAGTGTTTTTAAGTTTTAAAACTTGAATTTCAAAGTTAAAACCTTTTAAAACTTTAAAAACCTATCTTAAATTAAGGGGGAGTTAGAATGTATTCAAAATTTTCAAAACTCTTAAAAATTCTAACTTTGGTTTTGTTATATCAAAAAGGGGGAGATTGTGAAACCGATATTTTAATTTTGATATAACTAAAGAACCTAAGGACTAAATTGAAAATGTGAAAAAGAATTTTTAAGTCCTCAAACATCCCCATATGATTTAAAGAATATGCCTAAGTTAAAAACTAAGTTTTCCAAATATTTTCTAAGTGTTCTTAAAGCCAAAACAGCGATTTTCGAGTCACCGCCGTTTCGAAACAGTTTTGAAACTGTGAACCTGTGTTTTGAAACGGGTATCGAAACGATTTCAACACTGCCAACCCATGTTTCGAAACGGGTATCAGAACGTTTTCAACACTGCCAACCAGTGTTTCGAAACATGTTTCGAAACGGCTTTAGAACATACAGAAACCGTATCGAAACGACATCAAGTGTTTCGAAACGGTTCTTCATTTGATTTGAAAAATATGACCGTTGCAAGTTTTTAACTAATTTTTGACAAACCGTTAGGGCGTTTCGAAACGAGTTCAAGCCGTTTCGATACGACCCTTGACAATGGCAAAAGTGTTTCGAAACGGGTAAGACCGTTTCGATACGGGCTCTTTAATGCACCCCAACGGCTCTTTCTATTTTGGTCTGTTTCGAAACAGGGTCGGGTGTTTCGAAACGGTTGGTTGCAGACTGCATTTATGGAGGTGAGATAACACCCCCAACGGCTCTATTGATGAATGCAACAACCACAACGGCTAGAAATCAATGAGAAGGTATAAAAGGGACCTCTAAAAGCTCCAGCAACAACTATTGATCCAAAAGCAAACATCCAAACATCAAATCCAAGCATTTGTGCCTAAATCCCAATATTGTCTAGAAACCCCAATTGTATTTTTCATTCTTATCATTTCAATTGGGTTGAGTGCTTGTAATTGGGCTACAATTTGTATTGAGAGATACTTTCTTAGCCAACAAAATCTTTGTTCTATTTGTGTGAGGATTGGGTTAAATTTTGGGTAGAAAATTTAACCGAAAATTGTAAGGGTTACCTCCTTAGCCTAGAAAAGGGGAAGAGCAATTAGTGGAATTGTTGCAAATCCTTAGTGAAGCTAAGGTAGTGGATGTAGAGTTCATTTGGAACTTGAACCACTCTAAAATTCCTTGTCTATCTTTTTAATTTGCAATTTTCACCACCTAAACCTTCAAAAATCCAATTCACCCCTCTTGGTTCATTTCGATCATTCGATCCACTCAACAAAATTAATCTTGGATAAACCTCTAACTAGATTTAGGGAAACTAATTTTTCTAATACACTAATGCTAGCATGTCCTAGTTTCCTATGCCACAACCATGCATCATTTTCATTTTGTGCAACAAAACATGCATGGGATGTATGTCATCTAGATGCACCATGTATATGTTTCCTATGCGATGACCAATGAGCATTGTTTTATTAGATCTAATGTCAACAATTTTACACCCATTTTTATCAAATAAGACATTAAACCCTTTATCACACAATTGACTAATGCTTAACAAATTATGTTTTAGACCATTGACATACAACACATTTTCAATGAGTATGGTAGAGTGATTACCTATGGAGCCAATACCTTCAATGTGGCCTTTGGAGTCGTCACCAAATCTCACTACTCCTCCACTTTTTGGCTTTAATTCCATGAATCGACTCTTGTCTCCGATCACGTGCCTGAGCATCCACTATCAAGGTACCATGAGTTTTGGCCTTGTAGCAATGCTCCCCCTACAAACAAAGAATTTAGGCTTTGATTTTTGGTACCCAAATCATTTTGGGTCCATGAGTGTTAGCTCCCAAAAGCTTTGTTCCCTTAGGAATCCAAGGTGACATGGCATCAACATTATTAGATTTAACAAGTTCCTTAGGGACCCATACACTTCTAATTCTTTTAGCTTTAGTATGCCTATAGGAGCCACTTTGTTTGTAGTTAAAATTCTTTCTCTTAGGTTGGTTTGTTCTAGATGATTCATGTTGCGTGTAAAAGAGTCTATCGCAATTGGAGTGCAAGTGTACACGACGCAAGTAGTAAAGTGATACGAAGTATCGGATATCGTCTCCACAGGGATTGGGCTAATGACTTCTCCTTAGTTTATTGTACGAAAGTAAAGGAAATAGTTTAGAAAGTTTGTCACGAGAATATAAAAGAAAACGTAAATAAAGGAATTGAGATATCAAGATAGAGAGAATGGGCTGGTATTGAATTGCTCGGTAGTGCAGGTATTGCAGTGCTTAGGAAATCCAGTTCTGTCGTCGCGCCCGTCGCCGACAGCACCTGTCGCGGCAGCTGTCCGTTAGCTGTCGCGGCAGCGAACACACCAACTCCGTACTCCAAGTTTGGCAAGAATCCCAGATTTGCCTTGGCCTATCCCTAGGTCCAAGTCTGTCGATGATCGCGTCTTTGATGATACCTCCCGGCGTGAATCGAAGGATGAACACCAATGTGTATGAATTCTTCCTTAGCCACTTAACCTCGCCCTATCCCTAGGCACGAGATGGTTCAACTATAAACTAGAGAACGCGCTCTTATCTCTTTCGTATACTTAACTCTCCCGATGCTAAGTAAATAGATAACCTCACAATGCTCTCCCGATGCTCTTGCAAGATATTAAAACCGAAATAAGAGAACTTGAAGTTTATTTTATTGAACTTGGAAAATCCTAAAACAAAACAACCCTTGCAACTACTTTACAAAACAACCCGTGGCCCTAGGGGGTTTTTAGAACATGTCGACGACGGGTAAACGGCGGAGGGGTTTAGGTTGTCGGTTATGGGGTATGATGTCTCTAGGTTAAAATCTATGCCCTTATATAAGCTTTGGGCTCAAGTATTCTAAGTTAACAAGGATTACAACTTTAATGAAAAGTAAGATTCTATTAAATGCTTAATCTCTAAGGATTCCTACTTTTCATCCGCCTCCTTGTTTCATGGGAATTCCTCTCCTTGAGCTTTGGCTTGACATATCTTGTGATCCGGGGCTTGGAAAAATATTTGGCTTTCACACGACAGACGAGCAGATTTTTCTCTATCTATCGAGGTCCACTTGACTTTTCCTCTTCATAGGGCTGCTGTCACCTTGCTGTCACGACAGGTCCATGGCAGCTTCGTCCTCATCGTCTGCTTGTCCAGTTCAGCTCTTCTGCTTCTCTGCCCTGCGCCTGCCTTCTTCGTCAACCATGGCAGTAACCTGCAAAATAAGCCATCTTTTAGTAGAATCCGTGCCTTTAGTGAGTTTGTGATGTTTTACTGTAAACTGACCTAAATGCAATGCAATGATGCTTGATTGCAGCAGAAATATGGGTTAAAAAGGGTGTAAATAATAGAACTTTTACACACTCAACACACCCCCAAACTCAAGTTCTTGCTTGCCCTCAAGCAATTAAACCTAAAAGAAAAGAAAATATTTTTGTGTTGGCTTTCAAACAGTGAACTGTCCCTTACCCGTCGCTCATTCTCTGTGGCGGCAGCAACCTGTCGGAAGGTTTTAGGATCTGTCCGGAATCTCCCTATAGCTCTCGTGCAGTGTGTGCATGCTTGTGAACAGTTATATGCTAAGACTCTCTTAGTTTCACTAGAATATTCAACTTTTTTAACTCGAATTTTTATGCCAAAGTTTATTTTTGAAGGCACATTTTCATGCTTCTTTTCTTTTATTTTCAAGCTAAGTTTTTCTAGAGCCAGTTTTGGGCACCTCTAGTTAGCTTCCTAGAGCCGGTTTCGGGCACCTCTAGGTTATTTTGTTTCTTTTGCTAAACTTCTTTCCTAGAGCCAGTGTTAGGCACCTCTAGGGGCTATTCAAGTTCTAAGCATCCTATTCTAGTTTGGCTAAAAGAAATCTAAGCAATATAACAGTCACAAAGGTGTTTGAGTTTTCAGAACTATAGAAAGGTTCTAAACTTCTCCCTAAACTGTCCTAAAGATGCTGCCACGACAGAGCTTTCATGACAGGTAAGCTAAATTCACAGTTTTAAGCCAACAGTTTTATATTTTTTGATTTTTTTAAGAGAACTTAAATAAAATAAAAGACACAACAATTAATAAACAGATGTACTTAAGACTCCATTAATGATGGAGGGTTGCCACCCCCAAACTCGAGGGTTGCATTGCCCTCAATGCAAAATGACAGAAACAACATGAAGATAAGTACATCACAAAAGATATAAGCATGCAGCAGTAAAAGGAAAATAAAAGACTTAAATTTTTCAATCGCTGTCCTCGCTGCTGCTGCTAACACGGATCTGACGGCGGCGTCTGGACTGTGGAGGAGGCTGGGCAGGTTCAGGGGCAGGTTGATCCACGAGCTGAACGTCGGAACTGCTGCCACTGTCCCAAGTGCTGCTGGTGGTGGTGCTAGCCTTGGGCATTAATTTCCTGTCTGCCACGTGTTTTATCCTCTTAACCAGCGTAAATTCCCTCTCCAAATTCCTCATGATCAGAGGGCTGTCATCGGAGGCTGGTCTCTTCGTTCCTCTGGCAGAGGTTTCGGCCGTTGGACTGCCTGCTGCCATCGGGGTAGGTGACGGGGTGGAAGCGGTAGAGTGGGAATGTGGGGAGGCAGGTGGTCTGGGTGTGTGGACAGGGGAGGGGATATGGAAATAATGGACAGGAAAAGTAAGGAAATTAACATCGGGATAATTTAAAGTGTGGGTAATGAAGTTTACCGTTGAGTTCGTGAAATCCCGGATGAAAATCATGAGTCCCATTTGTCTCTCTTCCACCCGTTGTAACGCAGCAAGGATGAGGGCAGACTGGTCTGTCGGGGCGGCGGCGACGTCAGGTTCAGGGGCAGGCTCCTCATCTGAATCTGCTGGTGAGGCAGCTGGGTTGAAGGAAGAGATAGGTGTAGCCACTATCAGCTCCATGAGGCTGTTGATGTTGTTGTCTGTCCAACCTCTGCCCTTGATTAGTTTGTCGGAGGGCTCCTCAGGGACAGCAGCACAGCGGCATAGGGACGTTATGGTGAACGGCAGGCAGAGGCGGGAGTCGGAGCGGAATGTGCAGTCCAGGATGCTGTCCCTCATATAGCGGCCCATATTGATAGGCCTGTCGTGCATGATTGAGTGAATGAGGGCGAGCCGCTGCTGGTTCACCGTCGTATGGTGGGAGGAGGGCATGATACGCTTTTTGATGAAAACGTTCCAGAGTTTGGCTTCCAGGAGTAGCTGCCCCCTTTTGACAGAGTGGGGGTTCTTTTTGCTTGTGGTCCAGGTTGTTCCTTCTTCTGTCACTTCCGTCATGACAGCACCATAGGCGGCAGCATCGAGGGTGTCTAGAAATTTCTGGTGAGCATCATCATCGGGGCCAAAGTAGAGGCCAAACATGTGGTTGATGCTGTCAGCTGTGAAGGGCACCTTTACTCCTCGAACGGTGATAGATGTTGCTGATCTGCTGTCGATAGCAACATAGAACTCCCAGACTAATGTGTCATTCAGCTCTGCGGGTTGTTCAGCGAATTGCTCCCAAAGTTGAGCCGTGATTGCCCTTGTGATAAACGGTCGGAGTCCTATGTTGGGTGCTTGTCGGATGTAAACGAAACCCCTTTCCTCCCATAACTCCTTTGTGGCGAAGGGCGTTGCAGCTGCTGAAGAAGAGGCTGAGGCAGCACTACGGCGGGTCTGTCTAGACGACATATTAGTTGCAAGGGTTGTGAAATAAAGAAAGCAAGGAAAAACTAGAGGAGAAAGCAAGGGAGAATAAGAAGAAGTGAGGAAAAATGAAAGTGCAAACGGGGTTTTATAGCGGTCGAGGAGCTGCCCATTAATGTCGTAACGGCAGGCGGGAATAACGGAGCGACTGTTGAGTGTTAGTGTGTCTGACGCGTCTGACACGCATTTATGCGTCTGCCGCACGCTTCTCCGTCTGTCGTGACAGTCTGTTGACAGCCTGTCTTATCCGTCTGCGGCGGCAGCCGAAACGACAGGCTTCAATAAATGGGCTCTGTTGGGCTGATGGATGGATGGAGGGCTTGGGTCACTTCTCCTTTTCTTCTTGACTCCTTTATTTCCTAAAAACAGAAAACATAAAAAAGAATATTATTCGAATATAAAATAAATCTAATTTCCTAATAATAACTAATAAAAATAAATAAAAATAATATTTAGGTTAAATTAGGGATGCCTTGTGGGGCATCTCCTAAAGTAACCACTTCATGTATTCCTGGGGCTTCAGCTCCCTGATAGTGCTTGAGGCGTTGTCCGTTGACTTTGAATTGGTGCCCGTCTTTTAATGATTAGATTGTGATGGCACCATGGGGAAAAACTTGTACCACTTGGAACGGGCCGGACCATCTAGATTTTAGCTTTCCTGGGAAGAGTTTCAACCTAGAATTAAACAACAACACAAGTTGCCCTGGGCAGAACTGTCGTGGCAGCAACTTCTTGTCATGCCACTTCTTAGTTTTCTCCTTGTATATTCTTGCATTGTCGTAGGCCATTGTTCTGATTTCTTCAATCTCGTTCAAATCTAACAGCCTTTTCTGGCCTGCCTTGTCCAAGTCCATGTTCACTGCCTTGATTGCCAGTATGCCCTGTGCTCTATCTCGACAAGCAGATGACAGGTTTTCCCATAGATCAAACGGTATGGAGACATGCCCAATAGGGTCTTAAAGGCTGTCCTATATGCCCATAACGCATCATTTAGAAGTAAAGACCAATCTTTCCTAGTTGGCTTAACCATCTTCTCAAGAATATTCTTCACTTCCCTATTGGATATCTCAGCCTGTCCATTGGTCTGTGGGTGGTATGCTGTCGCGATCCTGTGCTTGACACCATATTTCTTCAAGGTGGCAGCAATAACCCTATTATCAAAATGTCTCCCTTCATCACTGATAATCGCCTTAGGGATGCCAAATCTAGAAAAAATGTTTTTGTGTAAAAACTTTTGGACCGTCTTGGCATCATTCTTTTGAGTGGTGATAGCTTCTACCCACTTGGAGACATAGTCCACTGCTAGGAGGATGTAAAGATTCCCACATGAAGATGGAAAAGGTCCCATAAAATCGATCCCCAGACGTCGAAGATCTCGACTTCTAGAATGTTCTACAGTGGCATCTCGTTTCTCCTCGAGATGTTACCTGTCCGCTGGCACCTGTCACAGTTCTTGTAAAAGTCCTGTGCCTCTTTATACAGTGTCGGCCAGTAGAACCCTGACTGCAGCACCTTGGCAGCAGTTTTATTGCCTCCTAAGTGTCCTCCATATTGGGAAGCATGACAGTGATAGAGTATATCTTCTTGCTCTTCTTGTGGTATGCATCTCCTTATAACCTGATCTGCACACATTTTGAAAAGGAGAGGTTCGTCCCAATAATAATGCTTAACATCATTTTGGAACCTCTTCCTGGCTTGATAATTAAGATCAGAGGGAAGTACTCCGCTAACTATAAAATTAACAAAATCAGCATACCATGGAAGTTCAGAAGACTTACCTGCCGCTATGGCTGTTGCGGCAGCAATTGCGGCAGCAAAGAGCTGTTCATCTGGGAAGGTCTCCAGTATGTGTGTCTCGTCAATGGGTAGACTCTGTCCCGTCTCCAATCTTGACAAGTGATCTGCCACCTGATTTTCTGTCCCCTTTTTGTCCTTGATCTCAAGGTCGAATTCTTGTAGTAGCAAGATCCACCGTATCAATCTAGGCTTTGCATCCTTCTTTGCGAACAAATATTTAAGGGCAGAATGGTCTGTGTGCACTATTACTTTCGTCCCAAGTATGTATGAACGAAACTTGTCAATGGAGAACACCACAGCTAACATCTCCTTTTCTGTGGTGGTATAGTTCACTTGGGCGTCATTCAATGTCTTGCTGGCATAATATATGACATGAAACAGCTTGTCTCTGCGCTGCCCAAGTGCTGCCCCGACAGCATAGTCACTAGCATCACACATAATCTCGAACGGCTACGTCCAGTCTGGTGGCTGTACTATGGGGGCTGTAACTAACTTTTCCTTCAGAACCTTGAATGCTTCAGTACATTCATCATTAAAGTCAAAGGGTCGGTTCTGCTCTAAGAGATGGCATAAGGGCTTCGTGATTTTTGAGAAATTAGCAATAAATCTCCGATAAAAACCCAGCATGCCCTAGAAAACTCCTAATGCCCTTGAATGTGGTTGGCGGCGGCAGCTTCTCAATTACTTCTATTTTGGCCCTGTCGACTTCTATCCCACGGCAGCTAATCTTATGGCCGAGGACTATCCCTTCGTCCACCATAAAGTGGCATTTTTCCCAATTCAAAACAAGATTCGCTTTTTCACATCTTTCAAGTACCTTTTGAAGATTGCCAAGGCAGCTCTCAAAGTCGTCTCCAAAGACGGAAAATCATCCATGAAAATCTCTAGGAAGTCCTCTACCATATCGGAGAATATGGCCATCATGCACCTTTGGAAGGTGGCAGGTGCATTACAGAGTCCAAACGGAATCCTCCTAAACGCGTATGTTCCGTAGGGGCATGTGAAAGTCGTCTTCTCTTGATCCTCCGGTGCGATGGCAATTTGATTGTAGCCTGAGTAACCATCAAGAAAACAATAGTAAGGTTTACCCGCTAATCTATCAAGCATTTGATCAATAAAGGGTAAAGGAAAGTGGTCCTTTCGGGTAGCTTTGTTAAGCTTCCGATAGTCCATACAAACCCTCCAACCGGTCACAGTCCTGGTTGGGATTAACTCATTGTTCTCATTGGTTACCACGGTCATTCCTCCTTTCTTGGGAACACATTGCACCGGGCTTACCCATTTGCTGTCAGAGATGGCGTAAATAATACCAGCATCTAACCATTTGATTATCTCTTTACGCACTACCTCCTTCATCACATGGTTTAGCCGCCTTTGGGCATCAATAGTCGGCTTATGATCTTCCTCTAGAAGGATTTTGTGCATGCATAACGCCGGACTAATGCCTTGTATATCAGCAATCGTCCATCCAATCGCCTTCTTGTGCTGCCTTAGCATGTCGATTAGCTGTCGTTCCTGTTCCTGCGGCAGCTTAGAAGAGATGATTACGGGCAACGTGTCATTTGAACCAAGAAAAGCATATTTAAGCTGCCCTGGCAGGGGCTTCAGTTCTAAGGCAGGTGGTTCAACAATAGATGGCTTTTGGATTAAATGGTTATCCAAAGTATAATTCAAAGGTTCGAATAACTTACCTGGACGATTGCCTATCCAGTTCACCTCCTCTTGATCTTCAGTATCAGATGAATCGGATTCAGGGAAGTTGCTGTCGTCATCGCTGTCGTGACAGGCCTGTAGGTGGCTGCCGTGGCAGTGACCAAATTTAATATCGTGACAGCCCGACCTGATGCAGGGTTGATCAAGGGTAACATCAGTGATAGCCTTGCATTCATCATCCACATCAGCGTGTTTCATTGCTTGGAGAACATTCAACTTAATCTCTTGATTGTTTACTCGCATGGTGAGTTCTCCTTTCTCCACATCAATCAGTGATCTTCCCGTGGCTAAGAAGGGTCGCCCAAGGATGATTGGTGCATTTTCGTCTGCCTCACAATCTAAAACAAGAAAGTCAGCAGGAAAAATAAACTTATCCACTCTTACCAAAATATCTTCAATTTTTCCCTCTGGATGAACGTAAGAGCGGTCTGCCAGCTGCAGAGTGACTGTCGTGGGCCGCGCCTTCCCAATACCTAACTTCTGAAAACAGATTTGGGCATTAGATTAACACTAGCACCAAGATCACAAAGTGCCTTACCCACGAATTTATTTCCGATTACGCAAGGTATGATGAAGCTCCCCGGATCCTTCTTTTTCTGGGGTGGCTGCCGATGAAGAATGCTCATTCAACCTTCTGTCATCTTTACCGTTTCAAACTCCCCAAGTTTAGATTTTTTCGACATAACATCCTTGAGAAATTTAGCATAACCGGGCATCTCCCTAACGGCATCTAACAGCGGAATATTAATATGAACTTGCTTAAAAATATCATAAATCTTTTTAAGTTGAGATTCATGCTTAGCTTGCTGTATCCGTTGAGGGAAGGGTGGTGGGGGACGGTAATCAGCAATGCGTCCTTCCCACTGCATGCGAATCTGAGGACGGTATTCATCTTTTTCTCCTCTGTCGCTTCTGCTGTCGTGACAGGCTCATCAGCAGCAGTCTGTTTATCACCTGTCGGGGCAGCTTCCTCGGCAGGTTTATCCAAGGCAGGTTCCTTTACTGTTTCAGCTTCCTTTTCTGGCCCTGGTAGTTTCTTCCCACTCCTAGTAGTAATTGCCTTACATTGCTCATGTGTGGGCGGTCTAGCATTTTCAGTGTTGCTAGGGAATCCTCCATTCTGCCTTGGCTTAATGTGTTGCGACACCTGACCCATTTGTGTCTCCAGAGATTTCAAAGCAGCTTCATGATTTGTCATCCTCATCTCTGTTTTATCCATGAAATTCTCTGTTTTCTTGACAAACTGATTCATATTTTCAATATAAGTACCGGTCTGAGACATAAAAGTGGCCAGAGTCTGTTCCAATATACTACTCGTGGCAGCTGGTGGCTGCTGTTGCAGCGGCGGCGGCAGGTTCTGCGGCAGCTGCTGTCGCGTCAACAGTCTAGGACCTCCCTGATTCTGATTATGTGCTTGAGGATTCAAGGCATTATTAGGATTACTCCAGGAAAATTTGGGATCCTTCCTCCAATTGGGATTATAACTGTTGGAGTTATAATTTGGCTTGTAGTTTCCAACATATTTTCCCTCTTCTATATGTATTGGGCACTCATCCCTACTATGATTTCCCTCACAGATATCGCATACTTCCTCAACAGCAAATCCTTGTAAACTATCATCATTCAATAACCTTTTCATTGCTTTAGTAAGGAAGGCTACCTGTGATTTCATCGTGCTGTCGGCCTCATAGTCCTTGACAGCAAGTACCCGTTTACCCCCTCTTCTTGCAGTCGGAAACTGCTCCTCATTCTTGGCCAGATTTTTCAAAACTTGCAAGGCCTCTTCTGGATCCTTATCCAATAGTAACCCATTTGCTGCGGAATCAATTCGGATGCGAGTTTGTAGGTTGGCAGCATTATAGAACTTTGTAACCTGATTCCAGACGGGGAATCCTTGCATTGGGCAGTTTCGAAGAAGAGTCGTAAATCTATCCCAGGCCTCGTGCACCGGCTCGTCATCTTCCTGTTGAAAAGTAGCAATTTTGTTACGTAACCGCTCAGCTAAATGCGAAGGATTAAAACGAGATAAGAATTCACGAGTTAAATCTGCCCAAGTCATAATTGAACCCGGTGTTAGTTTATTCCACCAAGTTTTAGCTCTGTCCCTCAATGAATGAGGAAATAACCGAAGCCTCAGTATCTCCGGACTAACTCCTGGCAGTCTAAACGAACCACAGATCTCCTGGAACGTTTTGAGATGCTCTCTAGCATCCTCTGTTGCAGCACCACTAAACTGCCCGACATTGTTGATCATACTAAACATGACAGGCTTAAGCTCGAAGTTATCAACATCAATATCCGGCAGCGTGGTCTCCAGCTCTACATGATCATTCAGCATGTAGTCACGACACGACCGTCGTCCGGCTGCTGCGGGCGGATCACCGACAGGCGGCATACCATAACCAACAGGCGGATTACGGGCCATCTTCTCTAGCTGTTCCTCAAGGTATTTGTTTCTGTCTAAAAGTCGGCGAAGTTGTTTCTTGAGATTGAAGGAACGTTCAACTTCTGGATCTAATGGATACTCAGGATCTTCACCTCTTTTAGATCTGCGCATAAACCAGAAAACCTCGTGAAAAGCAAGAGTTGAAAGTACTAAAGAAAAATTAAAGAAAAATAAAAACAAAAACGAAAATAAAAATAAAAACGAAAAGTGCAATAAAAGAAAGGTGTAGTTATGTTGCCAATCCCCGGCAACGGCGCCAAAAACTTGTTGCGTGTAAAAGAGTCTATCGCAATTGGAGTGCAAGTGTACACGACGCAAGTAGTAAAGTGATACGAAGTATCGGATATCGTCTCCACAGGGATTGGGCTAATGACTTCACCTTAGTTTACTGTACGAAAGTAAAGGAAATAGTTTAGAAAGTTTGTCACGAGAATATAAAAAAAAACGTAAATAAAGGAATTGAGATATCAAGATAGAGAGAATGGGCTGGTATTGAATTGCTCAGTAGTGCAGGTATTGCAGTGCTTAGGAAATCCAGTTCTGTCGTCGCGCCCGTCGCCGACAGCACCTGTCGCGGCGGCTGTCCGTTAGCTGTCGCGGCAGCGAACACACCAACTCCGTACTCTAAGTTTGGCAAGAATCCCAGATTTGCCTTGGCCTATCCCTAGATCCAAGTCTGTCGATGATCACGTCTTTGATGATACCTCCCGGCGTGAATCGAAGGATGAACACCAATGTGTATGAATTCTTCCTTAGCCACTTAACCTCGCCCTATCCCTAGGCACGAGATGGTTCAACTATAAACTAGAGAACGCGCTCTTATCTCTTTCGTATACTTAACTCTCCCGATGCTAAGTAAATAGATAACCTCACAATGCTCTCCCGATGCTCTTGCAAGATATTAAAACCGAAATAAGAGAACTTGAAGTTTATTTTATTGAACTTGGAAAATCCTAAAACAAAACAACCCTTGCAACTACTTTACAAAACAACCCGTGGCCCTAGGGGGTTTTAGAACATGTCGACGACGGGTAAACGGTGGAGGGGTTTAGGTTGTCGGTTATGGGGTATGATGTCTCTAGGTTAAAATCTATGCCCTTATATAAGCTTTGGGCTCAAGTATTCTAAGTTAACAAGGATTACAACTTTAATGAAAAGTAAGATTCTATTAAATGCTTAATCTCTAAGGATTCCTACTTTTCATCCGCCTCCTTGTTTCATGGGAATTCCTCTCCTTGAGCTTTGGCTTGACATATCTTGTGATCCGGGGCTTGGAAAAATATTTGGCTTTCACACGACAAACGAGCAGATTTTTCTCTATCTATCGAGGTCCACTTGACTTTTCCTCTTCATAGGGCTGCTGTCACCTTGCTGTCACGACAGGTCCATGGCAGCTTCGTCCTCATTGTCTGCTTGTCCAGTTCAGCTCTTCTGCTTCTCTTCCCTACGCCTGCCTTCTTCGTCAACCATGGCAGTAACCTGCAAAATAAGCCATCTTTTAGTAGAATTCGTGCCTTTAGTGAGTTTGTGATGTTTTACTGTAAACTGACCTAAATGCAATGCAATGATGCTTGAATGCAGCAGAAATATGGGTTAAAAAGGGTGTAAATAATAGAACTTTTACACACTCAACAATTCACCTATTTCATTTTTCAAAGTACCAACACTCTTGAAAGACTTTTTGAGCTCATTGAGCTCATCTAACACCTTTTGGTGTTCAGTGTTACATTGAGAAATAAGATTATTTAAATCTATATTTTCCTTTTGAAAGTATTCAAGTTTATCTTGTAGACTTAAAATCTTTTTCTCAAATTCCAAGTTAGCTTGAGAAATTAAATCATTTTTAGCATTCAAATCTGAAATGACTTTTTTTTTATTTTTCAAAACAGACTCCTTATACTTCTTAACTAACTCATCATACACCTCTTGTAACTCATCATACGCTTCATGCAATTCATCATAGGTAAAATCAAAAGTAGATGAGTTAGATGTTACCTTAGAATCCTCCTCAATAGTCATGAGGCAAAGGTTGACCACTTCTTGTTCCTCATCCTCGGATGATTCCTCATCAGTCCAAGTAGCAAGCTTGGTTTTGAGCTTCTTCTTCTCAAAGCCCTTCTTCTTGAGTTGAGGACACTCGGAACGAATATGACCCGGTTTCTTGCACTCATAGCATATGATCAGATCCTTTTCTTCTTCTTTGTTATTGGTCTTGAAGTTCATCTTTCTTTGAAACTTTCTACCTCGGTTGGACCTCATAAACCGTGAGAACCTCTTGGCTATCATAGTCAATTCTTCAAGATCTTCCTCCTCACTAGAAGTGCTATCCTCATGTAGAGAAGCTTTGAGAGCCACTCCTAGTTTCTTCTTCTTGTCTACCTCAAGCTTCTCCACTCTTCTTTCTTCTTTTCATCTTCTCTTCCTTGGTTCACGATTTCATGAGTTAGGAGAGAACAAACTAGCTCATCAAGCTTTAGTTTCTTCAAGTTTTTTGCCTCGATGATAGCGTTTCTTTTCCCATCCCAAGACTTGAGAGGAGAGTATAGAAGCTTCCGGACTAGCTTGTCCTCCGAGATGATCTTTTCAAAACCTTTTAGCCCATTGACAATGGTTGAAAAACGATCAAAAATCTTCGATACGATTTCGTCGAGCTCCATCTTGAAATTCTCATAGCTAAGATTGAGAATTCCAATCTTTGTTTTCTTCACATCGCTTGTCCCTTCATAGGTTGTCTCAAGTGTATCCCACACTTCTTTAGCACTTTCAATGGAAGAAATTTTGGAGTAGATAACCGGTCTAAAAGCAAAAAATAGCATGTGAAGAGCCTTGTCGTTGATTTGAAGCTTTCTTTCGATCGTCTTCACTCATTTCTCCTTTTCTTTTTGGCACAAGTCTCCCTTCATCGTCTCCATTCATCAGAATGATGGGACCATTCTCTATAGCATCCCAAGCAAGGTAATCACTTGACTTTATGAAGAGACGCATCCAGTTCTTCCAAAAAGGATATTTGTTACCGTTGAAGAAAGGCGGTTTGGTGATCGATTGAGATTCGTACATGTTAGAGCCGGAGGTAGATGCCATGGCTTGCTTTGTTGATAATCACACTCTTCCTATAATCTCCTCTTTCGGTTGTTAATCATTCAAACAGGTAGACTCTGATACCAATTGTTGAATGGATCAAATGATTATCAAAGCTAAGAGGGGGTGAATTGGGTTTTTAAAATTTTAGAAGTGAAGTGGAATGAATAAAAATGAAGAACAAGGCAATTATAGTGGTTCAAGTTCCAAATGAACTCTACATCCACTACCTTAGCTCCCACTAAGGATTTTCTAACAACTCCACTAGTTGGTCTTCCCCTTTTCTATGCTTAGGAGGAAACCTTTATATAACCGGTCAATTTTCTACCCAAAATTGACCAAACCCTCACTTGGTTACAAAGAAGAATTTGAAGGTAATAAGAATATCTCTCAATACAAATTTGCCCCTTTGAATACAAGCACTCAACCCAAATTGAAATACAAGATAAGAATTACACTCAATACAATTTTGGATTTTTACAAGAATGAGAATTTAGGCACTTGAGCTTCGATTTTGTGTATGGATGTTTCTCTAGGATTCGATAGTTGTTGATGGTCTTCAATAGACTTGTTTTTATACTTTCTCCATTAATTCTAGCCGTTTGGGTGGTTAGGAATTGATTATAGCCGTTGGAACCCTCTCTTTCCACCATAAATACACTTCTGCAGCCTACCGTATCGGTACTCGAGGAAGCGTATCGATATTTGTCTCAAAAAAAGAAAGAGTTGTTGCACAAATATAAGAGAGGCGTATCGATACGCGTTCAGGCTTATCGGTACGGGTTAGGGAACCGTCCCGATACGAGTAAGACCGTATCGATGCAATTTTTCCATCATAGCTCACTGGAGGAATTCGTATCGATACGAGTTATAACGTATCGATACTCATTAACTACCATTTTAAAATTTGGTTACCTACCAACTGACAAGGCGACGGTCGAAATATTTAAAGCTCTGAATTTTTAAAACATATTAAACTGTATCGATACGGGTGAAACCGTATCGGTACTCGATTCAAACTCCTTGGGATTTTATAGAGAGAGCGTATCGATACAGATGGAATCTGTTTCGATACGGTAAGGAGCGTATCGAAACGTTTTTCTCCAGTAGCCAAGTTTGTAAAAAAGGTATCGATACGGTGAGAAGCGTATCGATACGCATAGACGTTTTTGAGCAATTTGGCCTTGGAACGTTTAGAAAATATTTTGGAGTTTGAGTTTTTCAAACTAGAGCAAAGCCTTGTTGAATTGAAACCTTTTGAGGGACTTAAAAACCCATTTCAAGTTTTACAATTTGGTCCTTAAAATACTTTGTTATATCAAAATCAAACATAGGTTTTACAAGTTTAAAATTGTCTTCGCTAAAAAAATTGTAACACCCGGGTTAAGGGGTTAGGTGAAAATAATATTTTAATATTATTTGAGCTCGGGTTGGTTTATGAAATAATCCTTTTAAGATATTGGGTTACAAAATTTACCTTTTAAAATGGGACCAAAATGTTTTAGACTCAAAGTTGAAGAGCTAATTTAAAAACAAGGAAAGCTATTCATTAATGGCCTTTTGGGTAATTTACCCCACTTCAAATTTAAATCCCCTTTTCCCTATCACACTTCCATTATTCACCTTCTTCATCAGATTTTTCCAACGTGAAATAGAGTTCTCTACCCAAATCTACTATTCCATCTTATTCCTCATCCATTTCAACTCCAAATCGAAAGGTAAGGATGTTTTTGACTTCTCCTCATCTTTCCCTCTTTAAAAGAACCATTTATTTTCATTTTCATCGAATATTTGAAAATGGGGTTTTCTAAGAATTTGATTAAAGATGGTGCCTTTGTGTAGCTAAACCTAATATTTTGATTTATTATGGTTAGTTATGGAATATATGAGCCAAGGGATGCTACATATGTAAATTTTAAATGATTTTAATCAATTTTCGGAATTGGGTTTTGAGAGGGTTTTTGGAGGTTTTAAAGTGGGTTTTGGGGTTGTTTAAGGTTGGTTCTTGGGGGCTGTAGGTAGTATGACATATGAGGATCATTTTGGGTGTAATTGAGGCTTGTTTGGGTGCTTGAAATGGAAGATTTCAGTGGGTTAAGTGGGCTACTCGAAAATTCTGTTTTTGGACTTGTTTGGGGGTGTTGAATGCTTGTTAATGTTAATCCGGGTTGTTTCCGATGATGTGTTATTGATTTGGACGTTTTGTTTGTGTTTGAGATGATTAGAATCGAGTTTGGGCATCGGTGGAACATCGGAAGTGAATCCGGGAAGTTGAAGGTTGTGCTTGCTTGGTCTTTTGGCTTGGGAGCTTAGGTGAGTGGTTAATTGTTTTAAGCGGTTTTAAATTGGTTGGTTCGAGTGTATGGACTAGGTTGGGCTTGGTAGACCCACCTAGAGTTAGGATTAGGGTTGTAACCTAATCCTAAACTTGATCTAGAGCCTTTGGTTGAACTCGTTATATGGTTGTGTATGTCTCGTATAAATTGTGGTATGAATGTCTATGTATATTGCTTTATACATGTGAAATGAGATTGGACTTATGATGCTTGAGACATGCATAATGATGGTTGTTGGTGAATATGTGCTAAGCACAAGGTTAATGAAATGAGTAATGTGAAGTGAGTAAATATTGGCACTAGTAAACTTGGATACAAATGATCGATCATTAGGATGTTAGTGTGTACACATGAGTCTAAAGTCGCGCGTGGCCTTGGTGGCGTTGAGTCACCAAGGAGGAGTACGGGTTCGCCCGGAATTGTATTTAAATATAGTCGGTGATGAGTGGAATCCCATCGACGGGGCGTGAGGATGAGTGGAATCCCCTCCGCGAGACCGGTGATGAGTGGAATCCCACCGTGAGGTAATGTGGTTGTTGGATATGAGTTTCCAACATGTCTATCCGCGTATTCGGGTCTTGACTAGGTGCCAATGTTCTTTGATGTGTATATCATTGTGTTGAGGTTTATGGTACTTATTGGAATACTTGGTTGTGATTACATGTATCTTGGAAATTGAGCTTATGATCATGGCTTTATTATTGTCTTTTGCTCATGTAATTATCTTGTGGACCTTTGGTATGATTGAGATACTTTGGCTAGATCGTGCTCGGACCCTGCAATGTTGAGGTTTGTTTTTAGAGTGTTGGGTTGTGTGGAGCTCGATTCGATCAACCAATTTAGCTCACCAAGTGGTGGAGAGGTGGGTATTTGGGTGGAAGGGTTGTGGAAGCTAGAAAGATTAAAGACACAATGATTTATAGTGGTTCGGCCTTCTAACAAGCACCTACATCCACTACCTTAGCTTCCCACTAAGGATTTCACAATCAATCCACTAATTGATTCGTCCCCTTTTCTAGGATTAGGAGGAAACCCTTACAACCGATCAAGCTTCTACCCAAAGCCTTGATCAAAACCCTCTTTACAAAGAGATAAATAAAAGCAAACTTAAACCCTCTAATAGGTGTTTGTTTGCACAATGAAGCACTCACCCAAAACCTAAAACACTTGAGCAAATTTGACAATTTTGGCTCACTAGTGTTTGTCTATACAAGAAATGACACTTTAAGCACTAAGACAATTTCTTGATCATTTGTTGATTGACAATTGAAGCATTAGTCTTCTCTTGATGCTTGGAGGTCCCTTTTATACTCCCAATTGAGTTTATAGCCGTTTAGGACCGTTGGGGTTGAAATAGAGTCGTTGGAGCCTTTAATTCCCTCCATAAATGCAGTTCTGCAGCTCCCCGTTTCGAAACGCTCGAAGCCGTTTCGAAACACCCTCAATATAGAAAGAGCCGTTGCAGTCTGTCAGGGTACCCGTTTCGGAACACCCCTTGCCGTTTCGGAACGCGTATCGGAACGCCCTTAGCCCGTATCGAAATGACCTGCATTTAAAAGTTAGTTGGGAAAGAGCCGTTGGGGTTTATGACCGTTGTGGTCAGTGCCACGTGGGCGTATCGAAACGGCCTAGCCTGTTTCGAAACGCTGGCCCCGTTTCGATACGAGTATCGAAACGTTTTGGCCACTAGAGGCACCTGTTTCGAAACGCCCTAAGGTGTTTCGAAACACTTGGTCAGTTTTGTGAAAATTGGCCTTTGAAAACATGAAAAACCTTTATGAAAAATTCCTTAAATATTATTTCAAGTTGTTTGGACTTTGGAAATGTTTTAAATACTTTTTAAATCAGTCCAAAACATTTTTCAATTATTATATCAAAACATTAGTTCTACATAGAGCTTACCCTCACTAAGCATCATTGCTTACGCTCTCTTTGTTCAACATTGCAGATCCTTAGTTCGTGGGTTGCTCGGGCAAGTGGAGGGCCTCCAAGTGTGGTTTGGCTTGAGTTCCTCAAGTATGGATTTTAATGTTAGACATGTAATAGTTTGAGCAATGGGACGTGTAATGTTTGTTGGTTGTTGTTGGTTGCTAGGAGCATGTTTTGACTCCTTAGTATCTTGCTTTTGCATGGTTGTGTTGCCATGTTGAATGTTAACTCATGCCTAATTGCTTACTTGAATGTTAGCCTTATGCCTTAGGAGCTTATATATGTGTTTGAATGATGTTTGAACGAATGCATGTTGTGGGATGTTGTCTTAGTATTAGACATGTCTAAACCTGGTAAAAGCATGATAGTATTGTTGGTATACCTTGGGTTAAATTGTTTTGCTGTTGGATGGTGTTTTGGTGGTGTTTTGGGGCACCCTTGTGCCTCAAAACAGCCCAGACGAGTCTGCAGACAGGGGGTGTTTCGGAACGGTTCCCCCTGTTCCGGAATGGTCCCTGTGTAAATGGCCTGCCGTTTCGAAACGGATGAGGGTCGTTTCGGAACATTTTCGCTACTGGAATTTTGAGAAATTGGCGAGATGAAGCCGTTCCGAAACGGGCCTCTGAGGTTCCGAAACGGTCAAATCTCGTTGACCACGAGATATTGACCGTCAAGGTCGTTCCGATACGGGTCTCCCCTGTTTCGGAACGGTCACCTTATGGTTGACCCTTGCCTGTTGACTAAGCCAAGGCGTTTCGGAACACCCTATGGGCGTTTCGAAACGGCCTGTTGCAGAATATTAAAATGAGTTGTCTAATTGTTGAGTTGGTCGATGTTTGATGATATGATTGTCTCCTTCGCTGCTGTGCCACACTTAGGTCTTAATTATGCATGTAGACAAGATAAGATAACAAGAAATTTTTGGGTCGTTAACCGAGAGGAAATCTTAACGGATTTCACTTCGGTTTTCCCCGTGTGGCCCACTCGGACCGGTCATCCGACCAGACCGGGACGAGGGGGTTACACTTGTTGGTATCAGAGCCTAAGGTTATCGAGACCTTGGGCAGGTAAGTGAGGTAAATTTAAGTTTTTTTTAAATTGAATTGCACGGTGTTTGCTTGTTTTGCAAGAATGATTGCTTGAGTGACAAGTATGTTGATTGTTCTATTTTAAAGCATGTGTGTGTGGGTCCCATTACTACTATTACATTGAAAAAAATGATTTTTAGGTGAGAGAACATACTTGGACACTTGGAAGCCTTGCCTTGCTAACCCAACTTGTGTGTTTTGTTGTTGTGGTTGTAGTTAATATCTGTGAGAGCAATGTCTAGACCGAGAGGTAGACCGAGGTTGGTTCGTCAGGAACCACGAGTTGCGGCTCCTGTTGAGCCGGTAGTTGGTGCGGGGGCTCACATAGAAGGACCGGTGGCCGCGGGAGCTGGCGCTCCTCCACCACCACCACCTCCTCCACCGGGAGTTGGGGGCGAGGATGGAGCCGGAGGAAATGGACCCCAAGGTGGCCAAGGTGGCCAAGGTCCAGCTGGAATTGACATGACTCCGCTAGTGCAAGCAATAGCGGGAGCGTTCCAGGCCGCAGTTGCGGGAGCTCAGGCTGCAGCTCAGCCTAGGTGTGATGATGCTAGTTTACCTTTGGAGAGGCTCCGTAGCTTAGGGGCCGAGGAGTTTAGAGGATCTACTCTGGAGAGGTCGGAGTTATGGTTGGAGAAGACAGTTCGTATCTTGGCTCAGATGGGTTGTGCGGGCGCACGTAGATTGGGTTGTGTGATCTCACTGCTTCAGGGTGATGCCTACACCTGGTGGGTCACCATCACTACCGGGGTTCCAGAGACAGAAATTGATTGGGAGTTCTTTGAGTCTGCCTTCCGGAAGAGGTACTTAGGACCGAGGTACTTGGATGAGAAGAAGCGAGAGTTTATGGCTCTTACTCAGGGAGATGCTTCTGTGACTGATTATGAGATCCGCTTTGTTCGCTTGAGTCAGTATGCCCCAGAGTTGGTTCCTACTGAAGTGGAACGCTGTAATCGATTCCGATACGGATTGAATGAAGAGGTTAAGAGGTACACGTTGGCTTCTGACTACTCAGACTTTGATGTGTTGGTCGCGAGGGCCAAGGATTTGGAGCATAGTTTGGGTTCAGCCAAACGAGCTGGTGGTTCTAGTTCTGGAAAGAGGCATAACCACTTTGATGGTAGAGATTCTAAGAGGCACAGAGGTGGCGGACACCAGTTTGATCAGAGACGTGGCGGTGGCCACCATGGTAGGGGCCATCAGGGCCATAGAGGATGAGGGCGCTTGCCCGAGTGTGCACAGTGTGGGAGACAGCACACTGGAGAGTGCTGGGGTAACTTCCATGCTTGTTGGAACTGTGGTTCGAGGGACCACTTTAGGAGGGGCTGTCCGCGTCAGGCAGCTCAGGCACCGAATATTGCTCAGGCTCCTGCGAGGGGTAATGATTTTCAGAGAGGCCGTGGGCGCGGTCGTGGCTACTTCCAGCCGAGGGCTGATGCACCTAGGGTAGATGCTCAGAGGAACCTTGCACATGTTGTGGCTGTGCAGCCAGAGGCGGGAGGACCAGCGAGGGTCTATGCTCAGAGAGAGGCCGGGAACGACACCGATGTGATAGCAGGTAATTTCGAGTTACAGTCTATGTCCTTGTTTTCTTTGGTTGATTCGGGTTCTACGCATTCCTACATTTTGAGTAAGCATGCACAGAAGTTAGATATTCCTGTTGAGATCTTAGATGTAGGTATGCATGTTACTAGTTCTTTTGGTGAGACGGTTGTGGTTAGACGTATGTATAGGAGGTGTCCACTAAAGATTCAGGGTCATGTGTTCTCAGTTGATATGATGGAACTTCCCTTCTATGGTTTTGATATTATTTTGGGTATGGACTGGTTGGTTGAGCATCGGGCTAGCGTGGATTTTGAGACAAAGAGAATTTCCTTGAAACTTTCTGATGACTACGAGGTAGTGGTAGTGGGCGAGAACATTAAGTTCTTGTCTAATGTGGTGTCAGCTTTAGAGGCTCATAGGTTGATGGACTCTGGATGTGGGGCCTATTTAGCTTATGTTATGAATCCGGACATGAGTGAAGCTAGACCGAAAGATATCAGAACAGTGTGTGACTTTCCAGATGTGTTTCCTGAAGAGTTACCGGGTTTGCCTCCTGACAGAGATGTTGAGTTTGTGATTGAGACAGTTTCGGGATCTAATCCAGTTTCGATAGCTCCGTATCGTATGGCTCCGAAAGAGTTGAAAGAATTGAAGAGTCGGTTGCAAGAATTATTAGACTGTGGTTTCATTAGGCCTAGTAGTTCTCCGTGGGGTGCTCCAGTATTGTTTGTGAAAAAGAAAGATGGTAGCGTGCGCATGTGTATTGACTATAGACAGCTGAATCAGTTGACGGTGAAGAACAAGTATCCGTTGCCTCGTATAGATGATTTGTTTGATCAGTTGAGGGGTGCTTCAGTGTTCTCGAAGATAGATTTGAGATCCGGATACTATCAGTTGAAGGTGAAAGAGTGTGATGTTCTGAAGACAGCTTTTAGGACTAAATATGGTCACTATGAGTTTCTTGTGATGCCATTTGGGCTCACGAATGCACCAGCAGCATTCATGGACATGATGAACAGAATTTTTAGAGACTATCTAGACCGGTTTGTGGTTGTCTTCATTGATGATATACTTGTGTACTCGAAGACAGAAGAAGAGCGTGATGAGCACTTGAGATTTGTTTTACAGAGACTGTTGAGCAATCAGTTGTATGCGAAGCTTAGTAAGTGTGAGTTCTGGATTCGAGAGGTTGTGTTTCTTGGCCATGTTGTTTCGGCCGAAGGCATACGAGTTGATCCATCGAAGATTGAGGCTATTGTTGAGTGGAAACAACCTAAGTCCGTGACCGAGATTAGGAGTTTCCTAGGATTAGCCGGTTATTATAGGAGGTTTGTTGATGGCTTCTCTAGAGTAGCTGCTCCCTTGACTAAGTTGTTGCAAAAGGGAGTCAAGTTTGAATGGTCAGATGCAAGACAAAAGGCCTTTGAGAAATTGAAAGAAGCTTTGACAAATGCTCCAGTGTTAGTGCAGCCTGTTTCAGGTAAGGAGTTTGTGATTTACAGTGATGCTTCCTACGTAGGCTTAGGATGTGTTTTGATTCAAGATAGGAGAGTTGTTGCTTATGCTTCTAGACAGTTGAAGATTCATGAGAAGAACTATCCTACTCATGACATAGAGCTAGCCGCAGTTGTATTTGCATTGAAAATTTGGCGTCACTATTTGTATGGTGAGAAGTGTATAGTTTACACCGATCACAAGAGCTTGAAGTACTTGATGACACAGAAAGAGTTGAACTTGAGACAGAGGAGATGGCTAGAGTTGTTAAAAGATTACGATTTGACTATTGAGTACCATCCGGGAAAAGCAAACGTAGTAGCCGATGCTTTGAGTAGAAAAGTGGCTGTTGAGCTGAGAGCTATGTTTGCTAGATTGAGTGTGTCCGATGATGGTGGCTTGATCACCGAGTTGCAAGTGAAGCCTTCTTTGATTCAGTTGGTTAGAGAGAAGCAGTTGCAAGATGCGAGCCTAGTTCCTCATGTTCAAGACATAGCCGAAGGAAGACCGACTGAGTATAGTTTCAGTGGTGAGAGCTTGTTGTGCTTTAGGGATAGAATTGTGGTACCGGAAGATGTTGAGCTGAGATGTCAGATTTTGAGCGAAGCGCATTCGAGTCCCTTTTCTATGCATCCGGGTAGTACCAAGATGTACCGAGATCTGAAGAATGATTACTACTGGGTTGGTTTGAAGAGAGATGTAGCCGAGTATGTGAGCCGTTGTATGGTTTGTCAGAGAGTGAAGGCAGAACATCAAGTTCCTTCAGGTTTGCTACAGCCTTTGAAGATTCCGGAATGGAAGTGGGAGAGAATCACCATGGATTTTGTATCGGGGTTGCCTTTGTCTCCTTCAAAGAAGAATTCAGTTTGGGTGATTGTTGATAGGTTCACTAAGTGTGCTCACTTCTTAGCAGTGAACACTACGGATTCCTTAGACAAGTTGGCAAGCTTGTACATTCGTGAGATTGTGAGACTTCATGGAGTTCCGAAGTCTATAGTTTCAGATAGGGATCCCAGATTTACTTCGAGGTTCTTGAGTTGTTTGCATAGTGCCTTGGGTAGTCGTTTGCATTTCAGCACATCTTATCATCCGCAGTCCGATGGGCAGTCAGAGCGAGTGATACAGATTCTAGAGGATATGCTTCGTTGTTGTGTGATCGATTTTCAGGGTTCTTGGGAGAAGCACTTACCGTTGGTTGAGTTTGCTTACAACAACAGTTATCAGTCTAGTATTCAGATGGCACCTTATGAGGCTTTGTATGGTAGACGGTGTAGGACTCCGATTTGTTGGGATGAGACAGGTCAGAGGTTACTACCTATGCCAGACTTGCTTAAGGGAACCACAGAAAAGGTGAAGTTGATTTGTGACCGTTTGAAAGCGGCTTTGGATCGTCAGAAGTCTTATGCAGATTTGAAGAGGAAAGAGATTGAGTACTCGGTGGGTGAGAAAGTGTTTCTGAAAGTATCTCCGTGGAAGAAGGTAATGAGATTTGGCCGGAAGGGCAAGTTGAGTCCGAGGTTCATTGGTCCGTATGAGATAGTTGAGCGGATTGGGCCCGTAGCTTATCGTTTGAGGTTACCTTCTAAGTTAGAGAAGATCCATGATGTCTTTCATGTGTCTATGCTTAGGAGGTATAGATCAGATCCTTCTCATGTGATGCCCGTTGAGGAGATAGAGTTAAATCCGGATTTGTCTTATAATGAAGAACCCGTTGAGATACTTGCTTCTGATAGCAAGGTATTGCGTGGCAAGACCATAGAGTTGGTCAAGGTGTTGTGGAGGCATAGAGGTGTGGAAGAGGCCACGTGGGAGAGGAAAGCGGATATGGTTGAGCAGTTTCCGTATCTGTTTCCACTAGGTAATTTCGGGGACGAAATTCCTTAAGTGGGGGAGAGTTGTAACACCCGGGTTTAGGGGTTAGGTGAAAATAATATTTTAATATTATTTGGGCTCGGGTTGGTTTATGAAATAATCCTTTTAAGATATTGGGTTACAAAATTTACCTTTTAAAATGGGACCAAAATGTTTTAGACTCAAAGTTGAAGAACTAATTTAAAAACAAGGAAAGCTATTCATTAATGGCCTTTTGGGTAATTTACCCCACTTCAAATTTAAATCCCCTTTTCCCTATCACACTTCCACTATTCACCTTCTTCATCAGATTTTTCCAACGTGAAATAGAGTTCTCTACCCAAATCCACTATTCCATCTTATTCCTCATCCATTTCAACTCCAAATCGAAAGGTAAGGATGTTTTTGACTTCTCCTCATCTTCCCCTCTTTAAAAGTACCATTTATTTTCATTTTCATCGAATATTTGAAAATGGGGTTTTCTAAGAATTTGATTAAAGATGGTGCCTTTGTGTAGCTAAACCTAATATTTTGATTTATTATGGTTAGTTATGGAATATAGGAGCCAATGGATGCTACATATGTAAATTTTAAATGATTTTAATCAATTTTCGGAATTGGGTTTTGAGAGGGTTTTTGGAGGGTTTTAAAGTGGGTTTTGGGGTTGTTTAAGGTTGGTTCTTGGGGGCTGTAGGTAGTATGAAATATGAGGATCATTTTGGGTGTAATTGAGGCTTGTTTGGGTGCTTGAAATGGAAGATTTCAGTGGGTTAAGTGGGCTACTCGAAAATTCTGTTTTTGGACTTGTTTGGGGGTGTTGAATGCTTGTTAATGTTAATCCGGGTTGTTTCCGATGATGTGTTATTGATTCGGACGTTTTGTTTGTGTTTGAGATGATTAGAATCGAGTTTGGGCATCGGTGGAACATCGGAAGTGAATCCGGGAAGTTGAAGGTTGTGCTTGCTTGGTCTTTTGGCTTGGGAGCTTAGGTGAGTGGTTAATTGTTTTAAGCGGTTTTAAATTGGTTGGTTCGAGTGTATGGACTAGGTTGGGCTTGGTAGACCCACCTAGAGTTAGGATTAGGGTGGTAACCTAATCCTAAACTTGATCTAGAGCCTTTGGTTGAACTCGTTATATGGTTGTGTATGTCTCGTATAAATTGTGGTATGAATGTCTATGTATATTGCTTTATACATGTGAAATGAGATTGGACTTATGATGCTTGAGACATGCATAATGATGGTTGTTGGTGAATATGTGCTAAGCACAAGGTTAATGAAATGAGTAATGTGAAGTGAGTAAATATTGGCACTAGTAAACTTGGATACAAATGATCGATCATTAGGATGTTAGTGTGTACACATGAGTCTAAAGTCGCGCGTGGCCTTGGTGGCGTTGAGTCACCAAGGAGGAGTACGGGTTTGCCCGGAATTGTATTTAAATATAGTCGGTGATGAGTGGAATCCCATCGACGGGGCGTGAGGATGAGTGGAATCCCCTCCGCGAGACCGGTGATGAGTGGAATCCCACCGTGAGGTAATGTGGTTGTTGGATATGAGTTTCCAACATGTCTATCCGCGTATTCGGGTCTTGACTAGGTGCCAATGTTCTTTGATGTGTATATCATTGTGTTGAGGTTTATGGTACTTATTGGAATACTTGGTTGTGATTACATGTATCTTGGAAATTGAGCTTATGATCATGGCTTTATTATTGTCTTTTGCTCATGTAATTATCTTGTGGACCTTTGGTATGATTGAGATACTTTGGCTAGATCGTGCTCGGACCCTGCAATGTTGAGGTTTGTTTTTAGAGCTTACCCTCACTAAGCATCATTGCTTACGCTCTCTTTGTTCAACATTGCAGATCCTTAGTTCGTGGGTTGCTCGGGCAAGTGGAGGGCCTCCAAGTGTGGTTTGGCTTGAGTTCCTCAAGTATGGATTTTAATGTTAGACATGTAATAGTTTGAGCAATGGGACGTGTAATGTTTGTTGGTTGTTGTTGGTTGCTAGGAGCATGTTTTGACTCCTTAGTATCTTGCTTTTGCATGGTTGTGTTGCCATGTTGAATGTTAACTCATGCCTAATTGCTTACTTGAATGTTAGCCTTATGCCTTAGGAGCTTATATATGTGTTTGAATGATGTTTGAACGAATGCATGTTGTGGGATGTTGTCTTAGTATTAGACATGTCTAAACCTGGTAAAAGCATGATAGTATTGTTGGTATACCTTGGGTTAAATTGTTTTGTTGTTGGATGGTGTTTTGGTGGTGTTTTGGGGCACCCTTGTGCCTCAAAACAGCCCAGACGAGTCTACAGACAGGGGGTGTTTCGGAACGGTTCCCCATGTTCCGGAACGGTCCATGTGTAAATGGCCTGTCGTTTCGAAACGGATGAGGGTCGTTTCGGAACATTTTCGCTACTGGAATTTTGAGAAATTGGCGAGATGAAGCCGTTCCGAAACGGGCCTCTGAGGTTCCGAAACGGTCAAATCTCGTTGACCACGAGATATTGACCGTCAAGGTCGTTCCGATACGGGTCTCCCCTGTTTCGGAACGGTCACCTTATGGTTGACCCTGGCCTGTTGACTAAGCCAAGGCGTTTCGGAACACCCTATGGGCGTTCCGAAACGGCCTATTGCAGAATATTAAAATGAGTTGTCTAATTGTTGAGTTGGTCGATGTTTGATGATATGATTGTCTCCTTCGCTGCTGTGCCACACTTAGGTCTTAATTATGCATGTAGACAAGATAAGATAACAAGAAATTTTTGGGTCGTTAACCGAGGGAAAATCTTAACAGATTTCGCTTCGGTTTTCCCCGTGTGGCCCACTCGGACCGGTCATCCGACCAGACCGGGACGAGGGGTTACAAAAATGGTAGATTCAAATCGAGGTTAAAGTCAAATTTTTTCGTCTTGTTTGGTACAGCGGATCTAAAAGAGAAGTATTGTATTATTGTATTAAATAACAGTTGTGTATTAAAAATATGGTTGTTACTAGATAAAAGTAGGGGTGTTCAATCGGTCGGTTTGATTAACCAACCGAACCAAAATACCTAAAATTCATTAACCGTTTTTTTCTTTTTAATCATTAACCAAACCAAAAAAGTTCCTTTACTTCAGTCGGTTTTTAAATTAACCAAAATTTGTTATAAAATTTTGGTTAAATTACACAATGCTAAAATAATTTTTTAGTCCCTGAACTTTTAGAAGTTAAAAAACAATCATTAAACTTATCAAATTATTACAAAATGGTCATTGACTCATTACCCGTTATAAATTATTGATAAATTTTGAAACATTTAATGACCATTTTGTAATAATTTAATAAATTTAATGATCATTTTGTGTTAGTTTGATAAATTTTAATGACTATTTTATAATATATAAAAAAATTAATAATCAATTTATAACTTTTAAAAGTTTAGTGACCAAAAATAAATATATGTGATATATATAATATATAATAGTCTCGGTTGATTCGATTAATTGACTGATTTTGATCTGAATTAACCGATAAACGAAATTTGAAGAAAAAATCTTAACCGTTAACTAATTACACTCAAAATTAACCGATCTATTGATCGAAAAAATTCTATTTAGTCGGTTAATTCGGTTAAAACTTAAAATTGAAGTATAAACCCCCTAGATCAAAGTGTTTGGTTGTTAAAAGTTGTGATAAAGTTAAAAGACAAGTGTTATCTATGAATGTACCCGTTGACCCTTAAAACTCTACCATCATATTTTTCTTCTTGTTTTGACATGGATTATTATATTACTTTTTAAAACATACGATGTAAATAAATAAAAAAATAGTGGGCGTATTGACAATGATAATAATACGTGAAAATAGTGAATGTATTTACAATAATGTAAATACGTAAATAAGTAGCGAATGTATTTACAATGATGTTAATCAGTTAATGCGTGAAAAATAATTAAGGTATTTACATCATTATAAATACGTGAAAAAAATAATAAACGTATTTAAAACGATATAAATATATAAAAAATAGTGAATATATTTACAACAATATAAATACATAAAAAGTATTGAACACAATTATATAAATACGTGAAAAAACAATGAACATATTTTCAACGATGTAAATACGTGTAAAAATAAAAAATGTATCTATAAGTTATAACGAGTAAATATGTGAAAAAATAATTAATATATTCATCAGAAAAATTAGTATAAAAGTGAGGCGTTAAATAAACAACACAGTGTGCGGCAATGATAAATATCATCCAAACATTTTTTTTATCCAAAAATATCATCCAAACTTATTAAATAATAAGAAATACATTAAATATCATCTTGGAATGATTTCTCATCACTCCAAGTAACAAGCTTGGCTTTGAGCTTCTTCTTCTTCTCAAAGCTCTTCTTCTTGAGTTGAGGACACTCAGAACGAATATGACTCGGTTTTTTGCACTCATAGCATATGATCGGATCCTTTTCTTCTTCTTTGTTCTTGGTCTTGAAGTTCATCTTTCTTTGAAACTTTCTACCTCGGTTGGACCTCATAAACCGTGAGAATCTCTTGGCTATCATAGCCAATTCTTCAAGATCTTCCTCCTCACTAAAAGTGCAATCCTCATGTAGAGAAGCTTTGAGAGCCACTCCTAGTTTCTTCTTCTTGTCTACCTCAAGCTTCTCCACTCTTCTTTCTTCTTTCTTCTTTTCATCTTCTCTTCCTTGCTTCATGATTTCATGAGTTAGGAAAGAACCAACTAGCTCATCAAGCTTTAGTGTCTTCAAGTTTTTTGTCTCGATGATAGCGGTTCTTTTCCCATCCCAAGACTCGAGAAGAGAGTATAGTAGCTTCCGGACTAGCTTGTCATCTGGGATACTCTCTCCAAAATCTTTTAGCCCATTGACAATGGTTGAAAAACGATAAAAAAAAATTCGATACGGTTTCGTCAGGATTCATCTTGAAATTCTCATAGCTAAGATTGAGAATTCCAATCTTTGTTTTCTTCACATCGCTTGTCCCTTCATAGGTTGTCTCAAGTGTATCTCGCACTTCTTTAGCACTTTCGATGGAAGAAACTTTGGAGTAGATATCCGGTCTAAAAGCAAAAAAATAGCATGTGAAGAGCCTTGCCGTTAATTTGAAGCTTTCTTTCGATCATCTTCACTCATTTCTCCTTTTCTTTTCGGCACAAGTCTCCCTTCATCAAAATAATGAGACCATCTTCTTAAGCATCTCAAACAAGGTAATCATTTGACTTTATGAAGAGACGCATCCGATTCTTTTAAAAAGGATAGTTGTTACCGTTGAAGAAAGGTGGTTTAGTGATCGATTGAGACTCGTATATGTTAGAGCCGGAGGTAGATGTCATGGCTTGATTTGTTGATGATCACACTCTTCCTAGAATCTTCTCTTTCAGTTGTTAATCCTTCAAAGAGGTAGGCTTTGATACCAATTGTTGAGTGAATCAAATGATTATCAAAGTCAAGAGGGGGTGAATTGAGTTTTTAAAATTTTGGAAGTGAAGTGGAATGAATAAAAATGATGAACAAGACAATTATAGTGGTTCAAGTTCCAAATGAACTCTACATCCATGACCTTAGCTCCCACTAAGGATTTTCCAACAACTCCACTAATTAATCTTCCCCTTTTCTAGGCTTAGGAGGAAACCTTTATAAAAACCGGTCAATTTTCTACCCAAAATTGACCAAACCCTCACTTGCTTACAAAGAAGAATTTGAAGGCAATAAGAATATCTCTCAATACAAATTTGCCCCTTTGAATACAATCACTCAACCCAAATTGAAATACAAGATAAGAATTACACTCAATACAATTTGGGTTTTTTACAAGAATGAGAATTTAGGCACTTGAGCTTGGATTTTGTGTATGGGTGTTTCTCTAGGATTCAATAGTTGTTGCGGTCTTCAATAGACTTGTAACGCCCCGGTTTTGGGCTCAGAAGTTTTGGGTGTTGACCGGTTCGGTCAAAGTGCTGATCGAATATATAAGAGTGAATTTAGGAAAGCCTAGTTCGGGTTGCATTAAAAATATGGAAAAATGTTCTAAAATCATCTTTTAATATAAATAAGTGAACTGTGAAATCAATTTTGGAAAATGAAGTTCGGAAGGTTGACATTTTGGCTAGTGACCAAAATGTAATTTTTGAAAGTTGCGGGACAGTTTTATAAAGGATTGAAACTTTGAATCTTTAAGGAGCTATTATTCCAAAAAGGGATTTCTCCAGATTTTTCTAAGATATTTTAAGGCTCAAATCTGATTTTAAAGATTTAGAAAAGGAGGGAAATCATTTTAACTAAATTTCCAACAAACTTTTCATTTTCTCTCAAATTCTCTTTTCTCTTATTTTCTCTCAACCCAAACAAAATTCTCCAGATTTTTTTCTCTGATTTTGACATCTAAATCTCTCCTTTCAACTCTTATTTGATTCCTAATCATCTCATCATCAAAACCTCTCAAATTACAAGTTGATTCATCAAGCTTTTTGGCTCTAAAATGGAGAAATTCAAGTTTGGAGGTAAGAACGTCCTTCTCCTCTAAACTATCAGTTCTTTACTGAAATTCCTAAGTTCTCAATCCTTGATTTATGTTTTATTAATGGCTTTTCAATTGAGATCTTGATTTTTGGCTAAAATGCAAGATTTGGTGATTTTGGTGAAAATTTCGTGTGATCTGTTTAAGCAGGGTTTTGAGGTGTTAAATTGATGTTAAATGAATGCTAAAATGATTAGAAGTTGAGGTTTAATCAATGCAATCCCGGATAGGTTGAATTTCCTAAGTTTGGCTTGAGTTTTTGGTTGTTTTTGGAGTGTTTTTGGTGATCTGTTATACCTGGAGGTATGAGGACGTGGTTGTGATCATTTTGCATGTTATTTGATGAATAAAAATGGTTAGAAGTGATGGATCTTGGCTGGGTTAAGTTTTGGAAGTGTTTGGAGGTGATTTCGGTTGTGTTTGGTAGCCAAATTGTTAGATTTGTGATGAGCAGCGAGTTGTGTTGTTGTTGCTGGTGTTTTAATGTATAAGGATGCATTAATGTTCTGTTTTTATGTGCTTGAAACAGGGGAATTGGATCTGTGAGCTTTGGAGGTGTTTTTCGGAAGCTTGGAAGGCTTGTTGGCTAGTCTTGTTTGGTAATTGGTGAGTGAAGTTGGGATTTCAGCTTTTGAAACAAGGTTTGAAGGTTTTTGGGAGCTTAGTTTAAGTCTAAACAACTTTGCTAAGCTCAAGAGTAAGTGATTGGGTTTTTGCTCTTGAATTGTGTGTGATTTGGTTTTAAAATCAATTGTGGTTGATGATTGATATGCATGTGTTTTTGCATGATTTAATTCTGTTTTGTAAGCATGTTTTAGCATGGTATAATGCTGGTTTTGAAAGCCATTTGAAAAGGATGCTCAAGGTAAGGGATCCTTGGTTTTGTATGTGGAAATTGTGATTTAGATGCATAGTGTTGCATGTTGATCAATGGCTTTGCATGATGCTTAAAAACAGTGAATTAATGATGATAAATGTTACCTTTTGCATATTGGTTATGCATGTGAATCATTGGATTAATGATGTAATGGTTTTGCATATTGGTTATGCATGTGAAACATTGGGCTAATGATGTGATAGCTTGCATTATGTTTATGCATGTGGAACATTGGATAATATGGTAAGATGGTTATATTGGCAAGTGTTGTAAGTGGTTCTTGGTTCGTTGATCGGATATAATTAGCCGGCTATAGGATTGGGTGCACCGTGAATAAAGTCGCCTTGAAGGCGGAGTGGTCAAGTGTGGACCGGATAGGCTCCCCTCAAGTATTCCTAACGAGATGAGGTCATAGTGGAGGTTGTTGCCCACTCGAGGACCTAAGTTGATAAGGTCATAATGGAGGTTGTTGCCCATTCGAGGACCTTGGTTGAGTAAAGGTTATAAGGTGGTTAAAAGTCCTTATGTGAGAACCTTGTACTTGTTAAGATCACAATGACAGTGGTTAAGTCCATGTGTGGATCTTGTGTGGGATGTCCCGTTCCTCGTTAGATGAAGTCTACAACTACCAATCGGTTGTGCAAAGGTTGTATGGTGGTTGAAAGTCCATACGGGAAGACCTTGTGCATGTCAAGGGTGTATGGTGGTTGAAAGTCCATACATGGGAACCTTGAGGAAAAGCTAAGGTTGTATGGTGTTTAAAAGTCCATACATGGGAACCTTAGGTTGTTGAAGTCAGTGGAGGTTGTTGCCCACGGGAAGACCTTGGATTGGGTAGTGTGTAGGGAGCGTTGGGACACGCTCGGAATCCGCGTATCCGATCGGGTTGTTGTGTTGGAAAGTGAATGTGGTTGATCTTATGGAAGCCAATATAATGTTCTTGATCTTAATGATGCATGGTTGCATGTGAAGCATGAGATGCTTGAGATGATGCATGGTTGCATGTGAAGCATGAGATGATGCATGGTTGCATGTGAAGCATGAGATGCTTGAATTGATGCATGGTTGCATGTGAAGCATGAGATGCTTGGATAAGATGCATTGTTGCATGAATTGTGTAAGATGCTAGTGATGGCATGTTTACTTGTTAAGTTGTACAAGCGTTGGTAATCATGTGGAAAATGATGCATGTGAGCATGAAATATCTATGTTGCATTGGAGTCTTGTATGACTTGTTTTTGAAGGCATGTGAAGATGTTGTTATGGTTTAAATGTTGCCTTGATTAAATGCATGAGATGTTTATTTGAGTAATGGTTTTTAAATGGTTTCTTGCTTGAAATGGTTTTCAAGTTTAAGAAAGGTTTGTTGTGTAATGGAAGTGTGTTCCATGGTTTTGATTAAGCTTGGCATATGGTGTTTATGCATGTTTTGGGCTTGATGTTGTAAAGGGGTTTCAACATGGTTTTGGTAATCAAATCGGGTTTGTTTTGAAGTGTTTTAAAGACCCGCTGCATTGATGGTGTTTTGGTTTTGAGCATTCCTCACTAAGCATTATGTGCTTACGCTCCTTTTTGTCCATCAATGCAGATTCTTGAAGTTTGGACAGCAAGGAGCAAGGGATTCAAGGTGGACTCCAATGGAGATGTATGTCTCGGTGAATAGCTATAGTTAATAAGGGCAATGGGGTAGAATCTCTCGGAATGATGTGTATGTGATCGTATATGTTGATCATGTTGTTTAAGAATGTTTAAATGTTGTTGCTATGTTGTTGAACATGAATTGGCTTATTTGAGGTTGCTTTGGAAAGGTTTATGCTTAAATGGATAGCTTGAGTAGGAAGCATGCCATTGAATTTGGGGCTTTTCATATGTGTTGGCTATATGTTGAATTGGTGATGCATTTATGGTCCTTGCATGTTGAATGATCATATGGAATGGTTTGGTGATGTTAATTGGATGTTTGATGCATGATTGTTGATGGTTTTGAGTTGAAATCAGGCAGGGGTATCGGTACTCGGGCTTGTGTATCGATACGCCTGAGCCAAATATGCTCGTTCCTGCCCAGGCGTATCGGTACGGTTGAACAGGTATCGATACCGTATGAAGGCCGTATCGATACTGGGAAACTCGTATCGATACCGCTGCTGAAGTTTGGTTACTGCCTTCCCCGCGTATCGATACGACACGTGGCGTACCGATACCGGACCGTTAATTTCAGTTAAAAGTATCTTATGATGTTTTGTTTTGTTTACGTTTTAGTCCTGAATCTTGTTTGTGCAATTGTATGAGTTCGGGTTGTCCGTTTGAGCTGAAATTTGGCAGGGAAGCATGAAACATGATTAATTTTAAGTTGGTAACTTAAAATGTGGTTAAGTCCTTAAAGTTTTCAGAAATTACAATTTGGTCCCTAAAGTTGTAATTTGTTCAATTGAGTCCCTGTTTGATCTCTGATGTTTGTGATCTTTGAGCATGGTGTTTGTGTGATCACATCTAAGGTTAACGTGCATCTAGGCAAGATTAAAAAGAAAAAAAAGGGTTGTTAATCAAGGTTGACTTTCGGGTTGACTTTGGTTTTCCCCGTGTAATCTTCGTAGTTCGGGTCAACCGTCTAGGCCGGGCTACGGGGGTTACAAGACTTGTTTTATACCTTCTCCATTAATTCTAGCCGTTTGGGTGGTTAGAGAATTGATTATAGTCGTTGAAACCCTCTCTTTCCACCATAAATGCACTTCTGCAGCCTACCGTATCGGTACTCGAGGAAGCGTATCGATATTTGTCTCAAAAAAGAAAGAGATGTTGCACAAATATAAGAGAGGCATATCGATACGCGTTCAGGCTTATCGGTACGGGTTAGGGAACCGTTTTGATACGAGTAAGATCGTATTGATGCAATTTTTCCAACATAGCTCACTGGAGGAATTCGTATCGATGCGAGTTATAGCGTATCGATACTCATTAACTACCACTTTAAAATTTGGTTACCTACCAACTGACAAGGCAACAGTCGAAATATTTAAAGCTTTAAATTTTTAAAACATATTAAACCGTATCTATACGGGTGAAATCGTATTGGTACTCGATTCAAACTCCTTCGGATTTTATAGAGAGAGCGTGTCGATACAGATGGAATCTATTTCGATACCCTGTTTTGATACGGTAAGGAGCGTATCGAAACGTTTTTCTCCAGTAGCCAAGTTTGTAAAAAAAGGTATCGATACGGTGAGAAGCGTATCGATACGCATAGACGTTTTTTTAGCAATTTGGCCTTGGAACATTTAGAAAATATTTTGGAGTTTGAGTTTTTCAAACTAAAGCAAAGCCTTGTTGATTTGAAACCTTTTGAGGGACTTAATTTGGTCCTTAAAATACTTTGTTATATCAAAATCAAACATAGGTTTTACAAGTTTAAAATTGTCTTCGCTAAAAAAATTTAAAAAAAATGGTAGATTCAAATCGAGGTTAGAGTCAAAATTTTTCGTCTTGTTTGGTACACCGGATGTAAAAGAGAAGTATTGTATTATTGTATTAAATAACAGTTGTGTATTAAAAATATGGTTGTTACTAGATAAAAGTAGGGGTGTTCAATCGGTCGGTTTGATTAATCAACCAAACTAAAATACCCAAAATTCATTAACCGGTTTTTTTTCTTTTAACCATTAAACGAACCAAAAAAAGTTCGTTTACTTCAGTCGATTTTTGAACTAACCAAAATTTGTTATAAAATTTTGGTTAAATTACACAATGCTAAAATAATTTTTTAGTCCCTGAACTTTTAGAAGTTAAAAAACAATCATTAAACTTATCAAATTATTACAAAATGGTCATTGACTCATTGCCCGTTATAAATTATTGATAAATTTTAATAATTTAATAAATTTAATGATCATTTTGTGTTAATTTAATAAATTTTAATGACTATTTTATAATATATCAAAAAAATCAATAATCATTTTATAACTTTTAAAAGTTTAGTGACCAAAAATAAATAAATATATGTGATATATATAATATATAATAATCTCGGTTGATTCGATTAATTGACTGATTTTGATCTGAATTAACCGGTAACTGAAATTTGAAGAAAAAGTATTAACCGTTAACTAATTACACTCAGAATTAACTAATTTATTGATTAAAAAAATTCTATCTAGTCGGTTAATTCGGTTAAAACTTAAATTTGAAGTATAAATCCCTAGATCAAAGTGTTTGGTTGTTAAAAGTTGTGATAAAGTTAAAAGACAAGTGTTATCTATGAATGTACCCTTTGACCCTTAAAACTCTACCATCATATTTTTCTTCTTGTTTTGACATTAATTATTATATTATTTTTTTAAAACATACGATGTAAATACATAAAAAATAGTGAGTGTATTGACAATGATAATAATACGTTAAAATAGTGAATGTATTTACAATAATATAAATACGTAAATAAATAGCGAACATATTTACAGTGATATTAATCAATTAATGCGTGAAAGATAATTAAGATATTTACATCGTTATAAATACGTGAAAAAATAATGAACATATTTACAATGATATAAATAAATGAAAAGATAATGAATGTATTTACAACAATATAAATACATAAAAAATATTGAACACAATTATATAAAATACGTGAAAAAACAGTGAACATATTTTTAACAGTGTAAATACGTGTAAAAATAGAAAAACGTAATTATAAATTATAACTATGTAAATATGTGAAAAAATAATTAACATATTCATCAGAAAAATTAGTGTAAAACAAGTGTTAAATAAACAACGCATGTACGGCAATGATAAATATCATTCAAACTTACTAAATAATAAGAAATACATTAAATATCATCAAATATGTTAAAGCCAACCACCCTTGATATATGAAAAAGTAACCAAGTAGTGGAGCATGTCGAAACTAAACCAGTATTTCTCACAGCTGAAAAAAGGCAGAAGCAGAAGTTTAGTGAGAGAAAGCAGTTAGTATCTCTCCATCTCTCTCAACTTGGGAACACATTTTTTTTTCTCTATCCGCATTGCAGTTGAAGTCCACATCCAAATTTCAAATTCCTTCCTAACAAAAATCGTCAAAGATCGATCCATCCATCCATCAATTTTTTTCAAAAGGTAAGAACCTTCAGAAATGGCGAACCTTCCACAAATAGCGGTTCTGGGAGCTGGAATATTCGTCAAGACCCAATACATCCCCAGACTCGCCGAGATCTCCCATCTCCTCTGCCTCAAATATATCTGGAGCCGTTCCGAGGTTTCTTTTCCCCCTTTCTTCTCACTCCAATTTCGCTGTATTTTGAATTAGAATTGATTTTGTGGTTCATAATTGCAAGGAATCTTCGAGAGCAGCTGTTGAGATAGCGAAGCAGCATTTTCCTGGAGTGGAGTGTAAATGGGGAGACCAAGGTCTAAACGACATCATTCAGGATGCTTCTCTTATCGGTGCTGCTGTCGTTTTGGCTGGCCAAGTTCAGGTTCTTCACTTCCTCATTTCTTCTGCATTATTTTTCATTACGTTTATATAAATTTGTGACATTTCCGTTCAATAACAAGTAGATCTTAGATCTATAGGGGTAGACACGAGTACATACTTCACAAGCAATGTATTTATCAAATTCGATACGGATTCGTCCCTCCATGGATTTGCCTATATAAGCACCAGCTGAAGTTGCAAAAATTAGATAAGGATCTTGCTAATTAATGCCTTGAGGGAATTGGCTATGATTTTTAATAAGAAATAACTTCCAAAAATGTAGGGAAAATCACCACACGTTTGAGAAATTATTGCATTGATATGAAAAATATTTCTATGGGATTTGCGTTCATAAGTAGCCTTTATGAATTCCCGATCATTTTTAAGGTGAAAAATGGTTTGATTCTTTGGATCTGTAAAATTACCAACGTAACTCATTCTAAGGTGGTTCCTGTGTTATTGTTTTTGGGCTGTTACTGCCTTTTGTACAATCAGCAACTTGAATAGCCATAAATAAGTTTATACTGCAACAGTTAAAGCTTTGTTTATTTATTTACTTTTGGCTTTTGAATTGTTTTGGAGAGAAACTAGTGCTTTGATAGACAAAAAAAAACACATCAAATCATATAAACATAAGTTATGGCCTAATCTTTCAGATTTCATAATTTTTAATCATTATTTGCAAGTTTGGTTTTTTACCTTCCTCCTTTATCCTCATTTTGATCTGATCTCTTAGTCAATATCACAACTCTTGAAATATTTCTCTTTCTAGGAAATTTTCAATGTGAACTAATATTACAAGCACCACGCAGAGCTAGATGACATAGAAAATTAGTATTGAAGAGACTAGGGTTTGAATCCAACTCCTAAATCCTAATGGGGGATAATTTTATAAATGCCCTTTGAATGTCCTGCTTGCTTTCCTTGACCAGTCCAGTCTCCAGTTTATCATTCACGAGTGAAGGCTTTAACATTATAATTATTAATCTATTGTTGTCGGCTATTTGCTTACATATGAAATAAACCGTGCAGGTAGATATGTCACTGAAGTTGCTAAAAGCTGGGAAGCATGTTATTCAAGGTGAGATATGTTGTTATGAATATGATCTTACTATAAGGGCAATGTGATTATGTTCGTTATTCCTTTAAAGAGGATTACAAGCCTTTTTCTGGTTTGGTGCTTTTTTGCATAGGACCTCTTGAATTTGAAAACTACCTTAACCTTTCAAAGGAAAGAAAATCTAACAAATTTGACTAAGACCCCCCCCCCCCCCTTTTTTTTTTACTTGAATGCAGAGGGATAGAGGCAGATAATGCATCTTTGACCTGTTGTAATACATGGCGAGAATAATCATATTTTGCATTATAGGATTGAAAAGTTGTTAGTCTTATTGTTTTATCCTTCCATGTGCAATTTACTAATTTTCCTTTTTGTTTCCGGTTTCCCATATGTATCACGTGGTTAACTTGTGGATCTCTAGAGAAACCTGCGGCAACAAGTAAGTTCCATAGTTTTTCAGTTAATTTGTTGTATAATTTCTAATTTTAGAACATAAATCTTATTACTGGTCTAACATATGAACCGACTTGAACATGAAATAAAAAAGCTTCTACAGAAGATAGAATCAAAAAGAAATTCTAGAAGTTGGATCTTACCATAAGTCTAAAGGATGACACTTCTCCACAAATTTGAGTTATTCGTAGTGGACAAATTTTGTTATATGGTAATAATGATGTCGAATTACTGCCTATCACCTCACTACCTCAGACAGCAAAGTTAAGACCGAAAGCAATCTGTGTAGCTTTTTCCATTTGCAAACTTCACCTTTTGAGATAGGCAAAAACACTCTGCTTCCAGAAACATTTTTTTCTCTTTGATACTCGAACAAAATTTTCAAGATCCCATGGTGACATGTCTTTTGTATTTGAAGTAATTGTTTCGAATATGATTTTTTTTAAACTAAGCAGAAATGCATAAACCAAACTTATTCTTTGCTACTTTTTTTGGGTAAAAATATTAAATTTTACAAAGTATATGTGAAGAATGATCATTTCTAAATATTACTGCCTGCTTTTTGAAGATAGTTAGCTTAGGCATAAGTATTCACTTCAATGGATGGGTAAGTAGTTAATGGAATACAATATAAATCTTGACTACTTTGAAGCAGTAATGGTCAGAAAAAACAATCTTGATCTTGTCATTTTTTTATTAAAATTATTGATCTAATTTCCTGCTTAAGCCCTGAATGATGTTAGGAAAAAAATCATTTCTGGCCAGCTTATTTCCTATGAGATTTGAAATCAGAATTGATTCTGTTTCTTGTCAACCAAATTTTATGGATAAATCACTTCATGATCCTTCTTTCTCCATCTTCTTCCAATCCCCTCCCCTCCCCCAACCAAAAAAACAACACCATCTTCCCGTGAAACAATTGCTTTAAAGTTAAATGAATAAATAAGAAATTGGAATGGTTTTACATTTTAGGTATACCTGAGATAGAAACTGCACTTGCTAGTTACAATTCCATTTGTACCAAACCTGGTCAACCAATTTGGGCTGTAGCGGAAAATTATCGATTTGAACCTGCTTTTGTAGAGGTATGTTTTTTCATATTTCCGTATTCTATTCAATCCATGAATCCATAGTATAATCTTAATTTCTTAATAATTTATCTTTTCCAGAGCAAGAAACTAGTGGCTGGTGCTGGGGATATGATGAATGTCCAAGTTATTATTGAAGGGTCAATGAACAGTTCAAACCCTTATTTTTCTAGCTCTTGGAGGCGAAATTTTGAGGTCTGTCTTTCATGCTGGTATCTGATAATATAGGTTTCTTTTACTGGTGAACAAGCTCTCCTGTCAAAATATACCTTCTATCAGATTGGTGATAACTATTTTAGGCACGTGTACAATATACATAATGAGTTATTAATAAATCATGTTCATCAATCATTCCTTGTTATGGTAAGAATACAAGATGCTGTGTAGATATTTTCCCCATGAATCTCAAAATTCAAGTGTAATCTTAAAAGGATATTAATGCTATCAGCTATATTGCTTTTATCGCCGTGCTTGAGTTGTTTTTCTCTTGATAACTCTGATAGTGCCATAGGGGTGTGTATAATGTGTCTAGGCACACCTCTTAAACGGTTTGCTATTTGTAGTAAAAGATGGAAAGTTACATTAAGACCTTTAAAGAGAACGCACCCTGCTTGCCTTTTGTAAAGTACATGTTGATGCTCGCTATACATGATAGAAAAATTAAATTACACCGTTAATTTCTCGTACCCTTGTTTAGATGCTAGGACCCTTAATTTGCATGAACCTGGGGCTTAGCGCCTTAGCCCAATGGTTCACCAGCTCTCTTAGGAGATCTATTAGAGGAAGTTTGTGGTTTTTGTCCCAACTCATACTTTTCCCTTTCCTGTGGGCTTTGACCGCTCTTTGTACCCAAAAAAGGTACATTCATGAGTGAAGAAAGGTGTGTACTCCTCGAATATGATTGATATTTTTCGAAGAAAATCCATGTATTATATCTAATAAGCTTTAAATGGTTTTTTATGACAAGTATAAAATATTTTCCCGTGTCATTGCATATTGTGTTTCAAAGATCAAAACTATCACAGTTAAGTAATTAACCTCATCAAACAAAGCTCAATGTTCTGCATTTTTCCCTTTCCAGAAACTTTCCAATAATTATAAAAATCTATAGGTTTGAGTATCATACATGAATATGTGTCCCACACAAGTATGTGTGTTTTTTTAATAGTTTTTTCATGTATGTAGAGGACCTTTAGAGGGTCATGTCCCTATACCCATTTCTTAATAGGTATCGGACATGAGTTCTTCAAGTAAAATAAAGATTAAGAGCTGTAAAGAATCTGAATGTGATAGATACGAGTATTAATTTTATCCAAGTGTTTACCTGTTGCCTTGACTAGCGGTCTTTCTTTTTGGCAGGGAGGTTTTATTTTGGATATGGGAGTGCATTACATTGCTGGTTTGAGGATGGTATGTCTATATTACATTATCTTAGTGGCTAATTAACTGTTTTTAGGATGCTATATGTCATATCCTCTCACAGTTCCCCTCTAAAGTAAAGAGAAAAGGTTCTTGTTTCTGATAAGGAATATTCCTCTTCACGTAAAAGCTACAACCGCTATGTTTATAGGAGAATTCCAATCATTGTGCTTTGCACAAATCATATTGATAAAACATTGTCATTAGATTTCTATATGTCCTGATAGATTAATGTTGAATCCAAGCTGGATCATTTGCTTCAATTTGTAATTTTCAGATTACATTTATGTTTTTATTGTCTCGACAATTTAGGACGCAAAACCATAATTTTCAATTCGAATAGAAGGAAAAGGCAACATTGAAGTTAAAGCTTTGACATTATTATTCTATGAAATGGTTCTTTTTTATTTAGTCATCAATAAACTTGGGATGAGTTTCCTGTTCTTGCAAGCAGATGGTTGGTTGTGAGGTGGCTTCGGTTTCGGCTATAACGTCTCATGTAGATAAAACATTACCTCCCCCAGACATTATTTCTTCTAATTTGTAAGTTATTTAAGAATTAGTTGGTTTTCTATCTAGAATCTTACCTTTAAACCGAAAGGCTCAAGGCTTGGAAACTATACCTTTGCTTGCCTCAGTAAGCTGGAGAACGGATGCTCTGGAGTTTTTGTGATGATTGTATCCTCTAGTTCACCTAAGGTATCTACTGAACTGATACTCTTCTAACCATTTATGCATGATGCATTTTTTATGTGCCGCTCATTTCTTTTGGTTGTTTTAGATAATTTGGCGAGTTGTTGGTTCGAAAGGAACAGTACAAGTCGAGCGAGGAAAAATAGACGGAAAGCATGGTTACTTGGTAAAATTGGAAACTAACTTTATATTCTTGCAATTCTGATCAATGAGATGTTGAAGCTTCTGCACTTAAGTTTTTCCTAAGATTTTTTTTTTTCGAGTTCCTTCTTGACAGTGTGTGAGATATGACTTTCTTGTAATATCTTTATGCCATCTCAGGCTTCACTATACAGTGCAGATGGGCAATGCAAAAGTACATTCCACCCGTTCTGCGGAGTAAACGAAGAATTAAAAGCTTTTGTACATGACATCGAGCAAGCATGCCTCAAGGTAGGTTAATGTTATGGTTTGGTTATTGCATCCTTCATTCCCCTCATCCTCCATTTTTCGTTTTTTTCCTTTGTCCTTTCTTGCAGAAGGGGAATGGCTATGAAGCTGAACCGCGCAGCTCTTTTGTGGAAGGTGCTAGGGACGTTGCAGTTTTAGAGGCGATGCTCGAATCCGGATCCAAGGGGGGAACCTTGGTTGACGTGAAGAAATTTGAGGGTTGCGCATGACCATGGATATCTATTTGCCAGCAAGTGTTACCGGTAAGCATTCAGTAGAACGCTCTATAATCCGCAAACTATTTCTTCAACATATTAAACATAATTCATATGAATAATAGGGTTTGAAATACAAAGATCAATTTTTTTTTTTTACATTAAAACCCTTAATTAATTAATCAAATTGAAGTTACAACCTTCAGGAATTTGTAATAATTTCCATCCCAAATAAGTTAATGGACCAAATTAAACAAATATAGTCTTGTACAAGAATTATATATACATATGCATGTAAGATTCTTTAATTTAGTTTTTCGTTAATTAATTCAAGTAGATCTTTCTCGGGCTAAATACTTGTTTTGACTCTTACTATACGCAAATTTTCAGTTTGGAATTCAAACAAAAAGGTACAGAAATATCCTAAAATTGTGAAAATATTGGGTGGAAAAGGAGATGATGCACATTCTATCAAATATTGGGGTAAATATTTTAATTTTATATTAATCATAAGCGATTAAAGTAAGTATATAAAATTAGACTACAATTGCTCATCCCCTTGTGTCCTGGTGGCAAAGGTAGATGTTTATTATCCCTTGGGACCCGGGTTCGCATGTTGTGTGTGCCGTCTTTGAAAAGACTAAGAAAGTTGAACAGATGCTATCCTTGCATCGCACCAGCATATTCAAAAAAAAAATTAGACTACAATTAAAAGATAAAAGATTAAAATAACAATTAACCTCATTATAGCAAAAGGTCCATTAAATTAGTATTCAAAAAACGTATATTCGAATATACAAATAAAATCATCAAATAAACAGATTGGAGTGATTTGTACAGCCATAACCATTACTATATAGGGGCTTTCGATAATAATCATATACACGGGGGATCTGGAGGGACAAAAGATGCAAGAATTGGGGAGGTAAGAATTTGGATATCAATACTTGAAGCCGATAGGGTTTGTACTCACTCGTATCCTCTACTGGTGCTACATTCTTCGGGGTTTAAGAAGACTGGTGAAGTCTAATTTTGCCGTAAGGTTCACCTGCTCGACTTTTTTTTTATTAAATAAACATAATTACTAAATATTCTCAAGACCAAATATCGAGATTTAAACTCATACAAAATGGGACAACATAAGCATAGTTAACGACTCAACTTTGATTAACATGCTCTGCATATGTATTCGAATCCGCTCTTGCCTAAGATGGCACTATATCCATCCATTGTCCGTGATTCAGCTCAATAGCTTGAGGCACCGGGGTATGCAGATTGTCTCGTTAAGGCTGAGTCAGGCTCAGCCACCACAGAGGAAGGGAGTCGTGGAGTAGATGCTTAATGTCGATTCACATAAGGGGAACACGAGGAGAAGCATAGCAAACTTTTTTTCCGAATTACCGGAGTTCTAAGTGGGATAATTGCGATTGGAAAATGGTTTGATCAAATCTGCTACTGGAGAAACCCTATTACAACCATTCTGATTCGTATCCTTTTCGTTATATTAGTTCTTTGTCCTTTTTCACATGGACACGTTGATGCTGCCCATCCCGATGAACTAGATGAAGATCCACGCTTCCCGGCCTTTGGATATCGTCAGAATGAGATCCGATCGTCTCAGAAGTAAAGCATGTAGAGCCCAGACCGTAATCGGCAATCTGCCGACTCAAGGGGAATGATTCCAGTTTACTGCTAAACCGCTTATGTCCTAAGGCATCCCAGGTTCTGCTACAAACTTCCATCGGTTCCTCCTAACTTCTTTAGGAGGTTGACCGCGAGATCGAACAGTATGTTATGAGCAGAACCTGTCTATATATTATATTCCATGTTTAATTATGCAACACACCAAAGCAGGATAACACAAGCATATTATGGAAAGGGAAATCACTGAATCATACGTGGCATGCGACGGTATTCTTATTCAGAAGCAGTAGCACTAGCAGACCCATTGCTATTTTTCAGTATACATTAACTTGATCAAAACATTGCAAATGGTCAAGTCTGACTAGCTCTGCTACAGCACCCCTAGACCAGGATTTACTCTCCTACAGCTGGATTTGTTTTCTTTTTCAAGGACAAACAAATAATTACAACATCTAACCAAATTAACATCACCAGAACAAAAAGGAAATTATGACTTTTAAGGAGATTGTACGATTTTTCAGCTAACCAGCATGTGATCGAATCCAGCACCGGCAAGTGTTGGTAATCGATTCACCCCAACATTGTGAAGCAACTGTTGCAGCCACTTCCTCGTGGTTTGATCTTCCTATAAGCATCGTTAAAGATGATATATAATTATTTAAGAGAAAAGAGGCGCTTCACTGTCAAAATTGAATGGATTTAAATACCATTTACCTAAACTAATGTTTGAACAAATATTCTGTCTAATATCAAACACAAAATTGAAGTCAACTTAATGTTTATAAAAATTTAACTTGTACAGTGCCCAAAACTCACTTGCGTATTTTTTTAACAATTAATATTTTAGCAATCCAACAGTCATAAATCATGTCATATTCATGTAGATTATGTATGTCTAATTTTAGTAAATTAAAAATATCTAACTATTTGTTCAATGTAAAAACTTCCGACCGTCGTGAAAAATAGAATGCAATTTATATAACTTTCATTATAACCAAAAGTTACAAATAGAAATATGAGTTAACCATGGGGTACTTACACGAAGACAAGCACTAAAAGTGGCACCACGTAACATGTCTGGAAGGCAACTTCTTAGTGCATCACAAGCCCTGTATCACGAAGGCAGGCCCAAAACATGTCAATTTTAAGTGTAAACCTCGAACGTAAGTATTGAAAAGAAAAGAGAAAGAGGGTGAGGTTAGAGCCAAATTTTGACAAGTGAAAGCACGATCAACTTGAAAAAACAAACCTTGGGTTATCGGACAATCGAAGATAACATCGAATAATATGTTTCAAAAGCCGTGAAGAGGGCTGCTCAGCAATTGCTGCAACCATATTTCCCAGAACTCGACCAACTGCAAAAAACCGCTCTGCAGTAGTGCAAATATAGTCCAAACCAACATCATCTAACAGAATCTTCTGAACTATAAAAGTAGCAACCTGCCATCAAATAATCATTTATCACTGTTCAAGGAAGCAAGGATCATACACATAATCCCATGAATTCAGAATGACCACTTAATGTACTTAACTAAGACAGATTCAACTCTAACAATGAGGTACACAGCTGTCAAATGCACATCATTTCCAGATGTTCCTAGCCACCTTAAAAGAGGAATTGGAGAAACAGCAAAAGCCAACCAAACCCAAGTGACCACCCAAATAGCAGCCCAGCCTATATTAAGAACTCAACAGCCTAAACTAAACCTATACCCAAATCTGATTCCCACTTATAGTAAACATTGGAAAGACACAAATCAAGCCTGTGCAATCCAAACTCCAGCGAGATGAAACGATTCCACCCAAACCGCAACTTCACCTTCCCATCAACTACCTCTGATATCAACTAATTGAGGTCTAGCCAAAACATAAGGCACAATCATAGGCCTCCAAGAGATGCTATCTCAACCCCAAATTGACCGTAAATATACAGTAAATGACAACACATGCTTCAAAATGCCAAGAAACCATAAAAATATTGATTCTAATTACTACGAAGATAATATAAGGAAAGTTGAAACACTGCGACTCTGGTGTGCATGGGACTTGGGTCAAGTCTAGTGGAGCCTAAATTCTGATACACAAACCCGTCCATTTTAGTATAAACTTATATTAAAAACATATATGGTATTCTAAAAGTCTAATAAATCATATGTAAACATATCAAAATACATTATTACATAAAAACATTTTGGCAATTTTATGGTAGTATATGTCCAAGCCTGCCAAAAGGAAATTAAAATGTAGTATACCTAAAATATGGACATGGCAAGCCTGGGGAGGCTGCCTTCCATGGGAGCAAGCCGGGGGAGGCTGCCTTCCATGGGCACCTCCAGGCATGCAAATGCAACGTTAGTTATCAAACATTTCCACCACATTTCACCACTTAAATGGAAAATATATTAAGATGGAATGTATATGCAAACAGAAAAAGTTAATTACAGCACGATGGGAAAGCAGAAGTTAGATTTAATGAACCCAACTGTTTTTGATAGTTCACTACCCATCTCCATTGTTCGGAGGCATAGTGGGATAATCTCGGTTGAAAGAAGGAAGCTGATAACTTCTGTATCATCAACCTGTGAAAAAAAAATGTAAGCTCATATTATTACTATCTTTATAATCATCTGTTGCAGATTATACAAAGTGCATCTGTCCTATTTATTGCAGCGGGTAAACATCTATGTTATTCTATATGTTGTGGTAATAACATACATGGCCACTTCAATTCTCCCCATGATTTGCATTGGCTTTAGAATTAATTCACACTGTTCCAGGATCATACATTCCCTTCAGCCTTGTAGCATGTTCTATTAACATGTATAACGGCACTACAAAGATCAAAATGCTGGCAACTAAATAAACTAAAATCAAAGAATGAAGGAATTACCTTCACCAAGGCACCAATGACACCTAAGCTAGTAAGCCTCAAGTACTCAAAAGGCCGTGATTTACTTGTTGTATTAAGGAAAGGATACAGATACAAGGGTATATGAGCTGCAAATGAAAATGATCAGTGAGAACCTAAGAGGCATCAATTAAACACATACAATTTTATATTGCTTCTGAAAAGACATTTCATTAATGTAAATACAGGAAGCAACTAAAATCACGAGTGTATAAGCATTTAAAATCTGGAAGAGATATCATTTAGAAAACAACATTTGCTTGAAAACAACATTTAGAAAAGCAGTGCACAGTGAAACCAGAAGTACCCCTTTGATGAAGAACATTGAAATTAGTTTTATTATTGTGTTTTACACTATTTTACTTGAGTTATGTTTTGTATCTTTTATTATATATTTAAAGGGAAATGTGATTAGCATGTGACTTTTAGTAAATGCTCTAGTATAAATACTCTACTAGAGGTAGATATGATTATTGGTTATCATAAGTTTACTAGCTTTAAATAAAACAAGTTTTCTGGAAAAATCAGAAACTTTCACATGTTGAAAAACAAATTACACATATCGAGACCAAACAAACTCGTCAGATAAAAACATACCATTTAGGAATAACATCCTTGTGTCCGGGTGAGAAGCTACACACTGTAAACAAAGATGAAACTTATGATGCATTAGCAGTGCCTTTAAATTGACAAATACAATAATAAACAAAAACAATGGCACAAAACTTTATCTTCTATTCCCCTTCAACAACGTTATGAGAAAAAGTGCAAAACTAAAGCAAAAGGTAACATTAAAGTAATAAACTACTCTTAGTGAAGTAAATATTCAATATAACAGAAGAACTAAAAAAAGGCCAAAAACATGTCACCTGAAGTAGAGCAAGGGCATTGCAAACTCGATTTGATTGAGCTGGAGTTAGATTTGGCGGTGATAAAACAGGATAAATAGAAACTATCTCCTGTAAGTAAAAATGATTTAGCATCAAAGGACTGAGACAGAGTAAACCTGAAACTAGACTAATTTTTTAATTTCCAATTGAAACTCAATTAATAAAAGAATATATAACTAGCATCAAGAATTCACTTGTTTTGACTCAAAACAATCTATGATTTAAAATGTTCCATGTAAAATAACATTTCACGTGTGTATGATTATGATAAGAATGTAAGGCAAAAAAAATGAATTACATCAGATATACACTTAATTTGAAGCCATTTCTCATTAGCCTTTCCATATCCCCCTTAATACAACAACCACCTCTTTTTATCCCTTTCTTATTAACTAGGCCTAAAATAGGGTATACGAAAATTTGAATATCTGAATGCACATGTGAATAGAATTGCACCAGATAAGAATTTGATATGCTACAAACAACAACAAAAAATGAAAAATAATGGAATCCATAGATTTATGTTTATAAAGACAACATTGAACAATGTAAATCTCATTGAAAAAGCCCAAGTCAATATAGAACCACTCAAGCAGTTCACTGACACATCAGCACTAATCATGCAGATGCACAATACCCACATATCTGATAAATGACGCATGTTACCAAGATTCACATGAATTTTACCTAACAACAAAACCATACCATCTTTCATGTTCTAGTTTTGAAGAATTAAATCCATTTAGATTTCACTTTAACTTCAAATAATATGTGCATCCTCATCTCATTGACATTCATGCCCAAACTTTCGGTATTAACTCGCACCATCAGAAACACGAGACATATCAACTTGCTCAAAGATATGTGCATATCAACAGTAGTACCAATAAGTCAAATGAAGAAAGATCATCAAATAAACTGATCAAGTTATATATAAACACAATTGAAAGAAAAAAGAGGGAAATAAATTACAAAACATGCAGAGAAAAGGAATGGAAGGGAGATGAATGATGGGAGTAATTTTGATCTATCGACTATAAATACCTGTAAGAGTGCAGCAATAGTACCAAATGAATTCCACAATAACGGAGCCAAATCTTGAAACAATTCTCTCTTCTAAAAACAGAAACAAAAAACAAGTTTATTAAGCATACCTGTATTAGTGTAGCTATAGTACCAATCGAATTCCACACAAAAATGAGCCAAATCTTGAAATAATTCCTTGTTCTAAAAAATAAACCAAAGGTACACTGATTTATGGAAGTAACAGGGAAATCCCTAACATCTAAATTGCATAACCGCATACAGAGAATGAACATAAGAGAAGGTTAAGTTTGTAGGTATTACCTAATAACCGATGAGCACAAAAATTATGGGGATATTTAGCTTACTTATAAACCTTTATAAGATAACAACGAATCCAAATGTTCTATTTTTAAAGATGACGACTCTAGATGATGAATTCAATTCAATCAGCCGCCCAAATTTCTATAAAACTTGCTTTGATGAATAGTTAACTGTTGACAAATTTGTTACTCTCAAGTTAGGGCAAGTATATTAAATTCAATATTCAGAATCATATTTGTTTCTTCATTTCAGATTAAACACGGTGCTTTTCGTAATCCTATTTCCATTCCAATTTTTCATCTCTTTAAAAAGCAAAACATAAAAAAAACGACACCTTTAGTCATTGTTTTTATGTGTTTCCTCCTCAACTAAAGATTAAAAAAAATCAAAATAAAATTTCCAGAAAATTTCTAGTTTATTTAATCCAGAACCCTTCTTATTAAACAATGAAAATAGAAGATTAAAATGAATCACTTATTCAAATACTATAAAATAATTTTTCATCTAAAGATCAGATTACCTTGGATAGTTCGAGAAGAGCGTTTTCTCGGAGATCAGGGTTGCTGAGGTCGAGAACCAATTGCTCCGCCGATGCAATCTTCCGATCATTAGACGCCGGAGCTCCGGCGGCAGTTGGATTCGAGGCGCTGGGCCCCCCAAAGGGCGCGTTCATGGATAGACTTTGAGGCAGATTCATCATATGCTTCATTAAAAATAAATAGGGGAAAAAGCACAAAAGAATTTGCTTCACTTCCGCTTGCAGCTTTCCTTTCTATAGAAATCGGGTATTGTGTTGTTTGGAATGAGAGAGGCGCGTGGGAGTCTGCGGTCGTAACATCCGTCAGAGTTTTCCTGGTAGTGGTTAAAGGGGAAAGGTTAAACTTAGGGATGGCACGGATCCAGTTTTTTTTTTTTTTTTTTTTTTTGCCAATTGGAATTTGATCTGAAAATAATTATCTTAATTTTAAACTCAATCTGATCTTATCTTGTTTTATAAAAAAAAAATTAACCTAACCTGACCTGAAAATTATATATCTCAATTCGAACCCAATCTGATCCGGTTCAAACTTAACTTTTTGAACAAAAAAGGTAAAGTACACATAGGATCACTGAACTTTAGTAAAAAAAATAAAATGGTAACCAAACTTTCAAAAAAACACAAAATGGCAATTATTTTATATTTTGGAACAGGCGTTAAACCCGTTAACCTCTAACGAAAATCTGATTGGGTATACCACATCCCCCTATTTTCCACCTTATATAAAAAATAAAAATTCTTCCATTTTATTCCTTGCATAATTAAAAAAATAAAAATTCTTTTAAAAAAATAAATTACTTTTAATTACCCTTTTAAACAATAAAAAATTTAAATAAATTCAAAAACTCAAATAATCTGTCGATTGAGGAAACCAAATCCCCTCCCAAAAATTAAAATTCTTCCATTTTATTTCTTGCATAATTAAAATCAGTTGTTTCTAGTTAGGTGAAGGGTTGTCAATGGTGAAAACTAACCGTCGGAATCATCAAAAGTCTGTGGATTATGATAACCTTAATCTGAGTTATTATTGGGGAATTAGTATTTTTTGAGTTTAGTTCTTTTTTGTTATTATTCGAAGATTTTAATGTTATTCTTTCTTTATTGTTGTTTTTCTCACTTTTTGTCGTTATTCTCTTTTTGTTTATAAATCATCGAAGAAATCTGATGGCGGGGTGGTCTAAAATTATAGAGAACTATTTGTTTCTAGATTTTGAATTCGAAATCCATAAAAACTGCTAATGGTCTTTGCTTGGTTGCGCTAAAGCTTATATTTTTGAAATCTGTTCACAATAAGCTTAGGTTCTAGTTTAACAAATTTTTGAAAGAGTATCAAAATTTAAGTTTTGCTTTATTGTTGTTATTCGTACTTTTTTATCTTTATTCTCTTTTTTGTTTATAAACTATTAATAAAATTCATAAGATCTTTTGGTAATGAATTTAGGACCACCATTGATAAGTGGTGGACCACCATTGTCAGAGCAATCAAAATTCTCTCTCATACGTCTTATGCTATACACAGAGACTGGTAGAATATTATTTAGTTTTGGACTATATACTTGCATTTAATAATAATTAAACAAGTAGTAGTATCTATGGTGTAGGAGCATGTGCTCTGTTCAGTGGATAAATCAGTTTGTACATTGAGTTGATTCTAGTTTAGATGATCATTTAGCTTTGATGAATTATTAATTTTATAAGCTCTGAACTTTTTTGAGATCATCAAAAATTGATTTAAAGACTTCAAGTTTAAAATTGTCTAAACAATTGTTTAATTAACTATTCAGTTATTGATTCTTGTTTAGATGAATTTTAGTTTTTGATAAATTGCTAAACATTTATCTCAACTAATAATCTTGTACACATTTATCGAGCATAAAAAGATGATAAAGAAGTAGATGAAGCTATCTCAACTAATAATCTTGTACACATTTATCGAGCAGAAAAAGATGATAAAGCAGTAGATGAAGCTATTGGTGAAGGACTTTTTGAAGCAGAAGACCCTGATAATGAAAAAAAGGTGGGAGAACCAGAAAATGATGCAACTGAAGAAGCAAATGATGCAGCAGAAACAGTTGCAAATGGTGTTACAGTAGTAGAAACTGGGGCAAATGATGCAACAGTAGAAAAAAGATGCAACAGTAAAAAAAGATGCAACAATAGAAACTGGGGCAAATGATGCTATAGTAGAAACTAGGGCAAATGATGCAACAATAGAAAATGATGCAAATGATGATGTTGTAATAAAAAACTTTGATGATGCAAATGAGGCAGCAACAACAAATGATGCAACAGCAAATGTTGATGCAGTACCAAATGATGCTGAAAATGAAGTAAGAAGTGAGGTATTTTCTAAACCAAGATGAGAAACATAATCGGTTGAAGATGTAGTGGAAGAAGATGCAGATTCCAATGAAGTGTTGGAAAAATGTGAGAAATTGGAAACTTTGAGCCATATTTACTAGTGGTAAAGGTGGATGTTCGAATGATAAATTTATTAATTTATATTCTACTCCATGAGACCTTTACAACAATATCTCATATGCTCAAAACGGTTGAGAAATGAATGAAAAATTGATGCTCAAAGTGAGGTTGTTATGAATTGTGTTAAGGAAAATATGAACCCCTTATCCCACATGGGTAGGATAACAAACATGGGAATGGTTTAAATACACCAACCCACTTAGGAGTCATTGAATGATTTGAATGAACACTATGCCTCGCGCGCAGGCGCAGGGGGGGTGCAAATCGAAGCTCGTCGAACCCATTCGGGTTGGGGCGCGCTCGCACGTCGTGGGCGACGCGAATGTCCGGACCGGTCGGGTTCCACTTAGAATCTGCGAATATTTTACCCACTTCGAATTAAATTTTTTCCTTATATAACACATATCTTTTTGAATATTCCGAATTTAATAGAATAATTTGTGACTTTCATTAAATCGGATATTAAAAGGTATTAAATCAATTCATAAGAAATATATCCGTTTAAATAAGGCATCAATTGATTATTTCCGATTTTGCTCGGATATAAAGTCAATGACCTTAATTCGGAATATTTACCTTCCATATTTTTCCTCCTCCACTCCCCTATATAAAGAATGCTTCTCTTCAGTTTCAAATCACTCCAAAAAACGTTTTCTCTCTCGTTCTTCTTTAAACCGATGATAGGCTAAGACAAGGCTCTAGTTCGAGATCTCTTCAGTTCGTGCTTCTGTCGAAGATCTTCTTGTTGTTGTATCCTGGGAGACGAACGATCAACCAAACTCAAAGCACCGCGGAGTGGTCGAAATTTGTCTTAAGGAAACTGCTCTTCGCAGGCCTCAACTTTAATCTGGTTTTAGAATTCTTCTCTTCTTATTTGATTAAAGTTATTTCCTTATTTTATTTTCTTTTATTATCGTCTTGGATTGTATACTTTGTAACAATCTTAAGACAAATCTCTTCTTCTACCTTTCTTATAATCCGAGACGATATAATCGTGATAGAGATAGCAAATAAATTGGTTTTAGGATTTATCCTGTCGTTTTAACGGATTTGCTAAAATCTCAAAGTTGGACAAATCTGTTTACAGAAATTGTCGGTAATAAACGAGAAATTAATTTTTTGTTTATTGGAATTAATTTTAATTCCTCTTTGTTTCTTTTGAACAGAAACGATGACTATTGGAGATTCTGTTGATTCTACTGCTAAAGTCCTTGCACCTGCACAGGCTCCGAAACAACAGATACCGAATCTGAATGCAACGACAGTGGCAATGAGCCACAATGAGAAGCCGTCGAAATTTTGCGGACAGAATTTTAAGACATGGCAACAGAAGATGCTGTTCTATCTGACCATGCTGAGTCTGGCAAAGTATCTAAAGGAAGACCCCCCAGTTGTCGCCGTAGGGGATGGAGAAGGAGAGGTGGATGATCTCACCGCCTTCAGTATCACAGAGTCTTGGAACAATGCTGATTTTCTGTGTCGAAACTACATCCTCAACGGACTACAAGACTCATTGTATCCGGTATATGATGTGTACAAAACAGCAAAACAGCTGTGGGCAGCACTGGATAATAAGTACAAAGCAGAGGATGCTGGGGCTAAAAAGTTTTTAGTAGCCAAATTTTTGAACTTTACTATGGTTGATTCAAAACCAGTAGTAAATCAAGTTGAAGAATTCCAACTAATCATTCATGGAATTATTGCAGAAGGGATGACTATCAGTGAATCTTTTCAAGTAGCTGCCATCACGGAAAAGCTGCCTCCCGGATGGAATGACTTCAAAAATTATTTGAAGCATAAGAGAAAGGAAATGTCAGTGGAAGAACTGATCACCAGACTTCGAATTGAAGAGGACAACAGAGGTAATGCCAGGAAACTTGCTTTCAAAGAGGCCAAGGCAAATGTTGTCGAAGTCAAGAAGGGTAAGCAACCCCAACATCACCAGGCCAAGTCAAATCTGAGGCCCAATGGCGGAGTCTCCAAAAAGGAGAAATTCAAAGGGTCATGCTTCAACTGTGGCAAGATGGGGCACAGGTCCTCTGAATGCAGACATCCGAAAAGAGCTAGAGCTAAGGAGGCCAATGCTATGGAGGATGAAGATCTGTGCGCGGTGATTTCTGAAGTCAACCTGGTTGACTCTAACCCGAGGGAATGGTGGCTTGACACTGGAGCCACTCGTCATATATGTTGTGACGAAAATTCTTTCTCTGAGTTGATACCTTGCGACAATGGGGAGAAGCTCTACATGGGAAATGCTGCGACTTCCAAGATCAAAGGGGATGGAACAGTGGTCTTGAAGATGACTTCTGGAAAAGAACTCAAGCTGTAGAATGTATTGTACGTGCCTGACGTACGCAAAAACCTTGTTTCTGGAACACTTTTAAGTGTTCATGGTTTTAGAATGGTTTTTGAGTCCCAGAAGTTAATTCTGTCAAAGGGGGGGATGTTTGTGGGTAGGGGATATGTATTGAATGGAATGTGGAAACTCAATGCTATCTCTGTAAAATCCAAAATAATGAATAAGAATGCAGCTTCTTCTTCTGCTTACATGCTCGAATCATTTAATTTATGGCATGGTAGACTTGGACATGTTAATTATGATACCTTACGTAGGTTAATTAACTTGGAACACATCCCTTCATTTCACATTAATTATAACCATAAATGTGAAACGTGTGTAGAAGCAAAATTAACAAGGTCTTCTTTTCAAACAATTGGAAGAAGTACAGAACCACTTGATCTAATACATAGCGATGTATGTGATTTGAAATTTGTTCAAACTAAAGGAGGAAATAAATATTTTATTACCTTCATCGATGATAGCACAAAGTATTGCTATGTATATTTGCTTAAAAGCAAAGACGAAGCTATAGAGAAGTTTATACTCTATAAGCAAGAAGTTGAAAATCAACTTAATAAAAAGATTAAGGTGGTAAGAAGTGATCGTGGTGGTGAATATGTTAATCCATTTGGTGAATATTGTTCACAACATGGAATTATTCATGAAGTAACACCACCATATTCTCCCCAATCTAATGGAGTAGCCGAACGTAAAAATCGGACTCTAAAAGAAATGATGAATGCTTTGTTAGGAAGCTCTGGGTTACCACAGAACATGTGGGGGGAAGCAGTTCTTTCGACTAATTACCTTTTGAATAAGGTTCCTCGAAAGGAAAAGGATAAGACACCATACGAGTTGTGGAAAGGTCGAAAGCCTTCCTACAAACACTTGAAAATGTGGGGGTGTCTTGCCAAGGTAATGGCTCCATTACCAAAACAAATGAAAATAGGTCCAAAAATTGTGGATTGTATTTTTATTGGCTATGCTGAACATAGCAATGCTTATCGATTTCTTGTGTATGAATCAAAAAATCCTGGCATTCACAAGAACACGATAATGGAATCAAATAATGCATCATTCTTTGAAAATACATTCCCTTATAAATCTAGGGAACTTGATCAAAGTTCAACAGAACAAACTTTGGATGAAATGATTCCAAGTAATCAATAAGAGGTTGAAAATGAAATAGAGCCAAGAAGAAGCAAACGAGCAAGGGTAAAAAAATCCTTTGGATCTGATTTCTTAACCTTTATGCTAGAGGCTGAACCTCTAACGTATAGTGATGCTATACGCTCCTCTGAAAGCACCTTATGGAAAGATGCCATTAAGAGCGAAATTGATTCCATCATGCAAAACCATACATGGGAATTAGTGAACCTTCCTCCTGGAATTAAACCACTAAATTCAAAATGGATTTTTAAAAGGAAAATAAAAGCAGATGGAACAATTGATAAGTACAAGGCAAGGTTGGTAATCAAAGGATACCGACAAAAAGAAGGCCTTGATTACTTCGATACATTTTCCCATGTATCAAGAATAACATCCATAAGGATGATACTCGCAATAGCTGCTCTGCGAAATCTAGAAGTACATCAAATGGATGTTAAAACAGCTTTCCTAAATGGAGATCTTGATGAAGAAATTTACATGGAACAACCTGAGGGTTATGTAGTTTCAGGTCAAGAAAGGAAAGTATGCAGATTGGTTAAGTCTCTTTATGGACTTAAACAAGCGCCAAAACAATGGCATGAGAAATTCGATAATGTCATGATGACTAACGGTTTCAAAATAAATGAGTGTGACAAATGTATATATGTCAAAACTATAGACATTGGATATGTCATTCTATGTTTATATGTTGATGACATACTTATTGTTGGAAGCAACAATGAAATGGTAAAACGTACCAAAAACATGTTAAATTCGAAATTTGACATGAAAGATATGGGACTAGCCGATACGATTTTGGGCATCCAAATCAAAAGGTCACCGGAGGGTCTCATATTAAGTCAGTCACACTATGTGGACAAGATTCTTGAGAAATTTAATAAGGAGGATTCTGGCATAGCCTTAACTCCGTTAGATCCTTGTTCACATCTATCAAAGAATCGTGGGGAAAGTATCCACCAAGTGGAATATGCAAGAGTCATAGGCAGCTTAATGTATCTCATGAGCTGCACTAGACCAGATATCGCTTTTACTGTGAGTAGTTTAAGCAGATTCACAAGCAATCCAGGGAAAGATCATTGGAAAGAAATTGTGAGAATACTGAGATATCTGAGATATACTCGGGACTACGGACTGCATTATTCCAAAGACCCCGCTGTCTTAGAAGGATACTCTGATGCCAGTTGGATATCTGATATTCAAGATACCAAAGGCACAAGTGGATATGTATTCACTTTGGGGGAGGAGCCGTGTCATGGAAATCCTCAAGACAAACTATTATAACCAGATCCACAATGGAATCTGAGTTTGTCGCTCTAGACAAATCTGGAGAAGAAGCAGAATGGCTTCGTCAATTCCTTGAGGATATCCCTGAATGGTCGAAACATGTGCCCACAGTATGTATACACTGTGACAATCAAGCAACAATTGCTAGGGCACAGAGTTTCATGTATAACGGTAAGTCAAGGCATATGCGCCGTCGACATAACACCGTCAGACAACTGATCTCAAATGGAGTTATCTCTATTGACTTTGTAAGATCAAAGGATAACATTGCTGATCCACTAACCAAAGGATTGAATCGAGATCAAGTTGAGAAAACATCTAAAGGAATGGGACTAAAGCCCATGAGAATTAAAGGCACTATGTGAAGGAAAACCCTACCTAGTTGACTGAAGATCCCAAGATCTAGGTTCAAAGGGACAACCTAATTACATAGACCTGTGCGACCACTGTGGGGACTTTTTTTTCCCCCAAGTCCATTCCTATGATGCAAACAGTGATAAAAAGCGTTATAGGTTAAGCAAAGCTTTTAATGACCATTGTATGCTTCGGTGAGCCGAGCAACATAAGTCACCTATGTAAGAGTGAAGTGGGGCCGCTTCAAGGAGACTATTGGGCATAGTTCTTTTAAACTCTTGCAGAACCAGGCGATGTCCACGGCCACATGGACATAACCATGAGAACTAATAATCTTGTCAGAAAGGTAGTTGTGTGAAGTATATCATCGTTTACACAAACAGCTAAACAGTTCAAGAACATCATGTCTACTGATTAGCTAGTAAAGTAAATATACTTTCACAAGGGAAGGTTCAAAGGAGGAAACCTACCTATCCTATGCAACTATCAATCGTAGATCCTATCACCACATCGAGTCAAAATATTTTGATAAAAACATCAATTTCATTCATGTGGGGGATTGTTGAAAAAATGTGAGAAATTGGAAACTTTGAGCCATATTTACTAGTGGTAAAGGTGGATGTTCGAATGATAAATTTATTAATTTATATTCTACTCTATGAGACCTTTACAACGATATCTCATATGCTCAAAACGGTTGAGAAATGAATGAAAAATTGATGCTCAAAGTGAGGTTGTTATGAATTGTGTTAAGGAAAATATGAACCCCTTATCCCACATGGGTGGGATAACAAACATGGGAATGGTTTAAATACACCAACCCACTTGGGAGTCATTGAATGACTTGAATGAACACTATGCCTCGCGCGCAGGCGCAGGGGGTGCAAATCGAAGCTCGTCGAACCCATTCGGGTTGGGGCGCGCTCGCACGTCGTGGGCGACGCGAATGTCCGGACCGGTCGGGTTCCACTTAGAACCTGCCGATATTTTACCCACTTCGAATTAAATTTTTTCCTTATATAACACATATCTTTTTGAATATTCTGAATTTAATAGAATAATTTGTGACTTTCATTAAATCGGATATTAAAAGGTATTAAATCAATTCATAAGAAATATATCCGTTTAAATAAGGCATCAATTGATTATTTCCGATTTTGCTCGGATATAAAGTCAATGACCTTAATTCGGAATATTTACCTTCCATATTTTTCCTCCTCCACTCCCCTATATAAAGAATGCTTCTCTTCAGTTTCAAATCACTCCAAAAAAACATTTTCTCTCTCGTTCTTCTTTAAACTGGTGATAGGCTAAGACAAGGCTCTAGTTCGAGATATCTTCAGTTCGTGCTTCTGTCGAAGATCTTCTTGTTGTTGTATCCTGGGAGACGAACGATCAACCAAACTCAAAGCACCGTGGAGTGGTCGAAATTTGTCTTAAGGAAACTGCTCTTCGCAGGCCTCAACTTTAATCTGGTTTTAGAATTCTTCTCTTCTTATTTGATTAAAGTTATTTCCTTATTTTATTTTCTTTTATTATCGTCTTGGATTGTATACTTTGTAACATGAAGCTGTGGGAGAAAATGAAATGAGTGAAGAGGAAGAAGATTCTGACTCAGATTTTTTTTATAGTGAAACAGATGTTGGTTATAAGGCTAGATGTAGGCCTATGATTAGTGTTGATGGGTGTTTTCTAAAAGGTCCTTATATTAGTCGGTTACTTGCTGTTGTTGGAATAGATGCTAATGATGGTATTTATTTAATAGTATATGTTGTTGTGGACAGTGGCGAATCCAAAAAAATAGTATTGGTTGGGCCAGTATAAAGAACACAAAGCTAATATAACATGACATATATATATATATATATATATATTCAAAAATAATATGATTACATAGTTCAAAAACATACAAATCAAAATATGTTATCTTCATTGATTAAGTTGAACTCTTCTCCTTTTCATAAAATCAAAATCATCTACGATCGAGTCAATGGTAAATTTTTTAGAAATTACTTTTTCAGTGTACACAATTAAGTAATCCGAAAGAAAGTCATCTTCCATTTTGTTTCTGTAACCCCCTCGTCCCGGTCTGGTCGGATGACCGGTCCGAGTGGGCCACACGGGGAAAACCGAAGCGAAACCCGTTAAGGCTTCCCTTCGGTTAACGACCCAGAAAATTTCTTTTAACTTTAATCTTATCTACATGCATATTTAATTCCTATGTGAAGCACAACAGCGGAAGATACAAACGACGAAACATTCACCGACCAAACAGAACATAAATAGTCCATTTTACTTCATTACAGCAGGCCGTTTCGAAACGCCCATAGGGTGTTCCGAAACGCCTTGACTTAGTCAACGGCCAGGGTCAACCATAAGGTGACCGTTCCGAAACAGGGGAGACCCGTATCGGAACGACCTTGACGGTCAATATCTCGTGGTCAACGAGATTTGACCATTTCGGAACTTCAGAGGCCCGTTTCGGAACGGCTTCATCTCGCCAATTTCTCAAAATTCCAGTAGCCAAAATGTTCCGAAACGACCCTCATCCGTTTCGAAACGGCAGGCCATTTACAAAGGGGTCGTTCCGGAACACGGGGACCCGTTCCGAAACACCCCCTGTCTGCAGACTTTTCTGGGCTGTTTTGAGGCACAAGGATGCCCCAAAACACCTCCAAACACCATACAACAGCCAAGCATATAAACCTATGATATACCAACATTACTATCATGCATTAGCAAGATTTGGACATGTCTAATACTAAAGCAACAATCAACACACATACATCCATTCAAACAACATCCAACCTTAAGCATGGTTTCTAAGGCATTTAACCAACATACAAGAGAGCAATTTAGGCATGGATACAACTTAAACATGGCATCATAGGCCACACAAAAGCAACATAACATAGAGTCTAAACATGCTCCTAGCAACCAACAACAACCAACAAACCTTACACATCCCATTGCTTAAACTATTACATGTCTTAGCATTAAAACCATACTTGATGAACTCAAGTCCAAAACCACACTTGGAGGCCCTCCACTTGCCGAGCAACCCACGAACTAAGGATCTGCAATGTTGAACAAGGAGAGCGTAAGCAATAATGCTTAGTGAGGGTAAGCTCTAGAAACAAACCTCAACATCGCAGAGTCCGAGCACGATCTAGCCAAGGCAATTCACATTTACCAAGAGTCCACAAGATATAGATGCATGAGCAATATATCACATATATGCCATAATCATGAGCTCAACGCTACCATACATGTAAACACATTTAGACATCCAAACAGCTCATATATCTCAACACATTGATACACATATCAATCAACATTGGCACCTAGTTAAGACTCAAATACACAGATAACCGTTGGAACTCACATCCAACGACACAACCATTACATGACGGTGGGATTTCACTCATCACCGGTCTCGCGGAGGGGATTCCACTCATCCTCACGCCCCGTCGATGGGATTCCACTCATCACCGACTATATTTAAATACCATTTCCGGGCGTACCCGTACTCCTCCTTGGTGACTCAACGCCACCAAGGCCACGCGCGACTTTTGACTCATGTGTACACACTAACATCCTAATGATCGATCATTTGTATTTAAGTATACTAGTGCCAATATTTCACTCATTCCACATTACTCATTTCAATCATTTTCGTGCTTAGCACGCACTCACCATGGACACAATCATGAACCATCACCATGCATGCTTTAAGCAATACAACCCATGCCTCAATTCACATGTATAAAACAATATACATTAGCATTCATATCACAAGTCATACGAGGCATATACATTCATACATTTGAGTTCATCCAAAGGCTTAGATCAAGTTTAAGATTAGGCTACCACCCTAATCCTAACTCTAGGTGGGTCTACCAAGCCCAACCTAGTCCATATACTCGAACCAACTAATTTAAAATCATTTAAAGTAATTAGCCACTCACCTAAACTCCCAAGCACAAGACCAAGCAAGCAACAACCTTCAACTTCCCGGATTCACTTCCGATGCTTCACCGATGCCCAAACTCGATTCTAATCATCTCAAACACAAACAAAACGTTCGAATCAATAACACATCATCGGAAACAACCCGGATTAACATTAACAAGCATTCAACACCCCAAACAAGTCCAAAAACAGAATTTTCGAGTAGCTCACTTAACCCACTGAAATCTTCCATTTCAAGCCTCCAAACGACCATCAAACACACCCAAAGCAACCCTCAATTATCATACTAGCACCAGCCCTCGAAATCCAACATTAACCAACCCCAAAAACCCCTTTAAAAGCCTCCTAAAACCCCCTTGGTACCCAAATCCGAAATTTCCCAAAATCACTTGAAATTCATATATGATATACCATTTGACTTCCTTACACCACAACTAAGCATATTAAATCAAATACTTCACTTAACAACTTAGAAAATCACATTTTAAATCAAAATATTCAAAAATGACATTTTCCAAAACTTCCATGAAAACTAAAATGAAAGGTACTTTTATGAAGGGGAAGGTGAGGAGAAGTCAAAAATACTATTACCTTTCAATTTGGAGTTGAAATGAAGAAGAGAGGTGATGGAATAGTGCTCTTCAATGGTGGAGGGGTTTTACCGTGGGTTTTGTGGAGAGAGAGAGGGAAGATGAGTGAAATGTGGGTTTTGGTTTGGTTTGTTTTAATTTAAAAGCCCAATGACTCATTTGCCCTTGATGAAATGGATTATTCACAAGGACATATTCTTTGGTCATTTGAGGTTTTAATTCCAAAACTTAGTCTATCATTAATTTAATTAATTTGAAAGCCAAACCCGGACCATTATTTAAATCATAGAACCGAACCCAAGATAATATTAAAATATTATTTTCACCTAACCCTTAAACCCGGGTGTTACAACTCTCCCCCACTTAAGGAATTTCGTCCCCGAAATTACCTGGTGGAAACAAATACGGAAACTGCTCAACCATATCAGCTTTCCTCTCCCACGTGGCCTCTTCCACACCTCTATGTCTCCACAACACCTTGACCAACTCTATGGTCTTGCCACGCAACACCTTGCTGTCAGAAGCAAGTATCTCAACGGGCTCTTCATTATAAGACAAATCCGGATTCAACTCTATCTCCTCAACGGGCATCACATGAGAAGGATCTGATCTATATCTCCTAAGCATAGATACATGAAAGACATCATGGATCTTCTCTAACTCGGAAGGTAACCTCAACCGATAAGCTACAGGGCCAATCCGCTCAACTATCTCATACGGACCAATGAACCTCGGACTCAACTTGCCCTTTCGGCCAAATCTCATTACCTTCTTCCACGGAGATACTTTCAGAAACACTTTCTCACCCACTGAATACTCAACCTCTTTCCTCTTCAAATCTGCATAAGACTTCTGACGATCCGAAGCCGCTTTCAAACGGTCACAAATCAACTTCACCTTTTCTGTGGTCCCCTTAAGCAAGTCTGGCATGGGTAACAACCTCTGACCTGTCTCGGCCCAACAAATCGGAGTCCTACACCGCCTACCATACAAAGCCTCATAAGGTGCCATCTGAATACTAGACTGATAACTGTTGTTGTAAGCAAACTAAACTAACGGTAAGTGCTTCTCCCAAGAACCCTGAAAATCAATCACACAACAACGAAGCATATCCTCTAGAATCTGTATCACTCGCTCTGAATGCCCATCGGACTGCGGATGATAAGATGTGCTGAAATGCAGACGACTACCCAACGCACTATGCAAACAACTCCAGAACCTCGAAGTAAATCTAGGATCCCTATCTGAAACTATAGACTTCGGAACTCTATGAAGTCTCACAATCTCACGAATGTACAAGTTTGCCAACTTGTCTAAGGAATCCGTAGTGTTCACTGCTAAGAAGTGAGCACACTTAGTGAATCTATCAACAATCACCCAAACTGAATTCTTCTTCGAAGGAGACAAAGGCAACCCCGACACAAAATCCATGGTGATCCTCTCCCATTTCCATTCCGGAATCTTTAAAGGCTGTAGCAAACCTGAAGGAACCTGGTGTTCTGCCTTCACTCGCTGACAAACCATGCAACGACTCACATACTCGGCTACATCTCTCTTCAAACCAACCCAGAAGTAATCATTCTTCAAATCTCGGTACATCTTGGTACTACCCAGATGCATAGAAAAGGGACTCGAATGTGCTTCACTCAAAATCTGTCGTCTCAACTCAACATCTTCCGGTACAACAATTCTACCTCTAAAGCACAACAAACTCTCACCACTGAAACTATACTCGGTCGGTCTTCCTTCGGCTATGTCCTGAACATGAGGAACTAGGCTCGCATCTTGCAACTGCTTCTCTCTAATCAACTGAATCAAGGAAGGCTTCACTTGCAACTCGGTGATCAAACCACCATCATCGGACACACTCAATCTAGCAAACATAGCTCTCAACTCAACGGCCACTTTTCTACTCAAAGCATCGGCTACTACGTTTGCTTTACCCGGATGGTACTCAATGGTCAAATCATAATCTTTTAACAACTCTAGCCATCTCCTCTGTCTCAAGTTCAACTCTTTCTGTGTCATCAAGTATTTCAAGCTCTTGTGATCGGTGTAAACTATACACTTCTCACCATACAAATAGTGACGCCAAATTTTCAATGCAAATACAACTGCGGCTAGCTCTATGTCATGAGTAGGATAGTTCTTCTCATGAATCTTCAACTGTCTGGAAGCATAAGCAACAACTCTCCTATCTTGCATCAAAACACATCCTAAGCCTACGTAGGAAGCATCACTGTAAATCACAAACTCCTTACCTGAAACAGGTTGCACTAACACTGGAGCATTCGTCAAGGATTCTTTCAATTTCTCAAAGGCCTTTTGTCTTGCATCTGACCATTCAAACTTGAGTCCCTTTTGCAACAACCTAGTCAAGGGAGCAGCTACTCTAGAGAAGCCATCAACAAACCTCCTATAGTAACCGGCTAATCCTAGGAAACTCCTAATCTCGGTCACGGACTTAGGTTGCTTCCACTCAACAATAGCCTCAATCTTCGATGGATCAACTCGAATGCCTTCGGCCGAAACAACATGGCCAAGAAACACAACCTCTCGAATCCAAAACTCACATTTACTAAGCTTCGCATACAACTGGTTGCTCAACAATCTCTGTAAAACAAACCTCAAGTGCTCATCATGCTCTTCTTCTGTCTTCGAGTACACAAGTATATCATCAATGAAGACAACCACAAACCGGTCTAGATAGTCTCTAAAAATTCTGTTCATCATGTCCATGAATGCTGCTGGAGCATTCGTGAGCCCAAACGGCATCACGAGAAACTCATAGTGACCATACCTAGTCCTAAAAGCTGTCTTCGGAACATCACACTCTTTCACTTTCAACTGATAGTACCCGGATCTCAAATCTATCTTCGAGAACACTGAAGCACCCCTCAACTGATCAAACAAATCATCTATACGAGGCAACGGATACTTGTTCTTCACGGTCAACTGATTCAGCTGTCTATAGTCAATACACATGCGCATGCTACCATCTTTCTTTTTCACAAACAACACTGGAGCACCCCACGGAGAACTACTAGGCCTAATGAAACCACGGTCTAATAATTCTTGCAACTGACTCTTCAATTCCTTCAACTCTTTCGGAGTCATGCGATACGGAGCTATCGAAACTTGATTAGATCCCGAAACTGTCTCAATCACAAACTCAACATCTCTGTCAGGAGGCAAACCCAGTAACTCTTCAGGAAACACATCTGGAAAGTCACACACTGTTCTGATATCTTTCGGTCTAGCTTCACTCATGTCCGGATTCATAACATAAGCTAAATAGGCCCCACATCCTGAGTCCATCAACCTATGAGCCTCTAAAGCTGACACCACATTAGACAAGAACTTAATGTTCTCGCCCACTACCACTACCTCGTAGTCATCAGAAAGTTTCAAGGAAATTCTCTTTGTCTCAAAATCCACACTAGCCCGATGCTCAACCAACCATCCATACCCAAAATAATATCAAAACCATAGAAAGGAAGTTCCATCATATCAACTGAGAACACATGACCCTGAATCTTCAGTGGACACCTCCTATACATACGTCTAACCACAACTGTCTCACCAAAAGAACTAGTAACATGCATACCTACATCTAAGATCTCAACAGGAATATCTAACTTCTGTGCATGCTTACTCAAAATGTAGGAATGCGTAGAACCCGAATCAACCAAAGAAAGCAAGGACATAGACTGTAACTCGAAATTACCTGCTATCACATCGGTGTCGTTCCCGGCCTCTCTCTGAGCATAGACCCTCGCTGGTCCTCCCACCTCTGGCTGCACAGCCACAACATGTGCAAGGTTCCTCTGAGCATCTCCCCTAGGTGCATCAGCCCTAGGCTGGAAGTAGCCACGACCGCGCCCCCGGCCTCTCTGAAAATCATTACCCCTCGCAGGAGCCTGAGCAATATTCGGTGCCTGAGCTGCCTGACGCGGACAGTCCATCCTAAAGTGGTCCCTCGAACCACAGTTCCAACAAGCATGAAAGTTACCCCAGCACTCTCCAGTGTGCTGTCTCCCACACTGTGCACACTCGGGCAAGCGCCCTCCTCCTCTATGGCCCTGATGGCCCCTACCATGGTGGCCACTGCCACGTCTCTGATCAAACTGATGTCCGCCACCTCTGTGTCTCTTAGCATCTCTACCATCAAAGTGGTTATGCCTCTTTCCGGAACCAGAACCACCAGCTCGTTTGGCTGAACCCAAACTATGCTCCAAATCCTTGGCCCTCGCGACCAACACATCAAAGTCTGAGTAGTCAGAAGCCAACGTGTACCTCTTAACCTCTTCATTCAATCCGTACCGGAATCGGTTGCAGCGTTCCACTTCAGTAGGAACCAACTCTGGGGCATACTGACTCAAGCGAACAAAGCGGATCTCATAATCAGTCACAGAAGCATCCCCTTGAGTAAGAGCCATAAACTCTCGCTTCTTCTCATCCAAGTACCTCGGTCCCAAGTATCTCTTCCGTAAAGCAGACTCAAAGAACTCCCAATCAATCTCTGTCTCTGGAACCCCGGTAGTGATGGTGACCCACCAGGTGTAGGCATCACCCTGAAGCAGTGAGATCACACAACCCAATCTACGTGCGCCCGCACAACCCATCTGAGCCAAGATACGAACTGTCTTCTCCAACCATAACTCCGACCTCTCCGGAGTAGATCCTCTAAACTCCTCGGCCCCTAAGCTACGGAGCCTCTCCAAAGGTAAACTGGCATCATCACACCTAGGCTGAGCTGCAGCCTGAGCTCCCGCAACTGCGGCCTGGAACGCTCCCGCTATTGCTTGCACTAGCGGAGTCATATCAATTCCAGCCGGGCCTTGGCCACCTTGGCCACCTTGAGGTCCATTTCCTCCGGCTCCATCCTCGCCCCCAACTCCCGGTGGAGGAGGTGGTGGTGGTGGAGGTGGTGGAGGAGCGCCAACTCCCGCGGCCCCCGGTCCCTCTATGTGAGCCCCCGCACCAACTACCGGCTCAACAGGAGCCACAACTCGTGGTTCCTGACGAACCAACCTCGGTCTACCTCTCGGTCTAGACATTGCTCTCTCAGATATTAACTACAACCACAACAAACAAACATACAAGTTGGGTTAGCAAGGCAAGGCTTCCAAGTGTCCAAGTATGTTTCCTCACTTAAAAAAAATCATTTTTTCCAATGTAATAGTAGCAATGGGACCCACACACACATGCTTTAAAATAAAACAATCAGCATACTTGTCACATAAGCAACCATTCTTGCAGAATAAGCAAACACCGTGCAATTCAACTTAAAAACTTAAACTTACCTCACTTACCTGCCCAAGGTCTCGATAACCTTAGGCTCTGATACCAACAAGTGTAACCCCCTCGTCCCGGTCTGGTCGGATGACCGGTCCGAGTGGGCCACACGGGGAAAACCGAAGCAAAACCCGTTAAGGCTTCCCTTCGGTTAACGACCCAGAAAATTTCTTTTAACTTTAATCTTATCTACATGCATATTTAATTCATATGTGAAGCACAACAGCGGAAGATACAAACGACGAAACATTCACCGACCAAACAGAACATAAACAGTCCATTTTACTTCATTACAGCAGGCCGTTTCGAAACGCCCATAGGGTGTTCCGAAACGCCTTGACTTAGTCAACGGCCAGGGTCAACCATAAGGTGACCGTTCCGAAATAGGGGAGACCCGTATCGGAACGACCTTGACGGTCAATATCTCGTGGTCAACGAGATTTGACCGTTTCGGAACTTCAGAGGCCCGTTTCGGAACGGCTTCATCTCGCCAATTTCTCAAAATTCCAGTAGCCAAAATGTTCCGAAACGACCCTCATCCATTTCGAAACGGCAGGCCATTTACAAAGGGGCCGTTCCGGAACACGGGGACCCGTTCCGAAACACCCCCTGTCTGCAGACTTTTCTGGGCTGTTTTGAGGCACAAGGATGCCCCAAAACACCTCCAAACACCATACAACAGCCAGGCATATAAACCCATGATATACCAACATTACTATCATGCATTAGCAAGATTTGGACATGTCTAATACTAAAGCAACAATCAACACACATACATCCATTCAAACAACATCCAACCTTAAGCATGGTTTCTAAGGCATTTAACCAACATACAAGAGAGCAATTTAGGCATGGATACAACTTAAACATGGCATCATAGGCCACACAAAAGCAACATAACATAGAGTCTAAACATGCTCCTAGCAACCAACAACAACCAACAAACCTTACACATCCCATTGCTTAAACTATTACATGTCTTAGCATTAAAACCATACTTGATGAACTCAAGTCCAAAACCACACTTGGAGGCCCTCCACTTGCCGAGCAACCCACGAACTAAGGATCTGCAATGTTGAACAAGGAGAGCGTAAGCAATAATGCTTAGTGAGGGTAAGCTCTAGAAACAAACCTCAACATCGCAGAGTCCGAGCACGATCTAGCCAAGGCAATTCACATTTACCAAGAGTCCACAAGATATAGATGCATGAGCAATATATCACATATATGCCATAATCATGAGCTCAACGCTACCATACATGTAAACACATTTAGACATCCAAACAACTCATATATCTCAACACATTGATACACATATCAATCAACATTGGCACCTAGTTAAGACTCAAATACACGGATAACCGTTGGAACTCACATCCAACGACACAACCATTACCTGACGGTGGGATTTCACTCATCACCGGTCTCGCGGAGGGGATTCCACTCATCCTCACGCCCCGTCGATGGGATTCCACTCATCACCGACTATATTTAAATACCATTTCCAGGCGTACCCGTACTCCTCCTTGGTGACTCAACGCCACCAAGGCCACGCGCGACTTTTGACTCATGTGTACACACTAACATCCTAATGATCGATCATTTGTATTTAAGTATACTAGTGCCAATATTTCACTCATTCCACATTACTCATTTCAATCATTTCCGTGCTTAGCACGCACTCACCATGGACACAATCATGAACCATCACCATGCATGCTTTAAGCAATACAACCCATGCCTCAATTCACATGTATAAAACAATATACATTAGCATTCATATCACAAGTCATATGAGGCATATACATTCATACATTTGAGTTCATCCAAAGGCTTAGATCAAGTTTAAGATTAGGCTACCACCCTAATCCTAACTCTAGGTGGGTCTACCAAGCCCAACCTAGTCCATATACTCGAACCAACTAATTTAAAATCATTTAAAGTAATTAGCCACTCACCTAAACTCCCAAGCACAAGACCAAGCAAGCAACAACCTTCAACTTCCCGGATTCACTTCCGATGCTTCACCGATGCCCAAACTCGATTCTAATCATCTCAAACACAAACAAAACGTTCGAATCAATAACACATCATCAGAAACAACCCGGATTAACATTAACAAGCATTCAACACCCCAAACAAGTCCAAAAATAGAATTTTCGAGTAGCTCACTTAACCCACTGAAATCTTCCATTTCAAGCCTCCAAACGACCATCAAACACACCCAAAGCAACCCTCAATTATCATACTAGCACCAGCCCTCGAAATCCAACATTAACCAACCCCAAAAACCCCTTTAAAAGCCTTCTAAAACCCCCTTGGTACCCAAATCCGAAATTTCCCAAAATCACTTGAAATTCATATATGATATACCATTTGACTTCCTTACACCACAACTAAGCATATTAAATCAAATACTTCACTTAACAACTTAGAAAATCACATTTTAAATCAAAATATTCAAAAATGACATTTTCCAAAACTTCCATGAAAACTAAAATGAAAGGTACTTTTATGAAGGGGAAGGTGAGGAGAAGTCAAAAATACTATTACCTTTCAATTTGGAGTTGAAATGAAGAAGAGAGGTGATGGAATAGTGCTCTTCAATGGTGGAGGGGTTTTACCGTAGGTTTTGTGGAGAGAGAGAGGGAAGATGAGTGAAATGTGGGTTTTGGTTTGGTTTGTTTTAATTTAAAAGCCCAATGACTCATTTGCCCTTGATGAAATGGATTATTCACAAGGACATATATTCTTTGGTCATTTGAGGTTTTAATTCCAAAACTTAGTCTATCATTAATTTAATTAATTTGAAAGCCAAACCCGGACCATTATTTAAATCATAGAACCGAACCCAAGATAATATTAAAATATTATTTTCACCTAACCCCTAAACCCGGGTGTTACAGTTTCGTAGACTTGTCTTGACGATTTTCATTGCTGCAAATGCTCTTTCAGTTGTTGCAGTACTAATAGGAAGAGTCAAAATAAGTCGAATCAATCTATCAAGAAGGGGATATAAAAACGATTTTCCATTTTCTGACAAACTTCGACATAATTGAGTTATGGTGCTCAAATTCTTCATCTCCACGTAATTAGGAACATCACGAAAAAATAGCTCAAGTTCATACTTCAAATGATATTTTTCATGTTCAGGAAAATCTTTGGGATAGTATTTCTCTACAAGATGACAAATTTTTTCCACATTGAAGTGCTTATAACCATTTGAAGATTCAAAGCCATACTCAAAATAAGCAGCTCTGTTGTTTGCTCACTAAAACGACTATTTAGTTTATGCAGTTGTTGATCCATAGTGGCTGTAAACATATCCACTCTATAGTGATGCTCCACTGAAACAATGTCTTTATTACGTCGAAATTAAATTATATCAGAATAAGTACCATTTATATCAGGAACCAGAGTGAGAGTGTCATGCTTATTACAAAATAAGAGTACTTTCTGTAGAAGATCTTCCCAACCACTATCTCTAAATTCTTGAATTGAAGACTTTGTGGCAGCAACTAAATCCATTTCATTTAGAATATCTTGTGACTTATATTGCAAAGCTCGACAAAGTACATCCGTGTATCCCATAAGTCCCTGTATCATATGTAAAATAAATACAAAATCAAAAGTCAACAACTTTTTAAGAGCAGAATTAGCATCCCCACGTTGAGAGTATGTGGCTCGACGATCAATGACTATTTTCTCAAGGACATAACGAGTTGCATTGTACATCCTTAAGAAACTGCAAATTGACTTGTAATGAGAACTCCACCTAGTATCTCCAGGATGTTGTAAAGTGTCAATTTAGTTTAACCCCATTTCAGTCTCTATCTCTTCAATTTCAATTAAGTGCTCCAATTCGACTATTTAACTATCTTGTAATTCATCATGACGCTTAGAAGAAGAACTGACAACATTCACAATAAGAATCAAATCTTTGAAAAAATCACGAACTTCAGATACTTCTCTTGTAGCGGTAATGAGAGCCAACTACAGTTGATGTGCTTGGCAATGCACATAATAGGCATAAGGACAATCTTTCATGACTAGAGCTTGTAAACCATTCCATTCACCTCGCATATTACTTGCTCCATCATATCCTTGGCCTCGAAGATTTGCAATGCTCAACTCATGGTTAGATAAAACTGTAGAAATATCTTCTTTGAGAGTTCTTGATGTTGTGTCTATGACATGTACTAACTGTAAAAATTGTTCTCGCACAATACCATCTCCATCAACAAATCTTAAGACTATAGCCATTTGTTCTCTTTTAGATATGTCTCGAGATTCATCGATAATTATGTAAAATTTTAAATCGTTGATCTCCTTGTGAATTTCTTTTTGTACTTTTTGAGCGATGTGCAAAATTTCTTTTTAAATGGACGAAACTATATATTTTGTATTTTGTGGAGCATTTTCTAGCACAACGTCTCGTATCTCCTTATTATAAGAAGCAAGGAGTTTCAACATCTCTAGAAAATTCCCTTGATTTTTTGACTTAGCACTCTCATCATGCCCCCTAAATACATATTTTTGAAATGTGAGCCACCGTACAACTTCTATTGAAGCACCTAACTGTAAACGGTTACCAACATTCTGTTTTAGAGTTAAATTTTAAGTACAATATCAATATGACTTTTTGGGTTCTTGAAATCTTTCCAACATTGCACAGAATATTCATGAGCTGAGTTAATATCTTTTCCCATATGTGTTTCAAATGCATAATTTTCCCTCCAATCCTCTTACAAATTTTGAATCCTTGTGCTGTAAAAGTATCTGAACCAGATTTTTTCAATGGTTTCTTTTAAAAAAGAATGCACGGGAAACAATAAGCATCATCAGTAGTCGGTGAATACTCCAGCCAATTAAAGGTTTTGAACCATTTGGATTGAAATTGCCGAGGATGATCATCTGGACTATATTTAGGATACTCAGGCATAAGAATTTGATAAGGTTCGTAGTTTATGAATTTCTCTATAATTTCTTCTCGCTCTTCTGACAGATAACTATTAGTTGGCTTACGCAAAGTTGGATCACGCATAAAAGGAGTATCAATATTAATTGTAGACTTATCGCTACATGTGTTTGAAGGTTCCTCATCTAGAACCTGAGTAGATGTCTCTTGAGTTGTATCAACAACTGTTTCAGTGGGTGCATTAACGTTTGATTCTGGTGTGGGTTTCAGTTTTGAAAAATAAGAATTTATTGTCTTTCTCTTCATATTTCAACCTAGACAAAATAAGCAAGATAATCAAGATTCATACCTAACATCCTATTTTCACCCCTAGCAAAGAACCATGATAACAAAGGCACGATAAAATTATAAATTATAGTCCATAATTTAGAAGAAACTAGGAACAACAATTATATGGTTAATTTTATTGTCATTTACAGCAACATTTTTATTCTAGAAAGAAAGTTTTGATGTTTTTTCTATTCCCACGAAAAAGTTAGTTTTTATAAGTAATTCTAATTCAAGTAAATAGATTATATCATGAAACTATCTTTCAATATGTAACCCCCTCATCCCGGTCTGGCCGGATGACCAGTCCGAGTGGGCCACACGGGGAAAACTGAAGCGAAACCCGTTAAGGCCCCCCGTTGGTTAGCAACCCTATTTTTTTTCTTCTTTATCTTTTCTAGATGCCTTTATTAAATCCTAGGTGATAGGACACACAACGAACAAATACGGATACAAAACCCACAAGACATGCTAATAAACAACCCAATTTATCCTTTTTAAGCAGGCCGTATCGATACACCTGTCAAGGGTATCGATACGCCTTGACCAAAGTCAACCTTCAACAGTCAACATAGGAAGACCGTATCGATACAGCCCATGAGCGTATCGATACGCCCTTCCCAGTCAACATCTCGTGGTCAACGAGATGAACCCGTACCGATATGCCACAACACCGTATCGATACACCAAAATATCATAATTCCAGAGAGCAAAAACCGTATCGATACACCCCGTGTATCGATACGCCCAGCCAAAACTGTGTCCTACAGGCAAGACCGTATCGATACGGCCCTTAGGCCTATCGATACGCCCTGCACTGCAAGTCTCCAATTTTCAGCAAAACAACTTAGGACTCGACTCTAGATGTGATTTACGACTCCCCTAGCCACAATCAACATACATACAACCTTTAACAACCATAATCTAAGCATACGAGGCAACCAACACTAACAAGCATCATTCATCCAAGAGGTTCATACATTTACCAAAAGATGTCATGCAAGCACTCTAAGGTTCATGCCTTAGCAACCAAAACATATAAGCATTCATGACATACAACATACACATGGTTAATGATTTAAACAAGGCATTCGAGAACCAATCCAACATTAACATACATCAAGCTCAAATCAACAACACATATCCCATTGCATGACTATTACAATCTACAATTTAAAGATCATACATTGAGCTAACCAAAAGCAACACTTGGAGACCTTTCCTTGCCCTTGCCACCCACAAGCTACTGATCTGCATTGTCGAACAAAAAGGAGCGTAAGCATAAAAGCTTAGTGAGGGTAAGCTCATAAAACAAACCTTCGATAATGCAGGGTCCAAGCACGAGCAACTACCATGATAGAATGCATGATCTTACCTCCGATCTACAAGAGCCAAATTATACATGATGCATGAACATATAATCAACATTATGCCATGCTCAACAACTCATTAGCTCAACTTACAATGATACATATACCAAGGTATTATTAACAACATATCTCAATGCATTTTGGAAACACATTTCATATCACATTAGCAACACATCTCAAATCATAAAGGCACATATAATCTCATATTGGCATACACATACAATCTCATATTGGCATATACATACAATCTCATATTGGCACCTAGTTATGACTCGAATACGCGAATAACATGTTGGAACGCATTTCCAACATAACCATTACCTGCGGTGGGATTACACTCATCACCGGTTCTCGCGGAGGGGATTCCACTCATCCTCACGCCCCGTCGATGGGATTCCACTCATCACCGACTAATATATAAACATTTCCGGTGGAATATTACATCACCGTACACCTCCTTGGTGCCTTAACGCCACCAAGGCCACGCGCGACTTTGACTCTCGTGTGCACACTCATCCTAATGATCGATCATTGTACCCAAGCATACTAGTGCCAATATTAACCAAATTCCATAACCTTTCACAACATCAACTCAACATAACTTCCGTGCTTAGCACGTACTCACCATGATCACTATCATGCACGATTCATAAACCAAACCACATGTATATATCAACGCATCATATCAAGCCTCAACAACATGCATAACACATTATACATAGCCAACACAAACACAATTAGACATGAGGCATAATAAGCAATTAGGAGTTCAACCAAAGGTCTCCTAAGCTAAGCTTGAGATTAGGCTACTACTCTAATCTCAACTCTAGGTGGGTTTACGAAGCTCATCATAGGTTCACATGCTTGATCCAATATTTGAAAGTCATTTAAAAATAGTAACCACTCACCGACCACTCCATTAGCACAAGCCGACAAGCCAACCAAGCATCCAAGTTTCCGAATCTGAGCCCGAAGCTTCCCCATTAATTTCCCTTACTTCTAACCATTCAAAAACAATATATTAACCTCAAAATCAGCCACAAACCCAAAGTTTAACACCAACACACGAATCTACTATAATTCTCACAATTCAAAGCCAAGTTCGTTCTTCAATTTCTCATTTTCGTACTTCCACAAAGACCATCAAAAATCAGCAATGTAGTCATCCAAAGCACTCTTAAACATGTTCAAAACACTACCCAAACCTAGTATAACCATCAGCCAATGATTTCCAACATCAAGAACCCCCAAAACCAACCTTTAAAACCTTCAAAAATCCCATTAAAACCCAAATTCGGGAATCAACATAAAACCATGTAAAAATCAACTATGTTGGACCTTATGGGTAGTAAACAACATATATAACTTCAACAAATCGAAAGCTCAAGTTAAAGACAATAAAGTTTGCATTTTTAATCTAAAAACTCAAAACCTCAAACTACAAAATCTATGAGCTTTATGAAAACTAATGGTACCATCTTAAAGAGGAAGAGGATGACAAGTTAAAAACGAGATTACCTTGCAAAAATCACCAACAAAAATCAAAGGAGATGATGAAATGGAGATTTGGAGAGGAAATGGCATTTGACGTGAAAAAGAGAAATGAAGGAGATGAAGATAGGATTTAAAGTTGTTTTTTAAATTAAATGGGATTTTAAAAATAGTAGACCATTTAATTACACCTTTGCCATTAATGAGATGGCATATCTCATCACATTTAAAATCCATGAAATTGATTTCTAATTTAATTTGAGCCCAACATATAATATTTGTTTTGAAATCACAAAGCCCAAATAATATATAATATCATTTTAATCATAACCCGAGACCCAAAATATTATTTAAGTACTATTTTCTCTCGGCCCCCAAACTTGGGTGTTACAACTCTCCCCCACTTAAGGAAATTCCGTCCCCGAAATTTATCAGACAGGAAGAGCCACGAAATCTACTCCTCCACACTTCCCTTTTCTTCTCACCACAACATACTCACCATCTCGGTAGACTTACCACACAACATTATCTATCTGATGCTAAGATCTCAACGGGTCCTTCAAGGCATGTCGACTTTAAACTCAACTCGATCTCTTCTACAAACATAGCACAGAACAGATCTGACTCACACTCCCGAATTATAGATACATAGAACACATCAAAAATCTCTTTCTAACTCTGGTGGTAACCGCAACAGATAAACAACAGAACTAGCCCGATTCACAATCTCATATAGCATTGTTTGAATACTTGACCCATAACTTTCTCTGACTGATCATCTGACTTCAACAGGTAACCCAACACTATGCAGACGTCTTCAAAAATCTAGTTGAAATCTTGAATCTCTATTACCCACTTTCATTATGAATCTTCCACGGATGTAACAAACTAGAAGAAAACTGACTTTCGGTATTGACACGCTGGCAAACTATACACTTACTCTCATAATGGACCACATCATTCATCAACTCAATCTGGAAGTACTCTTCTTCAACCCACAATACGTCTTCATACTACTCAGATGCAATACAAACGAACTGTCGTGTACTTCGGCCAAAATAATACGTCTCAAAACACTATGTCAATCGGTACATACAAAACTCTATCATCTCTGAAACTGTAATCTGAAGGTCTTCCTTCCGCTATGTCTTGCACGTGAGGTGCCAAGAACCTGTCTTGCAACTGTTTCTCTTTAAGCATTCTGACTCAATGTAAGTTCAACCCGAAACTCGGCCACAAAACTACTATCATTCGGTAAACAGAATCCGGAAAATATAGCTCACAACTCAACTACTAATCTAACAACGAATATAACTCGGAACATCGGTCACTACGTTGACTCACTTCGGATGATACCCAATCTTGAGATTACGGTCTTCAAGCAGTTCTAACAACTTATGTTGTTCAAGTTCCAACCCTTCCTAAGTCTTCTAATATTTCAAGTTCTGATGACATGTGTATATACTGTGCATTTCTCACTATACAAGCTTTGTCTCTAAGTCTTCGAAGCAAATTTAACTATAATCAACTCTATGTCTAGTGTCGGATAATTCTGTTCATGTACTTTCTATTATCTCGAAGAATAAGCCACAAATTTTCTGTCTTGCATAAGCACACAACCTAACCCTACATGTAACGCATCACTATGGTTCACAAATTCTTTCTCTGATATAGGCTGGATCAAGGTCGAAGCTTTCATCAAAGTTTCTTTTTCGGTTTCTCAAGGGCTCATTGTCTCGCATCTAACCACACAAACTAAACATTATTCTGTAGCAATTTGTCAAAGGAGCAGCTATCTTCAAAAGATCATTTACAACCCATCGATAGTAACATTGCTAGACCTAGAAACTATAACTTCCTATCACAGTCTTCAATTTCTTCCAACTCACATCTTCTTCTGTCTACTTGGGATTTACACTAATACACTCGGCTAATCTACATGTCTTAGGAGGACATCTTCCTTGACTCGGAGTTCACGTTTGCTCAACTTGGTATACGACTAATTCTCTAATAGGATCTATAGCACTAACCCTAAAGCTTGTCATGATCTTCTTCGGTACTTGAATATACCCATGTATCATCTATGAGAACTACTACAAACTGATCAAAGAGCTCAGGAAATATTCTGCTCGACATCTCTATAAAAGTAACTGACACACTAGTCAAACAAAGCGGCCTAACCCAGAACTCGAAGCGATCACATCTTGCCTCGGAAGTTGTCTTCGATACTTCAACTTCCCCTACTTTCAACTTGTAAGAAATCGGATCTCAAATTAATCTTCGGAAAGACTGAAGCACTCCCCAACTGATCAACAATTCACTGACGCTCGGAAATGGATACTAACTATTCACTGTCAATTGTTTCAACTGTATGTAATCTGAACACATTCACATATTGTCTTCTCTCTTCTTCACAAATTGCACTGTCACACTCCAAGATGATGTACTGGCCTAATCAATCTAAGATCTAACAAATCTCAAAGTTGATTCTTCAACACTCTCAATTCTTTCGGGAGCCATAGGATACGGGGCAATCAAAATATGAGCAAACTCGGAGACGATATCAATAACAAACTCTTCTTCCCTATCAAGAGACAAACCGTGCAATTCTTCCAAACACTTTTAGGAAAACACAAACTATTCTAACATTCTGCGGTCTAATCTTCATTCAAAAATCAAATCTATCACATTTGCTAGGCAAGCCTGTCAACTAAACTCAATCAATCTTTGACCTCTAAAGCTGGATCAACATTCGATAAGAAGTTCACATCCTCACCTACCACTACAGTCTCACAGAAATCTGCAACTTCAAGGCAACTCTCTCTTTGTCTCAACATATACCCTAGCTTTGTGCTCTACAAGCCAAACCATGTCAAAAAGGTACATCGAAACCGTAGAAAGACAATTACTTCACATTTACTAGAATCACATAACTCTGAGCCATTAACAAGCATCTTCCGCACATCTTTCTGACCACCACTATCTCACCAAAAGGTCTAGTCACATGTGTCCCTAAGTCTAAAATATCAACAGAGATATCTAGCTTCCTTACATGCTCACACACAAAAGGGCGAATCTGCAGAAATTGCAACTTCACATGTACACAGCTAATAGTCTTCGGTCCTCTTGTTTTCAAGCTGGTTCTTCAACAAAATTTGACTCCTCAAAACTGTTCTTAGAGCATTTCGAAACTTCAAAATGCAGTTCTGATCACACGCAAACAATCATGCTTGAACTTGTTCTACAACATCAGTCCTGACGACTCGAAACATTCCACTACCAAACAATCTGGAGTCCAAGCTCAAGACTTCCTTCTCGGTTCAACTACATCGGAAGTGACTTCATCTCTCCTTCTTGCTGGAAGACAACTCAGATGTACACTGGCTCAATCACACAAATTGATTCCCACTCACGGGTACTGACCGACTATCTTGTATTAAAACCACAGGCTGAACTCCAACGATCACCAACTAACGTTTCTGAATTTTTAGATTACTCACACGAGACCCTTACCTTGATCTCGCCTAAAGAACTAAGATACTCATACCTACCTCTAACACTTCACCGACACATTCATACTTTGCATGCTTGCTAACAATATACAAAAGTACGGATTTAGAATCAATTAGAGGAAACAAACTTAAAACTGTACCAAGGGCTTATCTGATAAACATCGGCACCACTCTTACTCCCACTCATAGGTCTTCACTTCTTTTTACCAACTAATACCCGAATCGATCACATCGTTCTTTACCAACATGAACCAACCCACATACACACTGACTCAGACAACCTAATTGTACCTCAACTCCCGCACAACCATACTTCCCTAACTATAGCGATGGACTCCCTCAACATCATCCACATTTTTAGAGACCACAACTTCTACTTACCGATTCATGGCCCACGCCTTGGCCTCAAACTTACCAAAAGCAATAAATCAACAACAACAACAATTTAACATACAAATTGGGTTAGCAAGGGAAAGGGTCCAAGTGGCTCAAGTATGATTCCCTCACTTAAAAATCTCTTTTTTCGATGTAATAGAAGCAATGAGACTCTACTCAACACACTTTAAACAAAACAACACACATACATGCTCAAACAAGCATACAACAAGGCATACTTGACAAGCAAGCAACCACCGTGCAATCACAATACAAAAATTAAACTTACCTCACTTACCTGCCCAAGGTCTCGGAAACCTTAGGCTATGATACCAACAAATGTAACCCCCTCATCCTGGTCTGGCCGGATGACCGGTCTGAGTGGGCCACACGGGGAAAACCGAAGCGAAACCCATTAAGGCTCCCCTTCGGTTAGCAACCCTATTTTTTTCTTCTTTATCTTTTCTAGATGCCTTTATTAAATCATAGGTGATAGGACACGCAACGAACAAACACGGATACAAAACCCACAAGACATGCTAATAAACAGCCCAATTTATCCTTTTTAAGCAGGCCATATCGATAAACCTGTCAAGGGTATCGATACGCCTTGACCAAAGTTAACCCCCAACAGTCAACATAGGAAGACCGTATCGATACAGCCCATGAGCGTATCGATACTGTAACGCCCGTGTTTTGGGGTTAGGAGTTAGTCGGGTTTATAGTCTGAGTCAATAAAATTAAATTAAATCAATTCAACCTTAAATTGGACCTAATTGAGCTTTAGTAAAAAGGGGAGAGACCTATGTTGTAATTTTACCCAAAAGAATTTTAAAGGGAGACAACTTTTAAAGAAAAGTTGTCTTCTCTTTCCCCCATCCTCCCCCACCAACGTTAAACACCATTTTCAAACTCTCCCAACACTAAATCACTATTCCATTGGGTCTCTTCATCTTTTCAAGGTGTTTTTCAAAGGTAAAAGTGTTTTCTAACTCTCCTCTTCATTTCCTATCCATACACAGTCTTAGATTTCAAAAATATGAACATTTGAAATGTTAGGGTTTTGCTAAAGTTTGAGTTTTTATGGTGATTTTCACCTTGTTTTGAAATAATGAGTTAAGTTTTGTTTTAATCACATCAAGATATACAATATATGTCAAAATGAGTGGATTTTATTGAAAACCCGAAATGGGTTCTTGGAGCCATTTTTGGGATGTCAAAACTTGGGTTTTTGGTGGGTTTTAGGTTGAATTTGAAGGGCTGATGGTTTAGGTATGTTAGGAAGGTGGTTTGGGGTCTTTTGGGTGTCATTTGGATGATTGGAAATGGAAATTTCTGCAAGGTTTTAGGGGAGCACGAAAATTGGTATTTTGGGTGATTATGTGGATTGGGAATTTGTTGAAGTTGGCTTGTGTTTGTAAAGTGAATTGATGGTTGGGTTATAGCATTGAATTGTGAAGTAATGAATGTGTTTTGTTTGGCTAGAAGCAAGAGGAAGCGTTGGAGAGGCTTTGGGACCGAATCCGGGTTCGTAGGAGAATTGTTTCGGTTGCTAAGGAAGGGCGGTGAGTGGTTTCAAACTTGTTTTAAAGTTTGGTTCGAGTGTGTGTAGAGTGTGTGTGTGGAATGTGCTTGGTAGGCCATTTCTTTATTTCAAGTTGTTAATTTTAGCCATTGATTCCATTAAATGCTACTATGTGTGCCTATCTATGTTCTTGTGAAATGTGGTTAAATTGGTGCATGTATATCATGAAATGTATATATGTGATGAGCATGGGATGTGGTTGATGATATGTGATGTGGTTATGAAAATTGGCACTAAATAAATTACCGGTTGTAAATGATCGATCATTAGGATTAGTGTGCACACAAATTGAGTCAAAACGTACGTGGCCTTGATGGCGTTAAGTCATCAAGGAGGAGTACGGTGATGTAATATTCTACCGGAAGCTTTTATATATTTCTACGGGATGATGAGTGGAATCTCATCCGTAGGGCATGTGGCGATGAGTGGAATCCCGCACATGCAAGGTCCGGTGATGAGTGTAATCCCACCGAGGTAATGTGATTGTTGAGGTTAAATCCGCACATCCGGGTAATTAAAAGTGGCCAATTAAACTTGTTCATATGATTGTGATATATGATGTTGTTACATGATGTTGATATTGATGATTGACACTACAACAAATTTATCGATTTGTGACGAAATTTCAAAATGACATTGTGTATAACGTCAAAGAATATACTATAAGCGTGACGATAATTTTTTTCGTCACATTTTGTGATTAATGGTGTATCTTCTATGACAATTTAATAAAATGTCATTAATTTTCGTCACTATATATTTAGAGCCAAAATTTGCCTCCAAAAAATTTAGTGGGAAATCTTTCAACGACGTTTAGACAAATGGTGACATTGTAAAATCGTCTCCAATAAAATAGAAGTATTAGTGACGATTTCTTATTATGATGATCTGGTTTGAATTGGTGACATTGGAAATTTATCACTATTAAGTTTTATTTGTAACAAATTGATTCGTCATATTTTATAGTAAGATATAAAAGGCGGCGTTTTATTCATGCCCCAAAACTGGTTTAACATGAAAAAATTTTATCACTCATTGTAATATTTTCTTGTGTTTTATATGACAATTTAAAAGACATCATGTGATTGTATAACTTAATATTTGTTGCATGAAGAAATTAAATGATTTTATATCGTGTTGCATCACCTTGTCGCGGGTTTTTATTGTAATAAGATAAATACTCACAAGAGAATAACGAATTTTCAATGTAACAAGGGAATTGAGAACTTTTGATTTCTACAACATCTAAGAAAATGTCAAGTAATTTGTTAATAACTACTTATACAAAAAACTGAAAAATTTTAAATTTTTCATTTTTTTTACTTTTTTCAAGATAATAGTCTTAAAATAAAATACAACACACAAAATAACTCATTTATCTAGCATCTAAGATAAGATTGGTTCTTGATGATTTGTTATAGTTTATTCAATAATTTTTTAAAATAAGAATATTAGCTAAAACGTAAAAAAAAATTAATTTAACTGTAAAAAAATATTCTTACAAATAATTATTATTGAAGATATCATTTGAATTCGATAATAAACATCTTTAAAAGTTTGAACCATAGGTAAAACTAATAAATTTGGGCCTCAAACTTTTGAAATGGTGAGAAAAAGGGCATAAATTGTGACAATTAGAATTATGGTTAAAATTATGATTCCTCTAAGTTTAGAGCCCTTTTAAACGAATTTTAACTGTTGAAGGGTTAAACCTTCAATTTACCTTATTGTTTTATCAATATGCATATAAGATTAGAACCTTCGTTGTTTTTTTAATACATGTAACCCTAGCCGCCTTTTCATCACTGCTTGAAACCCTTGTCCTTCTTCTAGTCGGTTTTCGCCATATTTGTTTTCAACCTTTTTTTGTTTTTGTCATGGATGGCATCAAAAAGTATCGTCCAACCGTACATTCACAAATCTTACCATCTAACTTTACCTGCAATGGACCAAGAACGCTAGAAGAAAAAAGGAAAAGGAGGGATGAAGGGGAGAGCGAGAGTGAGGTAGAGTCTTACTTTAATCTAAAGTTGAGTTGTTTTGTGGTTATGTTCGCATTTTTCTTATAAATTTGTAGTCGATACTCTCAGTAATAATAATAATTATTTTATTAATTTTTTGAGGAGTTATGTTTCATTTGTTCTCATTTCTTGTTGCTGTAAAAAATAAAACAAAAAAATTCCATGCTTTGTTTTGAAGGGTATGCAATTGGCATTGATACTATATGTTTGTTTGTATTTTTTTAATTGATTAGTTGTTCACAAGGTCAAATGCCCATTTGATATTGTTATGTAATACTTAGCAAGGTGCTTAGTTAACTGTTCTTGGTAAAGTAATTATAATGCGAAGTCTTAGATTCAGTTTCAGTTCATTTTTATGATTTCCACTTAATAAAAGAAATGCCACAAGATATCTTTAAATTTTGGCAGATTACTAATATGATGTTTGAACAAGAAAATTTAAAGACAACATATGCTATGCAAACCCCCTCAATCTACCTCTCATTGTTGTTTGGGCAGCCTTCCCCGCACCTCTTTGGTTCGTTGCAGCCCTCTAACCACAAACCCTTATGCCGTCGAACCTCCATGACCAAGAGACAATGGGTACAAAGAAGATTAGCAGAGGCTTGGAATCAGTGGACCAGATTTGGGGGCTTGTTTTAGTCATTTTTTAGGAAAGTGTCAAATTGTAATTTGAAAACATAGTGTTTTAGGTTTTATTATTATTTTTGAATATAGTGTTTTACTGTAATTTGAAAAAATATGAGCTTTTATTGTAATTTTAAAAAAAACATAGGTCATTGTTGTAATTATTAGTACTTTTGTCCTTTATTATAATTTTCTAAAGTTTTGGCATTTATTGTAATTTATAAAAAGTGATGGCCTTTATTTTAATTTATAAAGAATGATGGACATTATTGTAAATTTCATAAATTCTTTTGGTTTAATTATAATTTATATAAAAAATTAGATCTTTATTATAATTTTACAATTTTATTTTTTAATAAAGAAATTTTAAAATTTTTAATAAATAAATTGTGACGATATTTATTTTGTCACTTCTACAAAAAAAATTATTATTAGTGACATACGAATGATTAATGACGAAATTTTATATTATTTGGTGACATAATTAGTTGTCATTAAAAACAAATTATAAGGTGACGTTATGCATAAATGTCACTATATGTTTAGCAATACATGACAAAAAAAGATACATCGTCACACTAGACATTTAGTGACACACCTAGCGTGACATTCGCCGTGACATCAGATTTTATGTCACAAAATACAAATATTGACGTAAATGTAAGTTTCAATGACAATATTTTCAACGTCTATAATAAGCATATTTGTTGTAGTGTGAGCTTGATAGGATACGAGAAACCATATTATGCTCTTGAAAGACTAGCTAGGTCTACTTGATTGCTTTGCCAATGTATGATGTATGTGAGGTTAGGATTTACATGCTTGAACCCTACATTGTTGATGTTTTTTGTTTTAGAGCACCCTCACTAAGCTTATAGCTTATGCTCTCAATTTTCAACAATGCAGATCATTAGCGTGGTGTTAGCTCGGAGCAAGGCAAGAAGGGCTTTCCAAGTTTGTGGCTCAAGTACGGTGGTTAATTTTGTATTAGTTAGCAATGTGGCAAGGGTTTTTGTATGAGCTATGTATGACTCATGTATGTTGATGATTTGATTTGGCTTTGGTTTGTGAAGCATGTTATGCTATGGTGAATGTTTGAGTGTGGTGGCATGCCCTCTAGATGTTTAGGTTGCCTTGTGTGTGAGTGCAAACCTCCTATATGTTTACTTGTGCCATTTTGGCCTTTTGAGCCTTTATGTATGACCTTAAATGCCCAAATTGCTCTTTTGCTGGAATGCCACGTATGGATGTCTTGATTCATGTTTGATTGCTACCTATGGCTCATGTATGCTTACTTAAATGTTTGTACGTGCATAGGAGAGTCTGAAAGTGCATCTAGAGTCGTGTTTGGGGTCGTTAAGTTGGAAATTGTGGAATTTCCGAGCAGGGGTATCGATACGGTTGGACCCGTATCGATACGGCCTTCTTGTTTCAGGCCACGTGTTTCGATACGCAAGGGAGTGTTTCGATACCTTTTTTACTACTGGAATTCTGAGATTTTGACGAGAATTTGAGTATCGAAACGGGCCTTTGGCGTATTGATACGGTCTTCATAGCGTTGACCGCGAGATGTTGACCGTTGGGGGAGTATCGATACACTCCTTGGGTGTATCGATACGGTCTCCACGGGTTGACTCTAACCAGTAGACCTAGTCAAGGCGTATCGATACACACCTCAGGAGTATCGATACCGCCTGCAGTTTAAGTTTAAAATTGGGATGTTTAAGTGTTGTTTGGGGTTCGTTTGATTATCTCGTGTATGTTGCTCCGCTGTTTGATCACTTAGGATTTAATACTCCTCTAGACAAGATTAAAATGAAAAAAAAATTAGGGTTGCTAACTGAGGGGGAATCCTTAAGGGGTTTCACTCGATTTTCCCCGTGTGGCTCACTCGGACCGGTCATCCGGCCAGACCGGGACGAGGGGGTTACAGATACGCCCTTCCCAGTCAACATCTCGTGGTCAACGAGATGAACCCGTACCGATACGCCACAACATCGTATCGATACACCAAAATATCATAATTCCAGAGAGCAAAAACAGTATCGATACACCCAGCCAAAACTGTGTCCTACAGGCAAGACCGTATCGATATGGCCCTTAAGCGTATCGATACGCCCTGCACTGCAAGTCTCCAATTTTCAGTAAAACAACTTAGGACTCGACTCTAGATGCGATTTACGACTCCCCTAGCCACAATCAACATACATACAACCTTTAACAACCATAATCTAAGCATACGAGGCAACCAACACTAAGAAGCATCATTCATCCAAGAGGTTCATACATTTACCAAAAGATGTCATGCAAGCACTCTAAGGTTCATGCCTTAGCAACCAAAACATATAAGCATTCATGACATGCAACATACACAGGGTTAACGATTTAAACAAGGCATTCGAGAACCAATCCAACATTAACATACATCAAGCTCAAATCAACAACACCTATCCCATTGCTTGACTATTACAATCTACAATTTAAAGATCATACATTGAGTTAACCAAAAGCAACACTTGGAGACCTTTCCTTGCCCTTGCCACCCACAAGCTACTGATCTGCATTGTCGAACAAAAAAGGAGCGTAAGCATAAAAGCTTAGTGAGGGTAAGCTCATAAAACAAACCTTCGACAATGCAGGGTCCAAGCACGAGCAATTACCATGATGGAATGCATGATCTTACCTCCGATCCACAATAGCCAAATTATACATGATGCATGAACATATAATCAACATTATGCCATGCTCAACAACTCATTAGCTCAACTTACAATGATACATATACCAAGGTATTATTAGCAACATATCTCAATGCATTTTGGAAACACATTTCATATCACATTGGCAACACATCTCAAATCATAAAGGCACATATAATCTCATATTGGCATATACATACAATCTCATATTGACATATACATACAATCTCATATTGGCACCTAGCTATGACTCGAATATGCGGATAACATGTTGGAACGCATTTCCAACATAACCATTACCTAGGGTGGGATTACACTCATCACCGGTTCTCGCGGAGGGGATTCCACTCATCCTCACGCCCCGTCGATGAGATTCCACTCATCACCGACTAATATATAAACATTTCCGGTGGAATATTACATCACCGTACTCCTCCTTGGTGCCTTAACGCCACCAAGGCCACGCGCGACTTTGACTCTCGTGTGCACACTCATCCTAATGATCGATCATTGTACCCAAGCATACTAGTGCCAATATTAATCAACTTCCATAACCTTTCACAACATCAACTCAACATAACTTTCGTGCTTAGCACGTACTCACCATGATCACTATCATGCACGATTCATAAATCAAACCACATGCATATATCAACGCATCATATCAAGCCTCAACAACATGCACAACACATTATACATAGCCAACACAAACACAATTAGACATGAGGCATAATAAGCAATTAGGAGTTCAACCAAAGGTCTCCTAAGCTAAGCTTGAGATTAGACTACCACTTTAATCTCAACTCTAGGTGGGTTTACCAAGCCCATCCTAGGTTCACATGCTTGAACCAATATTTGAAAGCCATTTAAAAATAGTAACCACTCACCGACCACTCCATTAGCACAAGCCGACAAGCCAACCAAGCATCCAAGTTTCTGGATCCGAGCCCGAAGCTTCCCCATTAATTTCCCTTGCTTCTAACCATTCAAAAACAATATATTAACCTCAAAATCAGCCACAAACCCAAAGTTTAACACCAACACACGAATGATTTCCAACAAAGACCCATAAACCCATAAAAACCCATAAAAACCCATAAGCCACAAACCATTCAATTTCTCATTTTCGTACTTCCACAAAGACCCATAAAAAATCAGCAATGTAGTCATCCAAAGCACTCTTAAACATGTTCAAAACACTACCCAAACCTAGTATAACCATCAGCCAATGATTTCCAACATCAAGAACCCCCAAAACCAACCTTTAAACCCTTCAAAAATCCTATTAAAACCCAAATTCGGGAATCAACATAAAACCATGTAAAAATCAACTATGTTGGACCTTATGGGTAGTAAATAACATATATACTTCAACAAATCGAAAGCTCAAGTTAAAGACAATAAAGTTTGCATTTTTAATCTAAAAACTCAAAACCCCAAACTACAAAATTTATGAGCTTTATAAAAACTAATGGTACCATCTTAAAGAGGAAGAGGAGGACAAGTTAAAAATGAGATTACCTTGCAAAAATCACCAACAAAAATCAAAGGAGATGATGAAATGGAGATTTGGAGAGGAAATGGCATTTGACGTGAAAAAGAGAAATGAAGGAGATGAAGATAGGATTTAAAGTGATCTTTTAAATTAAATGGGGTTTTAAAAATAGAAAACCATTTAATTACACCTTTGCCATTAATGAGATGGCATATCTCATCCACATTTAAAATCTATGAAATTGATTTCTAATTTAATTTGAGCCCAACATATAATATTTGTTTAGAAATCACAAAGCCCAAATAATATATAATATCATTTTAATCATAACCCGAGACCCAAAATATTATTTAAGTACTATTTTTTCCCGGCCCCCAAACCCGAGTGTTACACAATATATATATATATATATATATATATATATATAATTCAAAACCAGTAACCAAAAATTGATCTGCCAATCACTAATGTTACAATAATCGACTTCAAATGACTTTATGAATAATTATAGACCCTTGCTTTCTTCTTTCACGGATTATCCTAGTTTTGATTCAATTATGTTGGTTAGAATGAATGATATTAAGAGCCCTCACTTTTCGGCTTAATTTTGAGAACATGGACATGAAAACTGAAAAAAGAACATAAACATAAAAACATAAAAAAAACTAAAGTTTACTTTGCACCCAACCAAATCATATATAAAATCGAAATTAAAAAAAGGAGAAAACTTAACAAAAACTAGAACAAAATTAGAAGAATAAATAGAAAACGTACCTGATTGAAACGGTTAAAACTTAGAAGGAGTGATAAGAGCCCTCAATTTTCAGCTTAATTTTGAGAACATGAACATGAAAACTGAAAAAAGAATAGAAACATTAAAACATAACAAAAATTAGAGATTTATTTGCACCGAACCAAATCATATATAAAAGCGAAATTAAAAAAAAGGAGAAAACTTAACAAAAACTAGAACAAAAAAAAAATTGAAAGCTTACCTGATTGAATGAAAAGAAACGATAAAACCCCTAACTTTCCTGTTTGATTTTGAGAACAAGAACTTAAAAATTGAAAGAAAAAAAAAATAAGAAGAAACGACAACGATAAAACATATAATTTTTCACTTTGATTTTGAGAACAAAAAATTGAAAACTAAAAAAAAAACAATAAAAAATACTTTAACTTTTTTATTTTCAACCTTCTTGTAAAAAATAAAATTGAGCATGGGGCGGGCCAAGGCCTAGGTAGGCCCAGTCCTGCATTCGCCCCTGGTTGTGGAAAGTGAGAATTTTTCAGCATGGTATTGATTTCTTAGTTTGTTGAAAGATGACCTGGAGATTACAAATTCCAACCAAATCAGTTTCATGTCAGACAAACAAAAGGTATATTCTCTAACTTTTTTTTACTGAATATTAATATACTGAAATTCATACTAAACTATTGTCAGTATTTATCTTGTAGGGACTCAAAGAAGCATTGGATGAATTATTTTTAGATTTTCAACAACGAAAATGTGTCAGATACATGTACACAAATTTCAAAACAAAAGAAACCAATAGAGAAAAGGTATTGAAAGTTGTATTTTGGAAAGCATCAAGATCTACATATGTCTCTCAATTCAATGCAGACATAAATGAAATGAAAGCAATATCGAAAGATGTTCACGACTGATTTGATGATAAACCCCCTTTTATGTGGTCCAAATCACACTTCTCCGCAAGGAGTAAGTGTGACATGCTACTGAACAACCTATCAAAGTGTTTCAACAAGATAATTCATTTTTTACCTTGCATCATATTCTGCGTAGCTGAAAATGATTTTATTGAAAGTTATATAATGGTAACTGAACTATCTGAAAGTTACAAAATAATAACTATACTATCTGAAAGTTACAAAATGGTAATTGAACTATCTGAAAATTATAAAATGGTTATTGTATTATTTTAAAGTTACAGAATGGCATCTAAACTTTTTGTTTATTTTGCAGATTATACCGGAGGTAAGAGACAAACCAATACTTACAATGTTGGAAATTATTAGGACCAAGATGATGAGAAGAATAGTCCAAAAAAGATAAAAAAAAAACAGAAAATACAATAAAATTTTGTATCTTAAAATTCAAAGGAAGCTTGATATTCAAATTCAAAACTCCGTTAGGTTAGCATTGATACAAATTTAATATTTCAATTATAACTTTTTTATTTATGTTCATTATGTTCAAATCTACTAACACCAAAATTATTTGTTCATTGTGTTCATAAATGCCGACTAATATATGTTGATAACTTTCAATACCAAGTTGAATGTGACCAAGGGGAACAGTACGTGGTGAACATCTAAAAACATACTTGCACATGTAAAAGATGAGATCTCACTGAAATCCCATGCAATTATGTTGTTTCAGTTATGCACGATAACTATGAATGTAATTTTGTTAGTCAATTCTTGCTACAAGAAGGACACTCAACTCTCAATTTATGAGCATTATATTAACCCTATTAGAGGTGTTAATCAGTGGATCAAAGTGGAAGGCATGAAACCCATATTTCTACCACTTTTGAGAAGATCAGCTGAAAGACCAAATAAAAAGAAAAAATTAAAAAGAGATAAAATTTCTACTATTGAAAAAGTAAGTAAAAGGGGTGTACAAATGACTTGCACCAAATATGGTAAAATTGGCCACAATATAAGAACTTGTAAAAGAAAAATTGGTGGAAATGAATATCTCAAAAATTTATAAGTTTTTGTTACATTAGGTTTATACTTGTACTTGATGTTTTGGTCAAACTAATTGTTTAGTTCTATTTCTGTCCACATAGGGTTCATCAAGGCAACATCAAGGTTCAAGGCAACCTTGAAGGCAGCAAGCACCAAGGTCCAAGGCAACCTTCAAGGCATCACCAAGGTTCAATCCAGCATACTATAGGGTAAAATTAAACTCCTTCAGTTACGACAATAAGGATGATGATGTCTACACAAGAAAATTTTGTCTCCAACTCACCAACACAAGCCTCTAATGCACATGATTAAAGGATTAATTGTGTGACTTATTTTGTCTACATTTTGTGGCATATTTTGTGACTTTGTTTATGTGGGTTATTTTGTCTACACAAGCCTCTTGTTCATGTGAGTTATTGATACATGAAACAATTATGTAGATTTTCGTGTACTAGAAGTAATCTACATTAGTATCTTATTTTACTCTTATTATGATGTACCAAACTAAAGGCAGTCAATGAATTTTCTAATATTTTAGTCTTATTATGTATATTTTCATGTGGGTTATTTTAGTCTTATTATTGTTTTTTGTATTTGTACTTTGTCTACATAACCACAAACAACATTTTATACAAATTTTAATCCAGGAGATTATAAACAAAAAAGGTTAAAATCAAAAGAAAATAAATGAGGCTATGAATAAAAACTCATAACCCTAAACAACATTTCTATCATGTGGATTAGAGGCTTGTAAATATTTTATTGTTCATTTTGTATTAGCACATTGGTGAAGAAAAACAAAGGAGACTATAAACAAAATTCATAACTCTAACAACTTCCTTAACACACTTAGAAATCAGGATCTTAACTTCCATAACTCTAACGGCTTCTAAAATATAAAATCATAACCCTAAACAACACTTCTAAAATATCTTTAGTGACAAATCCAAAATAACACCATTAAATTGACGAAACAATCTCATATAATTCTTTCCTTCTTTCTCCCCCTTTTCAAATCATTCAACTTTTTTAGAAGCCCATTGAGAACCACTGTTGCTCGAGGCATCATTAGAGGATCGTACCACTGCATAAATCGACACGATTTATGCCTATGTAAGCCAAAATTTTTGCAGCCAAAGAATTTTCTTTCAAGATTTCTAGATATCCACGATGTTTTCATCTCAACTAGCAAGTCACAATGACAAAATGGTTTTTGAATAGGATCATCCATTGCTCTCTCCCCTTTGTTGTCTTCTTATTCTTCTACCTTACGTAGCTGCCAAAAAATGAAGAGAATGAAATGTTGTCGATAGCTTAGGGTTTCACCCTTTAAAAAGGTGATTAAGAATGATATTTTATTATTTTTAAGGAATATGACGTGGAATAAGGTTTTATTATTTTTTAGATATGAGGTGGAAAATGGGGAGGGATGTGGCATACCAGTCAGATTTCTGTTAGGGGTTAACGAGGTTTAACGCCCCAGTAACCGTTTTGTTTCAAAATATAAAGTTTAATTGTCATTTCGTGTTTTTTTTTTAAAGTTTGGTTACCATTTTGTTTTTTTACCAAAGTTCAGTGATCGTTTGTGTACTTTACCCAAAAAATCGATCAAGCCAGGTCGGTTCGGTAAAATGTTCATCCCTAGTTAAACTACAAATGTCACTTTACTTTATGGTTTCACAACAAATACATCATCTTTTTTTAAAAAATATTACTCTATCATTAAAATAGAAACTTCGTCTAATGTGACGTGATATAACAATACTTTTTTTTATAAAAAGAGGGATTACTACCATATGCCTCGTTAAAAAACCTCTCTAAACTTAAATGGAGAAAAAAGAGTGCATATGTAAGCAATTACAAACAAACTAATCAAACACCAAGAAAACATAAAAGCACAAATAAGGCAAACAACTAGTAAACTAACAATTATCCAACCATATCCTTATGAAGAAGTTGTAGTATTGAGCTTGATGGAACATCATAATGCAACACCTCCAAATCCCCAAAGCTAGCGAGTTTAGCAAAACCATCTGTGACTTTATTTGCCTCACGTGGTGTGTGGTTCAACTTCACCTCCCAAGATTGTTGTCTTAGATCATATAAATGCCAAACCAGTGAACAATTTCCAAGATAATCCTTATCAATCAGAAGAATACGTAAAGCATCCAAGCTATCAAGTTCAAGAACAATTCTTCAAAAACCATGATTCTATGCAATCGTTAAACCTAAATAAGCACCATGTAGTTCCGCTTCAAGGACAGAACAAATGTCGATGAACTTAAAAAAGTCAAATTTCCATAAACCATTATGATCACGAGTAACACTCCCACACGAGGTAAGACCATCTGTTGCAGATCGAGCTTCGTTCGTATTAATCTTAATCCAACCCTCCTCCAGCATCGACTAGGCGAGACAACCACACGGTTTCGCAGCAGGAGATGCATAAACCTTCCGAAAATGAGAAATTGCCTTCAAAGGTAATGCAACCAAACGCCTAATACGATCCACGATGGATTTCGAGTCTTCTAAAGGATTATCAAAGGCTACAACATTCCAATTCAGTTAAATATTCCAAACTAAAGCACCGAAGAATAAATTCTAATCTTGTCGGTCACCACCAAAATGCTATAGGTGCGACATATTCAAAACAATCCACTCTATAATAGGCAATGACATAAACTCATGTAATTTTTTCTGTTTTATTAGAGCTATCCATATCTAACAAGAATCGAGACAAAACCTCAAAACATGATCAACATCTTCTACATCATGTCCACAACTACAACATTTACTATTGGATAAAAATTGTCTACGAACTCGTTCAGCATTCGTCATGAGTTTATTACAGCACACCAACCAAAGAAAGATATGGATCTTTTGTAAATCACTAAAGCGGTGAATAGTACTCCACGTTTTATCCACAGTCAACAAACTATTACCCAAACGTACCTTGTAAGCTAATTTGACCGTGAAGGTCCCTGAAACCTCGCCCAACTAGCCCATTGTGTCGAAAGAAAAGGAAATTCGTGGTACATGATAGCAGCCAATGCAACAATACCGAAGGAGGAAGAAGGGGTTGCAACACTTCCCAATTCCAAGTACCAGTATGCGTAACCAAGGATGCCACCGATTGATGCATAATATTTGGGGCAGCAGAATCGGACACATTTTTAAACCTAGAAATTTATACATTCTATTAATTTTTTTCTAATTTAAAATAATTCAATAGATTTAACACTTCATATTTAAAACGTTTCGTCAATTTAATCTTTTTATGATAATGTCAAAGCAAGTGAACCATTCAAATCAAAGCAATAGTTTAATAATGACATTCTATCTTAAAGCATAGACAAATTATTGTCAAATTGTTATTATACCAGAAAAGAATTCAACATTCATCAGAAAAGAACAAAGATTAAAATGATGATTTTTTTAAACATGAAGGGTCAAATCTATTAAATTATTTTAAATAGGCTCAACTTAACAAATTGTATAAATTTTGAGGACTAACACTATTATTATATTAGGCCATACTACTAATTTTGTCTAATATTTATGGTTAATGACATATTTGTAAAAAAAATTAATTGAATGACATGTCTGTATTTTTACCAGAAAGTGACATGTTTGTTACTAAAAGTATAATGAAATGTCTTTAAAGGTAGTTTGCCCAAAGAAAATAACTGCTAGGTCCAAAAATAAATAGGGTAAATTACTTCCTTTTGCCATCCAACTATTATGTTTTTAGTTTGGGTCACTAAAAAAATCTCAATAGTCACCACCGTTTAAAGAATTAAGAAATTTTATTTAGCTATGATCTTATTTATCTTTCGATAAAGGTGGAATGACACTTTTAATTGGTAAAATAATAAACTCAACCCCTAATATTTACAGTTATTAATTTAGCTATGAATTTATTTAAAAAACGCAAAAGAAATACAATAATAAAAATGTAAAAAATATAAAACAAAACATAAAACTGCACTAAATTTAGAACGGCTTAAGGGTGCTTGAAGCCTTTGAACTTTTGAAAAATGATCAATTAAGTCATTACACTTTATTTGCACCCAATTAAACCCCGAACTAATAAGTTGAACAAATTAAGCCATTTGATCAATTTTGACATTTTTTCTTGAGATATTACTATCATGTGACACACTATAGTTCTATCAGGTGACATTTACATATTTTTTCAGAAAACTATGTTTTATAATTTTTACAAGTTTTTTTAGAATTTTTAAAAACTTTTAAAGAATTTTATAAATAAAAAAAAATCTAAACATATCATATGTGAGAACATTGTAACATGACGTGTTGCATCAACTAGTGTAAAAGGAAATGTTAATTTAACAGTCAATGTTGGTCAAAGGGAATTGATGAAATTTTAGAGTATAAGAGCTTAATTGGGTGAAAAAAATTCAAGGGCTTAATTGATTTTTATTTTCAAAAGATCAAGGGCTTATGATACCCTTAAGCCATTTAGAATCTAGCCACTAAAGAATAAAGGGTAAATTATAGTTCAGGTCACTTAATTCTGGATTTTGATAACAAACATGTCACTTTTCTTCTAAAGTTACAAATATGTCATCACTTAAAATATCATTACAAATAGATCACTAGACATTAAATATTAAATGGAAATAATAGTGTGGCTTGGTATGGTAACAATTTTAATCCTCATAACTTATAAAATCTATTGATTTGGTCTTAATTCAAAACAATTCAATAAATTTAACCTCTTATATTTAAGAAATTCAGTATTTTAGACTTTTTTTCATCTCTTAACTTGTTTGTTTTTCCCCATATATGTTATATTACTTCCACGGTATAATAACATTTTATTAGTAATTTGTTCTGATTTTATGATAGAATGCAATTATCTAACTACTGCTTTCATCTGATGAGTTCACTTGTTTTGATAATATTTCAAAAAAACTAAATTAATGAAATTTTTTAATATAAAAGGTTCCATTTATTAATTTTTTCTAATCTAGAAATAATTAATAAAATGTATAAGTTTAGGGAAATGTTATTATACCATGTCACATTAGATATTCGTTTCAATTTTACTAACATTGATATGTTTGTAATAATATTTCTAATTAATGACTTATTTGTAACTTTTAGAGATAGAGAAAAGTAATCTACTTATTACCAAAATCATTATTAAAGTGACCTTGGGTGTAGTTCATCAAAGTTTAAAATAGGCATAATGCTAAAAAAAATCTCCATAACGTTTAATGGAATGTTCATTTTGACTCCTATTCTTTTTTTGGTCCACTTTCACCCTTAACGTTTTATTTTGGGTCAAAATGACTCCATGGATGAAAATTGTTTGTTGACTAATGGTCAACACAAGAAGATGACGTGGCATGTGACTTGACTTGGGATGCAGACGTGGCACTTTTCCACGTCAGTAAATTTTTAAATTTTTTTTTTATTTTCTAAAAAATTAATAATAATTTATTTGACTTCTTTTTAAAAATAAATTTTATTCATTTTTAAAAATAATAAATAATATTTAATTAAATTTATTATTTTTATTTTATTTTATTTTATTTTTAAAAATAATAAATTAAATAAATTATTATTTATTGTTTATAGAAAATTAAAAAGTAATTTATTTAATTTATTATTTTTTAATAATAATAATAATAATAAACTAAATTAAATATTATTTAGTATTTTTTAGAAAAACAAAAAAAATATATTTTTTAAAAATTATTGTCGTGGCACTTTGCCACATTAGTGTTTCAAGCCAAGTCAACATGCCACATCATCATCCCGCGTTGACCATTAGTCAACTAACGATTTCCATCCATGAGAGGCCATTTGAATTCAAAATTTAACGTTAGAGATGAAAGTGGACTAAAAAAATAGGGGACCAAAATAACAATTCCATAAAACGTTAGGTGTAATTTTGGCACTATGCCTTAAATAGTACCAAAGAGTAAAGAACACAATTATACAAACACTACTTATCAGTGGTAAAGGATAAACATCGTCAACACAAACATAAATGTGCACATAATAATGACAACAAATTGATTTTATCACAACTTAACTATGACCATGTGGAGTGTAACCCCCTCGTCCCGGTCTGGTCGGATGACCGGTCCGAGTGAGCTACACGGAGAAAACCGAGTGAAAACTCCCAAGGGAATTCCCCCTCGGTTAACAACCCTATTTTTTTCCATTTTAAAATCTTGTCTAGATGAGTATTTAATCCTATGTGGTCATACAGCGGAACAACATTCACGAGACAAACATCCAAACTCAACCTAACATTTCACAGTCCAATTTTTAACTTGATCTGCAGGTGGTATCGATACACCTAAGGGGTGTATCGATACCCTTTGACCAGGTCAACTGGTCAAAATCAACCCGTGGAGACCGTATCGATACACCCTAGGAGTGTATCGATACCCTCCCCAACTGTTGACTTCCCATGGTCAACGCTAAGGTGACCGTATCGATACGCATGAAGGCCCGCACCGATACCGAACTGGACAGTAACTCCAGTGGCCAAAATAGTATCGGTACGCCCCCTCGCGTATCGAAACACAGGCCTGAAATATGAAGGCCGTATCGATACGGGACCAACCGTATCGATACCCCTGCTATGAAAATACAGGTTTGAGCTGGTTTAAGGCACAAGGTGGCCCCTAAATCCCTCTCAAACCTCAACCAACACACTAACATGCATCCTATGTCAAACCAAGAGTATAGGCATGCTCAAACTTGAAACTAAAGGCACATTTCACACAAGGTGATGATTCAATCATACAAGCAACATAAGCTTTCAAGCAAGGCATTCCAACAAGAGGCATTTCAACATTTAAAGTCATACACGGAACTCAAAGCCTTTAAGGCACAATACAAACATATAGAGGTTTACACCCACATCAAGGCAACCTAACATTAATAGACATGCTAACACACACAATGTTCATCATAGCAAGTCATGCTTACAAACCATAGTCAATATAACACAAATACATATAAATGAGTCACACAAGCTCATACACCACCCTTGCCACATTGCTAACTAATACAAAATTAACCATACTTGAGCAACAACTTGGAAAGCCCTTCTTGCCTTGCCTCGAGCTAACACCACGCTAATGATCTGCATTGTTGAACATAGAGAGCGTAAGCTATAAGCTTAGTGAGGGTGCTCTAAAACGAAAAACATCAACAATGCAGGGTTCAAGCATGTTAATCCTAGTCTTACATACATCAAGCATAGGCATTAAAATCAAGTAGACCTAGCTAGTCTTTCAAGTGGCATATATGGTCTCTCAATCCTATCAAGCTCAAACATCAACATCCATATCATGCAACAACACTTTATACCACAATCACATATCACCATCATATATCACAATACATGAACAAGTTTAATTGGCCACTTTAATTACCCCGATTGTGCGGATATAAACCTTAACAACACTTTACCTCGGTGGGATTTCACTCATCACCGGACCTTGCATGTGCGGGATTCCACTCATCGCCACATGCCCTACGGATGGGATTCCACTCATCATCCCGTAGAAATAAATAAAAGCTTCCGGTGGAATGTTACATCACCGTACTCCTCCTTGATGACTTAACGCCATCAAGGCCACGTACGTTTTGACTCAATTTGTGTGCACACTATCCTAATGATCGATCATTTACAACCGGTAATTATTTAGTGCCAATTATCATCATCAATCATATATCAACAACACACTCATGCTCATCACATATATCCACATCATGATATATATATACATGCACCACATAATCACAAGTACAAGAGCATAGTCATTAAGCACATTAGCATTTAAAGAAAACAAGACTAAACTAACTACTTGGATTATAAGAAAGTGGCCTACCAAGCACACTTTACACACACACACTACTCATGCTCGAACCAAACTTTAAAACAAGTTAAGACCACTCACCGCCCTTCCTTAGCAATTCGAACCAACCCTCCTACGAACCCGGATTCGGTCCCAAAGCCTCCTCAACGCTTCCTCTTGTTTCTAGTCAAACAAAACACATACATTACTTCCAGAATCAATGCTAAACCAACCATCAACTTGCTTTGCAACACAACCCAATTTCCACAAATTCCCAAACCACACAACATCTCAAAAACCCAATTTTCGTACTCCAACAACCATTGGCTGAAATACCTATTTCCAAGCATCCAAATGACTTCCTAAACATCCCAAATCACCCTCCTAACATAGGTAGACCATCAGCCCTTCAATTTCAACATTAAACCTCCCAAAAACCCAAGTTTTCATACTCTAAAATTTGCCCTAAGGACCCACTACGAAATTTCATCCAAAATCAACCAAATTAATATATGTTGTGTATTTCATTATGCTTAAACAAAACCCCAACACAATTTATCAAAACAAATTGAAAAACCCCATTAAAACCCAAATTTCAACATAAACCCTAATTTCCAAAACTCTATATTTTTTAAATCTAAGACAATGGTTGGATAGGGGATAAAGAGGAGATTAAGAAAATGACTTTACCTTTCAAAAAGACCTTGGATTGAAGTTGAAAATGAATGGAATAGTGATTTGATATTTGAGAGGTTTTGAAGGAGGGGAGGGGGAGTTTCACGTGGGTTTAGGGGAAAAGGGGGAAAAAGATAACAATATGGAAAGTTGTCATCCTTTTTCAAATAATTTGGGTAAATTACAACATAGGTCCCTCCCTTCATTTTAAAGCTCAATTTGGTCATTATTTGTAGCTGAATTGTTTTAATTAACTTTTTATTTGACCCGAACTAAAACCCGGTTAACTTCTAGGCCCAAGACACGGGTGTTACAACTCTCTCCCACTTAAGGAATTTCGTCCCCGAAATTACCTGACTGAAAGAGATACGGAAACTGCTTTTCCATATCCTCCTTCCTCTCCCAAGTGGCCTCGTCCACACCTCTACGTTGCCACCGCACCTTCACTAACTCAATCGATCTACCCCTCAACACCTTACTGTCAGAAGCTAAGATTTCAACGGGCTCTTCTTCGTAAGTCAAATCCGGATTCAATTCGATTTCTTCTACGGGCATAACATGTGATGGATCAGACCTATACTTGCGAAGCATCGACACGTGGAACACATCATGTATCTTCTCAAGCTCGGATGGCAAACGCAACTGATAAGCAACGGGACCAACCCTCTTCACAATCTCATACGGTCCTATGTACCTCGGACTCAACTTCCCCTTTCGGCCAAATCTCATCACTTTCTTCCACGGAGACACCTTCAAGAATACCTTCTCGCCCACTGAGAACTCAACTTCCTTACTCTTCAAATCGGCATAGGACTTCTGCCTATCCGAAGCAGCCTTCAAGCGATCACAAATCAATTTTACCTTGTCGGTTGTCCCCTTGAGCAAATCCGGCATAGGTAACAATTTCTGTCCTACCTCGGCCCAACATACTGGAGTTCTACACTTTCGGCCATACAAGGCCTCATACGGAGCCATCTGAATGCTCGACTGAAAATTGTTATTGTACGCAAACTCTACCAGAGGCAAATGCTTCTCCCAAGTACCCTGAAAGTCTATGATACAACAACGCAGCATGTCCTCTAAGATCTGAATAACCCTCTCTGACTGACCATCTGACTGAGGATGATAAGAAGTGATGAAGTTCAAACGGGTACCAAAAGCTGTATGCAGGCACTCCAAAAATCTAGAAGTAAACCGCGGATCTCTATCTGATACAATGGACTTCGGCACACCATGTAGTCTAACAATCTCACCAATGTACAAGTCGGCCAATCTATCTAAGGTGTAAGTAGTGTTGACTGCCAAGAAGTAAGCACACTTCGTAAATCGATCCACTATCATCCAAACTGAGTTCTTCTTCGTAGGAGTCAAAGGCAAACCCGAAACAAAATCCATGGTGATGTTCTCCCACTTCCATTCCGGAATTCTCAACGGCTGTAACAAACCTGAGGGAACCTGATGTTCCGCCTTCACTCTCTGACACACTAAGCACTTACTCACAAAGTCGGCTACATCTCTCTTCAAGCCAACCCAAAAGTACTCATTCTTCAAGTCACGGTACATCTTCGTACTTCCAGGATGCATAGCAAACGGACTACTGTGGGCTTCAGTCAAGATCGTACGTCTCAAATCACTGTCTTCTGGCACAACTATTCTGTCCTTGAAACACAAAACCCCATCAGTGCTGAAACTATAGTCTGAAGATCTACCTTCGGCTATATCTTGCACGTGAGGTGCCAAAGATCTATCTAGAAGCTGTTTCTCTCGAATCAACTGACCTAGAGTAGGTCTAACCTGAAGCTCGGCTATCAAGCCACCATCTCCGGACAAACTCAATCTAGCAAACATAGCTCTCAAGTCCACGGCCACCTTCTTACTCAATGCATCGGCCACTACATTGGCCTTACCCGGATGGTACTCAATAGTAAGATCATAGTCTTTTAGCAACTCTAACCACCTACGCTGTCTGAGATTCAGATCTCGCTGAGTCATAATGTACTTCAAACTCTTGTGATCGGTGTACACTGTGCATTTCTCACCATACAAATAATGTCTCCAAATCTTCAAAGCAAACACAACTGCAGCTAACTCTATATCATGGGTCAGATAGTTGCGCTCATGAGTCTTCAATTGTCTTGAGGCATAAGCCACTACTCTTCGGTCTTGCATAAGAACACATCCTAGCCCTACATACGAAGCATCACTATAAATCACATAGTCCTTCCCGGACTCAGGCTGAATCAGAATCGGAGCTTGGGTCAAAGCTTCTTTCAATTTCTCAAAGGCTTTCTGTCTTGCATCTGTCCACTCAAACTGAACACTCTTCTGAAGTAACTGTGTCAATGGAGCGGCTAACTTAGAGAAGCCCTCTACAAACCTCCTATAATATCCGGCTAAGCCTTGGAAGCTACGTACCTCTGTCACAGACTTCGGTTGCTTCCACTCAACAATGGCTTCAATCTTCTTCGGATCAACTCTAATGCCTTCAGCTGACACTACATGTCCTAAGAAGACTACCTCACGAATCCAGAATTCACACTTGCTGAGCTTCGCATATAACTGATGATCTAACAAAGTCTTCAAAACAAGTCTCAAGTGTCGGTCATGGTCTTCTTCAGTTCGCGAATACACCAAGATGTCATCAATAAACACAACTACAAACTGATCTAGATACTGATGAAAAATCCTATTCATCATGTCCATGAAAGCTGCTGGTGCATTAGTCAACCCAAATGGCATGACTAAAAACTCATAGTGGCCGTATCTAGTCCTAAAGGCCGTCTTCGGTACATCAACCTCTCTAACCTTTAGCTGGTAGTAACCTGATCTCAAATCAATCTTCGAAAAGACAGATGCTCCTCTCAACTGATCAAACAAGTCATCAATTCTAGGCAACGGATATTTGTTCTTCACTGTCAACTGATTTAACTGTCTATAATCTATGCACATTCTCATACTTCCATCCTTCTTCTTCACAAACAACACTGGTGCACCCCAAGGTGAAGAACTAGGTCGAATAAAACCTCTATCTGTCAATTCTTGCAACTGAGTCTTCAGCTCTTTCAATTCTTTCGGTGACATTCGATACGGAGCAATCGAAACAGGAGCTGAATCAGAATAAGTCTCAATGCTGAACTCTACCTCTCTGTCCGGTGGTAATCCTGGCAATTCTTCCGGAAACACACTAGGAAAATCACATATTGTCCAGATGTCCTGAGGTCTAACCTTACTCATGTTAGGGTTCATTACATACGCTAAGTATGCTTCACGCCCAAACTCAACTAACCTCTTAGCCTCTAACACTGAAACCACATTGGACAAGAACTTCACGTTCTCGCCCACCACTACAATCTCATAGTCATCTGTGAGCTTCAAAGAGATCCGCTTAGTTTCAAAATCTATCCTAGCTCTATGCTCCGTGAGCCAATCCATACCCAGAATCACATCAAAACCATAGAAGGGAAGTTCCATCATATCCACTGGAAACACATGCCCCTGAACCATCAACGGACACCTTCGGTACATCTTCCTAACTACTACCGTGTCCCCAAAGGAACTAGTGACACTAACTCCTACCTCTAACATCTCACAAGGCAAATTCAAAGACCATGCATGCTCACTCAATATGTAGGAATGTGTAGACCCAGAGTCAATCAAAGAAAGCAAACCCAAAGACTGTATCGAGAAGTTACCTGCGATCACATCGGTGTCATGTTGATCCCTGCGCTGAGCATAAACTCTGGCCTGACCTCCGCCCTCTGGCTAAACTGCAACTACATGTGCTATGTTCCTCTGACCATCATTCCTCGGCTGGAAGTTACCTCTACCGCGCCCGCGGCCTCTCTGGAAGTTATTGGCTCGAGCAGGTGCCTGAACTGGTGCCTGTCCCACCTGATGTGGACAGTCACGTCTAATGTGGTCTCTAGCACCACAACTCCAACAAGAATGGTAATTCCCTCAACACTCACCGGTGTGGTTCCTCCCGCAAGTAGCACACGTGGGCAACTTCCCACCAGCTCTCTGACCCTGATGGCCCCTACCGTGGTTACCGCCACCACGCCTATGATCAAACTGATGCCTGTTGTCCCGATGCCTCTTGGCATCACCTCTATCAAAGTTTCTGGACCTCTTACTCGAACTAGATCCACCTGACCGCCTGGTCAAACTCAAACTGTGCTCTAAATCCTTGGCCCTCGCGACCAAGACATCAAAATCGGTGTAATCTGAAGCTAGAGTATAAGTCTTGATCTCCTCACTCAGCCCATATCGAAGCGATTACAACGCTCCACCTCAGTAGGTACAAGCTCGGGTGCATACTGACTCAATCTGACAAACCGAATCTCGTAATCAGTCACGGACATACTCCCCTGAAGCAAGGCCATAAACTCCCTCTTCCTCTCATCGAGGTATCGCGGACCCAAATACTTCTTCCGGAAAGCTGTCTCAAAGAACTCCCAAGTAATCTCGGTCTCATCCATCCCCGAAGTAACGGTGACCCACCAAGTGTAGGCATCTCCCTGAAGCAAAGACTCAACGCATCCCAACTTGCGCTCACCAGTACATCCCATCTGAGCAAGAATACGGACGATCTTCTCAAACCACAACTCTGACCTCTCCGGAGTAGCACCTCTAAACTCTTCGGCCCCAAAGCCCCGAAGTCTCTCTAATGGCAATCTAGTGCCCTCACCCTGATGATGAGCTGCCTGACCCCCAGCTACTGCAGCCTGAAACGCCCCGGCTATTGCCTGAACCAACGGAGCTAAGTCTATCTCGGCCGGTCCTCGGCCACCTTGGCCACCTTGGCCTCCTTGTGGTCCCACTCCTTCGGGCCCGGCCTCGCCTCCCACTCCAGGTGGAGGAGGTGGTGGTGGTGGAGGTGGTGGAGGAGCTCCAACTCCAACCGCTGGCTCTCCCACTTGAGCCTCAACTCTCACAACTAGCTCAACTCTCGGTGCCTCTGCCCGTGGTTCCGGTCGAACCATCCTAGGCCTCCCACGTGGTCTCATGCTATAGCTAGCAAGGTAAAAACTACAACAAGAAACAGATAAGGATTATGTTAGTCAAAGCAAGGGTCCAATAGTGCTCAAGTACTCCTTTTTCCAAAAATCCTTTCAAATTAAGTAATAGTAGCAATGGGCACACACTCACACCAGACACGATAATTCAAGCTTCAAAACATCATACGAACAGTCAATTATTCAAGAATTCATGGCAAGACATGCATCGAACAACACAATCATTTAATACATCAAGCTTACCTCACTTACCTGCCCGAGGTCTCGGTAACCTCAGGCTCTGATACCAACAAATGTAACCCCCTCGTCCCGATCTGGCCAGATGACCGGTCTGAGTGAGCTACACGGGGAAAACCGAGTGAAAACTCCCAAGGGAATTCCCCCTCGGTTAGCAACCCTATTTTTTCCATTTTAAAATCTTGTCTAGATGAGTATTTAATCCTATGTGGTCATACAACGGAACAACATTCACGAGACAAACATCCAAACTCAACCTAACATTTCACAGTCCAATTTTTAACTTGATCTGCAGGCGGTATCGATACACCTAAGGGGTGTATCGATACCCTTTGACCAGGTCAACTGGTCAAAGTCAACCCGTGGAGACCGTATTGATACACCCTAGGAGTGTATCGATACCCTCCCCAACTGTTGACTTCCCATGGTCAACGCTAAGGTGACCGTATCGATACGCATGAAGGCCCGTACCGATACCGAACTGGACAGTAACTCTAGTGGCCAAAATAGTATCGGTACGCTCCCTCGCGTATCGAAACACGGGCCTGAAACATGAAGGCCGTATCGATACGGGACCAACCGTATCGATACCCCTGCTACGAAAATACAGGTTTGAGCTAGTTTAAGGCACAAGGTGGCCCCTAAATCCCTCTCAAACCTCAACCAACACACTAACATGCATCCTATGTCAAACCAAGAGTATAGGCATGCTCAAACTTGAAACTAAAGGCACATTTCACACAAGGTGATGATTCAATCATACAAGCAACATAAGCTTTCAAGCAAGGCATTCCAACAAGAGGCATTTCAACATTTAAAGTCATACAAGGAACTCAAAGCCTTTAAGGCACAATACAAACATATAGAGGTTTACACCCACATCAAGGCAACCTAACATTGATAGACATGCTAACACACACAATGTTCATCATAGCAAGTCATGCTTACAAACCATAGTCAATATAACACCAACACATATAAATGAGTCACACAAGCTCATAAACCACCCTTGCCACATTGCTAACTAATACAAAATTAACCATACTTGAGCAACAACTTGGAAAGCCCTTCTTGCCTTGCCTCGAGCTAACACCACGCTAATGATCTGCATTGTTGAACATAGAGAGCGTAAGCTATAAGCTTAGTGAGGGTGCTCTAAAACGAAAAACATCAACAATGCAGGGTTCAAGCATGTTAATCCTAGTCTTACATACATCAAGCATAGGCATTAAAATCAAGTAGACCTAGCTAGTCTTTCAAGTGGCATATATGGTCTCTCAATCCTATCAAGCTCAAACATCAACATCCATATCATGCAACAACACTTTATACCACAATCACATATCACCATCATATATCACAATACATGAACAAGTTTAATTGGCCACTTTAATTACCCCGATTGTGCGGATATAAACCTTAACAACACTTTACCTCGGTGGGATTTCACTCATCACCGGACCTTGCATGTGCGGGATTCCACTCATCGCCACATGCCCTACGGATGAGATTCCACTCATCATCCCGTAGAAATAAATAAAAGCTTCCGGTGGAATGTTACATCACCGTACTCCTCCTTGATGACTTAACGCCATCAAGGCCACGTACGTTTTGACTCAATTTGTGTGCACACTATCCTAATGATCGATCATTTACAACCGGTAATTATTTAGTGCCAATTATCATCATCAATCATATATCAACAACACACTCATGCTCATCACATATATCCACATCATTATATATATATATATATATACATGCACCATATAATCACAAGTACAAGAGCATAGTCATTAAGCACATTAGCATTTAAAGAAAACAAGACTAAACTAACTACTTGGATTATAAGAAAGTGGCCTACCAAGCACACTTTACACACACACACACTACTCATGCTCGAACCAAACTTTAAAACAAGTTAAGACCACTCGCCGCCCTTCCTTAGCAATTCGAACCATCCCTCCTACGAACCCGGATTCGGTCCCAAAGCCTCCTCAACGTTTCCTCTTGTTTCTAGTCAAACAAAACACATACATTACTTCCAGAATCAATGCTAAACCAACCATCAACTTGCTTTGCAACACAACCCAATTTCCACAAATTCCCAAACCACACAACATCTCAAAAACCCAATTTTCGTACTCCAACAACCATTGGCTGAAATACTTATTTCCAAGCATCCAAATGACTTCCTAAACATCCCAAATCACCCTCCTAACATAGGTAGACCATCAGCCCTTCAATTTCAACATTAAACCTCCCAAAAACCCAAGTTTTCATACTCTAAAATTTGCCTTAAGGACCCACTACGAAATTTCATCCAAAATCAACCAAATTAATATATGTTGTGTATTTCATTATGCTTAAACAAAACCCCAACACAATTTATCAAAACAAATTGAAAAACCCCATTAAAACCCAAATTTCAACATAAATCCTAATTTCCAAAACTCTATATTTTTGAAATCTAAGACAATGGTTGGATAGGGGATAAAGAGGAGATTAAGAAAATGACTTTACCTTTCAAAAAGACCTTGGATTGAAGTTGAAAATGAATGGAATAGTGATTTGATATTTGAGAGGTTTTGAAGGAGGGGAGGGGGAGTTTCACGTGGGTTTAGGGGAAAAGGAGGAAAAAGATGACAATATGGAAAGTTGTCATCCTTTTTCAAATAATTTGGGTAAATTACAACATAGGTCCCTCCCTTCATTTTAAAGCTCAATTTGGTCATTATTTGTAGTTGAATTGTTTTAATTAACTTTTTATTTGACCCGAACTAAAATCCGGTTAACTCCTAGGCCCAAGACACAGGTGTTACATGGAGGACAAATATAACTAAATAAACGACAAATTGAAGAGGTATAAGAAGTGCATCTAAAATCATTTACTATTTTTATACGTAAATGAGAATACTAATTAAACAAAACAAAATAACATAACATAATTTATATATGCAAAACAAAATACGACAACAGTTTATGGTAGAACTTGAAAGAAAAAGAAAAAAGAAAAGAAAAAGAAAAAATAAACTAGTGTCCGACGATCAGTTCAAAATTAATTTTACCGGTAACGATAAAATAACATAGAAAACTACAATAACATCAATGCGAGAGAGAAAATAAAACCAATCAGGAACAAATGATAAACGATATGTATGTAAGTTTATGGGTAGTAATTTTCAACCGTTTTATTTAACAATTATATGATTGTATAAAAAAAATAAACCTTCATATTAATATCATTATTTGTATAAAAAAAATCAGTATCGTTTATCATTTGTCTATAATTATTTTCCCTCTCGCATTGTTATTCTCGTAATGTTCCTTATGTTTATTTATCATTGTCGGTAACACCAGCCTTGCACTGATCATCGACCCTGACTTATTTTTTCATTTCTTTTTCTTTTTTCGAGTTTTGTCATAACTTTGTCATGTTTTGTTTTGCATATATAAATTATTTTATTTTGTTTAATTAATATCCTCTTTTTCGTATATAAATAGTTAATGTTTTTATCTGATGTAACATCTCTCTAAACTATCGTTTATTTGATTATTTTTGTTGGTCTCTACTTTGGACTAAAGAAAAAATAATTAAAGACAAATGATAAACTATAGTATCAGAATTTTCTTTTATGTTGTTAATGATAAAAAAAAACTATCCACCAAGTGTTGTTTGAACAATACTGATAAGGGGTGGCTACCCCACCACAAATAACCATTCACACTGAAAAAATATTATATTAATCTTAAAATAATCATTCACTTAAAATTATTTTTTATTAATAGAGTGGGTGTGATAAATATAGGTTAGAGTTTAGGGTTAATGTTGGTTTAGATAATTTGGGCATGGTGTAATTTTTTAAAGTTTAAGGTTTGAGACTTAAAATTTAGAATTTAGAGTTAAGACTTAAAATTTAATTTTTTTAATGTTGAGTATAGAAAAAAATATCAAAAATGGACAAAAAAAATTATTCGATAAAAATAAATAGAAAATGTTGAAAATTTACGGTATTTGTAATCTTAAGTGCGTGACTGCGTGTCTAATCATAACAAACTTTCGGTGTAATTACTATTTTTTTATGGTCACATCTTTCTTTTAAATTATTCCACAATTTGAGGTGATCTAAAGTGAAGCAGGTTTACGGTGCGGCTAAAAACGATAAGTTTTAAAATTTGTCCAAGAATTTAAAATATAAAATTTTAGATAATATTTTAAGTTGATTTTTTTCGTGATTTTTGACAAGTTTCGATACTTGTTATGTCTAATAGCATTTTAGGTTTTTGGACAGAATATCGAAACTTGTTTTGTAAATCGAAACTTGTCAAAAATCACGAAAAAATCAACATAAAATGTTATCTAAAAGTTTAACGTTTTAAATTATTAAACAAATTTTAAAACTTATTTTTTTTTAACCGCACCCTAAATTTACCGCACCCAGGCTCACTCACAATTCGAGTAAATTTTTAATGGTTAAATATCAATCTTTTAACTATGTGCAGATGATGTCGAAGAAAATTATGACTTTGGTTTTATCTAGTGAATTTTGGCATCTTATACCCATGACAAGTAACCCTTGCATGTTAGCATGTTATATTAACGGCGACAAACTCGAGCTTTTGCAAAATCTGATATTATACAAAATCGACAATAATTAAAACACATAATTTATTTCAAAAATTAATTTATTGTTTTTTTATAATAATCACCAAATTTTTATTAAAACTATAAAACATATCACAATTACAATACATTCAGGAAAGAGACCAAAATCTCTTACAACCCATATACAAGGAAAGGTAAATACTTCCATATAAATAAACATACCATTAAAATTTAGAAGTATTCTTGAATCTCCTTGTCTCTATCCAATCAAGACGCATAACAGATGAAAAAGGAGTAGTGAGCGACCCAAATTATCAAGTAGAATGTTCGGCTACCCATGACTGATTACATCGGCAAACAACCATCAACCGAGTAGGGATCTAGCTTTTCATGACCACCGACAAAATCATAATCAGAAACTAACGTTGTTAAAATTTCTGTGCGAGCAACAAACGACCGCTAGAGTATGTTGAAATCATGCCACAAGGACAGATGAAACAAACCACAAAATAAAATAAAAAATATGTCACAAGGACAAAGGAAAGCGCAGGTCATAAGGACAGAGAAAACACGTAACGTAAAAACGGAGATTCTTATTAAAATATAAAAAATTAAAAAAATAAAAAAATAATAAACCTAGTAGTCGACAACCAATACAAAGATTAGTTACCGACCACCAATCAAAAAGAATAAAAGAGAAGTTACAAAGCGGCGAGTGTACTTTTGGATGAGAGAAAAACTAGGTTAAATTATTATATATATATAATTAATATATTATTAAAATTAATAATGTCAATGAGTGGAATATCAATAATTATACTAAAAAATAATAGTCATATTCAAGAAACAGAAATCATGTGATATTAAAAAATAAGGGTAGCTCGGTTTGGGAACTCAATGTGAAGAGTACAAGTAGTTGGGCTTGGTGGAAAATTTTGAAGTTGCGAGAAGATTATGCCACTGTTAGAAATTCAGGAGGGGTTTTAACACTATTTCTCTTGTTGTTTTATTTTATTTTGTATAGGGGTTGTTGACTGTTATTTCGATTTTGGTGTTTGTACATAAATGATTATTTTGGATGAATAAGAGAACCTCATTTATCTAAAAAAAATATTATAAACTAGACATTAATTAACAAACTATACACATTACACATACGATAAGTCAAACAAACCGCACATCTTTAAAACTTTAGATTTGAAGGTGTTTAGGGGGACAAAAAAAATTGTCTTTTTTTAGTTTTTTCTTGTACACCAACACTATAAAATTAAATTCTAAGCACTAACTCTAAATTGTAAATCCTAAATCCTAAAAATACACCATACGCTCAATACTCTAAACCTTAAGGTTAACTTTTACCTTTTAGTTCTAACCCCAAACCTCTAAACTTAATTTTTAATAGTAAAATATAAACAGGAACACCAAAAAGAACATGTGATTTCTACTCGTTTGCGGCTCTTGAATACAGACAATGAAAAACGAAGAACTCAATAAGGAGAAATCATAGCCAGAACCAAACTATGATCCAAACAGTGCATAGAAGAGATCGAACTCGAGAGTTAAGCGCTAGACTTCGTGGATTTAGAATAAAATTTTGGGTAAATTACATAAATCATCATTAAATTTCACTTCTAAACTTATTTTTGTCATTAAAGTTTTAAAACATTCAATTTACTTACTAAACTTTAGACATTGTACATTTTTTGTCACTATAGTTCAGCCATTGTACGTTTTTGGTAACTCTTAAACCTAAAACGATCGTAGATGGTGGTCGTTCGGTCTCAAATTTCATCAGTCACTTCGTCTCGGCCCCCTAAGTCTGAATTTGACCTCAATTTTTTTCAGAAAATGCTCCGAAATTCACGAATCAACCAAAAACATTCTAGTTTCTCTCTCGTTGATCTCCATCTTCTGTCGTTGGGTGGAGCCTGTTTCTTAGTATATTTCTTCTCTCGTGCCGATGAAATTTTCCACTGTTCGAATATTAGAGAAATTCCCTCGGTCGCCGATAAATGGACGTCGTTTAAAAATTAACGGAAGAGTGACCAAAAAGTTCAATATCTAAACTTTAGTGAGTAAATTAAATGTTTCAAAAACTTCAGTGACCAAAATAGATTTGAGAACAAAGTTCAATGCTGATTTACATAATTTATCCTAAAATTTTCAAAGAAGTCGCAAGGGCCAAGGGGTCTAAGTCAAGGAAGACGATGAAGTTTGTTTTCTGGGTAAAAACTAAAGATCAAATACTTTTGACAAATTACCTGAATAAAATATTAAAAATACTTATACTAACCTGATTCGTAAAAATTTAGACGGCTCAAACCAAGGCTTCATTTGGATCTGGGTGAACTCATGGCGAGAATGATTGGATCTTGGAGGATATTTCCTCTTATTGTCTCAATATATCTGTTTCGGTATAATTACTCAAACGCAACCTTTAATTTTCACTATCCCTTGGGTTCAGTCAAGAATGAAGAATCACAACATCCGAATTTGACTTCTATTGCCTTGTTTTGTACTAATGAATTTTACATCTTGTCTATTTCTCCACAAATGTTATTTTGATTTTCCCCCCTTTTTAATTATAACAAAATTTACTCCTTATTTTATTTTAATATTTTTATTTTTAACGTTTATTTGATTTCATCATTTCCGTAAATACATTATATATATATATATATATATATATATATATATATATATATATATTAAGGTAATATAAAATATTTAGGGTAAAGTACATAAATGGTCACTGAACTATACCCGAAAAAATAAAATGGTAATCAAATTTTTAAAAACGACAAAATGGCAATTAAACTTTATATTTTGTTACAAAATGGTAACTGTGCCGTTAACCTCCGTTAAAGAAGTGACATGGCTGTTAATTTTTTTTTGTATAATAGCACATTTAGTCCTTCATAGTTACACATTCAATCAATCTAGTCATAATTTGAAGAAATTTAATAAATTTAACTCTCAAATTTTACACATTGTTATAATTTAATCCTCCTTTATTTCTCTTTCAAATTCAACCCTCTAATCAAATTCAATGCTTTCTTAGTTAGGAATGAACCCTCAGAATTGATTTTTTTTGGTGGTTTACGCTCTTTCACGACAGCACTCCCAGAAAAAATTTCAGTTGCATGTGTATAATCTAACTCTAATACTACGCACACAACCTGTTCGAAAAATTTCCTTAGAAGCTATGCATTTATTGTTTCCCTCTGTTCTGCACCATTCTTTTTCTGAATATTGTCAATTCAAGAATTTCTTAAAATTTTTCGTTAAAAAACAAAATATTCTTAAGATTTAGGATGTGTCTAAATCTTTTAGGTCAATATAAAAAATTGTAAGTTCAGTTCACTGCATTTCACAGTACCAATTGAAAGAACTTTAATTACTCATTTCCCTTGCAAAGTCTGGCAAGGATTTAGTAGTTGATGAGGATCGTATCGGACAATACCTATCGATTTTGTTGAATACTCGCAACACTCCGCTTCAATGGAAGTGTTTAGCTTAGCAAACGAAAGAGACCACCCAAAATTTTTAGGACAAACCAGATTACAATTCAGAAGATCTTTGGCCAAAAATGAAGAAGCTTTCTCATGTATTTGATCTGATGTATGTCAAGGTAATAAGTGTAACACTCTTTCCTCTCTAATTCAGGATGTAAAGGTTGTGAGAAGTTTATTATTATTTTTTTTGTTGATTCAAATTTTAATAGACAATGTTTAAGTATGTTGTTTATTTTGTATCACTATAGGCTTTTTTGGTGTGTTATAAATTTACAGGGTCGAAGAACTTTCTCAAGAAAATGTTTGAACAATTTGTATGATTTATTAATATGGGAGTTGGTTTAAGTTTGTTAGGTTGCTTTTATCTGTGTGCGTGCCTGCGGCTCGAATTTTACTGTCTACTTCCATATTTGTACAACCCCTTTTGACATTTTGAAGTTTTAAACCATGAGAAAGGATTAACTACATAACCTTGTTACCATTATTTCTGTGTTTTCACTCTTTGTTCTTTCTGTGCTGCAGATTAGAGAAGTGAAGGAGGACTAAATTATAATATTGTGTAAAATGTAATGGTAAAATTTATTGATTTTCTTCGAATTATGACTAAACTGATTGAATGTGTAACTATGAATGACTAAGTATGCTATTATACAAAAAAAATTAACAACCATGTCACTTCTTTAGCGGAGGTTAACGGCACAGTTACTATTTTATAACAAAACATAAAGTTTAATTGTCATTTTGTCATTTTTGAAAGTTTGGTTACCATTTTATTTTTTCGGGTACAGTTTAGTGATCATTTATGTACTTTACCCAAATATTTAAGTCATGTCGGATCAGAGAATTTTCACCCTTAAATTTAAATTCACCCAATGACAATTTTCTCCTCTTAATCCATGCCACCTTAAAATTTGACTTTAAAAAAAAAAATCGATTAGGTCAGATCGAATCAAGACCCGTCAAGATTAATCCCTAAACAAAGTAGTCATAAAAGTCAAAAGGACTTAAGGTATTAGTCCTTAAACTTTTAGGAAAAAATTAATTATGCTCTTAAACTTGTTTTCACCCAATTAAGTTATTATATTATTTTTTTTGTTAATTCATCATTTTGACCAATGTTGATCGTTAAATCTAATAATTCTTTGGATCAATTGATACAATATGTCGTATTATAATGTTGCCACTTTATATTTTTATATTTTTTAATTTTATTTAAAAATTATTCAAAAGTTTTAAAATTTTTAAAATGAATTTTTTTAAAAAAATCTACAAATGTCATATGAAAACGTCTCGCATAACAATGATGCAACACAATAAAATCTCAAAAAAATTAAATCATAGACTTAATTATTCAAGAAAAATTAACTCTTTTTTTTTCCTTCAAAAGTTGGAGGATTTGTATTTAAGAAACAAGCAATAAAAAGCAAAGGAAATGCATGTATGTGGACGCAAAGCAGGAGATCCGTTCTCCAAATTGTTCTCTTCCACTTGGGATCCCATCGCCTTCCTAATCGCCTGCCACTCTCTCTCCCTCTCCCTTCACTTTTCTGCATTGAATTCGCAATCTTTTCTCAAGCTATCAAAACCTATTTTCCCCCCTTTGATTTCCTCTTTCTCCTTTCCATGACTTAAGAATCAATTAAAACTCCTATTCAAAGTTAAAAGTTTTTTGAGCTTTTTAACCCCTTATTCCATGGCTGAATTGGAAGATATTGGAGCTGAAATTAGGTAAAGCTTCATTCTTTCCCTTTTTTTTACTTCTAATAAACAGTTAAACCCAGAAATTTTATTCTTTTATTTTTACAATATTGGATGACTGTGTTCGATTTTTGGATTTCATACGATTTGGTTATGGGTGTAAGAATTAAGGAAATATCATCGGGTGCATTTGTTTTGAAATTTATACTTTTATTTGTTTGGACTAACTTTAATTGTATGTGCCTTTAGACGCAGACTCTTTGATGAATAAGGAATGGGATTCTGTAATTGATATTTTTACTGAGCTGACTACTAAAATGTTCTCGAGTTTTAATTTGTTTGGTTTATTAACTTAAGTAATGTGGAAGAACACTGAAATTCAAATATGTATGTTATAAAAGGAAAATCTAGAATTAAGGTTCTAATTTTGACCGACAAAGGATTTCAGCTTTGTTTGAATTAATAGTGTATGTTATGATGTTTGTCCATTTGTTGGTTGACAGTTCCGACATTGAAGTTGATGACTTAAGGTGTGAAAATATAGCCGAGAAAGATGTCAGCGACGAAGAGATTGAAGAAGATGAATTGGAGAGACGAATGTGGAAAGATCGTATCAAACTCAAAAGGATTAAGGAAAGACAGAAGATAGCGGCCCAACAGGCTGCGGAAAAGCAAAAGTTGAAGAAGACCTCTGATCAGGCTCAGAGGAAGAAAATGGCACGAGCTCAAGACGGGATTCTTAAGTACATGTTGAAGCTAATGGAAGTTTGCAGAGCGCGGGGATTTGTCTATGGCATCATTCCAGAGAAGGGTAAGCCTGTAAGTGGTTCGTCAGATAATCTAAGAGCTTGGTGGAAAGAAAAGGTAAAGTTTGATAAGAATGGGCCTGCAGCCATAGCCAAGTACGAGGCAGACTGTTTAGCTATGAATGAGTCCGATAATGGTAGAAATGGAAATCGGCAAAGCAGTCTCAAAGACCTGCAAGATGCTACTCTTGGATCCCTCTTGTCTTCTTTGATGCAGCACTGCGATCCCCCTCAGAGGAAGTATCCGTTAGAAAAGAGAATTCCTCCACCTTGGTGGCCTACTGGAAATGAAGATTGGTGGGTAAAACTAGGGCTACAACAGGGTCAAAGTCCTCATTATAAGAAGCCACACGATCTTAAGAAGATGTGGAAAGTTGGAGTGTTAACAGCTGTGATAAAGCACATGTCACCTAATACTGCAAAGATTCGGAGGCACGTTCGTCAATCAAAATGTTTACAGGATAAGATGACAGCAAAGGAGAGTGCAATTTGGTTGGGGGTGTTGAGCCGAGAGGAAGCACTGATTCGACAACCTAGCAGTGATAATGGAGCATCTGGCATAACTGAAATGCCACGAGGTGGATGTGATGATAAGAAGCAACCTGCTATCAGTGGTGACAGTGATTATAATGTTGATGGTGTTGATGATGGAGTAGGTTCAGTCTCTTCCAAAGTTGAGCAGAGAAATCAGCTGATAGTTGCCGAACCTGTGGCTTATATTAGTAGTGATGATTCCCATCCAGTACAAAACAATGAGCGAGTGGAAAAACAACCTAGGAGGAAAAGACCTCGTAAATCAAGAGATGGTCATCAAGAACATATGCCAAACCATGGTCATCAAGAACATATGCCAAACCATGGTCATCAAGAACATATGCCAAACCATGGTGATCAACAACTCATTCATAACCATGGCGATCAACAACATATGCCAAACCATGGTGAACGTGTAAATGCCGAGTCAATAAGCACTTTGCCTGACATCAACCAAACCGATGTATCATTCATGGAATATCATATGTCTGTCACTCAGCAGGAAAAGGATGTAAGTACAGCATTGAGACACGTGCAGGAAGGTTTAGGTGTTCAGCCGCATCTACCTGCAAGTGGATACTGCCATTATCCTGCCGCCATTCCTTGCGCTAGTGAGATTTCCACACAGAGCATGTATGTAGATGGAAGGCCCATGCTCTATCCGTTAGTGCAACATGCTGAGCTGCATCATGGTCCTACATATGAATTTTATAATCCCTCAGCCGAATTTAGGCCTGGTAATGATGGCCAGCAAACACAGATGGAGATGAACGTACAGCATATTAGGCCAGAGAATGGCGTTGATGTACCAGCACCGGGGAGAAATGAACATGATATTGCTGGGGAAGAATTGCATCACCTATTGCATAGTGAGCAAGATAGAGCTGTTCATAATCCCTTTGGTTCTCCAACAAATGATCCGTCATTTTTTGGTGGATATCACAGCCCCTTTGGACTCCCATTTGATGGCACAAGTTCACTAGATGAACTACTTGACGACGACTTGATACAGTACTTCGGTGCTTAGGTTGGAAAATTTGAGATGCCAGAGAGTAGATTGCAAGTAAAACCTCTTGTCTTTAACCCCTGTTTCATTTATGAATGATTCATAATCTATTCTGGTCTCAAACACACTGTTTGGTGTCAGTTCTGCAGGAACTGCAAACATATGCATTCTTTACTGACTTGAACAGAGGAATTTCTCGTATTCATTAGTCTTTCCTCTACAGGTGTTAACAATTTGAGCATGCAATGACTGTAAGTCGAGTTAATTTCTGCTCATCTTGTTCCAAAGTAGAACGAAATCGTAACTTTTTGTATCATATTCCCAGCTACCCCTGAATGGTAATTGCCATTATTTTGATGTGTGACTGTGTGAGTTCCTGAAAGTGTCCATACCACAAACTAGTGGTATTTTTCTTGTTTTCTTTGGACAAAATAACTCATTTAGTCAATTTATTTCTATCCCAATAATTGAATTTCCATCTCTATATAGTTAATCATGTTTACGAACGTCTCAACACTCCGCCCCATTACTCTACTTCCCTAGCCATATAAGCTGCAGCTTTTGATTATTTGTTTTATGTTTCAATATTTTTTGCATTTGTTTAGGGCTGGCTTATTGCAAGAATGATGCTTTTTAGCTTTGAATTATTGTGTGGTACATAGACACCTTGATGAATGAGGTCTCACATGTGGAAATGTTTGGAAAATCCATGCAGGGTAAACAGGGTGATTATAGATATTCTGTATTGCACCATCTCTATATAGTTAATACTCTTTCTCAAAGTTTCCTTTGTTCTATAAATTTATGTTCCATTTAGGATTTTGATTTTGGCTTAGGGTTTCTACATACTACTTGCTGTGTTGTTTTATATGTTTGGTTTTTAAGGTTTTAGGGTTCTAGCCAATGTTAACTTGAAAACGATTGATAAGTATCACGAGAAAGTGCTTTTTTTTTTTTAATTTAAGTATTTAATATTTTTGATGTTCTTTTGTGGAGTTAAATTGTTCTTTCTCAAAGTGCTTTTATATGAAACATTTGAACTTAAAATATTATAACAATATAAAAAAATATTTCATTGTAACTCATTATTGATTTTTTATTATATTAATTATTATCTAATATGTGAAAATTTGAAAATATTTAAGACAATTTTCTGTGAAAAAGTATATAAAAAATCAAAATAATTTCTCTAAGAAATTAAAATAAAATTGATATAATGAGATATAAAATTTTCAAATTTTCAAATAATTTATGAAAAGATTACAAATTGTAAAATAATTTATCGTTGAATGTAGTACATCAAGTTAAAAGATAATTTTAACTCAAAAGTATTTTTTTTATTGGCGAAAGATATGGATTATAACTTTGCATTGGAATATGAGAAAAAAATACTTTTTAGACTACTTTTTCTCTAAATATTTAGTACTTATGATTTTTATTCCGAAGTGCTTTTTAAAAGAAATGTTAAAGTAGCTTGAATCGATGTTTGGAGGAAGATGACGATTAAGGCTCAACAAAAACTATCAAGGGTTTGTTCGGTACAGCTTGATCCCAAATGAATATGTCTATGCCTAATTTGATCCCAAATGAATGTTTCTATGCTTAATTTGATCCCAAATGAATGTTTTGAAAAAGTTAAAATTTCCAACTTTTTTTCCAAACCAACATAATTTCATACAAATCCACACCCACGAAACCTTAGTCACACTCTCGAATGACCTTCTCACTGTCCCAAAGGCCAAAAGACAAGAAATTAAGGTGGTAGCCATTTACATTTATACGAAAATAAATTAAATTTTTTATTTATATGTTTTAATAAAAGTTTTTTTGAATGGTTGTTTTTAATAAAAGTTGAACTCGCACTCTAATAAATTACACATTTTTCTAAAGATACATATTAGAGAGATGTAAGTTTTCATAAGTGGAAAAGGGTGAAGGATGGGAGATCGAAATGTATAGGTTGAGTAACAATTGATACTAACAATTTTATTTAATATTTTGATGTGATTATATAATAATATTTAATTTTATTTTCTTTTAAAAATATGCAAATTGTACAGATAAATTGTACAAACTTAATTCATCCAGGAATAACGTTATTTCTTTTTGTTGAGAGCACTTATTGGTTTAAAGACTAATTGTTAAAGATTAAAATCAATAAAAATTCAGTTTTAATCAACATTTTTAATTTTCATTTTTATTACTTTCAATCGATTCTCAATTTTTTTAATTTTCATTATAGTCGAATAATTATATCATTTAATTTTCAATTTAATCCATTAAATTAATTAGATTCAACTTTTATAAACTTGTTTTTAGGATCAAAAACATGGCGAAATTGATTGGATATTTTATCCAAAAAAAAATAATCTTTCAGTCTATTGTACATGTTAGATTATTTTGAATCTATACTACTTTAAACAGTGTTTGTTGAAGTCGAATCTATCTTTAACATTAAAAATTCTATCTTTATAAAAATTCTAGATTTAACATTAAAAAAATTTAAAAACAGAATGCTTGCAATCCGTCTTCATGAAAAAAATATTAAAGACCTGCTGCTTGCAATCCATGGACTTTGATGTTGCAGGTTTTGCGCCACGCGTTCATCTTATAATACACCCTTACTGATACTGTTGAAGACGGATTGGAAGCAGTTTGTCTTCTAAAGTTTTTTAGTATTAAATATGAGAATTTTATGATAACATATTGCGATCCGACTTCAATAAATACTTTTTAAAATGCTATTAATTCGAAATAATCCCAACATAGATTAAAAAATAATTTTTTTGGGTACAATATTAACCCAATTTCCACTCAAAAACATATAACAAGAATAAAACTGCTTTTTAATAATAATAATAATACATTTTTTACAAAGAATAACAATATTCCAGATGATTCGTGAACAATGCTAAGCCTATTAAGCGTCATGCATGACGCCAGCTCAATTTTCTTGTTCGTATCGCCCACGAAACTGCTGATACATGTAACGCAGGGAACGTTAGAATTTTGTTTCCTTTCCAGACAAAATAAAATAAAATATATTCTCGTTATTTCTAGAAGCTTCTACAGCCTCAATTCCCTTCAAGATTAGGTAATCCTTTTCCTACTATATAACCAAATCCCTCCCTTCGTGTTTACCCACAGAATCGTTGCATTCATCAATTACTCTCTTGAAATCTCTTATCCTCTGTTAAAATTCGCCTATCGTCGGAGATGCAGATCTTTGTAAAGACCCTCACCGGAAAAACAATCACCCTCGAGGTGGAGAGCTCCGACACCATCGATAACGTCAAGGCCAAGATTCAGGACAAGGAGGGTATCCCTCCGGACCAGCAGCGATTGATCTTCGCCGGCAAGCAACTCGAAGATGGTCGTACCCTCGCCGACTATAACATCCAGAAGGAGTCCACTCTCCATCTGGTCCTCCGTCTCCGCGGTGGCATGCAGATCTTCGTCAAAACCCTAACCGGCAAGACTATCACTCTTGAAGTCGAAAGCTCCGACACCATCGATAACGTCAAGGCCAAGATCCAGGACAAAGAAGGCATTCCTCCGGACCAGCAGCGATTGATCTTCGCCGGCAAGCAACTTGAAGACGGCCGTACTCTTGCTGATTATAACATTCAGAAGGAATCGACACTCCACCTGGTGCTCAGGCTTCGTGGTGGTATGCAGATCTTCGTTAAAACCTTGACCGGAAAAACAATTACACTCGAGGTGGAGAGCTCCGACACCATAGACAATGTCAAGGCGAAAATCCAGGACAAGGAAGGCATCCCTCCGGACCAGCAGCGATTGATCTTCGCCGGAAAGCAGCTAGAGGATGGTCGCACCTTGGCGGATTACAATATTCAGAAGGAATCGACTCTTCACCTGGTGCTCAGGCTTCGTGGTGGCATGCAGATATTTGTTAAAACCTTGACCGGAAAAACAATTACACTGGAGGTGGAGAGCTCGGACACAATCGACAACGTGAAGGCGAAAATCCAGGACAAGGAAGGGATTCCTCCGGATCAACAGAGGTTGATTTTCGCCGGGAAGCAGCTGGAAGATGGGAGGACCCTTGCCGATTACAATATACAGAAAGAGTCTACGCTTCACCTTGTGCTGAGGCTTCGTGGAGGGATGTAGATGTTCTGAAATGGCCTTTTACTAGTTTCTTTCTGGGTTATTGCTTGTTATGTAGTGATATTATCTTGGGATTCTGGTGTTTATGAAATCAAACTTTTGGTTTTATGTTTTCAAACTCGTTGTTTGGAATAAAATCATGATGAACTAGCTTTTTTTTTTCTAGCTTTGCAGCCAAGGCTACTTCTTTGGTTCATGCGATTTATGATCTTTTGGACAATGACTTGGGTAATCGAAATTTGTCATGTTCGACGGGCAACAAACAAGGTAGCTGATGATTTAGCCAAGTTGGCCCGGGTGTGTGATATGCCTTGTTTTCGAGTGGAGGATTTCTCACCACGTTCTTTTTCCGTTTTTCCGGCTGAGTTTGATTTGTTTTGTCTTTATTTGACATTTGTATTTTGACCTCAAATTATTACCGTTTTTTTATTCTGGTCCAAAAATTATTTTTTTCGACAAAATCATGATGAAATAGTTAATGATTTTGTTGATGTACCATTTTTTAATATTTTTAAATTATTTCTCTTTCCTCCTATATTATTTTTATTTAGGGTTAATTATTAAAATAGTCACTTATGTTTTCCTCAGTACAAAGTTGGTCACCGATTTTGAAAAACGACCAGTAAGGTCACTTATGTTTTCGGGGCGTAAACTTTTGGTCACTCAGTCGTTTGTAAACTTTTGGTCACGACCTGACAACGAAAAAATAAGGATAAATTACTGCAATGGTCATTAAAGTTTATCTCATGTGTATTTTTGCTCCCCAATTTGAAAAAATAAATATTATAGTCACTAATAAAAATGCTTCTTTATAATTTCACCCTTTAATTTTTAAAATTTAAATTTTCAACAATAGGTGCCCAAAGTATACCATTTTTAAATTTAGGTTCTCAAATTGCTCATATTTAATAACTAAACTTTCAAATTGCTCCTATTTTTTCACTCTGGATTGTTTTTAATATTATTATAACATGACATGTCATTTTTTATTATTGTTAAATTAAAAATAATTTTAAAATAAAATCATTTTTATTATTATTAAATTTAAAATATATATTTTAAAAAATATCACTTCTTAAAATAATTTAGGTATTTAAAGTTTTTTTTTGTAAAAATAGATGCCCAAATTTACTATAGTTACAATTTAGGTGTCCGGCTGTTAAATGAGTGTTAAAAAAATTGTCAGCCAATCGGTACTTGACACGTGGTATTAATTTTATTAATTTTTAATAGAAAATACTTAAAACTTTCAAATTATTATAAAATCTCGAAATTTGACAAGCTTCACAAAACAGTCTCTAAATCCCTAAAAATTCTCAAACTTTCGCTGTCGATTGCTGCCGCTTCCGCCGCCAGTTGTCGTCGCTGACTACACCCACTTTGTCGTCGGACCAAGGTGATCATTTTTCCCAACATAGCGTCGTCAAAAACGCCCAACGGCGTGCAACCAAATGTCAAACGCGAAATCGACGTTCGCGTTTGACGTTCGGCTGCACACCATTGAGCGTTTCCGACGACGTCGTGTTAGGGAAAATTATCGCCTTGGCTCGGCGACCAAGTGGGTGCGGTCAGCGATGACAACTGGCGGCGTAAGCGACGACCGTCGACGACGAAAGATTGAGAATTTTTAGGGATTTAAGGATTGTTTTGTGAAGCTTGTAAAATTTTGAGATTTTATAATAATTTGAAAATTTTGAGTATTTTTCATTAAAAATAAAATTAATGCCACGTGTCAAGCACAGGTTGGTTGACAATTTTTTAACACTCATTTAACAACCGGGCACCTAAAATTGTACCTATAGAAACTTTGGGCACCAATTTTTACAAAAAAATACTTTAGACACCTAAATTATTTTAAAAACTAATATATTTTAAAATATTTTAAATTTAATAATAATAAAAATAAATTTATTTTAAAATTATTTTTAATTTAAAAATAATAAAAATGACATGACATGTTATAATAATAATAATAATAATAAAATAATCTAGAGTGAAAAATATGAGCAATTTGAAAGTTTAGTTATTAAATAGGAGCAATTTGGGCACCTAACTTTAAAAAGGGTATACTTTGGGCACCTATTTTTTATCTAAGCATTTATAATAATATTATTGTACTAATTGATTGTAAAGTTTTAGGGTTGAAAATGAATTTTTAAAAATTTAAGGGTAAAATTATAAAGAAACATTTTTATTAGTGACTATAATATTTATTTTTTAAAATTGGGGAGCAAAAATGTACATGAGATAAACTTTAATGGCCATTGCAATAATTTACCCTTATTTTTTGTTGACAGGTCAGCAATCCGTCAGTGTTTAACGACAACAAACGGCTGGGTGACCAAAAGTTTACGCCCCGAAAACGTAAGTGATCTTACTGGTCGTTTTTCAAAATCGGTGACTCACTATGTACTGGATGAAAACACAAGTGACTATTCCAGTAGTTAACCCATGACCTCCTGCACATAAATTGGGGCATAAGTGACTATTCCAGTAGATTTTGAAAATTTTTAGGCATAAGTGACTATTCCAGTGGATTTGAATTAATTAGCCTAGCATAAGTGGTTCACACACATAATTTTTGTGCAGGAGGTATTGGGTTTGAATCCTAATAGCACCAAATCGGCGACTATTGGTTGAAAAAACCCCCTTAAAAACATTCAAAAGCCACATTTGGTCATACTAGGATTCAAACCCAAGACTTCCCGCACACAAGCCATGCATGTAAACCACTTATGCTAAGCTAATTACTTTATTTAAATTTACTAACAAACCCAAACAACCAACATGCAAACCAACTGTGCTAGAATAAATATTTGAATTAAATCTTCTAACACTTATATTTAACCTATAAATATTCGAAACAACACATGGTTAATGAATGTAACCCTCTCGTCCCGGTCTGGCCGGATGACCGGTCCGAGTGGGCCACACGGGGAAAACCGAAGCGAAACCCAAAGGGTTCCTCCTCGGTTAGCAACCCTAAATTTTTTTTAATCTTGTCACAAACGAACCCCAAACCACATTCGAACACCCAAATTTTGATCTTGACTAGAGGCATATTAATTCCTATGTGTTTATCCCTTCCAAAAAGGCCAACAAGTCAAAACAGGGCAGTTTTAAGCAAAGGTTTCGAAACCTCCCCAAAAGGTTTCGAAACTTAGACTGGCAGTAAGGTCTGGAACCCAAAACTCACCCAAAGTTTCGAAACCTTGGGGAAGGTTTCGAAACCTTGGACCTTAGTTTCGAAACCTTGCCCAAAGGTCTCGAAACTTTGGTTGGCAGAATGCCCTGGAACCAAATTCTCACCAAAGGTTTCGAAACCTTGGGAAGGTTTCGGAACCTTTGACCGTAGTTTCGAAACCTACCCTAAAGGTTTCGAAACTTTGGCTGGCAGTGACCCCTGGAACCCAATTTTCACCAAAGGTTTCGAAACTTTACCCATGGTTTCGAAACCTTAGTGCAGGGGAGCACTTACTGCTCAACCTAAGGACTTCCTAACTTTGAAAAAACACTAAGATTCATGCATAGACACAAATGGAAACTTAAAAAGGACCAAAGGCATGAATTAACACCCATAAGACTTGCACATACTATCATTCAAACAACCATACATGAGCCATACATAGCAATTAACATGAATCAAGGCATCCATACTTAACATTCGTACAAAAAGCAATTCATGCATATATGGACATACAAGCATTACATGGAACTCAAAGGCCATAAAGGGCACAAGGAAAACACATGAGGTTTGCACCATGACAAGGCAATCTAAACGTCTAAAGGCATACCACCATACCCAAACATTCATCATAGCATTCATGCATTACAAACCATAATCAATCCAAAGCATCAACATAAGGCATTAACAACATGTGGCCAACACAAAAGAGTCTAGATACAAGCTCCTAAAACACGTAGCATTTCCCATTGCTAGACTACTACATTATTTAATAAACCATACTTGAGCAATTACCATACGCTTGGACACCCTTTTCTTGCTCCTTGCTAACTCCAAGCTAAAGATCTGCATTGTCGGAAAAAGGAGAGCGTAAGCATAAAGCTTAGTGAGCGGAGCTCTAAAACATAACTACGACAATGCAGGGTTCAAAGCTTTCTTTAAAATAAAGGTCAATGCATACAAATCATCCAACTACCTAATCCTTCTACTAACATACGAGTTCAACCAAGGGTCAACAATATGGGCATTTAACATGGCATTACACATTATGGTATGCATAAGGACATAATCCTAGATTAAAGCAAAACAATATGAAGACAATGATATAGTGAGATACAACATGAACATTACGTGGCATGCACAAGCATAACCAAAACACACACGGTGGGACTACACATCACCGTTTCGACTAGTAGTTTTCCAATGGGACTACACATCAAAGTACTCTTCTACTAGCCACTACCGGCGGGACTACACATCACCGGAGTCTTACACCACTCGCTACCGGCGGGACTACACATCACCGGAGCAACGACAACCATCACGTGAGGTTCGACACCAACCATGCAACACAACATACAATAACAACATGCGACATGTACTCACTATATCATGCACAACCAAAACAAGATGTAACGAAAACCACAATTAAGCATCACTTACTACTTGGAGTCTTACCGATCACAATGGTCTTACTCACCATTTTCGTGCACAACTTGCACCAACTTACTCACACCTTTCAAGGCATATCAACGACATCATTAATACCATCATACATCATTAACGATATAGAAATAGGCAACATGCTCCTACTCAAGTATTTAAATTACATGCTTAACAAACCATCATTTCAAGCAACGAAAACAATGATAAAAAGGGAGATTAAAGAGGCATTTCACATCAACTTACTCTTTAAGTTTAAGTCACTTTCAAGCTCGAATCTAAACCACTTTCAAAATTACCTTTGAACCAAAACATCACTTGAAAACATTTTCACTTCCACATGCTAAAACCAATCATTGAAATCAATTTAAAACATTAACCACTCACCTAAGCTTCCAAGCTCCAAGCCAAGCAAGCAACCACTCTCACAAACCCGGATTTCTTCCCGAAGCTTCTCCAACACCAATTTCCGCTTTCAAACAACCTCAAACACATTTCAAACAATTCCAAATCAGCCCAACATCAAAAGACCAACCCGGAATACAATTCAATCACAATTCACCATGTTGCAAGCTATGAACAATTCCCTTTTTAACCAATTCGGACAGCCCCAACACCATGTCCAAAAACCATGTTTCCAACCTCCATTGCACCCACAATTGATCCCAATTCAACCCCTTTCCATAGTACTATCAATAGCCTATCAAAACCCACCTAAAACAACCCCCAAAACTCACCCAAAACCCTCCAAAAACCTCATGTTTACCCAAATCCGAAAATTGCTTCAAACCATTCAAAATTCACATATGTGGTACCATTTAACTTCTATACATCATAACTAACCATATTAAATCAAAACATTACGCTTAACAACACAAAGTTTCCATTTTTAATCAAAATCTTTCAAAACTCTATTTTCCAAAACTTCCATGAAAATGAAAATAAATTGTACTTTTAAAGAGAGGAAGTTGAGGGGAAGTCAAAAATGTTGTTACCTTTCAAAATGGAGTTGAAATGGATGAGAAATGAGATGGAATAGTGATAGAGGAGGAAGAGTTCTTCAAACCCGTTGCTTTCTCTTTGAAGAAGAGAATGAATAGTAAAAAAATGTGTTTTATTTTGTATAAAGGGGGGATTTAAATTGGAGGATGGGTAAATTACCAAAAGGCCATTAATGAATGGCTATCCCCTTGTTCATCAAAAAGCTCTTCAACTTGCAATTAAATCAATTTGGTCCCATTTCAAATATTTATTTTGAAACCCGAAATCTTAAAGGATCATTTTAATTATAAACCCGAGCCCAAATAATATTAAAATATTATTTTCACCTAACCCCTAAACCCGGGTGTTACAACTCTCCCCTACTTAAGGAAATTTCGTCCCCGAAATTTATCAGACAGAAAGAGTCACTGACACATGCTCCTCCACACTTTTTTTCTTACCACCACATACTCTCCAACTCGGTAGACTCACCACACAACATTAGCTATCTGACGTCAAGGTCTCAACGGATCCTTCAATGCATGACCATTTTAACTAAACTCAATCTCTTCAACAACATAACACGAAACAAAACTGGCTCACACTTCTGAATCATAGATACATAGAACACATTACAAATCTCTTTCTAACTCTGGCGGTTACTCCAACAAATAAACAACAGAACTAGCCCGATTCACAATCTCATACAACACTGCTTGAATTCTTGACCCATAACCTTCTCTAGCTGACCATCTGACTTCAACAGGTAACCAAACACTACGCAGACGTCTCCAAAAATCTAGCAGAAGACTCGAATCTCTATCGGCCACTATTGATCTCAAGACACTGTACAATTCACGATCTTGCTAATGCACAACTCCACCATCTTACCCACGGTACAAGTAGCTTGAACATGTATAAAATGAGTACACTCGATGTAACCATCATTGCTTACTCGGCTAAACTCTCTCGTGAGAAATCAAAGGCGAACCAGACACCAAGTCTCTCAAATCTATTTCCCACTTTCATTACGAATCTCTCACAGATGTAACAAACTAGAAGAAAACTGATACCCGATCTTGACACACAGGCAAACTATACACTTACTCGCATACTGAACCACGTCATTCATCAACTCAACCCAGAAGTACTCATCTTCGATCCACAATACCTCCTCATACTATTCTGATGCCATACAAATAAACTGCCGTATGCTTCAGCCAACACAATATGTCTTAAAACACTATGTCAATCGGTACAACAATTCTGTCTCTAACAATACAAATTCTATCATCTCTAAACTGTACTCTGAAGGTTTTCTTTCTGATATGCCTTGCACGTTAGGTGCCAAGAATCTATCTTGCAACTGTTTCTCTTCAAACATTCTGACTCAATGTAGGTTCAACATGAAATGCGGCAATTACAACTCACAACGCAACTACTCATCTAACAACAAATACAGCTCGGAACATCGGTTACTACATTAACTCTCTTCGGATGGTACTCAATCCTGAGATTGTAGTCCTCAAGTAGTTCTACACTTTATGCTATTCAAGTTTCAACCCTTCCCAAGTCTTCAAATATTTCAAGTTCTGATGATATGTACAGACACACTGTGCATTTCTTACTATACAAGCTTTGTCTTCTAAGTCTTCGAAGCAAACACAACTGTAATTAACTCTATGTCTCATATCGGATAACTCTTCTCACGGTCTTTCAACTATCTCAATGAATAGGTCACAATCTTATGCCTTGCATAAGCACACAACCTAACTCTACATGTAACACATCACTATGGTTCACAACTCTTTCTCTGATATAAGCTGATTCACGGTCGAAGTTCCCTTCAAGGTTTCTTTCGGTTTCTCAAGGGCTCATTGTCTCGCATCTAACCACACAAACTGAACATTTTTCTGTAGCAATCTATCAATGGAGCAACTATCTTCAACTGATTACTTGGGATTTACTCTAATACACTCGGCTAATCCACATGTCTTAGGAGAACATCTTCCTTAACTCGGAGCTCACGCTTGCACAACTTAGCATACAACTGATTTTCTAATAGAATCTACAACTCTACTTCAAGGCTTGTCATGGTCATCTTCGGTACATGAATATACCCTCGTATCATCTAAGAGAGCTACTACAAGCTGATCAAGGACTTAGGAAAACATCCTACTCAACATCTCTCTGAAAGTAACTAACACACTAGTCAATCAAACGGCATAACTCCAAACCCAAAGTGATCACATCTGCCCCGAAAGCTGTCTTCGATACTTCAACTTCTCTCACTTTCAATTGGTAGTAATCGGTTCTCAAATTAATCTTAAAAAGACTGAAGCACCCCTCAACTAATCAACAAACCACTGATGCTTAGAAACGGATACCAACTACTCACTGTCAATTGTTTCAACTGTCTGAATTCTAAACACATTCTCGTACTGTCACTCTTTCTTCTTCACAAATTGTACTGTCATACTCTAAGATGATGTACTAGGCCTAATGAATCTAAGGTCCAACAAACTCGTAGTTGATTCTTCAACACTCTCAAGTCGGTCGAGAATCATAAGGTACAGAGCAACCATAACACGAGCAAACTCGAACACGATCTCAAAAACAAACTCTTCTTCTCTAACAGGAGACAAACTGGGAAATTCTTCCAAGCACTTTTGGGAAAACACAAACTATTCTAACATTCTGCGGTCTAGTCCTCATTCAAAATCAAATTCATCACATTGGCTAGGCAAGTCTGTCAACTAACTCAATCAATCTTTGACCTCTAAAGTTGGATCAACATTCGATACAAAATCCACATTCCTACCTACCATTACAATCTCATAGTCATCCGTAAGCTTTAAGAAAACTCCCATTGTCTTAAAGTCTACCCTAACTCTATGTTCTTTTAGCCAAACCATGCATAGCTTCACGTCAAGACCGAAAAAGGCAATTCCATCGCATCAACTGAAAACACGTGCCACTGAACCATCAACGGACATTTCTTGTACAACTTTCTGACCACGACTGTACCCCCGAAGGAGCTAGTAACACTAACACCTACCTCTAGTACTTCACAAGGTGGATTTCAACAGCTTCGCAAGCTCACTCAAAATACACGGACGCGTAGATCCAGAATTAATCAGAAAACAAGCCCAATGACTTTATCGAGGAATTACTTGCTATAGCATCGACATCCTTCCGAAGCCAACTCTTAAGTTTTCACTTCTATCATCACTCATATCAAGATCGGTCACATTGTTCTCCCTTAACAGAAACCAACTCATATACACGTTGCCCCAAACAAACAAACTGCACTCCCAACTCTGGTACGGTCATACTACCCTGAACTAAAGCGATGAACTCTATCATCGTTCACATCCTCTAAAACCTCAGGTTCACGATTTCCAACACTAGGCCCACGCCTCGGCCTCAAACTTACCAAAGACAACAATACAATAATAAACAAAACACACAAGCAAGATTATTTAGGGTTAGAAAGAGCAAGGGTCCAAGGTGCTCAAGTATATTCCTTTACAAAAATCTTTTTAAATAAGTAATAGTAGCAATGGGAACTCGACACTACGCTTCAACACAAGCATCATGCTAACACATGCTCTCAAACACCGTACTAACAAGCAAACATTAAGCATACATGGTAAAACATACACCGAGACATAACAACAACATAACACATCAAACTTACCTCACTTACCTACCCGAGGTCTCGGAAACCTCAGGCTCTGATACCAATAAATGTAACCCTCTCGTCCCGGTCTGGCCGGATGACTGGTCCGAGTGGGCCACACGGGGAAAACCGAAGCGAAACCCAAAGGGTTCCTCCTCGGTTAGCAACCCTAATTTTTTTTTTAATCTTGTCACAAACGAACCCCAAACCACATTCGAACACCCAAATTTTGATCTTGACTAGAGGCATATTAATTCCTATGTGTTTATCCCTTCCAAAAAGGCCAACAAGTCAAAACAGGGCAGTTTTAAGCAAAGGTTTCGAAACCTCCCCAAAAGGTTTCGAAACTTAGACTGGCAGTAAGGTCTGGAACCCAAAACTCACCCAAAGTTTCGAAACCTTGGGGAAGGTTTCGAAACCTTGAACCTTAGTTTCGAAACCTTGCCCAAAGGTCTCGAAACTTTGGTTGGCAGAATGCCCTGGAACCAAATTCTCACCAAAGGTTTCGAAACCTTGGGAAGGTTTCGGAACCTTTGACCATAGTTTCGAAACCTACCCCAAAGGTTTCGAAACTTTGGCTGGCAGTGACCCCTGGAACCCAATTTTCACCAAAGGTTTCGAAACTTTACCCATGGTTTCGAAACCTTAGTGCAGGGGAGCACTTACTGCTCAACCTAAGGACTTTCTAACTTTGAAAAAACACTAAGATTCATGCATAGACACAAATGGAAACTTAAAAAGGACCAAAGGCATGAATTAACACCCATAAGACTTGCACATACTATCATTCAAACAACATGAGCCATACATAGCAATTAACATGAATCAAGGCATCCATACTTAACATTCGTACAAAAAGCAATTCATGCATATATGGACATACAAGCATTACATGGAACTCAAAGGCCATAAAGGGCACAAGGAAAGCACATGAGGTTTGCACCATGACAAGGCAATCTAAACGTCTAAAGGCATGCCACCATACCCAAACATTCATCATAGCATTCATGCATTACAAACCATAATCAATCCAAAGCATCAACATAAGGCATTAACAACATGTGGCCAACACAAAGGAGTCTAGATACAAGCTCCTAAAACACGTAGCATTTCCCATTGCTAGACTACTACATTATTTAATAAACCATACTTGAGCAATTACCATACGCTTGGACGCCCTTTTCTTGCTCCTTGCTAACTCCAAGCTAAAGATCTGCATTGTCGGAAAAAGGAGAGCGTAAGCATAAAGCTTAGTGAGCGGAGCTCTAAAACATAACTACGACAATGCAGGGTTCAAAGCTTTCTTTAAAATAAAGGTCAATGCATACAAATCATCCAACTACCTAATCCTTCTACTAACATACGAGTTCAACCAAGGGTCAACAATATGGGCATTTAACATGGCATTACACATTATGGTATGCATAAGGACATAATCCTAGATTAAAGCAAAACAATATGAAGACAATGATATAGTGAGATACAACATGAACATTACGTGGCATGCACAAGCATAACCAAAACACACACGGTGGGACTACACATCACCGTTTCGACTAGTAGTTTTCCAATGGGACTACACATCAAAGTACTCTTCTACTAGTCACTACCGGCGGGACTACACATCACCGGAGTCTTACACCACTCGCTACCGGCGGGACTACACATCACCGGAGCAACGACAACCATCACGTGAGGTTCGACACCAACCATGCAACACAACATACAATAACAACATGCGACATGTACTCACTATATCATGCACAACCAAAACAAGATGTAACGAAAACCACAATTAAGCATCACTTACTACTTGGAGTCTTACCGATCACAATGGTCTTACTCACCATTTTCGTGCACAACTTGCACCAACTTACTCACACCTTTCAAGGCATATCAACGACATCATTAATACCATCATACATCATTAACGATATAGAAATAGGCAACATGCTCCTACTCAAGTATTTAAATTACATGCTTAACAAACCATCATTTCAAGCAACGAAAACAATGATAAAAAGAGAGATTAAAGAGGCATTTCACATCAACTTACTCTTTAAGTTTAAGTCACTTTCAAGCTCGAATCTAAACCACTTTCAAAATTACCTTTGAACCAAAACATCACTTGAAAACATTTTCACTTCCACATGCTAAAACCAATCATTGAAATCAATTTAAAACATTAACCACTCACCTAAGCTTCCAAGCTCCAAGCCAAGCAAGCAACCACTCTCACAAACCCGGATTTCTTCCCGAAGCTTCTCTAACACCAATTTCCGCTTTCAAACAACCTCAAACACATTTCAAACAATTCCAAATCGGCCCAACATCAAAAGACCAACCCGGAATACAATTCAATCACAATTCACCATGTTGCAAGCTATGAACAATTCCCTTTTTAACCAATTCGGACAGCCCCAACACCATGTCCAAAAACCATGTTTCCAACCTCCATTGCACCCACAATTGATCCCAATTCAACCCCTTTCCATAGTACTATCAATAGCCTATCAAAACCCACCTAAAACAACCCCCAAAACTCACCCAAAACCCTCCAAAAACCTCATGTTTACCCAAATCCGAAAATTGCTTCAAACCATTCAAAATTCACATATGTGGTACCATTTAACTTCTATACATCATAACTAACCATATTAAATCAAAACATTACGCTTAACAACACAAAGTTTCCATTTTTAATCAAAATCTTTCAAAATTCTATTTTCCAAAACTTCCATGAAAATGAAAATAAATTGTACTTTTAAAGAGAGGAAGTTGAGGGGAAGTCAAAAACGTTGTTACCTTTCAAAATGGAGTTGAAATGGATGAGAAATGAGATGGAATAGTGATAGAGGAGGAAGAGTTCTTCAAACCCGTTGCTTTCTCTTTGAAGAAGAGAATGAATAGTAAAAAAAGGTGTTTTATTTTGTATAAAGGGGGATTTAAATTGGAGGATGGGTAAATTACCAAAAGGCCATTAATGAATGGCTATCCCCTTGTTCATCAAAAAGCTCTTCAACTTGCAATTAAATCAATTTGGTCCCATTTCAAATATTTATTTTGAAACCCGAAATCTTAAAGGATCATTTTAATTATAAACCCGAGCCCAAATAATATTAAAATATTATTTTCACCTAACCCCTAAACCCGGGTGTTACAATGAATATAAAAAGTAGGGAGTAATTCGAACATAATACCTTATTAATAAAATTTTAAATATTTAACCACCAAGTTAACTAATAAATTGTGCTATTTTGAACTTAAATATATTTAACTAAATTATGTTTAAAATTTTAAAAAAATCAAACTAAATTTATTTTATTTTGTTCGATAATAAAAAAACTAATTAAATATTTATTTATTTTATAAAAATAAAAAATTCTTAAAAATATTTAAGTTAAAATTAGTTTAACTTGGTGATTAAATATTTAAAATTTTATCAATACCGTATTGTGTTCGAATTACTCTCCACCTTTTATATTCATTAACAATGTGTTGTTTTTAATTTGTATAGGTTAAATATAAATGTTAGAAGATTCAAATCAAATAATTAGCTTAGAACAGTTGGTTTGCACGTTGGCCTTGCATGTTGGTTGCCTGGGTTTGAATCTTGGCGGCCCCGATTTGTGTTTTTAAGGTTGTTTTTGGTTAATATGTATAGCTTATATATAATTGTTAGTAGATTTGAATCAAGTAATTAGCTTAGCACAAGTGGTTCACGCTCATGGCTTATGTGCTGGAGGTCTTGGGTTTGAATCCTAGCATCACCAAATGTGACTTTTAAGTATTTTGGGGGTTTTTCAACCAATAGGATAATACCACGTGGCACCACATGATTGAGTGAATATTTAAAAAACCGTTAGTTATTTAACAGAATGGACAGTTTTACCGAAAAAAATAATTTTAGGACCACCGGTATAATTTTCCTTACTATCAAGTGTACTCTAATTTAAAATTAGAAGAGTTTTTTAACGAATTACTTGATAGTATGATTTTTACTCTTTACTTATAAAAAAATAACAATTTAGGAAAAATTTTAAACTATAAACTCTAATTATACATCTTAAATTTTAAACTTTACAATCTAAACTTTAAATTATACTTATAGTTTTTAAATTTGACGGGCACCTGTAAACTTTGGCTTATTAAAATATTTTTTTCTTTAAATAAACAAACTTATGAATTTACATTGTTCAATGCATCAATTATTAACTCATTTTACTTCTTTAGATAATTATATTTTTATACATTTTAAGTACCGACTATTGAATGATATGAATTGCTTCGGCTCTTAACATTTGATTCATGGATAAATTATATGAATTATTATTTAATTATGAGGAGGTTTTAATTTGATTATTGACGAAAAATAAATAAATTTCGATTTTATTGAAATATTCGGTATTTTAAAAAATTATAAACAATGATTTGTCCTACCAATTTAGAATTTTTGAACTTTCCTCATCCATCCAAATGACAACATCTTCGTTTCAATTATTTGCATTGTTCTTCACCATGTGATAGTTCTCGTTTCATTTTGTTTTCTTGTACCCGATGAACATTAAAAAAAGGGAACAAAAGCCTCATCATTTGACTGCGGTGCTGTAAGATTTTGAACACATATGTGATATGACCGACCATCTATCGAGCCCGTGGCCAACTGACATAACCGCACTTTACCCAACAAAGTTTGGTCTGTCTCTTGGATATTACTCAATTATGGTTAATGTTATATTTAGGTCACTCAATTATTAAAAATAATATTTGAGTCATTCAATTATAGGTAATGTTACATTTAGGTTACCCAATTATTAAAGGTTATATTTGAATCACTCAATTATGGGTAAGATTACATTTGGGTCACCCTTCATATTTTAAAAAAGTATATCAATATGTGTATTAGATTGATTAATGATTTCAAATGAAACACTCTAATGGTAACGAGGGTATACAAGTGATTTGGAAGAAAAAATGACTAAATTGATGTACTTTTTTAAATACGAAGGGTGAACCAAACATAACCCAAATGTAACATTTAATAATTGGGTGGCCCAAGTGTAACCTTACTCATAATTGAGTGGTCCAAATGTAACTTTTAATAATTAGGTGACCTAAATGTAACTTTACCCATAATTGGGTGACTTCTATTGTAGTTTACCCATTATTTTAAAAAATAATATTTTAATTCAACTTTAAATTTCAATAAATTGACATATAATTGTAAATTGCAAAATTTGAATTATTTAAGAGGAATAACACCATCTTTTATCTCAATGGGTTCAACTACAAATGAAATTTTAACAAGAGGTGTTAATACTTTAAAAGAAACATTATGTAGAAGACCGGAAAATATTAAATTAACAGTGAATATCTCAAAATGATGGTTAATTTTGGCGGGGGTGGATTCACATGTAGTTTAGTAGGTTATTTGGGTATAGAAAATTCTTGTAAAAATAGGAAAGTTTAGGAGAGAAAAAATATTTGAATATATTTAAACTTACTTGGTCCACCATATGAAACTTGAAGTGTTTAACTCAAGCAAAAATTAAAATTAATATCTACAAAAGTGGAGTAAAAGATGGTATTGGGCCCTTTAATTAAATTCTTTAGTATTTTAAATTATTTTGTTAAAAAATAGTATTTTAAATTTTAAATTATTTTAAAGTTTATTTTTTCTAATAGGCAAAGTCATTAATGGTCGACCCTATGAGGAACTACAGTGGCTGGATGGCGCACGTTAAGGGGAGTGCTCTCGGCGCACGTTAAGGGGAGTGCTCTCGGCGTACGATAGCGGGATTATCGTTCTTCGTTTTTCTTCTTCGCCATGTCTTCTGGGTATATTGGTTGCTTGTTCTCTTCTTTTTTGGTTTTGTTTATAGGTGATTGTGCGGCGTCGAGTGGTGCGGATTGGAGGAAGCTTTTTGTTGTCTTCCGATCAATCCCTCGACTTCTGACCATCGTAAGGCGTTGTGGCTCCTCCTGCCGATGTCTTTGAGGAGGGATCTCAGGTTTGGCGTTTTGCTCTGGTGGGTCAGTTTCTTGGGCGTGCCCCGAATTTTGGTGCGCTGCAAAAGATTGTTGGGATCTTTGGGGCAAGCAGGGGGCGGTTGAGGTCAGTTCCGTTGGGGAAAACTTGGTTGTCTTCCGATTTGTTAATTCTATTGTTCGGGATTGGGTATTCGAGAATGGCCCTTGGCATTTTCAGAATAAACCTCTGATTTTGCGTCGATGGGAGCCTAATTTGTCAAGCTTGGATTTCAAGTTGGATCGTCTTCTGGTTTGGTTCCACTTATGGGGGATTCCTTTGGAGTTGTTCTCGCGGAGAGGGCTTAGTTACATCGCGAGTGCTATTGGTTGTCCTTTGTATATGGATAGTACTACTGCTTCCACGCAACGTCTGGCTTATGCTAAAGTGTGCATTGAAGTCACGATGGAGATGGTGATTCCTGATTTGATTCCGGTTAAGCTTCGCAATGGTTCCACGGTTTCTGTTTCTGTTGAAGTCCCTTAGAGGCCTCTGAAGTGTGATAAATGCTCTGTATTTTGTCATTCTACCAAATCTTGTTTGGATAAGGTGGTGCGAGTTGAGTCAGAGGTTGTCGATAAGGGGAAAGGTAAGAATCAGTTGCCTACTTCTCCTGCTAAGCCTCCTGGTGCTGTGTTGCTTTCTGGCAGTTCTGGGTTTGCTGGTGGTGAGACACAATCGGGTGCCTTTCCTGGAGCTTCTGTTGGTCGTGGTGAAGTGCAATCTGTTGCCCTGCCTGGTTCTTCTTCTGGTTGTGGCGAGGTAAAATCGATTGTGGTTACTCCCTATCATTCTTCGGTTAAGGGAGTTATAAGGGGTTCTACTAATAAGTTTAATGTTCTTGCTGAAACTGCTTCATTCTTTTCTGGGGATGTTAGTGTAGGACATTCCTCTGAGGAGCTTGGTGCCTCTATTCTTGAGCCTGTTCAACAGGATGAAGCTAAGGATGTTGTTGATGTTTTGCCTGAGACTGATCATTTAGAATCAGTAGGTGATCTTGATTTGGTGCAGGATGTTGTTATCCATGTGTCACCTCGCAAGGTGCGCAATGCTTCTCATGGAGTGGCTAAGCTGGTTCTTGAGTTGAAGCATAAGAAAAGGGATGTGGTTGAAAAGGTTAAGAAGAAGGGTGCTATGGCTAATGCTGGTGCGAAGGTTAATTCATCCTCTTCTCCTCTTCTATGATTTTGTGTACCTGGAATGTTAGGGGCTTTAATGACCCAGTGAAACAAAGAAATTTGTCTAGTCGTTTGGCTCAGTTGAATGTTGATGTTATTTGTCTACTTGAAACTAGAGTTAAAGTAAATAATGCTAGTGGGATTATCAATAAGTGGTTCTATGGTTGGAAGTGGGTTGCCAATTACTCTGCTGCTTATAATGGAAGAATTTGGATTTTATGGAAACATGTTTTTAGTCTTACTCCTATTTTGGTTACGGATCAATGTGTTACTTGTCAGGTTTGTGATGGAGGTGTGGTGTTTTTCTTGACTGTGGTGTATGCTTTCAATGATTGTATCAGTAGAAGAAGTTTGTGGTCTAGCTTGCTTGATCTTAAGTCTGTGGTTGGTATGGCTCCTTGGGTTGTCTCGGGTGATTTCAATGTTATATTGAATCCGCAAGAGAGTTCAGAGGAGGGATTTGTTGTTGGGGCTGATGTGGTTGAGTTTCGTGAGTGTCTTGATATGCTTGGTTTAGTGGATTTTCCTTGTTCTGACCCTTTTTTCACTTGGTCTAATCACCAGGAGCAAAGACCATTGGCAAGGAAGCTGGATAGAATCTTAACTAATTTTAGTTGGTATGATTCCTTTCCTTGCTCGCAGGCTGAGTTATTAGCTCCAGGGATATCTGATCACTCCCCTGGTTGGTTTGTTACTGATAAGATTCTCCCTTCTCCACCAAGGCCATTTAAGTTCTTCAACTTTTGGTTTCATCACTCTATGTTTTTGGGGACTGTTGCTGATTCTTGGGGCTTGGAGGCCTTTGGGAATCCTTTGAGGCAGCTTTTTGTTAAGTTGAAGAGGCTTAAGCCTGTTTTGAAGCAGTTTAACAAAGAACACTTTGGTGAGCTCTCTTCTAGAGTTGTTGCGAAAAGGAAACAATTAAAGGAAGCACAACTGGTTAATCTTTCCTCTAATATTAGTTCTTTTTCGATTGCTCAGACTCAAGTATTAAGAGAGGAACTTTTTCAGTTGGAGAAGGCTGAAAGAAGTTTCTATAGACAAAGGGCCAAGGTCCAATGGTTGTGTGAAGCTGATCAGTCTACAAAATTCTTTTACTCGGTTGTTAAGGTAAAAAATTGTAGGCAGAATATTCAGTCTCTTGTCTCTTCAGACGGTGTTCGCTTGGATACGCAAGAAGCTATTGCTCAGGAGGTGGTTCAATTTTATTCTAATTTGCTTGGAACTAAAGATTCTAATGTTGTTGTTCCTTCTATTGATTTTTTTGAAGGATTTGATATCCTATGTTATGCCTTCTGAGGAGGCTGAGTTGTTAGATAGGGACTGTACTGATGAGGAAATTAGAAGTGCTTTATTTGGTATGGGCAATGATAAATCGCCTGGGCCAGATGGGTACACTACTTTGTTTTTCAAGAGGATTTGGGATATTATGGGAAGAGATTTTTGCTTGGCTATGAAGTTATTTTTCTCCCAGTCTGAACTTATTCCAGGGTTCAATGCCACAACCATTGTACTGGTTCCTAAAACTCTCATTCCTAATCGGGTTAAAGACTTTCGCCCCATTTCTTGTTGCTTTGTTGTTTATAAGTGTATCACCAAGATCTTCATGAATAGATTGGCACCTCTGTTTCCTGGTATGATTGAGCTAAACCAGAGTGCTTTTGTGAAGGGCCGAAGCATTGTTGACAATGTCCTTCTAGCACAAGAGATGGTTAGGGGGTATGGTAGGAGTTCCCTTTCTCCTAGATGCACACTCAAAATCGATTTACAAAAAGCGTTTGATTCGATTAGTTGAGAATTTGTTTCAGCTGTTCTGCAAGCTATGGGTTTTCTTTGTCGTTTTATTTCTTGGATTGAGGCATGTTTGATGACTCCACGGTTTTTCGTGTCGATCAATGGTGGTCTTGTGGGGTTTTTAAGGGTTCTAGGGGAGTGAGACAGGGTGATCCTATTTCTCCCTATATTTTTGTTCTTACCATGAATGTCCTTTCGCGATTGTTGAATGTCGCTGCGAAAAAAGGGGTTTTCCAGTTTCATCCAAAGTGTTGTAAGGCTAAGCTGACCCATTTATGCTTTGCGGATGACTTGATGATCTTCACTAAGGGAATGTTGACTCCATTGCTGGTGTCTGCTGTGTTCTGGATGAATTTTACCTTATGTCTGGACTTAGGCTTAATGCTGCCAAGAGTGAGTTTTTCACTTCTGGTGTGTCAGCTGAAACGGTAGATTCTATGGCCCTCGTCTCTGAATTTAAGCATGGTCTGCTCCCAGTTAGATACCTTGGGGTGCCTCTAGTCACTCGGAAATTATCAGTCAATGACTGCCAACCTTTGTTGATTCGAATTCAGGATAAGATTCAGCAGTAGTCTTCCTTGAATTTGAGCTTTGCGGGGTGGTTGGAATTGATTCGATCGACCATTTTTGGAATTCAAAATTATTGGTGTAGGCAATTTGTTTTGCCTAAGATGGTGTTGAGGAGAATTAATCAGCTTTGTATGAGATTTTTCTGAAAAGGGGAGGATAAGAAAGATGGTGCAAAGGTCAAGTGGGAAGTGGTTTGCTCTTTGAAATCTGAGGGTGGACTTGGTCTTCGGGACTTGGTTAGCTGGAATGCTGCTTGTATGGTCACTCTTGTCAGGCGTTTGCTTGCAGGACAGGGTTCTCTGTGGGTGGCTTGGGCTCACTTTTATGTCCTGAAAGGTGTCTCGTTCTTGCACTTGGCTCTTAGGTCCTCGCTGGGGTAGGTATGGAAACAGTTGCTTAAGACTCGGGATTGCCAAAGACGGCTGCTGGTTGGTCCTCTAACAACGGCCCAGGTCTGGTTGGAATTGCGCCCTCAAATAGTGAAGGTTTCATGTCACAGGCTGATATGGTTCCCTTTGCATGTTTTCAGGCATGCGCTTATTTCATGGGTTGCTGTTCTTGGGAGATTGCCTACGCGAGATAGACTTGTTGCTTGGGGAGTGGTGGCTGATATTTCTTGTGTTTTATGTAGTGATGGCAGGGAGACAAGGGACCATCTATTTTTTGGCTATAAATATTCGAAACTGATTTGGGAGCAAGTCCTCTTGGATTGCGGCATTCAACGAAGGGTGGGCTCTTGGCAATTTGAGCTTGAATGGGCAATTAAGCATTTGAAAGGCAAGTCTCTCATTGTTCTTATCTTACGAATTGCTTGGTGTTCTCTTGTTTACTTTGTTTGGAAGGAGCGAAATTGTAGGATATTTTGAGCTTCTTCCTCTACTGCTTCCGACGTGCTCTCTCGCATTCGTGATACTGTTCGCACACGGTTATTTGGGAAGACTAGACATTTACATACTGGTATAAATACACAGTTAAGATCCAACTGGAATTTACTTGTATAGGGTAGGTTGTTATTTTGTTCTTTTGTACAGGTTTGTTGTGAACTTATAGCATTCTTGCTTCAGGATGATAAAATTCAATTATCCAAAAGAAAGTCATTAATGGTCGAGGACAGTTATCGCAAAAAAAAAAAAGATAATTTTTACACTCTTGTTAGTTTATTATTATTAATTTTATTAGATTGTTAGTTTGTTTAATAAATTTAAATGTATTCAATAGTTTTCTATTCTTTTATTGTAAAATTTTAATTTGTTTGATTTTAACTTTCTTGAAACCACTTGATACGAAGTTTAAATCCGCAACAATGTTTTGTTATCATATCACTTCGTTTCTCAAAAGATAATGCAGCCGATCATGAAAGCTATATTGGTGAAATATCTAACTAAATATCATTTGAGATATTTACATCTAAACTTCATCTGATGAATATTATTGTGGAGTTCACACAAAAGCCGAAAATGATAGAAAATTTGACCAACTCCCCCACCCGATGTTGATGGTGAATGATTGAGAGAAAAGAGACCCAGATTCATGGGCACTGTTGATATAAGGTTTGTTGGATTATAATGTTCGAGACAATTTACATGATACTGTCGAGAGAACTGTTAGTATTAATAAGAAGCGGAGCCATTCAGACGATAAGGGTTATTGTCCCTTTCAAAATAATTTGTTACAAGGGTTTTTTTTCTTTAAATATTAGTTAAATAATATCATTGTTTCTCTTAATTTTTAAATTTAAATGTTTTATAAATTATTATTCTTATGTTTGATCATAACTTTATTCCTTTATAATAATTCTGATGGATTTGGAGAGCTTAAACTCGCTGGCATGCGATGAGATAACTTAGCCTTCTCGATTTGAAGAGAAAGTTTTATTAAATAGTTACACGTGGTAGAGTGATGGAGTGATTTATTAAGATGGGATGGGATCATGGGATGAAACGGGGCCATAGTATAACTGTATAAGTAGCCGGTAACAAGATTGCAAGACATTGTCCTTTATAACGGTTACTTTAAAGGTAATATATATATTTATAAATTTTTTTTAATATTTAGACACGTACACACATCTTACAATAAAAGTTGTTTGAATTCGGATTTCTCGATTTCAAGAGCATTGTTATATGTGCTAAGGTATGAGCATTGTTATATGAATAGAATTGAAACTACAAAGATAGAATAGTTGAATCCGAAAAACAGAGGAATGCAGTATAGATATATCCTATAACCGAATAGAAGAAAGAATTGTGAGGATGCTACTACCCCTACCCCCATTGATTATGAAGGGGGGCCTTTAATAAATAATAATGATGAAGATTTTCATGCACACCATGTGTTTGGAAAAAGACTTGCATGAAGATTGATGTTTATTATCACTATTTCCCATTTCTTGTGGTTTAGAAGAAATTTGCGTCGTAATGTCGGTTGAGCCCAGATATTTTGGTTTGTGGCTTTATTTAGAGATTGGGGTTGGGTCCTAAATGATTTGATTTAAACATTTGGGTCCTGGAAGTTGGTACTTTGTGATCATCACACGCATGGATTTCATTTCATTCATGATTACGACCTGAAATTATGTTCTTCTAAAACAATTGAATCGAACTACTTTAAATAGAAAATTTAAGAGGTAATTCTTAAAATATACACGAATGCTCTCTAATTATTTTATTTATGATCTTGATGTCTGACTTTGTTCACAGTGATCTCAAACAAATATTTTGTAAAGCGTTTCAAGTTCTATTTCCAATTTATTAATAAATTTATTGATTCAGCTTTATCGAGAGTTTTTGAATAAATATCTAAAAAAAGTCAAATGAAAGTAGCTAGATTTGAAAACTAAAAGTAAACCATCTAATCTCCCTTCTAAATCTGATTCAAATGCAGATAATTTGTGCAGTAAATTTAGGCGTTTTATTTATAGGAAAATAGCAAGGTTAGATATGAGAAAATGAATGAGATATTTTGTTGCATGTATTAAATATTAATAAAAAGAAGGAATCGTAGGTTCTAGAAACAAAGAGATTTTTAAGAAGAATGATTTGAATTCAACTATAAATATCTCTCCAAATATCTTCCTCCCCAGTCCCAACTAATCATTAGAAAGGCCATTCCTAGTTCCTACACCCACCTCCACCAAAATAACTCCCACTCTGCAACTCTCAACTGCCGTCCTTCACCCATGTCCGCCGCCGCCGCCGCCGCAATTCCAACACCGGTCCTGGACTCGGAGTCCTCAGACCTCCTACAATCCATCACCTCCCATGGAGGCTACGCTTTTACCCGCATGGCCACATTAGCTGCTGCCGGCGACCAACGCGCTGCCGAGGCGGCATGTGAGATGGCCTGGGAGCAGCTTCACTCTGGCCCTTGGCACTCCGTTCTCCCCGTATGGCGCGACGCTTACTCCATGGCGTGCCTCCACATGGCCAAGTTCCATTTCTCCAACGCTGAGTTCAGAGATGCCCTTAGGTCTTTGGACTTGGGGATCATAATGGGCGGTCCTCTGCTTAGGAAAGATCTGGACTCTGCTATCGAAGTCGTTTCGGCGGCCAAGTCCAGGCAGTATAATAACAACGGAGTAGCTGACGCTAATAAAGGTCGCGAAAATGCAGGGTCTCGATTGCTGGTTCCTCCTCAAGAGTTCGATAAGTTAGAGGTAAGGTTCGTTTTCTACATTTTTAAAAGAGAAACTTGTGTGGTATTATAACATCCGAATTTAATAGCTGATGTTTCCTTTTGATCCTTTAGGTATTGCGAATTTTGCCAATAAGGTCATTGTCTTCCAAGATTGTAGCGAAGAGGTCCGCCCTATCTTTGGAGGCATTTCTATGCGAGTATTTCCTCTTAGGCTCTCCGGTTATAATTACCGATTGCATGGCTCACTGGCCGGCCACGACAAGGTGGAATGATGCGGATTACTTAAGAAGGGTTGCTGGTGATCGTACTGTTCCAGTTGAGGTGATTAATCTTCCTTTTTTTTTTGAAAATTCAGTAGAGATCAAATTTGCAACATATTTGATTTTTTCTACATAATTTGAAGTTTAGGTGATTAATCTGATCTAGTAGGAGTGGTCCACTGCATCATACATGTACTTAACAACACTGAGGTGCTTAACTGCAATTGTCTCTGTTACCAATCTTAATTAGTTGTTCCCAGAGTTTAAGCTAAGGTGCATTATTGTGTGGATCTTCATAATCTAATGTAGTTTTGCAGCTCATCTTTTGCTTTCTTATATACTTCCTGAAAGTTTTACTTTGATTCCCAACAGGGATGGACCCAGAGGGGCTACTGCCTCGCCCCCCTAAAAATTTGAAATTCATATACGATTTAGAATTATTTTAGAAATTTTCTATGTATTTTCTATTAAAAATCTATTCCCCTAAAATTTTATAAGTTCGCCCCGTCCCCGATTCCCAAGGCAATCAATGTTGTCATATGCTCAATGAGCTATTATTACTGATTGTGTTTTTGTTTCTTTTTTGGCCTTGTAATTAATTTACTCCACCATTAGGCACCTTCTTAGAGTCTCATAGCTGAGGATTATTACTGATTGTTTGGTTACTGAATGATTGATCTCTGAGTTTATCCCAACTTGTTATAATTAATCCTTATTGGATGAAGCCATTATTTCCAACTTTGAATCCAAGTATGGCATCTTTCTACGCACCGATTCTAACTTTTTCTCATGGAAGAACAGTGTTCCTACAGCTAGAAGATGCTTCTGTTGTCATATTTAGACAATCTAGTGGGCGTACACCCAGAATTTGCAAATGTTCAAGCTTTTTCATAACCCAACCCTTCCTTATTTGTGAATTACTATATGGCTTTTATTGTTTTGCTTATTACGATCGTGTAGTTCTCAAGCAATTTTGTGGGAAAAGAATATTAGAAAATGGGATATTTTTGCCAGGTCATAGGATTCTTAATAATCATCATGGACAAAAGGCTTCCGTTCTTTCCTTTGGTGGATAAGTCTTTTAGAGAAGGACCATTGTAGTTGGGTCCATGGTGAATTAAAGAAGTTCTTATCCTTTATTCTGCAAAGCATTAGGAAGTGTCAAAACAAAAAGGAATTGATGGATTAGAACACCTTTCGAAATATTCGTGCTGTAGAAAGTGATTGGTTAAGAAATGGTTGACTGAAGGAACCTGGGGATTGGCTTAGATGGTTCAGCCACCCACTTTAGGATTTGGGAACCCAAAAAATATAGTTAGCTGAAGTCTTTAGAATTGTAATTTTTTTTATCTTTACTACGTACTTATTGTCACTAAAAATTCCTATTACTGATGGAGGTTGTATTATTGAAAGCTATTTAGTTCAATTTCTTTTTCATTATTTATTTTGACAATAATAATTGCTGTGGAGATCATTACTTCGTATTTTAACTGAAAACTGGTAAAGTTTGGAATGCTTTTCAGGTTGGGAAAAATTACATATGTTCAGATTGGAAGCAAGAGCTTATTACTTTTTCCGATTTTCTTGAGAGGGTTCAATCAAATGGCTGTAGAAGTAAGGTCCCCACATATCTTGCACAACACCAATTGTTTGATCAGGTACTAGTATCCTCTTTCTGATATTTTATCCTTTGGAAGATTTAATTTCACTGTTTTGTACTGAAGCCCCGTTAATGTTGGCTTTAACAATGGCAGATAAATGATTTGTCGAAGGACATTTCTATTCCTGAGTATTGTTATGCTGGTGGTGGGGAGCTGAGATCTCTCAATGCGTGGTTTGGGCCAGCTGGAACAGTGACGCCTTTGCACCATGATCCACACCATAATATACTTGCTCAGGTATGGACATTCATTGATTATTCCTAGCAAATGGTAAGGAGAATTTTGGTTTCATGAAACTGCTTTAATATACCTCATGAGTCTTAAGACTGGGAGAATACCGAAGCTACAAATTCGAGATTCTGAGTTTGTTTTCTGTTTTTGAGCTGATATCATAATAGAAGCTGTAGCTTGTCTCATCTTCCCTGTTCTTTTAGTAAATAATAATTATCATCACTCAAGGGCTCCTTAAAATTAGTTGCATTAAAAGGGTTAATCAGGAAATCATCTTAATCGACACTGTTGCATATACCCATTATGCTTTTTGATATATTCATCAGGTCCTCGTGCATTTTATTTCTGCTTCAGATTTGTGTGCAAAATGGATGTCCAGACTGCTAGTTTAAATGATGTAGTTTGATTTTGGGTCCTTGAACAGAAAACCAGAGGTATTTTCTTAGATTTGGTTTGCATGAAATTAGAAATGTTTTAATCTGTTCTCTCGTTCGCTTTTGTTTTTAAGTTTTAACATAACAGACTTTCTGGATCAATCTCTAAGGTCACTTACCGTACCTTAGGAAAAGGGTAATAGTGTGTGTTAGGTTGGATTGTAGCATTTCTTGAGTTGTGTTCAAGAGCACCCATAATTCATTGGTGATAGTTGACTTATGCCTCTCTTCATGAAATATTGCTCTAAATTGATATTTAACCCTTAACTTCTGTGATATGCTAGACTATTGCATCAACTGTTCTCCGGCGTTTTTCATTACCCTTGTGCTGGATTTTCTATGCACTTAGGTTGTTGTTGGATGGTCTACTTCAAACCTATCTGTCATGGATTTAATCTCGATTGATATTCTGCACCGTATATGTAGGTTGTTGGTAAAAAGTATGTGAGACTCTACTCTTCGTCATATTCCGAGGAGCTTTACCCATACAGCGAAACCATGCTCCACAATTCCAGCCAGGTACCTCCTTACTTGGTCCCCTCTTTCGGATTGATGAACATTGTCCATGTTGACTTCTAAGATGTGCACGAAAACACTCTTTCACTCAGACATGAAAAAACACTCTTGCTCAGACATGGAAACACTTCAATTGTGTTTGTTGGTGTACGATATTGATTCTTTTTCTTCTTCTTTTTTTGTAAGTGAACCTTTAATATATCTAACTGATGGAAATGTGAAGGCTGTAAAATCTGATTTCATCTAGAGCTATATAGGCATTCATTAAATTTCTTGGCTTGCTTCAGACTCTCATTGATTTGTTAATGTGGAAAGCTTTAGTGATGAAGACTGACCGAAGGGATGTGGAATGTAGGTTGATCTGGACAACATAGAGGAGGTGAAGTTTCCGAAGGTGCGTGACTTAGAATTCATAGACTGCATTTTAGAGGAAGGAGAAATGCTATATATCCCACCGAAATGGTGGCATTATGTGCGATCATTAACGACGAGTCTTTCAGTCAGCTTTTGGTGGAGCAATGATTCTGAAACCTCAATGGGGGAGTAGTGTAATGGTAGTATCTTTTCTATGTATCAACTCTCAAGTAAAAAATGTATTTTTTTCTCCACCGTGTCCTATGGCTATCAGTTTCCCTTGTTATAAAGCGAAACTCGAGTAAAACAATGTTGCATATATAGCCTCTTTATTTTCACGCTTCTTGTGTCCTCAAAAGATTACATGGCACATCCCATGTGTCAACTTTTTTATTTATGGATGTTGGTAACGGTAGAAGTTAATCTAAGAAAAATGATAAGTTTAGACCTTAATCTGCACCCCAAAAATGAAAGGATATAGAAAACAGTATTGTTTAAGAGACTTAAGCCGAAAACCCACCCAAATTTAGGCTCAACTCCTACAGTAGGAGAAGTCCCATACACGAAAGCTTTTCTTTCTATTTCCTCTTCCTTATCCTTTGATCTTTCCTCTTCCACATCCCAGTATTCTTTGTTTAGGCAGTGGGAGAGGGTATTTCGAAGGAGCTATCAGAGATGGATATCTCGGCTCAGCTGAAAAGAAAACGTGACTGGGATGTTTTCGAAGATCTTCCGCACATGAAAAAGAAAGTGTTGCTCGAAAAAATCTATACCAATAATTGGTTTCGGGGCTATACCAATCGAGGATGCCCTCAAACTTGCGGTTCTCAGGGAGTTCCCCGATTATTAACAGTATCGATCATGGATTTGGTTGATTCTGACAGGGGTACGGGTGAGCATCATGTTCATTGTTCAGGTTGCGGAGGGTCATCTGCATCACTCATGGAAGGGTGTCGGCTATGCCATCGTCGATGTGGGTAAGGCACGATGGATGGCGACCCTTCGCTTTTCTCCCATTGGATCATTTGGCTAATCTCTCCCGAGAGCTGGTTGGCTTTTGATCAAAGTTGGTGTTTTCGGGACTTTGTTTGCACTTGGTGCTGGTTCCCCTCTGGCCTTTTTGGATGTCTTCCTCTTTCTGTTTGAAGGTGTTTTGGATGAAGAGTGCTCGTGCCTCTCAAACGGATCCGTTGATGACAAGATTCGTATTCCCCATGAATATGGAAGTTTGCATCCGTTGTCGGAGATCTCACCAGGGATATGTTTCACCGAGTAAAAATCTCCTGCCCCCTAACCATGCCTCCTTCTATGCCCCCTGCCTAAAATTACTTAAAAATTAAATCTTGCCCCATAACCCTAATTTTCATATCCTAAACCCCAAACCTTAAACCTTAAAAAAATACACCCTACCCCTAATTCCCTACACCCTAACCCTAAGCCCCAACCTTAAACCCCAAAACCTAAACCCTAAACCCACTATTTTAAAGTGGGGGCACAAATGGGGGCATACTTTGGGGGCAGACGATTTCCATCCTGTTTCACCACGGTGTGCTCTAGTTTCGCTCTAAAATACTCCTTTATCCCGGATTGTTTCGGTCTTTTTCCGTTTATGTTTTCATGTTTGGTTTGAATGAAGCTTTTGTTATAAAAAAGAGAGACTTAAGCCTCTTTTTATTGAAAGTCCCTCACGATTGAACTAATTCATGCCTGATCAGGCACGCTTACATAACCATAATTAACAATATTCATGAATCAGATTAGATCAAATTTCAAGTCAAACTTATGTATGTAATATTATAGATAACGGAGTCAAGAATTTAGATTATAGGACAATATAATTAATCATAAAAAAATAAAGTTCTAATAAATATCCAAATAGTTCTTTTTAGTATAAAAAGTTAAGAGTTCATCCCTAATAACTACCCTACATATGTTTGGGTTGACACAATATGGACTCCATATTTTGTCAAAAACTCACCTTCACAAATGATTAACTCAAACCCGTTTAGCCCGCCCACATGTTTTTAAAACTTTCTTTTTATTTAATTTTTTTGTTAGACTCAACACATCAAAATTTAGCATATATTTATCCATTTAACGACATTATGTTTAATGTTCCGTTGTTTTCTTGCCTTCCGAGTTCCAGAATTTATAATAGAAAATAAAAAAAAAAAAAACCCAGAAATGTTCCGTTGCTCAAAATTGAGAAAATAAACGAGAAATCCAAATCTCAAATTCAGCAAGAAAATCGTAACAAAAGCAATCAATGATTAAAACAAAGGTATCAATTTGATTAGATTTAACATTCATTCCTTCTTGACAAAACACTAAAATCGGATCACATCTTTCACAAAAATAAAACAGAGACTAAATACAGAATTAAGCTCTCTCTCCCCTGATCCTCCTAGCAAGCTGAATATCCTTTGGCATAATGGTAACCCTCTTAGCGTGAATGGCGCAGAGATTGGTGTCTTCAAAGAGCCCGACAAGATAAGCTTCAGCGGCTTCTTGGAGAGCTGCGACGGCGCTGCTTTGGAACCTCAGATCCGTCTTGAAGTCCTGAGCGATTTCCCTCACCAGCCTCTGAAACGGGAGCTTCCGGATCAACAGCTCCGTGCTCTTCTGATACTTCCTGATTTCTCTCAACGCCACCGTTCCGGGCCTGAATCGGTGAGGCTTCTTCACTCCTCCGGTGGCCGGAGCCGACTTCCTTGCGGCTTTCGTCGCCAGCTGCTTACGTGGCGCCTTGCCTCCGGTTGACTTCCTGGCTGTTTGCTTAGTACGCGCCATTGATTTCTCCGGCTACAGAGAAGCAGAATATGAAGGAATTGCTTTGTTTGAGAGAAAACTGATGATTCGATTGAGAGCGAGTGGTGAGAATTGTGAATCCGGGAGTTGTTTATATTGAAGAAAAATAAAAGTAGAGGGATGGAGCGCGCACGCGGGAACTTTGAAATTTTTTAATGACGAAATATGGACGGTGCGATTATACTATCCCAACTATGAATCGACGGCTTTGAACCGTTTACCGGGTTAGCGATCCGTGTGCAGTGCGAATCGCCAATAATACATGTTTACCAATGTCACATGGATTATGTTATCCGCGAGTCCCCACACTCTATATTTTTCTAATTAAAGAAGGTTCATTGACAGCCAAGTCAACAATATAATTAGGGTAAAGTACACCAATGGTCACCAAACTTTTAAGCTACATTCATTTTGGTCACCGAACTTTTAAAATTCTTATTAGGGTCACCTAATTTTTAGTCTGTTTTTATTTTGGTCCCTCTCGTTAACTTCCGTTAAAAACTCTGACGTGGCACTTTAATTTTCTTTCTTTCTCCATCTGTTTCCTTCTTTTGTTGCTCTGTTTTTCTTCTATAAATTTCAGATTCTTTCCTCTATTTTCTTCTATAAATCTTGAAATGATTATTTTTTCACAATCTTTATAATAATAACAGTACAAATGCAAAACTGGCAGCAGCAGCCATGATTGGCTTGCTTTTGTTCTACAGTAATGTAACGAGTGCCCCGAATACAGGAGGCGATCATGGCCTTGTCACTAGTTTGGCATATGTCCTCAAAGACTCGGAGGTTGTCACATCTAAGTGCCAAGGCCACGATTGCTTCAATGTCTCCCCGTATCCGAATGCCTTCGCCTACGGTCATGCGGCTCGTAATCAAAACCTTACCACCTTGAATTGTGCTACTTGTTTGGTCGATGCTAAAGCCGCCATGTTTGGAACTTTTCAAAATCGAATAGGGTCTCGCTTGGTGCTCCATGATTGTACCATTAGGTATGAGCAATACGCATTTGATGACTAGATTAAACGACATTCTTTCTTAAACTTTACTGGAGTTAATGGATCTTATCTCGAATAATGCTTATTTTGTACCTGACAAAGTGTTTGAAACACTGAAACTTGTCTGTTTTGATGTAATCATTCATGTTTCAAGTGGATTTGCATGATGGTTTTAGTGATCAAATGAACGAAAACTAAAGGAGGGATAAAGAATTTGCTATAATTTCATTGATCAATTGAACAAGATTTCAAAGTTTCAACTCTACATTTTCCGGCAATATGATTATGATCCATTTTTTTGTATAAGCTCAACTGTCAAGAAACTTTATATACCCATCGAGATGGAGCTTACGTGCGTAAGGATTTGCGCTGGAGAAAGAGAGAATAGAGAAGCTTGTTCCATGAATCAGGCACACCAGGCAAACACCAATGGCTACAAAAATAAGAACATGAAAGAAAAAGAAAATAGAGGAAGAAAGAATCTTAAAATTATAGAAGAAAAACAAAGCAACAAAAGAAGAAGAAAACAAAGGAAGAAAGAAAATTAATGTGCGACGTCAGTATTTTTTAACGAAAGTTAATAAGAGGGACCAAAATGAAAGCGAACTAAAAGTTGAGTGACCCAAATGAAAATTTTAAAAGTTTGGTGACCAAAATAAATGTGCCTTAAAAGTTCGGTGACCATTGGTGTACTTTACCCATATAATTATTGGGTTGTGTTATTTTTTTGTTACTGCTGGCGTTCTCAACGTGTAACCCCCTAGACTCGGCTATGCGACACACCTAAATCTAAGAGGTCGCATTAGGATTACCGGAGCGACCTACGTTAAAAATTTCAAATAAAACAAATTGTCAAACCATTTAAAAATCATAAATCAAGTTCCGGATAAAAATATAATTTCAGAAACCATAGACAATGAAACAAAACTATGATACGAGTTACTAATACAAGTTACAGGCTCAAATATGAAACAAGACGTGGCATACATCCCCCTAATGACACAGATACCTTACTTCGCAAGCAAAGCCGAAGAAACTCCCATGTCGACGTTAATAACTGCAACATGATCGATCTTTTAACATGTGATGGTAAAAACAATGTGAGCTTCGGAAAGCTCAGTAGTACAAACTTCCGATAGATGCTAAAAGCACAAGCATGTATATGGCAAGCTTAACACTGTCGTGATGTATAGGGCGACAACGAGATCTATTTACAATTCGATATTTTAGTAAAGCGTTATAACAGAAGGTAATAGAGTTGTTCTTTATTTGATCACACGAGTATCAAGAGATAAGTCTATAGCTGGAGATTAAGAAGAGATCTGAATTACAGATGTTGAATCAATGAGTTTAATGTGGTTCATTAGACGCATATTGTAAGCTTACTAAGAGTTCAAACTTTGGTACATTAATTCAATAGGGTGGATTTCAGAAGAGGCTAGAAAGTTTTATTTTTAATCATTTAACTACCCTTCAACCGTACGCCAATATGCAGTGTCATCAGAACTATATCCAGAAATACTTACCCTAGGCCCATTGGCATAGGAGCTTACAGAAAGACTTACCCCAGGCCCATTAGGCGTAGAAGCTTAAGTCCAAAAGGACTTACCAGTGTTGAGCTTACATAACTTCAATAATGTCCCAGGTAGTATACCCTCTGATAAAATCAATTTTATCCAGCAAACAATATTATCATGAAAAAATGTATCAAATATATTTGTATCAGAAGACAGAAGCTAAGAGTTGTGATTTCATTACGAATAATAGAGAGTCATACGTTTAATTCAGAGCAGACATTTTTGGTTTAAAATGGAGAATATATTCATGGACACATCGAGTATTTGACAATTTTGGACTGATTTCAGAACAAGGTCCCTATAATAAGGGGGATTCGGTACTAACGGCTCAAACAGACATTCAGAAGTTGATACATCAAGATCATTGAGATTTTAGGTATATCGTGAGTGACCCAACCATTAAAGCCTGTGAGGGCATTATGGTCATTTTGACCTTCATGGGTAAATTGGTAATTTAAACCAACAATGTATAAACAGTGATGTATAAAATTTAAGAATTTTATTGCTCATCAAGTTTTCGGGTCCTTTTGAACTAATCGAAACCCATCATTTAGTGTTTATTATTTAACCGAATATGTACACCTTAAGTATTCATTTCTTAGAGCTGACAACAGAGTGTAACAAAATAGATCGCCTTCACCAAATTATCACCGAACGTACAACGAGAAAACGAACATGTATTTAAGCGATATTTTCCAAGTATTTGAACATGTGCATTGCACCCGAGCTCAATCCATAGTATGAAACATACCTTTGAAGAACAAATTACTCTTACCATTGACTATATACATTCCCCAAACCAATCAAACATGCCTTCTTATGGTACTCTCCCAATATCACATTAGTATCAGAAACGACCAACAAACATGGGTCGTGTATTGGCACGTTTAGAGCCATTACATTTGTTTGGTTTTAATGGTATTTCTTATTCTGAGTCTTAGAGGTATTTTCAGTCATTTTAGTATTCGAAGGCAATTCAGACACTCGATGCTCGAAGGTGGTTCAATTATTCATAGCCTTTCGTTCCTTCCAATTATTCTTTCTTTTCAGATCTCGAGGATATATCTATTATTTCGATTAATTTGGCAATTGGTGCCAAGAATATCTAAGTCTTTTTGGTCGTTTCAAACATTTCGATCAATCAGCCTTATTAGTAATTACAATCCGTTTTGGTCATGACAAACAATTCAGTATTCTACGCCATTTTGATTAGTTCAGATATACATATATTTTTCTGAAAACTTATCTTCAGAGATTTATTCAGAATTCAAGAAAATCCAAGTACTTTACAATTTCGAAGGTTTAAGTCTTACTACCAACTTCCCAAGCAATTCGAGGTTTGTGGTTGCATCAGATGTTTTACCAGATCAAGTGTAGATTCCCATATTATTTTTGTTGTCAGGGGTATTTTAGTCATTCTTAAGCCTCAAGGGCATTTATGTCATTTCTTAACTTAGCATTACAGAAGTTAGATCATTATAGACAATTAGATTTAGAGCATAACAGACTTATCCTTATTCTTGGATCTTAGAAGTTTTTACAAGTCACTCATCTTCCTTATCGAGCTCAGTCTTATCTGGTTACTGTTCTTTTTTCGTAATCAATTACACTTTAACAGAATTAACCATATACTTAACATGATCATGCAGACATTTATCGAATACTAATATGTTTCGTAAAGCATACAAAAGGTAGTAATTTATTACCTTGAATCCTTGCTATACCAGTCGACCCTTGAAACGATATTCAAACATTCTCAAAGCCAAATTCGATATCTGTCAATATCTCGGATACGAATATATATTAATACCTTCAATTACAAAAATTCCAAGATCAGTCTTTATCCATGTTGCTCTTAACTGAAATTAAACATATAAGCAAGCTCGGGTTCAAGGTTAGATTTGGAGACCTTTGGGTCAGAGTTTCACAAAACAAGCTTCAAAAGCGGACTTGGGACGTCGAAAAACATAAAATAGAGGTTTTAGAAAAAAGTTGAATTTTGGTCAAAGTTAACGTTGACGTCATCGGTCAAAGTCAACGCTGACGTCATATTGATGTCACTAGTCAACAGGGTTAACTCTCTAAGTTGACTCGGCGGGTTGACTCAGTCGGGTTAGGTTTAGACTCGAGTTATCAGGTTAGTCGGTCACAGGTCGGGCCAGGTTGTGTAACAACCCGAAAATTTCCCAAAATTGAAAACCTAAATTTTGAAATCCCTAAATGCCAAACTCTAAGAATTGATGATTTAAATATGAAAACTTATTTAAAAAATTAGGGAATTAATTGAATTTTAATCGAAATTAGTGACCTTTTTATAAAAGAATTGATATTAGGTATCTACTTTGAGAACCCTAGAAAGTCGAGGACTTATCTTATGATTATCCAAGATTTGAGTATTAAATCCTTAAAACCCTTACATATGTTCCTATATAGAAACACACCGATACCTATCTTGTCTCTTCTCTTGTCGGTGCCGCACCCTTTTTGACTAGGACTTATCGTCATTCGATTCAATATTGAAAACTTGTGAAACACCATCTCTTATTGTTTGAGCCTTTGCTGGATGAGAGCTTTCTGCCTCGGTAAGATATCTTCTTCTATTTTTTTTTCTTAATGCTCTACCCGCTCATTATGCTTCCCAACTCCACCCACCAATTCTAGTTACAAGATTAATGGGTAATAAATTATCACTATCCTATTTATTATCACTTTTTCTTAATGATTATATATTATCCAAAAGTTTATTGTTTTACTATATATATACCTTCTACGATTTATTGAACTTATTATATATACACATTTGTATCTACAACTATTGTTTTATTATATAAATGGGTACTGCCCTTAAAAAATGTTATAGATATATATTGCTGTTGTAGTTATAAAGGCATGAATTTGAAATCAGTTTTGAGTTGGATATATATACATATATCAAGTGTTCACTTACTCAAACAATTTTATTTTCAATCAATTATTTGATTTGTTTTCTTAAAAGTATTATAATATTATTTACGCATGTTCATATTTCAAGAATTATTAAATATCGTGTACATTAGTTCAAGATTTCAAAATCGCGTTCTTTGAGATTTAGAAACATATACTTGAATTTATTTTAAATACTTATAAGATTTCATCATTCGGTTCTTACTCTTGTGTCGGCTCAATCAATTTCGTATAGATAGCAAAACAAATAGCATTATTTATTGGAAATTTCGTCTAACCAAAACTGCGGTCATAGCAATAATTTAATGTAGAATAATTCTCATAGGTTCTGATACAGCTAAACCCAGTGCTTCTGATCATGGGAAACATATTATTCAGTAGGTTGAGTTTTGCTTTGGCTAAGGTGTGTTCTCTACTCGTGCTATATTATATGTGTTGTTGTTGTGTGATGTCTGTTTGCGGAATATGTTGTGATCTGAGCTATGTGTTATGCTGTATGCAATTCTATTAAGCATCATACATCGGAATCTGAATAATAATTATCGAACTAAATGCTCATGCATTTTCGGACTAATGATGTTGCATTCGGATTAGAATCGGAACATTCATGTCATATCATTCGGGTGGGAAATGTACGGAGGAAGATCAATGGTTTCACCCTTCGGGTTGAATTCTACTTCGGACTTGGTGACGTTGTAGAGAGTGGTTCAGGGGAACCTTACTCTTCGGACGGTGATGTAGATGGGTACATGACATAGAATTAGCTGCATCATGCTATGTATATCTGTGTATTTGATTGTATGCTGAAATGACTTGTGATCGAATGATTCTTGTGTTACTCTGATTTATGCACTTTAGAGAAACACTGAGCTTAATAGCTGACTCCCCCTTAGCTTCTATTTCAGATTCTCAAACATAGGAGTTCGGTACTTGGAGGACCACAGTTATCAAATTTATTACAGTTTTAGTGTGAATATTTTTAGTTTTTAGATTTATTTCGGTTTTATTCTGGTTATTTCATTATTTGGGGATTTTATGTAAATTTGATTACTTTTATATTTATTTGGGATTTTAAACTGTTTAGCATGTATGAGAATTTTAATTGGATATTTTGCTACCTTATTTTGGATTACTTTATCTATACGACTGCGTTTTTGAGATATGGATTTTATTGTTAGACGACTCTGTTTTTAATTAATATTTTGAATATTAATTTTCAGAAACCTAATAATTATTTACTTGAGGGAAAGTTTTCAATCGTAACTTCTTAAATTCGGCCTATTTCTTCTGGGTCGGGTTTAGGGGGTTACAGGTTGGGCGGATCAGAACCAACATGTCTTGGGTTTGAATACGGGTCGGACTCACGGATTGGGCTAGGGATGTCGGGATCAGACTAGATTGGTTAATGGGCTTGGGTTCAGACTAATAATTGGTTTGGGCTTGGACCGGGTTGACTAAATGGACCGATTCAGACCGATTTACAGGTTGGGCCGGTTTAGTCCGGGTTTGGTACAGACCAGTTCAGACCAATTCAAGCCCACATACCCCCAATCGATATCAACTCACCGGAGGCTCACCATGATCCTTACCGGTGACTCTAGATGACACCAAACTGCCGGAAAACCAAAGCACACAAATTACTCAGTTCATCCAAGTCGAAAAAACAACAAACTAAGCCGGAAAACGAATGTAACTTACCCAAAACGATTCGAAATGGCCAAAATCCTCGTAACTCCGATGAAGCTTCTACCGGTGTTGGACGAGTGATTTACTGGCTGGATTTTGCTCGTCGCGGTGCAAGGAGCTCAAATAAGATGGTCGTGCGATGAACCAACAACCGAAACGACCAGAATCACTGAAAATCTAATAAGCAAACCCTTGTTTCTGGACGAACCTTCAAAGAGGACTCTACGACAAATGACATCGAGCTACGGTGACACACGTCGTTTACGCGTCAAAAATAATTCCTTCTTCTCAAATAATAAATAAATAAAGGAATTTAAATGTAGTAAAAGAGAATTAAGGGTCGATCCTGTAACACCCTGGTTTTGGGCCTAGATGTTTTAGACAGCAGATCGGACCGGTCGAAAACGGTTTGAATCGCATAAGGTGATTTTAGGAAATCAAGGATCGGGATAGGATAAAATATGGTAAAATTTTTTAAAATCCTCTAAAAATATATTTAAGAGGTTGTTCAAGTCAATTTTACAAAAAGGGTTTTGGAAAATGGACATTTTGAGCAGTGACCAAATTGTAAAATTTCAAAACTGGAAAAATGTGATTTTTAATGTGGAGGCCAAAATCTTAGAATCTTTAGGGGGCTTTAAGTCAATTTGACCTTTTCTCAATATGACATGTGGTTTAAAAGAGTTTTTAATTAAATGATTTTTAATTGGGATTTATATTAAAATAATTAAAATGTAGTTATTGGTTTTTCAATTACGTAACTACCAAAATCCTTTCTCATTTCAGCCAAACACAATTTCACTCATCTTTTTCCAGAATTCTTTCTCCCAAAAACTCTCTCAACTTTTTCTAAATCATTTTCAAGAAAACTCTCAAAGTTCTTCAAGATTTCATTAAGGAAAACTTGTCATATATTGAGAAAAGCAAGGATTGGAGGTAAATCCCGTTCTCAACCTCTAATCTAAGTTATTTATTGAAACTCCCAAGATATTTGGCTTCTAAATACTATTTTTTGTTGAGTTATCATTATAGTTTTGATTGGAGATCAAAGTCTTATGAAATTGTGGTTGAAATCTTAATTTTCGGACTTGATAAGTTAGACTCTGTTTTGTGTTGATTTCAATTGATTTTTAAGTTGATTTTCATGTTAAAATGAAGTGTTGATGATATAGATCCCGAAATCCTTGAGATCCTTGAGTTTCTTGATAGTTTTAGGTGATATTTTGGGGTGAAATGATGGAATCTTGCTTGCTGGAGGTATAAAGATGAGTTAGGTTGCTTTTTAGATGTGTTTTGATGTTGATAATTGTTTGGAAGTGATGTATGTTGGCTGGGCTTGGTTTAGAAAGCAATCGATTGAGTTTTCGGTTGTTTTGAATGGGTATTTTGGTGTAGTTTGGGTAAGCTACGAGTTGTGTATTGTTGTTGGTGTTAGAATGCATTTTAATGCATTTAGATCTCTGTTTTGATGATGTGAAAACAGGGGATCTTGATCCGGAAGCAAATGAGGTGTTGTTGGAGGCTCCGAAAGAGTAATTTTCGTGTCGGCGATGAGGCTTTTCGTGTCGGCGAGGAGGCTTCGCGTATCGGTGAGTGGAAAAGCGATTTCCTGCTTTGTAATGCTTTGAGCGTGATCTTGGGAGCTTAGTGTAAGTTTGATACACTTAGCTAAGCTCAAGAGTAAGTGGTTCGAAAATCTCTCTTGGAAATGTGCTATGTTTTGATGAAAATGCACTTGACATAAATGTGATTTTGTTTACTGTTTTAAGCATGTTTAAGCATGATTTAAATGCTGGATTTTAATGCCATAATGTTAAGGGTGCACTAGGTAAGTGATCATTGGTTTTTCATATGAATATGCATATGATGTTAAGCATGTGTGCTTGTGGAAATGGCATTGTGGTTATGCTTGGAAAACAGTGAGTTAATGAGGTTAAATGATTATATTGGCAAGTGATGAAAATGGTTTTTGGTTACTTTAATCGGATATAGTTAGCCGGCTATAGGATTGGGTGCACCGTGAATAAAGTCGCCTTGGATGTCGAGGGGTTGTGATTGTGCCGTAATCTCCATCCAAGTACCCTAACGATTGAGGTTAAGACCACAACGGTGAATGGTTAAATCCGTGTGTGAGTCTTGTGTATGTGTCCCATACTCTCGTTAGTGGAATTATACAACTACTGATAAGTGATGTTGAGGGGTTATGATTGTGCCATTAATCTCCATCACGGGTGTTGAGGGGTTGTGATTGTGCCATTGATCTCCACCTTGTGTAGTCCGGTAGTATGTATGAAGCGTGTGAGACAACGCTTGTAATCCGCGTATCCGATTGTGTCTTGTGTTGAAATGGTTTATGGATTATCACTTGTGAGCCAATATAATGTAAATGAATAATGTGAAGCATGAGATGCTTGAATATGATGCAAGGATGCATGTGATATTTGTATATGATGCAAGGTTGCATGAGATGCTTAGTGAAGCATGAGCAAAGGTTTCTTTGCTATTTTAAATTGATGCATTTGTGCATGTGGTTTAAAGTGCATTAAGGTCTTGAGAAGACTTGATTTATAAAATGGCTTGAGTTGTAAAGTGTTGGTTTTCACAAGTTATGAGACATGCATTGGTGAATGTTATTTAGCGATCCTCACTAAGATTTGTGCTTACGCTCTTTTGTTTCATCAATGCAGAGAATTAGGCTCTGAAGGTAGCAAGTAAGCAAGAGGAATCCAAGCTTTTAATCTTGCAAAGTATGTGGCTTTACCTCGGTGTAATAAAAGGCAATGGGTGGGAATTATGCTATTGTATGGTTGAGAATGTTTTCCCTTTACTTTGAGCATGTTTGTTAGTTACTTTTGAGTTGTAATTGACCATTATGGTTTGATTTTAGTTGTGGATGGTAGATTTGGCTTGTTATGGTTTTGGTGGACTAGGGAGCATGCCTTTAGTACTTATACTTGCATGTTGGTTGCCATATCGTAGCTAATGACTCAAAATGATTATTGTTGATTTGTATCCATAATGTATGTATGTTGTAGCATGTTTCGGGTATGATTCGAGTGTGAAAATGCATGAAAAACCAGCAAAATCTGCTGCTGCAAGGCAAGGCGTATCAGAACGCCCTTGCCTGTTTCGGAACAGGGGCCTGTAATGGCTTGAGGGTTTCAGAACATGTGGGGACGTATCGAAACGATTTTGCTACTGGAACGGGGTGTTTCGATACATGTCTCGGAACGCACCCGAGTATCGAAACGGCCAATCATGTTTCGAAACGACCGTTTCGGTACAGGGCCATTCGTATCGAAACGCCTGACCGTTGGATTTGAATTTCGAACTGTTCTGAGTTTCTGTTTCTTACATTTTGGTCCGTAAATGTTGGTTGCTTAATTTAATGAGTTTGAATGATCCGTTTGAGTTGAAATTTGACTTGATGACATGTTATATGATTAATTTTGGAATGGTAACACTAAAACTCGTTTAGTCCTCACAATTTTGGAAATTTACGTTTTGGTCCCTAGAAAATGTTTCTATTCAATTGAGTCCTTGTTTGAGGTCCGTTCGTTGTGTCGCTTCCGCTGAAATAATTTGTTAAACATATAGGTTAATATTGAGCATCTAGAAAAGATAAAAGAAAAAAAAGGGTCGTTAATCAAGGTTGACTTTCAGGTTGACTTTGGTTTTTCCCGTGTAATCTTCATAGTTCGGGTCAAGCGTTTAGGCCGAGCTAAGGGGGTTACATTTGTTGGTATCAGAGCGAGGTTACGATAGCATTGGGGATGTTGGTGTGTGAAATTGATATGTGTTGAAGTATGATGTTTGAAAAGCATGCTATGGTTGAATTTTGAACTTTATGCCATGCTTGATTGATGCGAATTGCATGTGGAATGAATATTATTGTGTGATGATGATGCTATGTTGTTATGTGCTGAATATAGATGATGAAAAGCATGTTGAGTATGATGTTCATGTATGTTATGTTGTGTGAGGGAAATTGGGGTGCCCATTGCCTTATTACACTAATTAAATGTTTTGTGAACTTGGATTCTTGCTTGCTACTGGCCTAAACGGTTTGGATGTTTTATTGTTATGTCTTGTTTAAAATAGCACAATGGGTCCAAGAAGAGAGTTAAGGTCGAATACGATAGTGTTTGCGGCTGAGCAGGGTAACCAGGATGAGTAGGGGGCTGATGTCCCTCACGGTGGAAATTTACCTCCTCCGCCACCACCTGGAGGTGGGGAGCAGGTGCAACAAGGACAAGCTGGTCCTGGTTTGGGTGATGGAGCCACTGGTTCAGGCGATCACCGGAGCGTTTCAGGCTGCTGTTGCTGGAGCACAAGTACATGCCCCTGCAGCAGGGCAGGTAGGCTTACCTTTGGAAAGGTTGAGGAGCTTAGGAGCTGTGGAGTTTTACGGTATGTCACCTGAGGCGTCTGAGGCCTGGTTAGCTAGTACGATCCGTATTATGGATCAGATGGGTTGTAACAATGTGCGCAAGCTGGGATGTGCAGTTTCCTTGTTGCAAAGCGATGCCTACAGCTGGTGGACGACTACCACGGCTGGTATGGAAACCAATGAGATTGATTGGGAGTTTTTCAGAGGTGCCTTCAGAAAGAAGTATCTAGGGGTGAGATACTTAGATGAAAAGAAACGTGAGTTTATGTCGCTTGTTCAGGGCAACCTTACCGTGGCTGAGTACGAGGTCCAGTTCGTACGCTTGAGCCAATATGCTCCTGAGCTGGTACCTAGTGAGAGACACCAATGTGATCGTTTCCAGTACGGGTTGGTGCAGAAAGTTAAAACATATATGCTGGCTGCAGACTATACTGACTTCGATGTGCTTGTTTGTCGAGCCAAGGACATCGAGCAGAATTTGGGATTGTCATCTTGAGGTGTTGGGTCTAGCTCTGGGAAGAGAGCCACTGAGTATAGTTCCGGTGGTGGACGGAACAAAAGAGGCTGTGATAGGAGACATCAGCCTGAGGGAAGGCGAGGTGCTCCGGGTCGAGGTGGTCAGGTTCAGGGAGGCCGAGTGAGATATGAGCAGCATACATGCTGGACATGTTGTTCGAGAGACCATTTGAGGCGAGATTGTCCTCGAGCAGCTGGAGAGGTCCAGGCTCTCGTTGTGGTGATAGGGAGTTCATGTTGGAATTGTGGTTCAGCGGATCACATGAGGAGGGAGTGTCCTTTATTGGCTGGTGGAGGCCAAGGACGTGCTCTTGTGGTAGCTGCACCTCAGCGAGGCCGTGGCTGTGGCCGTAGGAACTTTCAAAAGAGAGATGAGGGACAGCGAGGTATTGCTCATGTTGTGGCTGTCCGACCTGAGGGAGGTGGGCCAGCGAGGGTTTATGCTCAGTGCGAGGAGCGCAATGATACGAATGTTATCGCAGGTACCTTTGTCCTTCAATCCTTATCTTTGCTGGCCTTAATTGATTATGGATCCACGCATTCTTATATCTTGAGTGAGCATGCACATTTGCTTGATATACCTGTTGAGATGCTCGAAGTAGGAATGCAAGTGACTAGTTCTTTTGGTGAGACTATAGTCACTAGGAAGTTATTTAGGAGATGTCATTTATCTGTGCAAGGTCATGTTTTTCCTGTGGATTTGATGGAGTTACCTTTCTATGGATTCGATGTAATCCTTGTATGGATTGGTTGACGGAGCATAGGGTAGTGGTTGACTTTGATGTCAAGCGAGTCACCTTAAAATTGGTTGATGATTATGAAGTGGTGATAGTAGGTGAGAATGTGAAATTCTTGTCGAATGTGATCTCGGTGCTGGAAGCAAATCGTATGATGAGGTTGGGCTGTGAGGCTTATCTTGCCTATATGATGAATCCTGGCACCAAGGATGTGCGTGTGCAGGACATTCGAACTGTTCGCGATTTTCCGGGTGTCTTTCCGGAGGAATTGCCTGGGTTGCCACCAAACAGGGAAGTTGAGTTTGGTATTGAGTTGTACGAGAATACGACTCCGGTGTCCATTGCCCCTTATCACATGGCACATAAAGAGCTAAAAGAGTTGGAAATGCAGTTGCAGAAGTTGTTGGATTGAGGCTTTATCCGGCCGAGTGTGTCACCTTGGGGTGCACCGGTCTTGTTTGTAAAGAAGAAAGATGGGATAATGAGAATGTGCATAGATTATCGGCAACTGAACAAGTTGACGGTCAAGAATAAATACCTCTTTCCTAGAATTGATGATCTCTTTGATCAATTTCGGGGAGCCTCAGTGTTTTTTAAGATAGATTTGAGATCGGGGTATTATCAGCTGAAGGTGAAGGATGTGGACGTACCTAAAACAACTTTTTAGACGAGGTACGAGCATTATGAATTCTTAGTGATGCCGTTTGGTTTGACCAACGCGCCTGCTGCTTTCATGGATATGATGAATCGTGTATTCCATGAATTCTTGGATCAATTTGTGGTGGTGTTCATCGATGATCTCCTTGTGTATTCACATACCGAGGAGGATCATGATAGACACTTGAGAATTGTTTTGCAAGCGTTGTTGGAAAATCAATTGTATGCCAAACTAAGCAAGTGTGAGTTTTTGCTTAGGGAAGTAGTCTTCCTTGGTCATGTGGTGTCAGCTGAGGGAATTCGCGTTAATCTGCACAAGGTAGAGGCAGTGATGGGAAGGAAGGTACCTAAGTTAGTTACGGAGGTGCGAAGTTTTCTTGGGTTAGCTGGGTATTACCAGAGATTCGTGGAGGGTTTCTCGAAGATAGCTGCACCGTTGACCAAGTTGTTGCAGAAGAATGTTCGCTTTGAGTGGACGGGGGCGAGGCAGCAAGCTTTTGAAAAGCTGAAGGAAGCTTTGACGCAAGCTCCTGTTCTGATTCAACCTGAGTCTAGTAAGGAGTTTGTGGTCTATAGTGATGCATCCATTGTTGGGTTGGGTTGTGTGTTGGTGCAGGAGGGTAAGGTAGTGGCTTATGTATCTAGGCAGTTGAAGGTGCATGAGTGCAACTACCCTACTCATGATCTTGAGCTTGCAGCTGTGGTGTTTGCCTTGAAGATTTGGAGGCATTATCTTTATGGAGAGAAGTGTGTTGTGTTCACGGATCATAAAAGTTTGAAGTACCTTGTGTCTCAGAAGGAGCTGAATCTTAGGCAACATCGTTGGGTGGAGTTGCTTAAGGATTATGATCTGACGATCGAGTATCACCCGGGCAAGGATAATGTTGTGGTCGATGTTTTAAGCCGGAAAGTGGTTGTGGAGTTGAGGGCAATGTTTGCTCGCCTGAGTATTTCACGTGATGGTGGTCTTATTGCAGAATTACAAGTGAAACCGTCTCTGATTCAGTTGATCAAAGATAAGCAATTGCTTGATGATTCCCTTGTTACGCATGTTCAGGACATTGCGGAGGGTAGACCTTCGGATTTCAGCTTTAGTGGTGATGGTGTATTGTGTTATGGGAGTCGGATAGTGGTGCCGGATAATGCTGAGTTGAGGCGCACTATTCTGACCGAAGCTCATAGTAGTCCTTTTGCTATGCACCCTGGTAGTACCAAGATGTATCGTGATATGAAAGATGAGTACTACTGGATGGGGTTGAAAAAGGACGTGGCTGAGTTCATTAGTAAGTGCATGGTGTGTCAGCGAGTAAAAGCTGAGCATCAGGTTCCTTCTGGGTTGCTGCAACCTTTGAGAATCTTAGAATGGAAGTGGGAGAGAATCACCATGGATTTTGTGTCAGGATTGCCTTTGTCGCCAACAAAGAAGAATTCAGTTTGGGTGATTGTGGATCAGCTCACGAAGTGTGCACATTTTCTGCCTGTGCATACTACGTATACCTTGGATAAGTTGGCTGAGCTGTACATAACTGAGATTGTGCGATTGCACGGTGTGCCAAAGTCCATTGTGTCGGATAGGGATCCGAGGTTTACAGCGCGATTTTGGGAATGTTTGCATCAAGCCTTGGGTACACGGTTGAATTTCAGTACTTCTTATCATCCTCAGACGGATGGACAATCAGAGCGTGTGATTCAAGTGCTTGAGGACATGTTGAGATGATGTGGGATAGATTTTCAGGGTTCTTGGGAGAAGCACTTGCCGTTGGTTGAGTTTGCATATAATAATAGTTACCAGGCAAGTATTCAAATGGCTCCATACGAGGCTTTGTATGGGAGAAGATGTAGAACCCCTCTCTGTTGGGCAGAAGGTGGGCAAAAGTTGATTTTGATGCCGGCTATGCTAAAGGGAACCACCGAGAAGGTGAAGCTCATTTGTGAGCGTTTAAAGGCAGCATCGAATAGGCAAAAGTCCTATGAGGACTTAAAGCGTAAGGAAATTGAGTTCGCGGTTGGCGAACGAGTGTTCTTAAAGGTATCACCTTGGAAGAAGGTGATGAGATTTGGGCGTAAGGGTAAGCTTAGCCCAAGGTTCATTGGACCTTACGAGATTATGGAGCGTATTGGTCCTGTGGCATATCGGTTGAGATTGCCTGCAAAGTTGGAAAAGATACATGATGTGTTTCATGTCTCTATGTTACGAAGGTACAAATCGGATCCTTCGCATATGATGCCTGTGGAGGAGATAGAGTTGAATCCGGATCTGTCATATGATGAGGAACCAGTGAAGGTTTTGGAAGTGAGTAACAAAGTTCTTCGTGGAAAGACGATAGAGCTTGTGAAGGTGTTGTGGCGACACCGAGGAGTTGAGGAGGCTACGTGGGAAAGAAAGGCGGACATGCTGAAACAGTTTCCGCACCTTTTTCTATAAGGTAAAATTTCGAGGGCGAAATTTCCTAAGTGGGGGAGAGTTGTAACGCCCTGGTTTTGGGCCTAGATGTTTTAGACAACAGACCAGACCGGTCGAGAACGGTTCGAATCGCGTAAAGTGATTTTAGGAAATCAAGGATCGGGATAGGATAAAATATGGTAAAAATTTCTAAAATCCTCTAAAAATATATTTAAGAGGTTGGTCGAGTTAATTTTACAAAAAGGGTTTTGGAAAATTGACATTTTGAGCAGTGACCAAATTGTAAAATTTCAAAACTGGGAAAATGTGATTTTTAATGTGGAGGCCAAAATCTTAGAATCTTTAGGGGGCTTTAAGTCAATTTGACCTTTTCTCAATATGACATGTGGTTTAAAAGAGTTTTTAATTAAATGATTTTTAATTGGGATTTATATTAAAATAATTAAAAGGTAGTTATTGGTTTTTCAATTACGTAACTACCAAAATCCTTTCTCATTTCAGCCAAACAAAATTTCACTCATCTATTTCCAGAATTCTTTCTCCCAAAAACTCTCTCAACTTTTCCTAAATCATTTTCAAGAAAACTCTCCGAGTTCTTCAAGATTTCATTAAGGAAAACTTGTCATACATTGAGAAAAGCAAGGATTGGAGGTAAATCCCGTTCTCAACCTCTAATCTAAGCTCTTTATTGAAATTACTAAGATATTTGGCTTCTAAATACTATTTTTGGTTGAGTTTTCATTATAGTTTTGATTGGAGATCAAAATCTTATGAAATTGTGGTTGAAATCTTAATTTTCGGACTTGATGAGTTGGGCTCTGTTTTGTGTTGATTTCAATTGATTTTTAAGTTGATTTTTATGTTAAAATGAAGTGTTGATGATATAGATCCCGAAATCCTTGAGATCTTTGAGTTTCTTGATAGTTTTAGGTGAGATTTTGGGGTGAAATGATGGAATCTTGCTTGCTGGAGGTATAAGGATGAGTTAGGTTGCTTTTTAGATGTGTTTTGATGTTGACAATTGTTTGGAAGTGATGTATGTTGGTTGGGCTTGGTTTAGGAAGCAATCGATTGAGTTTTTGGTTGTTTTGGATGGGTATTTTGGTGTAGTTTGGGTAAGCAACGAGTTGTGTATTGTTGCTGGTGTTAGAATGCATTTTAATGCATTTAGATCTCTGTTTTGATGATGTGAAAACAAGGGATCTTGATCTGGAAGCAAACGAGGTGTTGTTGGAGTCTCCGGAAGAGTAATTTTCGTGTCGGAGAGTGAGGCTTCGCGTATCGGTGAGTGGAAAAGCAATTTCCTGCTTTGTAACGCTTTGAGCGTGATCTTGGGAGCTTAGTGTAAGTTTGATACACTTAGCTAAGCTCAAGAGTAAGTGGTTCGAAAATCTCTCTTGGAAATGTGCTATGTTTTGATGAAAATGCACTTGACATAAATGTGATTTTGTTTACTGTTTTAAGCATGATTTAAATGTTGGATTTTAATGCCATAATGTTAAGGATGCACTAGGTAAGTAATCCTTGGTTTTTCATATGAATATGCATATGATGTTAAGCATGTGTGCTTGTGGAAATGACATTATGGTTATGTTTGGAAAACAGTGAGTTAATGAGGTTAAATGATTATATTGGCAAGTGATGAAAGTGGTTTTTGGTTACTTTAATCGGATATAGTTAGCCGGCTATAAGATTGGGTGCACCGTGAATAAAGTCACCTTGGATGTCGAGGGGTTGTGATTGTGTCGTAATCTCCATCCAAGTCCCCTAACGATTGAGGTTAAGACCACAACGGTGAATGGTTAAATCCTTGTGTGAGTCTTGTGTATGTGTCCCGTACTCTTGTTAGTGGAATTATACAACTACCGACGAGTGATGTTGAGGGGTTGTGATTGTGCCATTAATCTCCATCACGGGTGTTGAGGGGTTGTGATTGTGCCATTGATCTCCACCTTGTGTAGTCTGGTAGTATGTATGAAGCGTGTGGGACAACGCTTGTAATCCGCGTATCGGATTGTGTAAATGAATAATGTGAAGTATGAGATGCTTGAATATGATGCAAGGATGCATGTGATATTTGTATATGATGCAAGGTTGCATGAGATGCTTAGTAAAGCATGAGCAAAGGTTTATTTGTTGTTTTAAATTGATGCATTTGTGCATGTGGTTTAAAATGCATTAAGGTCTTGAGAAGACATGATTTATAAAATGGCTTTGTGCTTACGTTGTTTTGTTTCATTAACGGAGAGAATTAGGCTCTGAAGGCAGCAAGTAAGCAAGAGGAATCCAAGCTTTTAATCTTGCAAATTATGTGGCTTTACCTCGGTGTAATAAAAGGCAATGGGTGGGAATTATGCTATTGTATGGTTGAGAATGTTTTTCCCTTTACATTGAGCATGTTTGTTAGTTACTTTTAAATTGTAATTGGCCATTATGGTTTGATTTTAGTTGTGGATGGTAGATTTGGCTTGTTATGGTTTTGGTGGACTAGGGAGCATGCCTTTAGTACTTATACTGGCATGTTGGTTTCCATTTCGTAGCTAATGACTCAAAATGATGATTGTTGATTTGTATCCATGTTGTATGTATGTTGTAGCATGTTTCAGGTATGATTCGAGTGTGAAAATGCATGAAAAACCAGAAAAATCTACTGTTGCAGGGGAAGGCGTATCGGAACTCCCTTGCCTGTTTCGGAACGGGGGCCTGTAATGGCTTGAGGGTTTTGGAACAGGTGGGGACGTATCGAAACGATTTTGCTACTGGAACGGGGTGTTTCGATACGGGTCTCAGAACGCACCCAAGTATCGAAACAGCCAACCATGTTTTGAAACAACCGTTTCGATACAGGGCCATTCGTATCGAAACGCATGACTGTTGGATTTGAATTTCGAACTGTTCTGAGTTTCTGTTTCTTACATTTTGGTCCGTAAATGTTGGTTGCTTAATTTAATGAGTTTGAATGATCCGTTTGAGTTGAAATTTGACCTGATGGCATGTTATATGATTAATTTTGGAATGGTAACACTAAAACTTGTTTTTTCCTCATAATTTTGGAAATTTACGTTTTGGTCCCTAGAAAACGTTTCTATTCAATTGAGTCCCTGTTTGAGGTCCGTTTGCTGTGTCGCTTCCGCTGAAATAATTTGTTAAACATATATGTTAATATTGGGTATCTAGAAAAGATAAAAGAAAAAAAGGGTCGTTAATCAAGGTTGACTTTCGGGTTGACTTTGGTTTTCCCCATGTAATCTTCATAGTTCGGGTCAAGCGTCTAGGCCAGGCTAAGAGGGTTACAGATCCCACAGGGACTAAGAAACTTCCTGATTATATTCGTTTGATCTCTGAGCAGAAGTGAATTGAGTATTATCAAGTGAAAGGGGGGGGGGGGTTGTAAAATAAACAAGAAGACAAAGGAATTAAAGCGAATTTTAGAAAGAAATAAATTCAATGCGTTTAAATCAGCCTTAGGCTTTGGCTTTGACTCACTTTCCTCGGATCATTGGAAAAGATTTTTACTTCGGGATTCACGTCGGTTAATTGCCTACAAGGGTCAATCCTTGAGACTACGTTTTTGTAACCGAATACCAAATTTCTATCTTTGATATCGATTTACGAAGTTGATCTAGTCAACAACAATGTTGTAGATCAAAATTGTTTAAGTTCAGTAAAAACCAACTCGAATTATGTTATCTCAATAATAACGGTTTCGATTTTAGTTTTCCTTAGTAATCAATTTACTAAGTGTGTTCCAGGAAGTCGAATGTGCTTCAATAGCCGATCCTTCCTCCCACATATTAACCGAAAACCATATTTCGAATAAAGTCAATCTTTTGTTTCGAAAATCGTTTTAGTTTGAAGTTTAGCTTTTGAAAACTGAAAGAGATTTCCGAATTTTTTGAAAGCGCTTTTCAATCCTCCCGTTGAATTTGAGTCATTGTTGTAGCCCACAGCTTATGGAAAATTTAGCTTTGCATGATTATTGAATTAACCACGCTTAGCATCATTTTTAAAAGAAAATAAAGTAAAGAAAATAAAAACTGAAAGAGAAAAGGATTTATAAAACTCAAGTAGAAACAAGTGAAGAACAAATGATGAGATGATCTAAGTCTTACCCCAAGAGGGTATTTATACTAGTCTAAAACCCTAGAAATTACCTAAGTGTTAAGAGATAAGATAATAAATTCAAATTACAAAAGATAAATTCTAAGAGATAATTCCTAAAAAATATTTAAATTAAATAAAAGAGATAAATCCTTAGTCTTTAGCCAAATCCTGATTGATAAGCTATCATCCCGAATTCGATAAGATATCGAAATATCCTGATAAACTTTTATTTCTGCCGCCACGTCATCATCCGATCATCACTATTGCTGACATCATACTCCCGTGCTGTTGACGTCATCCGCTGACGTGTCACTCCCAGTCAGCATTTTCATGTCCCAGTTCATGCCCACTAACCCAGCCATGAATTCAGAAAAATTGCAGATTTCGACCTTTTTTGTAATATTTCGCAGCAGCGCTGTCCTGCACAGTAAATCACGTAATGAGCCACAATTCTTCATCACAAAGCAACCAATTAAGCATAATTAGCATGAAAATATTGACCAAACTAACTACTCATCAAATTCCCCCTCACTTATCAGATGCGTGTCCTCAAGTATCTCAAAATTAAACAAATCTAAGCTTAAGTTGTCATCCTTAATTTCACGAAGTCTCAAAGTTTTCGGTACGACTAAGTATCTAAACATGAAAGAAAATAAAGAGCAATAGAGAAATGACAAGACTTAGAAATAATTTAAGCAAAAACGACATTCCAATACCCTGTTAACAGCAATGATGCAAACCAAGTACCCTCACAAGGAATCGATCATGTCACTCAAAATGTTTAATGGTAGAGAAAATAAATCGAGCAAAAATTAATTAGAAAATTACCATAGGCTTGTGGTTAAATCTAATATCCACTACTAAGTATGAATGTGATGCAAAAATCAAGTGGTCTTTTAAAAGGGTTGTAACGAGGGGTAAGGTTCGGGTAGGATAAAAGCCGAAAAAATAGGGGTTAAAATTCAAGACAAAAATCGTCCCAACGTTCTTATTCGAAACAGCTTTTCTCTCTCTTTTTTTCATTCGAATCAAAATTGTGAAATTACACTGTTTTTTTTGCTGTGCAGATTCGAATAAATTTTGCATTGTATTTTTTTCTGCTGCATATTTGAACCATTTCTGCACTTAATTTTTTTCTGCAGTGTATTTTCTGCACTGCTTTTATTTTTTTCTACAGTGCTGGTTCGAATTTTTTTGAGACAATTTGTCTTGAAAAAGGGTGACAAGAAGAGGAAAAAACAAAATTAGTGTGGGTTAAATAATAAGGCAATCCAAAGAAAAAGGTTAAGCTCAAAATTGTTTCACTAAGGGATAATAACAAGGGGTAGGCTTTTTTGGGAAGAGAATGGGGTTAAACCTAATGCCTCTATCATTTTAATGCATCACAACCAAAAATATAATCTCGAAAAGTATTTAAAACACAAGTTCTAGAATGCAACTAATTAGCTAGACACACTCAAAGAAACAAAGAGCAAAAATAATGCATGTTCATTAGGCAAACAAAGGAAACAAAGAGCAAAAATTTCAAGCATGCCATAATATATTATGCAACCTAAATTTTCTAACAAGAAAAATACCAAAGTCATACGAAAATAAAGGAAATCAAAAAGTAACTTAAATTTTCTCATGAATAAGAGAGCAAGCAAACGGATAAGCAAAAAAAAGAAAAATTTGACCCAAATGCTTACTCCCCCTCACTTAAGTTATTTTGTCCCAAAATGTAATATAAACCAAGAGAAGAAATAGAAAACTCTCTGTTGTTAGTTGCGGCGTGATCCCGTGTGCGAACCATGTTCACCGGAGATTAAAGGTGCAAGGTGAAGGGTGGGTCGAAAGAGATGAATGGGAGGGAGAATGGAGTAGGATGGGTCCAAAAGTGTTTGAAATTCAAAGGGAAAAGGATAGAGATATGGATTATCAAAGGTGTGGGCCATGTACAATTTTAATTTAAATTTTTTTACCGGCTGTAGCTTGGATAAAAACCAATTGTGTTATCACTAAGTGGGACCCACAAACCTTTTTTTTTTTTTTTAATTTGGAAATGTCTTTGGGTTTTGCTATCATGAATCGAGAGCTAAGGGTTTCGCTAAAGTGCACCGGCCAACAAATGAAAAGGGTGCGAGGCCACTGGACGGTTGATCAGCAGGCGAATATTCATATTCGATTGGATTTATTCTGGTGTACCTGAAAAATAAAAAGAAAATTAAAAATATGACACAATTTAAAATAAATAAATTAAAACAAAATAAAATAAAATCAAGCGAGTAATTTAAGAAATAAAATGTGAAAAAGGAATAAAATGAAATAAATTAAAGATGTGTTGTCTCCCATTTAGCGCTTAGTTTAACGTCGTTAGCTCGACGACCTGATTCAGACTACAGGTATTGCGAAAAATATTTCCTCCATTTCTTATGCTTTCTCCAACTAAGAATTTCCCTATGAGAAATTTTGCGATTGTGGAGTTTTTTTATTGGAAAATTTTCTCTTTCACTCTTCAATTTATCTGGCGGTAATTTTAACTCCAAATTCAGTCCCTGCAAAATGGAAGAAAACATTTTAGATTTCGATGGAGTTAGGCGTAAATCAGAATGAACAGAAGAAATATTTTTTCACTCCTTAGTTCCTTTTTCGTGATCCTTCAAATCCTTGCACGAATCATCAACAAATTTATATTCTATAAATTCTTCAACGGCGGGATCAATAACATCTATAAAATTAATACTAGCTGACACGCGTCGTAATGTGTCAAGAATAATTTCCTTTTTCCAAATAAATAAATAAATAAAAGAATTAAACTAAATATAGATAGGGAAGTAAGAGTCAAACCCACAAGGACTTGGACTTTCCTTGTTGCTCCTTTGATGTTTCTGACCCAAGAGATGATGGAATTGAATTTGTGTGATTTGGGGGGAGGGGATTGCAATGAAATAATTTTAGAGAGCAAGAAGATTGGTTTAAAGATGTAAAACTAACAATAGAGATATTCAGCCTTGGCTAAGCTTTGACTTGTTCTACTCGGTTTATTGGTAGAGATTTTAATTTCGAACAACTTGTTGGCGAAATTACTTCAAGGTCAATCATTGAGTTTTTGTTTGTAAACTGAATCTCCAAAATCAATTTTTAGTTTCAGTTTTGATAATTTGTCTAAGCCAACTCAATGTTTGAGAAAACAAATTCTTTCAGCTCGTAACCAACTCGAAAAGTCATTTCTATAAAAACGATTCTATCTCAATTTCCCTTAGTAATTTATTTACTAAGTGTGTTCCCTAGAAGTCAGATTTGTTTCAATAACCGATCCTCCCTCCCACTTGATAGATCAAAACAATTGTTTTTCTCCAAAGTCAATTTTTGGGTTTAAAAAATCATTTTGATTTAGAAAATAAGTATGAAGAAATCGAGAAAAAGTTTCCGAAATGTTTGAAGCATAATTTCAAACCTCGCCTTGAGAACACGTCATTGCATAAGCCTTCGGCTTAAGAAGATCTAGCTGAGCATGGTTATCAAATTAATCATGCTCGACATTTAAGAAATAATCAAAAGAAGAAAAATAAGAAAAAGAACTTAAGGAAAAAAATAACTAAGAAGAGAAGAATTTCTAAGAGAAAGATGAAATGATATTCAATTGATGATGAAGTCTTACCCCAAAATGGGTATTTATAGTACTTCAAATAACCTAAAAATACTAAGAGATAAAATCCTAAAATACAAAAGATAATTCTAAAAAGATAATTCAAAAGATAAATCCCCAAGTTTAAATTTAAAATTCAAAAATCCGGAAATAGGCTATCTGATAAGCGACTTGATAAGCTATCACTGCTGCTGACGTCAGCTTCTAGAAGACGCTGACATGGCGCCCAATCAGCATTCATGCCCTGATTCATGCCCATGAATCTGCCCATGACTCCAGCATTTTCTGCAGCATTCCAGCTTATTTCCAGCATCACGTCCCCTGCATAAAAACAACATAAAACAACCCAATTAAGTCCCTCAAACTTGTATTTAATCGAAATAAGGACCAAAAACACGACCAAGATAAATACTCATCACTAGCAACACTATCTGGATGCTGCATTGCTTTGTAAACGTCAAACTCTACGACCTCACCGTCGAACTCCATTGTAAGCATTCTGCTTCTTACATCAATTTTTGTATTTGTCGTGCCTAGGAAGGGGCGGCCAAGATGAATGTCGGAGGAATAATTGGTTTGGTCATTTTCCATGTCGATGACATAGAAATTCGCTGGAAAAATTAAATCACCGACTTTCACTAATATGTTTTCAAGCTCTCCCTCTAGATAGATAATTGAGCGATCAGCCAACTGGATTGTTACCCTCGTTTCCTTCAAAGGCTCGTTAGTAATCATTTTATAAACAGAAAGCGACATAACGTTAATTGAAGCTCTTAAATCGCACATTGCACGTTTAATTAATACATCTCCTATTTTGCAGAGTATAGAGAACATACCTTGATCCTTCATTTTTGGTGGAAGCTTTCACTAAAACACTGCGGAGACATGTTCTCCGAGATTTACCTTCTCGTGACTAGTCAGCTTCCTTTTCGTAGTGCGCAGTTCCTTTAAAAATCGAGCATACCTTGGTACTTGTCAGATCACTTCGAGGAGAGGTATGTTTACTTGTACTTTTTTGAACACCTCTATGATTTCTTTCTCCTCGGCTCTTTTGTCACGCCTCATCAATCTTGAGGGAAAAGGTGGTGCGACTTCATGAGAAGAAGGTGGAGGAGGTGGAGGAGATGAAGATGTGCCTTGGGAACTCAGAAGTGGCGCTTCATTGTCCTTCTCAGATTGATCAGAATTCTTTCCTGGAACTTCAGGATTGACAACGGTTCCACTACGAAGGGTGATAGCACTAACATTCTCACTCGGATTTGACTCTGTTTGAGAAGGAAGTCTTCCTTGCGATTCTAGTCTCCCTACGACTTGAGCCAACTGGGACATTTGTTTGTCTAGCTCCTGTAGATGTGCCTGAGTTTGACTTTAGAATTTTTCTTGGGATGTGATCAACTTTTCTTGGGAAATTGCTAGCTTTTCTACTATTGCCTCTAGCGATGTCTTTTGCATTTGTTGTTTTAGAGGTTGCCTTGGTTGATATGTGGGCCTTTGGTTTTGCGCATGACTGAAGTTTGGATGGTCTCGTCATCTCGGATTATATGAATTGGTGTTTGGGTTGTACTGTCTTTGTGAAGATCTCGAAAAGTTCCCTACTGCATTCACTTGTGCATTGTCTTCTTCTTGGATCATCGGGCAACAGTCCGTTGGGTGTTCTGGGCTCGTACATATACCGCAAAGCCTGGCTGTAATTTTTTTACCTGCAACAAGAGAATGAACTATGTCAGCCAACTTATCAATTTTATTTTCCAGAACACTTACCTCATTAACTCGTCGAGACGGTTCAGTTGAATGGTGAAACCGTTGCGAGTTGGATGCCATAGTCGTTATTAAAGTTTGAGTCGCAGTTGGGGTCATATTGACAAGTGCTTATCCACTTGTTGCATCAACTACCTTCATGTCCATAGGTGTTAAACCCTCGTAGAAATACTGGAGGAGTGTTGTTCGGACAAACCATGTTGAGTACAGCTGGCGCATATCTTCTTGAAGCGTTCCTAGTAGGCGTACATCGATTCGGTATCCTTTTGTCGGATACTCAAGATACTTCTCCTAAGTTCGCTTGCCTTGGCTGCTGGAAAGAACCTGTCAAGAAATAAACGAGCCATATCAGTCCAGGTCGTAACATAATTAGAAGGAAGATCAAATAGCCAATCTTTGGCAATATCAGATAAAGAAAAAGGAAAGGCTCGAAGTTTAATTTGATCTTCGGAAACTCCCTATGGTTTTGTACTTAGACAAACCATATGAGACTCCTTAAAATGCTTGTGGGGGTTCTCAGAGGGCAAGCTGTGAAATTTTAGTAGAAGATGAATCAAACCGGTCTTCAATTGGAATGGCATTTCACCATTCGGGAAGGTTATACACAAGGGCTGATTGTCATCCAGTGCCCTAGTCAATTGTTGGATTGTTTGTTCGTCTGCCATTGGATTTTGTTCTTTGTTGGTATTCTCACAGTGTGTTGCGGTTTGAGATGCTAGCTCAAGATCTCGTTGTAACCTTTGTTGGCGCAATCTATTTTCCTTCTCTCGTTTTGTTTGTGCGTTTTGGCGTCGTGCGAATGCTTCGATCTCCAGGATGTAGCGTGTCGGTTCTCCCGGATTCTTCCTGGTCATAAACAAACAAAAATAATCAGTAAATTTTTGCCAAAGTCCCCGATAACGACGCCAATTTGACACGCATCGTTTACGCGTCAAAAATAATTTCTTCTTCTTAAATAATAAATAAATAAAGGAATTTAAATGTAGTAAAAGAGAAGTAAGGGTCGATCCCACAGGGACTAAGAAACTTCCTGATTATATTCGTTTGATCTCTGAGCGCAGAAGTGAATTGAGTATTATTAAGTGAAAGGAGGGTTGTAAAATAAACAAGAAGACAAAGGAATTAAAGCGAATTTTAGAAAGAAAAATATTCAATGCGTTTAAATCAGCTTTAGGCTTTGGCTTTGACTCACTTTCCTCGGATCATTGGAAACGATTTTTACTTCGGGATTCACGTCGGTTAATTGCTTACAAGGGTCAATCCTTGAGACTACGTTTTTGTAACCGAATACCCAAGTTCTATCTTTGATATCGATTTACGAAGTTGATCTAGTCAACAACAATGTTGTAGATCAAAATCGTTTAAGTTCAGTAAAAACCAACTCGAATTATGTTATCTCAATAATAACGGTTTCGATCTCAGTTTTCCTTAGTAATCAATTTACTAAGTGTGTTCCCAGGAAGTCGAATGTGCTTCAATAGCCGATTCTTCCTCCCACATATTAACCGAAAACCATATTTCGAATAAAGTCAATCTTTTGTTTCGAAAATCGTTTTAGTTTGAAGTTTAGCTTTTGAAAATTGAAAGAGATTTCCGAATTTTTTGAAAGCGTTTTTCAATCCTCCCGTTGAATTTGAGTCATTGTTGTAGCCCACGACTTATGAAAAATTTAACTTTGCATGATTATTGAATTAACCACGCTTAGCATCATTTTCAAAAGAAAATAAAGTAAAGAAAATAAAAACTGAAAGAGAAAAGAATTTATAAAACTCAAGTAGAAACAAGTGAAGAACAAATGATGAGATGATCCGAGTCTTACCCCAATGGGGTATTTATACTAGTCTAAAACCCTAGAAATTACCTAAGTGATAAGAGATAAGATAATAAATTCAAATTACAAAAGATAAATTCTAAGAGATAATTCCTAAAAAATATTTAAATTAAATAAAATAGATAAATCCCAAGTCTTTATCCAAATCCTAGTTGATAAGCTATCATCCCGAATCCGATAAGATATCAGAATATCCTTATAAACTTTCTTTTCTGCCGCCACGTCAGCATCCGATCATCACTATTGCTGACGTCATACTCCCGTGCTGTTGACGTCATCCGCTGACGTGTCGCTCTCAGTCAGCATTTTCATGTCCCAGTTCATGCCCACTAACCCAGCCATGAATTCAGAAAAATTGCAAATTTCGGCCTTTTTCGTAATATTTTGCAGCACTGCGGTCCTACACAGTAAATCACGTAATGAGGCACAATTCTTCATCACAAAGCAACCAATTAAGCATAATTAGCATGAAAATATTTGTTGAGTTGATCGAACACTTGCAAATGGCCAAGAGGGGGGTGAATTGGCAATTAAAATTTTGGTGGAGAGATAGATTGAAAATAAAAATGACACAAGGGGTTATAGTGGTTCAAGTTCTCCAAATGAACTCTACATCCACTACCTTAGTTCCCACTAAGGATTTTCAAACAATTCACTACTTGAATTCGTCCCCTTTTCTTGGATGAGGAGGAAACCTTACAATTTCGATTAAGCTTTCTACCCAAAGCTTAATCCACTCAAATTACAAAGAAAGATTGTGGTAAACTCAAATGTTTCCTCTCAAAGGATAATTGTTTACCCAATTACAATTTCAACAACCCCAAACTCATAATACAAATTGACAATTCGAAACACACTAGAGTTGGGTACAAAAATTTGACTTTGAATAGCTCAAGGGTTTGGATTTTTGCTTTGATGATGCTTGAATGTTGAATAGTTGTTGCTGACCTTCAAAGGGCTTCATTTTATACTTCCTCCATTAATTCTAGTCATTTGGGTGGTTGGGAACATGAATAGAGCTGTTGGAACCCTCTCTTACCACCATAAATGCACTTCTACAGCTATCCGTATCGGTACACGGGGAGCCGTATCGATACCTGTCTCAGAAAAGAAAGAGCCGTTGTGTGCAATAAATAAGGGGTATCGATACGCACGTAAGCGTCGGTACAGGGTATCGAAACGAGGGTTTACCGTATCGATACCTTTTTCTCAACTTAGCTCACTGTCGAAATCCGTTTTGATACGAGGGTTTACCGTATCGATACGAGTCAACGACCATTTTAAAATTTGGTTACCTAACCAATTGACTCCAACGGTCAAAATATTAAAACCGACTTGAATTTAAAAATCATTAAGTCCGTATCGATACGGATGAAGTCGTATCGGTACGCCATTCAAACTCTTTAGACTTTTACGAAGGGGCGTATCGATACAGGTGAAGAGCGTATCGATACGAGTTCCGACAGTAGCCAACTTTGTAAAAAAGGTATCGATACAGATAGAAGCGTATCGATACACCTGGACGATTTTCAATAGTTTGGCCTTGGAACACTTAGAAAATATTTTGAGTTTGAGTTTTTCAAATCAGTTTTAAAGAGTTGGTGATTTAAAACTTATTAAGGGACTTATAAAACAATTTTAAGTTTTTCAAATTGATCCTTAAAGATTTAATTATATCAAAATCAAACATAGGTTTTACAATCTCTCCCTTTTTGATATAACAAAACTAAAACTTAAAATTTTTGACACTTTGAAAAACTTTACAAAGTTAACTCCCCCTTAATATAAGCTAGGTAACTTTTTAAGTTGAAATCAAAATTTTTAAAGTGTGAGCTAGTTTCTCTCCCCTTTTTGTTAGATCAAAAATATTGAGACAATAGATAAGTGCATAAACATATGCAAAGGTATAAATAAGCAACATTAATATTATTAATCATAGCATCAAACTTAAAAATCCAACAAAAACATGAAATCAAAGCATATGTTTAATACTAGAGCAAACTTAGTCCTAAGAACATAAAACAAAGATGCATAAAATAGAAAATCCTAAATGATATGCATGAGATGCAAGAAGAAACGTCTAGGCATCATCTTCGTTGTCTTCATCATCTTCATCATCAACTCACATTGGATCATTATCCCTAATGCTATTGCGCCACTCATCATGGAAAGCGGAGAGGGAAATATTTAAAGAATTATGTCCGCTTTCATTTGAAACTAAATGTTTTTAAATTCTTTTTTATATAACAAAAAGGGGAGAAATAGTTTGAAAATTTGAATTTTCAAATGAATAAGGGGGAGCTTTATTTGATTTCATATCTTTGATCTCTTATTTACATTTTTAAAGTTAAAGGGGGAGAATAACAAACAATTTTTCAAGTTAGTTTTATTATATCAAAAAGGGGGAGATTGTAGAACTAATGTTTTTTATATAATAATTGAAAAATGTTTTGGACTAATTTGAAAAGAATTTAAAACTTGTTTTTAAGTCCAAACAACTTGAATTTATGTTTGAGGTATTTTAAGAGGTTTTTGGCAAAGATTTTTCATGTTTTTAATAGCCAAACTTGTGTTTTCAGAGTACCTGTATCGATACGGTAAACCCCCGTACCGATACCTTTTTGCCCTAGTTTGGCCATTGTCAAAACCTGTATTGTTACAGGCCTTTGCCGTATCGATACGGATCGGGATCGTTTCGATACGCCTAGTAAGCGTACCGATCCCCTTTCAACCAACCCCAACGACCATTTAAATGTGAACCCGTACCGATACGCCCTCAAGTTATCGATACGCCCAGGCTGGCAAGAGCTCAACGGCTAGTTCCTATGAAGGCCGTACCGATACGGATCCAAGCGTATCGATACGAATAGCTGCAGAACAGCATTTATGAAGGGAAATAAAGTCCTCAACGGCTCCAAATCATCCCCAACAGCTAGTAACGGCCACAAACTCAATTGGGAGTATAAAAGGGACCTCCAAGCATCAAGAACAAAGAAATGCTTCAATTGTTACAACATTATGATGTCAAAATTTGTCTAGAGCTTTAATTGTTTATTTCTTGCTTAGACAACACTTGTGAGCTTACATTGTTAAATTTGCTCAAGTGTTTAGGTTTTGGGTGAGAGCTTAGAATTGCAAACAAACACCTTTTAGAGGGATTTCTAGTTTGCTAAGTCTTTCTTTTTAAAGAGAGTGTTCCTTCAAGCTTTGGGTAGAAAGCTTTGAGGGTTGTAACGGTTTCCTCATAATCCGAGAAAAGGGGACGAAATTCTTAGTGAATTTGTTGGAAATCCTTAGTGGGGAGCTAAGGTAGTGGATATAGACCTTGGTTAGAAGGTTGAACCACTATAAATCCTTGTGTCAAATTGCCAAATTTTCACCTCCCACTAAAACACCAAATTATCCAACTTCTCCACACTTGGCGAGCAAGAACGGTTGATCGAATCGAGCCCCTAAAATCTCAACAATATTGACCAAACTAGCTACTCATCGTGACGAGTGGCTTGCATTTGGTCGCATGGAGGCGAGGAAGCCGGTGGTGGCGGTGGTGCACGTCACAAACCAATGGTGGTGGAGATTAAGCCGATGAACGAGGATGGTTGAAGGAGACTTCTGGAATTTTTTTGAGGTCCCTTTAACCCTTAAACCGACATCATTAATGAGGGTAGATGAGTATATCAGATTTTTATTAAATTTCAAACTCCCATCAAAGACGAGTTTAAAATTCAAATAGGATAGACTAAGACCAAAAATAGGCCTTAGCTTAGATGGTTAAAGCTTTCATCGATAACAATAAGGGTGCAGGTTTAAAACCATTCAGAAGCAAAAATCTTGTTGTTATTTTTATTTTTTATAAACTTTCATTTCTTTAATTAGCATCCAAAAGCTTGGAGTGTGACACAACGACGGTTTCTTCTTATTTTTTCGCCAAACAATCCTTGGTTTGGTCGCTAATAAACGTTTGCCCACTATTTTAACTTTTAAACGGGTGTTTTGTGAAAGTTAGATTTTTCAGCTTTTTTACAACGGTCGTTTGACCCCAACACTAGTTTACAACTTCAGTGGCGAATAGACGATTAATAATACTTATGGTAAAATTTAGGGTGGACTTTAAAAATGATCACTTAACCATTTTAAAATATTTATTTTAATTATTTTGACTTTCAAATGTTATAAAATGTACTCTTTCTATCTCATGAACATTGTCTCTTTTGACTTTTTGAAAGTAAATTTTTTTAAATTTTGACTATAATTATAGTAAATATTTTAAAGAATTAAATTTTATTAAATATATATTTAAAAACTATTTGATTAGATGTTTTTAAAAAAATATATTTTTTTCATAATTTTATCATTAATAAAGTTTAAATAATAATAAGTTAAAATTAAAAAAGATTAACCAATAAATAAATAAATAAAGGACAATTTTTATAGGACAAAGGGAGTATTAGATTTAACACTTTGTTATGAAATAGTTTTGTCCTTTATATAAGATTTACACATTTGCATATTCGTATTGTGGTGGTTAATGTTTGTATTCATATTTGTAAATCTTTTTGTACTCAAAGTAATAAGATTTTGCATGTACTTTTTTTTTTTTTTGACAAACACTACTTCTACATAGATGGGGAGGAAAGGGTCTTTAAGAGAAGTGTTCATGTTGGGTCTTGAACTCGGGACCTAAGGGAATAGAGCAGGTGAGTAGTTCTGACCAACCGGCCATCAACACTTGCTCATTTTGCATGTACTTTTATATGTTAATAAGCCGTTTTATGTTGATTTTGACCACTTTATATATGCATATCAAGTTTATTTTTTTGACGTATCATACTTAAATATATTATCATAACGATTCAATTTATAGAATAAATTGTGTTGTCTCAAATTTTTCATGTTTTACATAATTCATTGTTTTGACTGATTAAAAAAATAATATAATTGTACAGTTTCCGCAATACTTTTCTTATGTGTTTAGAATGTTATTTTTTATCGGCAAAGTAAGTATGATATTATTAGGCAAATCATACAAACTTAAATATGGTTATAGGCCTCGTTAAAAACTTTCTTAACTTAGGTGGAGAAAAATAGTAAAGCATGATCATGCGATAAAAAAGGACCAAATGCCAAGCAAGAAAACAAATCACCAAATTACAACCAAGCATAGCCAAAACCCCCTGCCCCAAAACATCACCCAAACTGCACAAGAATAATACGCAACCAAAGCCAACATCCGCAAGGCACACGGCTGCTCACGTAAACGTCGAACACCAAGCACCAGGCACTGTGCACCCACACTGGGATCACGCAAAACCATCTGAGAAAAGGGTCGGACGATCAACACCCTCCTTGGCCAAGGCGTCCGCAAGACCATTAGCCTCTCTAAACACATGTGAAAAAACATACACAACAAAGCTCCTCACAAGCCGAATCTATCGCCACAAAAATGCTCCATAACCTCCATGACCGACGTTCCTTATGTAACACCCAACTAATTGTCACCCTGGAATCGGACTCTACAATCAAGCTTGCCACAGAATGCGACGGTGAACGTAATATCAACATGTGTAAATTTGTCCACCCAAGAAATTGACCCCAAAAAATGATCCAATCTACTGCATCGATTCCCCGGACCAAACCACGTAAACCGTTTCCCATTCAATGGCAAATGGATCAAGCTTGATTCATCAACAAACAAAGACAACTCCTATGTTCCTATTGATACGGATCTACACCTCGATCGCTCGTTATTATAGAGGACTTCATTAAAATCACCCCCCACACAAAGAAGACCCCTTTACTCGGCAAATTGAGCCTGCAACGCCTCACACAAAATTACTTGTTCGGGAGCTTCACAAGGCGCATATACGGACACCACAAGACAATCACAATCTTCTTGAATCCATTTTCCTTTCAAAGCAACAAAAAGTGGCATTCCACGACTGTAGATTCTAACCGAAAACGCGACAACTCCCAAGCAACTATAATAGTACCTCATGAAGCTCCTACAAATGGCAAGAAGGCATAATATACATTTTGATGCCCTCGAACGAACCGGTCTACTTTCTTGGGACAGGACACTGCGTTCCCTTTCGCCATAGGACTCTGGTTGCGTTTCCTTTTGTTTAGAATGTTATTAACTTATTTAAAATTTTTAAGGTCGGGAAACCTTTAGACCATTTAAAAAAAATTAAAGGTCGGAAATTAGTTTAATATATATTTTGATACAATCATGTAATTTATGTTATGGGTTGAAATTTTTATGCCATTGTACTTTTACTTCCTTTTTATAATATCTTCGCGCAATGTATTAGCTCATTCCATATATTTTATATCGTAATTAATGATTTATTTTAAAAATTAATTTTTTATTATAAAATCAATTTGGATATTATGTTAAAAAAATTACTCCAATTTTATATGTGACCATTCGTAACATTTATTAATTTACTAATTCGGAAAATGATATAAAGTAATTTAGAAAATTATATGATAAGAAAAACTTCCATGTGTATCTAGGGATGGAGCCATTAATACTTAATAGGTTGGGAGGGGCTGTTGACCCTCTTAATTTTTTGGTATAATTATATTTTAAGTTCTTTTTAGTTTAAATATTAGTAAAATAAGATTTTTGTCTCTCTTAATTCTTGATCTAGCTCTCCATGTGTGTATCGTAGTATTTTTATTAAGTATACTGTCACATAAACAGAATTTTGTGGATATTACACATTAAGGAAATGACAACAAAATGAAAAACAGAACAATAAACTACTTCAAAATAGCAAAACATACGAAGAACGGTCACTCAATGCCCGAAAGCTCCTGTATGATATACACACCAAACAGTAGAAATATATATATATATATATATATATATATCCATGTGTTTATTCTGGATTTTCAAGATCAAGCTGCCTAACATTATGTAACTAGATCCGATCAATGAACTCTTCTACTGGTAAAAGTTGTTATATACACAGAAGCAGGAAATGCAAAATCATACCCAGTTGTTAGGAAGTGAAAAATCATGAAACCTGAAGGAGACTTCCCCAGCAGTGTCTCGCTGTAATCGGTGGTCCGGCTGCTCGCTCAAGGGTATGCTTTCATTTGGTTCATCAGGTGGCAGGGGCAGGATCTGGTTGTCGTTAGGTTGGTGGGCTAATCTAACTTCAGGGGGCAATGGTAAAGCTGATGGAGAGGGAACCCACTGCCTGGCACTGCTAAAACCTCCGGAAACCAACGACTGATCCCACAAGAAGACGTGCATTAGAATCGGCACATTGGCATGCCGGTGTAGTGAGAGCTTTTGACTTAGGGAGACAGTATCGAAGCATCGAACAGCTCCGGTTGAGGAAACCATCCATGGAAGAACCTTCTGGTTTGATAATCTTGAGACAACCAGCAGCCTGGATGCACTCAATGCTTCTTTGTAGAGGGTGCTAAGTCCTGATCTTGTCGAGGGCACGTTTTCATCACCATCAATGACAGATGATATGTAGATGAATCCCTGTTATTAAAGAGAAAACAAATATATAAGCAAATGATGTCATAGACAATCACGGAGAATCAGATGGCATACCTCTTCTGTGCGGCTAATGGCAAACCCGAGCTTTATGTCATCTTCTTTTAGTTTGATCTCGATTGCAATTTCTTCCACAAGAGGGGCATACCATAGACGGACTGCTCTAACGACTCCAATGTCAACCCCGTGATAGTCCTCAAAACCATATAGACTTGCATTGGCTAGGTTTGATAAATCAGATAATGACCCGGCATTCACAGTAGCTGAGGCTGTTTCCCCAGAGATCTGCCCAAAAAATTGCAGAAAAATCAGTTCCAATAATCAAATGAACATGAAAACAATGGGTCAAACCGTCGATTGCTAACATCAGTGGCAAACAATTTCCAAATACTTTAATTAAAGATATCAACTCACTACTGCTTCTAGTCTAAAGGAATAAGGCTTTGGCACGGTACCTTAGTGAGCAAGGATTCGGTCTGGATATTCATGAAAACAATGGGGACCCCTGAGGCCTGAGATGCAGTAAGCCAAGCATTTGCTCGAGAAAGGGTATCCTCCAAGTCGTTGTATCGAGAGGCCATTCGATCTGAAGCCTTCGGAAGGAGGAGAATAGAAAGAAAGCTGCTTGAGTTGGGAACTGATAGCACCTCCTGCATCCTCCTTTCCCATGGATATGAGACATATCCATCCTGAAGCCTCGTCCTTTCTAGTTCACTGACCATCCTGGAGCTCCTTGAAGCTGCAAACTCATTGTTTGACATTGAATCAGAAACTAGGGGGAAAATTTAAAAGAAAACTGAAGGACAAGATTCAAAGTTGTATTGTCAACAAGATATGTATGTGTCAGTGCAGAACATTTACTTTTGGAGAACTTCTATGCAGAGATAGAATATCAATTACCAAGCAGCAAATGGGTTTAAAAAGAAATGATCATCAACACTCCATTCATCTACTCAAACAGAAAATTGAGTTAATTATTCGATTAAAAAGTATGAATCCAGCAACACATTACTGGACAAGTAAGAACAGTGACCTTTAAGTGGCATTAGGCAAGGACAATGTGTGCTTATTTATAATCATGTTAGTACACTAGGATTTCTAATGTCTTTTAGACCATTGATGCCCGTTGAGATTAGTAATGGTAAAAAAAATCAGTAAATGGACAAAGATGTATGCTGTTCTTACTGCTTAAGGATTGCAGGGTTGATAAGACTAACTTGTAATCACTTTAAAGAACAACGCTTACACCCGAGTCCAGATAACATAGTTTGCGTGTACCGAATGCCAGATCGAAGATTTAATCCATCTTAAAGTTTACATAAACTAAATGGTCACAAAGGCTTCCCCTACTTCCAAAAAGTTAGTCTCTCTAGTCTCTACCAATTGCAAACAATTTATGCACACCATGCCTTCCATCATTTCAAATTATGAAATTCTAGCCAACAATAAACTTTTTTCCTTTTCTTTTTACAAATTCCACTAAACAATGGTTTACAAAACCCAAGACAGAAAAGATGCAATATTTGGTGCTGATATGAAGCTTTTTACAAGCTGGTATGCATTCGGGTCTGAACACTAGTGCCCACAAATGGAAAATAGGTATGAAAATAAAAGCTAGCTTTGAAAAGTAGCTGAGCATTAATGGTTGTAATCAAGCAAAAGGCAAGATTTAGGTCAATTAACATGAAAATACATACAGCACATTGAGAAACACATGTATTCGGATAAACCTCCCAAAATAGTTTGACTTTCAATGATATTTTTTCTATTTAAAAGTTAATTTTTAGTAATATAAGACAATATTGTTATTTTCAAATGTTTAATTATGCATATTGTTTTTGACATTTTGATTTAAAATAGCACATTTTCACATCCATATATACTAAAAAAATCATGAGACAGCACTAATTATGAGGAAAAGCGGATTTCAAATTTGAAACTTGTGTATGCAGGTGAGCAATGCTAATTAGTTTATATTAGTCAGGACAAAACTCTAATGAGTCCAGAGGGTAATAAAAGAAATTACTAGAGAACACTAATTGATAAAGGATTAATATCCTATACACTGGCGGTGAAAATTTTTTATTTCCACAAGCGCCTCAATTATAGGGTTTAGGGTTAGGGCTTAGGGTTTAGAGTTTAGGGTTTTTAGTGTAAATGTTTAGAATTTAGGGTTCATGTTTAGAATTTAGGGTTTAGGGTTAGGGTAATATGGGTAGGGATTTAGGTTTTAACCTATAAATCCTAAATTTTAACCTTAAACCCAAAATTCTATCAACAATTTCTAAATTCAAAACTACTACATTTATACCCCTAAATTTTAAACCCTAAACGGAACCCTTAACCCCTAAAATTAAGACGCTTGTTTTCCACAAGCGCTTGTGTATAGAACAATTACCCATTGATAAATACCATTTTAATTTAATCATAAAAAATGGAATAAAACTAAAAAATGTTTTATTTGTAAATATAAATAAAAAATGTATTAAAAGAAAAAATATATTTTATTACACGTGTCGAACACACATTTGGTACGGAACAGAACACGAGAGAATCCAAGCAAGAAGGTCGTAAAGTCTAAAGTGCAAACAAAAAGAAAAAAAGAAGAAGATCAGCACTCGAGTTGGCGGGCCAACTCGGAGGCGAAAAGAACAGTCAAAGAAAACTTTAACTCACCTTGCAACTCGAAGCACTCGGACTCGGTGCGATCCAAGAATCCGACAGCGTAATTTGGATCCGCTATAGACCTCAACATGTATTGCTTTTTCCCGGCAGAAACATTAGGCACGATACACGCTTGCAGCTGAGCGAACTCGTCGTTGCCTCGCCTGACTCGGACGAGAATCGAGGTCTCCTTGTCCTTAAAGGAGCTGTGAAGAATCCTCTGGACTCCGCTCTTGCCGCCTTTGAAAGGTGCCTTGTGAGTCGATCTTGAGCCGGATCCAATACGAATCTCCTCAACAATATCGCCGGTCTGGAGCATGTCTCCGGCCCATTCGTCGGCCTTCGAGCTCCCTTTTAGACACTCGATCGAGAGTACGTGCGTGTGTGTCGATCTCATGCTCTCCGATTGTAGAGTTCGGTCCATGGGCATTTTCCGAGTCGGAAAAAACACTATATAATCGTTACAAATATCCTTTCCACCATCAACACCGAAGAAGAGAGAGTCAGAGAAAAAAATAATAGAAAACTCTGAAAATAGTGTTTTTTGAAGGGAGAAATGGGTATATGGTATTGAGAAGGGAATATCAATTAATTTAAAAAGTAAAGATTGTGTAAGAAATGAGTAGAGAATTGAACAGATGAACAGAAGGAGAATGGAATCTGACAGAGGAAGGCAAAGTCAATGAGAAGATGGAGAATTGGAAAATAAAGAAAATAAAGAATACATTAATTAAGATGCGGAATCGTAATAAAACTGAGATACGAAATAGTAATTTTGAATAATAAAGTTAAGATACGGAATAATTATTTTTGAGGAAATTGTGCAGTGATTTCAGATTTAATTATATGAATCTTGATTTAAAGATAACTTAAGATCTTCAATTTTAGTTTTATTTATGTAAACTATATGTTAAATGTCTAAATTTATAATGATTTTATTATTCCTATAATCATGTAAGATATTATGTGTTCATAGATATTCGTAACCCTTTGACAATGCATGCACATCTTGCGGACAAAGCAATTGAACTCGTCTTCTAAAAAATATCACTCGTTTTTTCACTGTAACCACTTGTTGGGTTCGTAAATTTATTATTATTATTATTATTATTATTATTATTATTATTATTATTATTATTATTTATAGTAGAGACACCACATAACATTTTTTATTACAAATTCAAACTTATACCATAAGTATATTTATTGTCACGCTCTAGCGTGTCAAGAAAAAAAATTCATACGGTTGCGATTTGAACTAAAATCAATAAACACTTTTGATGAGCATGCGATGACGGCCTGGTGGTTAGAGCGCGCTCACCTGCTCCATTCCCTTCCCCTTAGGTCTCGGGTTCAAGACCCCTCAGGAGCATAGCCTTCACCTAGATTTCTCCCCTCCCCCTCTAGGTAGAAGTAGAATATAATTTTCAAAAAAAATAAAATAAATAAACACTTTTGATTAATAGATCAATTAAAAAGTTCAAACGTTAAATATTAATCTTATATAAGATTATAAAAGTATATGAAATTAATACATTAATTATTAAAAAATTGAGTATTTGAATTCTCATTTTATAATATAAAATTTATTTAAAAAATTTCAAGTCGAGTCGAGTTCATAAAATTACAATTCAAGTTAAGTCGAGTCGAAAAATTAATTTTTCGAGTAGATTAGAGTTTTACTCACCTTTTAAGTTAAATTATTAAAACTATTTAGTTTCGCTAAAATAAATTTCACTACCACGTATTTTAATTGTTATATTGTCCTCGAATAAATATTATTAATTAAATTAATTTTTCAGAATTTATTCAAATTATTTGTAGTATAATATTTATAATTTTTTTTATAATTTTTTAGAATTTTTAAGAAAAAAAAACAAATCAATCAAATGGAGTCAATAAACTTAATGATTACCAGGATGTTTAACCGTGAATGTAATTTTTTTTTTTATTAATGGATGAGATACTATAGTGGGCCTTGTTAAAAACCTCTCTAACCTAAATGGAGGAAAAGAGTACCCACCATAGTATTACAATAAGTAAGAAATTCGACAAATAGAAATAACTAAGACTAGCCAGATCTAGGCAACTCATCATGTAACAAACCCAGCACCGCATCCGGTGGATAACAATAATATGTCGCCTCATAACCCTGCCAAGGTCCCAACTCAACAAGAACATCCGCAATCCGATTAGCTTCTCTAACGACATGATGAAACTCGCAAATACTGAATCTCGATATCAAACCACAGATAGAACTCAACAAAGATGACTGAGCAACCTTTCCACCACTTTTATGCAGCATGCGGATCACCTCAAAGCAATCAGACTCAATGGACACCACGTCGATATTACGATTCAAAGCATAAATCAAACCCTCATGAACCGCCCAAATCTCGGCTTCAAAGGCACTACATCGCCCTATAAATTTCGAAAAATCACAACCCCAAGTACCTGCAGAGTCCCGGATAACGCCTCCACATGACGCCAACCCCAACGCTTTATCACATGCACCATTCACGTTAATTTTCCATGCGTTGTTCGTTGGTGGCAGCCATTGCCGATAATGCTGCCGGACCGTCTCACCTTGTCTCGGTAATGCCTGACAATTCGACAAAGCCCGGATGGCCTCCTACACTTGACGTTTGCTGCGCGCCAACACTTCATCCTCCCCCCTCGCCATATCCGTGAAAACCAAACTGTTCCTAGCTAACCACAATTGCCAAAGGACCGATCCAAACATAAGATCCCAATGCTCTTATCCCCCCAGGTAGCATCAGCATGCTGCAGATTTGTGGCAAGCCACTCAGCCCTCGAGCAACTAAAAAATCTCAGCCGAAACGCAAGCGAGACCAGCTTCAACCAAACTGTTTTTGCCGTTGAGCAATGGCGGAGTACATGATCAATGTCCTCTTCACTTTCCCCGCACGCCAAGCACGCAGCCGACTCCACAAGATGTCTTCTAGCATGCTCGCTATTCGTCAAAATCCTCCCCTTGCAAACCAACCACAAGAAGAGCTTGATACATTGAGGCCCTTGAAATCGCTGCAACGTCTTCCAAATTCCATTCCCAGAAACCACACCTTGCGGCTGTTCCATGGTGTATGCCGACTTAACCATGAATGACAAATTGTCATTCCAACGCCACCCACGCGAATCAGCAGCAACACTGCCACCTGGGGCTTTAACGGCCGCAATATGATCAACAACAGCCGTGGGTAAAGCATGCTGAATACGACCCATGTCCCATTCTCCATCGCACGTACTCATCTCCTTTAAAGGTGTAAACGGTTAGGAAGCTGATCCGGACCAGCAGCAACCATCGCAAGGGGTCCGACATCTCTCACCCAATCATCGCGCCAAAAATCGATACATTCCACATTACCAACTTTCCAAATAATACCATCACGAACGTCTTGCCAAACTGCCGACAAACCACGCCACAAATGAGAACAATTACTCCGAAGAATAGACGCCGGTATAAGCTTAGTACATTTATACTTTGCGCGTACAAAACGCACCCAAAGCTGCCCCCTTTTATCAATTAAATTGAATGCGATCTTCATTAAAAAAGCATCGTTCTGCACTTTTAGACTTTTGAAACCCAAACCACCTAAGTCTAAAGGCTTGTATAACTCCTCCCAATTCAACAAATGAACCCCCTTCTTACCATCACAATGCCCCCAAACAAAATTGCGTATCAAGCGTTCAATTTCATCCCGAAAGCTGATCACGCACCTTCTGAACCAAATAAGCGTAAGTCGATTTATAGACCCTTCGGTGTAACATGGGAACGCCTAGATAGCGCCCAAGGTCAGCCACTTCGGAAAACCCCACAATAGTGTTCAACGAACTACGCACCTCACCAGGCACATTCTTAGAGAAGAAAATATTTGATTTCTGCACATTCACCTTTAGACCTGAAACCTTGGAAAAATCTATCAGGACCTCCCGAATCACATCCAACTGTTCCATAGAGGCCTCCGCAAAGAGAACCATATCATCCGCAAACATCAAGTGGGATATAATCAGACTGCGCCTAGATGTGCAAAAACCTTTCCACTGACCCAACGCCACTTTCTGGTTGATCTCATGGCTTAACCTTTCCATACAGAGCACGAATAAGTAAGGCGAGATGGGATCACCTTGTCGGATACCTCGATCGGGAATGAAGGAATCTGTCAAGGAACCATTCCAAATGATCTGAGTTGAAACACTAGAAACACACTGTAAAATAATCTCACGGATGCCAGAAGGAAAACCAATATCACGCAAAGTGTCGTCAATGAAAGCCCACTCCAATCTATCATAAGCTTTCTCCAAATCAATCTTCAAAGCCATCCATCCACGCTTTCTTGCCTTCCGTTTCATAGAATGAACAATCTCTTGGGCAATGATGATATTATCAGACATAGCTCGCCCGGGAACAAAGCTAGTTTGGCTCTCTGAAATCCAATCTGAGAGGAAAGGCTTTATCCGATTAACCACTACCTTAGTTATAGTTTTATAGAGGACAATACAGAGGCTTATAGGCCGAAACTAGCTCATCGTCTCAAGAGAAGCGATATTTGGAATTAAAACCATAATTGTTCTATTAATCGCCGTTGGAAACGGTTCCCCTGCAAAAATACCCCTTATACATTGGCACACACTATGCTCTATAATGTACCAATTACGCTGATAGAAAGCCACATGCAACCCATCTATGCCCGGGGCTTTCCATGGATCCATTTAAAAAATTGCTGCCTTGATCTCAACATCTGCAAGTGGAGCATTTAAAGACCGAAACACATCGTCCCTCATCCTGGGAAACAGCTCGCGGATGTGATACTGACTAGCGCAACTGGGATCAGCTGTAAACAAAGACTTGTAAAAGTCAATTTCCTGCGCTCGTAATACCCCATGATCCGTACTCCAACTCCCATTACTCGACTTGAGGGATACAATCGTATTAGTTTTTCGATGCACCATTGTAGATGCATGAAAGTACCGAGTATTCTTATCGCCAAACAAAATCCATTGACTTCGTGATTTCTGAAACCACATAGACTCTTCTTGCTCAAGGATAATGTCTAAATCAGCCCACAATTTGTTCACCAACTCAATCAAGAAATCCAACGGCGATCGCCGCAAAGCCTTATCAATCCCCCGAAGCCTTGCTAAAATCCTCTTTTTCTTCTGCCCAATATGTCCAAACTCGTCTACATTCCACTTTTTCACCACCTCTTGAAAACGCTGAGCGTTGTCCACCACCGAGGACGAACCATCCCAAATAGACGCAAGAAGATTATGAAAATCCGGGTGATCCTGCCAAGCTGCCAAAAACCGGAAAGGACGCGCCACATTAGGAACCTTGGTACCGCACGGCTTGACAAGGAGAGAACAATGATCACTACCAACGCGATCCAAATGTACAACAATAGTCAACGGATAATCCACAAACCAAGCATTATTGGACAGACATCGATTAAGCTGCTGATACAGTTTACCCCGACACCAAGTAAACTCATCCCCTTTATAATTAATTTCCGTCAGCTCAACACTAGTAATGAACTCCTAAAAAAGAGAGCTAGTCCCTAAAACAACAGTCGAACCACCAAATCGCTCCTCCTTACGAAGAATAACATTAAAATCTCTACCTAGCACCCACGGTACCTCATCCCCAGGATTAAGACGGAGTAAATTATCCCACAGATGTCTTCGGACACAAGCATTGGGGCTAGCATACACAACAGTAAAAAAGATCCAATTATCTGAACTAACCTCACGAGCCCTCTCATGCACAAACTAGTTAGACACATAGAGAATAACTACATCCAAACCATCCTGCCACAAAAGCCAAACACCACCACTAAAACCTCGCGCCTCAACGCGAAACGAGTTCGGAAAACCAAACCTCTGAATCACTCTATCAGCTTCACCATTACTCACACGCGGATCAAACAAAGCAACCATCTGCGGATTAATAGACTGCACAAAATTCCTAAAATGACGCCGAAACTCTGCGCTCCCCGCGCCCTGGGTATTCCAAAACATAATATTCATCATTAAAACAAAAACCAAGGGAAAAGAACCTTACTGAGAGGGAGGAAGATTCTTCTTCCCTACATCCATGCCATGTCCCGCGCTCACCTCTATATCGATATGCACCGCTTGATCACGCGCACCCTTATCAACATCCTCGACTTGCCTTTGCCCGGTGTCCTGCATCTTGTCAAGCTTAGAGGAGAGTGAGGTAACCCATTCTGTCAACACATGACGTGGGGGCACTCGTGTCTCTACTTTCTTTGTTACCTTTAGGCTTTTCCGCTGCACCGCTTTTATGGAATTCCCACTCTTACCCGAGCTTAATCCGTTACGTAACCTTGTCGTTGATTTAAAATCATGTCTCCCCTCCTTAATGGAGATAGCCATGTGAAAACTCGAAGCAATCCCCGACGTATACGAAACAACTTGCGTCTCCACACCCACCACTGACGGAACCATAATCATCGTCTGAGCCCCCATAGCATCCGACGAGCCCTGCCCAGCAACACTTTGCACCCCCATCGATCACACTCTCTTCGAAACCTCAGCAAACACCCCATCCAAAACTACACCCTTTCCCTTATCGACATTACCTACACCACTCTCTACACCATTAAAATCGAATCCCGATCCTCCCACACTCACCGGGGCTTTATTCTCAGCATCACGAGAACCATTAATACCTGACATGACCCCAACATCTTCACTGTTAGTTGGCGTCCTAGCAGCAACTGCTATAATTGAGGACGTACGCTTAGGCCCATGCACGTCCACATTCTTCCTTTGATTATTTCCCCCTTGTCTAGCACCTTCTTCGTAGCTGGCGTAGTGATACCCCCTTCCACAACGCCATCATCCTCACGTAGGCCCTGCAGCACACCAAAGCGAGAACCACCTCGACTGTTATGGACGCCATCGTCTCTTTTTCCATTCGTCCGAGACGGCCGACGATGTTGCCTCTCAACCACCATCCAAGGGCCAAATAAATTCTTCTTAGCTATCTTTACATTAGATGTCACACCCGGAGCGTTATTATCCGGTTGCGGATCAACTCCCTCCTCACAATTATTATTACCATTCGCGCACAACTCCTCGGAGTGATCATACCTACCACATTTAAAACAAATTAGTTGGAGTCCCTCATACTCAAGCTTTTGGGCAAACCCATTGATACCAATACACGATAGCAAAGGTTTGTTAAGATCCACAACCACAACAAGTCTTGCGAAACGACTCCGTTCACCCAACGACGTACTATAATCAATCTTGATGACACGCCCAATAACATCCGCAATCCTTCGGAACAAAGCCTTTGAGTAATAGCGGTATGGAAGACCCGGCAGACGGATCCACACAACCACCTGAGAAGGATATTTTTCCAATGTCGAAAAGCTCCTAAACTAGGGTTGCACTGTTAAATAACATCCGAACAATGTCCAGGGACCACCCGTAAGCACTTTAGTGTAGTCATCAACGGATTCAAATTTAATCAGGAAATAGTTGTTGTCCAAATCTATAACCTGAAAATTCTTCTCCGTCTTCCATAGAGCATGAACACGATTCACCAATGTCTTGAAACCAATCATTCTCCCAAGAGGCCGGACTATGATAGCTCTTTGCATAGTTTCATCAATTCGCGAATGTACTCTCTTCGAAAAAGAAATTCTAGGAAAGAGGCCACTACGATCGACCACAAAATCTGTATCCAGCACTTCAATGCCCTCATCGGAACCACCTACGACTGCACTACCCCCTCCTGTCGACGAGCCAACCACCATGGACGCATACGACTTCCTAGTGCTATTAGAACCACCACAATCAGCCCCTAAACCTTCCATCGCAGCAGGCTCAGCCCCACCATTCACCATGTCGATGTCGAGGGAATCATTCAATACACCATCCTCCCGTGATTTCTTCAAAACCGATTGGGCATCCGTAGCAACAAGAGACCTCAGCCTCTCCAGCGTTGCCGGCACGGGGACGTCAACCACCCCTCTCAGCGGCTAGCCACTAGAGTCATCATACAGTGCCGCCAACGAACAAATAGTGAATTCCGAAAAAAACAGGAGGGAACTTAAAGCTCATATTAGGGTTTTTCTTGTATAATGTAATCGTGAATGTAATTTAATTCTGCATACTCACTTGATTTTTAAATACAACTATGATAGTTTATTTTATGAAAGTGATAATGATAATAATGGCCAGAGCAAAGGTAGAAATATCTAGAGGAACAAATGTATAATTAGGTCTGTAAACAAATCAAACGAATACAAATGATTGTATGTTTATGTTCATTCATTTAATTTAACGGAATAAATAAATGAACACGAACAACTAAACGGACATAATTTTTTATTTGTGTTTGTTCGTTAAATAATAAACGAGCAAAAACAAACATTAAATATTGTTTAATTTTTTATTAAGAAGTTTGACGTCTCGTACATTGAGTATTATTTAATTTTTTATTTCATATTTTAATATACGTTCTTATATTTTTAAATATAATACTCTTGTTATGAAAAATAATAAATATAAACGAACATATGTTAATAAATTTAAACGATTATTATCGAACGTTCACGAACGTAAATGAACGAACATAAAATTTTGTTCATGTTTGTTCGTTTAATAAATAAATGAACATAAACGAACTTCCCGCCGAACAATTCACAAACGGTTCGCTGAACGTTCAATTCGTTTACATCTCTATGTATAATTAAGATGGCTAAAAAAATTAAGGAATTTTATGTAATTTATTAAAAATAATGTTTTTAATTAAAATCAAATATTTATCAATTTATTGTATACTTGATAAACTAAAAATGATTTTTTTTTAAAAAAAATTAAGGATTAAAAATATCATTAAACCTCAATTCAAAAAATATCATTAAACAACCTTCTAACTATTTTAATTTACTATTTATTATGCTAATTTTTAAATTTTCCCTATTTTGGGACGATTTTTATAGGATAATTGGGAACATCGATATGACGCATTATTCATTACTAATGGATGTGAATGACGCCCCCCTCTTCATAACCTCCAAAGTCCAAGCTAACAAAAATTAAAAAAAAATGCAAACTTCCCGCCATGTCCCATTTACGATGTTGATATTAATAATATATTTAATAATTATGAAATTGATTGTAAAAAAAATATGAAATCGAGGACTTCCAAATTTATTATTATTATTGGCATGATAAAAATTTGTGTCCAAGTTCGTTAAATTATTGGCTCAATTCTCAACCCAACAAACGGTACAAGTAAAAAAATGCTGATTTTTATTTTAAGAGATTCGTGTTCAAACTGGTTTACCTGCAAAGTATGTGCTTTGTTAACGGGTTAAAAATATATAAAAACAAATGCTACTTTGTAATCACCCTAAAATTGTTCGAAAAAAATTATTGGCTCGATTTTATTTTAATCACTAAATTATAATTTTTGTTAAATAACTAGGGATGAGCCTTTCACCTGACCCAACCAAGTTCCGACACAATCAGGTTGGCTTTTTGTGAAAAAAAATCTAGTTCAGGTCGGGTCGGTCAAATTTTATTAAGGGTGATATCATGCCCGATTTAGGGTGTAAAATATCTGACCTGTCTTGGGACTAATGATGTAGTTTTCCCATATATTTTATTATGAATATTTGCAATAATGCCCTTTTTATATTTTTTACAATTAGGTTTTTAAAATTGATTTTTTACAATTGGGCCCCTAAAGTTATTTTTTTATAATTTAGTCCTTAAAATTAATTTTTAAGAATGGGGCTAGGGTATGGTTTAAAGTAATTATTTTCGAATCGGCTAAAAACCGACCTGACCCATGCCCATCCCTACAAATAGCCACTAATTATTTAAATGACTTCAATAAAATAATTGACACGACGATTAAATAAATTTGCATAATTATATATTAAATCGTTGTTACTTACATACTCTATTAATTTGGTCCTAATGTAGTCATTTTACTTACATATTTTATTTTTTATTGAATGATTAAATTTATTAATTAGAATAAAAATTAATACCAAATTGATAGAATATCTAGATAACAAAGATTAAATATGTAATTGTACAATATTGCTTAAATATCATGTTAGCAATTATATCAAAAGTTAATAGTCAATGCCTTCGTTGAAATCATTTAATAGTTTAATGGTCAAAATAGAATCAGACCAATTATTTATCTTAAAAAATGTGTAACGTTTGTAAAATTTCTTTAATTATGCTTTTAAATTTTATTGTGCAATTTAAACCATAACATTTTAATTTTCTTCGATTAAGTTATTTTTAGATGGTCAACATTTTTGTTGATGTGCCATGTAACCGTTAAGAGTGCGATTGAAAAAACAAACATTAAGGGGGCGTTTGGTTCGCGGAAAAGATCATTACTTGGGGGAAAGATTTTTTCCGAAATCACATACCTACGTTTGGTTGGAGAGCATTTCTTCCAAAGGATAATATTGTATTCCCAACAATAGTTTTTTTTCATTAAGTGGTGGGAATGTGATTCCCTTAGTTTTCTTAGGTATTTGTCAATTCCCACCCTTTGGACCATATTACCCTCAAATTAATGAATTTTGTTCACATGAATTCTTTATTTAATTTAATTAGATGATTAAATATGTGTGATGTACATTAATAAGTTAACAGATAATATTTTCAGACAATATTCTTTTATTTATAAGATGTTTATCATCTTATAAAATATTTTAGTAAATACTTATAATATAATTTCTTATCAGTATTACACAACTTATTTATTTTAATTTACTTGACAATCTGTCACAAGTAATAAAAAACTAAAAATTGAGCATATTAAAAGTTTAGCATTTAGAAAATTTACAAAAATATTTTAATAGAAGGTAACTAGAGTATGTAAATATAAATTATATTTTTATTAAAAATAATTAATATAATAATTATATTAATAATATGATAAATATATCATTTTTTATAAATTTTAAATAGCGTAACAAAAATAATTCTACAACTTTTTGTGCATATGTTTTTAATTTAATATTGAAAGTTTAACATGTTAAAAAGAAAATACAACACACGATCAATTTAGTAAATTTCACTTCTAGATAATTTTATTTACCTCCAACCAAACACAATAATCTTACATTCCTACCAAATAAACCAAACAAGGTAATGTAACATTCCCAATAATATGCCAGGTAATGTTACATTTCAGGAATCTTATTCCCAAAGGTAATCTTTCATTCCGTGAACCAAACGTGCCCTAAGGGTTTTTTGATTGTGCGAGGTCATTTTACAGTAATATTTGTTTGACATAAAATAATGTTATTTGAGTGGTTATAAAATATAAAAAAGTAATTAATACAAAAAATAAACTAAAAGAAGTATAAAGTTAAAAAAACCATGAATTATTTATTGTTTTTCTTTCAAGTTTATTTATCTCAACAACTAATGTTTTTTATTTTGAAATATCACTATATTATTGAACTTATAATTGATTAACTTGTAATGTGCTATACATATGCTTAAACTAATAAATCTTAAACTTTTTGCACTCAAGGTGCGGATAAAAAATATTTTATTCATAAAAAAATATTCAATGAACGATCATAAGTGATAAAGAATTTGTATCTACTAATATTGCTTTTTTTTTGAAACATCACTATATTATTGAACTTATTTATCGTTAGATCATTAAATATTGAATTTTTTGTTTCTTGGAGAAAAATTATAAATCAAGAGTGATAAAGACTTGTGGTGTATTGCAGGATTTAAAAGAGTTGCAGAAGAAGAAAAGGAGAGGAAGGTGTAGATTCAAGAGGAAGAAGATAACAAGTAGGGTTTTTCATGCCCATTCTAGCTCACAACCCGAGCTATATAGGTGATTAGCCAGACATGTGGCCCTCTACAGTACAAAATCTGTTAGCCTACGTGGCAATGCACGTTCCCTGCCTCCTCTGCATACTGTGGGTATATTCCCGACAGGGTCCTCACTTGTGGGTGCCTCTGCTAATGGGTCTGCAGCTTCAGGGACGTCTGTGACATTACCCCCCTCCAACAGCGGAACCTTGTCCTCAAGGTTTGTCGGCGATGTGAGGAAAGGAAGTGGGGTGAACTGGTGCAGAGGTTGGCCGCGGCAGAGTTTAAGTTGTGAGACATGAAAGACTGGGTGGATCCTTGCTGAGTCAGGGAGCTCCAAACGATACGCCACGGGTCCGACACGCTGGGTCACCTTGTATGGGCCAAAGAAACGAGGGGTGAGTTTGGTGTGTTTAGTGAGGCGGAGAGACAACTGCCGGTATGGTTGGAGACGAATGAATGCCCAATCTCCGACGTTGAGAACTAGCTCCCGGCGTCGTTTGTTGGCTTGATTTTTCATACGCAACTGGGCCTATGTGAGGTTGTATTTCAGCTCCTTGAGGATTGCATCACGATCCTGCAGAACTGTGTCCACCTGAGGGTTGAGTGAGCCGCCTTCTACGTAGGAGAGTAGTGTAGGAGGATCTCGACCATACAGTGCCCGGAATGGGGTCATTCCGGCCGATGCTTGATACGCAGTATTATACCAGAACTCCGCCCAAGGTAAGTAATGTTCCCACTTCGTTGGTTCGTTACCCGTCATGCACCGGAGATACATCTCGAGGCAACGGTTGAGGGCCTCAGTCTGCCCGTCGGATTGTGGGTGATAAGCGGAGCTGAGGCACAGTTCCGTGCCTTGGAGGCGTGCTAGCTCCGTCCAAAGGTTGCTGGTGAACAGTGGGTCGCGATCACTGACGATGGACCGGGGAATGCCATGCAGTTTGACGATGCCGGAGGTCAATACCTTGGCGATGAAAGGAGCATCGTACTTGGCCGGTAAAGCGAAGAAGTGCCCATATTTGGTCAACCGATCCACAACCACCAGGATGGCTTCCTTGCCGTTCGATCGAGGTAACCCCGTGATAAAGTCCAGGGAAATGTCTTCAAAGACCTGCTGAGGAATTGGCAGGGGTTGAAGAAGACCGGCGGGAACCATAGACTCACTCTTCATAGTTTGACACGTTTGGCACTCCGATACAAAGCGACGAACGTCTTTACGCATCCCGGTCCAGAAAAAATGGGCAGACAGACGGCGAAATGTGCGTGAAATCCCTGCATGGCCACCTATGGTGGAGCTATGAAACTCACGAAGAAGACGAGCACGGAGAGCACTCTCGTTGGGGACCACCATACGGTTGTTGAAAAGTAGCAATCCGCGCTTAATGGTGTAGCCAGGAGGAGAGTCTGTAGCGTCCATGATTGTTGTCCATATCTTCATCAGAGGGGGATCGTTGTGCAGGGCGATGCGCAGATCCTCCAGTATGCCATATGTAGGGCATGAGAATGCCAGTAACTGGGGACCAGCCTCCCTCGACAGCGCATCCGCCACGGTGTTAAACTTCCCTGGCCGGTATTTGATCTCAAAATCAAACCCAATTAATTTAGCCAACCACTGTTGTTGCTCCGGTGTCTGTATTGTCTGTTGTGTGAGTTCGCGGAGTGCCTTTTGGTCTGTAATGATCACGAAATGACGACCCAGGAGGTACTGGCGCCACTTTCCGACGGCCTGGGTGATTGCATACATTTCCCGGTGATAGGTTGAAGCAGCCTGCATCTTTGGGCTCAGTTTCTGGCTGAAGAAAGCCAACGGTCGATTCTCCTGAGTGAGGACAGCACCAATGCCTACGCCGGAAGCGTCTGTTTCGACGACAAAGTCTTTCGTGAAGTCAGGGAGACCCAAAACCGGAGCTGAGACTAGTGTATCTTTTAACTGATCAAAGGCCGATTGTGCTTCTGGCGTCCAACTAAAGGTGTCCGACTGCTTTAACAAATCGGAAATAGGGGCTGCGATGGTGGCGTACCCGCGAATAAAGCGTCTATAATACCCCGAGATGCCCAGAAAAGCACGAACGTCGCGTACAGTGGTGGGCACCGGCCATTGTCGTATTGCTGCGACCTTCGAGTGGTCCATGGCGAGCCCATCATGAGACACAACGTGGCCCAGATATTCCACCCTGTCCTGGCCAAATGAGCATTTGGACGGCTTGGCTACGAGCCCATGTCTGCTCAGCATTTGTAACACACAACGGAGATGATGAAGGTGGTCCTGCCACGTGGTACTGTAGACCAGAAGACGAGCACGAACTTTCTCAGAAACAGCCGGAAAATACCGTTCATGGTAGCTTGGAAGGTCGAAGGAGCGTTGGTTAAGCCGAATGGCATGACCAAAAATTCAAAATGTTCGTCGTGGGTGCGGAAGGCCGTCTTGTGAATATCCTCCGGCCGGACGCGGATCTGATGATAGCCTGCAAGAAGATCCAGCTTCGAGAAGAAACAAGACTGGCCCAATTCATCGAATAATTCATCCGCCGTTGGTATCGGAAATTTGTCTCGGATGGTGATAGCGTTCAGGGCGCGGTAGTCGACGCAAAACCGCCATGTTCCATCTTTCTTACGGACGAGCAGCACCGGAGAAGAAAAGGGGCTCGTGCTGGGGCGAATCTGGCCTGCCTGTAGCATTTGTTGCACCTGTTTCTCGATTTCAGCTTTTTGAAAATGCGGGTAACGGTAAGGCCGGACGTTGACGGGCTTGCTGGAGGCGTCAATATGGATGGCATGATCATGGGGGCGCGTCGGAGGCAAGGTGGTAACAGGTTGGAATACATGTTGAAATTCCTCCAATAGAGCCTGTAACTCTGTCGGTACTGGGACGGTGGCAGGAGGAAAGGGTGGTTCGACATGAAGGTGATAAAATTCTGCAACGGCGCCGGTGTCCGATAGGCGACGGAGAGACTGCAGTTGAATGGGCTGAGGGCCTAAGTCAATGTCCCCCTGCCAGCAGTGATGCTTCGCGTCATGCTCGAACTGGAAAGTCAACTCTGCAAAATTCATTGTGACGGGGCTCAAGGTGGCCATCCAAGCAACGCCCAGGACTACTTCCGCACCCTCGAGTGGGAGGATGTAAAAATCCGTAACCAGGTCCGTACCCTGGACCAAAACATGAACCTGACGTGCACACCCTTCATGTAGAAGACGTTGGCCATTGCCCACGAGAACCCTGAAATTAGGTGCTGCAGAGACCTTCAAACCCAGGTGCTTAGCCACACGTGATTGAATAAAGTTATGGGTGCTGCCTCCGTCGATCAATATACGTACCGGAGAGCCTTGTATCGTGCCAGTGACGCGTAGGGTGTTGGGCGTGGAACAACCCGCAAGAGCATTGAAAGAGACTGTCGAATGTTCAGCCATGATAGGAGGAGTGGGCTCTGTATTTTCAGGCACATGGACAAGTTGGGTCTCTTCCTCAATAGTGTCATCGAGCAAAAACAACTGCGGAGACTTACATTTGTGACCTGGGACGTACCGGTCGTCGCAGTAGAAACACAGGCCCTTTTGACGACGTGCATGGGCTTCAGCAGATGAAATACGTCGAACGGGTGGGGTGCTGGCTTCAACTGGGGGTGGGCGACCCGGAAGACCTTTGGGATCGTGCGGAATAGCAGATGGTGTAGGTAACAGTGGTGGGAGCTTGGATGGTGGTGGTCGTGAGAAAGATCGACGTTCTTGGAGGCGAGCCTCATGAAACCGGGCTAATGCCTGAACCTCAACCATCGATGTTGAACGATGGGCCAACACCTCGTTCTTAATATCAGTGCGGAGGCCGGAGGTAAAACAGTCGAGGAAGAATTCATCGGAGAGGTTCGAGGTACGCAGGGCCAAATCTTCGAAACGGGATTGGTAATCTGCCACGGTTGCCGTCTGAACAAGCTTAGCAAGTTGGCCGGCCGGGGATTCGATTTCCATGATTGCGAACCGTTTACGGATTGCCTCAACCAAATGAGTCCACCCGGCTAACTGGCGTTGGCGCTGCATCCATCGGAACCATTTCTTTGCCGTGCCTGCCATGCGAAACGAGGCCATCGTGACTCGATGGTGGTCGTCCGTTCCATAGAAGTCGAAGAAGTCCGTGGCCGATGAGATCCATTCCTCTGGGTCGTCGTCGGTAAACAACGGAAGCTCCACCTGGATTGGTTTTGGTGGAAAGGGAAAAGCATCGTCGGCCTCCGTATGAGCTTTAGCTTTGCCGCGATGAAGTGTACTGTTGTCCGACGTTTCAGCACCCACCGATGTTGTGGCTGAAGCGCCCACCTGACTGGCGATGGACTGAAGTTGTCTGGACATTTCCTGTAACGTCACCTGAGTCGCATCATTCCATTTATCTTGGTTGGTGGCATGGTTTTCGAGAAAAGACAGTGTTTGTTCATGGCGGGTGGTGGTGTCCTGGAGGGATCGGATCGATTCGGTGTTGTTGACCATGGTTGAGTAAGCAATGAAAGCACCAAACTGTGGTGTATTGCAGGATTTAAAAGAGTTGCAGAAGAAGAAAAGGAGAGGAAGGTGTAGATTCAAGAGGAAGAAGATAACAAGTAGGGTTTTTCATGCCCATTCTAGCTCACAACCCGAGCTATATAGGTGATTAGCCAGACACGTGGCCCTCTACAGTACAAAATCTGTTAGCCTACGTGGCAATGCACGTTCCCTGCCTCCTCTGCGTACTGTGGGTATATTCCCGACAGGGTCCTCACTTGTGGGTGCCTCTGCTAATGGGTCTGCAGCTTCAGGGACGTCTGTGACAAGCTTATTTGAAAATTTTAAACATTGTGGTTTAAATTATAAAAAAACATTTAAGAGCACAATCGGAAAAAGTGGAAAAATTGAGGGCCTTTCAGTTATTATGCCATTATTTTTCAGTACATTGTTAGAGGTTGTATGTTCAACAATAGGTTTACAGTTATGATAAGTGTTTCTTATGCCACATTTAAGACTTAGTCTTTAAGTCTTAACTTAGTTGGTTCTGTAAATCCATTAGTTGATGGAGTGATTTGTTTATATTGTCTCATCTTGTTTAAGTTCGAATCTTGACATTTATGAATATAAAAGCTCTCTATTTAATAAAAGAAAATTTAATTAGTTATGTTGTTATTCTTACATACATGTTGTCGATTTAAATGTGTTTAAACAAACAATATCCTTCAATTTTTTGAATAATTTACACATTATATCATTTTTCAAAAAAATAAAAAACGAGACACTTATGACTATTTAACTTTATCTTAAAAAGAAATTTAACTAAAAATATTATATACAAATCTTTCATAACACCTATAAACTAAACCTTAAACCACTCGTAATCTGTGAACTCAACCTTAATTTAAATAACAAACTTTGTTGGTTTACGTGTGTACAAAACACTTATTGGTTAATTAAATTTGTATTTATTTACAAGAACCAAACAAGAAGCTATCAAGATTTCAAACCATGCCTAATTTGAACACGTAAAGGAAATTGGACTTGGTTCGGTCCAAACTGCGCAGCTGACTCGGTGACATTCAGACATCATCCCGGTTGATTCTTTATTTGGACCAGTTATGTCCCATCTACTCCATTAAATTTTAGATTCCTTAATAAGAAAAGCCATGTTGATAGGGTTTTCTTATTATTATTTCAATTTTGGTTCTAAGTTTTTCCAAATTTGAGATTATTATTATTATTATTATTATTATTATTATTATTATTATTATTATTATAGAAAATATTTCATATCCTAACGGTAAAAAAAATGTTTTCTACAAATTTTTTGGTTTGGGATTAATGGACTAGTGTTTAAAAGTTTAAGTTTTTGGGATTAAGATTAGGAGTTTAGAATGTAATTTATGATTTAAAATTTTAGGGGTTAGAAATTTGAATTATAACTTTCTACGTAACATGGAAACACATCAAACAAAGGAAACTAGATGATTCGATCAAGCCAAATTGTTGTTTGACTAAACAAATAGTTATGAATGGCTTCACAATGAATTCCAGGTCGAATAGACTAATCCAATCTATTTTTCATATTCATAGAAACTCGTCTATGTTTCTGCTCTGCGAATATGATATTTTCTGAGCATTTCTAATAATATAAAGTGCTATTCCTATTTTGTCATTTTTAATTTTTGGTGTTTTAACCCCGATTAAAAAGGGTCCAGAAAAACTTTTTAGTTATGAAACAGATATAGAACCCATAGGCGATGCTTGGTTATAATTACGAATTCATTATTATATAATTTCTCTAGTTTTTGCTGTTTTTAAGGTTGAAACAATTTTTTTATGCGTACTTGTGTATTTTTACCTTTCGTCGATACATGAAATAATAACTCTAATCCTTGAAAACTCAACTGGCATATTCTGCTACTCAACAAACCCTTTCGTTAACATCCTCCGTCGTATTCACTTAAATAACGAAGAACATTTTGATGTATCAATTCGAGTAATTTACATATTAGGTCACTGAAATTAACGTCTACTTTCATCTACATCACAAATCTTTAATTTAATCAAACTACATCATTCAACTTTTATTATTTATAAATTAAATCACTTATATTGAAATCATTAAATAATTTGAAAGAAAAAAAACTAAAATTGACACTTTTATTTAACATATTTTTCACATAGCATCATCATTTAATGTTCAATTGATAATTTTAACATTTTTTGTAAGAACTTACTTAAACATTTCGTTTTAATAAATTCAAAGGAAAAATAATTAGATTTCTTATAAATCCTAACAAAAAGAATTTAAGATGTGAATTGAACATTATTTATCGATGATATGTAAAAATATGTTAAATAAAAGTGTCAAATTCATTTTTTTCATTAGAATTATTTAATGGCTTTAATATAAGCGACTTAATTTATAAATAATAAAAGTTGAATAATGTAATTTAATTAAATTAAAGGTTTGTGATGTAAATGAAAGTGAATATTAAGCTTGAATCTATCGTATACACATTAATAATTAGTTAGAATTAAATTTTAATATAACATTTTGATTTGTGATTAATGTAATAGAATTAAAATTATCGACCGCGAAATTAGATATTTTATTTTGGGATTAATTATCGGAAGTAATTTAAACAAATATTTATTCATGATTTCAGGGATAAACGTAGATGTATAACATTTTTTTGACGAATTATACACTAATTTTTTTTTGAATATGAGTACGTCAGTTTTATTAATAAAGGAAAAATTTAAGATAAAAGTTTACAATACATGTAAATAAACATGATCCGAACATAATCCTAAAAGTACTGAAACTAACGTATCTAGATCATAAACATGACCCAAGAAAGAAAAGGTAAAACCTAAATCAAAGGCTCGAAAAAGTAGATAAACATCATCAAAGCTCGACGATGAAGGTAAAAATCATCAACAAACGACATTAAAAATGCATATTACAGAATTAGGGCACGTTGACAACACGTTTATTACCACAACCTGAACCGCGAACAAGAGCGGTGGCGAAACTTGCATCGAGATCCAAATTGAGGGTCCAAAACAAGAAGATCAACATGATAATCAAAATAGTGTCATCTTGATCAGTCGTGACGACGTTAAATCTAATCCTAACTAAAAAACAAAGAACAGAAAAACGTGCCAAGAGATAGAAAAACATGCTAAAAACAGAAAAAAACGTACCAAAATGTAGAGAAAAGCGTGTCATAAAGATATTATTGAATTTAAAAGAATAAAAGCAGAAAAAAATAAAGCAAGTAAATTAAAAGAGGGTGACAGTCGGTCAACAACCAGTCCTAAGGTTGGTGCCTCCGCCGTCCATAAAAAAATAAGCAAGAAGGAAAAGCGAAGGCGAAACTAAATTTGAGAGAAAAGTTAACCTTAATATAGATTTTTTTGAATGGTCTAATATCAATATATTTAATAAAGATTATCCTATACTAAAATTTGATTTGAAAGTAAATGAAATAAAATTATAGTAGTAGATATTGTTAGGGGTGAGCAAAAAACCCGATTATTCGGTCTCTGTCCCAGATTCGGTGGTTTTTTACCCAGAATTGATTTTGGTAGGACCGAGACTAGATCTTGATTTTTTGAACCCGGTACTCAGTGGGTACCCAATGGGATCGGGACCAGTACAGGGTACCAAATGACGTTAAAGAGGTTGGAAACAATTGAATGCGCTCCTTTATTTCTCCTTATCGAACTTTTTTTTGCTCAATAAGATGTCGTATATTAAGATAAAATATTCAACCAAACGTCACAACGGTTGCCTCGTTAAAAACCTCCCTAATCCTAACGGAGGAAAAGAGTACGACCCGTTTGTGACAACAAAAACAACCAAACAACAAGCGAACAAACCAGCATTCACCCGATAACATTAACAAGCACAAAATAAAGAAACACGCGACACCCCCTTCTTAGCCAATGCATCGGCTAGGCCATTCGCCTCCCGGAAAATATGCAAAAAACACACTGAATGCAAACTACTACAAGCGCTGTCAATCTCATGGAACACCTCCTAATAACGCCACGACCGCTTATCCACATGTAACACCCAACTAACGGCGACCATGGAATCCGACTTCACAACCAATGGATACGATGACCAAGCCAATTGCCGAAAGAAAGTTAACGCAAAAGCAACCGCCCACAATTCAGCCTCATTAGACTCAATACAACCAAGCGGGCCAGAAAAAAAGCCACAATCCTGCCTTGATCATCACGCAACACCCCCCGAAACCTACAGGACCCGGCTTGCCACGCGCGGACCCATCAACTGAAAATTTCAATGTCGCACGGAGCATAAACGTTCAAAATGCAGCACTGGAAATCCTCCACGCACCACCTCCCACGTAAAAGGATAAAATAACGATCCACCTCCATCGAAGCTATACTGAAACATGAACCTTCCCAAATCGTAATCAGACCCCCCGAAACACCCATCGAAGGTGAAAAGATAAATTCAAAACCATCTGATACCCATAAGCTTGCAACCAATGACGACGACACATCCTCTAATTTTGATTCTTGCAACATCACCATTTCCGCATGTTGTTTTTTACTACTTCGCTCACTGCCCTACGCTTCAAACATGAACCTAACCCCCTAACATTCTACGAAACCATACGCATCCTTACTGGCCTCGCTTCTCCCCGGAAAAACCCGCGTAAGATCCTTAATAATATCCGCTTCACACCCCACGGTTCTTACCCCAACGATGCTGCCCAATGCCACTGTCGCCTCTATTTCCTAAGTTAACAAATGCTGGCGATTCTGAAAATCCGAATCTGAGAGTGAAGCATTCACAACCTGCGTCGAAGCTTGTTGGTGTAACACCTATTTTCGCGGTCTGCCCCTACCAGTTTTTTGCGTTGCAATCACTCCCGAGAGGAGGTTTATTGACTTTGTTTTTCTACCGTTAATCCAAAGCAAAGAGTTGTGGTTTGCAATGTCTGAAACATATAATTTCTCTCCAACCTTATCTGTTATCCTTTCAATATTTGAAACTGAATTATCCACCAAATCTATAGTAGTTGTGATTGGTTCAACCATCTCCACATTGTTTGCATTCAAATCCAAAGAATTCGAATGCGAATGAACTACCTCAAGCTGGTTAAGTAGAGTAGGACTCTTCCCAGCCTTGCCCGCCACCCTATCGAAAACTTGCTCTTCCGTTGGATCCGTCACACCAAGTTCATGCGTCTTATTCAGTTCCGGCAACCCCTTCGAACCAATCTCATTAATGGAGGCTTTAGCATGGTCCACACGATGATCCCAAAGATTATTCCATCGCCACAACCTCGTCTCCTCCTTGTGAACTTGGTCCCCGATTGGTTCTACATGCCCTATTACCTTCAATTGGTGATCATCACACGTGCGTGGTATCCCCCCAATCCGAACCATGTGTCGAAGTATCAGTATTCTCGTCGTCAGACAGCATCGTCATACACTCACATTCCAACCAAGGGCTAAAAGCATTAAACTCTCGAACGAGTTTGGGAAAACACACACCGTCCACCTCCAATTTCACCTTTGCGTCTATGCATGACATGAAAGATGTTTCGATTAGCATCTATCCGCATTCAAACAATTGAGGAGAATCAGTAGCCTCCGTTAAGCGAACCAAGTTCCCCTAAATATTCGCGATACTTCCGAATGATTGTTGTGACCACGCATGAATTGGAAGGCCCTTGATCGATAACCAAACTCGTCTTGTCTCTAAACCTATCTCCGGTGACCACCGTTCTAACCTTGTGAAACACCCTCTTATTGAATCTAAAAGCATTACCTGATCACGTGTTGAAGGTTCTTTGAACATAGGCAAAATCATTGAACCGGCTATGCGTATAATCGACAAACCTTCTACCGCCGTCAAGTGCATTTTCGTTGCCAACTCTTTGATACTCCACGGTTCCTTGCACCACCCCACTGCACAGTTTTGCAAAATTTCCAATTTATCAACTGCCACAAACCCCTGCACTGAATAAACAAAAGTGTCGCTGTGATTGACCTCCTCCTCTGATCGATGCTTCAACGGCACTTTTGGTCACAAATTCCCTGCTTGTGCCGACTCCTCTGTGCTGGTGTTGACATGTTTCCGTCTCCAAAACGAGTCGCGGTCTCCATATTTCGCTTGAAACACAGAGATACGAGAACCGTAGATCCATTTACCATGCAAGAGTTCTATCACCCGCTCAGCATCCTCTCGACTGCTCATTCTCACAAACCCAAATATGGATATGTTTCTAGCTAATTTTCGAGGGATGAAGACATCCACCACCACCCCGTGACGATCAAACACCTGCCATACCCCTTTTCAGTGAATGGATGCAGAGAGATTTCCCACAGATACCGTCCACACCTTCCGGTTACCAAACTCCGTCAGCCTCATTTCATCGTTCTTGTTTCTAATGATGCGTGATATCTATTGATAGACTATGGGTAACACGCAAAAAATGAATGGTTGGCATTCCCAATGGATGTCGGTGATGTGTATGAGAGTAGAGAAGTGGCGACTTTATCTTCAGAAATCTTGAAGGAACACGACTCTTTTCTTACACATTCCTATTATATTTCGAAAACCTTATCGAACTTTTTAGTGGTCTTGCTTGCAATAGATAAAGTTCTTTAGTTTATTTTCTCTCTTTATGTATGAATATTATGAGTATGACTCGTTTTAAGATTTCATCCTACAAGCCTACAATATTTTGACTTTGTTATTTAATATTATTATTGATAGTTGAAAATTCTTTCCACTGCTCAAATTTTATTAATAATAAACTAATTGACCGGGTACCCGATTGTAACACCCGGGGTTTGGGGGTCGGGTAAATTAAAATAATAAAATAATATTTTGGGCCTCGTGTTTTCAAAACAAATGATTTTAAGTTGGGTTTGTTTTGATTTAAAACCCAATTCCATGGATTTTAAGATTTTTGAGATAGCCATCTCATTAATGGCAAATTGATAAATATTTTGACTTGTAAAATAAAAACACTCTTATTTCAAAACACCAAACTATTCATCATCTCCTACATTCAAGCTTTTCTAACGTGAAAAACCCTTTCACCATTGGAATCACTATTCCATCATCTTTCTTGCTTGTTGTTGGAGATCTTTCAAAGGTAAACCCATTTTTTTACTTGTCCTCTCTTTCCTCTACAAGCTTGTACCATTATTTTTCATTAAAGCTCATAGTTTTGCAATTTAAAGTTTTGAGATTTTTGATTAAAAATGTCATCTCTATTATCTTTAACTTAAGATTTGATTTGTTAATGTTATATAAGATGTTTACTATCTAAAAGGTCCAACATACTCGATTTTTACATGGTTTTGTGATGTTTCCCGAAATTGGGTTTTAAGGAGGTGTTAGAAGGGTTTTAGGTTAAGTTTGGGGGCTGTTTTGTATGGGAATTTATTGGCTGATGGTTAGGCTATGTAAAGGGGTTGTTTTGGAAGCTTTTGGAAGTAATATAAGTGTTGGAATCAACGGTTTTGAGCTGTGCTTTATGGCTGCTCGGGAATGAGGATTTTGGGGTTATCTTTAGCTTGAAATCATGTGGTTTATGCTTGGTTTGTGTTCCGGGTTGCTACATTGATTTGTGGGCTGATTGGTAATTGTTTTGATTGTGTTGGGATGTTTTGAAGCAAGGATTTGTGTTGGTGATGCCTCGGGAATGAATCCGGAACCGTTGGGAGCTTGATCGGCTAGTGTGGTTGAGCTTGGAATAGTCGGTGAGTGGTTAAATGTTTTTAACTTGGTTTTCAAAGGTTGGTTCAATCATGTGGACTAGGTTGGGCTTGGTAGACCCACCTAGAGTTGGGATTAGATTGGTAGTCTAATCCTAAGCTTTAGTTAGAGACCTTGGTTGCACTTTAAATGGTTGAGTATGCCTATTGTTTCATGTTAATTGTGATTATGGTGGTTATGTATATTGTGTTATACATGTGTGTTGAGGCATGGTATTGATGCATTGTTATATGTATGTGGCTTGTGCATGACGGTAAGTCATGGTGAGTACATGCTAAGCACATAAGTTGATATGAAATGGTGTTGTGAAAGGTTATAAATTGTGTGAGTATTGACACTAGTATGCTTGGGTACAATGATCGATCATTAGGATGTTTAGTGTGCACACGAGAGTCTAAATGCGCGCGTGGTCTTGGTGATGGTAGTCATCAAGATGGAGTACGAGTTCACCCATAAATCTTCTTATATATATGTTAGTCGGTGATGAGTGGAATCCCATCGACGGGGCATGAGGATGAGTGGAATCCCCTCCGCGTGAAATGGTGATGAGTGTAATCCCACCGTAAGGTAAATGTGAGTTGTTGGATGTGAGTTCCAACGGTTATCCGCGTATTCGGGTCATAGCTAGGTGCCAATATGGATTGATATGTGTGCCAATACGGATTGTGGAATGTGGTTGTTAATACATTGATGTATGTGTTTCCATATGTGGTGTTTATGGGCTTTTGAGCATGGCATAATATTGAGTTTATGTTCATGCATCATATGTATTTGACTCGTGTGGTTCGAAGGTAAGATCATGCATTCTACATTGGTTGTATGCTCGTGCTTGGACCCTGCATTGTCGAGGTTTGTTTTATGAGTTTACCCTCACTAAGCTTTATGCTTACGCTCTCTTTTATTCGACAATGCAGATCCGTAGTTCGTGGGTTGCTTGTGCAAGGAGAGGGCCTGCAAGTGTGCTAGTTGAGCTTTTGCTATCCTCATGTATGAACTATTTTAAGTTAATGATGTAATAGTCAAGCAATGGGGGCTTATGTGGCTATTTTGTTTTAGGAGCATATTTCGACTCCTTATTATGTGGATGTTATGTTTAAGGTTTGCTTATGCCTAGTATGTTGGCCTTGTGCCCCTATCTTAAATGCTTAAGTGTATGCTATTGTCTAAGCATGTGATCTTGAATGCTATGTATGAACCTTTTGTTGAATTGTTGCCCCTTTCAATGTATGACTTTTATATGTATGATGTGAGTTAAGCATGTTTGTTTTAGGGTGCCTAGCATCTAGAGTTAATGTATGTTTTGTTGTGGGAGGTTTTAGTTGGTGTTTGAGGTAGCCTTGTGCCATAAACTAGCTAAAACCTGTCTGTTCGTAGCAGGTGTATCGAAAAGGTTGGTCCCGTTTCGATACAACCTCTTATTTCAGGCCAAGCGTTTCGATACGCAAAAGGGGCATTTCGATACAATTTTGCTACTGGAAATCTGAGATTATGACGAGAAATTGAGGCTATTGAAACGGTCCTAGGCGTTTCAGAACGGTCTTCGTATCGTTGACCATGAGAAGTTGACCGATGAGGGCGTATCGATACGGTTGACCAGCGTTTTGATACGGTCTCCTCGAGTTGACTTTGGCCAATTGACCTAGTCAAGGCGTATCGATACACCCTCTGGGCATTTCGATACAACCTATAGTTTAAGTTAAAAATGGGCTATTTTGGTATGCTGTTTGGGTTGACCGCCTCGCTTGTTGCTTCCGTTGTTGCCTTTTCACATAGGACATAATAATGCATCTAGAAGAGGATAATAATAAATGAAAAAGTTTTCTCGGGTTGTTAACCGAAGTGGAGCCTTAACGGGTTTTGCCTCGGTTATCCCCGTGTAGCCCACTCGGACCGGTCAAGCGTCCGGACCGGGACGAGGGGGTTACACCAGTATTGGTACCGGTTCCCACTAGTACCGGGACTGGTTCTAATTTTCAGGAACTGGTGGATACCGGGACCGAGACCAATTCTTGACAAATTGGCCGAGTATCCGGTCTTGCCCACCTCTAGATATTGTCATACAATTTTTAGAGAAAACTCTTAAAATATTGAGTAAATCAGTAAAAAAAGTCTTTATTTGTAGAATAAAGTAAGAGTAGAGTTTAAAATATTATATGAGATTTGTATTCATTCAGAATTTTAGTGAGAAAATCTAATTTCCAATTCAAAATTTTAATTAGTATATTTTATTTTTATTTGAAAAATATTGTAAAATAGAAGAAAATAGAAATAGTTATGATTTGAGAAATAAGAATTAAAAATAATACTAAAATAAAAACATAATAAAATACTAAGTTAGTGTGTGTATATATATCAATTATATTTTATCAATGTTTTATTAGTTTTGAAGCTTATACTTGTACGTCAAACTAATACTTAAAAAATAAATCAAAATTAATGTAGTTATGATAATATAAATGAATACGTAGAGTGGTCTCAGTGGTAAAGGATGTTGCATTTCATCAAGGTGACTCGAGTTCGAGCACTATGTGTGCATGGTGTGTGATTTATTAAAGGGATAAGAATATTGAACAAATATTACCTTGTAATCACACCAACATATTTGTAACCCCCTCATCCCGGTCTAGCCGGATGACCGGTTCGAGTGGGTCACACGGGGAAAATCGAAGCGAAACCCGTTAAGGTTCCCCCTCGGTTAGTAACCCTATTTTTTTTCTTTCATTTTAATCTTGTCACATTCGAACCCTAAACCACATTCAAACAACCCAATTTTAATCTTGACTAAAGGCATCTTAGTACCTATGTGTTTTTCTCTTTAAAAAGGCCAACAAAGTTCAAACAGTGCATTTTTAAGTAAAGGTTTCGAAACCTCTCAAATAGTTTCGAAACCTAGACTGACAGTAAGGTCTGGAACCCAGATTTCTACAAAGGTTTCGAAACCTTACCCATGGTTTCGAAACCCTCTTCCATGGTTTCGAAACCTTCCTCAAAGGTTTCGAAACTTAGGCCGGCAATGAGGTCTGGAATCCCAGATTTTGCAAAGGTTTCGAAACCTTCCTCAAAGGTTTCGAAACTTAGGCTGGCAGTAAGGTCTGGAATCCCAGATTTCTGCAGAGGTTTCGAAACCTTACCCATGGTTTCGAAACCATTGTGCAGGGGATCACTTACTGCCCAACTCTAAAGACTTCCTATGGATAAAAAACACTAAGATCATGCATAGACATATATAAGAGCTTAAGAAGGACCAAAGGCATGAATTTACACTCATAAGACTTGCACATACTAACATTTAAGCAACCATACATGAACCATAGGTAGCAACCAAGCAATTAACAAGGCATCCATACAAAAGGGCAATTTATGCATATATGGCCATACAAGCACGTAAGATTTCATGCCTTAGCAACCAAACAAATAGACATTCAAGGCATGCAACAACAACGATATTTATAGATCAAACAAGGCATCCAAGAATCAAACCAATATCGACATACATCAAAACTCAATCATCAAAACTCAATCATCAAAACCTATCCCATTGCTTAACTATTACATTCATTTACTCAAAACTCATACATTGAGCTCACCAAAAGCAACACTTGGAGACCTTTCCTTGCCCTTGCCACCCACAAGTTATTTATCTGCATTGTCGAACAAAAAAGAGCGTTAGCATAAAAGCTTAGTGAGGGTAGCTCATAAAACAAACCTTCGACAATGCAGGGTCCAAGCACGAGCTATTTCCAAGATGAAATGCATGGTCTTACCTCCGGTCCGCCAAGCCAAAATGACCATGATGCATGAACATATAGTCAACATTATGCCATGCTTAACAACCATAAGCTCAACTTACAATGATACATAATCCAAAGCATTAACCACAACATATATCAATTCATAAGGGCATCGCATTTCATGTCAATATAAGCACATAAGCATAATCCCACATTGGTATATACATACAACCTCATATTGGCACCTAGCTATGACCCGAATACGCGGATAACCCATTGGAACGCATTTCCAACAACAACATTACCTCGGTGGGATTCCACTCATCACCGGTCCTTGCATGGGCGGGATTCCACTCATCGCCACATGCCCTACGGATGGGATTCCACTCATCATCATGTAGAAATATATAAAAGCTTCCGGTGGAATATTACATCACCGTACTCCTCCTTGGTGCCTTAACGCCACCAAGGCCACGTACGTTTTGACTCAATTTGTGTGCACACTCATCCTAATGATCGATCATTGTACCCAAGCATACTAGTGCCAATATAAATCAAACTACACAACTTTTTTACAATATCAATTTCAATATAAATTCCGTGTCTAGCACGTACTCACCATGATTCTCCAAAATCATGCAATCCACAACATAACCTCATTTCACAATCCAACATCACATGTATGTCAACCGAACAATTATCTCATCATATATCCACATTTTATTTGTCATCAACATGCATATAAAATCAATACATTAAGCCATACTTTCACATACATGTGTATCACATTATACATACTCATCATGAGGCATAACAATGATTAAAGAGTTCATCCAAGGTCTCTAACTAAAGCTTAGGATTAGGCTACCACCCTAATCCTAACTCTAGGTGGGTCTACCAAGCCCAACCTAGTTCACTTGCTTGAACCAACCACTTAAAAACCAATTTAAAAACATTAACGACTCACCTCTACCTCCAAGCTCAACTACCAAGCAAACATCACCTTCAAGTTTCCGGATTTCTTCCCGATGCTTCGCCGACCCAAATTCTTGCTTCTAAACAACCTCCATACAATTCAAATAATCCTCAAATCAGCCCAACATCAAAATATCAACCCGGAATACAAATTAAACATCAAACCCAACATTTCAAGTCAGGATCAAACCCCATACTTAGCAATTTCGGACAGCCCCAATACCTCTTCCAAAATCCATGTTTCCAACATCCATTGCACCCACAAATGATCCCAAATCAATCCCTAACCATAGTGCTACTATTGGGCTATCAATTCCCACGTAGAACAACCCCCAAAAACTCACCCAAAACCCTCAAAAACTCTATTTTCGTATTCATATTTTACCCAGCAGAAAATCATGTTTTTAAACACCCAAATGACCTCCAAAACATCCCAAATCACCCTCCTAATATACCATAACCATCAGCCCTTGGTTTCCAACCTAAAACCCACCAAAAACCCAAATTTTAATACCTTAAAATTTGTCTTATGAACATACTACGAATTTTCATCCAAATTCAACCAAATTAATATATGTTACACCTTTCAACATGATTAACTAAAGCCCTAACTCAATTTATCAAAACCAATTGGAGAAACCCCTTAAAAATTTAAACTTTAATATAAACCCTAATTTCCAAAACCCCATATTTTTAAAATCCAAGACCATGGATAGATAGAGAATAAAAAAGGAGGTTGAGAAAACATATTTACCTCTTAAATTGGTGTTGAAATCGAGTACTAGAATCAATAGAATAGTAACTTTGATATTTGAGAGGTTTTGACAATGGAGGTTTTCCCCTTTTAATGTTGGAAAAGGGTTTTATGAAGAAGATGACAACTTTATGTGTAAAGTGGTCTTGCTTTTTGAAAGTCTTTGGTATAATAGCAACTTAGGTCATTCACTTTTCTACAGAGGCTCAATTAGGTCTTTATTTTAGTTGAATTGGTTAATTTAAGTTTTATTGACTCGAATTATAAACCCGGTTAACTCCTAGGCCCGAAACAAGGGTGTTACAACTCTCTTCCACTTAAGGTAATTTCGTCCCCGAAATTCATCGAACATGAAGAGCCACGGAAACTACTCCTACACACTTTCTTTTCTCTTCTCACTACAACATACTCACCAACTCGGTAGACTTACCACACCACAATAGATATTTGATGCTAAGATCTCAACTGATTCTTCGTTGCACGCAATTTCTAACTCAACTCAATCTCTTCAACAAACATAGCACGGAACAGATCTGACTCACACTCCCGAATCATAGATACACAAATCACATCACCAACCCCTATCTAACTCTGGTGGTAACCGCAACAGATAAACAACAGATCTAGCCTGACTCACAACTCATACATCACTATTTAAAAAAAAACTTGACCAATGACTTTCTCTGACTGACCATCTGACTTCAACAGGTAGCCAAACACTATACAAACATCTTCAAAAACACTCTAGTTGAAATCTCGAATCTCTATTACTCACTTCCATTATGAATCTTCCACGGATGTAACAAGCTAGAAGAAAACTGACGCTCGATCTTGACACGCTGGAATTCCACACACTTACTCTCATACTGAACCACACTATTCATCCACTCAATTCAGAAGCATTCATCTTTAACCCACAATACGTCTTCATACTACTCAGATGCAATACAAATGGACTACCGTGCGCTTCGGCCAAAACAATACATCTCAAAACACTAGGTCAATCGGTACAACTATTTTGTCTCTGAAATGCAAAACTCTATCATCTCTAAAACTGCATTCTGAAGGTCTTCCTTCTACTATGCCTCGCACGTGAGGTGCCAAGAATCTGTCTTGCAACTGTTTCTCTTCAAACATTCTGACTCAAAGTAGTCTCAACTCGAAACTCGGCCACAAGACTACTATCATTTGATATACGGAATTCGACAACTACATTCGGAAAATACAACTCGCAACTTAACTACTAATTTAACAACAATTACAACTCGGAACATCGGTTACTACGTTGTCTATCTTCGGATGGCACTCAATCTTGATATTACAGTCTTCAAGCAGTTCTAACACTTATGTTGTTCAAGTTTCAACCCTTCCTAAGTTGTCTAACAATTCAAGTTCTGATAATATGTACGTACACATTGTGCATTTCTTACTATACCAGCTTTGTCTCTAAGTCTTCGAAGCAAACACAACTGTAATTAACTCTATGTCTCATATCAGATAACTCTTCTCACGGTCTTTCAACTATCTCGATGAACATGTCAAAATAATTTCGTCTTGCATGAGCACACAACCTAACCCTACATGTAACACGTCACTACAGTTCACAAGCTCTTTCTCTAGTATAGGCTGGATCAAGGTCGAAGTTTTCATCAAAGTTTCTTTCAGTTTCTCTAGGGCTCATTATCTCGCATTTAACCACACAACTGAACATTCTTCTATAGCAATCTATCAATGGAGCAACTATCTTCAAAAGACTATTTACAATTCTCTGAAAGTAACAATGCTAGACCTAGGAACTATAGATATTTGTCACAGTCTTCAATTTCTTCTAACTCATGTCTTCTTTTGCCTACTTGGGATTTATTCTAATACACTCGGCTGATCTACATGTTCTAGGAGAACATCTTCATTAACTCAAAGTTCACGTTGCATAACTTGACATACAATTAATTCTCTAATAGAATCTACCACACTGACTTCAAAGCTTGTCATGATCTTCCTCGGTACTTGAATATACTCTTGTGACATCCAGAAGAGCTACTACAACTGATCAAGAAACTCAGGAAAATATTCTGCTCAACATCTCTATGAAGGTAACTAATACACTAGTCAAACAAAACGACATAACTCAGAGCTCAAGGTGATCACATCTTGCCCCTAAAGCTGTCTTCGGTACTTCAACTTTTCTCACTTTCAACTGGTAGTAAACGGATCTCAAACTAATCTTCAAATAGACTGAAGCACACACTAGCTGACCAGCAAATCACTGACACTCGAAAACTGATGCTAATCATTCACTGTCACTTGTTTCAACTGTCTGAAATCTAAACATATTCTTGTATTGTCCTCTCTCGTCTTCACAAATTGCACTGTCATACTCTAAGATGACGTACTAGGCCTAATGAGTCTAAGGTCCAGCTAATCTCGAAGTTATTTCTTCAACATTCTCAATTCTTCCGGGATTCATAAGTTACAGAGCAAACAAAACTGAAGCAACCTCGGAGACGGTCTCAATAACGAACTCTTCTTCTCTATCAAGAGACAAACTGGGTGAATCCTCCAAACACTTCTAGGTAAACACAAACTAATTTAATATTCTATGGTCTAATCTTCATTCAAAATCAAATCCATCACACTTGCTAAGCAAACCTGCCAACTAAACTCAATCAATCTTCGACCTCTAAAGCTGGATCAATCATTCAATAAGAAGTTCACATACTCACCTACTACTACAGTCACACAGAAATTTGCAACTTCAAGGCAACTCTCTCTTTGTCTCAACGTATACACTAACCTTGTGCTCTTCAAGCCGAACCTTGTCAAAAGGTACATCAAAACCGTAGAGGACAATCACTTCACATCTACTAGAAACTAGTAGCTCTGAACCACCAACAGACATCTTTTGTACATCTTTCTGATCACTAATATCCCCCAAAAAGGCTAGTCACAAGTGTCCCTAAGTCTAAAATCTCAACAGAGATATCTAATTTCTTACATGCTCACATAAAAGGAGGTATTCGCAGAAATTTGCAACTTCACATGTACACAACTGATAGTCTTCGGTCCTCTTGTTTTCAGTCTGGTTCTTCAACAAAATCTGACTCTTCTAGACTGTTCTTAGAGCATTTTGAAAACTTCAAAAACGCAGTTCTGAGCACACACAGACAACCATGCTGAAAAACCACCCAGACGCACACTGACCCCAAACACACAAATCGGTTCCCATTCACGGATACTGATCGGATGTCTTGTATCAAAATCATAGGCTGAATCCCAACGGTCACCAACTAACACTTCTGAATTTCAGATCACTCGCACAAGACCCCTACCTTGATCTTGCTAAAAGAACCAAGGTATTCACGCCTACCTCTAACACTTCACTAGGTATATTCAAACTTGCATACTTGCTAACGATATACAAAAGCACGGATTTAGAATCAACTGGAGGAATCCAACTTAATACTATTCCAAGGGCTCATCTGTTAAAACATCGACACCACTCTGACTCCCACTCATAGGCCTTCAATTCTTCTTACCAACTAATGTCAGAGTTGATCACATCGTCCCTCATCCACAAGAGTCAAACCACATACACACCGTCTCAAACGGACAAATTGTACCTCAATTCCGGTACAACCATACCTTTCTAACTAAGGTGGTGGACTCCCCTAACGTCGTCCACCTTTTCAGAAACTACAACTTCTACTTACTAAAAAGCAATTAAATAAACAACAACATCAACAGTAAATTTTCATACAAGGGTTAGCAAAGGAAAGGGTCCAAGTGGCTCAAGTATGATTCCCTCACTTAAAAATCTCTTTTTCGATGTAATAGTAGCAATGGGACTCTACTGAACACGTTTTAAACAAATCAACACACATACATGCTCAACCAAGCATATAACGAGGCTTACTTGCTAAACAAGCCAACATATGCGTACGATCAAACAACATACATTCTCAATCAAACAATCATACATCATAGCATACACGAGTAACGAACAACATGTTTTTAAACAAACAATCAACATACTTGTCATACAAGCAGTCATACGTACAAAGCAAACAAACACTGTGCATATCAATTCAAAACTTAAACTTACCTCACTTACCTGCCCGAGGTCTCGGTAACCTCAGGCTCTGATACCAACAAATGTAACCCCCTCATCCCAGTCTAGCCGGATGACCGGTCCGAGTGAGTCACACGGGGAAAACCGAAGCGAAACTCGTTAAGGTTCCCCCTCGGTTAGCAACCCTATTTTTTTCCTTTCATTTTAATCTTGTCACATTCGAACCCTAAACCACATTCAAACAGCCCAATTTTAATCTTGACTAAAGGCATCTTAGTACCTATGTGTTTTTCTCTTTAAAAAGGCCAACAAAGTTCAAACAGTGCATTTTTAAGTAAAGGTTTCGAAATCTCTCAAATAGTTTCGAAACCTAGACTGACAGTAAGGTCTGGAACCCAGATTTCTACAAAGGTTTTGAAACCTTACCCATGGTTTCGAAACCCTCTTCCATGGTTTCGAAACCTTCTTCCATGGTTTCGAAACCTTCCTCAAAGGTTTCGAAACTTAGGCCGGCAGTGAGGTCTGGAATCCCAGATTTTGCAAAGGTTTCGAAACCTTCCTCAAAGGTTTCGAAACTTAGGCTGGCAGTAAGGTCTGGAATCCCAGATTTCTGCAAAGGTTTCGTAACCTTACCCATGGTTTCGAAACCATTGTGCAGGGGATCACTTACTGCCCAACTCTAAAGACTTCCTATGGATAAAGAACACTAAGATCATGCATAGACATATATAAGAGCTTAAGAAGGACCAAAGGCATGAATTAACACTCATAAGACTTGCACATACTAACATTTAAGCAACCATACATGAACCATAGGTAGCAACCAAGCAATTAACAAGGCATCCATACAAAAGGGCAATTTATGCATATATGGCCATACAAGCACGTAAGATTTCATGCCTTAGCAACCAAACAAATAGACATTCAAGGCATGCAACAACAACGATATTTATAGATCAAACAAGGCATCCAAGAATCAAACCAATATCGACATACATCAAAACTCAATCATCAAAACCTATCCCATTGCTTAACTATTACATTCATTTACTCAAAACTCATACATTGAGCTCACCAAAAGCAACACTTGGAGACCTTTCCTTGCCCTTGCCACCCACAAGTTATTTATCTGCATTGTCGAACAAAAGAGAGCGTAAGCATAAAAGCTTAGTGAGGGTAGCTCATAAAACAAACCTTCGACAATGCAGGGTCCAAGCACGAGCTATTTCCAAGATGAAATGCATGGTCTTACCTCCGGTCCGCCAAGCCAAAATGAACATGATGCATGAACATATAGTCAACATTATGCTATGCCTAACAACCATAAGCTCAACTTACTATGATACATAATCCAAAGCATTAACCACAACATATATCAATTCATAAGGGCATCGCATTTCATGTCAATATAAGCACATAAGCATAATCCCACATTGGTATATACATACAACCTCATATTGGCACCTAGCTATGACCCGAATACGCGGATAACCCATTGGAACGCATTTCCAACAACAACATTACCTCGGTGGGATTCCACTCATCACCGGTCCTTGCATGGGCGGGATTCCACTCATCGCCACATGCCCTACGGATGGGATTCCACTCATCATCACGTAGAAATATATAAAAGCTTCCGGTGGAATATTACCTCACCGTACTCCTCCTTGGTGCCTTAACGCCACCAAGGCCACGTACGTTTTGACTCAATTTGTGTGCACACTCATCCTAATGATCGATCATTGTACCCAAGCATACTAGTGCCAATATAAATCAAACTACACAACTTTTTTACAATATCAATTTCAATATAAATTCTGTGCCTAGCACGTACTCACCATGATTCTTCAAAATCATGCAATCCACAACATAACCTCATTTCACAATCCAACACCACATGTATGTCAACCGAACAATTATCTCATCATATATCCACATTTTATTTGTCATCAACATGCATATAAAATCAATACATTAAGCCATACTTTCACATACATGTGTATCACATTATACATACTCATCATGAGGCATAACAATGATTAAAGAGTTCATCCAAGGTCTCTAACTAAAGCTTAGGATTAGGCTACCACCCTAATCCTAACTCTAGGTGGGTCTACCAAGCCCAACCTAGTTCACATGCTTGAACCAACCACTTAAAAACCAATTTAAAAACATTAACCACTCACCTCTACCTCCAAGCTCAACTACCAAGCAAACATCACCTTCAAGTTTCCGGATTTCTTCTTGATGCTTCGCCGACCCAAATTCTTGCTTCTAAACAACCTCCATACAATTCAAATAATCCTCAAATCAGCCCAACATCAAAATATCAACCCGGAATACAAATTAAACATCAAACCCAACATTTCAAGTCATGATCAAACCCCATACTTAGCAATTTCGGACAGTCCCAATACCTCTTCCAAAATCCATGTTTCCAACATCCATTGCACCCACAAATGATCCCAAATCAATCCCTAACCATATTGCTACCATTGGGCTATCAATTCCCACCTAGAACAACCCCCCAAAACTCACCCAAAACCCTCAAAAACTCTATTTTCGTACTCATATTTTACCCAGCAGAAAATCATGTTTTTAAACACCCAAATGACCTCCAAAACATCCCAAATCACCCTCCTAACATACCCTAACCATCAGCCCTTGGTTTCCAACCTAAAACCCACCAAAAACCCAAATTTTAATACCTTAAAATTTGTCTTATGAACATACTACGAATTTTCATCCAAATTCAACCAAATTATTATATGTTACACCTTTCAACATGATTAACTAAAGCCCTAACTCAATTTATCAAAAACCAATTGGAGAAACCCCTTAAAAATTCAAACTTTAATATAAACCCTAATTTCCAAAACCCCATATTTTTAAAATCCAAGACCATGGATAGATAGAGAATAAAAAAAAGGAGGTTGAGAAAACATATTTACCTCTTAAATTGGTGTTGAAATCGAGTACTAGAATCAATGGAATAGTAACTTTGATATTTGAGAGGTTTTGACAATGGAGGTTTTCCCCTTTTTAATGTTGGAAAAGGGTTTTATGAAGAAGATGACAACTTTATGTGTAAAGTGGTCTTGCTTTTTGAAAGTCTTTGGTCTAATAGCAACTTAGGTCCTTCACTTTTCTAAGAGGCTCAATTAGGTCATTATTTTAGTTGAATTGGTTAATTTAAGTTTTATTGACTCGAATTATAAACTCGGTTAACTCCTAGGCCCGAAACACGGGTGTTACAATATTCCAAAAAAATTATGATAATATAAGCTGTGTATATATAATTTATATTTTGAGAATATTAATTTTAATTTATAACTACAAATATATATATATATATATATATATATAGATTTTTAATAATTTAAATAAAAAATAAAATTTTAAATATTTGAAGAAGTCAAATAAAAACTTCTAAAAATTTCCAAAAATTCCCGACCCGAATTACTCGATCCGTCGACCCGCCTACCCGATTGAAAATACTAGGTATTTATTTGAAAATATTTGAATTTTTCGGCCCTGGTACTCGACCCGTGATTTTTCTTGGGTAGTTGGGTCGAGTCAAGGCCGAATTTTTTTTTATAATCAGCTACCCAACCCGACCCGATAATTTTAATACTTATATATTTTAAATTTTAAATTCTACTTTTATTTTATGTTTCTTACAATTTTTCCTAAAATTAATTTTAAATCCCTAACTTCTTTTTATACTTGTATTATACAATTTTGAGTTTTAAAATTTTCAAAAATAATTATATTAATTTGTCAATATGAGATTGGAAAGAAAAAATTATGTTCGAGATTAATATTTTTAATACCTTCTTTTGTCGATAAACTTTAATATATATATATATATATATCCAAATATTTCTCTCTTAAAATTAACCTCAAATCAATAATTTTTGTGCTTGAAATATATATCATGAAATTTTATGCGTCCACTTTGTATTTTTTTAAATAGATTTAAAAAATATATAAAAAAGTGAACCGGGTACTCGGTACCCGATTTTACGGGTACTCGAATTTTTCGGGTACCCAAGTCTTATGGGCTGAGTCACGGGCTGATTTTTTGTTACCCGAAATTTAGGGTACCCAAAAATCCGAGTACCCGAATATAAACACCCCTAATCAGTAATCACCGCTTAGTTCCGCCCTTGAAAATTATTGTCACGACATGAAGTTAATTTTTTTATAAGAAGAAAGGTTGTTTGAATTTCCCCCGGAATAGTTTAAGTTGTTTATATAGTAGTATCTTTTTATAGGGGTTATCCTTATAATAACATCTTAATAGTTTAAAATTTTTAAAATAGCACTCGGCTTCTATTATTTCCTATGATAGCACTTTTACAGTGAACTAGTCGTGCATGCACGACGAGTTCTAATAAAATATTATTTTTTTAAAAAAATCTAAACTCACAGGGCATGTACGACGAGTTTACTTATTTTTTTTTAAATCAAACATTTTTACTAAAGGACAAAAATGAAAAAAATTAAATTATTTAGATCCCACTTCGCATCTTAAATGTACTGGTACTGAAGAATGAAAACGAAAAAAGTTAAACTATTAGGAACCAATTTTGAGATTTAGCTCCATAAATTGAAAAAAATGATGTTTGCATTAGCTAATATAAGCATGATTAGAGTGTTAGCCCAATATGAGATTCTTGAAGTTAAAATCTAGTGGCAAACTCTTTAGCTACAAGAATCCCGTATTGATAACAAACAAAAGCTAATACTCTAACCATGCATATATAAGCTAATGCTACAATCTTTTTTGCGATTCATGGAGCTAAACCTCAAAGTTGGTCCCTAATAATTCATTTTTTATTCATTTTCATTTTTCAATACATTGAAGATGCGGAGTGGGTTCCTAATATTTTTTTTCTTCCAATTTTGTAAAAAAATTAAGTGGTGCATGCATGACGAGTTCACTATAAGGTGTTATCCTGGGAAATAATGGAAGTCGGATGCTATTTTAAAAATATTAGACGATTAAGGTGCTATTATAGGGATAGCCCCTATTTATATAAATTTTTAACATTTTAATAATACACACATCTTACAGACAAAGCAATTTAAACTCATGTTATCTTTTTTCCAGTGGAACCACTTGTTAGGTTATGTTTGAAATTAAATATGATAACTATAATTAAAACAATATCATGCAAATTTGATCGTCATATAATTAAGTAATAGATCATGGGTTTGTCTAAAAAGAAACCAGTTAAAATAAGGCTAAAAGAAAACTAAGTTGTTTTGGCCGTTGAATTTACATGAACAATTAATAGGCGTTCGATTCAAAAAAGAGAGAAAAAGAAAAATACAACACGGTTAACCGATAACCCTTGAAGTTGGGTAAAAAGCCAATTAAAAAGTTGCATAAGGCCTCTGTTGAGCAGGAAAAAAACTAAAGGGTTAGGGTATTTTTTATGTTAAACACGATGAAAGCTTTGAATGGGGTGTTTCTGCGAGTGTTTGATTTCTAAAGTAGATTTAGAAGGAAACAAGTTGTGAGGTAAGAATCTAGTTCTTATTTATTCTTGAAATTTCGTCTAAAGAAATCTACATAAGGAAAGAGAGGTTTTTTGGAGAGATTTGAAAGAACTTATGATTTGGGATGGGTATGTTGCTTTCAGGTGAAAAAATGTTTTTTTCGAGGGATTTTTTATTGTGTGGATGTATTGGTATTAAGCAATTATTTTATTAGAAAATACTAATATTTGATTCCAGTTTCCTGGGTCATCCTTTCGTTCTAAAAGAATTTAGTGTTTTTATGCGTTCTTTGACATAGGCAGAAAGCACTTGCCAGTAATTTTGAGGTTAGTCTAGGATAATGAAGGAAATCACTTGCAAATAAACATGAATGCTTGCTACCTCTACTTCTTTTTTGTTGTATGATGTAAGTGTATGATTTTCTTGGTTGATTGATTGGTCTTTTGCTTGGTTTTCTCTATTGTCTTAGTATTAGTCTCACTATTATTACATCATTCTGATTATGCGCTACTTAAATCTTGAATTCATGAATGTATTCCTTATAACCAATAGATGCTTGTCCTACCATTGTGGGTGAAATTGTTGATCTTTGATCCCTATAAATAGGAATCCTATTATCTTAAGAACGAAGCGATTTTACATTATGTTGAACTTTAGCAAACTCTTAATTTTGATTTAGGTGCACACTTTTGTGAATCCTGTGTTTTCTCCTTTGTAAAATTTTATTTGACCTTGTCTATTGTGGAGATGACTAATTTCTTTTTAGCTTTTTAATCTATTTAGATGGTTGATCAATTGTTAGGTGAGTTAATACTCTGGTGCTAATCAATATTTTCTGTAAGTTCATCATTTGAGTGAATTATTTTTTAAGTTTTCCACGACTGTGTTGTAGGCAATTTTTCTTGTTCTCTTTCTATGTTTTCTCCATTGAATTTTCCTTCTTATTTCATCTCTCTCTGTTAAAGTGTAGATTTTATGGTTGCAGACATAATTTTATTTGTCAAATGAAAACAATATTTAAATGGAACACTAACTAGGCTGATTATATCAAGTTTTTGGATATGACTTTTCTTGCTCCTTTATAAGTGTATGCATTTTTATATCTTTATATTTTTTTGTTAATGAACTGCTTATCCCTTTTCACCATTTATTCCTTTTTCACAATTTGTTCCTTTCCTCCTTCCCTTATTTATCATTTTAGATTTAAGTAGTTGAGAATGGATGAACGTAGCAATGTCGACGCAGAATGGGTTAATGATGACATGGTTGCAGTGGATGAGGCACCTAAACCATTGATTGCATATTTTAACTTCTAGTAAGTTAAAGTTGAATGTATATGGCATTCTTGAAATTGTTAGTTGGTTAGCGATATGTATTGCATACTTTAACTTTGAAATGATGTATTTACAATATAAGTGAATATAAAGGATGCAAGGGAGGAAAGAAGAAAATGACCAATGCGGTAAGTGAGAAATTTGAAATACTATTATGTGTTGTGTATTGGTTTGTAAAGTGTACATATTATAAAAATCTAATATTTGTGGGAGTGATACAAGTGAGAAAACCACTAGGTCTAAAATGGATAAAAATGAGTTAAGAAGGTAAGTGTAAGTGTATTTTTCTTGTTAGAGAAAGTGTTTAGGGTTCAAAATTTTCATTAAATAATATATTTAAGCGTAACATTGAAGTAATTATTGTTATATTATATGTCGTAGGAGATGTCGTCAAGGTGTAGCATGAAGAAGCTCTCGACTTTGTTTAAAGAGATGCAGAGGTTGAAGATTGATGGTGTTGTTGCAGAATTAGGGTTTAACCCTTTGTTTGGAATGAAATCTGGAGCAATTCATCGCGAGTTAGCTGAGAACTTTGATGTCAAAACCTCCATGATGGAATTTAATAGACACAAAATTTCTTTAATGGTAGAGGATGTGGAAATTGTACTAGGGCTAAAGAACAAAGGTGTTGACGTTATACACGCCATGAGGAAATTTAATGGAAAAAAACCAGTGTTGAAGCATAAAATCAGTACAAAGGCAACATATCTTGAACTTGAGGGATAGATACTAAGTGGTGATTTTGATAGGGATGAATTGAAAGTGTGGGTGTTGCTGTACATTATTGGTGTGTTCTTATGTCCAAACGCCAACACCGTGCCTTCCATAGAAGATATGAAGTTATTGTGCTCAGCTAGGTTGAAGGGAAAACTAAAACGGTGTAAATTTGCCTATGAGAGGTTGATTGATGGGGTAGCCAAATTTAAAGACCATGTAGTTCAAGCTTACATGACCGGATCCATTGCTATCCTAGAGGTAATGAATTTTTAAAAGGATGTTTCGTTGCAGTAGTACGTAATTTACCCAAGTTTTATTTTGATAATAATGTTGTGAGTAATATGAAATGTAGATGAGATTCTATGATTATTGGAGTGGAATTCCAAGCAGAGCCTCTGTTGTTGCTGACCACGTTGGTCGCATTCATGCATGGGGGAAGAAAGAAGTAGACAAGCTTGTTTCCAACTTAAAGGGAGAACGACTTGCTAAAAAATTTAAAGTAAGCACGTGATTAAATTTTGTATTCTATATTGGAATGGAATGACATGAAATGAATTAATGATGAATTTTACATGTCGTATGTGATCCCGGGTAAGGATTTTTGTACGCACATTTTTTCTTACCTTTGCTATAACAACTTATGTATACTAAGTAATAATTTGTGTACATACTCAAACTCTTATAATTTTTGTAAGAAAAAAGGTTATCTTGTAGCCCAATTTGTGTGTACACAAATGCTTACCGTAAGTGAGCTCCTTTTGGTTTGAGTGGTCTCGAGTAAGGATTTCCATACATACTTTTTTTCTTACCCTTTCTCTAACAAATTATGTATATTATGTATTAATTTGTGTACCTACTTAAATTATCATCCTTTTGTAATAAAATAGGTTATCTTGTAGCTCTTTACGTGTGTACACAAATGCTTACCATAAGTTGAGCTCCTTTTGGTTTGGGTAATCCTGGGTAAGGATTTCTGTATGCACACTTTTGCTTACCTTTACTATAAAAAATTATGTATACTCTATATTAATATGTGTACATACTCAAACTTTTATAATTTTTGTAAGAAATAAGGTTATCATATAACCCAATCCGTGTGTACACAAATGCTTGCCGTAAGTTAAGCTCCTTTTAGTTTGGGTGATCTCGGGTAAGGATTTCTGTACGCATTTTTTTCTTACATTTTTTGTAACAAATTATGTATATTCTGTAATAATTTGTGTACATACTCAAATTCTCATCCTTTTCGTAATAAAATAGGTTTTTTTGTAGCCCAATATGTATGTACACAAATGCTTTTGGTTTGGGTGATCTCGGGTAAGGATTTCTGTACGTACCTTTTTTCTTACCTTGTCTCTAACAAATTATGTATATTATGTAATAGTATGTTATCTTTTAGCCCTTTTTGTGTGTACACAAATGCTTACCATAAGTTGAGCTCTTTTTGGTTTGGGTGATCACGAGTAAGGATTTCTGTACGTACACTTTTGCTTACCTTTTCTGTAACAAATTTTGTATATTTTGTAGTGATTTATGTAACTACTCAAACTCCCATCCTTTTTGTAAGAAAAAAAGTTATCTTGTAGCCCTTTTTGTGTGTACACAAATGCTTACCATAAGTTGAGCCCATTTTGGATTGGGTGATCTCGGGTAAGGATTTGTGTACGTACACTTTTGATTACCCTTCTTTATACAAATTTATGTATAATCTGTAGTGACTTATGTAGCTACTCAAGCTCTCATCCTTTTTGTAAGAACAAATGTTATCTTGTAGCTCTTTTTGTATGTACACAAATGCTTACCATAACTTGAGCTCCTTTTAGATTGGGTGATCTCGAGTAAGGATTTGTGTACGTACACTTTTGATTACCCTTTCTTTACAAATTTATGTATAATATGTATTGATTTATGTAGTTACTCAAACTCTTATCTTTTTGTAAGAAAAAATGTTATCTTGTAGCCTTTTTGTGCGTACACAAATGCTTGCCAAAGTTGAGCTCCTTTTGGATTGGGTGATCTCAGGTAAAGATTTGTGTATGTTCACTTTTGCTTACCCTTTCTATACAATTTATGTATAATTTGTAGTGATTTATATAGCTACTTAAACACTCATCCTTTTTAAAAGAAAAAAAAGGTTATCTTGTAACGCTTTCTATATGTACGCAAATACTTACCACAAGTTTAGCTCCTTTTGGATTGGGTGTTCCCTGGTATGGATTTGTGTACGTACACTTTTGCTTTCATTTTCTATAACAATATATATATATATATGTAGTGATTTATGTAGCTACTCAAACTCTCGTCCTTTTTGGAAGAAAAAAAGTTATCTTGTAGCCTTTTCTGTGTGTACAAAAATGCTTACCATAAGTTGAGCTCCTTTTGGATTGGGTCTTCTTGGGTAAGGATTTTTGTACATACCTTTTTTCTTACATTTTCTTTAACAAATTATGTATATTCTGTAATAATTTGTGTACATACTCAAATTCCCATCCTTTTTGTAAGAGAAAAGATTATCATGTAGCCCTTTATGTATGTAGACAAATACTTACCATAAGTTGAGCTTCTTTTGGATTGGGTGATCTCAGGTAAGGATTTGTGTACGTACATTTTTTCTTACATTTTCTTTAACAATTTATGTATATTATGTAGTGACTCAAACTCTCATCCTTTTTGTAAGAAAAAAGGGTTATCTTGTAGCCCTTTCTGTGTGTACACAAATTCTTATCATAAGTTGAGCTCTTTTTAGATTAGGTGATTTTGGGTAAGGATTTTTGCACGTACACTTTTGCTTACCCTTTATATACAAATTTATGTATAATTTGTAGTGGTTTATGTAGCTACTCAAACTCGCATCCTTTCTGTAAGAAAAAAAAAATTATCTTGTAGCCCTTTCTGTGTGTACACAAATGCTTACCATAAGTTGAGCTCCTTTTGGATTGGGTGATCTCGGGTAAGGATTTGTGTACGTACACTTTTGATTACACTTTCTATACAAGTTTTTGCATAATATGTAGTGATTTATGTAGCCACTAAAATTCTCATCATTTTTTAAGAAAAAAGGTTATCTTGTACCATTTTCTGTGTGTACACAAATGCTTACCAAAAGTTGAGCTCCTTTTGGTTTGAGCGATATTCAGTAAGAATTTGTGTACGTACGTTTTTTCTTACATTTTCTGTAACCACTTATGTATATTCTGTAATAATTTTTGTAACTACTCAAATTCTCATAAAAATGTTACCTTGTAGCATTTATGTTGCTGCAAAATTCCTTACGTTGTAAGACTTTATGTATATACCGTTTTCCTTACAATTATGGTAAATATTTATGTATCTACCACGTAATAATTTATGTACAAACTTGCTACCTGTAGAATTGGTCAGCCTCATTTTAGCCTTAAGTTAAAGGTTTCACAGCAGAACTACCCATAGATGGTTTTATTTGACTGTCGCCACCGTACTTGTTGTACCTATATATGTTCTAAAGAGAACGAGACCCGTAACCCCATTTTTTTTGAATTTTGAAATTATATATTCAAATATCGTTATTCATGTTGTTCAAAAATATCATTACTCATGAACCCAACGATTTGTCTCAGTGAAAAGAGAAGATGAAGTTTATCGTAAGAGACCCGAATTTAATCAGTTTTGTCAGTAAAATGTATGTCTTATCAAAAGAATATAAAAAATAGTATGAATATATATTACCTTTTAACCATTTTAAGACTTTTTCAAAAAAAAAATCATGATATGTAGATTCATAATTCATTTTATGATTCTTTATTTTATTATGCACAAATTTTATCTGGATCATTCTAATTATTAATTTAAATTTAAATTATAATTAAGATTATTTTTTAATTATATTTATAACAGATTTTAGGGATAAGACCTCTTAATTTCCCTCAACAGTATATAGTTATAATTATGTTTAGGGCTGTAAATGAACCGAACGTTCAGCGAACCGTTCGTGAACCGCTCGGCGGGAAGTTCGTTTATGTTCGTTTATTTATTAAACGAACGAACATGAACAAGATTTTTTGTTCGTCTAATTAAATGAACGAACACGAACAAAAGGCTTGTTCGTTTATTTATGTTCGTGAACGTTCGGTAATTCGTTCGTTTATGTTCGTTCGTTTATGTTAATTTATGTTTGTTCGTTTATGTTCGTTCATTTATGTTCGTTTATGTTCATTTAAATTTATTCACATATGTCTAGGGGTGTTCATTATTCGGTTAAACCGAACTAAGCGACCGAACCAAAACAAAATTGGTTAATCTATTAGATAATTTTAGGTTTCGGCTAATGATTAAGAGTTTTTTCAAATTTCAATTATCGATTAATTCAGTTTAGAATCGGTTAATTAATTGAATTAATCGAACTAATCAAAAATATTAAATATTTAACAAATTATATATGTTCGTTTGTGTTCGTTTATGTTCGTTTGTGTTCGTTTATGTTCGTTTGTGTTCGTTTATGTTCATTTATGTTCGTTTAGCATTTAAACGAACGAACATGAACGAACACGAACAAGCTACATTCCTTAATGAACGAACACGAACAAGAAATTTTGTGTTCGTTTATGTTCGTGTTCGTTCATTTGTTCGGTTAAAGTTAAACGAACGAACATGAACATACCACGTTCGTGTTCGTTCGGTTCGTTTACAGCCCTAATTATGTTTTGATGTTTGTCAGTTTTAGGTCATAAACGATATAAATATTTTTTTCTTGATATTTTACCGTGTATGATAATTGCGACAAGTGACAAGTGACATGCATAAGTGATTCGCGTGTAAACGTTAAATATTACATATCAACTTTGAACATACGCTATAGATGTAATTTCTTCTGAAAATGATTTAAACTTTTTATAATATGTATAGTTGAAGATGTTATATATATTTGTTATATTATATTGATTACTTATTTTACAAAATATTCCCCTTTAAAAGACGTATTTCTCTTTAAGTTGTATAAACCTTTTTTTATAAAATATTATATATCTCAAATTTTTTAATAAAAAAATACATTTAAATTTTTTAGAAAATCATATTTAAATTTTTATTATCTAAGAGGAAACAATTAAAAATCTAAACATAAATATTAAAATCATTTAATATATTTTAATTTACATATACATTTATGTAAATATACTCTTTGTTGTTGCCCTCTTGGTTCTTTAAGGCTTTGCCCTAATTAATCTGGACTGACCCACGTCGCACACCTGCTTTTGGTGGATGAGTCTTCAAGAAAAAATTTTCTGCATATACAAAACCTAAGGGTGAGCAAAACTCGACTCGAGGAAAAAATACTCGACTCAAAATTTCATAAACTCGAATAACTCGAAAAAATTTCAAATAAAGTTTGAGTTGTAAAATGGAAATTCGAATAACTCGAAATTTTAAAGTAATTAGTGGATTTATTTTTAAGTTCGAGACGAGTCTCTCTATTTTTTATGATATATAAATACCGATATATAAAAATATGAAGAAATATTGTCACATGTGAAAAAAATATATATGTGCTTATCTTATATGATTAGAGAAAGAAGTTTAAATTGAAATCAAACCCTACTATAACATGATAAATAATTACAATTAAATTTTTATAGGAACTTGAAAACTCGACTTGACTCGAATTTCTTAAACTCGACTCGAATCGAAAAAAATTTAAATAAAGTTTGAGTTGTAAAATATGACTTGTCAACTCGAATAACTCAAATTTTTTGACTCAACTCGATAGAACGCTCACCCCTAACAAGACCTCAAACTCGAGACTTGCTTAAGCGATACTAAGCTGGTTACTATTTAGACCAACCCATTAGTATATAAACTATTTTTCTAATATATAAAAAAAACATATTACCTATGTACATTTGTTTTACGTTACAAATTAGTTATACATCCATTATCTAGCGCCGCTGCAAGAATAAAATTTTTTAGTTTTTTCTCTCTAACAACACAGCGCCGCCTACAATTTTCTTTAGTTTTTCTGCGTTAGCCGGCGATCGACAATCACCTAGCTATTGGTTGTCGATCGTCAGTGTTTATTACTTTCTTGTTTTTTTCTTCTTCTTTTTTAATTTTTCGAATAAGAATCTCTACCTTTATGACACATATTTTCTTTGTCCTTGTGACACACGTTTTCTTCTGTCCTTGTGACATGTTTTCTTTGTTTTGTGGTTTTGTTTCATCTGTTCTTGTGGCATGATTCAACATGCCCTAGCAGTCGATCGTTGCTCGCATAAAGTTTTTAATCGGCACTAGTTCTTGAATATAATTTTGTGGGTGGTCACGGAAAGTTAGATGCCCAATCGGTTGATGGTTGTTTGACGATGTAATCAGTCCTGGGTAGCGGAATATTCTGCCTGATAGTTTGGATCACTCACCACTCTTTTCATCAGTTATGAGTCCAAATTGGATAGAGAAAAGGAGATTCAGAAAGATTCTGAATTTTGATGGTATACTTATCTCCATAGAAGTTTTTCAATTTTCTTTGTTTTTAGGTTATAAAAAAATTGGATAGATTAATCCTACTATTTTCTTCTTAGATGCGTTGTAATTGTTGTATCTTCTATGATTATAATAAGGAAAATTCTACAACGGGCGACGAACATTGATGAACACCACTAACGATGAACACCGATGAACACCATTTAATTTTTTAAAAAAAAATTTAAAAAATCTAAAGGACTAAAATTATAATTAAAATTATCTCTTAAAAAATAAAAATTAAATTTAATAGTTAATTTACAATATTTTTTTAATAGGTTAGAATCAAATATACCAAATTCTCCTTTAGAATCAAATATACCCAATCCTCCTTTTCTTTTAGATCTAGGGTTTCTTTTGGTTCTTTGTTATTTATCGTCTGTTTATCTTCATGTTCGATCTGCGGTTTGTAAAACCTTTTCAATGATTTTAGATTTTCTATGAACTCAATCCTCATGCAGCCAATCCGTATTCTACACTCGTTCTCGGTCGTCTTATTTTACTGGTTCTACGTTTTCTCATGAATTAGCACCTCTTTGTTCATCAATCTTGACTATTGAAATTTCAAATCCCTAATTATAATTATAATTATAATTATAATTATAATTATAATTATAATTATAATTATAATTACAATTTTAGTCTTTTAAATTTTTAAAATTAAAAAAAAAATTAATGGTGTTCATCGGTGTTCATCGTTAGTGATGTTTATCAATATTCGTCGCACGTGGTAGAATCATCCTTATAATAAAATTTCAATGTCCATATTAAAAAAAACATATTACATATTTTCAACTCAATCAATCTGAAATACTCGAACTGGTAGCATTATTTAAATCATTGACCGGATCTATCAAAGTTTATTTATCAGAAACTAAGTTCAAACTTAACTTTTCACACGTGATATTTAATTTTATTTTTTGATAAATAATTAATTGAATTGAATTTATTTAGTCTAGTTTAATTTGATTTAATTTGTTTACGAAGAGCGTTGATTGGAGAGGTATAAGCTAGCAAATGTGATTAATGTAATGATTGAGAGCCTCAAATGCTGGTTGTGGTAGGTGGCTTTTCCTTTACCCCTTTTATTTTTCCATATCTCTTAAAATATTCTCTTTTAGTCCAAATCAACACAACCATCATTTTCTCTTCGATTTCTTTCATGACCAACACTCCTACCATTTTTAAAATAAAAGCATCTATTACATTTCCAAATGGTTGTAATTTAAATGTCAAATTTATCAATGGATTGGTTCAAGTGGTAAGTAAGTTGATGTTGCTTAAATAAGTTTTGAGTTCGAGTCCTTGTGTATGCAGAAAATTTTTACCGAGAGACTCGCCCACCTAACTAAGTGTGCGATACGGGTTGACCCGGATTAGTCAGGACAAAATCATGGGGAACCGGGAGGGTAAAAAATATCAAATTCGAATAATGAGATAATACAATTAAATTGTAACAACTTAAAATAATGAGATTTGTGAATATAATCAAATCTACAACTTACGTATAATACATGAACTAATAGCAAATTTTGAGTTAACATATCTTAATTATTAATTAGGTGATGATCATAATTTCAAAAATTAAAAAGTATAAAGACTACAAATGACCAAATTAGAATATATAGACTAAATCCATAATTTATGTATCATACAAAGACTGGTAAAAGAATTTCAATATAATTTAAATGGGTGCTTAAAGCTAAATTATTATTAGACATACTAAAGAAGAAGAAGAAAACAAAGTGCCTTCCAAGAAATGCAAGGTGTAATTGTTGACCTCTAACAATAGTGAAATTTAGACTAGTTGAGCAATTCAACCGCTTATTTGAAGAAGAAATTTGAGTGATAGAGATGGAAGTAGTAAATAAATGCAAGTGTCATGTGGAGTCTTATTGGTTGAAATTAGATAAGATCACAAATCAATATCTCAAGAAAATAAATACAAATAATGGAAAATAAAGGTAGATTTTGATTCCCATAAAGACAAATAACCATCAATGATAGTTGTACAAATAACTTCAAAACATCTATTTTCATTTAAGTTTTATCTTTTTCGTATAAATTTAGTTTTAAAAATCTACTAATTGGCTGAATGGTCAATAATATTTATGTTATTTTATTTTTTACGAGTTTAAATTTAAAAAATTATCTTTTATTTAATATCTTTCTACTTAATAAAATATAGATTCAAATTTAAGACTTCTAAGATATTGCAACAACAAAAGTACGAAATAAGTTTTCATTCTCGAGTTTTGTATTGAAAAATATATAAAAAAATTGATACTAATTACAAATTTATGATGAGAGAATCTAGATTTATTTAAACCTTGAAGAATGTTTATTTACCAATAGTTCATAATTTTTGTTATGTTTTGTGTTTCAATGAATAATAAATTTCTGTTGATGAAGTCTGAAATATGTTGTTATCAATTCATATTGGCCCAATTTCAGTGAAAACGGAGCCCAAATATGACGCCCAAAAGACTCACTTGTTGGGCTTGGCTGTTTCTCCCCCCTCTATGGTGTGGGAGTTGTACTATTGTATAGTTTAATGGTAAGGGTGCTTGAAGTCTTTAAAGTTTTGAAGAAAAAAAAATCAGTTTAGTCTCTTCTTCTTTTTTATCCAATTATGCTCTTAAACTAATAAATTGAAGCAATTAAGTCCTTTGTCCAATTTTAACCATCAAATTTTAACGTGTTTTTTTTATAAGATATTACTAGTAAGTGACACACTACAGTTTGTCAAATGACATTTACATATTTTCTAGAAAATTATTTTTTAGAATTTTATAAAATTTAAAGATCTTATTAAATAAAATAAAAATAAGTTCTCAAAATGTAAAGTGACAACACTGTAACACGATACATTGCACCATCTGATTCGAAAAAGTTGTTAGGTTTAATAAGAGATAATGACACCAATGCCCCATGTACTTTGACAAAAAAATTCAATGAGGTGCCTAAACTTTATCGCGTTCAAAGTGCCCATGAACTTTCCTTTCGTTATATAAAATTAGGGGTGATAATGAGCCTGACCGGCTCGCGAGCTACTCGGGCTCGGCTCGGTCAAAGCTCGGTCAAAGCTCGGCTCGAGTGAGCTCGACTCGGGCTCGGGTTCGGCTCGAAACTTTAACAAGTCGAGCCGAGCTTACCTAGGCTCGGCTCGAAAAGCTCGTGAACAGGCTCGGAATCTACATATGCACTAAAATAAATTATGTGTATGTATTTTCTTTCATTAGTTGATTGTTGTTTGATTTTGTATTTTCTTTAATTATGTGTTTGTATTATAAGAATATTTATTGATTACTTGGATTAATCTAATTTTTGGCACTTTTTTCCCTTTCCGGTCATTGAATTTCGTTTTAGTGTTGGTTATGAAAGGGATTTTTAACGAATATTTTATATAAAAAAACTATAGCAAAATTTTTCATTTCGAGCCGAGCCGAGCCTGACGAGCCCGAGCCGAGCCTGACGAGCTTCGAGCCCGAGCCGAGCCCAATAGAATTGTTTCCGAGCCGAGCTCGAGCCTAACATTCCGAGCTCGGCGAGCCGAGCCCAATTACACTGTTTCCGAGCCGAGCCGAGCCTGGCCAGGCTCGGGCTCAACTCGGCTCGTTATCACCCCTATATAAAATGCCCCTCGCGCCTAACACCGTTATTTGGTTATGTGGTAGGCCACGTGGCAACATAGGAGCCACGTGAAATTTTTATTAAAAAATAAGAAGAAAAATTAATTAAAAGGGCTTTTAAGCTATTTGACCATTTTATTTTATAAAATAAAAAGTAAAAAAAAGATGGGTCTGCCGATCTTGTTGTACAACCCTTGATCGTCGTCCTCGTGTAAGCTCCGATCGGTTTTTGACCGAACATGATTCTACTCAGCCGCGTCTTGGTTTGAAGTATTCTCAACAACTTCCATAGCCCGATGATTAGATAATCTCAGGGAGAAAAGGACACCATTTTTATCAACTGATAAAAAAAATCTCAGAAATTTATAAACTTAAACATAAAAAAATCGAGCTTTGAAATGTTGGGTATATGAAAACGATGGAATCGAATTCGAAAATAAGCTACACGACAACAATCATTGCCATTTATGACTTACAAAACATCAAACACACCTCGAGATCACTACGAAGAACGCGAAATTGAAACGAAGACAAGCAGAAAATAAAGTATGATACTCAAGAACAAGCAGAAAATGCCATAATCAAGATATAAATTCAGGAAAATATTTTAAACCAAAAGGACCAAAAAATTAAGGCAATCATGCAATTAAGCCAAGAATGAAGCCATAAGAGAGTGGAGTGGAAAGAAACCTGTGTTTGTTGAAAGTCGAGAAAGAAAGATGAACGGCGCGGTCTTTTTTTCTTGCCACATGGCTTATCACATCACCAGATAATGGTGTTAAGCGCGGGGCATTCTATATAACGAAAAAAAATTTAGGGGCACATTAAACGCGTTTAAAGTTTAAGCACCACATTAAATTTTTTGTCAAAGTACAAGGGGGTATTGGTGTCATTATCTCGATTTAATAATTATCATTGGTCAAAGGGGTGAATTGATGAAATTTTAGAGTATAAAGACTTAATTAAGTGCAAAAACAGTTCAAAAGCTTAATTATTTTTTTTAAAGTTCAAGGGCTTATGATACCTTAAACCTAGTTTAATTAAATATGCTTTGTTGAATATTTTTCTTAAAAAATAAATGTGATTTAATTTTGAAATAAATCAATGATATTACTCAAATCAATTAAAATAATATCGACATAAATGATCCAAATTTGAAATACTTAAAGAGTCGTTAGATTTTTCTCCAAAGTTTTTTTCTAATTTTTTCTTCAAGAGTGATGCATCCACCATTCGATTGTAGTTTGGAGGAATTACATAAATATTGTAATTGAAATTTTTTATTCTAAAAATACGATTCTTCTCAAATTATTTTTAACAATATAATATTTTACTGTTTGAATCAAAAGTCTTATAAATTGTACCCCATTTTTGAACAGTAATTAAATAAAAAATATTAAAAAAAATAAAAGCACTATTCAAAGTCAGAGTGCCCTCCCCCGTCTTCAAATAGTGCCCTCCCCCAAAATTCTTCAAAACAACGGCTTAAACACAGCGATTGAATTTTGGAGAAACACTAAAAAGATAAATATGAGTTTTATTCAGAGATGTAAGATTTACCGAAGAAGAAATCATTAAGGGATTTAAGACCAGACTCAGTATGGAAGTTTGACAAAGTAACGACCATTGTTTGGAATTGGAGAAGATGAAGAAATGAGCAGAAGACATCATTATTTGTAGATGGGGAGGGCATTCCGACTTGAATAGTGTTCTTATTTTTTTAATACAATTTTTTATTTAATTACCGTTTAAAAACGGGATGCAATTTATGACGCTTCTGATCCAAACAATAAAATGCTATATTGTTAAAAATAAGCCTTAAAATATATTATTTATAATATAAATAAAAAATATTATAAGAATATACTATATATCAACTAAATCATATTAAGGTAATTAATAAATTTTATAAAATAGATTAAGATAATTAATAAATGTAATTACTAACTAATTTTTATGAAAAATAAAAAATAATATAAATTGAAAAATTAAAAAAACCTTAAAATAATTCAAAATTCATGTTATAAATATATTCTGATAATGGTTTATTATTTATATTATAATTGGTATATTCTCAAATATATAATTAATTTCAACTACAATTTAATTTAAATATTAATTTTGTCGATAACGTGATAACTTTCTAATTTGGTGCAATTGTTAGGTGTTGGACTTTCTTCCTAATTGTCCCTTATCCAAGCCCTAAATGCAATTTATATTTTCCTCATTTTTTTATAAATAAGATGAACACGTATTATAATGATAGTATTATTTATTAAATAAAAATATATATAAAAGAAATGCAAAGTATATAAGAAAACAATTTTAGCCACCGTTGACCTTACACGATTGGGACCTCACGTGTACATTTAGAACCCTTATAAGGACTTCTCGACAGCTGCATTATTGGTAGAGGTGTCCATAAGTTCATTATTCAGTTTTAATAGAACTTATGGATTAGAATTTAATTCCGTTCGGTTAATTGATTGTTTACAAAAAAAAAATATTTGATTAACTTAAAATTAGGTTTATTTTGGGTTTAGAATATATTTTTTATTTTGCTTTTTATTTTCAATTTTAATTTTTAAAAATTAGAAAATATGTTTGGTTAATAAAATGAAAATTTGTATGAAAATAATGAAAATGTGTTTGGTATGTAGTTTTTCAAAATAAAAATAAACAAATAGTAACTTATTAAATAATTAAATTAAAATATAATTATTAAAAATATTATTATAAAAAATAAAATATGATTAAATAAATCAATTTTTTTTGATAAAAGAGGGTATGATTTCATTCATAGCAAAATCATACTACGGAAAATATTTTCATGTGGCTCGTTAAAAGTCTCCCTAATCTAGTTGGAAGAAAAGAGTACACATGAAAATAACTAGAAATAAGTCACAAAAAACAACATAGCAATCAACCTACAACATTATCACCATCCTGCCAAACTAATTCAACAATTTCAGTTGGAGGCGAAAGGTAGAACCGACTTTTAAGGGATGTATCTCTCAAGGACTTCGCTAGCCAATCGGCAATTTCATTAGCTTCTCGATGAATATGCACAAACCGAAAATTCCAAGGACGATCCAACATAGAGAAAATGTGGTGAACTACAGTTTTGATGCCAACCCCACCCCTTTTCTTAAGCAGCTCAACAACTGCTAGGTTATCGCTTTTAACTTTCAGAGGCCGGAAGCCATACGCCCAAGCATGCTTCAAACCTTCGAGGACTCCGTATAATTCCGCCTCTCTCACCGAGCAGAAACCCAAAGATTTAGCGTAGCCAAAATGCCAATCACTATTGCTACTTCTCAAAACACCGCCACATGAGGTTGCTTCCAACACGGCATCGCGTACACCATCAACACACAAAGAGTACCAGCCCGCACTCGACCGTTGCCAACTGCCATTCCTTTGCACAGCCCGTGGTGAGCCTCTACACAAAGATGCCCGAAATTCCATTGCTTGGTTCGCCTCTTCAGCAAGTCGATTCACCTGGGCAATAACAGGTTCCCACACCGTGGTCGAAGCGTCAAAAATCCTTTGATTGCGGTTCTTCCAAAGGACCCACAACACCACCCCAAAAGTCACAGACCAGTCTCGATTGCTCGCCACAAAATAGGATGGTTGAACAGATTTCGGGCCAACCATTCCTCAAATTGCAGTCCAAAGAATTCTGCCACACATTCTTGCTTCACAAAAGGAGAACCACACCGAGTTTGCCATGGGACACCATCAAAAGAGATGGTCCAAATCTTCCACCCCCACTCCACAAGCACTACACCTTGAATCCGTAGCCATGTGTCGCCCAACTCGCTCCGCATTAGTTAGGATGCGACCACGTACAACCAAGCATAGGAAAATTTTGATACGTGGCAAGCCTTTGTAGTTCGCAATAGCAGACCATAAAGGGTACCCCACAGCGTCATGCACCCCCGATTTGAAATCATAACCAGACTTAACCGTAAAGACGTTACTCGGGCACCATCGCCAGCCCACCACATCAGGACGCTGCGCAGCGAGGGGCGGTTTAATCGGTGTTATCTTAAGAAAAATATGTGCCGGTAAAAAAGGTGAAAACTCAGCCCACTTCCAGTCCCCCATCTCATCCACCATTTGATCAATGGTAACCGGTAAGAGTGAAGTAGCATGCGAGGAAGAAACAAAGTCAATCAACCTCACCAAATGATGTGAAATGCATGGTCATTGTCTGCAAAGTTTGATAGCCTTCCAGCGATTACCATTAACCTCAAGATGAATAGCCTGAGCCAACCTCTCCATACACAAGACAAATAAGTACTGTGAGAGAGGATTGCTTTGGCGAATCCCTCGAGTCGGTTCAAAAGTCTCAGTGAGAGTGCCATTCCACAAAATTTACGTCGAAACAGACGACACACAATGCATAATAAGCTGTCAGAGAGCCTCTGGTATACCCACATCACCTAATGTACCATCGATAAATCCCTACTCCAGTCTATCATAAGTCTTTTCCAAGTCAACTTTAATTACCATCCATCCCTTATTTCCCTTCTTATTTCGCATGGAGTGGATTACCTCCTGTGCAATGACGATATTATCGGTTATAGATCTGCCAGGTACAAAACTGGTTTGGTTTAGTGAAATCTAATCAGGGAGATACAACTTCAGGTTGTTAACAATCAGCTTAGTTATGACTTTATACAACACCGTACATAAAATGATAGGCTAGAATTGACTGATATAATCAGGGGAGTCAAATTTTGTGATAAGAACCAAAATCGTTCTATTGATCGCCTCATCCAAAGGCTTACCATCAAAAACTTCGCGGACGTGCTTTCAGAGGACTCATTTCAAAAACAACCCCACGAGTCTCATCATCAGTCACCCTTAACGGTAAGGACGCCAAAGCATTACCACCATGCTAATCAAACATACCCTTATCACAATAGTCGACCGTTGAATTCCCATTGCTGGTGAGCAACTCTCGATAGAAATCAATAGCCATAGTTTGTAATTCCCCCTGATCATAATACCATGTTTCATCCGACCACCGTAGAGCCAAAATAGTGTTGGCACTTCTCCTACTCGATGCACACGCATGAAAATAATGTGTATTGCGATCACCAAATAAATTCTATTGGCACCTCGAATTCTGAAACGCAAGACTCTCCTCATGTAAAAGGAGCATTTCAAGCTCCCCACGCAAATCACACTCTAAATCCACAAGGAAGGATGAATAGCGACGTCGTAACGCACAATCAATACCCCTAAGCCGAGCCATCAATTTACGCTTTTTGGTAGCAATATGGCCAAAAACATTAACGTTCCAATCACCAATGTTAGCCTTGAAAGCATCAATATTAGCTAATACATCTCCATCCACATTCACAACTTCTTGAGAAAATCGCCAAACTCGGTATGTTCTTGCCAAGCTGCTATAAAACGAAAGGGGCAGGCTTCTGTCATCATCTTCCATCCCTGAGAGCGTAACAACAAAGGACAATGATCCGATTCCAAACGATCAAGGTGAATAACATAAGACTCAGGACAAAGCTGAACCCAAGCGCGATTAACCAAACATCTGTCTAATCTTTGATACAAGTCACTCATTCGCCAAGTAAATTGATCACCTCTAAAAGGAGTTTCCACCAAACCTGAATCAAAAACAAATTCTTGAAACAACTTGCTAATACCTGAACCGGTACATGACCCACCCCGACGTTCCTCTGCTCGCAGGATTGCATTGAAATCCCCTCCCAAGAGCCACAGTTTCTGCCCCCAGGATTAAGATGGAGAAGCTATCGCCATAATAATTTCCTCTGAGTAACACACGGGCTCGCATAAACTGCTATAAAATGAAAATTCCTCCGACTATGTACATTACGCACCCAAACATGTACAAACCGATTGGAAATTCGTTGAATATTAACCACAACAGAATCCTTCCAGAGAGTCCAAATTCCACCACTAAACCCCTGAGCTTCAACATGAAAAGAATTTGGAAACCCCAAACACTAAACAACCTGATCCGCCACAAAACCACTATACAGGGTTCCATCATGGCTACCATCTTAGGCTTATTAGCACGGATAAAATCTTTAAACTGACGATGAAAAGGAGCGCTTGCCGCACCCTGGCAATTTCAAAAAAAACTAATCATCTGGAAAAAAATAAAACACCAAAAGGAAAACTTACTGCAAAGGATCAACATTATCCTTATCGAACGTCTTGTGCAAATCCATTGGGGTGGAATGTCCTCCATCCATGCCATTATTTTCCCGGTCAATGGCAGCTCCAAGCGATACCAACTCGCCTAATCCCGTGACCATCTCGGGCACCCGCGCTTGACCTGAAGCGAAAGTAGAGTAAATCTTTTTAGAGACCAATTGAATATAATCCGCTAACACCGTACGTGGTGGAATTCTATACTTCGCCCGCTTTTTTATACGCAACCATTTCTGACCACTATCCTTTTGAGATATCTGAGTACCCCCTTATTCCGAGACAACCGCCTAGCTTCCGAGCTTGAATCCACACTATCATCCTGAATAACAACCACATAATGATTCCCTTAATGAATCCTAGGTTGTACCGGCGTTACCTGAGGTGCTTGTCCCTCTTTCATTGCCACCGCAACAAAGGAATTAACCTCCAACCCTTTACCCTTATCCAGCCGATGCACCCCACTAAGACCACTTCGATTAGCACCGTCCTTAAAATGCCCAGGCTTGACCTGTTCAACCCTGCAAGGCTCGTCATTATAAGTACCTAGAACAAATTCCTCCCCTGAATCCGACACTCTTGCAACCGCCTCGGTTTCAAACACATCGTTATCCAATACTTGAAAACGAGAGCCTCCCACATTATTGATCTTTCGTGGTTGCGGCTCAGAGGCAGTCACATTGTTCCCTTGACCCTTCCGCAGACGCGTTCTCCTACGCTCCGCCTTCATCCAAGGATAGGGTTGTAAAAACAAGTCAGAACCTGAAAACCTGCCTGAAACCTACTCGAGTCAGAACCTAATTTGACCCGAGAATTTAATGACCCGAACCTAAACTGTAACTGACTGTTGCTGACCCGAACCCGAGTTGAACCTGTTACTGTAGCAACCGAACCCAATCTGTGTCCGACTGAAACAAACTCGAACCCGAGACCGACCTGGCAAATTACCTGATATTACCTGACTGAATCGACCCGGGATCCGATTTTACCCGACTTGTTTTGAACCTGACCTGTTATTAGACCCGACCTGTTTTGAACTCGACCTGTTTTAAACCCGACCTGTTATTAGACCCGACTTGTTTTGGACCCGGCCTGTTTTTAACCCGACTTGTTTTGTACCTGAACTGATATTGACCTGGTTTGATAATTGATACTTAATAAGTAATAATGATATTTTTAATATATGATATGAAGTAATATTATGAACTATTATAAAAAAGTTTATATCTATAATTTGAATAATTTAAAATGTTAAGTATCTAACAAAATGTATTATATATATAATTAAAAGATTTATTTTTAATAAATAAAAGATTTGTTTAATAAGTAATTAGTAAAAATAAATATAAACTTGATAAATAAAAATATTTATTTTTAATAAATAAAAATCTAATATATACTAAAATATATAGTACATATAGAATTTTTACTAAGGCATATATAGGCAAATTTAATAATAAGGCATACTAAAATATATATTATATATTTTAGTATATATTTTTTAAGTCATACTAATTTGATTTGATATTGTTTTATAGTTTTGTTTTATGGTTAGTGATTCAATTTTAGGGTTTTAGGGCATGTGTTTTAGTTTTAAAGGTTTAGGGTTTTATAATGTTAATGTACGTATCATGTATGCATAAAACCCTAAACTCTAATCATAATGTATGTATGTAAGTTATGTATGTATCATGTATGTATGTAATATGTATGTATTTATTATTTAATGTATGTAGGAACTTAAAAGTCTAAAACCCTAAACCCTATAAGATAATATATATACATATGTATAGTGTATACATATACATTAATTAATATACTGTTATATACATATGTATTAATATATATATATATATATATATTTAATTTTAATTTATTTTTTATAATTTATAGTCCTTAACATCTAATTAACTAATTTTATTTCAAGTTGAGCCATTTTTATTTTATTTTTTTAATTTAGACTATTGTTTTTAACTTTTTAATATCATATAATATTTTTTATGTTAGTCTCTAAAACTTTTATTTAATTCTAAATTGATCCCTATTCGTTATTTTTTTTATATTCACCCAATGTTTTTTATTTATAATTTGGTACATTTCTTCATTAGTTTTTTAACTTGATAGTTTTTTCATTATAGTCCCCAAAGCTTTATTTGTATTCTAAATTGACTTCTATTCATTTTTTTTAAAAAAAAATTAGCCCGATATTTTCTAATTTTAATATGATATTTTTGTTCATTATACTCCCTAAAACTTTATTTTTATTCCAAATTGATCACAATTCATTGTTTTTAAAATGTTTCATAGTTTTAATTTGATATTTTGTTCATTATAGTCCTTAAAACTTTATTTTTATTCCAAATTGACCCTAATTTCTTTTTTAGTATTTTATAATATTTTTTATATATTTGTTCATTATAGTCACTAAAATTTTATTTTTATTTCAAATTGACACATATTCATTATTTTTCATTTGTCTGATGTTTTATACTTTTAATTTGTTTTTTTCATTATAGTCCCCACAAGTTTATTTGTATTCCAAATTGACCCATATTCATTTGTTTTTCAAATGAATGCCCAATGTTTTATAATTTTAATATGATATTTCTGTTCATTATAGTCCCCAAAACTTTATTTTTATTCCAATTTGACCCATATTCATTGTATTTTTACGTTTTCTAAATTTACTTTGATATTTTTGTTCATTATACTTCACATAACTTTATTTTTATTCCAAATTGATCCATTATCCTTATTTTTCTTTTCATTATTTTTTTAAATTACTTCAACCTGAAATGAACCCGACCTGAAGTCCACCCGAACCCGAAATGAACCCGACCTGAAATGAACCCGACCTGAAGTCTACCCAAACCCGAAATGAATCCGACCTGAAATGAACCCGACCTGAAGTCTACCCGAACCCGAAATGAATCCGACCTGAAATGAACCCGACCTGAAGTCTACCCGAATCCGAAATGAACCCGACCTGAAATGAACCCGACTTGAAATGAACCCAACCTGAAGTCTACCCGAACCCGAAATGAACCCGACCTGAAGTGTATCCGAACCCGAATTAACCTGTCAATTATCTGCTTCGGACCCGACCCGTTTTGACCTGACCTGGAATTGACCCGACCTGAAATGGACCCGCACCCGACCCGACTCAAGTCAAAACAAAAAAATGACCTGAAATAACTTGTATCCGATTTTACCCGACCTAACAGTACTCGACCTGAAACTCATCCGATTACCTGATTTTACAACCCTATCCAAGGACCAAAAAGGTTAATAGGTTGATCCACCTCCGACTCCTTTGTCGCTCTCTCCTCCCCCATAATATCTGAATCCTTGCCAAGACCACAGATTTGTTCCTCGTGGCCATATATTTAATAGAGTTAAAATTTTAAAACCTTTGTTTTCATCTTTTCCACTTTTCTAAAAATATCAATAAAAATATTGATTTTTTTTATATTTTTAAAATTTCACTCAATTTTATTTTATTTTTAAAGACCATTTTCAAATTTTACAATTAAAAATGTTTTCTTTAACCGTTTTTATTTTCCAAGAAAATAAAGATGGCTCAATTCTCTAGCACTAAACATACGCTTGTTTTTTTTGATAAAAATAAATAAAAATTTAATTAAAAAATCAACCAATTTTAATTGTATTAACCAAAATTTGACATTTCAACGTTATTTTCTTCGCTGATTATGACTATGGCTTTAAATAAGACGAGACATATTACGAGCTATTCGATTGAATTTGATTCAAGTTCGAACTGAGATAGAGTTCTTAACGAGTCAAGATGAGCTACTCGATAACCTATTCGAAAAGTTTGTAAGTTACTCGAGAAAACAATAGGGAAAACTACACCGGTAGTCCCCAAACTATTACCGTCTTCCTATTTTGGTCCCAAAACTATTTTTTTTGGCAAAATCATTCCTTCTGTTACATAGTTCTCCTGTTTTGGTCCCCCGGCGTTAAAAACTAACGGAATTGCTGACGTGGAATTTTTTTCTTATTTTTTATTCAGACTAATGTGAGAGGGGGAGCTGAGATTCAAACCCACATCACCCACTTTCCCAAACCAATGTTTTGACCATTGGGCTAAACTCTATTTATTGAAATATTTTAGCACAAATTATATTTAAAAGAATGCAAGTTAGCAACAGCACCTCCCCACGTTCCCTTCCATCAGTACCCTCCAAATCCATTTCTAGAGTGCAAGGCTCAATACCAGAGCACTTTGCCATCCAAATACCTTTCGTGGTTTGAGACCTAAAAGGAAGCACATCCCATCAGTTTGTTTGAACCAATTGAAACAAATGCAATGTGTTGGTATTCCAGAAAAACAAATTACCTTCCTTTAAATGCATCCATTTCTCTGAAATTGGTGTAAAACAAATTATTTAATAGCGTGGTTTTACCTGTCATGATCATGGAAAACAAAGTGAAAACTTTAAATTGCATTTGCAGAACTCACAGAGCCCAGAAATTGAACACCAAAAGGTTAAAATCACTCATGGAGTGTGTAATAGAATCAAAATATTGATGCAACAGAGATTGATATTAAACACTGAAGTGACTGAACTTCCAACTAATCATTCACCAATTAATTCATATTCCGCGATTCTAATTCAAAATACAACCGATAATGAAGCAGCTTAGTGCAAATGGACACCTTAGGAACAAGGAAAAGCATAAGTAAAAAAGCAAGAAATCATGAAGATATCAAAAGCATACCGCTGCTCTGTGGTCCCATAATGGCAACCACGGCATACGACAGCCCGCATTCACCAAGTTTTACTTCCTTGATAAACTGTTCGACTCCGGTAACATTGAATGAGCCATCTCCGTCAAGTTTTACAGCCCGCATTCTTTTAAAAGTAATTTGTGCTAAAATACATCAATAACTCGAGTTTAGCCCAATGGTTAGTCTGAATAAAAAATTTAAATAATATATATAGGAGAGAGAAAATAAAAAAATATTTAAAAAATAAGAAAAAAATTCCACGTCAGCAATTCCGTTAGTTTTTAACGACGGGGGACCAAAACAGGAAAACTATGTAACAGAAGGGACGATTTTGCCAAAAAAATAGTTTTGGGACCAAAATAGTAAGATGGTAATAGTTTGGGGACCACCGGTGTAGTTTTCCCTGTTGGTAATGCTTCAAGGAGTTACCAAAGGCAAAGCTATATCCCACATTGGTTGGGAAAATAGCTAGGGAAGGGTATTTATACCCATGCTTCCTCCCTCCCTTGTTGAGTGGGAAAGAACAAGGGAAGTCCTCGCGCACCGCCGCCGCCGCCGTCCGGCCGGGCTCGGGCTCGGGTAACACGTTCATGACCGACAACAAGACTATCATGGACCAAGTTCATGACTATGAGAATCTTGTCTCGGACATCATAGCGGAAGGCATGCAAATGTGTGAAGTTTTGCAAGCAAACGTCCTTATCGAAAAGTTGCCAAAGTCATGGTCAGATTACCGCAACTCCCTCAAGCACAAGAAAAGGGACATACCACTTCAGGAGCTGATCGGTCACATGAAAATCGAGGAGGCCAACCGTTTGAAAGATAAGGTTACGAACAATTTTAGTCACTTATCTTTTAAAACTAATATTGTTGAGTCTGGTGGTGCTTCAGGGTCCAAAAAGCCCTTTAAGAAAGGCCCTCCAAACAAAAGGCCCAAACCACAAAAGACGACAAATTTCAAGAAACCCATGAAGGCTAAGCCCGATGTGAAAACCATGAAGTGCTACGTGTGTGGGCAAGCTGGTCACAAGGCGTACCAATGTCAGCACCGTTCGGACCGCCAAAATGAGACTAGACCACGCATGCATGTGACAGAGAACATGGATGATGATGTCATAGCCGCGGTGGTTTCGGAGGTCAACCTCGTAGAGAAGAACACCGAGTGGGTCGTAGACACCGGAGCTTCTCGACACTTCTGCGCAAAGAAGGAGTTCTTCACCGAATTCGAGGACATGAAAAATGGTGAACGTGTGTACATGGGGAACTCCAGCAGCTCCCAAGTGGTGGGCAAAGGCAAGGTTTTACTCAAGCTGACTTCCGGTAAAACTTTGGCCCTTAATAATGTCCTATATGTGCCTGCCCTGCGTAGAAATTTGATTAGTGGTGGCCTCTTAAATAAGGCAGGCATTAAGTTAGTTTTTGAGGCAGATAAACTTGTACTTTCCCGTAACGGTGATTATGTCGGGAAAGGTTTTTTAAGCGAAGGTTTATTTGTCATAGAAACTCAACTTAATGAAAATAATAAAGCTACCACTTCTACTTATATTGTTGAGTCTATTGATATGTGGCATGCTAGATTAGGTCACGTAAATATTCAATCCCTAAAGAAAATGATGAATATGAATATTTTGCCTAAACTAGACATAACAAACTACAATAAATGTGAAGTTTGTGTAGAAGCAAAGCATGCAAAACCTACCTTTAAAAATGTTTCTAAAAGAAAGACTGAACTGTTAGAACTCATTCATACTGATCTAGCAGACTTTAGAAACACTGAAAGTAAAGGAGGAAAACACTACTACATAACTTTTGTAGATGACTTCTCTAGGTTTACAAAAGTTTATCTCCTAAGAACTAAAGATGAAGCTGAAAATTTCTTTCTTATTTATAAGGCAGAAGTTGAAAATCAGTTAGATAGGAGAATAAAACGTGTTAGGTCTGATAGAGGTGGTGAATATGGATCTAATTTTCTAAAAGAGGTTTGTGAGACGAATGGCATAATACATGAAACTTCAGCCCCTTATTTTCCTCAACAGAACGGTATAGCCGAGAGGAAAAATAGAACTTTAAAAGAGATGATGAACTCATTGTTGATAAGTTCTGGGTTGTCTGACAACATGTGGGGGGAAGCCATTCTATCGGCTAATCATATTCTGAACCGAGTACCTCATAAGAAAATTGATTCTACCCCTTACGAACTATGGAAAGGGTATGCCCCAAATTTACAATACCTGAAAGTGTGGGGGTGTCTGGCCAAAGTGGGGTTGCCAGACTTTAAGAAGTCCACCATTGGACCTAAGACCGTTGATGCAGTGTTTATAGGCTATGCTTCTAACAGTGCCGCATACAGATTCATGACTCTACAAGACTTCTCTATTTGTGAATCTAGGGATGCTGTTTTCTTTGAAGAAATCTTTCCTCTCAAGAAACCTAGATTAAATGTTGAAACACAAATAGAAAACTTGCCATCCACTTCTTCTAGTGTGCCTGCTAGGTCTTCTCAAGAGATTGAATTTGAGCCTAGAAGAAGTAAGAGACAAAGAGTTGAAACCTCTTTTGGACCAGATTTCATAACTTCCTTCATTTCTGAGATAAATGACTTAGACACTCTTTCTGATCCTATAGCTCAAGCATACTTGTTAGATGAGGATCCTAAAACTTACGAAGAAGCTATACGATCTATTGATGCTAGTTTCTGGAAAAGCGCTATAAAAGATGAACTAGAATCAATAATGTCTAATCATACCTGGGAATTAGTTGACTTGCCTAGAGGATTTAAAACCATTAACAGTAAGTGGGTCTTTCGAAAGAAACTTAGACCAGATGGTTCTATCCAAAGGTATAAGGCAAGGCTAGTAGTCAAAGGGTTCACTCAAAGATTTGGTCAAGACTTCTTTGATACCTACTCTCCCGTCACAAAAATCTCAACGATCCGTGCATTGTTTGCACTAGCCTCCATTCACAAGTTGCAAGTACATCAAATGGATGTAAAGACTGCATTTTTGAATGGGGATCTAGATGAGGAGATCTATATGGAGCAACCTCTTGGCTTCGAGGCACCTGGTATGGAAGGCAAAGTATGTAGACTTAAAAAGTCACTTTATGGCCTGAAGCAAGCTCCTAAACAGTGGTATGAGAAATTTCACAAAACTATTCTTAGTTTTGGTTTTGTTGTGAATGGTTCGGATGCATGCGTGTATTCGAGGATGTTTGGTACTGATTGTGTCATCATAAGCTTGTATGTTGACGACATGCTGATTTTCAGTACTAACATTGAGTCCATTAACAAAACAAAAAGTTTCTTGTCCACTAAGTTTGAGATGACTGACTTGGGAGAAGTCGATGTAATCTTAGGAGTCAAAGTAATCAAATCTGAAAAGGGATTTTCTTTAAGCCAGGCACACTATACTGAGAAAGTGTTAAAGAAATTTGACAGTTTTGATGTCGTCCCTGTTCGAACTCCTTATGACTCTAGCATACATCTCTTTAAGAATGAAGGAAGTAGCGTTTCTCAAACGGAATATGCCAAAATAATTGGCAGTCTAATGTTCTTAATGAACTGTACTCGGCCAGATATTGCCTATGCTGTCAGCAGACTCAGTAGATACACTCATAACCCTAGTGGTGAGCACTGGGTTGCTCTTAGACGCTTACTTAAGTACCTTAAGGGTACTATGGACTGGAGACTTGAGTATGTTGGCTTTCCTGCTACATTAGAAGGATATTGTGACGCCAACTGGGTTTCCGATAGTGATGAAGTAAGCTCTACGAGTGGGTATGTTTTTACTTTGGGAGGAGCAGCAATTTCTTGGAAGTCTTCAAAACAGACTTGTATTGCTCGCTCTACTATGAAGTCAGAGTTTATAGCTCTTGACTTAGCTGGGCAAGAAGCTGAGTGGCTAAGGAGTTTGTTAGCCGATATTCCGTTGTGGGGAACTCCGACTCCTCCTGTTTCCTTGTTGTGTGATTCACAAGCAGCGATTTGTGTTGCCAAGAGTCATGTTTACAATGGCAAAAAGAGACACATTCGCATAAGGCATGAATCTGTTAGACACTTAATAAGGAATGGAGTACTCTCTTTAGAGTATGTGAAGTCGGAAAGAAACCTAGCAGATCCGCTTACCAAAGGGTTAAGTCGGAAATTGGTCCTTGATTCGTCGAGGGGGATGGGTTTAAAGCCCATTGGTTGAGGAATTCATGGTGGATACCCAACTTAGTTATCTAAGTTCAATGTGGTCAAACGAAACCATGGAAAGACTCATAGTGTACATTTCTCACTGCCTATCCCTATGACGAATAATGTACATGCCCAGGTTGAGTACTATTACTCTTAATAAATTCATAGCCCAGTTTTTGGGTGGTCTTTGTGAGAAAGACTTGATGAATTTACCGAATCATGGTTGAATACTTATTCTTAATAAGTTCATAACACAAGTATGAATGTGTTGTCCTATTGAGAAGGACAAATATGGATTTACCGCCAGAAAGGTTGAGTTTCGAGAAACTCTTAATGAATTCAAAGTTTAAATGATCCTATTGAGAAGGACATTTTGAATTCACCAACAATGAGGTTGAATATTTATTCTTAATGATTTCTTATCCCAATACTGGGTGGTTCATTTTAAATGGACTTGAAGAAATCACCATAAGTCTATAAGAGGTTGAACCATTACAAATGGTTCTTAATTATTTCATAGCCCAGATTCAGGGTGGTTTATATTGAGATAAACCTGATGAAATAACCTATGTAAGTGAGAAGGATTAGCCACCTTCTGTGAAAAACGTTGGGCCATTTTTTCTAAAAACACTTACTAGAATCCTGAGGGTAAGATGGCCAAATATACACTTGTGTATATATATCTTACACATCGAGAACTTCGGTGGATGAAGGAGTTAGTTGTGTGTTATGAGTTTACCCCTATCTTAGAAAGTTCAAGACTAGTTTCACTTATCTAAGAGAAGGATCGCTCATTATCACTATGTACTAGTTCAAGATACGTTCACTAGTGCTTAAGCAACTAATTCCGCAACTGCTCGTCTGAGGAGGGCTGTGTTTGAGATACAGATGAATTCTTTCGCATTAGTGGGGGAATGTTGGTAATGCTTCAAGGAGTTACCAAAGGCAAAGCTATATCCCACATTGGTTGGGAAAATAGCTAGGGAAGGGTATTTATACCCATGCTTCCTCCCTCCCTTGTTGAGTGGGAAAGAACAAGGGAAGTCCTCGCGCACCGCCGCCGCCGCCGTCCGGCCGGGCTCGGGTTCGGGTTCGGGTTCGGGTTCGGGTTCGGGTAACACGTGTCTTTGACACGTACGCGCGCGTATATATTCTTTTTAGAGAAAATTCGTAGGAATTTTCTGATGAATCAGAACAGTGCAGTTTATTCGAATTAATTCGAATATATACAGTCTATTCAGTGGATGAATATAGACTGTTTTTCAGTCAGGTTCAAAGTGTAACAGCATGATTATTACAGAATTAAAACAGTACAGATTAATTTCTGTAATTATTGTGCATGTGAAATGTCATTTATAGACATTGTTTTCAGCCTATAAATAGAGCTGCTGCATGCAGCATTTGAACAACACAACAATCAAACACATTCCAGCTTCTCTCTGTTTTCTCTCCATTTGTTCGAGCCGTTCCACTGTTGTTTACTCCGAGAGTCGAGTGTACGATTCAAGGAGCGTCCGTGTGCACCTCGGGGGACAGCCTGCCTGTGAAGCGACTACACTGTTCGGGGCAGTTTTGTTTCTAAGGCAGTGGCCACCATACCACGACACGGTCAACCATTTTACGTTCTGTTTTTGTTTACTTTTTCCAGTCAGTACTAACAGCTGTTTTGCAGTTCACTTTACCAACATTCCCAAAATAATAAAATAAATTTTTTGCATTGTGTGTACTGATGTGGTTTCATATTTCAGTGTATCTGCTAGGAGAAGACCAATTTCTTTTTATTGTTTTGGGATGTGTTGTGATGTGTAGTTTCTTATATTCATGTTTTTGTTGATGTTAATAACCTATTGTTTATGTTGCATAAGCGATAATCCTATGAACTGGTAACTGACCATTCATGTTATTGTTGATGTTCTTGTACATTTTCATTTTATTGCTGCATTTAGGAATAAGGTGAACTAAACTGCATTTAGGAAACCTGTCTAGAATTTTATTCATTGACAGTGAGTTCAAAAAATCACAGAAAAATCATAAAAATAATTATGAAGTTTTGAGAATGTTTCATGCTCGAGCTTTTTAGTTCGAGCTTTTCGTGCTTGAGCTCTAATTTTTTATTTCGAGTTTGATTTAAACTTGATAATTTTAAGTTCATGAGTTTTTGAGCGGAGTCGAACTTAGCTTCAAGTTTTTCGAGTCAAGTCGTGTTTAACACTACTCGAATTTGACTCGTCTCATTCATACCCCTAATTATGAACGTTAATAGATATTAACATCTTTTTTTGACAAATCCTAATTTTAATTCTAATCCTACTTAGAGTGAAGGGGAAGGGGAGACTCTAGGGGAAAGGAATGGGGTGTTCCTAAGGGTGTTCAAACGGTCGGTTCGGTCGGTTGACCGAACCGAACTTACAAAATTTTATTAACCGATTTATTTTTCTATTATCCGTTAACCGAACCGAAAAAAGTTCGGTTAATTCGGTTAACCGAAATTTGTTATAAAATTTTGGGTCAATTACACAAATGGTCACTAAACTATGTTAAAATAATTTTTTTATTGACTGATCTTTCAAAAGTTATAAAATAACCATTAAACTTATCGAATTATTACAAAATGATCATTGATTTATTGCACATTATAAGTTATTGATAAATATTGAAAATTTTAATGATTATTTTTTAATAATTTAATAAGTTTAATGATCATTTTGTGCTAATTTGATAAACTTTAATGACCATTTTATAATTTTTAAAAGTTTAGTGACCAAAAATAAATATATATCATATATAAAATATAAAATTTCGGGTAATTCGGTTAATTAACTGATTTCGAACCGAATTAATCGATAACCGAAGTTTGAAAAAATCATTAACCGTTAACCGACTGAACTTAAAATTAACTGACCGATTAACCAAAAAAAATTCAGTTCGGTCAGTTAATGCGGTTAACCGAAATTTTGAACACTCCTAAGTGTTTCTAATGGGTCTAGAACTCATGACCTAAAATAAAATGATAGAACTAAGATGAACAACTTGACCAACTAGTGAAATGTGCAGGTATTAACATATTTCTTATGCTCTGCATTTATATTTTGGTTTATTTTAAAATGTTGGTTGGATATAAAATACTTATCTATTAAAAAGTGTTGAAGGGTTGATTTTGTTTGATTAGATAAAATCAACTGAATTAATCTAATTATTTTAATTTGATTAATTTATACACAATAAACTTTGGTTTAGTTAAGGGTTATTATTTTATAATTTTAATTAATTTGATTAATGGAAGTTCAATTCGATTATTAATCAAAACAATTGATTAAACAACTTAACAGAAGATACATCAATATACACCCAAGAAATTACGACATACCTCATTTCTCTTTTATATTAACATTTTTAACAATGATGTTTAGGGGTGCTTATCGAGCGAGTAGATCACGAGTTAAGTAGTGCTTAACTCGTTCTTGTTAAAAAAAAACTTTGTTGCTCAACTCAACTCAACTCCTTGCTCGTTAAAAAAAATGTAGAACTAATGTTTTGATATAATAATTGAAAATTAGTTTTGGACTAAATTGAAAAGATTTCAAAAATGCCTTTAAGTCCAAACAACTTAAAAATAAGTTTGTGGATGTTTTAAATGCTTTTGGCAAGGTTTTAAATGTTTTTAAGTAGCCAAACTAGGGTTTTCAAGGTACCCGTTTCGATACAGGCTAACCTGTTTCGATACGGAGGATTTCGGATTCAAAACACCCCTTTGTTGTTTCGATACGCCCAACGGTCAAAACCTCCCCAACGGTCAAAATTTCTCAATGGCTTTTTAAATGCAGCTCAATAGTCACTCGTACCGAAACGATTTGCAACCGTTTCGATACAGCTCAATACCGTTTCAATACGGCCAGAGGTGTTTCGATATAGCTTGCAGCATCAGGTTTCAACGGATAGTTTTGAAGAAGGTCATTTTGATATGGGCTCGTGTGTTCCGATACGGACAGCTCCAGAACATCATTTATTGCGAGAAATAAAGACCCCAACGGCTCCAATGTAACACCCCAATTTTGGGCTTAGAAGTTTAGGGTCTAAACCAGACCGGTTTGATTTTTTGGTTCGAATATAAAAGGAGGGTTTAGGGAAAGCCTAGTTCGGGATGTTTTAAAAATATGGAAAATATCTAAAAATCCTCTTTTAATATATATAAGAGAGTGGTGAAATCAATTTTACAAAATAAAGTTTGGAAATACAACATTTTGGAATAGTGACTAAAATGCGATTTTTGAAAAGTTCAGTGGTGACTGTTTTGTAAGGATTGAAACTTTGAATCTTTAAGGAGTTAATTTACCCAAAAATAATTTCTCCAGATTTTTCCTTAATTTAGGTGATTTAATTAATGTTTAATTAATTAAATGAAAAAGGAAAACTACTTTTTAGATTTCATAACTACCTTTTTCTAAAATTTTCTCATTTCTTTTTTCTCTCAAAATTCCATCATCCAAACACTTTCCTCCAGCAAATTTTGCTTTGTTTTTCACTCTAATTGATGAGATTTCTATCATCAATTTATTCCTAATCAAACTAGCATCAAATCCTTTTGATTTTCTCATTGGATTTTCAAGGAAATTGGCTCAAATCAAGGAGAAATCGCCATTTAGAGGTAAGATTGTTCTTCTCCTCTAAATACTCAGTTCTTTACTGAAATTCCCAAGTTATCAATCCTTAATTTAAGTTTTATAAATAGTTTTAATGATAGGAACTTGATTTTGGCTTAAAACTCAAGATTTGGAAGAAATCTTGAAGAATTTTGTTGTGATTGTTTGGGCTCTGTTTTAAGGTGATTCTTAAATGTATTTTGAATGTCTAATGATGTGTAAATGAAGTTTTATCAATGCAATCCCGAATAAGTTGTGTTTCCTAAGTTTTTGCTTATGAAAATGGTGGTTTTTTGGGTGATCTTGGTGTTCTATTATAGCTGGAGGTATAAAGACGAGTTTAGATTTATTTTGGATGTTGATTGATGTTTAGAAATGGTTAGAAGTGATGAATCTTGGCTGGGTTGAGTTTTGGAAGAGTTTGGAGGTGATTTCGGTTGTGTTTGGTAGCCGAAATGTTGTCTTTAGGAAGAGCAGCGAGTCTAAGTGTGTTGGCTGAAGATTTCAATGCATGATGATGCATTAATCCTCTGCTTTGATGTGTTTAAAACAGGGGAGGCATCTTCGGACACCTTTGGAGTTGATCCGGAGGCTTGAACGGCGTTTCGGCAAGCTTGCGAAACGGAATTGGTGAGTGGAGTTGGGTTTCCAGCTTTGAAACAAATGTTTGAAGGTTTTGGGAGCTTAGTTTAAGTCTAAGCAACTTAACTAAGCTCAAGAGTAAGTTTTCAGAGAAACTCTCTTGGATGAGCCATGAAGTGGTTCGATGCATTGATTATATTTGCATGTTTAAATTCTATTTTGAAAGCATGTTTTTAGCATGGTTAATGCTGGTTTGAAAGCCATGTGTTGAAGGATGCTCAAGGTAAGAGATCCTTGATTTTTCATATTGTAAATATGGACTTGATGCATAGTTATGCATGATGATAAATGGCTTTGTTTAATGCTTTAAAAACAGTGAGTTGATGATGTTATATGATGTATATTGGCAAGTGATGTAATGGTTTTAAAGTACTTGAATCGGATATAGTTAGCCGGCTATAGGATTGGGTGCACCGTGAATAAATTCGCCTTGGATGTCGAGAGGTTGAGATTGTACCGTAAACTCCATCCAAGTACACTAACGAGTAAGGTAAGATCACAACGGTGGTTAAAAGTCTGTGTGTGGATCTTGTGTCTTGTGTCCCATGTACTCGTTAGTGGAATTATACAATTGCCGATGAGTGATGTTGAGGGGTTGTGATTGTACCATTAAACTCCATCACGGGTGTTGAGGGGTTGTGATTGTACCGGTAAACTCCACCTTTTGTTGTTCGGTAGTGTGTATGAAGCGTGTGGGACAACGCTTGTAATCCGCGTATCCGATTGTGTTTTGTGTTGTATATGGTTATGGATTATCACTTGGATGCCAATATGACATGTTGATTTTAATGAAGCATGAGATGCTTGTAAAGTATGCAAGGTTGCATGAAAAGAGATGAGCATGTGTTTAAAAGCTTTGTTGAAAGTGTTTTCTAAATGCATTATTGTGTTGTTTCTTTAGAGCATGCCTCACTAAGCAATTGTGCTTACGCTCTCTTTCTTGAACAAATAATGCAGATAATTGAAGTGTTTGAGGGCAACAAGGAGGCTAAGAGTCCAAGGGAAGCTAAGCTCATGTATGGTGATGTTTTCATACTTTAATAATTTTGGTATTTTTGGCAATGGGAACCTAAGATGTGTTTTGAGAGAAGTTTTGGACTCCCTAGTTGTGGCTTGATGCTTTTGATGATTTGGATTTGTAATTGGCCTTTTTGAAGCTTGATTTGGTGTTTTGTTGGTTGTTTGGTTTTGGATATTAGGAAGCATGCCTATAGACTTGTGAAATACCATGTTTGATGCTATGAATGTGTTTTGAAGTTGCAAACATGTACCTTATATGTATGATGACTTGTTGACATGGTTAGGAAGTCATTAGAGTGTGTTTGAGTGGTTTAATGTATGAAAAACCAGCAATTTTTGCAGCTTCTGGGCAAACCGTATCGGAACGGGCACTGACGTTTCGAAACAAGGGCCTGTAATGGCCTTCGTGTTTCAAAACGGCTGGAGGCCGTACCGAAACGTTTTGGCCACTGGAAGGCCCTGTTTCCGAACTAGTCTCGAAACGAACCCGTGTTTCGGAACGGTCAACACTGTTTCGAAACAGGTGATCGTTGGGCACTGATTTGAATGGTGTTTAAGTTTGCAAGCTTTGCGTTTTAGTCCCGAAAGTTGTATTTGCAATTATATGAGTTTGGGATGTCCGATTAAGGTGAAATTTGACAGAGAAGCATGTAATATGACTAATTAGATATTGGTAATCTTAAAATCAGTTAAAACCTCCTAATTTATAGAATTTACATTTTGGTCCCTAATATTTGTATATCGTGCAATTGAGTCCCTTATTTGAATTCGATCGCTGTGTTTAATCCATATATGTACCTCAAGTGTTCACCTAGGGTTAACATGTATCTATACAAGATTAAAAAAAAGGGTCGTTAATTAAGGTTGACTTTCAGGTTGACTTTGGTTTTCCCCGTGTAATCTTCGTAGTTCGGGTCAACCGTCTAGGCCAGGCTAAGGGGGTTACATCCAAAACATCCCTAACAGCTAGCAACAACCACAAGCTCAATTGGAACTATAAATTGAAGGTTGGAACACTTAAAGAAGTTTAGAGACAACATCTAAACAATATGGTCAAGAGAATTATATTCTAAATCTTTATTTTACTATTCTCTTGTACATAGTCTTTAGAGAGTGAGCTTTATTGTAAATCTTTGTACTCTTGTGAGCTTAAATTTGTGTAAACACCCACCTTGTGAGGTCTTAAGTTTACCAAACAAATCCCTTGAAAAATGAGAGGTTCTAGTTTAGCCTTGAGAGAAAAACTATAGTTGGTTCTATCTTAGCCAAGTCTAAAAGATAGGGTTGTAACGGTTTCCTCTTAAACCGGGAAAAGGGGATGAATTTATTTTTGAGTGAATTAGGAAATCTTTAGTGGTGTGCTGAGGTAGTGGATGTAAACTTAGTTAGAAGCTGAACCACTCTAAAATCATTGTGTCACTTGTCTACATTTTTTTCCGATTTTAGCCAATTCAACCGCTAAACAAATACAACCCTCCTTGACGGTTTCGGTGATCGATTCGAGCGTGCAACAAGCCTAATAATTGGTATCAGAGCCTCTTCTCCATCGAAGGACTAACATCCGAGAGTAAAGATCATTTGCTCGAGTCCCCCGTTCAAGATAATGGAAAGATTTTAAAAAGGCCGCTATATCTCGTGTTCCCCGCTCTTCGAAGGAGAAGCATGGTTCTAATGGAGCAATGTCATAAAGTATTTCATCAAATCTCTTGATATTGAGATTTGAGATATCATCGAAGATGGTTACTTGGAAGCTCCTAAGAAGAAGAAGAAGAAGCAAAGAAGTGCAAATGACACGAAGGCCAAGCTAAACGCAAAGGCGATGCACACTCTTCTTTGTGGCCTCAATGAAGACGTTTCCAAGAAAGTCTCCACATGCAAAAGTGCCAAAGGTATATGGGAGAAACTTGAGAAGCTCTATGGCAACAAGAAGAGAGAAAAGAAAGATGATGCCCAATCATGTGCAAACCTTCTCTCCAATCCAAAGGTGGATGGTGTTTTGGCTCTCGATGAGCCTAAGGTATCTTCTAACTCAAGTGAGCTTAATTCTTACTCTTTCGATGAGTTGCAATATGCTTTCGATGAATTATTTTTGGAATTTGAGACCATGAATTCCAAATTTAAGAAAATGATTTCAAAACTTGAAATTGAAAATGATTTTCTTTTGAAAACAAAATTAGATTTTGAAAACCAAAATGAAATTTTGAAAAATGATTTAGATTTTTCAAAAACAAGTAAAGATGTTTCAGAAAAAAAAATATTGATTTGAAAGTTAAGCTTGAAAGCTTAACAAAAGAAAAAGAAATTGTTTTCAATAATTCATATTGTCACATAATGGCAAAATGCTCACATTGTCATTATCATGGTCATTCCTCACATACTTGTCCTATAAAGAAGAGAAAATCTTATAGGATTAGACAAGTATGAGTTCCTGAGGAAACTAAAGACATTGAAATTAACGTTAATGGATCCAAAGCAATTTGGATACCAAAATCCAAGTAAATGTCCTTTGTAGGTGTGTTGGAGCAATGACAAGCAAAGCAATCACACATGAGAAAAAGATTGAGTAACCTCTAAGCTTAATGCTTTCATTTTATACATTTGGTTATCTAACTTTTGTTTGAAGTCTTGTATTATTTATTAAGCCTAACAATAATGTTTTGAGTAAAGGGGAGCCAATTTCAAAAATTATCATTTTTGTCAAATTTGTTTTACAAACTCTCCATTGTTATGAACTTCAAAGTTTTCAAACATAGTTTGAACCATTTTTGATATAACAAAATAGGGGAGCATGTTTTAAAAAAAATGAATTTTCAAATTAATAAAGGGGAGCTTTAATTGATTTTGAATTTTAATTCTCTTATTCAAAATTTATTTCACTAAGGGGGAGAATTTCAAACAATTTTTCAAGTTGGTTTTATTATATCAAAAAGGGGGAGATTGTAGAACTAATGTTTTGATATAATAATTGAAAAATAGTTTTGGACTAAATTGAAAAGATTTCAAAAATACCTTTAAGTCCAAACAACATAAAAATAAGTTTGTGAATGTTTTAAATGCTTTTGGCAATGTTTGAAACGTTTTTAAGTAGCCAAACTAGGGTTTTCAAGGTACCCGTTTTGATACAGGCTAACCTGTTTCGAAACAGTTTGAAATTGCCAAAACACGTACCGAAACAGGGCTTGCCCGTTTCGATACGGAGGGTTTCGGTTTCAAAACACCCCTTTGGTGTTTCGATACGCCCAACGGTCAAAATTTCCCAACAACTTTTTGAATGTAGCTCAACGGTCACTTGTACCGAAACAATTTGTAACTGTTTCGATACAGCTCAATACCGTTTCGATACGGCCAGAGGCGTTTTGATACGGCTTGCTGCATTAGGTTTCAACGGATAGTTCTGAAGAAGGTCGTTCCGATACGGGCTCGTGTGTTCCGATGCGGACAGCTCCAGAACAACATTTATTGCGGGAAATAAAAGCTCGAACGACTCCAAAACATCCCTAACTGCTAGCAACGACCACAAGCTAAATTTGGACTTTAAATTGAAGGCTGGGAAACTTGAAGAATTTTAGAGACAACATCCAAACAATATGGTCAAGGGAATTAGAGTCTAAATATTTATTTTACTATTCTCTTGTACATAGTCTTTAGAGAGTGAGCTTTATTGTAAATTCTTGTACTCTTGTGAGCTTAAATTTGTGTAAACACCCACCTTGTGAGGTATTAAGTTTTCCAAACAAATCCCTTGAAAAAGGAGAGGTTTTAGTTTAGCCTTGAGAGAAAAACTAGAGTTGGTTCTATCTTAGCCAAGTCCAAAATATAGGGTTGTAACGGTTTCCTCCTAAACCGGGAAAAGGAGATGAATTCATTTTTGAGTGAATTGGGAAATCCTTAGTGGTGTGCTAAGGTAGTGGATGTAAGCTTAGTTAGAGACTTCATAATATAACCCAACAGTATACCCCAGATAGTAATCGGTGTTCAGATTCTAGACATGAGTAACATAATACACGTGACGGACATTCCATTCAGAGTATCAGAAACGGAAGATTCATGCTTTTGACAGATAAATGGGCATACCATTGAGCAGAGCAGACATTTTCATCATTCATCATGCAAACAGATTGTACCATCATAGGTCAAGGTAACAGATCATACTATCAAGTTTATCAGACAGTCAGACAATACCATCACATATCAAGCAATCACATAACAAGTATACAGATTGAGCAGACATACATCAAGTAGGCAAAGAATATCAGCATATATCCAGTTCATCATTTCATCTCATTTTCCAACATAGTAATTCAATCTCAATAACAATTGAAATGTTCATCAAACATAATATTATTCATGATTAAATCATTATACAATCCATTCAATAGAATATATCACACATGGAACACACTAGGTGGGACAAATCATTTCTTGGAGATTCTTAGCATTTACCGAAGGGGACACATTAAACTTTTGACAATTTGAATAGATTTCTGAAACGTGGCTCCTATTAAAAGAGGTTCATACTAACGATTTAACCCAGATATTCAGGAGGTGATACATCAAGATCTTTGAGAGTTTAGACGCATCATGAGTTATTTAGCCATTTAAGCATACAAGGGCATTATGGTCATTTTATCACATATGGACATTTTAGTAATTTATACCAACAAAGCATAGACAGTCGCTCAGGAAAATCTATTTGCTCATCAGGCTTCCAATCAAGCATTCAGAGATTTTTATGTCAAGATATTTCACGATATCAGATACATTCAGGACTATCTTAATTACTTTGGCCAACGAGGGCATTTTAGTCTTTTAATTATCAGAGGTGATTTTTGTAATTTAGCCCGGTAATATAAAATGATGATTTACAATATTTAATATATATTTGAACGGTTGCTTTCATAATTCACCACAGGACTTGGCACAGAGTAGCCGAACTTATATTTTGTGCGGAAAACTTCCAACCTTATATTAATATCAGGAGTGATTAACATACATGAGTGTGCTTCTTAACACTTAGGGGCACTTTAGCCCTTAAAATCTTATTAGAAATCCCAGAATTTCATCAAATGCATAATTGCTTATTTAACACAAAAAAGGCTTTTCGGTCATTTTGAAAATTGGGATAAATCCACCACTTTTGTCAAATTTTACTATTTAGCACCTCCATCGTTTACGTACTCGGTAGAGATTAAGTCATTTTGATCTCTTCGGCCCTTACAAACAGCTTACTCATTTTAGAACTTAAGGGTAAAATTGTCATTATGATTAATTAAGAATTTCGATGCTCGGAGGCACTACAGTCTTTTTGGTCATTACGATCATTCCAATTAATTCATCCATTATTGTCGTAAGGATCATCTCAACAATAACACGATAATTCTAGTAAATTTACCTTCATGTGTTATATAGAGCTCGAGGGAAAATGCAAGTTTCTTTTAGTATCACACATATTTGAATAATGATGCCGAAGTCTTTTCCAATAGAACATACATCTTAGGTGGGGTGATTTTTCAATCAATTCGAATGCAGATTTCGGGTCACTTCCTTTATTAGGGGTAGTTTAGTTATTCTTATACCTCAAGGGCATTTCTGAAATCTCATATCCAATATCCTTTACTCCATATTATGGGCATTGAATCTTAGACACCATTGATCGAGTTGCAGATATAACTATATTATTTATTACTATTAACTTTCGATACTTCTGGTCTTTTAGTATTCTTATTCGAATATTTTGGTTTTAATAATTTTCATACTTATTTCTCACATCTAATTCGACTTAAGTAGAGTTTACAAAACACATCATCATAAGCATGCATGCGTTAACCGGATATTGACATGTACATAAAGCATACAATGGGTAGTAGTGTATTACCTTAACTCTGAGCTACATCAGTTGATTCATGATACGACATTCGAATACCCTCGAACCTGAATTCGACATTCCTCAGCATCGTGCATCCAAGGAACTGAGAATACAATTCCAAGATCAGACCTTACTCACAAGCTCTTAACCAATAATTAAGTACATAAATAAGTTCGGGCTCAAGGTCATATTCGGAGGCTTTCGGATCAGAATTTTGCAAAACGGGCTTTAAAAATGGGCTCAGGACGTCGAAAAACATAAAATAGGAGTTTTCGGAAAATTTGACTTTTTGGTCAACTGTCAAAGTCAACGCAGACGTTAGTAGGAACGCTAACGTCAGCAGGTCAACGGGGTCAGAGTCAATGCTGACGTCAGCAGGTCAACACTGACGTTAACAGTCAATGTGCAAAGGTCAACTGAGTTGACTCGATTGACTCACTGAGCTGACTCGGGCTGAGTTGACTCGGTAGATGGGTTGGGCTCGGATACGGGTCGGGTCGAATGCGGGTTTGGGTCAAGTATGGGTACGAGTAGGGTCGAACTCGGGTTGGACCGGTTCGGACCGGCAGACCGGTTCACTTACCAAATCGGAAACCTGCCGAATAAATCGCCAAAAACCCCATCAGGAAGCTGTCGGGGAGCCCCAAAAGCCTCGATTTCACCGGAAAACAAAGAGAACAACATTGTTAGATCAACCCATACATCAACCACACGAAAATAAGCTAGAATACGTACCGGAATAACCTAAAACATCCGGGAACGGTCGAAAACGACGTAGCTCCGATGAGCACCTTATCGACGTCGAACGGACGATCAATCGACTGGGTTATATCCGTCGTGACGTGGGGAAACCAGATCTAGTGGTCGTTTCACGGAGGGATGATAAACGACGGCTAAAAAACGATAAATCAGAGCGTCGGAGCAAGGGTTTTCGACGGGTCTTCAAACGAGTCTCCACGACGAACAACAAGGAAAGACGGGGAGTGAAGCATGGGGTTTTGGTCGGGGTTCGGCGATGAACAAACCCACGGTGGCGGTGAGGGCCATGACGCGGCAGTGGCCGAGATCAGAGATGGTGAACGGGGGTGGTTGAGGAGAACGGCTTGAAAAAAATTCTAGAATCTCCCTCTCCCCAAATCAGATTCGAAAGGTCACTCCAGGAAAAAATGAAAAGTCAAACCAGACTTATTTAGTTCAAAATAAGAACCCCCAAAACTTAACTTCAAAACAAATTCGATACATCACTCGACAAAAATGAGCACTTGGCTCAAAGGTTAAACACAAGGGGTTGGGTGCTATACTAGAGGTTGTGGGTTTAAAACCCCACAACATCAATTTCCTTCGTTTCATTCTTTTTCCAGCCTTACACATATATTTATTTTTCTTAAAATAAATCAGATTGTTACAAATCTCCCCCTCTAAAAAGAAATTTCGTCCTCGAAATTTTTCCAAAGTCAGAGAAATGCATAAGCTGCTCTTTCATTCATTCTCGTACTGAATCCATTCCATCATAACATCATCGTTTCTCAAGACTCTCAGTAGGTCATATATCAATTTGACAATTTCCTCAGTCACTCAAACTATCCTTAGACCCAAAGTCATCCCATCATACATATCCGACAACTAATCAGAATAAAATATTTGGATTCTTATAAAACTTCATATGGTGCTAAGTGAACACTTGTCTCATAACTTTTCTCATAAACAGTCTTAATCGGGAATAATAAGCCTTCCCAACTATCAGAGATTGCATTCATACTACCCAGAATTATATTCATAATTCTCCTAGTTGACCATCAATTTACTGATGAAGAATTGTCCCTAAAATTCAGACGAGCACTCAAGGCTTCCAACAGAGCCTTCCAGAATCAAGACGTTACACCGAATGTCAGTTAGGGATGATATGTATAACTATGCAACATGCCACACTTCCAGGGAAGTCTTTCTTTATATCAACCAATCATAGACAAGGTCTTGAATGGATACCTCTTACCTTCAACACAATATTCAGGTAATTGTTTCCCTCGTATATAATAGAGGCATCACAGAATATACACTTTCGGCACATTCACGAACATTTTTCTTTTAAGTTCATATATTTTTTTTCACATTCCCATTAGGGTATTCTCAAACATGATCATTATCATCGAATGGTCTTTCATAAAATCTTATATCGGTTACCTCACATGATCAAATATTTATTCTTAATCTAAACCAAATCTTCAATTTCACATGCATAAACCACCTCAGGCTCTTTATCCAGATTTAGATCAATTAAGTTAATTCAATTCATAGACGAGTGTTGCAGACATTCCCTGTCAGTACGATACGAGCTACATCGGACATAAAACTTAGATTCAGATATTTTAGAAAAAGATTCGACATCAAAGTCTCGGCTTGGTGGAGTACGGTCAGGATCTAGGGGCATGCACATACTAGACACGCTATGACAGACGATCGGCCGATCTACCCAGAATGACGCAACTCTAAGCTCTGATACCACTAAATGTAACCCCTTAGACCCGCCTATGCGTTACAACGGATCCTAGGAAGTCACATTAGGGTCACAAGAGCGACCCACAATAAAAATACACATAAAAACATTTTTATTTCCTCAAAACACTTATTAAATTGTAAAATCAACTTCTGTTTAAAATACTATTTTTCAGAAAATCATTTAAACACATAACAAGAATTTTAGAAAGTGCTTTACAGACTCTATCATAAAACAATACGTGACATACATGCTCAATAACTATACAGTACCGTACTCTAGAGGCAACGCCGAGGGAACTCCGAGCACTGATGTCAAACATTATGTAATGCTAAATTCTTTTAACATGTGATAGTAAAAATAATGTGAGCTTGAAAAAGCTCAGTAATACAGAACTACCAAAAGATGCTATAAGCTCATGCAGATATATGGTAGGCATAACATTTTCATGATGTTCCAAGCAGCGAGAGTCCTCTTTTCCTTTCTTTTATTTCAGGGTAACGTTATACTTGAGATTAACGGTACTTGTTCTTTATTCAATCATCGAGTAACAAACGAGAATTATACAAGTTGATAGTTTACGGAGATGAAAACAACGAGTTTAAAGTCTAGTGTGTCCCAAATGGTGCATATCAAATAGGCATAAATGCATACCAATCATATCATGAGAACACATAACAATTCAATGCAAATGTTCAAGTGCATACAAGGGTTTACTAGTAACTACCCTCCAACTTTACACCAATATGCAGTCCCCCAAAACTGCATCCATAAGGACTTACCCTAGGCCCGATGGGCATATGTGCCACCTAAGGGGTTGCCTTAGGTCCATAAGGATTTACCCGTGCTAAAGCATCGGTACCTACACAAGGGGAGACCTTGAGTCTATAAGGATTTACCAGCTGGATCAGGGCTGTACCGACAGAGACTTCATAATATAACCCAACAATATACCCCAGATAGTAATCGGTGTTCAGATTCCAGACATGAGTAACATAATACATGTGACAGACATTCCATTCGGAGTATCAGAAACGGAAGATTCATGCTTTTGACCGATAAATGGGCATACCATTGAGCAGAGCAGACATTTTCATCATTCATCATGCAAACAGATTGTACCATCATAGGTCAAGCTAACAGATCATACTATCAAGTTCATCATACAGTCAGGCAATACCATCACAGATCAAGCAATCACATAACAAGTATACAGATTGAGCAGACATACATCAAGTAGGCAGAGAATGTCATCATATATCCAGTTCATCATTTCATCTCATTTTCCAACATAGTAATGCAATCTCCATAACAATTGAAATGTTCATCAAACATAATATTATTCATGATTAAATCATTATACAATCCATTCAACAGAATATATCATACATGGAACACATTAGGTGGGACAGATCATTTCTTGGAGATACTTGGCAGTTACGGAATGGGACACATTAAACTTTTGACAATTTGAACGGATTTCTGAAACGTGGCTCCTATTAAAAGGGTTCATACTAACGGTTTAACCCAGATATTCAGGAGGTGATATATCAAGATCTTTGAGAGTTTAGACGCATCATAGTTATTTAGTCATTTAAGTCTACAAGGGCATTATGGTCATTTTATCACATATGGACATTTTGGTAATTTATACCAACAAAGCATAAACAGTCGCTCAGGAAAATCTATTTGCTTATCAGGCTTCCAATCAGGCTTTCAGAGATTTCTATGTCAAGATCTTTCACGATATCGGATACATTCAGGGCTATCTTAATTACTTTGGCCAACGAGGGCATTTTAGTCTTTTAATTATCAGGGGTGATTTTTGTAATTTAGCCCACTAATATAAAAGGATGATTTACAATATTTAATATATATTTGAACGATTGCTTTCATAATTCACCACTGGACTTGCCATAGAGTAGTCAGACTTATATTTTGTGCGGAAAACTTCCAACCTTATATTTATATCAGGAGTGATTAACATACATGAGTGTGCTTCCTAACACTTAGGGGCACTTTAGCCCTTAAAATCTTATTAGAAATCCCAGAATTTCATCAAATGCATAACTTCCTATTTAATACAAAAAAGACTTTTCGGTCATTTTGGAAATTGGGATAAATCCACCACTTTTGTCAAATTTTACTATTTAGCACCTCCATCGTTTACTTACTCGGTAGAGATTAAGTCGTTTTGATCTCTTCGGCCCTTACAGACGGGTTACTCATTTTAGAACTTAAGGGTAAAATTGTCATTCTAATTAATTAAGAATTTCGATGCTCGAAGGTCATTACGATCATTCCAATTAATTCATCCATTACTGTCGTAAGGATCAGCTCAAGAATACAACAATAATTCTAGTAAATTCACCTTCATGTGTTATACAGAGCTCAGGGGAAAATCCAAGTTTCTTTTAGTATCACACGCATTTGAATAATGATGCCGAAGTCTTTTCCAATAGAACATATATCTTAGGTGGGGTGATTTTTCAATCAATTCGAATGCAGATTTCGGGTCACTTCCATTATTAGGGGCACTTTAGTCATTCTTATACCTCAAGGGCATTTCTGAAATATCCTTTACTCCATATTATGGGCATTGAATCTTAGACACCATTGATCGAGTTGCAGATTTAACTATATTATTTATTACTATTAACTTTCGATACTTCTGGTCGTTTAGTATTCTTATTCGGATATTTTGGTTTTAATAATTTTCATACTTATTTCTCGCATCTAATTCGGCTTAAGCAGAGTTTACAAAACACTTCATCATAAGCATGCACGCGTTAACCGGATATCGACATGTACATAATGCATACAAGGGGTAATAGTGTATTACCTTAACTCCGAGCTACATCAGTCGATTCATGATACGACATTCGAATACCCTCGAACCTGAATTCCACATTCCTCAGCATCGTGCATCCAAGGAACCGCGAAATTTTGATACATTGTATTGCACCAGTATTCTGCCCATGATAAATGATTTTCCCATTTGCTCGGATCTTCACTCACCATACATCGAAGATACATCTCGAGACATCTATTTAGCGCCTCCGTTTGGCCGTGTGTTTAGGGATGATACGCCGAGCTCATACATAATTTGGTGCCTTGTAACCTATCCATTTCAGTCAACACTTCACTGATAAATACCATGTCCCGATCACTAACCAAAGTTTTTGGAATCCCATGTAACTTCACCACCCCTTGTACTAGGACCTTCGCCACTTCTTTGTTGTCAAACTTCTGAGAAAGCGCGAAGAAGTGACCATACTTGGTCAAACGATCCACTACAACAAGAATAGTTCCTTTCCATTCGATTTTGACAATCCAATAATAAAATCCAATGCCAAGTCTTCGAACACCTGCTCGAGAATCGGTAATGGTTGGAGAAGTCCCGCGGACAACAAGCTTTCATTCTTTGACAGGTTTGGCATTGCCTAACATAAGCGCGAACATTCTTGCGCTTGTTCTTCCAATAGAAATTTCCCGACAAATGTTGAAAAGTCCGGTGAATTCCAGCATGTCCACCGGTCTTCGAATCGTGATACTCTCTGAGTAACAAGGCATGCAATATTGTTTCATGCGATACCACAATTTTGCCTTGGAAAATTACCAATCCTTCATGGTCACTGTAGTCCTTACCAGCAGGGTTCCCTTTCGCAATCATTTGTTTTATTTCCCCAAGCTCGAAATCCTACTGTGTTGCTAACTTAATATCCTCCAACACCCCAAACAAGGGTCTCGACAATGCCATGTAGTTCCTTTGACAAAGCATCAACCACACCATTCAACTTTCCCGGTCGATATCTAATCTCAAAATCATACCCGATCAATTTTGACAACCACTATTGTTGTTCCAGAGTTTGAATGATTTGTTGAGTAAGCTCTCGAAGTGATCTTTGATCGGTGATAATCAGAAACTTTCGGTCAAGCAGATATTGTCGCCATTTTCCCACTGCTTGCGTAATAGCGAACATCTCCATATGATAAGTCAAATCCTCTTGCATCCTCGAACTCGGTTTCTGGCTATAAAAAGCGAGGGGTCGAGACCCTTGATGCAACACTGCCTTGATTCCCACCCCGGTAGCATCCGTTTCAACTATAAACTCCTTGGTGAAGTCGGGTAAACCCAAAACTAGAGCTGAACATAAACAATTTTTCAACTGTTAGAATGCTGATTTGTTTTCTTTGTTCCACTCGAATGCTTCTTCCTCTCTCAGGATATCCGATAGTGGCGCTGCAAGAGTCGCGAAACCTTTAATAAACTTGCGGTAGTACCCCGCTATTCCAAGGAAACCACGAACCCCTTTAACTGATGTCAGTCGCAGCCATATTCTGATTGCTTCCACCTTGGTCGGATCAACCGCCAATCCTTCCTGAGTCACAATATGTTCCAGGTACTCAATAGTTTCTTGGCCAAATGCACATTTGGAACGTTTAGCCACAAAATCATTCTCTCACAAAATCTATAACACATGCTTAACGTGTTCCACATGGGCAACCTAATCTTTACTATAAACTAAGATATCATCCAAAAGCACAAGTATGAACTATATCCGAAACAAATTATTCATGGTAGCTTGGAATGTTGACGACGCGTTGGTCAATCCAAAGGGCATGACTGAAAATTCATAGTGGCCCTCGTGTGTTCGGAATGCGGTCTTCGAAACATCTTCAGCCTTTACCCTTATTTGATGATAACCAGCCAATAAGTCAAGTTTCGAAAAGAATTTGCGCCCCCAACTTATCAAACAACTCTTCCGCTGTTGGAATCAGAAACTTGTCCTTAATCATAATCACGTTCAATTCCCGATAATCAACACAAAATCGTCTGGTGTCGTCTTTCTTCTGAACAAGTAAAACAGGGGACGAAAATGGACTGTGACTTTTCTGAATCAATTGTTGTACTTGTCTTTCCACTTCTTGTTTCTAAAAATGAGGATACCGATACGGCCTCACATTTACTAGTTTGCTATTGGGGTCTATGTGAATCGCATGATCGTGTTCTCGCACTGGTGGCAATCCCTTCGGTGCAGTAAAAACATCCGCAAACTCCTCCAACAATGCATTCATCTCGCGGGACTCAGAGTAACTCGGCGCTTCCGAACCAGACTCCAGCTGCAAGTAATAGTAGTTAGCCATTGCCCCAGTTTTTGCCATGCGTCTAAATGCCTGATAACACACGAATTGTGGCCCTAAACTCGTATCCTCTTGCCATTGATGCTCGTTGTCCCCTTGCCTAAACTGGAACCGAAGCTTGGAGAAATCCATGGTGACGGGTCCTAAGGTCGCCATCCACGCCACACCCAAAACCATCTCGGCTTCTTCTAACAGTAGAACATAGAAATCAGTCTCAATCTCTATACCTTGAACCTACTGCTTGAGATTTCAAACACAACCTCCTTTCTTAAACTTCTCCCCATTTCCCACTAGAACACCAAAGTAAGGAGCGGACGAGACTTGTAGCTCTAAATACTTCACTGTCCGAGATTGTACAAAATTGTGGGTGCTTCCCCCATCAATTAATATGCGCACCATTTTCCCTTGATCTCACCTTGAACTCGCATGGTGTTTAGGGTCACACAACCCGCTAGAGCGTTGAAGGATACCAGACATTGTTTGGTTTCTTGCTCGCCTTCTAACTCGTGGAACCCATCTTTCGCGCCTGAGGTTTGGCTGGTCTCCATTCTCTCATAACCGGCTTCATCGTCGAGGACAAAGAGTTGGGGATCCTTGCCCTTGTGCTCCAGAGTATATTTTTCGTTGTAGTAATAACAGAGGCCCTTCTCTCGTCGAATTTGTGCCTCCGCCACTGAAATCCTTTGGGGTTGTATTTGATTTACCTTAAAGGGCGTGGGTTCTATGGCAGGAGGTTTACCCGGTAGAGATTTGGGCCTTGATATTTAACCTGTGGGTGTGGGTAACAATGGGGGCAGTTTGGGCCCATATACTCGCCCCGAACTTCTTTTGGCATCTCCAAGTTTGGCTTCATGAAACTTTTCCAAGGCTAACACCTCCATCATCGACGTGGGGCGTTGAACAAGAACCTCATGCTTGATATCCTGCCGGAGCCTGGAGGCGAAACACCGCGTGATAAATTCCTCGGATAGATACGTTGTTGTACGCAAGTCCATTTCCTCGAATTTGGTTTGATATTCCTCTATCGTAAACGTTTGAACCAGTTTTGTCAATTGTCCTTCCGGCGACCCAATCTCTGCCACTGCAAACTGGAATTGAATGGCCTCCACCAAATGATTCCAATCGGTCAATTGCCTCTGCCTTTGCATCTACCGGTACCACTTTTTGGTCATTCCCTCCATCCGAAACAAAGCCATGGTGACACGATGATGGTTTTCAGTGTGGTAAAATTTGAAGAAATCTTGGTCCGACGCCAACCATTCCTCTGGATCCTTGCCCGTGAAGATCGGCAACTCCACTTGCACCGGTCGGGGAGCAAATAGGAAAGCATCCTCAGTTTCCACTTTAACCTTACCCTTTCCCCAAACTACCATTGTCTCTACCGTGCCATCGAGTTGTATCCCCATATGCGTCGACATAGCCGTCATTTGACGCGCAAGGTCCTGCAACGTCCGCTGGGTCGTCTCATTCCATCGTGTCTATTCCTCCGCGCTTTTCTGTAACGACGTCGTAGCATCCTACAAGCTTTTGATAACTTCCGAGTTGTTAACCATTTTTTAAACCTCTCAACGAGAGCACCAAACTGCCGTGGTTACTTTCCAGAGAAAGAAATACCAGAATTACAATAAGGAAGATAGAAAAAGAATAGAATAGATAGATGAAATTCAAGAGAGTTTCAAGGTTTTTTCACGCCCAGCTCATTACATCATGTTTCTTATTTATACTCTAGGTTTCTCAAGTAACAACAAAATCCGTTAGAGCCATCGGGGCCTTTCTCACACGAGTTCCTCTGCGCAGAATATTCTCTCCCACCGTTGGCTCATGCTTACCAGCCTCATCAGGATCCAGGTTTGACAGTGGGACCAGATCTAATGCTGACTCCTCTATAACATCCACAACAAAAGTCATTTCCAATTTTTGCTCGTCATAGGCTTAAAATCGGTGTGCCAATCAAAATCATTTTGACAAGGTTCAAAGGTATTGCAACTTTGATGAATTCGAATTACCAAAAAAGCGATGAAAGGTACAGATTGTCCCATCCACCGTGTCATAAATTTATACACACAAAATTTGCTTCGAATTTATAACTTAAAAATTGTTAGTATTTGTGAACATTTACCGTGACGTGTCAAGGAATTGCGACTAGTTAACATATATTGCGGGCGAACAATGACAAAGTGATGTTGAGAACCTCATATAAGGGAACAAATAGAGGTGACCTGTACCAGGCGAACCAACTACGAACATACCTATGCGAATGGTACTTAGCGGCCACGCGTTTGCATGCGCAATCACTATTGATGACACAACAAATCTAAGACGTCAACTCGTAGCCAATCCAATCATAGCACCACGACAACCCTGTCGTGACACCTGTCTGGACAGTATATAAGGACGGGTGCAACAAGAAAAAATACACGATCTTTCACTCCAAGAATACCAACACCACACTGGAAAAATTATACCAAAACTCAAATCAACAACCACCATCAGGACCATTATCGAACCGCCATCTTCGACCCTTGTTCACTTGAAAAGTCAACAAAAATATTGGTGAAAACAATTTAAATTTATTATTAAATAGGAAAGCTATAATTTTGCAGAACTTTTTTGAATATAAGGAAAATCTTTTGATTCTTTTTTCTTTCCAAAGAATCGTCAAGACTTGGGGACAGAACTATGTTATAGTTGGGAGGGGGTCTCCCTTCCCTAACTTTTTGTTAATTGGTAATTTAACTCTTTTTTAAATTTAAATTTAAATGTCATTTAAATTAAATTTTGTTTTCTTCTATTTTTAAACTTAAATATGTATTAGGTTTACACTCAAATTCAATGTTTGATTTTAGTTTTGTCTCTAGCTATACTTGATTTTGGGGATACGTAATTCGTCTCAAGAATCATCGAGACCTAATCTAAAAATAAAATTTTTATTAATCTAAAGAAACATAAAAACATAAAATGAAATTAATGTTTATGCACAACAAAAAAGTATGATAATATCCACAACCTTTTTTGAAAGGAAGATAAAATCCATAACTTATAGATATAAGGTGCTCATAATATTTTAATGAAATTTATACATTTTGGAGTTGTAGTTAATGTTTTAAAAGTTGAACTGAAAATTGATCGATGATACTTTCTATTATTAGTTGAATTGATTCAATTAATTAGAATAATTTTTTATTAATCAGAGAAAAATTACATTCTTAAGATAAATGTCAGGATATTGAGCACCTAAGTGTTTTTTAATTAATTAGAACTGTAGGTTGTTTTAAAAAAATATAATATTTTTTTGAACATTTAGTGTATAATATTCTTATTATCCAGATTTCTTTCCACCCATAAATCAGAAGATATTAAGCGCCTAAATATTCTTGATCTCACATCCTCTCGTATTGAATATAATATGTGTAACAACTCGAATTTCAGAATCCATGGGCTGCCTCAACCCGAATCGTGAGCCTTGCGTTTTGGGATGAGATTATAGGCCTTTGGGTGCTTGAGAGGACCCTAATGGGCCTTCATATTATAGTAGGGCTTGGGTTTTGGGTTGTGAAAGAGAGAGGGTCGACTCTTCTTGTAACACCCTCTTCCCGGCCTGGTCGAGAACCGGGTCGGAGTGTGTTACCGGTGAACGGTGCAATAAAATTTCATTTTTTTAATCGAAAATTGATCAATATTACACAAACAAAACATTACCTAATATACATCTTAGTCCAATCGACTCCTTGTGAAACAATATTTAAACGTTTAGGACCAATTCTTAATTATTACAAGTTTTAGGGACTAATCCATAAATTTGCTAAATTAGAGGCCCTTCGATGCAATAGACTATACCAAAATGAAATTTAGTGTAATATTAATAAGTGTGCAAGTTTTCATGCAATTCGAAATTCATTAACTCATCCAATTTAATCATCCTGAATTTAGTGAGCATATTGTAAACAATGCAAACTCTCAAATTGTGCCTTTAACCAACTTAACTAACCCTGTATCGAAACACCTTAAGGTTGTCCGATACGGGTGTGCGATGGTCAACATTTGTTGACTTTTCTCTTTATACCGTATCGATACGGGCAAGCCTTATATCGGTACGGGTTGACTCTTTTTGACCTTTACTTTGACCCGTTTCAATACAGGTTAGACCCGTATCGAAACATAGAATTTCAGTAGCAAAATGTTTCGATACGGCTCTAAACCGTTTCGATATGCCCTGTTCTGTGAGTTCAATTATGCATATATGTATAGATACGCCATTACCCGTATCGATACGGCCTGACCTGCAATGACAGATTTTTGCTGGTTTTTAATCGAATTGACTTATCAAACAGTGTCCAAATGCAATGAAACTTTACATACAATATTTCAATACTATAAACTACTGGCACGTCAAATTTTATGATCGTTCGAATCCGTTTACTATTTTTTTTACCTTTTTAAGCCAAATATACATATTATGCCATTTTAGCCAACTTTGACAAGTCATTTAAAGCACTTAAACCGCATATAACATATAGCCTTTATACACATAGACAAACATCAAAATCAACTAGTTTATCTATTTTTCCACCATTCTAGGAGTTCATAGGGACAAATATTTTACTTTAGGCTCGAGGTGACTTGCCGCTTTACCAACTATCTCCGATCTTGAAATGATAAATCTTAACCTGAAATGTATGGACAATGAATGCATTAGACTTATATAGTCTAAGTGAGATAATCAATAACAATGAATAAACATGGTATATTGTTTAGCATGCTTTAATGACAATCATAATATCAAATATAAGAATAAACATGGCATGCTCTTCATTCATATTAGAAGCATAATATCAATCATCATATCATCAACGACGATATCATAATACCATGGAAAAGCAATATCAATAACCAATAATTTTCCTTGGATCGATTCACGGTAATTGGATACATGAATTCCACCTCCTCACCAAATCAATGAATGGTCAACTCGTCGACATCACCAATAAGACCAATATACAATACATCCATCTACCTCACTAAATCTATATAGGTTGTAGCCCTAGGACCGTAGTCCACCCGTACACTGAGCTCATGAATTTTATGGCATGCCAATTGTATCCAATACTTCGATCCTAATGTTTAATAACAATAATTCGATATCAATGATTCAATGACAATATCTCAATAATCATATGGTCATAGCAATAGGCAATAGCAATAAACACATGTCAATGATTCTATATGTCAATGCTTCAATGATTCCCATGACAACAATAACAATGCCTCGGACAATAATTCGATGCAATACTTACCAAGATTTACCAAAATAGCTTTCAATAATGTTTATGAAAAACCCCTTCAATTCAATGGTTAGTAAATCAATAAACAATGATTCGAGATGGCACCTAGCCAACTCTCGGGACTCCGACTACACTCATCTCGATAACCCGAAGCTTCTAAGGCTCTCGGATGATGATTCCTTTATTCCTAGGTTGTTTTGGAGATGATAGGTTAGTTTCCTCCAAACCTTGAACTAATCGGTAGCTACAAATTGATATTCTTAAATCAAAGAAAGCCTAAGCTTAAGAATCACAATTTGAGAGGTGTATGCTTGAGCTTGGTGGAGAGGATGACAATGGTGGTGCTTGCTTATTCCCTTTAAACAAAAGATGAGTTTGGTCTCGGTGGAACTCAAAACAAAAGATGAGGGGTTTTCTTTTCTTTTTCATTTATAAAGAGCCAAGACTTATTTATTGCTCCACCTCACACTTAACCAATAAGATCGTTTCCTCCTACAAAGGGTTTGCTAAATCCAAAGCTTATCTTTTCCTTCCTTTTAATTAATTAATGATTATATGTCATCCTTGCCATATTTTTTATAATCCCATGTGAAATGGGCGGCAATCACATAGGTGATTCATCACCTCTTTATTTTCTTTCAATACAACCTTCAAACATATTAGAATCAGGGGGCTCGTTTCGAAACATGTGAAACTGTATCGAAACGGCTAAGAAAAAGTTCAAAAGTTAGTTAAAACTGTTAAGGCTATATCGGAACGCCCTATAATCGTTTCGAAACGCCTTACCTAGGCCGTTTCGGTACGTGTATTTACTGTATCGAAACGCCTAGCTCAAAAACATCATTTTAGGCATTTCCAAGGAGGTCTTTAACTAAAAATAAATTCAATTAGGGTCCCTTAAAAATATAATGTATAATTTAGGCTGTAAAGAAGCGATATTTGAACATTTTAATATTGATACTTCGATCATCGAAATCCAATTCCGACTAGTCCCGTTTTTAGGGTGTTACACTTATTTATTTCTCTACAGAAAAGGGGGTGAGTGATCTCACCATTATCTCCTTGTCTTTTTCCTTCACCCACTCCCAACTCCCATACCCAAGAAAAGGTTGAATCTTTATCAATTTAAGTGAAAATTTTGGAATTTGAGTTGATGGCGGAGTAACCTTCATCCAAGGATCTACATTTTGTGGTAAAAATCATCATGATTGGTGAAAGATAGAAATTGTGAGTTTTGTATGGGGTTTGATAGAAATGAGCTAACAAAAGATTTAATCATATTTTCCCAATCCTAGAGAAGGTTAATGTTAGCCTTTTATTCTTCTACAAGTTGTAATCCAAATTTACAACTCTTTGTATAGTGAATGAGGTGGGTGAGAACTTTAAAGCTCGAGGCAAGTGGAATGCTTGAGGACTAGAAGCAAAGAGCTTTATTTCCAGCTATTGAAATAAGATTGGTACTCTTCAACCTCTTTTTGTTTCATGCACATCCTAAGGATAATGTTTTGTGTGCTTGATTTGATGAAATGGGTGTTTAAATGCTTGCTAATGGTAAAATCTGAAATTGGTGTTAAAAACATGTAAATTTGGTAAAAAAATCACCTAAAATCCCTTCTATAACATGTAGGTTTCTTTTGGAGACGTGTTGGGACCGTTTGAGGACCCTTGAGGGTAATTTTCGGGATCTAGACTTGAAGTTTTGGGCTCGAATATCGGTATGAGATGAACTCGTATCGGTACCCCGTGTAATTTCTGATGAACATGATGAGCATAGAGAAAAGTACCGGTACGAGTTTCAACCAGTACCGACACAGGGCTTAAGACGTATCGGTACGGATCGTCACGTATTGGTATTCACGATCTCATTGAGTTTTTCAGTGAGCAAACTTGGTACCGGTACACACAAGAAAGTACGGGTACCTAAAGTTGGTTCCCCTCTGTAGTGCATGTGTATCGATACAATAAGGGCAACTACCGATACCTAGTGTATTGTATCGATACGCGAGGTTGGGTATCGATACCTTTTGAGCAATCTACCTAGAAAATATTGTTTTGAGATAAAGGGGCTGAGAAATTATGAGACTTGGACCAATAGTCTTTCAATACAATAAAATGAGTTGTAAAATCGAGAAACCAAAAATTCACCCTCACCTATGATCATAACATGTAATAATTTGGTAAGAACTTGGGTGACTTGTTGTTTCATAACAACTATAAGGATTCCATGCCCCACCACCCCAAAAATTTTGGAGAATTAAAATTTGACTCAATTTGGCCTCTTCTTTATTTTTAAAAATTTATATTCAACTTTAAAATTTTGAATATTTTTAATTAAATCCTCTCTCATAATTTAAAAGTTATTATTAAATCTCTCAAAATTATTAAAAATTCTAGTTAACGCTCAAAATTTTTGAAAATTTTAGTTTAAGCCTTTAAAATTTTTAAAAATTTAAGTTGACCCCAAATTCTTACCCCAAGTTCAACCACTAGAATTGAGGGAGCATTTCCCCCCAAGATTTTGTCAAATTTATTTTTAGCCCTCTAAAGTTTTAAAAACTTAATTAACCGCTCCACAATCTTAAAAAATCGTAATAAACCTTAAAAGTTATGAATACTTTTAAGTGTTTTCTATCAAAAGTTTCGAAACTTCTCATGAATCCTCTTAATTTATTTAAAAAACAATTAAATTCCCAACTTAAAAAAAAAAGTTATTACCAGCCTTATATATTTTTTATTTAAATCTTCAAAACTTTTGAAAAGTTTAATTTAACCCTAAAATTAGTTTCTCAATATCCGTCACTCCCCGTAGGGCAAATAAGAAAGGATAGATGACGATACGATGTTAGTACCAAATTAATTGGAAAAAATATGGGCCATGTCTATGAGCCAATTTCAGCCACTAATTCTTCCATTGCATCACACTTTATCTGAATGCAAAATGGTAATGCCATAGGCTAATGCCAAAAAAACAATTTAAGCATCGTTATAATAAAAAAACTATATATATTATGAATTAAAATTGTCTTAAAATTATATATATTAGTTTTTGTTGTAAATAAAATAAAGAAGAACAAGAATAAGAATAAGATGAACAAAGAGATGAGAGAAAGAGGGAGATTTGTATTATTCTCAAATATAGAATTGTATACAATGCTTTCAATGAATCATCTATTTATAGGCATAAGAAGTACATAATACATTAAACTCTAATTCATGGAGATAATATTCCTAATAATAAATAAATCAAACTCCTTTGATAAAGTTCTAATCATGATAGACATCCACATAGATAAATATTCATAACACTCCCCCTTGGATGTCTATGAAGATAATGTGCCTCGTTAAAGCCTTACTAAGATAAAAACCTAGTGGGAGAAAAAAAATTCTTTAGTGAAGGAAAAAGAGTACACACATCTTTGATACGCATAACTTGTTGCCTCATTAAAAACCTTACCAGGAAAACCCATTGGGACAAAACCTCGGTTAAGGGAAAAAGAGTGCAACGCGTATTTACTCCCCCTCATGAAAACATCACAGAAGATCTTTGAATCTTCATAATTTAATCTTGAATATCATTTTTCTAAAGATCGCGAAGGATGAAACTTTGGAGTAATATGTTCCATGATGTATCAACTTTCAAATTGAGATATACATCTTGCTTTATCTTCACACAAGATAGCTTTTATCATATCTTGTAAAAGTAAATCCACATATCTTTTGGATATGTTGGGTCAATAATCTTAGCCAAACACATTTTTTTTGGCTTGCCTCGTGCATAACAATTATTTCTACGACATTTGAGGAGGCATCAACGGATGTTTGAAGATCTAAATGTAATGATCTTTGTATATTCATAGATATTTCTTAACCAACTAATATATAGTGCTTCAAGACCAAGAAAAGATATAATTATCTTTATTCACATCCAACAATCTTACAACTATTGGGATACTCAATATATATGCTCTATTCATATTGAATCTTCTTTAAGATTCTTTCAGCTTATGTCTATTCATAGACAAAAGAAATATATAAAAATGCTCGATCTTCAGGTCGAGATAAACTTGATGTCAAGATTCAAGTACTTGTATTGAAAGTACTTCATGAGTTTCCAATTTGAAGCTCTTTAGGAGTTCTAAAATTATCATAATGGATCTTGATCCAAACTCCTTTATAAAATACATAAGGAAATCTGATCATTCTTATAGTATTTTCTCAATTAGTATTCACTAAGGCGATTATACCAAATGCGCCAAAAATATTCATGAGACATGTTTAAATAAATTTCCTCAGAAATTTCCAAATGCTTATAGCATTTTAGATCCTTCAAGGATAAATATGGATCCACAAATAATTAGACGCATGTAAAATTTTCAAAACTGCCAAAGCAATTGCATCCACCATGAAGTAATTAAAACTTTTCATAAATCACAGTTTAAGTCGTATTTACGACTACTTATTTGTGCCTCACTTGCATTACACCTTTAGGTGTTTGGACTGGTGGTCCAAATACTTCTATTTTAGAAGTTCAAAGCGTCTTTCAACATTGGCCAATTCAATATCTATACTTCTGGATAGATTTTATAAAAGATCCTCGATTTCTTTCTTTACTTCTATAGAAGTATTTTATGTAAAATCGTTGTCGACAACTTTCCAATATTCTGGTTCCATTCTCGTAATGACATAACTCATCGAGATCTCTTCAAGATTTCAATCTTTATTCCAGGTACCTGAAACTCTTCAAGAGTTTTATTATTTGTTATGTCTTGGGTCTCTTCAGGAGCACCCGCCTCCAATATATGACCATCTCATATTACTTTCTATTTACGAGAGTTTTGATCATTGGAACCATTTCAACTATCATGCTTCAGGCATGATTTACATTATCTCGCCCTAACATGTACTTTAAACTTAGAGCATTTCAGCTGGTATATGAGACTTAATTACTCTCATTGGGTCAGTAAATATGTCTGGCAGTTGACATGTAATAACATGAATTATCTTATGAACTTCTAGTTCATATACGAGGATCTAGAAAATGATAATTCATTTTCCTCTATCCAGCTGATTATTATCTCCCCCTGATGTTGAGAAAAATCATGTCATAAATGATTCTCCAATTAATGTTTAAGAATTTAAACATAAAAGGAGACTCGTACTCAATATATATTCTCAACCCTTTTATTTACCCATTTTGTGCGTTGTGGTGGAGCAATTCATATCGCACATTCAAAAATCACAAAATGGGAAATGTATGGTTTCTGACCAAAAACCAATCATAACGGGGAGTTTATTATAACTCGTTGGCTTGATGCGTATAAGTGTTGCTATATGGAAACACCATATAAATAATAACTTTTTTGTTCTCATAGTTTAGCTATTAAATAGGAGGCATCCAACTGAAATTTTGCTAAACTATATTTTTCATAATCAATAGGCTTTGTAACAACTGATATAGCCTAAAATATAAATCCACTAGCTTTTCAAGACGAATAGTCTAACTGCATAATCTGAATATTTTTAGAATAAATCTCACAAACTTCTGGTTGTAAGTCGATAAAACAATGTAGATGCATCTACTAAAATCATATAAAACTTTCCACATTTGTGGATATATGGGCCCATATTTCGTTCAGATATGCAAGACATACAGTCTCAACTTCAATACAAGAACTTTAAGTTCTAATTCTTTTGGTAAGTGGGATCATATATATCCTTTGAGAACAAACAACACAATAATTTAATCAATTCCTTTAAGCAACACAAGAACTTCATATATATCCTTTTAGTAAGTGGAATTTAATCAATTCCTTTAAGCAACACAAGAACTTCATGTTCTTTAATAAGTGGAATTTAATTCATTCCTTTGAGAATAAGCACCACAAGAACTACAGGTTCTTTTAATATATGTGCATGTAAATCTCAATAATTTCTGCACCATTGATCAGGATGGTCTAACCGATCATGCCAACTATATATATATATGTGTGCATATATCTCTGAATTTGTAAACTCCTTGTTTACCATAACATGTAATTCAATCTCACTCGTACATGTCTAGTACGACCATTAAAATTGTTCCTTTAAATAGGAATATATTTAGCTCTTTCGGAGCTTTCAATTGAAATTATCTTTTGGTAGTAATATATAGCTCTTCTAGAGCTTTCAACTGACTTTTTGGCTACCAAAACTTATATCAATATTGGCTTATTTCAAATGCCAATTGATAACATATGTTATCTATAATTCCCAAAGGGATAGTTTGCGAACTCATATTGCTCTCTTTATGACTTTGACGAGTATAACGCACTGTGAATATGGAATAAAGTTCCATTTGACAATAACATATTTGCTCAACCAGAGCCTTTTGTGATATTAGTACTTCCGGATATAGTACTCACATTATTCCCTTGCATTTTAATCGAGAAATGCATAATTGTGCACCTTTCAAAATGTGCTTTGTTTCATTTACTTCAGGTAATGAAAATATGTACTTTGTATCATTCACTTCGAGGAATGAAAAATATAAAATATAGCACATCATATCAAGTCGATTATCTATCAGAGATAAACTTTCAAGTGCTCTTCCGAAGTATTGATATTTTAGTACTTTGAGAAATACTACTCATATTTTCCCTTGCATTTAAATGGGAAAATTATTTCTTATGCTTAAGTACAATATGAGTACTTGCATTATCTGCTAGGCATAAATAGCCACAATTCTAGGCATAAATAGCCACAATTCATTGTATAATCATATTCTTCAAATAATAAATTAACATAAAACGTAAATAAATAATATATGAAATAAATAAACATAAAGCAAACTAACATAAATAAATAATAAATAAAACGAATTAACATAAAAATAAAATAAAATAAATCAATTATTCCTATTAGAGGTTATAAGGGAAATAAAATAAATGGTAAATTATTCCCTTCAAAGGTTATGAGAAAATTAACAATATCCAATTGAGTTGGATCAATAACGCCATAAACAAATTTTGTTTATATTTTATTTCATTTATCATTCATGATTATGGATAAAGTCCATAATACTTTGGCGTTTGACAAGTACGAAATCAATGGTTTATAACATCACATTGGTAAAATGATTTCACTTCCTTAGAATGATCTTTATCACTCTTTTCATCCTTATAACTTTGCTACCAGCGGGTAGAAGTATTCTTCATACGACTATATTTTTCATGTGTATATTCATAGTCTCGACCACGATCACTACTTTTAATGTGATTTTTTATTCATTCCATAATATAATCTCACATTCACTTCAAGGAATGGAGTAGAGCCAGTGGGCCTTTAAAACCTTTTTCACATATCCTTATCATAGAGAACAAAGATTTAATCCTCGTACGCGGCATTGTTAAACCTGTCCACAAGGTCCTTTAAAAACCTCATTTGAGACCAGTAGCCTCGCAGAACGGGATGTTCAGCCAATTATACTTGGATTATATCGAAATTATGTCTCTAATTGAATAATGATTTACCATGTTTGCATTCACTTCAGGGAATGAAACAGATCGATAATTGCATGGAATAAACATCATGCTTGCATTCACTTCAGGGAATGCCCCATCATTGATAATTGCATGGAATAAACATCATGCTTGCATTCACTTCAGGGAATGCCCCATCATTGATAATCGCATGGAATAAACATCATGCTTTGCATTCACTTCAAGGAATGCCTCCCATAAAACTTTTTGGATCAAGAAGAATTTTCGTAACTTGAAATTGGGAGAAGTCTATGGTCGAGTTTTTCGACAAAGAAGAAAAATTGCTTTCGAGCAACTATAGACTTTATAAAAATCTTTTTATAGATTGAAATTCACCATGATTTATCGCACATTAAAATCATAATTTAAAGAATAAAAAAAATAAAATAAGAATTTACCGATAATAGTTTTCCTCTCGAGGAAAATGGAGACGTAGCAAATGACCAAAACATCTTCTCATAATGTTGTGTCTCTTTCCAAGTCATTTAAATACATGTAAAATTCAATACATGGTTAAAATATCAATATTATCAAATAAAATAATATAAACACATATTGATATTAATACAAAGTTCAACCATTGTGTCAAAAATAAACATATATGAAACCATAATAATAAGATCTATATGTATGGGCTGAATTGAATATATTAGAAATCAGAGGATCTATGTCATAATTCTCTCTTTAAAAAAAACTAAACCAACAAAGGTGTTTCATTAATGTACAGATCTTTGTTACTAAAAAAAAACCTTAAACCTAGAGTACGTATTTTAATTAATTTATATGAAAAACTACCATAGTTTTACGTACATAACTTTGTTATTCATAATTATAAAGTATAGTCAGTAAATCGAACATGCTTTACATGCACCATCATCAAACTTCATGAATTTACAAATATACAAACACAAATAATAATAATTAAGTATGAAAAGCATAAGCAGTTGAGTACCAAAGATGAAAACCCACAAATACTTTCGCTTAACAAACCTTAATCAATTCCATCGTTCCCTCTTCGTCTCTGTCGATTCGTCTTTTGGTTTGTGAGAAGCCACAAATTTATCTCTTTCCAATGTTCGAATAAAATCAAACATACTTCCAAAATTTTCAAAAAAAATTTAAAACAAAGTTAAAATATAAGGAGAAAGACAATCGGTAACTAAAAAAATAAGGAGAGAAAAAAAAACTTATCTTTGGTTTATTCTATAATCGAATTCTTCCCGGTAACTTCTTTTGAATTACAACGATGAAGACCTCAGTTGATTAGAGTCTCGTGCTGATAACGTGTTGTAAATAAAATAAAGAAGAACAAGAATAAGAATAAGATGAACAAAGAGATGAGAGAAAGAGGGAGATTTGTATTATTCTCAAATATAGAATTGTATACAATGCTTTCAATGAATCATCTATTTATAGGCATAAGAAGTACATAATACATTAAACTCTAATTCATGGAGATAATATTCCTAATAATAAATAAATCAAACTCCTTTGATAAAAATCTAATCATGATAGACATCCACATAGATAAATATTCATAACAGTTTTTGGTATAATCACACCATTGTTTGACTAATCTAGATTATGTATTTCAGAGGCTTTGAGGATAACTTTTCCGGCCTAATTGTTCCATTCACAATGTTATGATTAGAATCATTAACCTTGTTTAAAGGGTCTAACATCTCATCACGCTAGACCAACCGATTGCTAGTTATTTTTATTCACCATCATGGATCTTTAATTATTTTTTTTCAAACGGTTAAATGCAACAACTAGGCCATGCAAACCCTATTATTAGTTTTCACATCAAGAGAAGGACATGGTTGAGCAAAGGCCACAAATTCTTGCTTCCCCTTTCGTACAAATTCAATATCATTTATGAGAGAGATTAGGCAAAAAGGTGCCACATTTTCTCCAATAATCTTCTTCCTTTCTTTCACGTGAACCATCTCCGTTTAAAAATGGAAACATACCAGAAAATAGGCTAAAAGAGAAACAGTAATTATACGTAAAAAAAGTCCTACATAAATCAACAATCATTACAACATAAAAATCACTTGCTGCTGTACAGGCTGAATACCAATAGCCAAATTCCAATCAGACCTTTATTAGTATTATTATTATTATGATTAGCTACTGTTATTGCTGCTGCTGCTGCTTGTAACCACACGAACACCTTGCACGATTCTCCGACAGTGTCTGAATATATCAAAACGTGGAAAATAGGGAAACAAAAACAAGATGAATGAATCAAAATGGCAATAAAACAAGTACAGATTTGGGTTTGGTGTGTTTTCATTTAGATGTCACTATGAAACATACCTCCATCTGTTTTTGGAGGTCTTTGATATAATCAACTGCCAAATCTAACATGTCGGCTGTGTTGGTTTGCTTCAAACATAGAAACAAAACCTCAGTTTTTGTATATATATATATATATGCATGTATAAAATCAAGATTTTGTACCTTGTCCATGTTTGGAACAAGGTCTTGAAGCCTCCTCATGCGTTCGCTTATTTTTGTTCTTCTTACCTGAATGGAAACAAAACTTAAGTAAAGATCAAACGTTGTCTATTTTCAGATTGATGTTCTGTGCCAAATGCCATTGGAATGGGGAAAGAAAATCATGTACAAATACCCTCTCAGCAATGCTTCTAGGGTGAGTAGCACACCCTCTCTTGGCCCGGATCTTGCATGGAACCGAATCCTGATACTGCAACAGCTTCTCGATGGCAGACATATCCGGCGAACTATTCGGTAAACTCAAATGATGAGCCAAAAGTGGCGGCGGATGGTTTCCGATCACCATCATGTTCTAATAGAATTTAACCAACAAGAGAGGGAGAGAGCCGTTGTTAGCTGAGAATATTTCCAATATAGGTAATGAATGAATGCATGCTACATTGTGTATTAAATGTGTTTACCACCTGAGTTTCTGCTCCGTCCAAGTCTAATCCGGAAAGCGATCTATCGTCTTCGTTGAGTCTTTTTACACCGGACATGTTACCGGAGACCATCATCGAGTCGTCCCAAGAGGAAACCGGAAACCCCGAGGAATAATTGTTGTGAAGATTTTGTCTCAATAATCCAGCGTTTTCGGAGCTCGGTTTCGGACTCATTAGCCTAGACGGAGGCGGCCTGCTTGCCGAAGGAAATGCTGCTTCTTTGTTGCTGCTATTAATGCTTCCATAATCTCCTATTCCTCTCATCACACCATAGCCTGCAACTTCATAAAGTGCCAAAAATTACAATTGAATCTAATAATCATATTAATTATATTCCAAAATGAAAATCTGTATGAACTGCCATGAAACATGCAGAAAAGACTTACTATTTTCAATGTTTATATTGGAGAATAACCCTGCAGGCGAGCTACTATGTCGAATAAGGCTCGAATTATTGCCAATTCCCATCTTCATCTGTGTTGGCCGCGTCATCTCCGTCGAGCTCGGAACCCGGTAATCCATGGTTGAATTTGGTTGCTGATTTGACAAATGCTGTTGAGGTTGGCTTTGATAGAAATTCTGTGGAACAGAGGAATAATTCCCCTGCTGCTGCTGCTGAATATCCCCTGTTTGATTATTCATTTGCGTCATAATCTGCGGCTCCGGCTCGATTTTTACTGTCGTTTCTCTAACCGGTGAGTTCGACATTATCGAGCCAAAATTCTGGCCGGAATTGTTCTCCGGATTATCCCCACCGCCGTCATCGCTGTTCGATAGAAACCGGGCGATAATTCGTTCTGTTTCGGGACTCGATGGCCGGTTCAGAATCTCTTGACAGAAATCTCTGTCCAAGATGTTTGAAAAAAACGAACTGGGCGCAGATTGGTACCTTGTCAAGCCAGAGTTCATCTGTTTTTGACGTTGAGGTTGATGACAATGATTCCGGCGTTGAAGATCTGACTCCATTCCCCTTCTCCAACAGTAGAAAACAAACTGTGTATCTTTTTTTCAGGGTTTTCTTTCAGATAGTATTTTGAATAATCAAAGTGCCTAGAAGCACCCACTATGAAGCCAAACTCTCTGTTTGTTTCCCAAGAAAGCAGCTCCACGAAAAAAATATTTTCTCGGAAAGCTCCAAAAAAAGAGGAGCTTGGAAAAAGAGATTCCCAGAGTTCTTCGCCACAATCAAATCTGAAAGAAACCCAATTTTCTATTCCGGAAAACCAGAGCACTAAGCTGAAGAAGATAACATTAATTAGAGAAAGGTTATATTACAAATAAGTACCTAAAGTATACCAATTTTTTTATTTAGTGCCTACAATATGTTTTTTTTTGTCAAAACATGTACTTAAATATCTGATTCAGGTTGTGAATGAAATAATAATATTATTTCCGCACATGAAATAAATTGGGTTGAAATGGTTGTCTCGTAACCTATCTATGTAATATCTGATTCAGGTTAGTCAATCAGTGAGTTAAATACCGACGGTTATAAAAAAATATTGTTGGAATGAACATCGTTTATCTCGAACACGACCATAAAAATATATTTTTTCCTCACATTTATCTTATATTATTTTGTATATTGTACAAACAATAATATTAATCAAATTAAACTCAAACTACGCTATTAAAAGTAAATTACTCAGATTTTGTGTGGTTTATTTATAGTGTTGTCGTTGAAAATAACTTTTGTTACTGTGAATAATTTACAAAAGGAGGCATAATTAAAAGATGGTGGAATTTTTGGGTTGCCATTTTTTCTCTCGCAATTTCACACATTAAATGGGTGATAACCCCAGCAGAGAGGAACATAGATGTGTCCTATTTTAGAAGGAAGCCATGAATTTTGTGAATAAAATGAAATACCCCACCAATAAAATGGCTTTATGTCCTTGTTGGACCACATTTATATTTATATTTTTTTATATTATGCTTAAACTACTTTTCATTCTTGAATTCTTTTAATAGTGAAGTGATTATAAGGTTGTATCTGCTCGTATATATTTTTAATTTTTTAATAAAATAAACACACTTTAGAAACAAAGAATTTAAACCTATGTGGGACGTGTCTCCTAAGATTAACATTATTTTTTTCACTAATCACTTGTTGGGTTCTTATTCTTAAATTTTAAATCAAAAGTAATTTAATGTTTGAATGAACGCATGTTTATGACTCAAATTATTATGACAATATTAATTCAACTATATTTTATTAATACTACTTTATTAGCGAATAAATGAATGAATGATATAAAGTATGTTAAAATTGAAATTACACAAAAATCACAATTTGAAGATTTATATAAAACAAATTATTAACGTATAAAAGTTAATACTTTAAACACAAAAATTCGTAAGATACAAACATAATATTTTTTCTCTAAATTAAACCATGGTGATTTTTTAATAATCTTGAGTGATTATAAGATAATTCCAGTTCATACTTTTTTAATCTTTTGATAAGACACACATATTTTACAGGTAAACATGTTTAAACTCGAATCTCTTAAGACAAACATCGATTTTTTTTATTAAAATTACTAGTTAAATTTAAATCCCTGGTAAAATATGTAAAATGTTTTCCTGAATTGATGTATAATATGAACAACCTTTTTCTCTGAACTAAGTTAGAATGACAAATTATGTCATATACGAAATGAATTGAAATAACGTAAGGCATTTAATGCATTTTGACTAATAATGTCATATAAGTAATTTAATTGGTTGTTGAAGTGATACGTCAATACATGTATCAATTTGAATTTTCTTTTCAATTAAAATATTAATTTGAGATAAAAAAATTCTTAGGTATTAACTTGAGAATAGTTATAAACTTCGGGTACCAATTTGTATAATGAACTTTTACAATAAAATGCTCAATATATGAATGGACATGGGATAGATGATCATTTGTGTCACGGGCCATTACTCTCTTTCTAAAGGATATGTATAATAGGATGTACAATATTGTCATTTATATATATCAAGACATCTATTTTTTTCGACTTAAGATTATTGTTCCCACCTCTTCCCAAACGTGATATTCTCCCCAACTCAACTTCGTGACACCCTCATCACGGTTGTCTACCCTATTTACCCTAATCTTGGACGCTCGGCATGAAACAATTGTTCACCTTACCTATGCCACTCATTGGCCCTCGGCGTAAAATTAAATAGTCAAAGAATTACTTTAATATCAAATATCTTTTAGAAAGAGAATAATGCACTAGTGACACTTGGTGAGAGAATTAAACAATCAGATCCAAACAAAACTTGAAATACTTATAAATTACTCCACAAAATATATGAAAAGAATTAAATAAAAGGGTAAACTATACTAATGACCACCGAACTATGGGTTTGGTGTCGATTTGACCACTATATTTTTAATTGTGTTAAATATACCACATAACTATTTAATTGGTTCCAATGTAGTCACCTGCCGTTAAAAAACGAAAAAGCTAACAGGACTGTTAAAATAATTGGTATAATTACACATTTAGTCCTATTTATTTATACAATCATTTAATTTAGTCCTAATTTTAATCTAATAAAATATAAATTAATTATTCAATTAGGTGTCACCACCTTATTTGAGAGATTTATCTATTTTTATTATATTTATTAAATTTATTTTCCTTCCCCAATTAGTGTCACCACCAATTGGAGTAAGAAAAATGAAATGATGGAAATTGGCCCCAAGGGGAATCGAACCTGGTTATTAGGTTGAGAAAGCAACGCTCTTGTCAATGGACTAAGTGTTTTTCTGATACATGAAATATTAAATATATTATATATCAGATATAAGTTATCCGATTAATCTCAAAAGAAATGGTACAAACCACAAAAGAATGAAAGGGTCAAGAGGGCTAAACCAATATAAAATCATCCAAGCTTTTGTTTGGCATATATTCGTAGATCAAAAACCTCTCTTCTCCTTTAATACAGCTTCCAAAAAGGCCAACTAGTCTTCTGTGTTGAAGTTTTGCGATCAAAATTACTTCATTCATGAACTCTTGGATTCCGTGTCCTGAACTTCTGTTGGATAGACTCTTCACTGCTATTTCTTGTCCAGTCGGAAGGACACCCTGCATGTCATATATATATGTGTGTGTGTGTTATATTGCATCTTAGTTTTAAAATGCTTAACCTCACCAGAAACTTTCCATCGATCGTATGGGGAAAATTTGACTTCTTTACCTTATAAACGAAGCCAAAGTCGCCAGATCCAAGTAGATTTCTTGTGAGAAGTTATTAGTTGCAGGAGAGATAGTTGCAATTACCATGGTTATCTTTTTCCTCCACTTAAATTATATGCTGGTCTTGAAGCAATAGCAACAAAATTGTCTGATCAACAGTTATATTGTTTGCAGATATATCTCCAATCGGATAACCTATATACGATATATAATGTATTTGGTATTTCATATGCAAAAAAAATGCTTAGCCCATTGGCAAGAGTGTTGCTTTCTCAACCTAATAACCTAGGTTCAATTCCCATTGGGGCTAATTTCCATTATTTCATTTTTCTTACTCCAATTGGTCACCACCTAATTGGGGAAAAAAAATAAATTTAATAAATATAATAAAAATAGATAAATCTCTCAAATAAGGCGGTGACACTAATTGAATAATTAATTTATTTTATTAGATTAAAATTAGGACTAAATTAAATAATTGTATAAATAAATAGGACTAAATGTGTAATTATACCAATTATTTTAACAGTCCCGTTAACTTTTTCGTTTTTTTAACGACATGTGGCTACATTGGAACCAATTAAATAGTTATGTGGTATATTTAACACAATTAAAAATATAGTGGTCAAATCGACACCAACCTCATAGTTCGGTGGTTGTTAGTATAATTTACCCTAAATAAAATTACAAATAACAACAAATTCAAATGCGAAACCAAGGTGAGCTGTCCCCCTAATATACCAATTTTCAATTAAACAAAATAAAAATAATTGGCTTTGATCTTCAATGGGGACCACTGAAGAGACACGCGGCCATCTATATACCGTACTGGGGAGGGACTAGGGATTAATTTATTTAAGTGGATTATAAATTTTTAATGTGCAAAGACAATATCATCCTTTGAATGGAAAATCAACAAGAGGACAGTTCTGTCATTTAAGTGCTTTTGCTTAAGTACAAATAGACCTGGCAAACTTGACCCGAGACCCGAGACCCGAACCGAATTACCCGAACCGAAACCCGATTTTGACCCGAACATATGATTCGAAGTTGACCCGAAACCCGAACCGAACCGAATCGAACCGAACCGAACCGAAAATTTTTGTTGAACCGAAATGGACCCGAACCAAAATAGACCCGAACCGAGTAGACCCGAACCGAATAGACCCGAACCGAATGCTACCCGAACCGAAAGCTGAACCGAAAGGTGAACCGAATATCGACCCGATTTTAACCCGATTTTAACCCGATTTTGACCCGATTTTAACCCGAATATCTATTGTTAACAATATAATAAATAATAAAATGAAGTATAGAAATTTGAGATCTTAGTGATCAATTTTATAATTTCATCATAAAATATAGCATAAAATTAAAATTGTAGACTAAATTGACAATTTGGAAGTGGAGAAATTTGAGAGTCCAATGATCAAATTTATAATTATACCATATAAATAAATAGGGGCCAATTTTGGCTAAAAATTAAATCTTTGAAATTAAAATGAACGAAAATATCAATATATTAAATTAATAGACTAAATTACAAAGATTAGTCAATTTCAACTAAAAGTAAATTTTTAGAGACTAAATATCACTACGGGGAGGGGATTTGTATATCCGAAGTCTAAACCGTGTGAATACTTGTGACTAAATTAAATTAAACTGAAACTTAAAGTTGACTAAAGTGTAACATTTTAAATGCAACATGACCTAAAAAGTAATTAATCTTTAGCTTAAAAAATTGGTGGCTTATTTCCCTCCAAAATTTTGTCTTTTCTCTCTTTATTTTTTCCAATTGTCTTTTTTTTTTCAATCTAGCTTAAAAAATTGGTGGCTTATTTCCCTCCAAAATTTTATTTTTTCCCTCTCTATTTTTACCAATTGTCTTTCTATTTTTCTTGATTTAATTGAGTTTTAATTTAGATTAATTTAATTAAAATTTCACATTTAGTTTTAAAATTATTTTAATTATGTCCGTAATTTATGCTTTTAGATTTTAGTTAATTCAATTAGATACTAAGTTTAATAAATTAATTCATTTCATACATTATTATTATTATTATTATTATTATTATTATTATTATTATTATTATTATTATTATTATTATTATTATAAACTTTGATTCAATATAATTATACAAAAAAAATTATATGGATACATGAAGTTTTGATTTAAATATTTAATCAAATTTAAATGCATAGATTGACAAGTTGAATTAGAATTAATCTCATACATCAATAACTCTAAACTAAACCATAAATATTAAACCTCAAACCTTCAACCCAACTCAAATTGACCCGGAAATTTAAATGTTGACCCGACCCGAAATTGACTCGATTTTAACCCGAACCGAAAGCGACCCGAACGACCCGATTTTGACCCGAACCGAAAGCAACCGATCCGATATTGACCCGACCCGAAAACAACCGATCCGATTTTGACCCGATCCAATACCCGAACCGAATCCGACTCATCACAGACCCGAATTAGACCCGAACCCGAACCGAACCGACCCGAACCGAATCTAAACCGATTTTAGATAGACCCGAAATGACCCGAACCGAAACGACCCGAACCGAACCCGAACCGAATTACCCGATTGCCACCTCTAAGTACAAATAGTATTATTTTCAATTAATGTTGAAGTTTTAGGGGAGTAATTGGATGCCAAATCCTATAAACAACATTTTCCATAAAAAAAGAGAACACACATGTATGATTGCAAAATAAATTAATATAAAAATAATCTATGCTTTACATCACAACAACTCATATATATTATATAAAACAAATTTGATTACATATTTTGTCAAAAAAAATTGATTATGTATCTTATATACAATTTGCATTCCAAGAATGATAATAAAAATATTCATTGTGTTTTTTAAACATTAAATTTACATTACAAAAGCTCACAAAATAAGTCCATCTACCATAATTTATCAAAATTTGGTCTTTGAACTATTTATGTATAAATTGTTGAACTGCTCATTTTTATGTAACATATTTAACGAAATGTCTAATGTATAACCTAATTCAGTGGGGTTTCAGAAGGGGAGTACCATGAGCGACCGCTCAAGCCCCCAACCTACCTAGGCCCTAAAAATTAATTATCTTTATTTTTTTAAAATACTATTTTTTTAATTTACCAAATGAATATATTAATCTAACGATAATTTTTTGATCAATAATCTAACCGGAATCACTCAACTACCTTTTTGCTTCTATTTTAGTCACTCAACTTTTAAAATTTTCAATTTGATGACTGAACTTTAGAATGCTCATTTTTAGTCACTCGGAGTTTATCTTATTAATATTTTCTATGACATGATTTTTTTACTATTTAATATAAAAATAATTTAAAAATATAAAATTAAACCCAAATATCGTTTAATGTTAATCGTCGTCAACACCATCACTGATGGCCGTAGATGGTGGTTGTCCGGTCCTAAATTTCTCCAGTCGCTTCGTCTCGGCTCCTTGAGTCTGGATCATATCCCCATTTTATCGGAAAGTACTCCGAACTCTACGAATCGGACAAAAAACTTTTTGGTATCTCTCTCATATATTCCCTCCTCTGTCGTCAGATGGAGCTTATTTCTCAGTATGTTGCTCCTCTCATACTAATGAAGTTTTCTACCGTTCGGATCTTGGAGATTTTCCTCTGTTTGCTAGTAAATGGCCACTGAAAATTTAATAATTTTTTTTATATTTTAAATTTAATATTAAAAATATTTTATTTATACTTTAAATTATTTTATATTTAATAAAAAATTCACGTCATACTAAAATAATTTAAAGTGACTAAAACAAGAGCAATCTGAACATTCAGCTATTAAATTAAAAATTTTAAAAGTTGAGTAACCAAAATAAAAGCGAAAAGATAGTTGAGTGATGATCTGTGTATTTTACCTTATATTTAAAAAATTGTGATTTTTATTCATTTAAAAACTTTTATAAATCACGTCAGAAATAGATGACAATCATCACGTGAACATTGATCGAAGCTATATAATTTTTTAATAGTGTTAAGGTGATTATACGATAGTATTTATTTATATATATTTTTAAGTTTGTGACAATGCACACACCTTGCAGATAAAATTATTTAAATTTAAATCTTTTAGAATAAAAATTATCCATTTTTTTATTGGGACCACTTGTTAAGATTATATTAAAATATATTATTTTCATAAATTATAATAGAATTTTTTTTAACAATTTTATTTAAAAGAAGGGGAAAGAAAAATTTACGCCTAACCCTATTAAATCTACAATTTAAGAAAAGAGGTAAAAGTGCCGACCGAAAGATTTTAACTTCTATGCTATCTTTGCAAATTATAATAGAATTTAACTTCAATGTTGTCTATGTATTTAGATTTCAATTATAGTTTATAATCTAATTTGCATGAAATTTGAGTTGTGCCATACTTGTTTTCCTTTGTATCCGGGGCGGCTATAAGGGGAGTATCTTAAGCGACCGCTTAGGACTTCAATCAACCTAATTATTCATATTTTTTAAATTTTAAATTTTAATTAATTAATTAAATCAATTAATTTAATGGTAAAAATACTTTTTCTAAATAAATTAATCTATGTTTGAAATATTAAATTAATTGTTCAAAGTAATAAGATGAACATAAATTTTCTGTCCTTTTTCGGTACTCATTTCTATGTTCAATAATAAAAAATTAAATTCTAAACTCTAACCCCTAACATTTAAACACTAAATCCTAAACTCTACACCAAATACCTTAAACCCTAATCCTAAATTAAAACTTTAAACCATAACTCTAAACCTACTTTTTTACTCTTGGGGCGTAAATAGGGGCACCAAAAAAGGACAATGGATCTCTATTTACAATGAGATATGCTTTCGTTATATAAGGGTCCTTTTTTAATTTTTCGCTCAAGGCCCCGAAAATCTCCGATACGACATTGTTTATATCTTTCTTCTAGTACAGTAATATGAACTATTTAAAAAAATCATCAAACAATTAAATTCAAGTATATATATATATCATATATGTCATTTTTTGATATCTAGAATCATTATCGAATCATGGACTGCGATCACGTCTCAAGCCTAAAATTAGAGTTAGTTGGCTCTTATTGTAAAGAATTCAACATTAACGAATTTCAGATTCAATTGATCATTGCACAACCATGAGCCTCAGAAACGTTACGAATTCACAATTAAATTTTTGTGACACCAATAAAGAATTCAACTTTAGGTGGTGTCAAATTCTTTTAATCTTAACATAATCATGAGCCTCAATCAAATCTAACCCAGTTATGAACATGAAACATCACGTCTTTATTACATATACAGAATTCAAGTTCAGACATACTAGAATTTACTTTAAACAGAACCTAACAAGTGTCTCAATAAAAAAATGAATGGTGTTCATCTTAGGAGATACGAGTTCGAATCGTGTTGAGATGATCAATCAATAGCAAATGACCAAGAATGGGGTGAATTGACAATTTAAAAATTAAAGGGAGAAAATTGAAATGATAAAAAAAATAAAGAACAAGAGATTTAGAGTGGTTCAAGCTTCTAACAAGCTCTACATCCACTACCTTAGCTCCTCATTAAGGATTTCAAACAATTACTACTGAATTTGTCTCATTTTCCAGGCTTAGGAAGAAACTGTAACAAATCGATCAAGCTTTCTACCCAAAGCTTGATCAATATCACTCTTTTACAAGGAATTGTAGCAAACTGAAATTGACCTTTCAAATAGGCTTATATGTTGCCCAATTACAAGTGCACTCTCCCCAAACTTGAAATAAAAGATTACAACAAAATTACACAAGTTGGGTACAAGGGTTTGACTCTAAAAGGCTCAAAGAAATTGAATTTTTGCTTGAATGCTTCTCACTTGATGAATAATTGTTGTTGTAGCTGTTGAGTCTTACTTTTATATCCTCTCATTGATTTCTAACCGTTTAGGTAGCTGAGATCATAATTAGAGCCACTGGAGACCATTTTCCCGCAATAAATGCACTTCTTAGGCAGGCGTATTGGTACACGAGAGCCCCGTTTCGGTACCTGTAAGATAGAAATCAACCATTGCAAGAGTAAATGCAGTGGCATATCGATACACGAGAAGGCGTATTGAAACAATCTTAGTGTAAAATGGGGGTCGTATCGAAACGGTTTAGGCTGTATCGGTACAATATTAGCTCACTAGAATATGAGGTAAAAGTATTAGAAAAATTGCATCTGTATGCCTCAAGGGCATAACTAAACGGAAAGCTTGTTTTTACAAAAGCGTTTCGAAACAGACATAACTGTATCAGTACAGGTTAATTGAATTTTGAAGCTTTAATTGGCATTCAACAGTAAAAAAATTTAATACAAAGATTTTAAAAATCTTAAGACCCCGTATCGGTATGCTGACGTGTTGTACCGAAACTGATGATCGGTATGCCCAAGACTTGTTCCGAAACTCATAAGTATAAAACCCAGTTTGAAGGTCGTATCAAAAACAAGCAAGCTCGTATCTAAACACCGTATCGAAACGATGTGTTCAATTAAAATTCCAATAGTCAAAATCCGTATCGAAATGCTATAGGGCGTATCGATACGCCTGAGCGATTTGGTAAAGTTTTACTTGAAACACTTAGAAAATTTTGGGGTTTAAGTTTTGACTTTAAGTGAGACTTTTTGAGTACTTAAAAATTTATTTACTTTTGCAAATTGGTCCTTAAATAATTTGTTATATCAAAATCAAACATAGATTTTACAATCTCATCCTTTTTGAGATATAACAAAACCAAAGTAAATTTTTAATTAGTTTGAAAAAATACTCCCCCTTACTTTAAGCTAGGTTTTGAAAAAACTTAAAACTTTTGGCTTCTTTAAGTATTCTCCCCTTTTTGTTAGATCAAAATTAATGGAATAAGCAAGATATAAACATTAAAGCAATATAAATAAAAAACAAAGATATTATTAATCATTTAAAGCATAAAAATTCATAGCCACATAAATCCAAACTCAAATCTCAATAATAAAAAAAATCAAAGTATACGTTCATAAGGAAATAACATAGGTGCATAAAATTAAAATCCTTATATGATATCATATGATATGTCATGAGATGCATAAGACTCGTCCCTATCGTTGTCACCCTCCTCATCCTCATCTTCATCATTGGCTTGTCTTGATTGAGATTGTAGCCATGCACCATGAAAAGCGGTGAAAAAGATGTCTATAAAGTTTTATTCAGTTTCAATGGAAGTGAATCGATTCTCAATGGTAGTCATTCTTTCCTCCAAATATGTGAAGTGAGTGGCGATTGCGGCAAAATTGTGAAACCAAAATTGATTTTGATATAACATATAAACTTAAGGACAAATTTGCAAAACAATAAATTTTTTAAGTACTCTTTAAAGTCTCACAATTGACAAGTAATTTTAAACAAAATAATATCTAAAGACATGCTCATAAACATATAAAATTCTCTAAGTCTTTTCATATGGTTTTCAAGCCTAACTATGCAAAAACGCCCAGGCGTATCGATACCCTTATGCGTATCGTTACTCTCTTTGGCTACTGGAATTTTGATTTTCAAACCAAAGTATACAGAAACGCCAGGCGTATCGATACCCTTATGCGTATCGATACCCTCTTTTTCCAATGGAATTTTAATGGACTTACCGTACCGATATGCCTTGCAACCGTATCAATACGATATTCATCTGGGCAACTCTTTTCATGAAACCGTACCGATACACTTTGCAACCGTATCGATACGATAAGCATATCTTTGAAAAATCTGAGCATTTAATTTTTCGACTGTTACTTGTCAGTTTGTTGGTTTCCCAAATTTTAAAAGACCGTTATACCGTATCGATACGCTTGGTATGCGTATCGATACGCTTTTTATGAAAACTTGACTTGGGATTCCAGTGAGCAAAGACCGTATCGATACGGACTTCCGTACCGATACGCCCCTTAAAACCGTACCGTTACGCCTTCTATGCGTATCGATACGCTCCGTTTTCAGGCACAACGGCTTTTTCCTCTTTGATGCATGTATCAATACGCCCTTCCCGAGTACCGATACGGTAGGCTGCAGAGCTGCATTTATTGCGGGAAAAATGCTCCCAACGGCTCTATTGATGATCCAAACTACCCAAACAACTAGAATTCAATGCAATGGTATAAAAACAAGCTTCAATTTACCAAGCAACAACTATTGAACCCACAAGTAACATCAAAGCAAAAATCCAAACCCTAGTGCTATTCAAAGTCAAATTCTTGTACCCAACTCTAGTGATTTCATTTGTTATCTTGTATTGTGAGTTTGAGGAGTTTGAAATTGTATTTGGGTAAACATTTATCCTTTGAGAGGAATTGTTTGAGTTTACCAAATTCTTATCTTTGTATAAGTAAGTGGATTAAGCTTTGAGTAGAAAGCTTAACTAATTTGTAAGGTTACCTCCTCATCCAAGAAAATGGGAAGAATTCAAGTAGTGAATTGGTTGAAAATCCTTAGTGGGAACTAAGGTAGTGGATGTAGAGTTCATTTGGAGAACTTGAACCACTCTAACCACTTGTGTCATCTTTTATTTTTCACTCATACCTCCCACCAAATTTTTAATTGCCAATTCACCCCCTCTTGGCCATTTGCAATTGTGTGATCAACTCAACAAAAACCCGAACTTATATTAGTGCCCAAGGAAGTAAATTGCTCATTGAGATATGTCATGAGAACATCCATAGAAGGTTGGGCCATCAGAGCTTGAGGAGTCGCTTGAGGTGCCACCGGATTGACCTCAACACCTTGAGGAGGAACCTCGAGACGAACCCAATCTCCATTAATATAATGGAATTTGGAACGACCTAAGAAATGTTCATCGATCGGATCGGTGAGGGGCTCGACATAGTCTTGCGAGAAATCAATCTCCAACTTCAGGAATAAATAGCTCAAAGCGGTGCCATATGTGAATGATGTGACAAGGGTGGTGTGGCGATGTTGCACAAGGTAGACAATCTCCACAAACATAATTTAAGCTAGATTCGGGTGCTTACCCTCACGAAAGCATCAAATCCAAAAATCATCGACTTGTCAGATCATTGAGAACTTTCTACCGGATGGACGGAACCACCAAGTGATCATGAGGTGAATGATGCGATCATGGGCATCAAGGACGGTTATAGAGCTGCTAAGGACACGGCCTAAGGAGTTTTCATCATTTATTCTTATGTTCTCAAACCCAAAAACATTATATTTTATGCATTAGGACCGAAGGAGTATGCCAAAGTCTCTTATTGTGAAAGTGCCAAGGAGATTTGGGACAAACTTGAAGTGATCCATAAAAGTACAAATGAGGTGAAGGAGACGAAGATTGGTCTATTCAACCTCAACTAAGAAAACTTCAAGATGAGCCCGGATGAAGACATCAAGAGTAGGTTTGACCGTTTCTCCACGATCGTCAATGAGCTAAAATGATTTGGAGAGGAGATTTTGAAAGACAAACTTGTTTGGAAGTTGATTTAGTCACTTCCTGAATCATGAGAGTCAAAGAAGACGACAATCATTGAAGATCAAAGAGCAAGGAATAGAAGATCTAAACATTGTTGCTCTTCAATCCTCCACTAGTCATCAAGAAGATTCAAGTGAGGAGGAAAGTGAAAGTGAAGAGATGATCTATCTCTTAAAGAAGTTCACTCAATTCATGAAAAGCGAAATGAAAGAATCCAAGCATAAATCGAAGAAAAAGATGAAAAATTCCCTAAAGAGCTATGAATGCAAGAATCAAGGCCACACCAAATACGGTTGCCCTCGCTTCAACAAAAAAGGATCATCTTCAAAGAAGGCATATGTGGCAACATTGAGTGATAAAGAAGACTCCATTGACAATGAGGTAGCTCACTTATGCTTAATGACCCTCCAAGAGGGTGAGGTAACTTCTAACTCATCTATTTCTAATTCCTATACTTTTGATGAGTTACGAGAAACCTATGATGAGTTGGTTTTCGAATTCAAGGCTTCGTTTTCTAAAAACAAAAAGTTTCTTTCAAAGTTGTAAATAGAAAATGATTTGTTTTCTAAAGCCAATCTCGAACTTGAAGCAAGGTTTAAATAATTTGAACAAAAGAACATTGATTTACAAAACTTGCTTCACAAAACTCGCTTCTAAAAGTTTAAGAGGATCATCAAAGGAAAATTGATGACCTCAAAAAGAATTTGTTTAACAAAAATGCTAAAAAATGTGAAGTTGGAGATAACTCCAAATCAAATTTTGTGAAAACAATTTTTTTTATCAAAGACAATCTAGTGTCCCTAGATTTTTGAACGGTAAATGTTTTAGAAGTATTTGGGTCCCAAAAAACTAATTACTTCAAATAAAAAGGATGAAATTGTAAAATGGATTCCGAAGGGGACTAAAGTTTGTGCCACTAATGTCATTGTATCCAAAGCAATTTGGATACCAAAAATTACTTGATTGTCTTTTTATATGTGTGATGGAGCATTGATCAACAAAGTGATGAACCAAGGAAGCTCTATGCACACAAGGAAGAACACTTGAAGAAGGAAGACTTCGCATCCTACCTTTGGTTCAAGTTGTAAAAACTAGTTGAATTTATTTGTTCATTTTGATTTATTTCTTTTAATTCAACTAGTTAATCATAATTTGTTGGACTAACATTTTGTTTGATGCTTAATTAAGGGGGAGACATTTTTCAAATTGCACATTCTTTTTAAAACCTCATTTGTTATTAAACTTAATGATTACAAAATTTTTTTGATATAACAAAAAATGAGAATAGTTTGAAAATTTGAATTCTCAAAAGAAAAAAAGAGAATTTTTTAATATTTTTTACAAATAATCTCTTTTTCAAAAATTATTTTACTAAGGGAAGAATTTAAAATTTATTTTACTAAGGGAAGAATCACAAAAACAAATTTTCAAGTTGATTTTATTATATCAAAAAAGAGAGATTGTTAGGATATTTTTTTGATATAATAATATGAAAATTGTTTTTAGACTTGTTTGAATATTTTGCAAACTTATATTAAAGTCCAAACAACTTAAAAATATTTTTGGCATATTTTAAAATGATTTAAAATAGCCAAACTAGTCATTTTCAAAGCCTTGCACCGATACGCCATGTCCCGTATCGATACCTTTTAAGGTTTCAGCTACAATAATTTTCTAGTAGCAAAAACTCGTACTGTTACAAGCTTAGTCGTACTGATACGGAGGGAGTCGTACCGATACGCCTAAAAGCGTATTGATACCCTTTGGTTTAAATTCCTAACGAATCTTTCTTCTTTAGGTAACATACCGATACCAGCACACGTGTACCGATATGCCCTGCTGTAGAAGTGCATTTATGGCTGGAAAATAAATCCCCAATGACTCCAAACAACCCCTAACTGCTAGTAACGAAAACGAAGTTGTTAGAGGGTTTAAAAGATACCTCCAAGTATCTATGAAAGACCAATGATCGACAAGCTAACATACTTATGATTGTAAAAGAGTCTTGGTGCTTAATTTTCGTATTCTTGTATAGACAAACACTTGTGAGCTAAATTGTCAATGTATGCTCAAGTTTATTAGGATTGAGTGAAAGCTTTAGAGTGCAAACACACACCTTGTGAGAGAGATTTTAGTTTGCATCAATTTCTCTTGTAAAGAGAGGTTCTCAAGACTTTGGGTAGAAAGCGTTGGATGCTAGACTTAGTGGTATAAGTCTAGGTTGTAACGGTTGCCTCCTAATCCTTGAAAAGGGGAAGAAATTTTAGTGAATTTGAAAATCTTTAGTGGGGAAGCTAAGGTAGTGGATGTAGAGCTTGGTTAGAAGCTCGAACCACTCTAAAATTCTTGTGTCTTATTTTCTTTTATTGTTTCCACCACCAACACACAAATTAATTCTTCTTCACCACTTGAAAAGCATTTCGGTTAAAGAATTCGAACTCCACAGTAATTAACCACATCAACTCCAAGAACCTCACAGCTTGGGATTCAATAACTATAAAAGAGGACATTATCTCCTTTTTCATCGGTGTTCAACCTCTGTTTATTTTCTTTTGTTACGTGATCTTGTAACTCGGATGTCGATTGGGTGGCAAAGAACTTTGGGAAATTTTCTTGCCCAAATGATTGGTCGATTAATGTTCCTCTTGGCTTGAGGACATTTTGTAACATGTTTTCGTTCTATCCATTTTCGCTTTTGATCTATATATATATATTCGAATCTAAATTAAAATAAATATAAAGAATTACGAGGAGAGATGAGTGAGAGCTTCACTTTTTGTGCGAATAAAGAATAAACTTTTGTTTGAGGATTTTTTTTTCAAAAAAAAATGTTTAGTTAATATGGAAACCAACCCCTCAAATCTAGAAAAGGAAGTTCATAGATCGATGTGACTTTAAGTAATCATCACTTTCACTTTAAGTACGGTTCTTAAGATTCTTAATTTGCAAGATTGCATTGCGTATAAGCTATGAGTAATTTAAAATTCGATTCAGTTCTTTTCTTTTCATCTGATCAATCAAATTCACACATGTTAAAAAGAAAATTAGAAATTATTGAAAACCTTATCAACATGCATTCTTAAGTCACATTTCCAATTTTCTCTCATGATATCGTATTATTTTACGATTTTTAACTTCTTTTAATCTTATTACCGATAGTACATAATGGTCAATTATATCATTAGCCAATATATCATGTATAATTATTAGATTTAGTCAAGGGCGGATCTTGGTACTAAGTTTTGGAGGGGTCTAATTAAAATTCTTTTAAAAAGTAAAAGGGATTATGAAAGTTTTTTGAAAAATTTTGGAGGTCCAATCAAAATTTTTAAGAGTTTTAATGCAAATTTATAAAAATATAGGGATCAAATTAAAATATTTAAAAACTTGAAGTTCCAATAAATTATTTTTTAAAAATTTGAAAGTACCAAATTAAAATATTAAAAACTTTTTAAAGGACCTAAAGGAGATTTTTCCCAAATCTGGGTGGCAAGGCTCCTCGTGCTTCCATTATCATCCGCCCTTGGATTTAGTTACACCCGGCAAACATATTCTGAGGCTCGAACCAAGACTCGAAATCGACCCGAACACGATGACTCAAAACTCGAAATAAACCGAACTAAATTTTAGTTGAATTGAAAATAGACCGATTTTTAACAGAATCGAATGAACTCGAACCGATTTTCAACCGAATCGAATAGACCCGAACTGATTTCATTCGAACTGAAAGCAACCCTAACCGAAGATAACCTGAAATAAAGAACATATATTAAAATAAATAAAGAAATATGAGATGTGAACTGTCGCACAACTCACTAAAAGCCAAATATACAAGCTATATAAAGTCATATAGTGTGTAAAAACCTAACTCAGCCTGAAAACTCGACTGAAACCGATCGATCTCCTATTAACCAGATATTGACCCGACCCGAAAATAACAGAACCGAAAATCAAACGACCGACTCGATGTCCGAACTAAAATCACCATAGACCCGAACTAAAACCAACTAGACCCGAACTAAACTTAAACCGAATTTAGTCAAACCCGAAATAACTCGAACTGAATGACCCGTTTGCCACCTCTAGATTTAGTCCTTATATTCTAATTTGGTCAATTTTAATCTTTATGGTTTTTAAATTTTAAAATTTTAGTAGTAACTAAAATAATATAAAATATAACTAAATTACAAGTACTTAAAAATGCTCAAACTGAAAACTAGGAATTAAATCTACGTAAGTATAATTAGAGGTCCCAAACGGGTAATTCTGTTCATGTTCAGGTTCAGTTTGGGTCTAACTATATTCGGTTTAATTTCGGTTCAAGTCTAGTTTAGACGTTCACTTTTAGTTTGGGTCTCTGCTGATTTTGATTCTGGTATTGGACCGAGTTGGTTGGTTTTCAGTTCGGTTGACTTTCAGTTCGATTAGTATCAGGTCGGGTCAATATCAGGTTAATAGGAGATCGATCGGTTTCAGTCGGATTTTCAGGCCGAATTAGAAGACCTAATTTGGGAACGAGTTTGGCGAATTTATAATGTAAACTAAAGAAGTTTTTTTTATAACCATTGGTATCAGGGGTGGACAAAACTCGGCTCAAAAAAATTGAATTATTCAACTTGTTTTGACGCGAAGACTCATTTTGACTCGACTCATAATTTCGTAAACTCGACTAGAGTTGAACATTTCAAATAAAGCTTGAGTTATAAAATGTAAATTTGAATAACTCAAAAATTTTAGTAAATAGTTATGTTTTCAAGTTCAAGTCGAGTCCTTCAATTCTTTCCGATGTATTATGTATATCACATGTGAAAATATGAAGAAATATATGTATGTATGTATGTAGAAAATTGTTTAAATTGGAATCAACTTGTGTTATAATATTATAAATAATTACAATTAAATTTATAGAAACTCGAAAACTCTACTTGAATAAAAAAAATTCAAATAAAGTTTGAATCGTAAAATATGACTCATAAACTTGGCTAACTCTAAATTTTTTATTCGATTAGATCGAACACCCAGTCCTAACTAGTATCTAATTCATTGACTAGTTATTTTATATTGAATACGGTAGAGACCCATTACATAAACGATTCTCTCAACCTAATTTTCTCCATTCACAATATCAGAGTGTGAAATGCCTCATCCTTTATAATGTAAACGAAAGAAGTCTTTGTTTTCACGAACAACTTGGAGAACAATGGTGATGAAACGATTCGGTTGACTTTCTTACAACATTAACAATTTATTTAACGTTAATTAAGGAGCTACACAGCTCAGAAGATCAAACTAAAACTGCTGGGTTTTAGGTGTAGGAATCACACACCATAAACATATATAATAATACTATAATCTACACGTTGAACCACCAAAATCTCTCCTCAAACAAATCAAATCTACCTTTTGGTTTGTCTTAGTATTTTCCTAATTTTTTGGGATATTATTCACCAAATCTTTTGCATGTGAACCCTTCCATAAACGTTGATAGAATCAGTCGGGGAATTTAGTGGTATAGTTTGGAGGGGTTAATTTAATTATTTTAAAAATTAGAGGTTTAAATTAAAATTTTTAAAATTATGAAGGGTTCAATTTATTTTTTTTCAAAAAAATTGGGGTTTAATTAAATTTTTTGAAAATTTGAGAGGCTTAATAAGATATTTTAAAATTTATAGGAGGAATTTAATTAAAAACATTTAAAAAATTTGAAGCTTAGTTTGAATTTTAAAAAAATGTGAAGGGCAAATTAAATTTTTAAAAAATTTTAAGGGTCAAAAATTACAATTTTTCAAATATTTGGAGGCCGTAGCCCCTACATACCCCATTTGTGTTCCACCCTTGGATTTAATAGAAATGACAAGGACGAAGTTACGATTAAATTGGAGGAGGTTAAAAGCCAATTAAGTATTTAAATTAAAAAAAATAAGTGATAAAGGTTTTATTTGGCTAATATTTATGCATAATGCCAAAAAATGTCTAACATTTCACTGAATAGTTATTTTGATCTTTATTATTCTTTTGAAGCATTTTAACCCTCAATATTTTATTTTGGGTCAAAATGGCTCATCCATGGATGAAAACTGTTAGTGAACTAACATTAAATTACTTGAAATGACGTGACAAACCTACATGGCAGTGCACGTTGACGTAATAGTGTCATATAGACAAATGTGTTGACTTTACCGAATGATATATCAGTAAAAAATAATTTTATAAAATTGTATAAAATATAAAATTATTTTTTATGATGATGTTTTATTTTGTCAAGTCATTTCAAACTACTTATCGTCAGTTGACTGACAATTTTCATCCACGAAAGAGCGATTTTGACCCAAAATGAAACGTTGAGGGTTAAAATGATTAAAAAATAGAGGCTAAAATGACCATTAAGTTAAACATCATGGGTATTTTTTACATTATGCCTGTAAAACCTTTATAAATTAATAATGTCGGGACCACATAATTTTATTAATTTAAAGAGGTATTAATTAATCGATAAATTAATAATTTATTAATTTAAATAGATTTTTCCCATTCAACGAACCTACATTATTCTTCATGAATAAAACATATACATTGTATTGACTAATTGAATGATTTTTTTATCATAGACTAATTGAATGATCTTCATGTACAATGTGACTGATTAAATATAATACATATCCCTAAAAAACAAAGTTCATTGTAGTATGTAGTTCTAGTTAAAACTTAATGCAAGTTCATGTATGCTAAGAAAATCAATCACTATATAAACAACATCAAACATTCCTAATTAGTCAATCCAATAAAAACCAACCAACCATGACTTCACATCTAAAAGGTGTCCTAGAATTATATTTCACTAAGTTGTCCTAGTTATATTTGTAATTTTATAGAATTATTAATTTATAATATTGAAGGGACCATAAATTCATATAAGAGTCTTCCAGAAAATTGTTATCTTATTAATTTACCAAAATTATTAATTTAGACCTTGGCCCAAGTCTGGACCGAAATAATTATTATTTTAGAGGGATTATTAATTTATCGAGTATTAATTTATAAAAATTCTACTACTAAAAAAGATCTAAAATGTTTGAGAGGGACAACAATCTTCTCCTACTCGAGGGGTACATTTGATTCACAGAATATAAGATTAATTTTGAGTATAAAACTGTCGGAATATAATCATATTTTAAAATCTTAATAGTCTTTAAACCCACCAAATGATATTAGTGAAAAAATCTCAACGGTATGTAAAGTTATCTATTTCCACTTCGATTTTTTGAATCTAAAATTCCAGCCATATTTTAAAACACCTTGTTAAATTGTGATTTAGAGATTCAAAAAGTTTTTAGTAGTCGTTTTGTTCATAAAAAATAGAAAATTCAATGGGTCTAATTCAGAATTTCACCCTTTACAAAAATTGATAAGCTAATCCATTTACTTTAATTTGTCATCATTTAGTCATTGTACTTAAAAAAAAAACTAACTAGTCGAATTAGATGGCACCGTTAAAGCTTGCTGTTAAATTTTGACATTAAAAATCAACTATTCAACAATTTATATGTTAGGATTAGTAAAACATCATCATCTCAACAATTTAGCAAAAATCAGTTCAACGTCATGTGTTTACCAACAACTTTAATTTTTCAGAACGAGGATCAAATTCTAACAAATTAAAATAGAGTGATTAACTTTCAATATTTGTAAAATATAGGGATCAAATCATAACAAAATTAAATAGAGTAATTAACGTTTCAATTTTCGTGAAACATAGGGGTAAGATTAAAAAGTAAAGCGAAATGTATATTTTCGGGACATGGCTAAGCCTAAGACATCCAAAAAGTTAAAATATTGGCCCTGATTGGCAATTAGCGGATAACTGATTACATTAGTTGATAGCTGATTACATTAGCTGATTTTGTAACACCCCTACTCAGCCTGGTCGAGAACTGAATCGGAAAGTGTTACCAACGGACGATACAAAGAACAGAGTATACAAAAATTTCATCTTAAACATCGATAATCAATGGTAAACAAGAATTAATACCAGATATGTTATTTAATCCAATTTACCCTATGATCAATTATTTAACCAATTAGGGCCTAAGCAATATATTAAAAGAAAATATTAAGGTTCGAAGTGTAAATCCTTTTAAACAGATAAACATGTCTCAACAGAATTCAATATCACATAAGCTCACATTCATTTGGTGTTTCATGCGGTTCATTAATAGCTGAATTCATCAATTAAAAGGTAAGGATCAATCACAATCCAAGTAAATTTTCCTCTCATTACAAGTAATTAACTAAGCAGCCTACCCGTATCGATACACCCTTGGGTTGTATCCATACAGGTGGTCAATGGTTAACACATGTTATTATGGCTTAAGGTTCGTATCGAAACATGTAAGACACGTATCGATACGGGTTGACTCAACACAAATATTGACTTGACTTGGGTTGACCCATATCGATACAGGCTAGGCACATATCGGTGCGAGGATTCACAGTGGAAAAAGTGGCGAAAATTACATCGATACGGCACTGACCGTATCAATACGATGGTTGACAGTGGTAAAAAATGGCATCGGTATGGCTCAAATCGTATCGATACCCCCTTTGGTTTCCTTAATTCCCAGAACAAGGGCGTATCGATACGCCGTTACCCGTATCAATACCATGTTCTGTAATGTCAAAATTTTATCTGGATTTTCATCGATTTACCCTATCAAACCTTGTTCAAAAGCTATAAAATTTTACCAGCAATCCATAAAACATGTAATCTAACAGCATGCAAGATTTCATGATCATATGACTACGTTTGCTATGTTTTGACCCTTATGCACCATATATGACAACTTTGGCAACTTATACAACACCAAAAGTACTATTTTGGACTGTAGAGCAATACACACTACAAACACTTTACATACACAACAAAATGGGTATAAAGGACTAGTTCAACTACTCTGCTACCTTTCTAGGAGTTCAAAAGATCAAAACACATTACTTGTAGCTCGAAGGTGACTTGCTTGCTCGACTAATTCTCAATCTTGGTACGAACAACTTCTTAACTTGAAATGCATAAGATGAATGCATTAGGCATATTTTACCTAAGTAAGGTAGTCTTTACCATGAAAATAAATAAACAACGCCAATCATACTTAACAATGATGCAATAAATATAACAATAACAATATGCATGGTATATCGATAATCATGATTCCATATCAATTATCATAATCTCATATCAATACTCCTTGGATCAATTCTGGATTGTGGATACACGAATTCCTACGCCTCGCCAAACAATGATTGGTATGTACCCTCTGCCTCGCTTGTATGACCAAAATCAAGCACATGCCCCCCCACCTTACCAATCAATATAGGCCGTAGTCCACCCATACACTGAGCTCATAAATTCTATGGCATGCCAATTGTATCCCTAATCCATCGAATCCAAGGTCTATAACAATGACAATGATTGATAATTAAAAATCAATATTTCAATGGCAATACTTACACAACTTGTCCGATGATCATATTAATATCAAAATCAATAATTCCTTAACATAAAAAAGGTCGATAGCAATATTCGATGACAATGACAGTAACATAATCAATGTCTGATGCTTACCATGTCTTACCTACATGAATTCCGATGCAATAAAACCTTACCATATAAGGTTAGTAACAAGAAAATCATGAACAATGGATTCGGGCTAGGTACATTGCCTAGTCCCGAGACTCTGACTACACTCACCTTAAAATCTGATGCTTTTACTGCTCTGGGATAACAACGCCTTTATTCCTAGCTTTGGTGGATGACGATGAATTATCACAATCTTTCTCTAAAGCTAGAAATTCAATAGAAAAATGTTAGAATCGATATTACGATATCGAAATCGATAAAACAATATCAAAATCGATATCTAACTTAATAAAATCAATAACTATGAATTCTTCCATGGATAAGGAAACCTAACTTTTGATTAACCTTCTATTCTACATGGGTTCCAACAACTGATTAGGGGAAATAGCTTACCTGGACGATGGAATCGATTTACTTCAATATTTTGAAAATACAAAAGCTTGGACTCTTCTTCAATTGAGGTGCTTGCTTAATATCTAAAGGAAGAAGATGAAGGTGTAAGGTGCTTGCTCTCTTAGGAATCGAGTAAGCTCTCTCTATCCCTTTCTATTTGTTTTATTAATAAGCTTTCCTTCAATTGAAGGAAAGTCACCTGATCATTCCACGTAAGTGGAAATTTTAATTAAAAAGGGGCTAATCGTAAGGTTAGTCCCTCAATTCTCAAGGCTTCCAAATTTTGGCTCCCAACTAGCACTTTCTTTATTTTAGTCACCAAATAGGTTCAATATTATTCAATAGAGTTCAATGGTGATGTTTTAAGCTCATTTAGGGTTTGATATCAAACATCAACTAGTCGATACAATATTTAGGATTCATTAATATAGGATTTTCGATCATCAGAACTTAATTTCGACTAGATCGGATTTTGGGGTGTTACAACTCTCACCCCTAAGAAAATTCATCCTCGAATTTTTACTTGAACTGAAGAGGTGCAGATATTGTTGTCACATAGTCTCTTCTAGCTCCCAAGTGGCTTCTTCAACGGTGTGGCTCCTCTAGAGAACTTTAACTATCAGTACAGTTTAGTTGCGAAGCCTTTTGACTTCTTTAGCAAGAATCTGAACCAGTTCTTCCTCATAGGATGGATTTGGTCAAAGTTCTACAGATTCAGGTTCCACAATGTTTGAGGGGTCAGATCGATACCTCTGAAGCATTGATACATGAAAAACATCATAGATTTTACTCAATTCTGAGGGTAGCAATAGTCGATATGCCATTGGGCCAATTTTTTCAACGATTTCAAAGGGTCCTATGAATCGAGGACACAATTTTCCCTTTTTGCCAAATCTTAGGACTTTCTTTCATGGTGACACCTTGAGGAAGGCTTTCTCACCAACTTCATATTCGATGTCTCTTCTTTTAAGATCTGCATAAGCCTTTTGTCGATCAAAGGCAGCTTTTAAACGATCATGGATAATGGTGACTCGTTCTTTAGTCTCACAAAGCAAGTCAGGGCCTAACATCTTGCCCTCACCAAGCTCCGACCAACACAATGGAGTCCTACATCGCCTACCATACAATGCCTCATACGGGGCCATTTGGATGGATGCTTGGTAACTGTTATTGTAAGCAAATTCGACAAAGGGTAGAGATTTCTCCCAAGTTCCACCAAAGTCGATAATGCAAGCCCGAAGCATGTCTTCTAAAATCTGTTCAAAGAGGTTCAGTGACAATGTAGGTTTTCTAGGATTTGCAATAGACAGTTTGTTCAATGATTTACCTGAATTACCCTTTCTAACTGACCGTCAGTTTGAGGGTGAAAGGTCGTGCTAAGATTAACTATGGTGCCCAGAGCTCCTTGTAAGGTCCTCCAAAATCGAGATGCAAATCGAGGATCCCGATTGAAGATGATAGACTTAGGCACTCCATGAAGTCGGATTACTTCCTTGATATACAAGTCAGCTAGCTTAGGAAGACTGTAGAACTAATGTTTTGATATAATAATTGAAAAATGTTTTGGACTGATTTAAAAAGTATTTAAAACATTTCCAAAGTCCAAACAACTTGAAATTATGTTTAGGAAATTTTTCAAAAGGGTTTTTCATGATTTTCAAAGCCAAACTTCACAAAACTGTCCAGGTGTTTCGAAACACCTTGGGGCGTTTCGAAACAGGGGCTTACAGTAGTCAAAACGTTTCGAAACTTGTTTCGAAATGGGCTTTCCTTGGACAGGATTTTTGCCCAGCGTTTCGAAACGGGCTAGGCCGTTTCGATACGCCCACGTGGCATTGACCATAACGGTCATAAACCCCAATGGCTCTTTCCCAACCAACTTTCAAAATGCAGGCATTTCGATACGGGCTTATAGCATTTCGATACGCGTTTCGAAACGGCAAGGGGGTGTTCCGAAACGGGTACCCTGACAGACTGCAACGGCTCCTTCTACATTGAGAGTGTTTCAAAACGGTTTCGAGCGTTTCGAAACGGGGAGCTGCAGAACTGCATTTATGGTGGGAATTAAAGTCCTCAACGGCTCCAATTTGATCCCAACGGCTAGTAACAGCTACAAACTCAATTGGGAGTATAAAAGGGACCTCCAAGCATCAAGAGAAGACTAATGCTCACATTGTAAAACATCAAATGATCAAAAAGTGTCTTAGTGCTTAAATTGTCAATTCTTGTATAGACAAACACTAGTGAGCCAAAATTGTCAAATTTGCTCAAGTGTTTTAGGTTTTGGGTGAGTGCTTAATTGTGCAAACAAACACCTATTAGAGGGTTTTAAGTTTGCTTTCTTTGTCTCTATGTAAAGAGGGTTTTGATCAAGGCTTTGGGTAGAAGCTTGATCGGTTGTAAGGGTTTCCTCCTAATCCTAGAAAAGGGGACGAATCAATTAGTGGATTGATTGTGAAATCCTTAGTGGGGAGCTAAGGTAGTGGATGTAGGTGCTTGTTAGAAGGCCGAACCACTATAAATCATTGTGTCTTTTTACTTTCTAGCTTCCTCAACCCTTCCACCCAAAAATCCACCTCTCCACCACTTGGTGAGCTAATTTGGTTGATCGAATCGAGCCCCTAAAAACTCAACAATTGGTATCAGAGCTTGGCTCAATCGAAATGGATTCACATCATATTGAGAAGATCCGGCAAGCTCGATCACTATTTCATCAACCGGCTCAATGGCACAATCAATCGACAAACCGCCCTTCTTCGACGGAGACCACTATGCCCATTGGAAGACAAAGATGAAATTCTTCTTGAAGTCAAGAGATTACAAGCTATGGGACATAGTTGAAGATGGTCCGTTCGTGCCTCAAAGAAGTAAAGCGGAGTGGAGTGCCGACGATCGCAAGAAGATGGAGCTAAATTGCAAAGCCTTGCACATTCTATTTTGTGCATTTGGTCCATCCATCTATGAGAAGATGTCTTCTTGTGAGAGTGCCAATGAGGTATGGGACAAGCTTGAAGTCACATACGAGGGGACAAATGAAGTCAAGGAGACCAAGATTGGGCTCCTAACCTTGGAGTATGAGAACTTCAAAATGGATCCGGAAGAGAACATTGAGAAGATGTTCGATAGGTTCTCCACCATCACCAATGGTCTCAAAGGGTATGGAGAAGCCATCCCAGAAGAAAAGCTTGTTCGGAAGCTCATCTACTCACTTCCCGAGTCTTGGGACTCAAAGAGGACCGCCATCATCGAAGCCAAAAATTTGAAGACTTTAAAGCTTGATGAACTCATGGGGTCACTCCTTACTCATCAAATCATGAAGAAAAACAAGGAGGATGAGAAGAAGATGGAAGAAATTAGAGCTATGGGAAAGAAGAAAATCAAAGGGCTTGGCATCAATGCAAGTGCCATGGCTCTCAAATCCTCCACTTGCCATCATGTCTACTCAAGTGAAGAGGAGGATGAAGATGAAGAGATAGTTCATCTCTTCAAGAAGTGTGCCCCATTCATGAAGAAAGCCTTGAGAGAGCTTGAACGAGAACCTAAAAGAAAGGAGAGGGCAAGCACTTCAAGCCATAAGAAGAAGGCACATGTGGCTACTTGGAGTGATGAGGACTCCACCGACGATGAACAAGCCAACCTTTGCCTTATGGCCATCGAAGAAGATTCAAGGGTAACTTCTAATTCATCTACTTCATGTTCTTATTCTTTTGATGAATTACAAGATACCTACGATGATTTGGTTTTAGATTTTAAAAGCCACATTTTGAAAAACAATAAATTGATTTCAAAGTTAAAAATTCAAAATGATTTGCTTTCTAAAACCAAACTTGAACTTGAAGCAAAACTTGAAGAGTTTGAATTAAAATGTTTTGATGTACAAAAATTGCTTCAAAAAGTTCAAGGAGAAAAGGATTTGATTTCCAAAGAGCTAGACAAGAAAAACAATTTTGGAAAATCAAATTTCTATGTTAGACAATCTAGTGCCCCTAGATTTATAAAAGGTAAATGTTTTAGAAGTGTTTGGGTCCCAAAAGGACTAACCACTTCAATTAAAAAGGATGACATTGAAAAATGGATTCCAAAGGGGACTAAAATTTGTGCAAATAACGTTCATGGATCCAAAGCAATTTGGATACCAAAAATTACTTGATTGTCTATTGTAGGTGTGATGGAGATGTTCAACAAGTCAAACATTGAGGGGGAGCTCCATACACACAAGGAAGAGCACTTGAAGAAGGAAGGCTTCACATCCTACCTTGAGTTCAAGTGTTGGTAAAAATCTAGTTGTTTTAGCTCTTATTTGTTTTATTTTTAGTTTATTCAACTAGATGATCATAAATGTTGGACTAACATTTTTAATGATGCTTTGAGTAAGGGGAGCCATTTTAAAACCAAATTCTTATTTTTGTCAAAGTTTTTACCTCTATTGTTATTTTGAACTTAATGTTTTAAATTCTTTTTGATATAACAAAAAGGGGGAGAAATGGTTTGAAAAATTGAATTTTCAATTGAATAAGGGGGAGCTTTATTTGAATTAAAATTTTTAATCTCTTATTCACATTTTTAAAGTTTAAAGGGGAGAATCCCAAACAATTTTTCAAGTGAGTTTTATTATATCAAAAAGGGGGAGATTGTAGAACTAATGTTTTGATATAATAATTGAAAAATCTTTTGGACTGATTTAAAAAGTATTTAAAACATTTCCAAAGTCCAAACAACTTGGAATTATGTTTAGGAAATTTTTCAAAAGGGTTTCATGATTTTCAAAGCCAAACTTCACAAAACTGTCCAGGTGTTTCGAAACACCTTGGGGCGTTTCGAAACAGGGCCTTACAGTAGCCAAAACATTTCGAAACTTGTTTCGAAACGGGCTTTCCTTGGACAGGATTTTTGCCTAGCGTTTCGAAACGGGCTATGCCGTTTCGATACGCCCACGTGGCATTGACCATAACGGTCATAAACCCCAACGGCTCTTTCCCAACCAACTTTCAAAATGCAGGCGTTTCGATACGGGCTTATAGCGTTTCGATACGCGTTTCGAAACGACAAGGGGGTGTTCCAAAACGGGTACCCTGACAGACTGCAACGGCTCTTTCTACATTGAGAGTGTTTCAAAACGGCTTCGAGCGTTTCGAAACGGGGAGCTGCAGAACTACATTTATGGTGGGAATTAAAAGTCTTCAACGGCTCCAATTTGATCCCAACGGCTAGTAACGGCTACAAACTCAATTGGGAGTATAAAAGGGACCTCCAAGCATCAAGAGAAGACTAATGCTCACATTGTAAAACATCAAATGATCAAAAAGTGTCTTAGTGCTTAAATTGTCAATTCTTGTATAGACAAACACTAGTGAGCCAAAATTGTCAAATTTGCTCAAGTGTTTTAGGTTTTGGGTGAGTGCTTAATTGTGCAAACAAACACCTATTAGAGGGTCTTAAGTTTGCTTTCTTTGTCTCTTTGTAAAGAGGGTTTTGATCAAGGATTTGGGTAGAAGCTTGATCGGTTGTAAGGGTTTCCTCCTAATCCTAGAAAAGGGGACGAATCAATTAGTGGATTGATTGTGAAATCCTTAGTGGGGAGCTAAGGTAGTGGATGTAGGTGCTTGTTAGAAGGCCGAACCACTATAAACCATTGTGTCTTTTTACTTTCTAGCTTCCTCAACCCTTCCACCCAAAAATCCACCTCTCCACCACTTGGTGAGCTAATTTGGTTGATCGAATCGAGCCCCTAAAAACTCAACAAAGACCGTAGTCCATTCTAACCGGTATAAAATTAGCTGACTTCGTGAAATGATCTACAATGACCCATATAGCATCATGCTTCACAGGGGTTAACGGTAGACCACTAACAAAGTCCATGCTTATTGTTGAGTTGTGTGGGGCTCGATTCGATCAACCAATATTGCTCACCAAGTGGTGGAGAGATGGATTTTTGGGTGGAAGGGTTGAGGAAGCTAGAAAGAATAAAGACACAAAGATTTATAGTGGTTCGGCCTTCTAACAAGCACCTACATCCACTACCTTAGCTCCCCGCTAAGGATTTCACAATCAATCCACTAATTGATTCGTCCCCTTTTCTAGGATTAGAAGGAAACCCTTACAACCGATCAAGCTTCTACCCAAGCCTTGATCAAAACCCTCTTTTACAAAGAGATAAAGAAAGCAAACTTAAACCCTCTAATAAGTATTTGTTTTCACAATGAAGCACTCACCCAAAACCTAAAACACTTGAGCAAATTTGACAATTTTGGCTCACTAGTGTTTGTCTATACAAGAAATGACAAATTAAGCACTAAGACAATTTCTTGATCATTTGTAGATTGACAATTGAAGCATTAGCCTTATCTTGATGCTTGGAGGTCCCTTTTATACTCCCAATTGAGTTTATAGCCGTTTAGGACCGTTGGGGTTGAAATAAAGTCGTTGGAGCCTTTAATTCCTTCCATAAATGCAGTTCTGCAGCTCCCCGTTTCGAAACGCTCGAAGCCGTTTCGAAACGCTCTTAATATAGAAAGAGCCGTTGCAGTCTGTCAGGGCACCCGTTTCGGAACACCCCCTTGCCGTTTCGGAACGCGTATCAGAACGCTATAAGCCCGTATCGAAACAACCTGCATTCAAAAGTTAGTTGGGAAAGAGCCGTTGGGGTTTATGACCGTTGTGGTCAGTGCCACGTGGGCGTATCGGAACGGCCTAGCCCGTTTCGAAACGCTAAGGCCCGTTTCGATACGAGTATCGAAACGTTTTAGCCACTGGAGGCACCTGTTTTGAAACGCCCTAAGGTGTTTTGAAACACTTGGTCAGTTTTGTGAAAATTGGCCTTTGAAAACATGAAAAACCTTTTTTAAAGACATCCCTAAACATGTTTGGACTTTGGAAATGTTTTAAATACTTTTTAAATCAGTCCAAATTATTTTTCAATTATTATATCAAAACATTAGTTCTACAATCTCCCCCTTTTTGATATAATAAAACCACTTGAAAAATTGTTTGGGATTCTCCCCCTTTAACTTTAAAAATGTGAATAAGAGATTAAAAGTTTTAATTCAAATAAAGCTCCCCCTTATTCATTTGAAAAATCAATTTTTCAAACCATTTCTCCCCCTTTTTGTTATATCAAAAAGAATTTAAAACATGAAGTTCAAAAATAACAATAGAGGTAAAAATTTTGATAAAAATGAAAATTTGGTTTTAAAATGGCTCCCCCTTACTCAAAGCATCATTGAAATGTTAGTCCAACATATATGATCATCTAGTTGAATTAAATAGAAAATAAGACAAATAAATTCAAAAACAACTAGAAATTTTACCAACACTTGAACCTAAGGGAGGATGTGAAGCCTTCCTTCTTCAAGTGTTCTTCCTTGTGTGTATGGAGCTCCCCCTCAATGTTTGACTTGTTGAACATCTCCATCACACCTACAATAGACAATCAAGTAACTTTTGGTATCCAAATTGCTTTGGATCCATAAACGTTAGTTGCACAAAATTTAGTCCCCTTAGGAATCCATTTTTCAATTTTATCCTTTTTAATTGAAGTATTAAGTCCTTTTGGGACCCAAACACTTCTAAAACATTTACCATTTATAAATCTAGGGGCACTAGATTGTCTAACATAAAAATTTGATTTTCCAAAATTGTTTTTCTTTTCAAGCTCTTTGGAAATCAAATCTTTTTCTACTTGAACATTTTGAAGCAATTTTTGTAAATCAAGACATTTTAACTCAAACTCTTCAAGTTTTGCTTCAAGTTCAAGTTTGGTTTTAGAAAGCAAATCATTTTGAATTTTTAACTTTGAAATCAATTTATTGTTTTTCAAAATGTGGCTTTTAAAATCTAAAACCAAATCATCATATGCATCTTGTAATTCATCAAAGGAATAAGAACATGAAGTAGATGAATTAGAAGTTACCCTTGAATCTTCTCCGATGGCCATAAGGCAAAGGTTGGCTTGTTCATCGTCGGTGGAGTCTTCATCACTCCAAGTAGCCAAATGTGCCTTCTTCTTATGGCTTGAAGTGCTAGCCCTCTCCTTTCTTTTAGGTTCTCGTTCAAGCTCTCTCAAGGCTTTCTTCATGAAAGGGGCACACTTCTTGAAGAGATGAACTATCTCTTCATCTTCCTCCTCCTCTTCACTTGAGTAGACATGATGGCAAGTGGAGGATTTGAGAGCCATGACACTAGCATTGATGCCAAGCCCTTTGATTTTCTTCTCTCCCATAGCTCTAATTTCTTCCCTCTTCTTCTCATCCTCTTTGTTCTTCTTCATGATTTGATGAGTAAGAAGTGACCCCATTAGTTCATCAAGCTTCAAAGTCTTCAAATTTTTGGCTTCGATGATGGCGGTCCTCTTTGAGTCCCAAGACTCGGGAAGTGAGTAGATGAGCTTTCGAACAAGCTTCTCCTTCGGGATGGCTTCTCCATAACCTTTAAGACCATTTGTGATGGTGGAGAACCGATCAAACATCTTTTCGATGTTCTCTTCCGGATCCATTTTGAAGTTTTCATACTCCAAGGTTAGGAGCCCAATCTTGGTCTCCTTGACTTCGTTTGTCCCCTCGTATGTGACTTCAAGCTTGTCCCATACCTCCTTGGCACTCTCACAAGAAGACATCTTCTCATAGATGGATGGACCAAATGCACAAAACAAGATGTGCAAGGCTTTGCAATTAAGCTCCATCTTCTTGCGATCGTCGGCACTCCACTCCGCTTTACTTCTTTGAGGCACGAACGGACCATCTTCAACTACATCCCATAGCTTATAATCTCTTGATTTGATGAAGAATTTCATCTTTGTCTTCCAATGGGCGTAGTGGTCTCCGTCAAAGAAAGGCGGTTTGTCGATTGATTGTGCCATTTGAGCCGGTTGATGAACTAGTGATCGAGCTTGCCGGATCTTCTTAATAGGATGTTAATCCTCACCGATTGAGCCAAGCTCTGATACCAATTGTTGAGTTGTGTGGGGCTCGATTCGATCAACCAATATTGCTCACCAAGTGGTGGAGAGATGGATTTTTGGGTGGAAGGGTTGAGGAAGCTAGAAAGAATAAAGACACAAAGATTTATAGTGGTTCGGCCTTCTAACAAGCACCTACATCCACTACCTTAGCTCCCCACTAAGGATTTCACAATCAATCCACTAATTGATTCGTCCCCTTTTCTAGGATTAGGAGGAAACCCTTACAACCGATCAAGCTTCTAACCAAGCCTTGATCAAAACCCTCTTTTACAAAGAGATAAAGAAAGCAAACTTAAACCCTCTAATAGGTATTTGTTTGCACAATGAAGCACTCACCCAAAACCTAAAACACTTGAGCAAATTTGACAATTTTGGCTCACTAGTGTTTGTCTATACAAGAAATGAAAAATTAAGCACTAAGATAATTTCTTGATCATTTGTTGATTGACAATTGAAGCATTAGCCTTCTCTTGATGCTTGGAGGTCCCTTTTATACTCCCAATTGAGTTTATAGCCGTTTAGGACCGTTGGGGTTGAAATAAAGTCGTTGGAGCCTTTAATTCCCTCCATAAATGCAGTTCTGCAGCTCCCCGTTTCGAAACGCTCGAAGCCGTTTCGAAATGCTCTTAATATAGAAAGAGCCGTTGCAGTCTGTCAGGGCACCCGTTTCGGAACACCCCCTTGCCGTTTCGGAACGCGTATCGGAACGCTATAAGCCCGTATTGAAACGACCTGTATTCAAAAGTTAGTTGGGAAAGAGCCGTTGGGGTTTATGACCGTTGTGGTCAGTGCCACGTGGGCGTATCGGAACGGCCTAGCCCGTTTCGAAACGCTAAGGCCCGTTTCGATACGAGTATCGAAACGTTTTAGCCACTGGAGGCACCTGTTTCGAAACGCCCTAAGGTGTTTCGAAACACTTGGTCAGTTTTGTGAAAATTGACCTTTGAAAACATGAAAAACCTTTTTTAAAGACATCCCTAAACATGTTTGGACTTTGGAAATGTTCTAAATACTTTTTAAATCAGTCCAAATTATTTTTCAATTATTATATCAAAACATTAGTTCTACACTTATCTTTTCCCATTTCCAATTTGGTGGATCGATAGGCTGTAATAATCAAGTAGGAGCACAATGTTCTGCCTTAACACGTTGGCATGTGAGGTGTTTGGAAATGTAATCAACTATGGCTTGTTTCATGCCTGGCCACCTGAAGAGTCCACGTATGTCTTTATACATTTTCACCGATCCCGGGTGAACAGAAAAAGAACTCGAATGAGCCTCAGAAAGAATGTCAATGCAAAGAGTTTCATCATTAGGTACACATACTCGATCATGGAAGCATAAGAGTCCTTCAGAATTAATTCTGAAGTCAGGGTTGTCCCGATAATTTAGAGACAGTAGTTTGAAGCTCAAGATCGTGCTCTTGTGAATCCTTGATTCGCGAAACAATGGTAGGCTAAACTTGAAGTTCAGCTACAAGACAATGATTCTTTCGAAGTTGAAAATGAGCGTTAACTGCTTGAGGGGCTACAAAAGAAAAAAAGTTTACTTTGAATTAAACTATACAATGAGTTAAGAGTTCCAATCATATTATCAATACTTACAAGGCATCGGTTTGCGACTGAGCGCATCAGCTACAACGTTAGCCTTTCCTGGGTGGTAATGGATAATAAGATCGTAATCTTTAAGAAGTTCCATCTACCTTCGTTGTTGAAGATTCAACTCCTTTTGTGTCAGGAGGTATTTAAGGCTCTTATGATCGGTGAATAAATAATTTTTTTCTCCGTAGAGATAGTGTCTCCAAATGTTTGATACAAAGACAACAACAACCAATTCCAGATCGTGAGTAGGATAGTTCAACACATGCGGTTTGAGTTGTCGCGAAGCATAAGCAACAAACTTCCCTTCTTCCATCAGAACACACCCTAATCCCAGATGTGAAGCATCATTATAGACAATGTAGTCCTTCCCAAACTCAGGCTGGGTCAGGACCGGTGCATGGGTCAGAACTTGCTTTAATTGATCAAAACCTTTCTGCTGATCCTCGGTCCACACAAATGGGGCGTTTTTCTGCAATAGCTTAGTCAATGGTACGGCTATCATAGAAAATCCTTTGACGAATCTTTTATAATATCCTGCAAGGCCGAGGAAACTTTTGATTTCACCAATATTCTTCGATGGATGCCAATTTAAGATAGCTTGAATTTTCTTCGGATCAACTTGAATTCCCGAAGCTGATACAATGTACCCTAGGAAGGACACCTCGGTGAGCCAAAACTCACACTTAGAGAGCTTAGCATATAACTGCTTCTCACGAAGAGTTTGAAGCACAATGCGGAGATGGTTGCGATGTTCTTCCGCAGACTTAGAATAAATCAAATTATCATCAATGAAAACCACTACAAATTTATCAAGGAAGGGTTAGAAGACTCGATTCATCAAGTCCATAAAAGCTGCCAGAGCATTGGTTAACCCGAAAGGCATAACCAAAAACTCGTAATGGTCGTACCTTGTATGAAAAGAAGTCTTGGGCACGTTACAATCTTTTACTCTCATCTGATAGTACCAGACCTTACATCGATCTTGGAAAACACAATGGCATCCTTGAGCTGATCATGATCAAATAGATCATCAATTCTGGGTAAAGGGTATTTATTCTTGATGGTCACCTTGTTCAATTGCTGATAATCAATACATAATCTCATGGAGCCATCTTTCTTCTTCACGAAGAGGACCGGAGCTCCCCAAGGTGAGGAACTCGGCTGAATAAAGCCTTTGTCCAGCAATTATTGTATCTGGACTTTCAACTCCTTTAGCTCGACTGCAGCCATCCGATAAGGTGCAATGGAAACATGAGTGGTCCTAGGTTGCACTTCAATGCCAAATTCCACTTTTCGAGTCGGAGGTAGACCCGAAAGTTTGTCATGAAAGACATCTGGAAACTCACTTACTGTGTCAATATCATGGATCTGAGGTTCATTCCTGGTTTCTATGGACAATGCACACAGCATGGAGTTCCGAGATTCCATCAGCATTATACTTTCCTTGCAAAGGCCTCGGAGATACAATTTTCTCTTACTGCACTCTACCCACACTTGATGTTTACTAAGCCAATACATGCCTAATATCGCATCAAACTCGTGGATTGGTAAAACTAGGAGATTCGCGCTGGACGGAATTCCTTGAATCAAGATAAGACAATTCTTACATACAAGGCTTAGAGTAACACAATCGCCTAACGGATTTGTCACGGAGATTTCTGTTGCCATAGGTTCGTTGGACATCCTATGTCTTTTAACCATTTCCATGCTTATAAAAGAATGTGTAGATAGGATCAATCAACACATACAATGAGTGTGCATATAACATAACGGTACCTGCTATGACATCAGGCTCGTCATTCTCCTCGCGGCCTCTCACATGATACATCTGAGCAGAGGCCTTCGATTCTTGCTTGTTACCTTGCTTCCCGGATTTTCCTGGTTTGCCTGAAGTTTCTGATGGTGCTTGTCTTGCCCCTTTTTCCTCGGAAGGATTGAGCGGGTGAGGTAGTGTCTCCATGCACAACCACTGACTTAGAGGGATTTTGAGGACAGTCCTTGATAAAATGTCCTTGCTCCCCACAAAAGAAACATGCTCCAGTCTGCTTACGACACTGACCTATTGGGTGCCGTTTCTAACAAAAATTACAAACTGGATGCTGAACACTCTGGTTCGAACCTCCAGTACTCTCAACTGAAGCCGCCTTAGACCAGGACTGTGTGATAGTATGTGGTCTCTCAATGTTCCCAGTATAGGAAGGCTGTGTATATGAAGCTTGCCTCGAGCCTTGATACTTGCCCTTCTTGTTCCATATGAGAGGTCGAGAATCACCCCATGCCTTTTTCTCAGATCTACTGGACATATTTCCTCTCTGAGCTCTCCGCGCAGCCTCTGTTGCTTTAACTCGGTTCACCAAATCCTGGAAGTTGGTGATACCCAAAGCCGTGAACATGGGTCGCAGTTCATCGCTCAACCCAGCAGTGAACATTCTGGACTTGTCTTCCTCTTTCTTTATAAACTAAACTATGTATCGGCAATACTTGCAGAAATCATGGATGTACTGCTCGATAGGCCGCCCGCCTTGCTTCAGATGAAGGAAAGTTCTCCATCTCTCCGTGAGATAGTACTCACTGATGTACTTGTTCCGAAATTCCTTAAAAAAGAATTCCCAAGTGGCCGATTCTTCAGGAACGATAAGAATAGTGGTCTCCCACCACATAAGGGCCTCGTCGGTTAGCAACGCAATAACACACTCTAGCTTGTGCTCGTCGGAACACTGCAACTGCTTATTTAAGATACGTAAGGTGTTATCCAGCCAATATTCGGCAATCTCGGGGTTATCATCATCTTGTCCAGTGAAAGAGTAGGCTCGAATTGAAACAGACTTATCCATAGGAGCACGAGTATACTTGACATCATGAGGAGTAGGCTGAGCTGATGGTGCTGCTTGTATTGCAGCCATAAACTGTTTGAACATATCAATCATGTTCTGATAGCATTTAGCCTGAGCGGTAGGTGCTGTAGGCTCAGTACCCTAAATTGGAGGGTCATGTGGTTGCGGTGGATTCAGAGGATTCCCTTCTCTAACCTCCTCGCCATGTGTCGAGGAGCCAGTAGCGAGCTCGTCAATATGAGCTTCGTTTTTCTCAGACATATCTATATGAATGATCGGATCAGTCGACAAGTCACAATAAACATAATATATAATTCTTAGGTGGCAAAGTAACACAATAGACATTATAGACATGAATAGGTTTAGTTCAAAACTAACTAAACTCAGGCTCTGACACCACAAATGTAACACCCCTACCCGGCCTGGTTGAGAATCGAATCGGAGAGTGTTACCAACGTACGATACAAAGAATAGAGCATAAAAAAATTTCATCTTAAACATCGATAATCAAAGGTAAACAAGAATTAATACTAGATATGTTATTTAATCCAAATTACCCTACGAGCAATTATTTAACCAATTAGGGCCTAAGCAATATATTAAAAGAAATCATTAAGGTCTGAAGTGTAAATCCTTTTAAACAAATAAACAAGTCTCAACAAAATGCAATATCTCATGAGCTCACATTCATTTGGTGTTTCATGTAGTTCATTAATAGCCGAATTCATTAATTAAAAGGTAAGGATCAATCATAATCCAAGCAATTTTTCGTCTCATTAAAAGTAATTAACTAAGCAGCCTACTCGTATCGATACACCCTTGGGCTGTATCGATACAGGTGGTCAATGGTCAACACATGTTATTATGGCTTAAGGTCCGTATCGAAACAGGTAAGACCTGTATCGATACGGGTTGACTCAACACAAATATTGACTTGACTTGAGTTGACCTATATCGATACAGGCTAGGCACGTATCGGTACGAGGATTCACAGTGGCAAAAGTGGGGAAAATTGCATCGATACGACACCGACCGTATCGATACAATGGTTGGTAGTGGCAAAAAATGGCATCAGTACGGCTTAAACCGTATCGATACCCCCTTTGATTTCCTTAATTCCCAGAACAAGGGCGTATCGATACGCCATCACCCGTATCGATACCATGTTTTGTAATGTCAAAATTTTATCTGGCTTTTCATCATTTTACCCTATCAAACCTTGTCCAAAAGCTATGAAATTTTACCAGCAATCCATAAAACATGTAATCTAACGACATACAAGGTTTCATGATCATATGATTACGTTTGCTATGTTTTGACCCTTAAGCACCATATATGACGACTTTGGAAACTTATACAACACCAAAAGTACCATTTTGGACTATATAGCAATACACACTACAAACACTTTACATACACAACAAAATGGGTATAAAGGACTAGTTCGACTACTCTGCCACCTTTCTAGGAGTTCAAAAGATCAAAACACATTACTTGTAGCTCAAAGGTGACTTGCTTGCTCGACTAATCCCCGATCTTGGTATGAATAACTTCTTAACCTGAAATGCAAAAGATGAATGCATTAGGCATATTTTGCCTAAGTGAGGTAGTCTTTACCATACAAATAAATACGAGAAATAACACCAATCATACTTAACAATGATGCAATAACGATAACAATAACAATAGGCATGGTATATCGATAATCATGATTCCATATCAATTATCATAATCTCATATCAATACTCCTTGGATCGATTCTGGATTGTGGATACGCGAATTCCTATGCCTCGCAAAATAATGATTGGTCTGTACCCTCCGCCTCACCTGTATGGCCAAAATCAAACACATCCATCCGCCTCGCCAATCAATATATGTCGTAGCCCTAGGACCGTAGTCCACCCATACACCGAGCTCATGAATTGTATGGCATGCCAATTGTATCCCTAATCCATCACATCCAAGGTCCATAACAATGACAATGATTGGTAATTAAAAATCAATATTTCAATGGCAATACTTACACAACTTGTCTGATGATCTTATTAATATCAAAATCAATAATTCCATAACATAAACAAGGTTGATAGCAATATTCGATGACAATGACAGTAACGTAATCAATGTTTGATGCTTACCATGTCTTACCTACATGATCAACATGAATTCCAATGCAATAAAACCTTACCATATAAGGTTAGTAACAAGAAAATCATGAACAATGGATTCGGGCTAGGTACCTTGCCTAGTCCCGAGACTCTGACTACACTCACCTTAAAATCCAATGCTTTTACTGCTCTCGGATAACAACGCCCTTATTCCTAGCTTTGGTGGATGATGATGGATTATCACAATTCTTCTCTTGAGCTAGAAATTCAATAGGAAAATGTTAGAATCGATATTACGATATCAAAATCGATAAAACAATATCAAAATCGATATCTAACTTAATAAAATCAATAACTATGGATTCTTCCATGGATAAGGAAACCTAACTTTTGATTAACCTTCTAATCTTCATGGGTTCCAACAATCGATTAGAGGAAATAGATTACCCGGACGATGGAATCGATTTACTTTCAATATTTTGAAGAAACAAAAGCTTGGACTCTCCTTCAATGGAGGTGCTTGCTTAATATCTAAAGGAAGAAGATGAAGGTGTAAGGTGCTTGCTCTCTTAGAAATCGGGTAAACTCTCTCTATCCCTTTCTATTTGCTTTATTAATAAGCTTTCCTTCAATTGAAGGAAAGTCATCTGATCATTCCACGTAAGTGGAAATTTTAACTAAAGAGGGGATAATCGCAAGGTTAGTTCCTCAATTCTCAAGGCTTCTAAATTTTGGCTCCCAACTAACACTTTCTTTATTTTAGCCACCAAATAGGTTCAATATTATTCAATAGAGTTCAATGGCGATGTTTTAAGCCCATTTAAGGTTCAATATCAAACATCAACTGGTCGATACAATATTTAGGCTTCATCAATATAGGATTTTCGATCATCGGAACTTAATTCTGACTAGACCGGATTTTGGGGTGTTATAGATTTGACTAATAGATTTTGTTAGCTAATTGTATAAAAGTGTTTGGTAAAATTAACTGATAGATGATAGCTGTTAGATTATTTAAACAAGCAAAATGACGTATAAGGACGTGATTATATTCAATACTTGTTTGAATAGTTTATTAGTTATCAATATTTTGTATCTAATTAATATTAATTAGATCTATAAAATTATTTTAATATAACTTTTCTAAACATATTTGAATGATTTATATATTAATTTATTATTTATATAATTATTTTAATATAATTTAATTAATTAATAAATTTAAATACACATATAAATATGTGATAATAAAAAGAAAAAAGTAAATAGGATTTGCTTATAAATAAGATGAGAAAATATTTAATTTAGGTTATTTTGAGATTTTTGGTAACTGGTAAGGGTAAAAGAGTCTTTACAACTCTAATATCAAACCTCTAATCTCAAAAAGCTCTTATTACGAGCCTTTTCAAAATTAGTTGTTTCACCCCAATCCGATGTTCACCAAACAACAATATTAACGGATTTAACTGATCAAACCTCTCTTTACCAAACTGGACCATTGTTTAAAATAGTATTAAATAATTAAAAAGAATTTATTATGAATATTTATATATTTTACAATTAAAATTTTAAATAAATTATAACTTAAATCAAATTAAGAAAAATCAAATTTATAATTTTTTTTTGGAATAGAGTCAAGTGAATAACAAAATTGTCAAATTTCAACTAACAACCCGTTAATTTAGTGAGATGATGTGTTAGATACCTACATCTTTAAGTAAGGTCAGAAATTCGAATATTGATGTTGTGAATGGAAAAAATTAAGTTGGGAGAATCGTCTCCGTAATAAATTTCTGTAAAAGCCAATATGAATTAGTCGACCAGTAAATTTGAAATCGATGATTAAAAAAACACATCAAATTCTAAAAAAGTAGATAATTGGGGAAAGGAGATTCCCACAATGTTGGACGGGGTGATGGACCAACACAATAGTCACAAAATCATTTTGCCATATTACTATTATTATTATTAGAGTCTTGGAATGGATCAACTTCAACACTCAAAAGGAACATATTCTCACTCAAAATGTAAATGCAACCAATGCCAAATATTTCTCACTTTTTTATCAAATCTTTAACCCCACTTTTTTCACCAACCCTATTTTACTGGCGTTATTATATAAAAACATTTTTAAACAGTTATTTGTGAAAATGACCCACAACAAATGTTATTTAAAAAAATAACCCTAAAATCTTCCACGTAAGGCTACCTTGCGTTCTGGGAAACACGGACCATGACCTCGCGTTGTACACGTAGTGAGTTCCATCCGACGTGGGCCGCCTTTTCATATTCTATAATTTAATATTATTGGATAAGGTTTCACGCTCTCCATAAGCGAGGTCCATGAGATTTTGAAGAGACACATTTATGTATCGCAGTAATTGATGTAGGGGCCTCGCTATGTGCACAACGCGAGGTCCCATTAACCGTTTGAAACCCTAAGACCTAGTAAATATATTTAAAAGGTTATAATTATTTGACTTAAAATAGGTATCTAACTTAATTAAATATGATATTTAAATCTTATTGTTTGACTTAATTAAAATATGTATCTAACTTAATTATTTGACTTAATTAAAATTTTATTTGAATAAAAAATTAATATTGTTATGAATATTTATCTATGTGGATGTCTATCATGATTAGAACTTTATCTAAGGAGTTTGATTTATTTATTATTAGGAATATTATCTCTATTAATTATAGTTTAATGTATTATGTACTTCTTATGCCTATAAATAGATGATTTATTGAAGGCACTGTACACAGTTCTATATTTTGAGAATAATATAAATCTCCCTCTTTCTCGCATCTCTTTGTTCTTCTTGTTCTTATTCTTGTTCTTCTTTATTTTATTTACAACACGTTATCAGCACGACTCTAATCAACTGAGGTCTTCATTGTTTGAATCCAAAAGAAGTTATTGGAAAGAATTCGATTCTAGGATAAACCAAAGATAAGTTGTTTTTCTCTCTTCATTTTTTTTAAATTACCGATTGTCTTTTTATTTATATTTTAACTTTTTTTTTGAAAAGTTTGGAAGTATGTTTGATTTTATTCGGACATTAGAAAGAGACAAATTTGTGGCTTCTCACAAACCAAAAGACGGATCGAAAGAGACGAAGAGGTTGCGTTTGGTGTAAATTACGTGTGTTTTCTCTTGTTCCTAAAAGGGTTAATTTGCGGTATGCTTATTCATACTTTTACTTATATGATTATATTTGATATTTTTCATATTATTATTTATGTTATTTTATTTGGTAAAAGTTACTATTTTTAACCGTGTTTTGAGTTTTACATGATATGCTTAAATGACTTGGAAAAAGATGTGATATAAAGGGACTATGAGAAGCTATCTCGGTCATATGCTATGTCTCCATTGTCCACGAGAGAAAAATCAATATCGGTAAATTTTATTTTTATTTTTATTCTTTATATTATTATTTTAAAGTGTGATAAATCATGATGATTTTGAATTTACAAGAAGATTATTATAAAGTCTATATTTACTCGAAAGTAATATTTCTTCTTCGTCGAAAAACTCGACCATAGACTTCTCCCAATTTCAAGTTACAAAAATTCGTCTTGATCCAAAAAGTTTTATGGGAGGCATTCCCTGAAGTGAATGCAAAGCATGATGTTTATTCCATGCAATTATCAATGATGGGGCATTCCCTGAAGTGAATGCAAGCATGATGTTTATTCCATGCGATTATCAATGATGGGGCATTCCCTGAAGTGAATGCAAGCATGATGTTTATTCCATGCGATTATTGGAACTGTTTCATTCCCTGAAGTGAATGCAAACATGGTAAATCATTATTCAATTAGAGGCATAATTTCGATATAATCCAAGTATATTGGCTGGACATCCCGTTCTGCGAGGCTATTGGTCTCAAAGGAGGTTTTTAAAGGACCTTGTGGACAGGTTTAACAATGCCGCGTACGAGGATTAAATCTTTGTTCTCTGTGATAAGGATATGTGAAAAAGGTTTCAAAGGCCCACCGACTCTACTCCATTCCCTGAAGTGAATGTGAGATTATATTATGGAAGAAATAAAAAACCACATTAAAAGTTGTGGTCGTGGTCGAGGCTATGAATATACACATGAAAAAATATAGTCGTTTTAAGAATACTTCTACCCGCTGGTAGCGAAGTTATAAGGATGACAAGAGTGATAAAGATCATTCTAAGGAAGTGAAATCCTTTTACCAATGTGATGTTATAAACCATTGGTTTCGTACTTGTCAAACGCCAAAGTATTATGGACTTTATCCATAATCATGAATGATAAATGAAATAAAATATAAACAAAATTTGTTTATGGCGAAAATAATTATGGCGTTATTGGTCCAACTCAATTGGATATTGTTAATTTTCCCATAACCCTTGAAGGGAATAATTTACCATTTATTTTATTTTATTTCCCTTATAACCTCTAAAAGGAATAATTTATTTTTTTATGTTAATTCGTTTTATCTATTACTTATTTATGTTAGTTTGCTTTATGTTTATTTATTTCACATATTATTTATTTACGCTTTATGTTAATTTATTATTTGAAGAATATGATTATTTTCGGAATAAAATATACAATGAATTGTGGCTATTTATGCCCAGAATTGTGGCTATTTATGCCTAGCAGATAATGCAAGTACTCATATTGTACTTACGCATAAGAAATATTTTTCCCATTTAAATGCAAGGGGAAATATGAGTAATATTTCTCAAAGTACTAAAATATCAATGCTTCGGAAGAGCAATTGAAAGTTTATCTCTGATAGATAATCGACTTGATATGATGTGCTATATTTTATATTTTTCATTCCTCGAAGTGAATGATACAAAGTACATATTTTCATTACCCGAAGTAAATGAAACAAAGCACATTTTGAAAGGTGCATAATTATGCATTTCTCGATTAAAATGCAAGAGAATAATGTGAGTACTATATCCGGAAGTACTAATATCACAAAAGGCTCTGATTGAGCAAATATGTTATTGTCAAATGGAACTTTATTCCATATTCACAGTGCGTTATACTCGTCAAAGTCATAAATAGACTTATTTAATTTTAAAGATATTCACGGTAATGGATATCATATTGAGACCATTAATCAATGGGATGTATACTATCTCAATATTATGAGTATAAATCAAGGTAATAATAAAAACTTGAAAAAGTTATATGCACTGTCATCCATAATGTACTACAATAGAATTAGTACAAATTGAAGCTCATGCTATTGTGAATCAACAGTTTACTGATAACTTTATTATTTGGCAATGACCGGTTAGACCATCCCGGTTCAATTATGATGCGAATATTTGTTGACACTTTCATGTGGTAATTTATTGAAGAGTTGAAATTTTCTTCAAAGTAATGTTTTCATGTGATACTTGCTATCAAAGCAAACCTATTATTCAATCATCATCAATTATGATAGATTGCGAATCTATTAATTTTTTTCTGGAACGGATACAAAGGTGATATATATGGGCCCATACACCTTTCTTACAGTCCATCTAGATATTTTACAATTTTAATTGATGCATCGACTAGATGGTCATATGTATCCTTGTTACTAATCCGCAACTTGGTATTTGCGAGGCTACTTGCTCAGTTGATAAAACTATGAGCACATTTTCAGATTACCTTATAAAGACAATTGGTCTTGATAATGCTGATGACATGTCATTTTATATGTATTATCACTAATTCGCATCAAGCCAACAAATTATAATAACTTCTCCCCATTATAAATGGTTTTTGGTCAGGAACCAAATATTTCTCATCTTAGATTTTTCTTTTAGTGTGCGGTATATGTTCTGATTGCTCCACCACAACGCACAAAGATGAGTTCTTAAAGGAGGTTGGAAATATATGTCAGATTCAAATTTCCCTTGATAATTAAATATCTTGAGCTTCTCATAGGAAATTTATTTACAACTCGATTTACTGACTATCATTTTAATGTGTCAGTTTTCCCAACGTTAGGGGGAGAAAATAAAATAGCTGGGAAAAGAAATAAACTGGAATGAATTATCATTATCTTAGTTTGATCCACATACTCAACAATGTGAACTATAAGTTCAAAGAATAATTCATTTAGCAAATCAATTGTTAGATGATTTTGCTAACCCTAATAGAGTGACTAAGTCACATATACCAACTATGAATGCTCCGTTTAAATTTAATGTCCCGGAAGGACAAATTCTAGTTGCTAATGAGTCTAACTTACGCCTGTAGCGTGGTAGACAAGTAGGTTCCAAAGATAAAATTCCTCGAAAAAAAGGAAGGGAGCTATAGTTATGATGGTCTGATCGAGGAATCAATGAATTATGAAAATCTCAAGAAGAGATTAAAAGGTCTCCAATAGAGGCATTAACATGACTCAGGTACCTGATAATAAAGAGATCACAATAGATTATGTCATGTCTGGTAATAAATGGAACTGAAATCAAATCGACGTCGATAATACATTTGCATGCAATATAGCACTAAATATTTTATTTAATGATGTGGATCATGAATCATTGTCAATTGGACAATGTAAACAAAGAAATGATTGACCAATAAGAAAAGAGGCAATTGATGCGAAACTAATATCTTTTTAGAAAAGAGAAGTATTTGGGCCTATAGCCCGTATATTGAAATGTGTAAAGCTCGTGGATATTAATGAGCCTTTGTGAGAAAGAGAAATTAAAAAGAGAAATCATAAGATATAAGTTTGTTTGGTTGCACAAAGATTCTCACAATGACATAAAAATCGATTATGAGAAAAATATATTTCTCGGTGGTGGATGCGGTTACTTTTAGATAGTCTGACAATAAATGAAATAACTCAGTTTCCGCCTAATGGATGTTGTTACATCTTATTTGTATGAGCCTCTTGATAACAACATTTACATGAAGCTTCTGGAAGGATTTAGACTGCCATAAGCAGTTAATTCAAGTTCTCGAGAACATTATTCAATTATATTAAATATATCTTTTTATGGATTAAAATATTTTGGGCACATTTGGTATAATCGCCCCATTGAATACTTATAAGCAGAAGGCTATAAGAATGATTTAATTTCCAGAGCATTTTATTAAGAGGTTTAGCTCTGAATTTGTCATTGTTTTTATTATGTATGTTGGCGATTCATTGAGACTCATGAAGAGATCTCTTTAATAATGAAATCCTTGTGCAACAATCGACAAAAACAGGAAAATGTTTAAAGAGACTTTACATGCATATTGCATATTTGTTGACCACTATTTGGTTGCTATGCCTCTTAATGTAAACAAAGATCCATTCCGCCCTCGAGAAAAAGATGATGATATTCTTGGTCTAAAAGCACCATATATACATTAATTGATCTGGAAGAATCGTATCTTGGTTGGTCCAGAAATACTATCTAAGTGCTACGAGACCATTGCCTTTAAATAATTTCTATGCATGAGGCAAAGCCGAAATATGTGTTTGGCTAAACATATTCAGAAGATATGTGAATTGCTTTCACAAGATAAGATGCAAGCTATTTTATGTAGAGATAATGCAGAACTTATATCTCAAGGTGGATACATCAAATGTGATAAAACGAAACATATCTCTTTAAAGTTTCGTCCCTCATGATCTTCAGAAGAATAGTATTTGATAGATCATTTCAAGCAATAATTTGGAAGATTTATCCACTAGTGCATACTCTATTTTCAACATTTGAAGATTATATTCAAGATTGAATTGTGAAGATTCAAAGATCTTATGTGATATTTTTATGAGGGGGAGTAAATACGTGTTGCACTCTTTTTCCCTTAATCGAGGTTTTGTCCCAATGGGTTTTCCTGGTAAGGTTTTTAATGAGGCAACATGTTATGCGTATTAAAGATGTGTGTACTCTTTTTCCTTCACTAATGAAATTTTTTTCCCACTGGGTTTTTATCTTAGTAAGGTTTTAACGAGACACATTATCTTCATAGACATCCAAGGGGGAGTGTTATGAATATTTATCTATGTGGATGTCTATCATGATTAGAACTTTATCTAAGGAGTTTGATTTATTTATTATTAGAAATATTATCTCTATTAATTAGAGTTTAATATATTATGTACTTCTTATGCCTATAAATAGATGATTCATTGAAGACATTGTACACAATTCTATATTTTGAGAATAATATAAATCTCCCTCTTTCTCGCATCTCTTTGTTCTTCTTATTCTTATTCTTGTTCTTCTTTATTTTATTTACAACAAATATATGATATTTAAATTTTATTAGTATTTAATATGTTGTATTAGTTATCCCAATTAAAACAATGTTTGATTTTTTTAATTACAGTAATAAATTAAAATCTTAATCGAATCACCAAATAAGGATAAAAAATAAATTTAAAAACCATTGGAACTTGCTTTTTTTAGAGAAAATATGGTATTTAAATTTTATTAGTATTTAATATATTATATTAGTAAATAATTATCTCAATTCAAATATTTTTTATTTTGTAATTATAGTAAGAAATCAAAATCTTATTCGAATCAAGAATTAAAGTATGATATTTAAATTTTATTACTTTTTTATATTTTGTATTAGTAATTAGTTATACCAATTAAAATAGTGTTAATTTTTTAATTACAGTAAGACATCAAAATCTTATTCGAATCACCAAATAAGGATAAAAAATAAAATTAAAAACCCTTGGAACTCGCTATCTGCATAACGCGAGTTCCAGTCAAACAGTTGGATTCCATCCGGACTGAATCATCGCGTGCTTTTCAACGGACCTCGCGTTTTGCAGAGCATGGGGTCCATTGATATCGCTTCGAATGGAGTGCAAGGACTCTTATAAATAGGGCCCATTCTTTCAACTTTTATCATATCAAATTCTCTTCTCTTGTCCTTCAAATACTTACTATTCTCTATTGTTTTACTTTTAAAGTCTTCGAATTTTCGGTACTATGGCCAACCTGTTGAGGCTCGACAACAGACATATGTGTAATTTCTAGCGCGCAAACACCGATGTAAGTTTTTAATTTAAATTTTGTAATTATTTGTTTATTATTTTTTTAATTTTTAATATTTTATTTAATAATTATTAAATTTTATTTTGAAGGGGTATGAACGTGCCTTGAGTTGTTACATCAATCGCACGGGACCACTGCATCCAGATATTGTTGGTTATTTGCTTGAACTCGGGTTTAGCTATGTTTCCCCACCTATTTGGTTGTTCGAAGTTGAACCGTTCGATGATTAATGCATTACTAGAGAGGTGGAGGCCCGAGATACACACATTTCATCTTCCCTGCGGCGAGGCAACTATTACCTTGCAAGATGTTGCATTTATTCTCGATCTTCCCGTTGAAGGCGATGTTATAACCATGAATACGGAGGCAGACTGATCGGGCGTGTGTGAAGCCTTGCTTGGAATGAGGCCGTAGGAGGACGATTTCGATGGTGGCAAACTGAAAATAGTATTTTTGGACAAGAAGTTGATCAACCTACCCTTAGACGCTGATGAAGTAACGAAGATGGTATAATTTATTTTTATTGTTGATTATTATTTATTTATGTATTGTGAAATTTTATTTTATAGAAAAATAATTTAATATTGAAAAAATTAGTTTTGGAGCGATTTGCTCGTGCCCATTTTCTACGAGTTATTGGGGGTCTTGATGCTAGACAATTCTCGCAATAAGGTCCATTTGATGTGGTTGCCTCATTTGGCGGATATTGTGGAATCTAAAAACAAATGTTGGGGAGGGCCTGTGCTGGCATATCTATTTCGGAAGTTATGCAGAACTGACGACCCGAAAAGACGTGTTATTGGCGAGTGTCTTTGGTTCCTTGAGTCTTGGGCATGGATTCGTATCCCATTTTTAAGCCCAGCGCCATGAAACCCGACCCCAATCCAATTCCCACTTGTTCGGAGGTACTAATAAATATTGATTTTATTATTTTGTTTTTTCATATTATAATGCTTAGAATTGTTTTTTTTTGAATTATAGATGGTTGGGTTAATTAACACACGTGGGACTACCGACCACTCAACAGGATTACCGACTATTGATCGATAAGATAGATGGGGTAAAGTATGAGGTTCAAAATTTAGCTAACTGAATTTTGTTAAATCGGAAATCTTTTAATCAAATTTTTTAATTTAATTTTTCTATGAGGTTCAAGTTTAGCTAACTAATTTCACATAATTTTTGTAATTCCTGTGGATGTTGTACACGGATCTTGATATTTGGGCATGCATTATGCCTGAAATAATGCTGAGTGAGGGCCTTTGGATTCTAATGGTTATGCTCATACACAACGAGATAGTCGAGTGGTATCCTACCGACCGCGTGTTGCGGTAATTTAACTATGGCCAAGGGATTCCGGATGTGCCACCCAATTTAGACGCATTGCACAGGTTAACGCGACAATGCAAGACGGAAGTCCATTGGGGCCATCATCACACGGACTGGATGGAATAGTGGATAAGCTGTTTCCATTGGCGGCCCCATTTTTTGGAACCCATTGGGGATTACAACATTACCTATGAGTATATGTCGTGGTACCATTAAAATGGGAAGCCACATCTATTAACCCTGGAGGAGCGAGAACGAGAAATATATGCGCTTCCCCAAAATCGTCTGTCTATGTAGCATCCACTGACGCAGCGTCCTTCGACACAACGTGGTACCCGTACGGGGGGAGGTGGCCAGAAAAAAAAGAACACACACTCCCGGGGCATCATCGTCAGGAACAACACAAACACCTGCCTAGTCAACCGCCCAGCCAGAGACACTGGTGCTAGCACATGCACTCCAGCAATCGCCTTTCTCGACATTTCTCCCCACGAGTAGTAGTCTATTATTTCAGCAAATGGGGAGTCCATCGGAAGGTTTTTTTACAGATATGTTTCGTCCGCTTATGATGGTGGTTCCCTCAGTCTACTAGCTATCCAACAATACCCTCTGCATCTGTTCCTTTAGTCTCAACACAATTCGAATTTGGTATTGTGGATCAGACACCTTCGTAGAGCCTATTTTTCACTGGCCCCAGTGCGAGTGGTGGGACTCGTATTTCATTTAGGGATGATGATGATGAAGATGAAGAAGAATAAGATGATGATGATATTGGTGGTGCCATTGGTCGAAGGAATCCGCGTTGAGATCGTCGTCCATCGCAGTGCGGTACGGGTGGACATAGGCGTCATTAGGATGGATATATAATTTTTTTATTTATGTAAAACTACTTTGTTGTCATTTTATCCAAAAAAACTATATTATATCACGGTAGATCTTGTAACTTTTATATAACTACTACGGAATAAATTTATGCGAAAAAAAACAAAAATAATAAAAGGACCTCGATATCTACAAAACGTGAGGTCCAATGACATGTCAGGTCTACGGACTCCCATGTTAGGAATCTCTGGCACAAATCTTTGTAAGGAATCTCAATGGATTGCGTAGTTTGCATAGCGCGAGTTCTGAACTATATAAATTGCATGCCCACTATCAATTCCTTGCCATCATATTCAAAGAAAAAATGAGTTACAACTAGAAACGAGAACAAACAATGTGAGTTTCAAATTTATTTACTATTCATGGGTTGACAGTTTTCGTGAGACATGTGTTCCGTGTTATTGTTCAAGATGAACAACAAATCACAATATCAGGGAAAATGGTCTTCATAGAGTGTCGGCTAGGTGAAGACTACAACATGTAGCCGTAGTCAAAGCCCTTACCATTGCACATGATGATAAAAGTGGGCAATAGTTGCAATATTCGGGGGAACCTCAAAATCCTCGATTGTCAGCTTCATCAAAGCAAGCATGTCTAGGGGTACAATTGACCAGTTACAATGTCTCGTATGTGCCAATATCAACCTCAAATGTTCGGCCGGAAAGAGGACCTTTGCATTGTAGGGGTTGGATTGGATGACTATGGTGAGATCTCAACATCTATACATGTTTTGGGGAGTGATGTACAAGATGCCCTCTTTGGCTGGGGTCAAATTTGCGGATGCGAGCTTCTTAAATTAGGATGCAAAGTGGGTACCAAGACAAGTTGAGGAACTGAATAATTGCTAAGGCCCTCATATCAATTAATTGACTATGACACCATTTGTCTAAATCATGTTTAGTGGTACAATTGACCATTTAGAACATTGCTGACATCGCGATGGTTATGTACAAGATGCCATCTTTGATTGGATCAGTGGCCTAACTATCATAATCTGTTTTCTTCATTTTATGTATTTTTTTTTGAAATGTAATAAACTTACATTACATTGTTATTCTTACCCTAAAAAAACTTTGAAACCATTTTTCACAGGCTTGTTACACCTGCTAATTAGAATTACTGATCAGTTATAATTGCAATTGTTTAACATTTAAGGATTACATCTACAATTTAATATGTAAAACATGATATAAAAATATACATCACGCTCTATATACAACGAGGTTCATTGACATGACACTGTGTACTTGTCTTGCCGTGTCAGGAATCTCTACATACCTCGCGTTCTACAGAGTGCAAAGTCCATTTCAAACGTGACCGAATACCTGGCATTTTAGAGAGCATGAATGTTTGCCTATATAAGGCATAAACGAGGGAAAACAAACCAACCAGCATTTGCTATCGCTCAATTCAAATCCGTGTTAGATTCGAAGAGAAGATACAACTGTTGCTACTAATGGCAACATATCACGTATCATGAAAATTGTTTTACAAATTAATTTCCTTGATATTGTGATCTGTTGGTATAAGTAGTTGCATTTATATGGTGGCTACATTATTTTGGTCGATTAATAATATTTGGAGATATGTATCTTCCTTGTTTTGGTTCAAGATCTACGTCAAATCGCAATATCAGGGAATGAGTGGTCCTTTTGAAGTACCAGTATCAGTCTTGAACTTTTGTTCGAGGTTGCCGGTAGCTTCTTCGTACGCCTTCATCGTGAAGGCTAGAGGAAGTCCAACGCATGTAACGCTGTTGGTGACATCTGTGTCATGGATGATGTAGATTATAGGGTACTCACGAAATTCACGAAACTTTAGGGCTCCAACAACTAGGACGAACCATGGCGCCATTTGTCTACATCAACGACACATCTCTCGGCGGCCATACCATTCGGACAAACTATCACACATCTCATCTAAATATGCTAATATGTAATTTATTTTGTATGCATGTTTAAGGGTACAATTGACAGCGTGTTTAGGGGTACAATTGTTTTTAAGATACAAAAAATAAAAATATAATTTACATATTATTTAGGACACCGATAACATCATCATCATTAGAAAACATTACATACAACTCAAGCTCCAGGTCCCCGCCTAAAGAAAAATGTAGGTGAGATTCCACCATCAATTCCACATCAACGTTGTCCATAACGTGGCATAATGAGTATGTTAATGGTTCAAACGACGTCGACAGTCGAAACTTCAACGGTTCCAACAATTTTCTCACGACCATGTGGAACATATTTCTTCACTTCCTTCATCAACTTCTTATACGATAAGTTCTTTGGCAGCGGAAGCAATACAATACTTCAGGATTGAAATACGACGCCGAGAGATGCATCATCGACTATCTGCCCATCGTAGTATACCAAAGCTCTAATAGTTTCTCGTCTCGACCTATTATATCGATCGGACTATTTACAAATAATATTGAATAGTGGACTAAGAAGAAGAAGAGCGAAGATGAGTTACGAGATGTAAAACCAATGTTTGATATTGATATAACAAATAGTCTAAGGACCTAATTGTAAAGTAAATAAATTTTAAGTACTCAAAAGACTCACATTTGACAAGTATATTTTTGACTTAAAATGTTTTAAAGTCAAAAATTAAACCCCATGAAATTTTCTAAGTATTTTGAAGTCAAACTTAACAAAATGGCCCAAGCATTTTGATACGCCCCGGGCGTTTTGATACGGCTTGAACTCAAGAGGTTACTAGAAATTTCTGTTTAAATACAGAAGTTCACGTTTTGATACAGGCGTTTCGTTATGGCTTCGTTCGTTTCGATACGACCTTCATCTGGGCATTTAGTTTTTAAACAACGTTTCAATATAGCCTTAACTGTATCGATACAGGGGTTAAGATTTTTCAAATCTGAGCATTTAATGATATAACCGTTACTTGCAAGTTATTGGAATCTGAAGATATTTGAAATTTTTTTACCCGTTTCGATACACCCCTTTTGTGTTTCGATACACATTTTGGCAATTTCAAATGTGATCAATATCATTTCAATACGGCCTATAGTCATTTCGATACAACCCATAACCGTTCCGATATGCCTTTGAGCATTTCGATATAGTCTTTTTATTACACACAACATATCTTTCTATTTTGAGACAGGTATCGATACGGGCCCGAGTGTTTCGATATAGGTTTTTGCAGAACTGCATTTATGGTGGAAAAAAGAGAGTCCAACGACTCTATTGATGATGCTAACCACCCAAACGACTAGAATTCATTGAAAGGGTATAAAAGCAAGCAATTAAAGCTACAATACCAACTATTGAACAAGTGAACAACAACAAAGAAAAAATCCAATCCATTCTTGAGCTATTAGAGTCAAACCTTTGTACCTAATTGAGTGATTTTTCATTGTATTCATCTTTTATCAATTTGGGTTGAGAGAACTTGTAATTTGGGGTAAATATCTTACCTTGTGAGGTTTATTTTTCTATTTTCCAATCTTTCTTTGTTATTGAGAGTTTTTGATCAAGCTTTGGGTAGAAAGCTTTGATCTTTGTAACAGTTTCCTCCTAACCCTATAAAAAGAGAAGAATTCATTAGTGAATTGGTTGAAAATCCATAGTGGGAGCTAATGTAGTGGATGTAGAGCTTATTCTAAGCTTGAACCACTCTAAATTGCCTTGTCTTTAATTCTTATATTTTCAAATTGCTCTCTAACTTTTTAAAAAGCCAATTCACCCCCTCTTGGCCAATTTCGATACGATTGATCCACTCAACAATTGGTATTAGAGCCTAACACTTTGATGGATTCACATCAACAAGAGGAGATCCTAGAAGAAGATCAATCACCCTTTGAATTAAGCCATGACATTTACCTCCGGTCAAAACCTTTTTAAGTCACTATCGATCACCAAGCCGCCTTATTTCAATGGGGATAACTATCCTTAGTGGAAGAATAGAATGAGGCTCTTCATCAAGTCAAATGACTACGTCCTTTGGGATGTGGTGGAAGATAGACCAACCATTCATATGGAGAGAGATGAAGAAGGAAGGCTCGTTTCAAAAACAAGAGCAGAGATGGCCAATGAAGATCGTATGAGGCTTCAAGCCAATTACAAGACTCTACACATCATCTTTTGTGCACTTGGACCCGATATATACGCAAAGATGTCATTGTTGCATGTAAATAGTGCTCCGCAATTTGTGCAGGTATACACGACGCAAGTAATATAGGGATAAGTATATGAGTATCGTCTCAATAGGGATTGGTACTCAACCATCAGTTCTACTCCCTTGCACTACAAAATAAAGAAAGTAAAAACACAGATTAATTGGGTGATTTGAGCTAATCTAAAAATAACTAAACCAAGGAAATCCAGTAAATAAGATAAAGAAGAAATCAAGATGAGAAGATGGGCCGGATTAGAATGTTTTGTAGTGTGGAATCCTCTTGAGTTCGTTTCTGTCTTGAATGCAGCAACGCACTACTGCCGTGGCAGCGACCTAAATCTCTAATGTGATCGCAGTGGCTAAATCCTTCCGCGACAATCCCTTGCTCGAGGGCAGAAGCAGTTAAGGCTCGGCAAAGCGTCCTTGGGTGGTTCCGCCTTATCCCTAAGCACGAAACGGTGGTTGATGACTGAACTCTGATGATACCTCCCAGCGTGAATCAAAGGCAAACACCAACTATTCATACACTTCCTTTAGCCGCCGAAACTCTAACCTATCCCTAGGCTGAGTTAGTTAACACCACGTGAGGAAAAAACTGTACTTATTCCTTTCATGAGCTCAACTCTCCCGATATTGAACAAATGGATGCTCTCACAAACCCTCTCCCGAGTAGAATGTAGAAATAATTAAAGCCAGAATAAGCAAACCTTAACTTTTATTGCAATAAGAACAAAAACTAGAAACAAAGAGTTTTCACACAACTACTAAACCGACTAATCCTAACCCTAAGAAAATTACAACATAATGAAACTAATCCTAAGCTTAATCTCTCTTCTCTCCCTAATGTGTGTCGTCTCTTGATGGCGACATGCCCTTATATAAGGGAAAGGTGTAGGCACAAATCCTTCTTGGAAAGGAAGTTAAGTTGGACTTGGACTAAACTTTATTAAAGAGGTAAATCTCTTTAATTTATTACAATATACATTTTTGTCCAAGAGTCCAACTTTATCATTCCTTCTATGTTTTCTTCATCTTCTCGAGCTCTAGCTGCCATGCAAAGTGTGTAGAAAAATCCAGCGTTAAAGGCTCTACAAGTCGGCTACCACTTTGCTTATTTCCCATTTGGCGGAGTGCTACTACGACATGGCTTTTGCTGCCTCGACATCAGTCTGCTTTGCTCAGCAAGGCTTCCTTAGCTTCTCTTAGTAGAAGCTGTCATGTGGCTTGGCTTGATCAGGGTCTGTTGTCTGCTATTTCTGCCTCATCTTCCCTCCTACTTTCTGTGTTGTGGTGGTATCATCCTGCTCCAGCAGTGGTCAAATCTGCAAAGGTCAAACATGGATCAAATAATACCTTTTTTTATAGAATAAACAAAATATAAAGCTCAAAGGCATAAATGATGAAATCTATGCATGAAAGGCCATAATGTAGCTCCAATGGGTGTAGGTTGAGTGATAATTGCCATGTAAAAAGGGTCAAAATATAGGACTTTTGGGCACTTATCACACCTCCAAACTCGAATTAATTCTTGTTCTCAAGCATTGCAAACCATCAATTACCAAACCTTAGTTTTTATAAACCCTCTCCTTGGTCTTACTTTTCCTTCTCTCTCCAAACCATGGCAAAGAAAGCTTGGCCCTTAAATCTTTGGATGCCTTAGGAATTCCCTGGAATCAAACTATAAGATTTATGAGTGTGTGCTTGCATTGTGAACAAGATGATTACAAGGACTCTGAGTAAACACTTAAGCATTAACTTACTTAACTTGGGTAACTATTTTTTTTGCAAGCAACCTAACCAACTAGAGCTAATTTCGGGCACCTCTAGTGTTTAGCCTAGAGCCGGTTTTAGACACCACTTGGGTTTCCTTAAGCTAGAGCCAGTGGTGGGCACCTCTAACTTTTACCCAATTTTCTTTCTAAGCTAGTCTATGTCCTAAGTGAACTAGAATTCCTTAAATCATGCAAGTCACAAAGGTGTTTAAAGTTCTAATCTCATAGTGTGATCCTAAGTTATCTTCCTTAAGCATCCTAAAAATAAAGGCTCTAAATAGTTCTAAACAATGGTAAGAAGAGAGAGTTCTATTGCCAAGTAAGAAGATTTAATTAAAACTAAACTAAGGCAATTGATAGAAAGTATTGTCGTGACATAAGCAAAATACAATTAGAGCAGTGCAATTAAAAAATTTGACAAGTAAAAGAAAAAAACAGCATGGCAATTATATTATACCGCCACAGCATGGTATTGCCTCGGCCTTTCAACCTACACCCCCAAACTCGAACCAATCATTGCCCCCAATGCTTACATTTCATATACAATGATAGAAAAAATTAGCACACAAAATATAAGGGCATAAACAGATAAGCAGGAAAAATTTGGAGAGGTATTCAAATGGATTTAGAGGGGGCTTTGCTGCCGGGGCAATTACTTCTTCACCTGTAAATGAGATAAAAGAGCAATTTATTCCTAAGAATTCAAAAATGTGAGAATGCAAAAGAAAAATTAAAAATAAAAGCAAAAGATAAAATAGAGAGAAAGAGTTCGGATACTCAAGGGTTGCTTGTGTGTGCATCCCCAAGAGTGATTTCTTCCCTATCCCTCATTGCATGTGGTCCTAAGTAGTGCTTCAGTCTTTGCCCATTGACTTTGAACTCATGCCCATCCTTACTGGACTTGATTGTTACTACTCTATGTGGGAAGACTTTTACAACTTCAAACGGCCCAGACAATCGTGATCAGAGTTTGCCCGGAAATAGTTTAAGGCGAGAATTGAAAAGCAACACCTGCTGCCCAGGCAAGAACTGCCACGGTAGGAGTTTTCTGTCGTGCCATTATTTAGTTTTTCCTTGTATATTCTCGCATTATCATATGATGCAGCTCAGAACTCCTCTATCTCATTGAGGTCTAAGAGTCATTTCTGCCCGACATTCTCCCAATCCATATTAACTATTTTGATAGCCCAATATGCTTTGTGTTCTATTTCCACTGGTAAATGACATGTTTTTCTGCACACAAGTTTATAGGGGGACATTCCTAATATAGTCTTGAAGGTCGTTCTGTACGCCTATAGTGCTGCAGAGCGTTAGGGTGTTCTCTATTTGTGAGCGCAAGTGCACACTCTGTCAAGTTATAGTATAAAAGATATCGTCTCCACAAGGATTGGAATAGCTCCTATGAATGGTTTCCTGCACAAAGATTTAGTAAAGCACCATTAAATCTCATGATGTGGAAATATAAAAACACAAGTAAAGATAAAGGTAGTGATGAGAGGAATGATAGGGAGAGTTTGGGAGATAAGCTGGGTAAGACAAGTGCAGCTTAGTAGCTTGTGGACTACGTTGTAAGGCTTTGAGTATGCTTTGCGCTGCCATGAATTGTTGCCTCGGCGGGTATGGCGGGCGGCAAACTACGACCCTGCCACGCGGTCGCAGCAGGTTACTGCCTCTGCAGGGGTGTGTACTGTCTTGGCAGGTGGAACGGAAAGAAGTCCTGGTGGCAAGTCTGGCAGTCATTCCAAGTTCGGCAGGATAGTCGACAGTGATCCCTCCTATTTATAAGTTAGGATGCTTGAGATTGCTTAACTTGAGTATCCCCGCCTGTCACGCAGTGATACTATGGAACCAAATTAATCAACTCAGTTAGTAATCCCTTTTAGCCGCTGAAACTTGTGGACTAGTGTGGAACCAAGTTAGTCACACCTCCCGTTGTGACCGTGCTTAACCCTTTCGTGAGCCTTGCACTTTCGTGCCCGACAAATGGATTTTCTCTTCAAACGACTGGTGTTGAAAGAGTGAAGGAACAAAGAACATAGATTAAGCAAACTCAAAACTTTATTGAAAACATCTCAAAACCATACAACAGTTTCCCAAATTACTTCACACACACGCGCCTAAACCCTAGGAGAGTTAGGCCACGACCCCGAACACTCCAACCTATCTAGTTATCTCCCCATCTACCCTTTCGATATACAAGATATGGCATGCCCCTATACCCTTACATACATTGGGTATATATAGAGCTCATGACCTAAATTTGAGTCCTCCTTAAAGTAGAAGTTCTAAAAGTATATTTGCATTTATTACAAACTCCTTTTGACTTAAATATGGACTCTTTGGACGTTGCCTTCTTCCGCAAGTAAGGATAAATGCTCATTCTTATCGGTCTTGGATCAGCTCTACTGGCCGCTACAAGCTTCAGAAAAGTTCGAGACTGGGCTTATTGGGCTTAGGAAATTGCCCTCTTGAAATCAAGACCCATCTTGGATGTGTCAGTGTAAGTCCTGCCCGGGCGGCAATGCTGCTCCGACAGCGTCCTTGGCGGCATCTTTGAGCTGCTTTAGTACAACTCCTATGGTTCCAGCTTTCTCGCCTTGTCATGTCCTCTCTTCTCCTCTCCTAGCTATAGCACCTGAGAACATAAAGTAAACTAAAACAGTAACTTTTCTTCACCAAACACAAGATATTCAATAAAAGCATGGGAAAAGAGAAGATGTTGGTATAATGCATGCAATGCACCTAAATATGCTCAAGAATAGGAATAATAAGGGCATGAATGTGTACAAAATATAGAACTTCTTGACGCTCTACACACCCCCAAACTTGAACTATTTCTTGTCCTCAAGCAATGCAACCTAACTAGTAAATCTGCCATTAGCACAAAATTAATAGAACAATAGCTTTTAACTTGATTTCATGCCTCAAGGTCGTGGCACCTGTATAATGTTAGTGACATGGAATGACATGAAATAACTTAGATTAGTTTTCTTAATGCTAGTGCATTGTGTGTAGGTCCGTGTCAATGCTAAACATGCTAAATTTACCAAGTTAACAATATATGCCTATAATAATTAAATCTCTTAAAAGATACAAGGTGCTGCCTTGGAAGCACAATTGGGCACTTTTGTTTTTTTATCATGGCTTTAAGGGCTTCAGCTCATCACAACTATTCTCTGTGTTTGAAGCTAAGATAGGTGCACTCTACGAAACTTTGAACCCTTTGAATAGAGTCATCCCGTGAAGACTTTCATTCACTCTTGCTAATTTGTCCGTCACTTGGTTTAGATTCATGGACTTTGATAGCAGCGGAGTGTCCTTGCTCATGATCCTTCCTAGAGCCTGTTTTGGGCACCTCTAGGGTTTTTAATCTTTTCTGCCTAGAGCCTGTTTTAGGCACCTCTAGGGTTTGCATTTTCTTTGTTGTGCTACCCTGTGCTGTCGTGGCGACAAACCTGTGTTCAATCAAGAAACTTTATTAATGAAGGCAGGCAATGTTAAACTTAGAACTTAAGCAAAAATTTAGCATTTAACAGATAAGTGTAAAGATAATCGGCACAAAGAAAACATTTCTAAGTATTTTCATGCTTCTTCCCAAAGTTAGGTTAATTTTTTTTAGAATGGTGCGAATAAGTAATCGGCTAAGCTATCATAGGCACAAGTTTTGAACTAAAGATTCTATTTCATTAAGTACTAGGGGAAGAATTTACAAATGCTACTAGATGCTATGAATCTAAAACAAAGAGGACTTATCCCCCCCAAACTCAAGGTTGGCATTGTCGTTAATGCCTCTAAAAAAACAAAACACAAAAATTAAAAACAGAAAAATGAAACAAAATAGAAAAATTAAAAAGAAAAGAAAATGGTACTATAAACTGGGAGAGTTTTCCTCTGTTGCTGTCGCGTCAGATGAAGATTCTGAGGACTGTGGCAGGACGAGGCGACGCGTATCAGATGGTCTATCGGTCGGGCTCTTTTTCTTGCTACGCGGCGACTGGATGCGGATGGGGGTGGGCTTCTTGGGTTGTCGTTAAGCTTCTCCACCTAGGGGATCTGTTGTTGGCCGCTTTCCTTTCCTTGCTACCTCGACCGGTTCATCGTCAAAGGAGTCTGACATCTCCATGTCAGAGTAGTCGGGGTCCTTGGCAGCAATGGTCATGGCTATTGGGGAGGCAGCAGTGGTCTCCTCTTCCTTCTCTGATTCGGAGGAGGAGGTGAGGTCGTAGGGCTGCATAAGGGTTGGGGAGGTACTTCTCTTTGAGCGGTAGTGTGGTGCTTCGCTGTCGTCGGCGGCAGGAGCAGCAACGGGTCTTGGGGTAATGTGGACTGGTTTTGATGCTGCTAGCTCCATTGGAAATGCAGGCAACTGGGGTCCGGCGTCCTGGTATTTGTCCAGCAGGTAGGCTACAAAGGCCTCCTGCACGTCTGCTACATATTTGGTGAAGATCACCTGCTTGTGCTCTATCCGCTGGTAGCTTTCCACTAGGCTGCGCAGTAGGGGAATTGCATCAGACATAAGGGCAACATCAGTACTGCCTGTTGCAGCTGGGGTGGCGGCAACTAGGGATGGTAGCTGGGCAGTGGATGGTGTTTCTGGCTCTGCACTGTGCATCATTTGTTTGCGTGCCCTTCTTGTCCATCTTTCCTTGGCAGGAAGAATTCTATCTCTTGGGCGCATGGGCACGTTAAAATTGGCACAAAGGCCAAAAATGAGTGCAGGGAAAAAGAGTGGACCTTTGGTAGCTTGTTTCTCCACGTGGGCATAAATCTCATTGATTATTACCTCATCCACGTTGGTTTTTCTCCCATTCATGATGCTGCTGATAAGGGCGAGCCGCCGATTGTTTACAGTTGATCCGTGCATGGTTGGCATCAGGCGGCGCTGGATGAAATAGCTCCAAAGTGCTGCCTCCGGCAGCAAATCTCGACGGTTGACTAACTCTTTATTCTTGCCTGCCAGCCATTTGGTTTTTGGCTTGCAAAGCTCTCTCTTGAGTTGGTTATAATCAGGCCCCGTCAAATAAGATTCCCACTCCCCGTGTGGGTTGGCGCTGACTTCAATGCTGTAGAAGCAATTGATCATGTCAGCCGAAAACTTCATCGCTTCTCCCCGGACGTGGACGAAAGGACTCTCCGGTTTTGCTTAGTGGGCATAGAATTCTCGCACTTGGTTATTGTTGATTCCCTCTAGCTATCGTGCGAATTGATCTCAGCCCATGTTGTGAATCCTCTCGAAGAGGTAGGGTTCCAATCCAAAGTTCCCATCTGATTGAGTGTAGTGGAAATCCATCTCTTCCCATAGTTTCCTTTCTCAATAAAACTTGTTGTAGTTCTCATCGACAACGAGATTCAAGAACCTCTTGTATTGGTTGCTGGAGATGGCGGCAAGACGTTGTGATGAAGCCATAATTTGAGGGTTGGATGTTTCCCTAAAGAAATTAAAAAGAAGGTGAAAGAAAATAAAGCAAGAAAATCTTGGAAGCAAAGACTGTAGAAAGAATTTCATAGCAAAGGAGAGAGTAGAGTGAAGAACGGGGTGGGAGAATAATTGGCCTTATATAGTCGCTTCTCTCCACTGCCTTGGTGGCCACGTTGTCAACGAGTGGTAATAAATGCGGTGCAAATAACGAGGTTCTAGTCGTTACGTAGATATCTGTTTCGCTCGTCGCGGCAAACTAGCCATTGCGACTAGCCGTTATGAAGCCACTAGCCATTATGCTCATCTGCCATGGGCTGCCTTGGCCGCTAGTTGGGCCTCTCCTTTATTCTTCCATCTTTCTTGAACCTTTTCTTCCGTCTTAACCTGAAATAAAAAAATAAATATAAAGATTAAATAAGAATTAAATCTAATCCTAATAAAAATAAATTGAAAATTTAAATTTAAAATAAAATAATAATTAGGTTATGTTGGGTTGCACTTTTCCCAAGCATAATCACTTCCTGAGGGTCTTTGTGTTTGGCTATTAGTCTGGGCATGTCCTTCCCCTCCTCAGGTGGATGTTGCTACCAACCTTGTTACCCTGGTAGGACATACACCAAGAAAACAAAGAGGCTAATATATATATATATATATATATATATATATATATATATATATATATATATTTAAGCAAATAAATGAAAAGAGAATTAATGAATAAAAACTAAATAGGTGTGCAGAAATTCAAACGCAGTTGCAGTTGCCAATCCCCAACAACGACGCCAAAAACTTGTAGAGCGTTAGGGTGTTCTCTATTTGTGAGCGCAAGTGCACACTCTGTCAAGTTATAGTATAAAAGATATCCTCTCCACATGGATTGGAATAGCTCCTATGAATGGTTTCCTACACAAAGATTTAGTAAAGCGCCATTAAATCTCATGATGTGGAAATATAAAAATACAAGTAAAGATAAAGGTAGTGATGAGAGGAACAATACGGAGAGTTTGGGCGATAAGCTGGGTAAGACAAGTGCAGCTTAGTAGCTTGTAGACTGTGTTGTAAGGCTTTGAGTATGTTTTGCGCTGCCATGAATTGTTGCCTCGGCGGGTATAACGAGCGGCAAACTACGACCCTGTCACATAGCCACAACAGGTTACTACCTCTACAGGGATGTGTATTGTCTTGGCAGGTGGAACGGAAAGAAGTCCTGGTGGCAAGTCTGGCAGTCATTTCAAGTTCGGCAGGATAGTCAACAGTGATCCCTCATATTTCTAAGTTAGGATGCTTGAGATTTCTTAACTTGAGTATCCCCGCTTGTCACGCGGCGGATACTCTGGAACCAAATTAATCAACTTGGTTAGTAATCCCTTTTAGCCGCTGAAACTTGTGGACTAGTGTGGAACCAAGTTAGTCACGCCTCCCGTTGTGACCGTGCTTAACGCTTTCGTGAGCGTTGCACTTTTGTGCCCGACAAATGGATTTTCTCTTCAAACGACTGGTGTTGAAAGAGTGAAGGAAAAAAGAACACAGATTAAGCAAACTCAGAACTTTATTGAAAACATATCAAAACCATACAACAGTTTCCCAAATTACTTCACATACACGTGCCTAAACACTAGGAGAGTTGGGCCGCGACCCCCAACAATCCAACCTATCTAGTTATCTCCCCATCTACCCTATCGATATGCGAGATATGGCATGCCCCTATACCCTTACATACATTGGGTATATATAGGGCTCGTGACCTAAATTTGAGTCCTCCTTAAAGTAGAAGTTCTAAAAGTATATTTACATTTATTACAAACTCCTTTTGACTTAAATATGGACTCTTTGGACGTTGCCTTCTTCCGCAAGTAAGGATAAGTGTTCCTTATTATCGGTCTTGGATCAACTCTACCGGCCGCTATAGGCTTCAGAAAAGTGCGAGATTGGGCTTAGGAAATTGCCCTCTTGAAATCGAGACCCATTATGGCTGAGTCGGTGTAAGTCCTGCTCGGGTGGCACCTGGCGGCAATGCTACTTCGATAGCGTCTTTGGCGGCATCTTTGAGCTGCTTCATTACAACTCCTTTGGTTCTAGCTTTCTCGCCTTGTCCTGTCCTCTCTTCTCCTGTCCTAGCTATAGCACCTGAGAACATAATCTAAACTAAAACAATAACTTTTCTTCACCAAACACAAGATATTCAATAAAATCATGGTAAAAGAGAAGATGTTGTTATAATGCATGCAATGCACCTAAATATGCCTAAATGTGCTCAAGAACAACAATAATAAGGGTAGGAATGTGTACAAAATATAGAACTCCCGGACACTCTACAAGTGTGTTGTCAATTCGAAGAGACCAATCCTTTCGAGAGGGATTAACCACCTTTTCAAGGATTACTTTTAATTATCTGTTTTATATCTCGGCCTGCCCATTCGTCTGTGAGTGGTATGTCGTGGCGAGCTTTTGTTTGATGTCGTACTTCTTTAATGCCACGACAATGAATCTGTTATCGAAGTGCTTGCCTTCGTCACTGATTATGATGATAACTGCATAAATATCCTTGTTTTCATACCTTTTTTCTATAGCATTTGCTTGTTCTTGAGTTCATACCATAGCATTTAGACTACATTTAGGTTGCATTTTCTTCTTCTGGGTGTGTCTTTATCTTTGCTTGTTATTGGTCCATATCGAGGGGTACTGCTCGAAAGGTTGGTTTTGGTTTTGTTGGTGCGCATGAAAGGAGTCAAGAGAGAAACCCGGTGCTGGGAATTGCTATAGCATGATGGGAGTGGATATTGGCCAGCACGTGAGATACATGTGAGCTTCAGAAGCACGTGAAAACGCAGTATAGGACGATCTGACATGTGTAGCAGCCGGTACCCACCTGTAGACTGTCCTCCTTGTCCCCTCGTGGCAGACCTTGTCGGTGGATATTCCTTGGGATTATCACGGCATCTTTAGGGCACCAAACCCTAGAAGCCTCCACTATATAAAGGGCAGAAAAGCTTGGAGAAAAGGGGGATATATTGTGTTGCAAAAAGAGAGACGGGAGAGAGAGAAAAGGAGAGAGAAGTTTTCACCTTCATCATCTCTAGCTTGGTGTCCTCCATCGTTGAAGCTCCTAAAAGTGGCCTCACTGGCCTCGAGAGAGGCGGTGAGCCTAAGACAGTCGGACAGTCCGTGGCAGAGAGGGAGTTCACCTTTCTTTCTGTCGCTATAACAATTTCTTGTCATGTCTTTATATTTGGCGATGTTATCGCAATGATACGTTGGATGATATTGCCCAGCCACGAACTGTTTTAGGTGGCTTGGGTTTGATGGATAATTTTATTTTGAGTACTTTTTAATGCATGCTATGGCTTTTTCAATGTCGATAATGATTCTATGCTTTGCTTATGCATTTCTCATTTCCTTAAAGTTGTAAGAGCTTAGGGTTGTAAGCGCTTTGAGAGATAGGCCCTACCTTAAGCGCCTTCGAGAGTTGGCCGTTCTTTAAGTGTATGTTGGGGTTAGTAATCGAGAGAGCTAGCCTTATAACCCCCATAAGCAATGGAGTGACTATTGAGAGGCAGACTCTAACCTACCTTAGAGATAAGTGATAGGTTTCAAGGGCTGAAATGGATAGTTCGTGAAGGGTAGGTGATATGACGAACACGAACAAGGACCTGGAGAAGTACCCAAGTGGCCCCATTACACGTGTACGAGCCAAGGAGTTTCAATCAGCCATGGAAAGCTTGTTTAGAACAAGCCATGAACGTGAGAAAGAAGAAATAATAAGGGAGGAATGTCTTACCTTGCTCATGCATGCATTTGCATGAGAATTTAAGTATTTCAAACTTCCATTGCATTGATAAATTGTGTTGGTCATTAAAGCATGCACTTCATTTATAGTTTTAGTTCATTTAGGGAAGTAGTTTAACTATGTATCTTAAATCATTCGTTAAACTACTTCATTCATGCATTTAGTTAAATTCAATAAAGTTAGTTCTTTAATTAAACTAGTTCATTCATTTAACTTGTTCACTCAATTAACTAACTCTTTAATTGTTTCATGCATCTATTATTTTAAGTTTGAATAAACCCTTTGTGTGTGTCTAGGTTCATGTGACGTGTGGATTAAAGAAGAGACTTTTCAACTTCAGCTTGGAAACAAGTCATTAATGACCATCTTTACTCATGCAAACAAGGCAATTGAAGGCAATTGAAGGCTGAATTCTTTTCATCTTTTCAAGGCTGTTCATCTTCTTAGAGTAACAAATCATTTAAGCTTCATAATTCACCTATTCAAGGTTGAAATTATGAACCAATGAAGGTCATTCACGTTCAAGAGAAGGGACATGCAATAATCATCATTCAAATTATGCACTCAAGGCCTTTATTTATCATTTTTGAAGGCTGGGCATATTCCACAAATGGGCAAGCAATGAAGGCTGGTTTAATGTCATTTAATCATCAAATTAAGTGATAAAATCAGCAAGAAATTCAAAGAGACAAGCTGATTTGGACGTGTGGGATGTCTACATTCATCCCATGTCCACATTCATTCCCTTTTATCCATTTGCAAGCAAAATGAAGCAGCCCAAGAGTCACCACTCCTTTTGGACGAATTTAAGGCTAAATTCATCTCAATTTAAAGCAAAATTCATCCATCAAAAGGATAAGAAAGAAACATTTCATTTATTTGTATTCAATAGCATTTAGATGAGCATTCATCTCTCTTTTGTGTGACTTTTCATATGGTGCCTAGCCACACTATAAATAGGCACCTTAGGTTCATTTGTAAGCACTTTTTTAGAGAATATAAACCTTTGAAAGATTGCTTTCATCTTGTTCTTGCAAGAACTCTATCGGCTTCAAGTTGTGCTTGTAGTCTTCTATCCATTTCATTTTACTATAGCGTTGGTTCCAAGCTCTCTTATAGCTTGTGGGTCACGTTCCACAGTCCTCCACCTAGACTCCATCAAATTATATTGTTGGTTCCTAGCTCGTTATAGCTAGTGGGTCACAATTCGCTATCCTTGCAACCATACAAATCCATGCCGCCTTTAGCATCTCACATCACTCATTCTTTGATTTACACCTTTCCATGATTATCATCCTCCATCCTTAGCCACGATACTATCCAAATTACCTATCCAATTCCTTTCTTCATTATTTTTTTATTATATTTTTATTCATCTCACATATATGTTTTGTGATATCTCAGAGTTCAAAGCGTAGCAAAGAATATTTCTTACTAGAATCACGATCGGGAAAGTCTATATGACTCGGGTCACATTACCGGGTTCATATCAATTGGTATCAGAGCAAGGTTGATTCAGTAAGATAGTCGTTGTCTCTCTTCTGAAAAAAAATCGAAAAAAATTTAGAGAAAGTTAAAGAGGGAGGGGGCATCGTATTCTCTATTCTTCTTTAAAAAAAATCTTACATCATTTTTTCTTTTGCTACTATTTTATCATCTTTACCAACTCTCACAATTTACCTTTTTTTGTTGTTGCATTTTTTTCTTATCCCACCTTCCAAATTCTTTTCGCCAAGTTTTGTTTTTTTAGCCGAATTCTACAAGCCATTTGCAAGCCTTGAGGAAGTTCTTAAAAGGACTTGATTGAGAGCAAGAGTGAAAAAAGGCAAGAGTGCACATCAAGGGTAAAAGCCATCCCGAGTGAAACACGAGTGTGAGTGCATTTTCTTGGAGTGAAATAGGTGAGGTTTTGTGTTTGTGAGGTTTTAATTTTTTTTGTTACTAATAATGTCTCAAAATTCCGTGAGAAACTCTGTTGGAGGAAGTAATAATGTTAACGTAGATGCAACTAACTCCAATCTTCAAGATATTATCCGAGAGATGGATAGGTTGTTGTAACAAAGGTTGGGGCCAATGCAAGAACGATTAGATCATTTGGAGGAAAGATCTCAACGAAGGCATAATTCAGATCACGAGGAAGAGTATGAGGAGAGGTGGACGAAGAACTCATAGACGAGCGAGCCTCCCAACAAAGTTTGAGGCGTCAAGAACCTAGGTACCAAAGAGCTCGGCCAAGAGTTGATGATAATCTTAGAAACATCAAAATAACCATTCCTCATTTCCAAGGAAGAACGGATCCTGAAGCCTATCTTGCATGGGAAAAAAAGTTGAGCACATCTTTGAGTGCCACAACTACTCCGAGCTTAAGAAGGTAAAACTTGCAGCCATTGAATTTATAGATTATGCACTAATATGGTGGGATCAGTTGACATCTAGCAGGAGACGCAATGGCGAACATCCAATTTTTACTTGGAATGAGATGAAGGTCGTTATGCGTAGGAGGTTCGTTCAAACTCACTATCATAGGGAGTTGTTCAACAAGCTTCAAAATCTCACCCAAGGCAACCGTAGTGTTGAGGACTACTTTAAAGAGATGGAAGTAGCCATGATCCGAGCTAACATTGATGAGGATCGAGAAGCCACCATGGCAAGATTTATATCCAGCCTTGACCCAAATATTGCGGTCGTCATTGAGTTGCAACATTATGTGGAGATCGAAGACATGGTGTATATGGACATAAAAGTGGAAAAGCAACTTAAACGGAAGGGTTCCACATGAACCTATGGGGGAGCATCATCAAGATGGGGGTAAAGTTCTTACAAACGGAGTCCTCCAGTACCACCCAATGAAAGAGGCGCACCACCCAAAGGAAGCAAGGCCATTGCCGAAACTAGCAAAGGTAAGGTTCCGAATGTTCCAAACCGTTCCCGAGATATACAATGCTTCAAGTGCTTGAGAACAAGGCATATTGAAAGCCAATGCCCAAATCGCAACACCATGCTTCTTTGTGATGATGGAGAGGTTGAATCGGAACAAGAGGAGGAAGATAAAGTTGCTGCCATACAAGAAGATGAAGGTGATGATATAGAGTATGCAGCAGAAGGAGAGGCCCTTATTGTGAAAAGGAGCCTAAGTGTGCTAGCGAATGAAGGGAATGAGCAACGCGAGAATATCTTTCATACTCACTGCCATGTTAATGGAAAGGTATGCTTTGTCATTATTGATGGAGGTAGTTGTACTAATGTTGCTAGTACTCTTATGGTAGAAAAACTTGGATTAGCAACCACAAAGCATCCACATCCCTACAAGATGCAGTGGCTTAATGACGGAGGAGAACTCAAGGTTACCAAGCAAGTTCTTGTTGCTTTCTCCATTGGAAAGTATAAGGATGAAGTTCTTTGCGATGTTGTTCCGATGCACGCTGGCCATTCACTACTTGGGAGGCCATGGCAATTCGATAAACGAGTCATACATGATGGATATACCAATCGGTATACACTCACCCATGGAGTAAGAAAGATTACCTTAGCCCCTCTTTCACCAAAACAAATTCACAAAGACCAAATATATTTGAGAGAAAGTATTGAAAGAGCCAAAGAGAGAGAATAAAAAATGGAGGTAAAAGCAAGTGAGAGTGAGCAAAGTGAGGGTGCGAAAATGAGGGTGTTTACCAAAGAAAGAGAGTTGAGGAAGTGTTTGCTGTCGAGAAAGGAATTACTTGTACTTTTGTACAAGGAAAGTTTATTGAACACTAACCAACTTGATCACACTTTGCCTTCTTCTATTGTGTATTTGTTGCAGGAATTTGACGAATTATTTCTAGAGGAGATACCAAGTGGGCTGCCACCAATCTGTGGTATTGAACATCAAATAGATTTCATTCTCGGTGCCGTCATTCCTAACCGTCCAGCGTACCGAAGCAATCCCGAGGAAACCAAGGAGTTATAAAGGCAAGTGGCTGAACTATTGGCCAAAGGCTACGTGAGGGAGAGCCTTAGCCCATGTTTCGTTCCGGTATTACTTGTGCCAAATAAGGATGGAACTTGGTACATGTGTGTAGATTGTTGAGAGGTAAACAAAATTACGGTAAAGTATCGTCACCCTATTCCCCATTTAGATGATATGTTAGATGAGCTTAGTGGTTCTAACCTTTTCTCTAAGATTGATCTTAAGAGTGGTTATCACCAAATAAGGATGCGGGAAGGTGATGAATGGAAAACAACATTTAAAACAAAGCAAAGACTCTATGAATGGTTGGTTATGCCTTTTGGCTTAACTAATGCACCAAGTACTTTCATGAGTTCTAAAGGCTTAGAGGTTGACAAAGAGAAGGTTAAAGCCATTGAAGAATGGCCACGACCAGCAAGCATTTCCCAAGTCAGGAGTTTCCATGGACTTGCAAGCTTTTACCGAAGATTTGTGCCAAACTTCAGCACCATTGCCGCCCCTTTGACTAGTGTCATCAAGAAGAATGCTAACTTTTCTCGGGGGGGAGACCAAGAGAAATCTTTTAATGACATTAAAGAATGTTTAATTCATGCCCCTTTGCTTACCTTACCTGATTTTAACAAAACGTTTGAAATTGAATGTGATGCATCAGGTGTGGGAATTGGAGCAGTATTATCTCAAGGTGGACGTCCTATAGCATATTTCAGTGAGAAATTAAGTGGAGCTACATTGAATTATCCAACATATGATAAGGAGATGCATGCCCTTGTTCGCGCAATGGAAACATGGCAACACTATCTATGGCCTAAGGAGTTCATTATTCACACTGATCATGAGGCATTGAAGCACATTCGGGGGCAACATAAACTCAACAAACGACATGCCAAATGGGTGGAGTTTCTTGAATCTTTTCCCTATGTGATCAAATATAAGAAAGGTAAGGAGAATATAGTTGCCGATGCATTGTCTCGGAGGTACGCTCTTCTAAACACCTTAGAATCTAAGTTGTTGGGTTTTGTTTTCATTAAGGATTTATATGAATCTGATTCTGATTCTGAAAAAATTTACAAAGCTTGTGAGAAAGGAACGTTTGAAAACTATTATAGGGACAATGGGTTCCTATTCAAGGAAGGAAGACTTTGTATTCCACAAGGTTCCACACGTGAATTACTTATCAAAGAAGCCCATGGAGGAGGCTTAATGGGACATTTTAGAATAGCAAAGACTTTGGCCATACTTCAAGAGCATTTATATTGGCCAAAGATGAGACGAGATGTAGAGAGGTTATGTGAACGTTGCATCACTTGCAAGAAGGCTAAGTCTAAAGCCATGCCACATGGACTCTACACGCCACTACCTATTCCAGAAGCACCATGGATGGACATTTCAATGGATTTTGTGCTAGGGCTTCCACGCACAAAGAATAACAAAGACTCCATCTTTGTAGTAGTGGATAGATTTTCCAAAATGGCTCATTTTATTCCTTGCAACAAGACTAATGATGCCTTACATATTGCTAACTTGCTTTTCAGGGAAGTCTTGAGATTACATGGTGTGCCAAGAACTATCGTTTCCGATCGAGACATGAAGTTCTTAAGCCACTTCTGGAGAGCCCTATGGAGTAGGATTGGAACTAAACTGCTATTTTCCACCACTTGTCACCCTCAAACGGATGGCCAAACCAAAGTGGTGAATCGAGTACTCTCCATGTTGCTTAGGAGCATTATTAAGAAGAATCTAAAGACATGGGAAGAGTGCTTACCACATGTGGAGTTTGCATATAACCGATCAGTCCATACCACCTCGGGACACACTCCTTTTGAAGTTGTGTATGGGTTCAATCCATTAACTCCGATGGACTTATTGCCATTACCCGCTGATCAAATTGTGGATAAAGATGGACTTAACAAAGCTGAATTTGTTAAGAAACTTCATCAACAAGTGCGGGATAATATTGAAAAGAAAACCAAGCAATATGAGCAGCAAGCAAACAAGGGTCGAAGGAGAGTTGTCTTTGAACCGGGAGATTGGGTGTGGTTGCACATGAGAAAAGAAAGGTTTCCAGCCCAACAGAAATCTAAATTGATGCCTCGAGGAGATGGGCCATTTCAAGTAGTTAAGAGGATCAATGATAATGCTTATCAACTAGACCTCCCAGGTGAGTTTAATGTTAGTGCAACCTTTAATGTTGCTGATTTATCTCCTTTTGATGTAGGTGACGATTTGGGGACAAATCGCTTTAAAGAGGGAGGGACTGATATGACGAACAAGAACAAGGACCCGGAGAAGTACCCAAGTGGCCCCATTACACGTGCACGGGCCAAGGAGTTTCAATCAGCCATGGAAAGCTTGTTCACAACAAGCCATGAACGTGAGAAAGAAGAAATAATAAGGGAGGAATGTCTTACCTTGCTCATGCATGCATTTGCATGAGAATTTAAGTATTTCAAACTTCCATTGCATTGATAAATTGTGTTGGTCATTAAAGCATGCACTTCATTTATAGTTTTAGTTCATTTAGGGAAGTAGTTTAACTATGTATCTTAAATCATTCGTTAAACTACTTCATTCATGCATTTAGTTAAATTCAATAAAGTTAGTTCTTTAATTAAACTAGTTCATTCATTTAACTAGTTCACTCAATTAACTAACTCTTTAATTGTTTCATGCATCTATTATTTTAAGTTTGAATAAATCCTTTGTGTGTGTCTAGGTTCATGTGACGTGTGGATTAAAGAAGAGACTTTTCAACTTCAGCTTGGAAACAAGTCATTGATGACCATCTTTACTCATGCAAACAAGGCAATTCAAGGCAATTCAAGGCTGGATTCTTTTCATCTTTTCAAGGTTGTTCATCTTCTTAGAGTAACAAAGCATTTAAGCTTCATAATTCACCTATTCAAGGTTGAAATTATGAACCAATGAAGGTCATTCACGTTCAAGAGAAGGGACATGCAATAATCATCATTCAAATTATGCATTCAAGGCCTTTATTTATCATTTTTGAAGGCTGGTCATATTCCACAAATGGGCAAGCAATGAAGGCTGGTTTAATGTCATTTAATCATCAAATTAAGTGATAAAATCAGCAAGGAATTCAAAGAGACAAACTGATTTGGACGTGTGGGATGTCTACATTCATCCTATGTCCACATTCATTCCCTTTTGTCCATTTGCAAGCAAAATGAAGCAGCCCAAGAGTCACCACTCCTTTTGGACGAATTTAAGGCTAAATTCATCTCAATTTAAAGCAAAATTCATCCATCAAAAGGATAAGAAAGAAACATTTCATTTATTTGTATTCAATAGCATTTAGATGAGCATTCATCTCTCTTTTGTGTGACTTTTCATATGGTGCCTTGCCACACTATAAATAGGCACCTTAGCTTCATTTGTAATCACTTTTTTTAGAGAATATAAACCTTTGAAAGATTGCTTTCATCTTGTTCTTGCGAGAACTCTATCGGCTTCAAGTTGTGCTTGTAGTCTTCTATCCATTTCATTTTACTATAGCGTTGGTTCCAAGCTCTCTTATAGCTTGTGGGTCACGTTCCACACTCCTCCACCTCGACTCCATCAAAGTATATTGTTGGTTCCTAGCTCGTTATAGCTAGTGGGTCACAATTCGCTATCCTTGCAACCATACAAATCCATGCCGCCTTTAGCATCTCACATCACTCATTCTTTGATTTACACCTTTCCATGATTATCATCCTCCATCCTTAGCCACTATACTATCCAAATTACCTATCCAATTCATTTCTTCATTATTTTTTTATTATATTGTTATTCATCTCACATGTATGTTTTGTGATATCTCAGAGTTCAAAGTGTAGCAAAGAATATTTCTTACTAGAATCACGATCGGGAAAATCTATATGACTCGGGTCATATTACCGAGTTCATATCAGTAGGGGAGTGTTAAGAGTTTATGCCGAGAGGTATGGCTGTAGCATTTTCGAATCCCATTTTCCTGGCTAGAGATAGTTTAGGAGCATTCTTAGCAAATCTCGCATAGCTTAGAAGATAGCTGAAGAGCCTTAGTATCGTTAAGAAGCTTGAGTTAGGTTGTCCATCATTCCCAGCCAGTCATTCCGTAGTGAGTTTCGCATACGAAAGGGGACATGTCTACAAATTGTTATCTTATCTTTCTCTGCATTGTTTTGCTTCAGCATTATTATACCTCAAGTCCTTTCCTATAGCATTGCCATCTGCAGAAAGTTCAATCTTTATTGTTACAGCAACCGTGAATACCTACAATCCCCGTGGAGACGATACTCACTCATCACTTTATTACTCGTTCGACGTGTATACTTGCACCATTTGCATATCATTTTTAGCATTTCAAGATCGCGCAACAAGTTTTTGGCGCCGGTGTTGGGGATTGGCAATTGGTTGTTTACGGTTTTTGTTTTTATCGCTTGTTCTTTTTGTTTTTGTACAAATGTATTTTAGGTTTTTCGTTTTTCTTTTCAGGTGTCTTGGTAGTGTATGATCAGAAGGCGTTCTAGAGGACCCCTACAATCACCTATTATCTGAGATCGAGCATTTCTTGAGACTTAGAAGAGGTGGACGACGAGAAGAGACTAGAAACATGAACGGAGAAATACCACCACCTCAAGGTAACGGAGATGCTATGGCAAATGGCCAGGGAGAAGCAACTCGACCACGAGCAATTAGAGATCATTTGATTCTTATCTTGGACGATCTTTATCCCGGAATTGTAGCTCCAGAAATTCATGCAGCCCAGTTCGAGCTTAAACCTGTTATGTTCAACATGTTGAACACTATTGGTCAGTTTGGGGGTATGCCTCACGAAGATGCAAGACAACATATTCGTGCTTTCTTGGAAGTTTGTGACTCATTCGGACAGCAAGGAGTGCACGAGGATGTGCTAAAGCTTAAATTGTTTCCACATTCTTTACGTGATCGTACTAGAGCATGGCTTAGTGGAGTGCCAGCTGGATCAATGGAGACTTGGATAGATCTATGCAAAAGTTTTCTACTACGGTATAATCCACCAAATAGAAACACTCAGTTGAGAAATGATATAACTTCTTTTCGTCAAGCTGATGACGAATCCTTGTATGAGTGTTGGGATCGATTCAAGGGATTATTGAGGAAGTGCACAAATCATGGTTTTCATGACTGGACCCAAGTGGTTATGTTCTATAATGGGGTAAATGCTCCTACAAGGATGATGCTAGATGCTTCAGCAAATGGGACCTTGTTAGACAAATCACCGGAGGAAGCATTTGACATTTTTGATAGGGTAGCCAACAATGATTACCAGTTTCTAACCACAAGGCTTGAAACGGGTAGGAGAACCCAAGTAGCTCAAGTCAGTGAAGATGATGATTCGGTAGCCACCCAGTTAGCTGTTATCACAAATATGTTAAAGAACCTCCAACGTCCCAACGAAGTCAAGGAAGTGAAGTCTACAACCTCATGTCTCAGATGCGATAGCAATCACCATTTGGGTGAATGCCCTGGCAATCAAGAGTCAGCCAACTATGTGGGGAATTATAATCGCAACAACAATCCATACTCCAATACCTACAACCCAAAATGGCGTCAGCATCCAAATTTCAGTTGGGGTAATCAAGGGCACAATATTTCTACTCAGTCAGCGCCACAGCAAAATCTGATCGAAGCACCATCTTCTAACCAGATGATGCCATGGCAAGGTCACAAGGGAGCGGCATCTTCATCGAATAGCTCGCTAGAGACTACATTCAAAGAATTTATTGCTATGACAAAAGATTTCATGGGAACCACGAAAGTTTTGCTACAGGATCATGCAACAAACATTAAAAATCAAGGAGACTTATTGCAAAGCCATAGTTCCTCTCTCCGAGCCTTAGAAACACAAGTTGGTCAGATAGCTCAAACCTTGCATGTGCGACCACAAGGAAGTCTTCCTAGTGACACTGAAGCCACTAAGCACCATAGCAAGGAACAATGTAGCGCACTCACATTAAGAAGTGGCAAGGAAATTAGCAAAGAAGATAAGTATGGGGGAAAAGAGAAGGAGGACTCTCAGCCCAACTTGCCTCAGGAAGAAGATAACTTACAAGATCCTCCAGTTGAAGAGAAGGGTGAGGAAGTTATAGCAAAAGAAAAGCCAGAAGAGAAGCTTACTTTTGCTATAGCAAAAGATGCAACTCCACCAGTTCAGACAAATGAAGTTAGACCCCCACCTCATTTTCCTCAATGATTCAAGAAGCAGAAAGAAGACCTTCAATTCTAGAAATTTGTGGATATCCTGGACAAACTACATATCAATGTCCCATTTTTGTAGGCCATTGATCAGATGCCAACGTATGTCAAGTTCCTCAAGGATATAGTCACGAAAAAGAGGAAGGTCGAGAAGCAAGAGACTGTCTCTATAGCAGAAGAATGCTATTCTATGTGGAGCAAGCTGCCACCTAAGAGGAAGGACCCACGTAGTTTTGCTATCCCATGTTCTATTGGTGACAAGTTTGTTGGAAGAGCACTTTGTGATTTGGGATCAAGTGTTAACTTGATGCCTAAGTCAATTTTTTCTGAAACTGGGAATTCGAGAGGCACAACCCACCAAGGTTGTGCTACAGCTAGCAGATCATTCTCATGTTCTCCCATAAAGGAGAGTTGAAGATGTTGTGGTAAAAGTGGACAGATTTATCTTTCCAATCGACTTCTTAATCCTCGACTGTGAAGTTGATAGCAACACACCCATTATCTTGGGTAGGCCATTTTTAGCCACCGGACGAGCTTTGATCGATTGTGAGAAGGGTGAATTCACGATGCGAGTGGCTGATCAGACGATCACGATCAATATTCATGACACCCTCAAGTATGCAGACAACCCAGGAGTATGCCAATATGTAGATGCTACAGCATAGAATATGAATGATGAGTTTTGCTGTAGCAGTGAGATGCAAATGGAAGAGTTTGAAGCACTCTGCAAAGATGATGATTCAGACCAAGAAGAACTCTCAAGGGAACTGGAGCAGTCTAGTCGGCTCGAGGCTAGACCAGGTACGCACTTTGAACCTCTTGATTTTTCATAATTTATACCTCCTAAACCTTCCCTTGAGCATGCACCTTCTTTAGAACTGAAACCTTTGCCATCACATCTTAAATATGTTTACTTAGGGAGCAATGAAACTTTGCATGTGATAATTTCATCTAGTCTCACACCTAAGCAAGAAACTAGTTTAATAAATATGTTGTTACAACATAAGAAAGCAATAGGGTGGACTATGGCTGATTTGAAGGGTATAAGCCCTACTATATGTATGCACAAAATCTTGCTTGATGATTGTCACAGCAATTCAGTTGAGCCCTAGAGGAGACTAAACCCAATTATGAAGAAAGTAGTGATGAAAGAGATAATCAAGTGGCTGGATGTTGGAGTAATCTACCCGATATCCAAAAGCTCATGGGTCAGCCCGGTGCAATGTGTACCGAAGAAGGGAAGCGTGATTGTGGTAAGCAACGAGGAGAATGAGCTATTGCCTACTAGAACCATCACGGGGTGGAGGATTTGTATGGACTATTGGAAGCTCAATAAGGTGACCAAGAAGGACCATTTTCCCCTCCCATTCATTGATCAGATGTTGGATCGACTAGCGGGCAAGGCATTCTACTGCTTCCTCGATGGGTATTTTGGGTACAATCAGATTGCTATAGCACCCGAAGACCAAGAGAAGACGACTTTCACATGCCCTTATAGAACTTATGCTTTTCGGAGAATGCCATTTGGTGTCTGCAATGCTCCAGCAACTTTTCAAAGATGTATGTTGACTATCTTTTCAGACATGGTCGATGATTTTTTAGAAATTTCCATGGATGCCTTCTCGGTCTCCGGAGACGACTTTCACACATGCTTGGGCAATCTCGCCAAGGTTCTAAAGAGGTGTGGGGAAGCTGACTTGGTGCTCAATTGGGAAAAGTGCCATTTCATGGTAACGGAAGAGACGTTCTTAGGCCAAAAGATTTCGAAGCAAGGGATAGAAGTTGACAAAGAAAAGGTCGAAGTCATTGAAATACTACCTCCCCCCACTACTGTCAAGGGAGTAAGAAGCTTCCTAGGGCATGTTGGCTTCTATCGGAGATTCATCAAGGATTTTTCGAAGATGTCAAAGCCGCTATGCAATTTGCTACAGCAAAATCAACGATTTGTGTTTGATAAAGATTGCCATAGCGCATTTCAAGAACTGAAGGAGAAGTTTATCTCATCACCAGTTGTCATTCCACCTTATTGTAACGAGCTGTTTGAGCTGATGTGTGATGCAAGTGACTACGACGTCGGTGCAGCACTTGGACAACGCCGAGGTAAACTATTTCATGTTATTTATTATGCTAGTCGCACTTTGAATGATGCACAAATCAATTACACCACTACTGAGAAAGAATTACTTGATGTAGTATTCGCCTTTGATAAGTTTAGATCATACTTGATAGGCACTAAGGTCATAGTTCATACCGATCATTCAGCCATTAAGTACTTAGTGACTAAAAAGGATGCTAAACCTAGACTTATTAGGTGGATACTCTTGCTACAGGAATTTGAATTAGAAGTTAGAGATAGGAAAGGATGTGAAAACTAGGTAGCTGCCCATTTATCTAGGTTAGAAAATGCAATCACACAATGTAGTGAAACTGAAATTAAGGAGGAATTCCATGATGAAAAATTGTTAGCTGCTACAACAATTCCATGGTATTCTGATATTGTTAATTATCTTGTTAGTGGTATTTTGCCTCCTGATTTATCTATCCAGGGACTCAAGAAATTCAGACATGATGCAAGATTCTACTATTGGGATAAACCCTACTTGTTCAAGCAATGTCCTGATCAGATCATAAGAAGATGTGTTCCAGAGGAAGAATATCATAGCATTCTGTACCATTGTCATTCATCACCATGTGGAGGGCATTTTGGTGGTGCTAGAACTGCTGCAAAAGTTCTTCAAGCATGATTCTATTGGCCTACACTTTTTCAGGACACACACGAGTTCTACAAGACTTGTGATTGATGCCAAAGAACGGGGAACATCTCCAGGCAGAATGAAATGTCGTTGCAAAATATTCTGGAGCTTGAAATCTTTGACGTGTGGGGAATTGACTTCATGGGTTCGTTTCCTGCATCATATGGAGATCTATATATTTTGCTAGCAGTTGACTATGTGTCAAAATGGGTGGAGGCTGTTGCCACCCCAAGGAACGACTCCAAGACAGTCATGAAGTTTCTTCACAAAAACATCTTCACTAGGTTCAGAGCACCACGAGCCGTCATTAGTGATGAAGGAACTCGCTTTGACAACAAGTTTATCGCTAAAGCATTACATCGCTATGGAGTCAGGCACAAGATTGCTACAACATATCATCCGTAGACAAACGGACAAGCTAAAGTTTCCAACTGAGAAATCAAGCAAATCTTGGAGAAGGTGGTTAATCTTAAGAGAAAAGACTGGTCCCCCAAGTTGGATGAAGCACTTTGGGCATATAGGATAGCCTTCAAGACACCTTTAGGCATGTCACCCTTCAAGCTTGTATTTGGCAAGGAGTGCCATTTACCCGTAGAGCTTGAGCAAAAAGCTTATTGGGCAATCAAGAAACTCAACATGGATGCCCAACTTGCTGGTAAAAGGAGGTTGCTAGAGCTTAACGAGCTGGAGGAATTCAGAGCCCAAGCATATGAGAATGCTCGTATCTACAAGAAGAAAACCAAGAAGTGGCATGACAAACACATTTTGCCAAGGCATTTCTCAGAAGGACAACAAGTGCTTCTCTACAACTCCATGCTAAAGTTTTTTCCTAGAAAGCTGAAATCGAGGTGGTCAGGACCATTCATCATACACAAGGTGTACCCTCATGGCGCAGTAGATATCAAGAAGTTGGACGATGATGAAGTCTTCAAAGTCAATGGCCAACGCCTGAAGGTGTACAGTGGAGCCCCTATCCTCAGAGACAAGTCTTACATGGATCTTCACGATCCTTGAAAGTTTGCATCTCCAACCCTATCTTTTATGCTATAGCATGTCTATAAATAATGCTTTTCTTTTTAGTCTAGTTTTATGTTATCTTTGCTTTTAATTTTCATATCTTTTCACGTGACCCTCGTACAAGGCTTTCTCTTTCCTAGTACAATGTCAGGTACAGAGGCAAGAGAGCGTGTCGTCTACATGGTTGTTAGCAAAAAGGAAAAAGGACATGGAGTTTGTTTTTATCCATTTTTGGAGGGATGGAAGAAAAGGATAAGGAGGTTTTATTCGAAAAGTGAGGGTGGTGAATTAAAAAAGAGAGAGTAAAACAAAAAGCAAGGGAGAGAATATTCATCTATTTAATGAGGAGAAACCCTAGCCACATAAACCCATATTCTCTCTCCAGCCTTCAGCCATCGCATTAACTCCAAAAAAAATTATCTCTCCCTTAAAGCCGACACACGTCCCAATCAGCTCCCCTCTTCCATTAATTCATCAGTTTTCCCACCTTTTTTAACTTTCCATATTTTCTTCATTATCATCACCCGTCCCCTCACCTTCTTCATCTTCTTCAACACTCAAAACTTCCCCCCTCCCATCTTTTCGATTTTCTCCCAAACACACAGAATACCCTTCACCATTTTTCTTTCCCTTCACATATTTACTCCTCCCCACTTTTCAACAAAAACTCCAAGGCTTGTTGCAAGAACGCCCCTGAGACTTCTGACCGTCCTAAACAACAACCAGTCCTAGAAATTCCCAAATTTCTTGACGAGGCAGCAAAGGAGAGATTGACAAAGCTCAAGGACAAGAATGTTCTTCCAGAACTATGGTTCAAATATCCTCAAGAGGAAGAAGATCAGTTCGACCAGTCTATAATGGACGTCATTGGCATACATGGATGGAAAAACTTCGCAGCTCACCCAACGGAGATTTGTACACCACTTGTAAAAGAGTTCTATGCACACCTCACAAGTCCAACCCAGTCCACGGTTCATGTGCGAGGAGAACAGATAAAGTTTACTGCCGCAGCAATCAACAAGTTCTACGAGCTAAAGCACATTGTAGACCGTCACACTTCTTTTATGATGACAATGGACGCGCAGACGCAGCGCGAGGTGCTAGAGGACATCTGTTTTCAAGGAACGGTGCTGGACAATAACAAGTCAGTCGAGAGAGGACGCCTCAAACCTGAGGCAAAGTTATGGAACCACTTTGTAAGACATAAGCTTATACCTACACTACACAGTGCTACCGTCCACATCTCTCGACTTTTTCTCATTCACTCGATAATACATGGTAGACAAATTGACATAGGAAATATATAATAGATGAGGTATATGCTTGTTTGAAACGGCCCCGTAGTCCCCTTGTTTTTCCTAACATGATCACTGCCTTGTGTAAAAGGAAAGACGTCTTTATAGATGATCTTGTAGATACAACTCTTTCAGGAAAGACAGATTTGACTCCAGCCCTCGTTACAGAACTCCGAGGATTTAATGAAGATATGCCTCAACAAGTAGTGGAGGGAGGAGCTAAAAGTTTTGCTGCAGCACGAGTGGCAGCATTGGTGGCAACAACAAAAGAACTGAGCACTGAGCTCAGCCTGATGAAGGCACACCAGCGGGCATACTACAGATATGCTCAACACTGTGATAGTGCCATGGCATCCTGCTTAAGCAAACTCCTACCGGAACAGAACATCTCTTTTCCATTATTTCCTATGGAGTTACTGCAAGCCCCCACCACTGCTACAGCAAGCACAATGTCTCCCAGTGACCCTAGCTCCGTCCAACCTGCTGCCAAGAAAAAGACTCCGAGAAAGAAAGCACCAACAACTCCCACTACCCAACCAGAAAAAGAAACTCCTCCTGTTCAGCCTACTATCGAAGAAACTGACCCAACAGCCTCTCCGGCCAAGAAAAGGAAACGCACCAGAAAGGCAACTAATCCTAAACTGTCACGACTAGAAAACCCACTTCCTGAGCCAGAGCACGTACCAATTGATCCTGAGGAAACCCCTCAGAAGGAAACTACTACAGCACAAGCAACTGAATCGACACCAGCACAATCTGAGGATGCTACAACATCCAGACCGAAAACTCACATCAAACATACTATTGGACGTGTCAGGCCCTCGTCTAATGCTCAATCAGTCTCATCAGAGAGTGTGGACGATATGGCAGACCCACACCACTACTCCTCTGAGACATCAATGGACAACACCAGCAGCACCACATAGCCTCCGCACCCAGAAGGTAACTAACATTTTCTTTTCAATTTTTCATTTTTCATGGCATGTAGTGTAGATTAGTTTATGCATTGCAGACACTGCATTTCTCAAGTTTGGGGGTGTTAGTGTTCATAGTTAATATTTAGCTTTAGCATATGCATTATAAGATAGAACAAAATTTTTACTATGGCATTCTGTTTAGTCTAGAGACATCCTATGAATGTATTTATGATGTCTGACGATGAAATCTTAAAGGCTTGAACTAAGTTAGAAAAAACACAACTAGTTGAGATCTGTAGAACTAACTTTAGGATCCAGTTGTTAAAAAAATTGCTACACAACTGCTCTCTTTCTATAAGTAAGTTTGTTAGAAAAAATTTTCAGGAAGAACCCTAGTAAACTCTGATATGTAAACTCTAGAGAATTTAAAAGAAAAACTAGACGACCTTGTGCTAAAACAAACGAATAAATGCTACGGCATATCTATAGAAGGACACTCCGCTTTGCTATAGCTTTTTCAGTGTTAAAAAAAAGAAAACAAACAAAGAGAAAAATAAAGCTTTGCTATAGCATATGACTGAATGCAAGTTGTCACTGGATGACTCTGCCCACTAGCTCGGGGGTGAGAGGTTTGATCCTTGCTCATCTAGAGTTAAGAATGGTAGTTGTGATGAGCTGACACCCTTCGTAGTAGAAAACCTATATCTTTGGGAGTATAAAAATTAGAAAAGAACTAGAGAACATAGTTTGGGTATAACTAGGGAGCTTCCTTGAAAATTTGTCTCACCAGCTTAATTATAGAAGGAAGGCAGCCACGCACACGTGCACACAGCTTAGTCCTAAGGAATGTTCTTAAGGATATCACGTCTGGTTGTGTATATTTATTTATTCGCCTAAGTTATTTCTGAGGACTGAAATATTGCCATAGCAATCCTCTAGGTTAAACTTTGCCATAGTAGTTCTTTTGTTCTGTTTTATTCATTGCTTGAGGACAAGCAATAGCTTAAGTTTGGGGGTGTGATAACTGCATAAATATCCTTGTTTTCATACCTTTTTGCTATAGCATTGCTTGTTCTTGAGTTCATACCATAGCATTTAGACTGCATTTAGGTTGCATTTTCTTCTTCTGGTGCGTCTTTATCTTTGCTAGTTATTGGTCCATATCGAGGGGTACTGCTCGGAAGGTTGGTTTTGGTTTTGTTGGTGCGCAGGAAAGAAGTCAAGAGAGAAAGCTGGTGCCGGGAATTGCTATAGCATGATGGAAGTGGATATTGGCTAGCACGTGAGATACACGTGAGCTGTAGAAGCATGTGAAAACGCAGTAAAGGACGATCTGACATGTGCAGCATCTGGTACCCACCTGTAGACTGTCCTCCTTGTCCCCTCGTGGCAGACCTTGTTGGTGGATATTCCTTGGGATTATCAAGGCATCTTTAGGGCACCAAACCCTAGAAGCCTCTACTATATAAAGAGGAGAAAAGATTGGAGAAAAGTTGTAAGAGCTTAGGGTTGTAAGCGCTTTGAGAGATAGACCCTACCTTAAGTGCCTTCGAGAGTTGGTCGTTCTTTAAGTATATGTTGGGGTTAGTAATCGAGAGAGCTAGCCTTAGGACCCTCATAAGCAATGGAGTGAATGTTGAGAGGCAGACTCTAACCTACCTTAGAGATAAGTGATAGGTTTCAAGGGCTAAAACGGATAGTTCGTGAAGGGTAGGGGAGTGTTAAGAGTTTACGCCGAGAGGTATGGCTGTAGCATTTTTGACTCCCAGTTTCCTGGGTAGAGATAGTTTAGGAGCATTCTTAGCAAATCCCGCCTAGAATAAAAGATAGCTGAAGAGCCTTAGTATCGTTAAGGTTGTCCATCATTCCCAGCCAGTCATTCTGTAGTGAGTTTCGTATACGGAAGGGGACCTATCTATCAAATTGTTATCTTATCTTTCTCTGCACTGTTTTGCTTCAACATTATTATACCTCAAATCATTTCCTACAACATTGTCATCTGCAAAAAGTTCAATCTTTATTGTTACAGCAACCTTGAATACCTTCAATCCCTGTAGAGACGATACTCACTCATCACTTTATTACTCGTTCGATGTGTACACTTGCACCATTTGCGTATCATTTATAGTATTGCAAGATCGTGCAACATATGGCTCTCAGTATCCTAAACCGTGTGAATATGTGTTTTACAGGAATTTCTACACAGTTTTGGAATCATTGTTTGGGGTGGAAATTGCTTCGACCCACTTGGACACATAGTCAACTACTAGCAAGATGTAAAGGTGCATACATGATGATAGGAATGGTCTCATAAAGTCGATACCCCATACATCAAATAGTTCCACCTCCAATATTGTTTGTAAGGGCATCTCATTAAGCATGGAGATGGTGCCAGTTCGTTGACATCGGTCACATTGCTTATAGAAATCTTGGGCATCTTTATAGAGTGTTGGCCAATAGAGTCCTGACTGAAGTACTTTGGTTGCGGTTCTGGTCCCTCCCAAGTGTCCTCAATATGGTGAGTCATGACACCGTTGAAGCACTTCTCTTTGTTCCTCATCGGGAACACATCTCCTTATAACCTGATTTGCGCATTGTTTGAACAAAAGAGGCTCGTCCCAAAAATAATGTTTGGCATCATGTTGGAATCGCTTCTTTCCTTGATAGTTAAGATTATAAGGCAATACACCACTAACCAGAAAATTAATAATATCATCGTACCATGGTGTTGTCTCAGCCGTCATAATTGTCAGGGGTAATGTTGCGGTAATGCAGTCTGTCAATGTCGCGGCAAACCTTGCTTCCAATGCCACAGCAGGATCATATTCCACTACCGAGGCAAGTAATAGTTTCTCGTCTGGGAAAGAATCTTGTATCTCTGTGCTAGTGGCCTCCTTTCTTCTTGTTTCCAGTCTTGAGAGGTGATTGGCAACATGGTTTTCTCTTTCTTTTCTATCATTAATTTCGACATCAAATTCTTGTAGAAGGAGAATCCATCGAATCAATCTCAACTTGGCATCTTTTTTAGAGAACACATACTTTATTGTCGAGTGGTTAGTGTGAACCGTCACCTTAGTTCCGATTAGGTATGATCGAAACTTGTCAAAGCCGAAAACTACAACTAGCAATTCTTTTTTAGTGGTTGTATAAGTAATCTGGGCCTCAGTCAGCGTTTTTCTAGAATAGTAGATCACATAGAAGAGGTTGCTTTTTCTTTGGCCAAGCACTGCCCCGACGACATAGTTACTAGCATCGCACATAAGTTCAAATGGCTGCGTCCAATCAGGCGGTACGACTATAGGTGTAGATACCAGCTTTTGTTTGAGTGTCTCAAATGCCTCGGTGCATTCATCACTAGAGTCAAAGGCTCTATCCTGTTAAAGCAAATGGAAAAGGGGTTTAGAAATTTTAGAAAAATTTACAATGAATCTTCTATAAAAATATGCATGTCCCAAAAAGCTGCAGATGCCCTTGACTGTGGTTGGTGGAGGTAGTTTTTTGATCACATCAATCTTCTGTTTATCTACTTCAATCCCCTTTGATGAAATCTTATGGCCTAGCACTAAGCCTTCGTATACCATGAAGTGGCATTTCTCCCAATTTAGGACTAAGTTGGAACCCTCACATCTTTGAAGCACCTTCTCCAAATTGTTGAGGCAGTTGTTGAAGTCATCACCAAAGATCGAGAAGTCGTTCATGAATATCTCTAGGAAATCTTCCACCATATCAGAGAAAATTGCCATCATGAACCGTTGAAATGTTACCGGAGCATTGCAGAGGCCGAACGACATTCTTCTAAGTGTGTACGTTCCATAAGGGCATGTGAAAATGGTTTTTTCCTGATCGTCTGGGGCTATGGCAATTTGATTATAACTTGAATAACCATCAAGAAAACAGTAAAATGGTTTACCGGTAAGTCTATCTAGCATTTGATCAATAAAAGGTAAGGGAAAGTGATTATTTCGAGTTACTTTGTTCAACTTGCGATAATCCATACAAACCCTCCAACCGGTCACAGTCCTGGTTGGGATTAACTCATTATTTTCGTTGGTTATCAAGGTCATTCCACCTTTCTTTGGCACACATTGCACTGGGCTCACCCATGTATTATCGAAGATGGGGTAGATAATTTCGGCATCAAGCCATTTGATAATTTCCTTTCTTACCACCCCTTAAGATCAGCCATCGTCTACCCTATTGCCCTCGTATGTCGCTGCAACATGTTGATCAGGCTTTGTTCATGTGCTGGCTGCAACTTAGAAGAGATGATTACGAGAAAAGTATCATTGGTTCCCAAATAAACATATTTTAATTTATGTGACAAATGTTTTAATTCAAGAACCGGTAATTTCTCGATTGACGGTTTCTTCATTTTTCGTTCTTCTCCAGAATAATTGAGGGGTTCAAAGTACTTACCTGGATGAGAAGTTGCCCAGTGCGCTTCCTCAATATTAGCTTCATCGATCTCTTCAGCTTCGTCTAGGTTGTCCAGGATGCTGACGAGGCAGTCGTCTGAGTGCATGCCGAGGCAGTAGCCATGATCATTGCCGAGGCAAGGTGCATTAATGTCAAATTTGAATTTTGTCGTGGCGTGCATCACTTGACATTCTTCCTAATCATCTACACGTTTTAGAGTCTAGAGAACGTTGATGGGTATATGTTCATCTGCCTCACAGTCAAGAACAAGGAAATTAATAGGAAAAATAAATTTATCCACTCTTACCAGAAATGTCTTCTATTTTTCCTTCTGGGTGAACATAAGAGTGATCGGTCAACTGAAGCATTATTGTTGTAGGTTTAGCCTTCCCTATTCCTAGCTTTTGAAACACAGATTTGGGCATTAAATTTATGCTTGCCCCCAAATCGCACAATGCCTTCCCCACATAGTGATTTCCAATGGCACATGGTATTGTGAAGCTCCCAGGATCTTTAAGTTTAGGTGGTGCTCGGTTTTGTAACATGGCCATACATCCTTCTATTACTGCGACCGTCTCGAATTCTCTTGTCCTTGTTCGCTTGGATACCATGTCCTTGAGGAATTTGGCGTAATTCGGCATTTGCTTTATCGCTTCCACAAAGGGGATGTTGATATGGACCTGTTTCAAGATATCCATGAATTTCTTGAACTGATATTCTTGCTTTTGACGTTTCAGCCTTTGTGTGAATGGTGGTGGGGTCGCATATCCTTGATCTGTTTATTGCCTGGTAATCAGATTTATGGTAGTGAATCTGGGTTATCCACGTCTTTTTTATTATCATTAGCAGGATTGGTTGGTTCTGCCAGGGCAGGGGTGTTAGGTACTGCCGCGGCATGATCTGCTTCCCTGGAGGCTTCATTTTCCTCAACTTTTTCACTGGCTTGGGATTCCTTCAGCTGTTTACCACTCATAGTCCTGACTTCCTTGCATTGTTCATGTGTTGCGACTTTTAGTATAGAGCTCAGAATTTGCGGAAACTGCCCCACTTGGGTTTCCAAAGACTTCAACATTGCCTCATGATTTTGTGGCCGCGTCTCAGTCTTGTCCATAAAAGCGTCAGTCTTTTGTATGAACTTGTTAGTGTTAACCATGTATACACTAGTTTGATTCATAAAAGCATGTAAGGTGTTTTCAAGAGAACTAGGCTACATTGGTTGTTGGGCTTGCATGTGCTGTTGCGGCGGCATGGATTGTTGGAATCTTGGGGCTGGAGCATTCTGATGCTGTGGATTGGGAGCATTGTTAGGGTTGCTCCAAGAGAAGTTGGGGTGCTTTTTCCATGATGGATTGTAGTTGTTGGACATCTGATTATTGTTGCGGTTGAAGTTTCCAACATAGCAGGATGACTCTAGGTTCTACGGGCATTTAGAAAAGCATGGTTATCCCTACAGTTTTCACAAAATAAATCTATTACCTTGCCTTTCTGTTGATTGCTTTAGGACTGTAAGTTTAGAACTAGCTTCGTCAAGGTGGCGATTTGGGATGAAATTGAGCCCTCAGACTCTATAATTCATTAATTGTAGGTTGAGGGAGGAATCCTCCCCTTCTAGCCGTGGGAAATTAATAATCATTCTTGGTCGTCCTGTTTAAATTCTCCATGGCTTCTTCCGGGTCCTTGTCCAAGAGTATGGCGTTTGCCGAGGCATCCAGCATCATCCTAGTTTTCGTGTTAACCGCATTATAGAACATGGTCACCTACGTCTATACTATGAATTCGTATAATGGGCATTTGTATAGTAGCTCTCGATATCTCTCCCAAGCCTCATGCATGGACTCGTCATCAGCCTGTCGAAAAGAAGTGATCTCGTTATGTAATCTATCAGTTAAATTTGCATGATTAAAATGAGCTAGGTAATCACGACAAAGATCACTCCAGGATCCAATTGATCCTGCTGGGATACTGTTGAGCCAGGTTTTTGCCCTATCTCTTAGTGAATAAGGGAACAACTTCAATCTCAAGATATCCTCATATACTCCCTGAATTTTAAATGAGTTGCAGATCTAGAGGAAGGACTTGAGGTGTTGTTTGGCATCTTTAGTTGCGGAGCCGCCGAATTGCCCCATCGTGTTGATCATATTAAACATCACGGGCTTCAGCTCAAACTGGGCAGCCTCAATCTCTGGGGTAACAACTCCAGGGTTTAGTCCGTTCAGGTCTTCTTCAAGGTAATCTCGGACTGTTGGGTGTCGTACTGGTACAAATGGAGCTTGTAGATTTACTCCATCACTTGCTTGGATCTGATGTTCTTAAATAAGTGGTTGCCCATCGGCAGGGTGCTGCCCAATAACATTGTGTCCCAGCGGCACTTCGTTGAGGCAGCAGCCGTAAGGTGGGTCCTCAGGATCTTGCATTGCGGCTTTATTCTCTTCTTTAAGCCTTCGGTAAGTGTGTTCGATTTCTGGATCTGGATCTCGCAATGGGCTTCCTGGGTTAGCTCTGGTCATTCACTGAAACAAGACCAAATTTTATTAACAATAAAATAAATAAAAATAAATAAATAAACTAAATAAAAGGAAGAGGGCAAGAAAATAAAAACAGAAGTTGTCAATCCCCGACAATGGCGCTAAAAACTTGTTGCGTGTAAATAGTGCTCTGCAATTTGTGCAAGTATACATGACGCAATTAATATAGGGATAAGTATATGAGTATCATCTCCATAGGGATTGGTACTCAACCTTCGGTTCTACTCCCTTGCACTGCAAAATAAAGAAAGTAAAAACACAAATTAATTGGGTGATTTGAGATAATCTAAAAATAACTAAACTAAGGAAATCTAGTAAATAAGATAAATAAGTAACCAAGATGAGAAGATGGATCGGATTAAAATGTGTCGTAGTGTGGAATCCTCATGATTTCGTTTCTGTCTTGAATGCAGAAATGCACTACTGCCGTGGCAGTGACCTAAATCCCTGTTGCGGCCGCAGTGGCTAAATCCCTGTTGCGACAATCCCTTGCTCGAGGGCAGAAGCAGTTAAGGCTCAGCAAAGCATCCTTGGGTGGTTTCGCCTTATCCCTAAGCACGAAACGATGGTTGATAACTGAACTCTGATGATACCTCCCGACGTGAATCAAAGGCAAACACCAACTGTTCATACACTTCCTTTATCCACCGAAACTCTAACCTATCCCTAGGCCGAGTTAGTTAACACCACGTGGGGCGAAAACCGTACTTATTCCTTTCGTGAGCTCAACTCTCCTGATATTGAATAAATGGATGATCACACAAACCCTCTCTCGAGTAGAATGCGAAAATAATTAAAGCAAGAATAAGCAAACCTTAACTTTTATTGCAATAAGAATAAAAACTACGTAAAAAGAGTTTTCACACAACTACTAAACTAACTAATCCTAACCCTAAGAGAATCAGAACATAATGAAACTAATCATAAGCTCAATCTCTTTTCTCTCCCCGGTGTGTGTCGTCTCTTGATGGTGGCATGCCATTATATAAAGGAAAGGTGTAGGCACAAATCCTTCTTGGAAAGGAAGTTAAGTTGGACTTGGATTAGACTTTATTAAAGAGGTAAATCTCTTTAACTTATTACAATATACATTTTTTTCCAATAGTCCAACTTTATCCTTCCTTCCATGTTTTCCTCTTCTTCTCGAGCTCCAACTACCACGCAAAGTGTGTAGAAAAATCCAGCGTTAAAGGCTCTACAAGTCGGCTACCACTTTGCTCATTTTTCCTTCTGGCGTAGTGCTGCCGCGGCCTAGCTTTTGCTACCTCGACATCGGTCTGCTTTGCTTAGCAAGGCTTCCTTAGCTTCCCTCAGTAGAAGCTGTCATGTGGCTTGGCTCGATCAGGGTCTGTTGTCTTCTACTTCTTCCTCATCTTCCATCCTACTTTTTGTGTTGTGGCGGCATCATCCTGCTCCAGCAGTGGTTAAATCTGCAAAGGCCAAACATGTATCAAATAATACCTTTTTTATAGAATAAACAAAATATAAAGCTCAAAGGCATAAATGATGAAATATATGCATAAAAAGGCCATAATGCAACTCCAATGAGTGTAGGTTGAGTGATAATTTCCATGTAATATGGGTCAAAATATAGGACTTTTGGGCACTTATCAGTCATCTTGCACAAGTGCGAAGGAGGCGTGGGACAAGCTAGAGACCACCTATGAGGGCACCAACGATGTAAAGGATACCAAGATCGGGATCCTTAATTTGAGTTACGAGAACTTCAAGATGGAGTCAGATGAGAGCGTCTCCAAAATGTTTGATCGGTTCTCCGTCATAGTAAATGGTCTTAAGGGCTTCGGTGAGATCATTCTCGAAGACAAGCTTGTCCGAAAGCTTCTTTACTCTCTTCCTGAATCATGGGATGGGAAGAGAACCACAATCATCGAGGCCAAGAATTTGAAAACATTGAAGCTCGATGAGTTGGTGGGATCTCTCCTTACTCATGAGCTCATGAAGAAAGGAAGGAAGAAAAAAGAAGAGAGAAGAGAATAGAGTGGAAAAGCAAGAGGTAGAGAAGAAGAAGCACGGAATTACTCTCAAGGCTTCTCAAGAGGAAAGCAACTCAAGTGAAGACGAGTTTGAGGAATTGGGTATGATAGCCAAGAGATTCTCTCGGTTCATGAAGTCCAATCGGAGAAGAAAGTTTCAAAGAAGAAGAGACTTCAAGAACAAGAACAAAGAAGAGGAGAAGGATCAACTCATTTGTTATGAGTGCAAGAAGCCAGGGTACATACGATCTGATTGCCCTCGACTCAAGAAGAAGAGCTTCGAGAAAAAGAAGAAGCACAAAGCCCACATTCCCCTTGGAGTGATGAAGAAACACCATCCAATAAAGAGGAGCACAAAGTGTCTAATCTTTGCCTCATAGCTATTGATGATGATACTAAGGTAAACACTAACTCATCTACTTTCGATTTCACATTTGATGAACTTCAAGATGCATATGATGAGTTGCAAGAGGTTTACGATGAGTTGGTAGAAAATGGTTTTGAAACAAGAAAATAATTTCCAATTTGAAAAACCAAAACGATTCCCTTTCTACAACCAACTCGAAACTTGAAAAGAAGATTTTGGTTTTACAAGATAACTTAAAATATTTTCAAGATGAAAATGTTGATTTAAACAATCTTCTTTCCAAATTTCATGATGATCACCACAAAGTGTTAAATGAGCTTAAGGCTTCTCCTAATGTATTTGGGAAACAAGATTTTGAAAAAGCAAGTTCTTAAAAACCCAACTATGTAAATAGGAACTTTAATGGCTACAAACAAAGAAGCTATCAAAGGCATCCTAAAGGTAAAATAGTTAGAAATGTATGGGTTCCTAAGGAACTAGTAGCCTCTAATAATATTCATGTTATTGCTTCTTGGATTCCTAAGGGAACCAAGTATTTGGGAGCTAACTCACATGGACCCAAAATGATTTGGGTACCAAAAATCAAGAGCTAATCTTTGTTTGTAGGGGGATCATTGCTACAAGGCTAAAGCTTCAAGTCAAAACACTTGGTACCTTGATAGTGGATGCTCAAGACACATGACCGGCGACAAGAGTAGATTTATAGAGCTAAAGCCAAAAAGTGGTGGAGTAATGACATTTGGTGACAACTCCAAAGGCCACATTGAGGGCATTGGTTCCACTGGTAATCTTTCTTCTATTCTTATTGAAGATGTGTTATATGTTAATGGTCTAAAGCATAACTTGTTGAGCATTAGCCAATTATGTGATAAGAGTTTTAATTTTCTTTTTAATGTTAATGGTTGAATAATTGTGGACATTAAAACAAATAAGATAATGCTCATTGGTCATCGCATATGTAACATATACATGGTGCATTTAGATGACATTCATACATCACATGCATGTTCAATTGCTCAAAATGAAAATGATGCATGGTTATAGCATAAGAAACTTGGGCATGCTAACATAAGTGTTTTAGAAAAATTGGTTTCCCAAAATCTAGTTAGAGGTTTACCTAAGCTAAAATTTTCCTTAGATAAAATGTGTGATGCTTGTGCTAAGGGTAAACAAAAATGAACTTCTTTTAAATCCATTAATGATGTTTCAACTAGTAGGGTATTACAATTGATCCATATGGATCTCTTTGGACCTATTAAGACAACTAGCTTGGGTGGAAAATCATATGCCTATGTTTTAGTTGATGATTTCTCTAGATACACTTGAGTTCTCTTTTTAAATACAAAATATGAGGCTTTATAAAAATTCATCACATTTTCAAAAATTACTCAAAATGACCTTGGTCAAAACATTTCTCATATTAGAAGTGACCATGGAACAGAATTTCAAAATCAAGGTTTTGAGGATTTTTGTAACACTAATGGTATTAGCATAATTTTTCTGCACCTCGCACCCCTTAACAAAATGAGGAAGTTGAGAGAAAAAATCGTACTTTAGAAGAAATGGCTAGAACCATCTTTGTGAAAACAATTTACCTAAGTATTTTTGGGCAGAAGTTACAAAAACTGCTTGTTATATCATAAATCGAGTAATGATTAGGTCGATTTTAAAGAAAACCCCTTATGAGATTTTAAAATCAAATAAGCCTAACATTAGCTATTTTCATCCTTTTGGATGCAAGTTTTTTGTTTTAAACAATGGAAAGATCATTTAGGTAAATTTGATGCAAAAAGTGATGAAGCTATTTTCTTAGGTTGTTCTTTAAACTCTAAAGCCTATCGCGTTTTTTAGCAAAAGAACTTTAGTTGTAGAAGAGTCTATACATGTGGTTTTCAATGATAATCTCCTTCCGAGGAAGGATTCTTGTTATGATGATAATGTATGGATCATTGAAGCCAATGATGGTGGACAATCATCAAAGGTGGATAAGGTTCCAACCAAAGAAAAAGAAGGACAAGATACCCCCGTAGAATCCTTGAAGGACATGAATCTTGGTGAAAAGAAGTGAGCTACCAAAGGGAACTCAACTATGTCAAAGGTGGTGAAATCTTGGGTGATCCATCCAAGGGGGTAACCACTAGATCCTCTCTTAAATTTCATAATGATGTTGCATTCATTACATGCATTGAGCCTAAAATTATCAAAGAAGCATTAAAAGATGATTTTTATATATTGGCCATGCAAGAAGAACTTAATCAATTTGAAAAGAGTAAAGTTTGGACATTAGTTGATAGGCCTAGTAATAAGTCTATTTTAGGAACTAAATGGGTCTTTAGAAACAAACTAGATGAGAGTGATAACATAGTGAGGAACAAGGCTAGACTTGTTGCTCAAGGTTATACTCAAGAAGAGGGAATCGATTTTGATGAAACATATGCACTCGTAGCTAGAATGGAAGCAATTAGGATGCTTCTTGCATTTGCATGTTATTATGAATTCAAGCCTTTTCAAATGGATGTTAAAAGTGAATTTTAAAATGATTTTATTAATGAAGAAGTGTATGTTGAACAACCACCCGGTTTTGAAGATCCAATTTATCCAAACCATGTTTTTAAATTAACTAAAGCTTTATATGGTTTGAAACAAGCTCCTAGATCTTGGTATGAAAGGCTTTCAAACTTTTTGGTTAAAAACGGTTTTGAAAAAGGAAAAGTGGACACTACACTTTTCATTAAAAAATGGCAATAACATATTAGTAGTACAAATTTATGTTGATGATATAATCTTTGGTTCTACTAATGAGTTTTATTGCTAAGAATTTTCTAAGTTAATGCAAGGTGAGTTTGAGATGAGCATGATGAGGGAGCTCTCATTCTTCTTGGGGCTCCAAGTCAAGCAATGGAAGGATGGCATCTTCATCAATCAAGCTAAGTACATCAAGGATATGATCTAGAAGTTTGTCTTGGAGAATGTAAAGCCTCAAGTCACTCCAATGAGCTCATTAATTAAGCTATTGGAAAGACACTCAAACTCGTTTCTGGCAAAATATGTATCGAAACGGCCAGAAAGCGTTTCGATACGGGCATCGATCATGTTTCGGTACGTTTTATACCTATACTGATACAGACGCGTGTTTCAGTACAGTTTTGAGGCGTTCCGATACACCTGCTTCGATACGCCAAGTGGCGTATCGATACATGTAGCCGCAACAGCCCAAATAAGCCATTAAAAAGGGTTTCCAACTTCCAACCAACTTTAATTAAATACAAACTCTTTCAAAACCCTAACCCTATATTTTCCTCCTATAAATACCCATCAAATCCCTTTTATTTTTCACACAAATCTTTGAGGGCTTTTGTTTATCAAATCAAGTCTAAGCAAGTCCATCAATTTGGTGCATTATCATCCATCCGTTCATTCATAATCTCATCTCAAGGTATAAAACTCTTTTCTTTTTCTTTTCAATTTCGTTTCAAATTCTATATTGTTTTTTATGTAATTTTTGTATACAAAACATATACATGGTATGAGTTCTGAAGATTTTGCAAAAATTCTTTCAAAACGATTTATTATTCGAATATAAAAATATATTGTATATTTTTCTACATTGTTTTCTGAAATTCCTTTTACCAAAAATCCTTTTTATATTTTTATATGTTTTTAAACTATATTGCATATCTTTTTATCAATACCTTGAATATTGGATTTTCTATTTGATTGAATTTGGCTGATTCATTCATACATGTGTTCTGTACCTAGATTTGTTTTCAGATTTTGAATATGAGTTCTAGAAAGAGATCAAGAACTGATGAGGCTAGGGGAAGTTCAAACATCGATGAAGAACCTCATCATCCCAACCTCACTCTCTTTTTTCAAAAGAGTCTTCGAACCAATGAAGCCCACAACAACTTTAAAATTTTCCAAGATCATCAAATCTGGCGTGAGCGTATCACTTCGATACCCTTTTTGGATTTTGAACGTTTTAAGTTTCATTATCTTCATTTATTAAGGAGTTGGAGTTTCATGATCTTTTCTAGATTACCTGGAACTTTGTACTGTAACACGGTTCTTCACTTTTATGCCAATGCTCGATCTATTTCCAATGTCGATCGCTCTCAAGTGATTTCCATAGAATCCTACATTATGGGGAAGAAGTTTCGGATTGATCCTTAAGCTTTATTCAATATTTTTGGGTTTGAAGATGAGGGTATTTCGAAAGGAAACTCTTTAGGACATACTCTTGGTGGCTCCGTTACGGTCCTTGATGCTCATGGTCGCATTCTTCACCTCATGATCTCTTGGTAATTACGTCCATCCGAAGGAAAGTTCTCACACATTCACCAAGTCGATGACTTTTGGCTTCGTTGTTTTCGTGAGGAACGTCAACCAAATCTTTGCCAAATCATGTTTGTCGAGATGGTGTATCATGTCCAAAATCGTAACTCGGATCTTGTCACTTCATTCACATATGGAACCGCATTGAGTTATATGTTCTCGAAATTGGGGATCGATTGCTCTATTGATTTTTCGAAATCTCTCAAGGATCCCGTTGGCGAGAGAACTCTTCTCCGTTGCAAATTTCGCTACATTGATGGAGATTGGGTTTGTATTGAGAATCCTCCTCAAGTTGCGGCCCTCTAACCTCAAGCGGCTCCTCAGGCTCAAGTTGCTCCGCCCAACAATGAAGCTCTCATGGCTATCCTCACCGAGCAATTCACGAGCTTGCAAACCAACATTGTTTCGTCGGATAATTCCATGACCTCCGGTTTTGCCGCTATTGACACTTGTTTCACATCCTTGGAGGATCGTGTTCTTGGTGTTGAATCGGTTGAAACTCAACAAACATCAATGGACATCTCCTTTACCGGCTTTTATAGAGAGTGGAGGTAATTTCGAAGCAGCAATGCTAATGATGAAGATGAAGATGACGACGAGCAATAGACCTTTGCATCTCATTGCATATCATCTCATTTAGGATTTCCTTTTATGCACCTATCTATGTTATTCCCTTTAAAACCTATGCTTTGATTTCTTGTTTGAATTATGTTTTTAGATTTAAGTTTGGATTTCCATTTGCTTTGAACTCTTATGCTTCAATGCTTAACGACATTTAAGTTGTTTGCTTTATATTGCTTATTTCCTCATTGAATCATTATGATTTTGATCTAACAAAAAGGGTGAGAAGGGTTAAACTAAATTTTCCAAACTTTTTCAAAACCCAGCTTAAAGTTAGGGGGAGTTTACTTAAAATTTTACTTTGTTTTGTTATATCAAAAAAAGGAGATTGTAAAATCAATGTTTTCTTTTGATATAACAAATAGTCTAAGGACCTAATTGCAAAGTAAATAAATTTTTAAGTACTCAAAACACTCACATTTGACAAGTATATTTTTTTACTTAAAATGTTTTAAAGTCAAAACTTAAACCCCATAAAATTTTCTAAATGTTTTAAAGTCAAACTTCACAAAATCGCCCAGACGTGTTGATACCCCCTATGCATTTCGATACGGCTTGAACTCAAGAGCTTACTAGAAATTTCCGTTTCGACACGGAAGTTCACGTTTCGATATAGGCATTTCGATATAGCTCCGTCCCTTTCGATACGACCTTCATCTGGGCATTTAGTTTTTAAACAGCATTTTGATACGACCTTAACTGTATCAATATAGGGGTTAAGATTTTTCAAATCTATGCATTTAATGATATAACCGTTACTTGTCAGTTATTGGAATCTAAAAATATTTAAAATTTTGTTACCCGTTTCGATACACCTCTTTGGTGTTTCGATACGCATTTTAGCAGTTTCAAATGTGAGCAATACCATTTTGATACGGCCTATAGTCGTTTCGATACGGCCTTTAACCGTTTCGATAGACATTCGAGCGTTTCGATACGAACTCTTTATTACACACAACGACTTTTTTTTATCTTGAGACAGGTATTGATACGGGCCCGAGTATTCCGATACAGGTTGTTGCATAACTACATTTATGGGGGAAAAGAGAGCTCAACGGCTCTATTGATGATGCTAACCACCCAAATGGCTAGAATTCAATAAATGGGTATAAAAGCAAGCAATTAAAGCTACAGTACCAACTATTGAACAAGTGAACAACAACAAAGCAAAATTCCAATTCATTCTTGAGCTAATAGAGTCAAACCTTTGTACCCCAAATGAGTGGTTTTTCATTGTATTCATCATTTATCAATTTGGGTTGAGAGAACTTGTAATTTGGGGCAAATATCTTACCTTGTGAGGTTTATTTTTCTATTTTCTAATATTTCCTTATTATTGAGTGATTTTGATCAAGCTTTGGGTAAAAAGCTTTGATCTTTGTAATGATTTCCTCGTAATCCTATAAAAAGTGAAGAATTCAATAGTGAATTGGTTGAAAATCCTTAGTGGGAGCTAAGGTAGTGGATGTAGAGCTTATTCTAAGCTCGGACCACTTTAAATTGCTGTCTTTAATTCTTATCTTTTCAAATTGCTCCCTAACTTTTTAAAAAGTCAATTCACCCTCTCTTGGCCAATTTTGATTCGATTGATATACTAAACACGAGAATATTCGAAGACCATCGTCCTCTATGTATAGGCTTAACGAACTTCGCTATATGCAAAGCGCGAGGTCCTATTAAAGGAAAATATGGACAAATTTGCCAACTTATTCTTAATTTTGGCATAATCATCAAAATAATTAGGAAATTAATTAAAACATTCAAAATGACCTCGCTTTCTACATCGAGCGAGGTCATTTTTTTTGCTTTTTTAATAAAAAAATATTACATGATTCTCAAGGATTACGCGAATGCGACGATTAACTTCCCAGATAAACCCATCAAACATGATTCTCAAGGCATTTTACCTTTTTATTCATGCCCAAAACCAAGCTTAGGAACCATTTTTAGGGCCATTTTTATACCGTTTAAAAAGTCTGTTATATGCCAATATCAGTCTCAAATGAAAGATAAGTTCCAACACTAGGCCTCTAACCTAAAATATTACGAAGATTATTCTAATAATAACCCGAGAAAACACCTCCAACATGTCCACCAAGTCATTTCAACTTCTTATTCTTGGATAAAAACTAGCGTTGAACCATTTTTAACGTGCTTTTTATACAGTGTGCAATGTCTCGTATGTGCCAATATCGGTCTCAAATAGAAGATAAGTTTCAATACTACATCTCTAAGCTTAAAAATTACCAAAATTATCGGGCTAATGACACGATAAAATGCCTCGAACATGCCTATACACCCTTGTATTTCAGCCTGAATTTCGCAGACCTCGCTATGTGCACAACGCGAGGTCCCTACAGTAATTATCGCGATACATAAATGTGTCTCTTCAAAATCTCGCGGACCTCGCGTTTTTTAATACGAAAGGTCTTGTCCAATAAATTTAAATTACAGAATATGAAAAGGCAGCCCACGTCGGATGAAACTCGATACGTGTACAACACGAGATCATGGTTCGCGTTTCCCAGAACGCGAGGTCACCCTTGACGATTTAGGGGTCATTTTTTTAAATAACATTGATTGAGGGTCATTTTAATAAATAACTATTTAAAAAAAGTTTTTTACATAATAACGCCCATTTTACCCATATATTATTCTTCGGTGTCTATAGGGTTGGTAACTAGAATCAATGTTTAGATTCAAATATTAGAATTATTGTCCGCAATGAATATGGATATATACATTTCTATATGAATTTATATTTAATACATCGGCGGAAAAAATCTCCACAAATATTTTAATTTTAGGGTTTAAGAATTGAATTTAAGATTTATAGTTTAGGGCTTTAAAATTTAGGGGTCGTGGTTAAAATTTGAGAATTTAGTTTAAATTTCTATAAACCCTAAATTCTAACATAAAACCCTGAATTTTAACCACAACCCATAAATTCTAAATTCCTAAACTTAAACCCCTAGACCTCAATCTAAATCAATAAACTTCAAAAACTAAAATATTTATAAGTACTTATTTTTTTGGATGAGTCTACAACGTGCGACGAACATCGATGAACACCACTAATGATGAACACCGATGAACATCATTAAATTAATTAATAAAGATTTAAAATTTTAAGGACTCATCATACAATTAATAATTATTTTAAAAATTCAATTAAATTATTTTTTATATATATTAAAATTTTATTTTTTTTAATAAGGGTAAATTATATATTTAGTACCTCACTTATTTCCGTATTTCTATTGAACCCTCATTATTTAAATATTATTTCAATTTGACCATATTCTTTATAAAAAAATAATTTAACCCTTTAACCTAAAACCCTAAACTATTAAACCTTAAACCCTTAAACTCTTAAACATATACCCTAAACCATATACCATTAAAAATAATTTCACCATCATCGATTCAATTCAATGAATTGTTGAATTCTTCTTAAAAAATTTAATTAAATTATTTTTTATATATATCAAAATTAATTAAACTCGAATCTCCTAGAACCCATTGAAGATAAACCCGAGGTTCTTTATTACACTCTGCTTAAAAGGTATGCCAAGCACTCGTCGTTGCACGAAGCTTTGCTATGACTGGGTTTATCTAACTTAGGAAGAGAGTTGGTGTCTTACATGGGACCACAACCTCCTACAGGGATTCACCGTTATATTTTGGCACTCTATAAGCAGGAAGGAGCCATGGAAGGAAGGGTTCAAGTGGCGGATGTTCGTGCCAACTTCAGCACTCGTCGGTTTGCTGCTCAAAACAGGTTGGGGCTTCCCGTTGCTGCAGTGTATTTCAATTCATAGAAGGAATCAGCAATGAAGAAACGTTAGCTAATAGCTTATTGTCTATTTGGTAGTTCTTGTAATACATTTTTTTAAAGGTTACATAATAGATGATGTGTGTTGTATGTATGTGTGTATGTATCATATGTATGTAATTTCATTCATTTTGTTTGAACTTGATTGAAGTGAGAACCGTAAAATAGTGAATTTTGTGTTTGCCAAACTTAATCGGTTGATTAAGTATTCAACTTGATTGTCAAGTTCCATTATTGATCAGGCCCTGAATCCATGCTGGGATTGTTCGAATGTGATGTGATCATATCATATCAGCAGTTGTGCAAGCGTAAGTGTATGCACCAGCAAATCAGATGATAGTGAATTAAAGAACCTCGGGTTTATTTTCGATGGGTTCTAGGAGATTCGGGTTTAATTAATTTTGATATATATAAAAAATAATTTAATTAAATTTTTTTAGAAGAATTCAACGATTCATTGAATTGAATTGAATCGATGATGGTGAAATTATTTTTAATGGTATATGGTTTAGGGTATATGTTTAAGAGTTTAATGATTTAAGGTTTAATAGTTTAGGGTTTTAGGTTAAGGGTTAAATTATTTTTTTATAAAAAATATGGTCAAATTGAAATAATATTTAAATAATGAGGGTTCAATAGAAATACGGAAATAAGTGAGGTACTAAATATATAGTTTACCCTTATTAAAAAAATAAAATTTTAATATATATATAAAATAATTTAATTAAATTTTTAAAATAATTATTAATTGTATGATGGGTCCTTAAAATTTTAAATCTTTATTAATTAATTTAATGGTGTTCATCGGTGTTCATCATTAGTGGTGTTCATCGATATTCGTCGCACGTTGTAGAATTTTCCTATTTTTTTTTTACCATAGTGTATGAAATACTTACCTTTTTTTTTAATATAAATACTTGCCTTTTCTAGATATCTTTATCTGAATTTTTCTGTAACTATTGTTTACATAGATACTTACATTTTTTAATATAAATACTTACATTTTTATAGATAAATGTGGACCATATTTTTACATTTTAAATTCATAATTTCTTGGATTCGTATATTAATATTTAATTCAAATTCAAATATTAAAACTCAAACAAAAAACAGGATTTTTTTAGATAAATTTTGATTTAAATGATTCAAATAATACAATATCCAACCCTGCCTTTCCTAGGTGCCTTCTAACCATTGTTTGCTTTATATTTCTAAATCCTAAAGTTTTAAGTGTATATATCTATCTTTGTCTATTAAAACTGTCACTTTTTTTTAATCTTTGATTATAAATTTTTTTTCAGACTTTGACATTTATTTATCTAAAATTTATTATTAATAAAAATTTAAGAAAATATATTTTAAAAACTTTAAATCAAGTATTTTTTAAAATATATATTTTATATAATTTGATTATAATAAGTGACAACTTTAGTAAGACGGAAAGAGTAATACCAAAATAAAACTCATTCAATACGAAAATTATACAGATAAATATTCTATACACAGGCGGTGGAAACTGAAAGTTTCCACAAGCGCCTTAGTTTTAGGGTATAGAGAGTTAGTTTAGGGTATAGAGTTTAGGGGTTTATGTGTAGGGGTTAGAATTTAGGGATAGTTGTTTCAATTTAAGGTTTAGGGTTATAATTTAGGGTTTATAGGTTAAAACTTAAATTCTTACCATATTACTCTAAAATCTAAACTCTAACCTATAACCCCTAAATTATAACCTTAAACCTTAAATTGAAACAACTATCCCTAAATTCTAAACCCCTACACCTAAACCCCTAAACACTATACCCTAAACTAACTCCCTATACCCTAAAACTAAGGCGCTTGTAGAAACCTTCAGTTTCCACTGCCAGTGTATAAGATATTAATCCAAATTATACTGATTTTGTAAAAAGATGAAATATATTGAAGTATTAGAGAAGGAATGAAAGGTAAATGGATTGTTTACCGGCCCAACTGACTTGTTATAACAGATTAGTTTTATATAACTAGTTCTGTTAAGAAAGTGGGCTATATTAACCACATGAGTGTCACTGGCCCAATACACTCTTTTGGCCTACATTCAGTTTATTCCCCTTTCTTCTCTTCTTTTGTAATTCTTTTCTGTCAACCCTAGTCCGACGGCTGTTCTCCTCGCCGTCAGTCTTTCTCTAAGTTTTTTTCGTTCACCGGAGTAGTGTCAACATGGAATCAGAGCCAAATCTAAGCCACGGTCTCGCCAATCATCTCTGATTCTCTCTTCTCTTAGTGTTTCATTCGTCATTTTTGTTGTTTGGTTGTCGATTAGGGTTTCTTTCATTTCCGATTCGATTCGTCTTCTTGATGTGCTTTCATTCATCTGAGATGACAGGAGCAGATAGTACTAATCCACAGTCCTCTGAATCTGAAGCGTTGCAAACAGTGACTACTCAAACTGAGTCACATTTCGTCAACAAGCAGGTTAGCGTTCGACTTTATGGTTATAACTATCTCCTGTGGAAGCAGCAAGTGATTTTGATGGTTCGCGGACATGAAATGGAGCATTACTTGGATCTGGATACTCTTGTACCGGCAAAAGTTATTACCGATGCATCTGGTCAACTCACTCTCAATCCTCTCTATCGACGATTCAGGAAAGAAGATAGTGCTTTGGCCTTTTGGCTGCTTTCAACAATCAGTGCTAATGTTTTGCCGCAACTGGTGGGAGCAGAGACTTTAGCAGCGATCTGGAATGCTGTGCAGAAGCACTACTCGGATTTTTCAACCACAAAGGTGATGAATCTTCATTGCCGACTTCGCGGTCTTAAGAAGGGCACTCTTTCGATTCGGGAGTATACAATGCAGATCAAAGAGATATGCGATCTCTTAGCAACCAGTGGAAGTCTGGTTGCTCAGGTGGAACAAATTGCAACCATTCTCAACGGCTTACCAGCGGAATACGAACCTTTCATTGCGGCTTTGACAGTCAGTCGAGAGGCATATACTCTGGCCTCTGTAACCTCGGCTCTGCTTGATGCTGAAACCAGACTGCTCGATCCTCTTCGTGTCCCAGTCGGGATCAACATGACACAGTTTTCAAACTCTCGATCTGGTGATGGCACCTTCAATCAGTTGCCTAACACTCGATCTAGTGGTGGCATACCTGATAGAGCAAATTCACGGCCCAATTTCAACAATCGACCACGGGATCAGAATAAGGAGCAACAGCAGTCCAATTTCTACAAAGGTCGACCTCGTATACAATGTCAACTATGTGGCAAGCTTGGCCACTTGGTTGATCGTTGTTGGAGGCGTTTTGATCAGAGTTTTAAGGGAGTTTCTGCTCAACAACTTGAATCTACTGTGAATGATACTACTCAAGCAAATTTATGTCAGTATGTTGATGCTGTTGAGGATCCGTGTTATAATCCTTTTGTTAGTGCATCTGCAGGTGCTTCAGAAGGGCAGGTTGCTGAAACAGAGGATACAGTCCATGTTAATTCCTTAATTTCAAAAGGAGTGTTAGCTGTGGACAACAAGTGGTATCCAGATTATGGAGCTTCTCACCATGTGGCTCACTCCTTCAACTCAGCTCAGCAGCATCATCATTATTCAGGTAAAGGCAAAGTGTTTTTAGGTGATGGTTCTATGCTTCCCATCTCTCATATTGGTAGTACTATGGTTAAAACTGTTTCGAGGCCTTTGTTGATTAAAAATCTCTTACGTGTCCCTCAGATCACTAGGAACTTGCTCTATGTATCTAGATTTTCCAGTGATAATTCAGTTTATTTTGAATTTCACCTTGATAGTTGTTTTGTGAAGGATATTCAGACTGGTGAGGTGCTTTTGCAAGGTCAGGTTGAGAATGGCTTGTATTACTTCACTATAGAACAGATCTCTCAGTCTCGTTTGTGTCATATTGTTACTGCTTCAGATTCTATGTCTACTGGTCATAGAAATGTTGTTTTCTGGCTCTGGCATCAAAGGCTAGGTCATCCATCTCCTCATAATGTTAGTTTAGTGTTAAATAAATCAGTGTCTGTGCATAATAATTCTTGTTGTGTGGCCTGTCAGCTTGGTAAAAATCATGCCCTACCTTTTTCTAATTCTGCTACTGATTACACTAGGCCATTTGAACTTGTAGAGGCTGATGTGTGGGGACCTGCCCCCCTTAGATCTTCTAGTTGGCAGTATTATGTTACCTTCATTGACATGTATTCCAGGAATACCTGGCTCTTTCTTTTGCGGAATAAATCTGAAGTTCGTTTTGCATTTCAAGCCTTTCATGCCCTTGTTAAGAATCAATTTAACACTACTTTAGGTGCTTTACAGACATACGCGGGTGAATTTATTACTTTAGAGCCTGAGTTAGTTGAATTGGGTATTCAACACAGAATCACTTGTCCTAGAACTTCAGCTCAGAATGAGGTAGTTGAACGAAAACATAAGCATATTATTGATACTACCTTAACTTTACTTGCTCATGCTTTTGTTCCTTTTCAATACTAGTCTTTTGCAGCTTTAAGTGCTGTTTATTTCATTAATAGAATGCCTATGGATGGTCTTGGTGGTATGTCTCCTCATCAAAAGCTCTATGGTAAGGTTCATAACTACAATTTTTTGAAGGTGTTTGGCTCTCAATGCTTTCCTTACCTTAGAAGTTATAACAGTCATAAGTTTGAGTTTAGATCAACAACATGCACTTTCCTTGGTTACTCTCCTAAACATCATGGATATTTGTGTTTAAATAGTGTTGGTAAAGTGTTTGTGTCAAGGCATGTGAAGTTCAATGAGTCGGTGTTCCCATTTACCTCTAAGTCTGCTACTCAACAGGTTGAACCCTCAAAGGTTCCTAGTATGTCTTTACGGTTTCCTACTAGTTTTGTGAATGATGCTAGTGTTCCAGCAAATGAGCCTTATGTGGGTGTGGATACAAATAACTCTATTGTGGTTGCTGGTAGTAATACTCATGCAGGTTCTACAGAGGTGGTTACTGATAATAGTGGTGTCACAATAGGTAGTTCTGCTGGTGAGGATATGACACCAAGTTCTGCTGAAGGTCAAGCCTCTGAACATGTTGATAATGCTGCACCACATGAGTGTAGCGTAGTTGTTGATGAGTCTCATGAGCCAGATCTTGGTGCTAGTGGTACCTCTAATACAGATGAGGGTCTTGTGGACATGGCAGTTGTACATGTGAGTAGAAGTGTTCCTAGTAATGCACATGAGGTTGTACATGAAGTTTTAACTGGTGTTGATAGTGCTGAATTGGGCCATAATAATGTTGATGAGGTTGCACATGAGGTTGTACATGAGGTTGATACTGCATCAGATAATAATGTTAATACTCTTGGGTCGACTTTTGGTACTGAAGTTGTTGTTCCAGTGTCTACTGATGTTCAAGTACCTGTTGATCACAGTGGAGTAGGATTTCAAACTGATCAGCCACAAGGAACTAATCAATCAGAAGATTCTTCACATAAAGAATTGGTTGATCAACTTGTAGTTTCTAAGAATGGGTCATTGCCTACTTCTTTTGAAAGGATGCCTGACAGATCCACCAATGCTCATTCCATGGTGACCAGAAGTAAAGCTGACATCTTTAAGCCAAAAATCTACAATGTTGTGGCTAGCTGCACACCTTTTTCTGTTAAACAAGCTCTTGCAGATCCACCATGGCAGAAAGCAGTACAAGCTGAGTTTGATGCTTTGGTGGCCAATGGTACATGGGAGCTGGTTCCCTTACCTTCTAATCGAAAGGTAATTGGATCAAAGTGGCTTTTCAAGATTAAGTTAAATGCAGATGGGTTAGTAGAAAGATACAAGGCTCGTTTAGTGACAAAAAGGTATTCACAGGTTCCGGGCAGTGATTTTGCTGATACATTCAGTCCTGTAATTAAGTTTTTCACTATGAATGTTCTTCTATCTGTTGATGTTACTAATCAATGGACTATCAGACAAGTAGATGTTAACAACGCATTCCTTAAAGGGGATCTACTTGAGGAGGTATATATGGTTTGGCCAGAGGATTTTGTCCAAAATGCAGAGGATGGTTCACCCCTGGTGTGTAGGCTTCGAAAGGCATTGTATGGCCTTAGGCAAGCACCTAGGAACTGGTTTTTGAAGCTTAAGCAGTTCTTGATTAGTCAAGCTTTTTGCTCTTCGAATGCTGATACTTCATTATTTATTCGAAGACTTGAGGATGTTGTTACTTATGTTGATGTATATATAGACGATATATTGATCACTAGTTCGTCTGACAGTCAGGTTGCTGGTCTTATCCAGGCTCTTCATGATCATTTTTCTCTCTAGGATCTTGACATGCTTTATTTTTTCTTGGGTATTGAGGCCATTCATGATAGTAAAGGCATCTTCTTGACCCAAAGGAAGTTTATTGATGAGCTTTTGGTCAATACTGGTATGGTAGGTGCTAAAATTGCTGATACACCCATTGTTGTGTCTCCCAAGTTGTGTAAAGGCTCTGGTCAGTTGTGTGCTCATCCAGAACAGTATCGCAGCACAGTTGGGGCACTACTCTATATATTTCAGACAAGACCTGACATTCCATTTGCTGTAAACAAAGTGTCTCAGTATATGCAGCAACCAACAGAAGACCATTGGTTGGCTGTAAAGAGAATTTTACGATACTTGAAGGGCACAACAACTTATGGTATCTGGTTCTCTCCTCAAATTGTACCACTTCATCTTCAGGTGTTCTCTGATGCGGATTGGGGCAGTGATGCAGATGATTGTAGGTCCATTTCTGGGCATTGTGTTTTCCTTGGTATGCATTTGTTGTCTTGGAGCTCCAAAAAACAAAGATCAGTCTCACGTTCAACTGCTGAAGCTGAGTACCGTAGTCTTGCAGATGCAGCATGTGAAGTTGTATGGGTGCAGGCTGTTATGACTGACATGGGAATGCAACTCGAAGATATTCCCAAGATCTGGTGTGACAATACTAGCACTATTGCCATGGCTGCAAATCACGTGCTTCACTCGAAGACTAAGCATGTCGAGTTAGATTTGCATTTTGTACGAGAGAAGGTCCTGCGTCAACATCTTCGGGTCAATTATGTCCCAGCTATTGATCAGCTTGCAGACATTCTCACTAAGCCCCTTCCTACTGATCGATTTGTTCAACTACGACAGCGTCTACAAGTCTGGCCTCTTCAATCAGTCTAAGAAGTGCAGAAAGTAGGAGAAATATTGAAGTGTTAGAGAAGGAATGAAAGGTAAATGGATTGTTTACCGGCCCAGCTGACTTGTTATAGCAGATTAGTTTTATATAACTAATTTTGTTAAGAAAGTGGGCTATATTAACCACATGAGTGGCACTGGCCCAATACACTCTTTTGGCCTACATACAGTTTATTCCCCTTTCTTCTCTTCTTTTGTAATTTTTTTCTGTCAACCCTAGTCCGACGGCTGTTTTCTTCGCCGTCAGTCTTTCTCTAAGCTTTTTCCGTTCACCGGAGTAGTGTCAACAAAATACACCTTGGATTCTAGGATTCAACAGACATATCGGAGTCATGCAACCACTACAAGCTGAACTCTGGGCAATATATATTGGGATGCAAATAACCTGGAACCAAGACATTGAAAGACTAATGGTTCAATATTACTCACAAGAGGCAATAAAGTTAATAAATCAAGCTGAGGCAAATATAAGCTCGATATCTCTGGTACGTGCAATTGTCAAGCTTTGAGAGAAAGCATGGACTACATCATTCCTAAGGACTCCCCGAAGTTCAAATGCTCTGCCCAATGCAATGGCGAAATGCGCTGATCTTACTCATCGATCCTTGATGCTCTTTGACACTCCCCCTTAATCAATGTTACAATTTTTAGAAGAAAATAGTTTAGGCCCCAGTTTAGTTAATAACGTTTTAGTCTCTAGTTAAGTGTAAGACTTTTGGTTAATTTATCATTTTAATTCGAAAATAAAAACAGTGAGATTGAGAATTGAAAAACACATATGTTTTAACCAATGGAGTTGATCCAAGTTGTAAGCAGATTGATATCGTTTAAATATGTTTCGAGTTCGAGACCATGTTTATGTAGAAAGCCCTCTGGAAGACTCAACCACCAAAACTAGATGTGCGACACGAATTGATATTAGTCGGGGCAAAGCTAGAGGACTTCAAAGGACAAAAAACTACATGTTTTGGGCATATTGTCCGACTTGTGTCAATATCCTTTCATGTCAGCACTGTGTCACTTCCACACCAATAATACATTAAAAGTCATAATATGAACGCTTTGTGGGGCTCCGTGCTTTCATATATGTCCTTCTCAGAGGCCATTTTTCCTTTATGATTAGGGTTAAGCGTTGAAGAAGTCCGACTTCGAGTTTTTGAGAAGAATTAAAGATTTTACTAATGTAGTGATATAGGAATGACCAATTTTCATACTTGGAATAAAGAATATCTTCATTCTTTTATGTTTTAATTCATTAACTGTAAATCTTCATTCTTGCCTGTTTTAATTCATTAACTGTAAACAAATGAAAATACAATTGCATAGCATGAGTGCTACAATAGAGTAATCGAGTCTGATGCGATGGCTGCTGCCGAGACCAGTTCAGCAGAACGATGAATCTTATTGTCTGCTAACATTATGGTTGAATGTTGAAATAAATGGTGTAAGATTCATCTCTGAAGCTCTGCAATGGTGCCAAAAGGAAATTCCTCCTTTGACCTTTTGCGACGAAGCTGATCGGATGGTATTCGCTTATTCCGCTGTTCATTACGAAGCTGATTGCCTGATTGAACCCTGCCTCAGATGCTGCTGAATTGCAGTTGAGCTTCATGCTAAGACTGGAACTATAGTTCATGCTGCTGTATACATAGCACCCCTTTTGGTTTATGGATTCCAAACACACGCTATTCTCCTTACCATCCAATCCGAAAACTAAACGGAAACTAGAAGTTGCATCGTCGTTAGGAGAATCGGTTACCGCAAGGTTGTTTTCCGTTCCTTGATGAACTAAAACCATTCCGGGGGAGTCAAATGGCTCAAGCATGACAGTTTTACCAATGGCTTCTCCGATGGTTGAAATTTTCTCGTGTGTGTCATCAAAGATGAGTCTGAATGTGGAATGCACAGCAGCATCGGTACCGGCTTCAGGGAACTTCTCCATTCGGATTGATTGGTCTGAGTTTGTTAAGACAAAAGTCGAGTCGCCTGACTTCTGGCTAAAAGTGACAAGATGATTGTTATATGCAGCGGGAACCGGAGTTATCCAGTCGGCGAATGAACCTGTTGAACCAGTTTTTATGTCCCAGTCGCCACTGCTATAACCGCTAAGCAGGTAAGGACCATAAAGGATTGCCTGAACAGAAGCGTATTCAGGACGATCATCTGAAAAAAAGTAAACTTTTGCGGATTAAATAAGCTCTTACGGATTACGGAGAATTGCGAATTTATCATACAACTATGATACCTTTAATTTGTTCCGTTCGCAGGCTAATCGGCAACTGAAGGGTTAGTTTATCTCCAGCACTCCATTTTACTGGTAAAAAGCTACCTGAAATAATGCAATTAGTATTACTTCCTGTTCTTCATATAACATAGAAAGTGAACACACCAAAAGCATCAACATATCAAAAGAACAGACGATATTCTCAGAAAAGAAGTGCGAAATGATGATCATGTTTCACACCTGGTGCTGGTATGGCTAGATTCTGGTCATTTAATTTTGCCTTGGCCCCTTTCAATTGAGTCCAGATTGGTATCCTTAAATTCAAGGTAGATGATTTCCCTGCTCCCTGCGTTAATAAGATTCCGGATTATCGACATATGTTTGCTTTCCATATCATTAGTAATATATGCACACATATCGATCATCTGGTTTCGACTAAAGAATAAAGATTCGGGGCAAAGAATACGAGGAACATATACTTCTATTCGAGTAAAATGGCACATGGACACTCATAGATAGAACTAGTGGAGGGAACGGTCATCTGGTTCTGTTTAACGATTTGAATTCTACACACACATGTATGCAATGTATAGTACCTCTTTCGAAGAGGAAGTCAATGTGACATGAAGGTAAGGATCCCAAGAGACAACTGGATCAACTTTCTGGTTGAGCACAAAATTTCCGGATTTCCAATCGAGAGTGCTTGATATATACTGTATGATGTAAAGACTAGGAAAACCTCCTTCCTCTTCGAAATATATAGAATCCCCTAACTTGGAAAATGATTCAATTCCTGCAAAGATGGAGAAAAAACCGATTAATGATGCTAAGAACCTGAGATACCACTGACACATTAATCATGTTTCGAGAAAATTTTATCACACTTCATTCATTGTGAAAGTAGTAGGTAAATATCGGCAACGATCACGTACCTGTGCCATAGCAGCACCAGAAAGAATCGAATGGTGTTCCCCACTGGTGGTAGCTTACGGCCTTAGAGACCCCACGACCTTGGGGCAGCATGTAAATCATCACTCCGGGCTGTGTTCCCCTTTGGATGCCTAGTACACCGTTTGTGAGGGCTCGCTCGTAGTAATCTGCATATGCCACTTCTTTGGTCCATCTAAACAGGTGGCGAGAGACCTAAAACGCCACAACGAAAACATGATTCGTTTCAAATAGGAAGAAAGGAACAGCGATGCGATACAACCGGTAGATATAAGTCACTTCTCATTAGCTAAATATAAGTCCAAAAAAAAAGGACAAAGTGAAAAGGGCAGTCCATAATTCGAAAGGATATCCCCGGAGGACCTTCAAGTATTAAAGAGTGATGGGCATACCTTCAGCATGTTATGAGTTGTACAAGACTCTTCATTCTCTGTCTGTAACGTGTTTGCCAATCGTTTTGGGTCGGACCTTCTCATAGGTGAATGCCATAAACCACAAGAGGGAAGAGCCGGAAACGAAACAAAGGTAATTAGATAAAATCCAGAGTCCAGACCATTTCTTAAACCATTCATCGGGAAAGGACATAGAAAGTAAGTAGATTAAAAAGATTATTCGATAAGAAACAGAAATTTATATCTGTAAAATGACAAAGTTAGTACCAGAACTCGCTGACGGACGTCCCTCCTGTTGCATAGGTATGAGAAGAATTAACAATGTCCATAAAGGAAGTTGCTATTGCCTGGCATCAAAAAAGAGGGGGAAAGGCAATTAAAATGTTTACTGAGGTATCAATGACCACCTTAAATAGAATTTAAATCATTGGATGAAAAACGAGATGGAGTCGTTTAACGAAGAACCCCTGAATCATGGCAAAACAAATCCCCACAGTTATACAAACTTCCATAAGAGGAAGAAAATTACAGTTCCAGCAGCAGTCAAGAAAATTGCATATCAAGTAATGTACCTTGTAAAGCGGATCACCAATCACTTCATACCGCATTTGAGCTCCGATAACAATAGGAATGTGTGTATTAGCATGGAAGCCCGATATATCGTCAGCCTAAAAGAAAAAAGGAGTGAAATTTTGTCCAAGAACCAGGAATTAATCATTAGATAGAATTAGCTTCTTTCTTTCAAGACAAGAAAAGTCTTGAAAGTTACCTGAACTGCAAGCAATCCTAGAAAACAAGGTTTGTCGAAAAGGTGAGCCAACAACAAATGCTGTGGATCTCCCTGCTCAAAGTAACATGAAAAATCGCGTCAAATACGATCCAGCATCGTCTAAGAACTCTTCAACTGCATGGGGAATGAGAGCGGAAAGAATACTAACAAGTCCGAATGCTAGAAGACAAATTGTACAGCTCAGAAAAATCTATACACAACCATTTTCTCCTAGTGAATTAATTTAGAAGGTTTGCAGAAGGCATGATAGTAGATTCTGAATGTATTAGACTTTTATATGGAAATTTCTATCAAGCTCACAAGCTTTGCAACCGGTCAGATGTCATCACACATGTCATGTTAGGCAAATTTTATATTTTCATTGTAAATGATTGTCAACTCATAAGCTTGGATTAGGTCGATCGACACACAGGTAGCTGGCTGATTACCATGTTCGATAAATATCAATATCATTTGCAACTCTTGGAGGGAGAAACTAGTACATTCTTGTGTGGTATTCTCAAAACAAATGCCTGTGAATGTGCGAGTTAACGCCACTTGAAAGCATATTTTGATATGCACAACTAAAGTTGCATCTCCTAAATATCGTACTCGATGGAAGTTCCAAATGTCTTACAATCTGGCTATTCCGGAATGCAGTCAAATCAACATTGATGAAGTAAAGATACAGGTAGAAGCTAAAGGAATTATAAGAAACAGTTTACCGACCGTTACGGTAAACAATCTGTAGAGGACGTCGTTCATGCCACCGGTTTCTTCATTAAGTGACTGCCAATGTCTCTCCACACTGTGCTTTGTTATCACATTCTGAACACGGCTATAAAAGTATTTGACCATCCATTTTGCCATATCTAAAGATTCAGCATTACCGGCAAATGTATATTGATCCAAGAGACCTGCCAAGATCTGCAAAACCGACCCGAGTTAGAAGTCATTATGTATCTCTTTAAAACCGAACCACATAAGCATCCTTCAAAGCCACAGACATAGAATCTACCTTGTGAATGGTGTAGTATGGGGCCCAGACAGGTTTTATTGCCTCGAAACGATCAAAAAGTTCAGACGGAAATGCCGAAAGATATCCCGTCCCCATTTTCTTCTGGCAGGTGGATAAGGCGGACACAACTGCCGACATCTTCTCTTTGAGAGTGTCATTGTGAGTGCTAGCCCACATCTGTGCTGTTGCACTCAAGTAATGCCCTTCAACATTCAAAAGACAGAACCATTACAAATTCACAATCAACATGAAATAAAATATCAAAAAGTTGCAATAAAACTCGAGAACCGAACTTGCTTCGAACACATTATGACAACATCAACACTTTAACAGAATCTATATATGTTCAACAGCTGCAGAAAGTAATTAAATTCATAGTAACAACAAACAGTGACAAGGCATATAAGTAACAAATTTGGATAGCAAAGAAATCGAACTATAAGCCATCGATTACCGACGAAATGACCCCGGAGTTCAACATCTGGTGCCTCCCACCCTCCATATGGCTTCCCAGGAGTTGGCAAACCAGCAGTTTTCCTAAAACTCCACACCAAGCCATCCACATCAAGCATCAACAAGTACTCCAAGTTGGTTTGCTGTGCACGCCAGTGACTCGAATTCGAATCCAATCTAACATCATGCAGTGAGACCTCTTTCAAAGAATCAGCCGCCAAGTTGAAACGACCAGGGTGCTTGATTTTCTGATACATCATGGACCAGCTCGATTCATCTCCTTTTCTCAAAACCTTCCTTGGTAACAAATCAGACCAAGCAGAGTCATCGGTCGGGATCAAATGGTAATGAACAAACATCTCCTGTCTCCACGTTTGGTTATTAGATTTCAACAGCTCGTAACGAAAACTATGGGACGACAGCTGAGTTGGGACGTTTGTACACTCTTTACTCACAACACTACCACACAGTAAGAAAACAGCAATGGCTAGAAACAGAACAAATCCCTTCATTTTTTTTAGAACCAGAAGTTGAAATTCTGAAACTTTAATGAAAACCAATGAAAAATATCCAAAACCCAGAAAGTAAATAATACTAATACAGGTAGTAGTTTAAAGGATAGAGCAACATGTGACTGTCCATTCCCTGAATTTATACAAAAGGACCAAACAAAAGCCCTGGCAATCAAACAACAATTAAAAGAAGCATCCCGTGAAGGATACGAAATGCCTTTTGTCTTGGCACAGTAAATAACAAAGAGGAAAAAAGGATATTTGAATTATACACATAGAACACAAAGATATTAACTAGGGGAAGAATCACGGATACTGGGTCATTTTTCAAGGGGTCTGGTTTGGAATTGGATATGCTGTTGATTGAGACACAAAGAAAGAGAGAAAGGGAGTGGGTACATATATTTGCAATGAAAGAGGGAATTCATGAAGCAAAGTGAACAGAAATCTGATATTTAAAGTGAAGTCTAGCCTTTGTTTCAAGTTTCAACTCCTGTAGCTGTTATTTCTGATATTTCAGTCTGGTCAAATTATTTGATGGACCCGCCGCACTACGTCATTCGTGGTCTCAGCCAATAAGATTTATTCATCTCATTTTAACATTTAGATATTTATCATTTTTATTGACATGTAGGAAAGATGTAAACATTCACCTAAAAAAAATGAGATTGATAAACTTTATTGGTTGAACCACGAATAACATGATGAGTCATGTCCATTTATTAAATGTTTTTAGTCAAGGCTATAATCGAATAGATATATGATGATTCTTTTGAGAATAGATATATGTTAGAATTTTACTTTTAATTTAATTCTATTTCAAATATAGTAATTTATATCATAATTATGAAAATATTGTCCCGGTAATGTTGTGGATTTTTTATTTTATATCATGAAGTAGGGTGAATGTTTGTTTACTCGTGTGTTTCAATTAGAGATGATTAAACAGTGATAATGGAAGACACCGAAAAAATAGATGATTTTAAAAAAATTAATTTAAAAATGGCTTGCCTAAAGTCGTCGAAAATTTCATGCGGCATCTCATGTATGTCTGAAGTCGTAAAAATTTCTTGACGACTTTCAAGACACTATTTAATCATGTTTACTTTACAAAATAATTTCTCACCATTTCTATTTCATAAAATAATAAAAAAATCATAATCATACTATGTGAAAAATACCCCATGATTACTAAACATGAAGAAAGAGTTTCAGATAAAAAAATCTGACTTGATTTCTATACATTAGTTTTCCTTTTTATTTTGTTTTTTATTTTATACTAAATATTCTTTTTTATTCTTTGTGGATAATTGCATTCAAATTTGAATCTTGAAAAAGAATAAATCATTATAAGCTAATAAGATTACATCATTCTTCTCCAAAACATTTAAAACACTATTTCCCATTAATTTGGGATATTTTATAAATAAGGGTAAAATACATTTAGTAATCATTGAATTATTATGATATTTTGATTTTGTTCATCGAACTTTTCAAACATACAATGTAGTCATTAAACTTTTGCAGTCATGGCCATTGAAAGTTGTCGTTAAAGTCTTCTTCTACCCAGAAAATCATAATTTCAAAAATTGACAAGTGTCACAAAAGGTTGATTTTTCGATTAATGAAATGGTCATTGATCAATCCCAACGGTGGGAAAGTTCTATTTAGTCAAAAGATTAACATAATTTAGTTTCAAGTTGATATGAAGATTAACAGTGGTGGATAAGAGAGTTTTAGATTTTAGTTTCTATTGAAATGTCGCCTCATTTTGTCGTCCTTTTTAATTTCGTTAAGTAGTTTTTTTGGTTGAAAAATCACCAAACTACTCTCATTCTTTTTTCTCTTTGTTTTCGTTTGTACAAACTTGTCAAAAACCTCTCAATATTTTCAATTATCAATCAAAACTCAATTATAACTAAATGCTAAAACTTTATTATCTGTCTCTTTCGATCATTGGATCAACTTGAAACTAAATTATCTTAATCTTTTGACCAAATTGAGCCTTCACATTGTTGAAATTGATTGGTGACTGTTACGTTAATTGCAAAACCAGTCTTTTGTGACGACTGGTAATTTTTAAAATTAGGGCTTTTCGAAAAAAGAAGACTTTTAACTATAGTTTTTAATGACAATGATCATAAAAAAACGAATTAAAAGTTCGGTGATTGTAATGCAACTTTTTAAAGTTATATGATCAAAGTAAAATGCCCTAAAAGTTTAGTGAGCAACATAATTTGCCTTATAAATAATTTTTTAAGAAATGCCCTATAATAAGGTGTAATTATTCAATTTTAGGGTTTAAAACTTTGTTTAGGGTTTAATGTTCAGGGGTTTAAGTGTAGGAGTTTTAAATTTAGGGATGTAGATAGAATTTAGGGTTTAGGGTTAAAATTTAGGGTTTATATGTTAAACTTAAATTCTTAACCATATTACCATAAAACATAAACTCTAACCTCCAACCCTAAACTCTAAATTCAAACCATAAACCCTAATTTCTAAAATTTTACACTTGAACTCATAAACCCTAAACCTTAAAATTAAATATATAAACCATAAACCTTAAAATTAAGTCTATCAGGGTCGGCCCTGGACAGGGGCAGCAAGGGCGCCCGCCCAGGGCCCATTGCTCAGGAAAATTAAATATTGTATATTTTCGAATTATATTTAAAGATTTAATTTATTTTAATATTTGTTATTAGGGTCTATTTTTTTAATATTTGTTAATAGGGGTTAAGATTTTTCCAACATTTATTATTAAAGATTTACTCTTAATATTTTTTTAATACTTGTTATTAGGGGCCTATTTTTTTATATTTGTTATTAGAGGCTGAGTATTTTTCAATATTTATTAGTAGGGGTATACTTTTAATATTCAATTTTTTTCTAATACTTGTTATTAAGGGCCATTTTTTAATACTTGTTATTAGGGGCTGAGTTTTTTCTGATATTTGTTATTAGGGATCTACTCTTAATATTCAATTTTTTTTCTAGTACTTGTTACTAAGGCTCCAATTTTTTCCAATATTTGTTATTATGGACATAGTTTTAAGGTAAAATTTTGATATACATGCTGGTATAACTAATTTTACACAAACCTGCATACTTACATTATAAAACTCAAATCCTAAATTCTAACCCTAACCCTAAAAAACTAAACCATAAACATTATACCCTAAATTTTCAACAATAACCTTAAATTCTAAACCCTACAACATAAACACCTACACTTTAAACCCTAAACTAAAACCCTAACCCCTAAAACTAAAAGGCACATGTAAACTAAAGTTTACACGACATGTGTGTCAAAGTTTTTTTAATAGTTTTAAAATTTAATTTTTTCAATACTTGTTATTAGGGGACCATTTTTTTTAATACTTGTTACAATGGACCAACTCTTAAAATTTAATTTCTTTCATTACTTGCTATTAGGGACAAAGATTTAAATAGCAGCATGCAACCACAACAACGATCGTTATATGATGGTAGTGACATCATCTAAAACCGCGATATATGAACCATTATGTCCACAATAGCATATGTTACTAAAAAAATTCATAACTGCGATACTCACAATAAACAAAATAACATCTATTATATCCATAATCATGATAAACACAACACAACCGAAAATACCACTATAACTATAACTACAATTTAAATCCTCAATTTAAGGCCTATTTTTTAAGTTCGCCCCGGGCTTCCAAAAACTAAGGACCGGCTCTGAAGTCTATAAATCCTAAAACTAAGGAACTTGTGGAAACATTTTATTATCACGGTTAGTGCTTGAGATATTTTTCTCTAAACAATTATTTGACATAAATTGGTAGGTATTTAACAATAGGTTCATGTGACATGTTTATGAATATATTATAAAATAATATTCACCAATTATTTGAATGGACCAACATTTCCAACAAAAAGTGCATCACCAAGCAACTTGTTGTTACTAGCGGTGTTCTCCCAAGAACTTCTCGTGGCTCTTCTATAATTTATTCTTTGATTATTAATTTATATCTAAAACATCTTAGAACAAGTTCTCTCCGGGATTTTTTTTTAAAAATATATATATATACATTAGTTGTAATGATATGTCATATGCATAGTGTTTATAAGATTATTAAATCGCAATATGATAAATTAATTAAATCTGACAAAACATATGGTAAACTAATTTAATAATTTTACAGAAATATAACTAAAATAATTCTCATATATTACATTAATATTTTTTTACTTAATTAATAAGTCATGTTTTCAAAAAAAAGTCATAAATTTTACGGTTGTAATTTTAAAACTTATTATGATATTTTATTATCAATTAATTACTTTTACGTTATTCATTATTTAGTATTATTTTTATCTATAATAATTTTTACTTGTGTATTACAAATTATTGGCATAACGGTAAAAGAGATCTTCAACGTTTGTTATTTTTTTTCAATTACACCCTTAAAGATTTTTTTGACAATTTAAATTTCAGAGTCAATTTTTAACATAAGTTGTTTTGAATGATCAACTAATAGTCAACATTTTTGTTGGGACGCAATTGAAAAAAGAAAATGTTAAAACTTTTTGCTGGTATTACACCTTTTTAGTCTTGATTTATAATTTTATTTTAAATGTGTAACTCATTTTTGTAGGGTTTTTTTGTGTTCAATAATGTATGATTTTATTAAAGGTAAATTATACAAAGATATATCACCATGTACTTTGTTAAAAACTCTGTAAACTTGAATTGGAGAAAAATAATACACATAGTAATATTACAAAATAAAAAAAGATATCAAACACAGATCAACATACGAGCCAAACTTATATCACGACCAAAATTAAAGTAACCAGCCTCCACATGCACAATACGGCCACAAGACTACAACTCATTACTGCCAAGCACCTCCTACCGCCTTACCAAACTATACGCAAAATTAGGGATTGATTTAAAAATTTAAACTCGATAGTTCACTACCGATAATAAATACAATTGTATGTAAGATAAGAGTAAATTGAATAAGTCATCAAAATTACTTAAATGTTCATAACTGACATAATAAAAGACCCTTCAATCACACCTAATGACCTAAATATATATATAAGAGGTCCACTATGATTTAGTTACTAAATCTCTTTAATAAAACACACGTATAGTAGAATTTATTTTTACAACTAATACTCTGAACACAAAACTTTTTATATTACTTGTAAGTAACTGAAATCATCTAAAATAACTTTCAACACTTTCATATGAATGATCACTAATCTCTATCATCAAATTATTATTATTATTATTATTATTATTATTATTATTATTATTATTATTATTATGAGAGAGGAAACTCTCATTTTTACCTTTTGTATAACAATCATTCTTTGTAAGTAAATTAACGACAAAATCTTTGACTTTCATTGGTTAAAAGGATTCTTTATTCTTTTTACTATTGAAGGCAGGAGAAAATAGTAAGATATCGAATAATATATATTTTTTATAATTTTCATATAATAGATTTTTAACAATTAGTAAATTTTTAAATAAGAACAAAAAAATTAAAATTAGTGTAAAACTTATACAAGTTTTTTAATAAAAATACACATACTTGCTAAGAATTTGAGAATTTTGTTTAATAATAAAAATCCAGTAACTTAAAAATTTAATTATTAGTTTATTTTAAAATAAAAAAATAAATCATTCAGAAAATATGAAATTACTAAGAAAACTATATAATAATACGAAAATCTTAAATTTTATAGAAAATTAAGGGGTATCAATAACTAAGAAGACTTTCATAAATAATTTTAAATAGATTTCAATGAGTTTAATTTTAATGTAGATACTAATTATAGATCTAACATTAAAAATAATTATAAATATATTTACATTTATAAATTTGTGTATCAGATTAATTAATAATTTTAAATGAAGTACTCTAATGTTAATGAGGGTATACATGCGATTTGGGAGAAGAAAATGACTAAATTGATGTATTTTTAAAAAAATTAATGGTTAAATTTATTGAATTATTTTTGAATTAGGACTAAATTAGTAGAATATATAAGTTTTGAGGACTAAAATTGTCATTATACTAAATATTGTTAGTTGCCCGTTTGTATTTTAATGAGGAGTGACATAATAGTAACTAGAAGTGATCTAATTGTAACTTTTAATGATCGAGTGACATAATTATAACTTTATTTATAATTGAGTGGTCTCTAATATAGTTTATCCATTTTTTATAGTAGGTCAAGTAACCAACCATGACCTATTGTAGATACGTCGGTGCGAAAAACAAATATCAGCCCTCCATCAATCTTCCTACTCCTAACCGATGTAACAAGCTTAAAGAAACGCACGAAAATATGAGGTTTGATCAACCCCGTTACCAAGGCATTCGCGAAACCATTCGCCTCACGAAATATATTGTTGAAACAGACACATAAACAATATTATTTGAATTAGTATAAAACATAAAAATAATTAAAATAAAAAATTAAAGTACAAGACTATAAATAAAAAATATGAATCATATACCAACAAACTTTCAATTTTATTTTTTATAACAAATATTTTTATTTTTTAAATATCACTAATTTTAAATTTATAACTGATTAGTATGTAACGTGTTATATGCACAAGTTTAAAAATAGTAAATATTAGATTTTGTTATACTCAAGATTTGATTGAAGAAATTTTTTTATAGGTTTAAGGGTAAAAAGTCCCCTACTTTTTTAAACAAATCAAGGGTAAAATTTACAAATGGTCATTAAACTATCATAAACATTACTAAATGGTCATCAAAATTTTAAAAGTTACATAATAGACATTAAACTTTGATTTTTGTTACAAAATGGTCACTGTACTGTTAATTGTGGTTAAGGGGTGAAGTGACAGTTAAGAAAATTTATACAATAACACATTTAATCTTCAATCAAATTGTATAAGTTTTAAGGACTATAAATATTATTATATCATGTCACATTAGACGTCCGCTTCAATTTTAATGACGAATACATCTATTTGTATATATCTTTTTAAAAAAGAGTGACATGTTTCTTATCAAACTCATAATTAAATAACCTCGAGTTGATTTACCCAATAATTTTCCTTATTTGGATATCCAAAATTAAACAACCCCTTCAAATTCAATCCTCTCTTAAGCATTAACCATAGTCTTGAAGATAATAGCAGCTTAGAATGGAAAACATAAACATAAAGAGGCACTAATAATTGAACATGTAGTTATCCCATAGCTACATTCATAATTGCAAAATGATAGTGACCCTCACTTGGAAAAGTAGATATTCATTAAGGAAGAAAAAGGTGGTTAGGTTCTCTTGTTTGTCTTCAACATTTATGATAAATGAGCAATTATGGACCACCATGACCAGATATTGTGCCTGTTTAGGGGCTTTCAATTTGTAAAGACAGATCAGACCTACGCTTAAAACTTCAAACTTTGAAGAGTAGAGAAGCAAGAGTTATACCTATTAATCAATGTAATCAATTTCCCATCGGTTTTGACCATATCAAATGCATGGTAAATTGAAACATCAAACACCTTGATTATGTTTGGTGAACAGAGTTGAGTTAAAATTTGAGATTAAACTATTTTTAAAAAAATTATCAGTCAAATTTGTTAATTTGATTGTATGGGAAATAAAGAATAGTAACCATCAGAGTGGGGTGAATCCTCTAAAATTGAAAAAGCTACTAAAAGCATCTTTTTGAGCTTAAAAGTTTTGATATAAGAGCTATAAAGACTATTTTGTTCTCGAAATCTACCAAGAGGTCTATGCAAATAACTTAAATTTGAATAACTCACATATAAGTAAAACATATTCTCATATATAATTTAAAGAATTATTTTCCATTCAAATGGACGAGATTAATGCATATGATTCAAAAATCATTTAAATTTAATAATTAATAAAATTTTATTAAAAATATAATTTAATAAATAAGAAACTAATATATGCATCCTTCAAATATGCTTAGTATATTATATTAAAAAAATTAATTTTCATAATGGGTCCATACAGTACCCGATTCGCATTAGTCGGCCAATGAATCGGATACCATTGGTTAAACAAAAAAAAACTAATTTTCATAATCTAATATTGATAACCAATAAACTATTTAAAAAAAGTATTGAATAAAGACATGTCCTTATATATCATTTTGTTTGTTCATACATTATGCAAACAACAAATTAACAACTATCTGTTCATTATACATACATTTTTAGAGACTCAAATAATACAATCAACAAACATAATTTATTATTAACTAATATAATTCGCTATCAATTATAAACTGTAACCCCCTCGTCCCGGTCTGGTCGGATGACCGATCCGAGTGGGCCACACGGGGAAAAACCGAAGCGAAACCCGTTAAGGTTCTCCCTCGGTTAACGACCCGGAAAATTTCCTTTTTACTTTATCTTGTCTATAGGCATAATTAAATCCTATGTGAAGCACAACAACGGAAGATGCAAACAATTTAACATCGACCAATCAAACGATACATTAAACATCTCATTTTAGCCCTTTACAGCAGGCCGTATCGAAACGCCCTTAGGGTGTTCCGATACGCATTGACTTAGTCAACAGGCCAGGGTCAACCATACGGTGACCGTTTCGAAGCAGGGGTGACCCGTATCGAAACGACCCTAACGGTCAACTTCTCGTGGTCAACGAGATTTGACCGTTTCGAAACATCAAAGGCCCGTTTCGGAACGCCTTTATCTCGCCAATTTCTCAAAATTCCAGTAGCAAAAATGTTCTGAAAAGACCCCCATCCGTTTCGAAACAGCAGGCCAACTGCAAAGGGACCGTATCGAAACAGGGTGGCCCGTTTCGAAACGCCCCCTGTCTGCAGACTCGTTTTGGCTGTTTTAAGGCACAAGGGTGCCCCAAAACACTACCCAAACACCCTACAACACTATAACAAATAAACCTAAGGCAACCCAACCATACAAGCATGCTTCGACATCAACAAAACGAACTAAACACCAAGGCACAACAACACAAGTCATGCATACATACAATTCATTTAAGGAATTAGGCATTCAAAGGTCAACACTTAGACAACTTCAAAATAGCAACATGCTAACAGGGTATCAAGCAAGGCATACATCCCAAGTCAAAATAGCCAACACATACAAGGAGTCTAACATGCCCCCAAGCAACATCAACCACAACATAGCCATCAAAATAACACATGTCCCATTGCTTAGACTATTACATGTTCAACATTAAAAACTCATACTTGAAGTACTCAAGTCAACAACCACACTTGGAGGCCCTCCACTTGCTCGAGCAACCCGCGAACTAAGGATCTGCAATGTTGAACAAAGAGAGCGTAAGCAATGATGCTTAGTGAGGGTAAGCTCTAAAAACAAACCTCAACATTGCAAGGTCCGAGCACGATCTAGCCAAGGTAAACGCAAACATACCAAGGATCCATAAGAGCCACAAGATAAAGATGCATGAGCAATATACAATATAAATACCATGATCATAAGCTTAACTCCACAATACATGTAATCACATTCAAGCATCCCATTAAAGATCATAAACCTCAACACATTGATATACTTATCAATCAACATTGGCACCTAGCTATGACCCGAATACGCGGATAGACATGTTGGAACTCACATCCAACAACCACATTACCTCACGGTGGGATTACACTCATCACCGGTCTCGCGGAGGGGATTCCACTCATCCTCACACCCCGTCGATGGGATTCCACTCATCACCGACTATATTTAAATATAATTTCCGGCCGAACCCCTACTCCTCCTTGGTGACTCAACGCCACCAAGGCCACGCGCGACTTTTGACTCATGTGTACACACTAACATCCTAATGTTCGATCATTTGTACTCAAGCATACTAGTGCCAACATTTTACTCATTCCACATTACTCATTTCAATCAAATTCCGTGCTTAGCACGTACTCATCAACAACCATCATCATGCATGTCTCAAGCATCACAAGGCATGTCTCCTCTCATATGTATAATACAATATGCATAAGCATTCATATTACATTTCATACGAGACATACACAACCACATAAATGAGTTCATCCAAAGGCTCTAGATCAAGCTTAGGATTAGGCTACCACTCCAATCCTAACTCTAGGTGGGTCTACCAAGCCCGACCTAGTCTATATACTCGAACCAACAATATTAAAACCAAGTAAAACAATTAGCCACTCACCTAAGCTTCCAAGCTCAAAGACCAAGCAAGCAACAGTCTTCAAATTCCCGGATTCACTTCCGATGCTTCACCGATGCCCAAACTCGATTCTAATCAATCTCAAACACAAACAAAACATTCACAATCAATATCTCATCATCGGAACTAACCCGGATCAACATTTTCAAGCATCCAATACTAAAAAACAAGCCCAAAACAGAATTCCCGAGCAGCCCCTAAAACCCACTGAAATCTTCCATTTCAAGCATCCAAACAACCATCAAATACACCCAAAGTGACCCTCATATATCATACTACCAACAGCCCCCAAAATCCAACATTAAACAACCCCAAAAACCACTTTAAAACCCTCCAAAACCCCCTTGTAACCCAATTCCGAAAATTGCCCAAAATCATTTGAAATTCACATATGATATACCATTTGACCTCTATATACCATAACTAAGCATATTAAATCAAAACATTTCACTTAACAACATAAAGATCTCATTTTTAATCAAAATATTCAAAACTTCCATTTTCTAAAACCTTCATGAAAATGAAAAATAATAGGTACTTTCATGGAGAGGGAGATGAGGGGAAGTCAAAAATATCATTACCTTTCAAAATGGAGTTGAAATGAGGGAGCTTTTGAATGAAATAGTAGATTGGGTAGAGAGCTCTTGTTTTCCCGTTGGTGAAGAAGAGAATGAATAGGAAATGGGTGTTTTTGGTTTGTTTTAATTTAAAGGCCTAAAGACCAAATTGCCCTTAATGAAATGGGATATTCACAAGGGCACACCATCCATGGCTATTTGGGATTAAATTTCAAAACATAGTCAATCATTAAATCAATTAATTTCAAAACGAAACCCGAGCCATTATCTAAATCATAAAATCGAGCCAAATAATATTAAAATACTATTTTCACCTAACCCCTAAACCCGGGTGTTTCAACTCTCCCCCACTTAAGGAATTTCGTCCCCGAAATTACCTAGTGGAAACAAATACGGAAACTACTCAACCATATCTGCTTTCTTTTCCCACGTGGCCTCTTCCACACCTCTATGTCTCCACAACACTTTGACCAACTCTATGGTCTTGCCACGCAACACCTTGCTATCAGAAGCAAGTATCTCAACGGGCTCTTCGTTATAGGACAAATCCGGATTTAACTCTATCTCCTCAACGGGCATCACATGAGAAGGATCCGATCTATGAAAGACATCATGGATCTTCTCTAACTCAGAAGGTAACCTCAAACGATAGGCTACAGGCCCAATCCGCTCAACTATCTCATACGGACCAATGAACCTCGGACTCAACTTGCCCTTTCGGCCAAATCTCATTACCTTCTTCCACGGAGATACTTTCAGAAACACTTTCTCACCCATTGAGTACTCAATCTCTTTCCTCTTCAAATCTGCATAAGACTTCTGACGATCGGAAGCTGCTTTCAAACGGTCACAAATCAACTTTACTTTGTCGGTAGTCCCTTTAAGCAAGTCTGGCATAGGTAACAATCTCTGACCTGTTTCAGCCCAACAAATCGGAGTCCTACATCGTCTACCATACAAAGCCTCATAAGGTGCCATCTGAATACTAGACTGATAACTGTTGTTGTAAGCAAACTCAACCAACGGTAAATGCTTCTCCCAAGAACCCTGGAAGTCAATCACACAACAACGAAGCATATCCTCAAGAATCTGTATCACTCGCTCTGACTGCCCATCGGACTGAGGATGATAAGACGTGCTGAAATGCAAACGGCTACCTAAAGCACTATGCAAGCAACCCCAGAATCTCGAAGTAAATCTAGGATCCCTATCTGAAACAATAGACTTCGGAACCCCATGAAGTCTCACAATCTCACGGATGTACAAGTTTGCCAACTTGTCTAAGGAATCCGTAGTGTTCACTGCTAAGAAGTGAGCACACTTAGTGAACCTATCAACAATCACCCAAACGGAGTTCTTCTTCGAAGGAGACAAGGGCAACCCCGACACAAAATCCATAGTGATCCTCTCCCATTTCCATTCCGGAATCTTCAAAGGCTGTAGCAAACCCGAAGGAACCTGATGTTCTGCCTTCACTCTCTGACAAACCATACAACGGCTCACATACTCGGCTACATCTCGCTTCAAACCAACCCAAAAGTAATCATTCTTCAAATCTCGGTACATTTTGGTACTACCCGGATGCATAGAAAAGGGACTCGAATGTGCTTCACTCAAAATCTGACGTCTCAACTCAACATCTTCTGGTACAACAATTCTATCTCTAAAGCACAATAAGCTCTCACCACTGAAACTATACTCGGTCGGTCTTCCTTCGGCTATGTCCTGAACATGAGGGACTAAACTCGCATCTTGCAACTGCTTCTCTCTAATCAACTGAATCAAAGAAGGCTTCACTTGCAACTCGGTGATCAAACCACCATCATCGGATACACTCAATCTAGCAAACATAGCTCTCAACTCAACAGCCACTTTTCTACTCAAAGCATCAGCTACTACATTTGCTTTACCCGGATGGTACTCAATGGTCAAATCATAATCTTTTAGCAACTCTAACCATCTTCTCTGTCTCAAGTTCAACTCTTTCTGTGTCATCAGGTACTTCAAGCTCTTGTGATCGGTGTAAACAATACACTTCTCACCATACAAGTAATGATGCCAAATCTTCAATGCAAATACAACTGCGGCTAGCTCTATATCATGAGTAGGATAGTTCTTCTCATGGATCTTCAACTGTCTAGAAGCATAAGCAACAACTCTCCTATCTTGCATCAAAACACATCTTAGGCCTACGTAGGAAGCATCATTGTAGGTCACAAACTCCTTACCGGAAACAGGTTGCACTAACACCGGAGCATTCGTCAAAGCTTCTTTCAATTTCTCAAAGGCCTTCTGTCTTGCATCTGACCATTCAAACTTGACCCCTTTTTGCAACAATTTAGTCAAGGGAGCTGCTACCCTAGAGAAACCATCAACAAATCTCCTATAGTAACCGGCTAAACCTAGGAAACTCCTAATCTCGGTCACGGACTTAGGTTGTTTCCACTCAACAATAGCCTCAATCTTCGATGGATCAACTCGGATACCTTCGGCTGAAACAACATGGCCAAGAAATACAACCTCTCGAATCTAGAACTCACATTTACTAAGCTTCGCATATAACTGGTTGCTCAACAATCTCTGTAAAACAAATCTCAAGTGCTCATCATGCTCTTCTTCTGTCTTCGAGTACACAAGTATATCATCAATGAAAACAACTACAAATCGATCTAGATAGTCTCTAAAAATTCTGTTCTTCATGTCCATGAAGGCTGCAGGTGCATTCGTGAGCCCAAATGGCATCACAAGAAACTCATAGTGACCATATCTAGTCCTAAAAGCTGTCTTCGGAACATCACATTCTTTCACCTTCAACTGATAGTACCCGGATCTCAAATCTATCTTTGAGAACACTGAAGCACCTCTCAACTGATCAAACAAATCATCTATACGAGGCAACGGATACTTGTTCTTCACGGTCAACTGATTCAACTGTCTATAGTCAATACACATGCGCATATTACCATCTTTCTTTTTCACAAACAACACGAGAGCACCCCACGGAGAACTACTAGGCCTAATGAAACCACGGTCTAATAATTCTTGCAACTGACTCTTCAATTCTTTCAACTCTTTCGGAGCCATGCGATATGGAGCTATCGAAACTGGATTAGATCCTGAAACTGTCTCAATCACAAACTCAACATCTCTGTCAGGAGGCAAACCCGGCAACTCTTCAGGAAACACATCCGGAAAGTTACACACTGTTCTGATATCTTTCAGTCTAGCTTTACTCATATTCGGATTCATAACATAAGCTAAATAAGCCCCATATCCAAAGTCCATCAACCTATGAGCCTCTAAAGCTGACACCACATTAGACAAGAACTTAATGTTCTCGCCTACTACTACTACTACCTCGTAGTCATCAGAAAGCTTCAAAGAAATTCTCTTTGTTTCAAAATCCACACTAGCCCGATGCTCAACCAACCAGTCCATACCCAGAATAATATCAAAACCATAGAAAGGAAGTTCCATCATATCAACTGGAAACACATGACCCTGAATCTTCAGTGGACACCTCATATACATACGCCTAACCACAACTGTCTCACCAAAAGAACTAGTAACATGCATACCTACATCTAAGAACTCAACAGGGATATCTAATTTATGTGCATGCTCACTCAAAATGTAGGAATGCGTAGAACCCGAATCAACCAAAGAAAGCAAAGACATAGACTGTAACTCGAAATTACCTGCTATCACATCAGTGTCGTTCCCGGCCTCTCTCTGAGCATAGACCCTCGCTGGTCCTCCCGTCTCTGGCTGCACAGCCACAACATGAGCAAGGTTCCTCTGAGCATCTACCCTAGGTGCATCAGCCCTAGGCTGGAAGTAGCCACGACCGCGCCCACGGCCTCTTTGAAAATCATTCGCTCTCGCAGGAGCCTGAGCAATGTTCGGTGCCTGAGCCGCCTGATGCGGACAATCCCTCCTAAAGTGGTCCCTCGAACCACAGTTCCAACAAGCATGGAAATTACCCCAACACTCACCAGCGTGCTGTCTCCCACAACGGGTACACTCGGGCAAACGCCCTCCTCCTCTATGGCCTTGATGGCCCCTACCATGGTGGCCACCGCCACGTCTCCGCCACCTCTATGCCTCTTGGCATCTCTACCATCAAAGTGGTTATGCCTCTTACCAGAACTGGAACCACCATATCGTTTGGCCGAACCCAAACTATGCTCTAAATCCTTGGCCCTCGCGACCAATACATCAAGGTCTGAGTAGTCAGAAGCTAACGTGTACCTCTTAATCTCTTCATTCATCCCATAACAGAAACGGTTGCAGCATTCCACTTCAGTAGGAACCAACTCTGGAGCATACTGACTCAAGCGAACAAAGCAGATCTCATAATCAGTCACAGAAGCATCTCCCTGAGTAAGAGCCATAAACTCTTGCTTCTTCTCATCTAAGTACCTCGGTCCCAAGTACCTCTTCCTGAAAGCGGTCTCAAAGCAGTCCCAATCAATCTCTGTCTCTGGAACCCCAGTAGTAATGGTGACCCACCAGGTGTAGGCATCACCTTGAAGTAACGAGATTACACAACCCAATCTACGTGCGCCCGCACAACCCATCTGAGTCAAGATACGAACTGTCTTCTCCAACCATAACTCCGATCTCTCCAGAGTAGATCCTCTAAACTCCTCAGCCCCCAAGCTACGGAGCCTCTCCAAAGGTAGACTGGCATCGTCACACCTAGGCTGAGCTGCAGCCTGAGCTCTCGCAACTGCGGCCTGAAATGCTCCCGCTATTGCTTGCACTAGCGGAGTCATATCAATTCCAGCTGGACCTTGGCCACCTTCAGGTCCATCTCCTTCGGCTCCATCCTCGCCCCCAACTCCAAGTGGAGGAGGTGGTGGTGGTGGAGGAGCGCAAACTCCCGCGGCCACCGGCCCTTCTAGGTGAGCCTCCACACCAACTGCCGGCTCAACAGGAGCCGCAACCCGTGGTTCCTGACGAACCACCCTCGGCCTACCTCTCGGTCTTGACATTGCTCTCACAGATATCAACTACAACCACAACAACAAAACATACAAGATGGGTTAGCAAGGCAAGGCTTCCAAGTGTTCAAGTACGTTCCCTCACTTAAAAATCATTTTTCCAATGTAATATTAGCAATGAGACTCTTACACATATGCTTCGAAATAAAACAATTCAACATACTTGTCACACAAGCAATCATTCTGGCAAAGCAAGCAAACACCGTGCAACTCAATCAAAAACTTGAACTTACCTCACTTACCTGCCCAAGGTCTCAGTAACCTTAGGCTCTGATACCAACAAGTGTAACCCCCTCGTCCCGGTCTGGTCAGATGACCGATCCGAGTGGGCCACATGGGGAAAAACCGAAGTGAAACCCGTTAAGGTTCCCCCTCGGTTAACGACCCGGAAAATTTCCTTTTTACTTTATCTTGTCTATAGGCATAATTAAATCCTATGTGAAGCACAACAGCGGAAAATGCAAACAATTTAACATCGACCAATCAAACGATACATTAAACAGCTCATTTTAGCCCTTTACAACAGGCCGTATCGAAACGCCCTTAGGGTGTTCCGATACGCATTGACTTAGTCAACAGGCCAGGGTCAACCATATGGTGACCGTTTCGAAACAGGGGTGACCCGTATCGAAACGACCCTAACGGTCAACTTCTCGTGGTCAACGAGATTTGACCGTTTCGAAACATCAAAGGCCCGTTTCGGAACGCCTTTATCTCGCCAATTTCTCAAAATTCCAGTAGCAAAAATGTTCCGAAACGACCCCCATCCGTTTCGAAATGGCAGGCCAACTGCAAAGGGACCGTGTCGAAACAGGGTGGCCCGTTTCGAAACGCCCCTGTCTGCAGACTCGTTTTGGCTGTTTTAAGGCACAAGGGTGCCCCAAAACACTACCCAAACACCCTACAACACTATAACAAATAAACCTAAGGCAACCCAACCATACAAGCATGCTTCGACATCAACAAAACGAACTAAACACAAAGGCACAACAACACAAATCATGCATACATACAATTCATTTAAGGAATTAAGCATTCAAAGGTCAACACTTAGACAACTTCAAAATAGCAACATGCTAACAGGGTATCAAGCAATGCATACATCCCAAGTCAAAATAGCCAACACATACAAGGAGTCTAACATGCCCCCAAGCAACATCAACCACAACATAGCCATCAAAATAACACATGTCCCATTGCTTAGACTATCACATATTCAACATTAAAAACTCATACTTGAAGTACTCAAGTCAACAACCACACTTGGAGGCCCTCCACTTGCTCGAGCAACCCGCGAACTAAGGATCTGCAATGTTGAGCAAAGAGAGCGTAAGCAATGATGCTTAGTGAGGGTAAGCTCTAAAAACAAACCTGAACATTGCAGGGTCCGAGCACGATCTAGCCAAGGTAAAACGCAAACATACCAAGGATCCATAAGAGCCGCAAGATAAAGATGCATGAGCAATATACAATATAAATGCCATGATCATAAGCTCAAATCCACAATACATGTAATCACATTCAAGCATCCCATTAAAGATCATAAACCTCAACACATTGATATACTTATCAATCAACATTGGCACCTAGCTATGACCCGAATACGCGGATAGACATGTTGGAACTCACATCCAACAACCACATTACCTCACGGTGGGATTACACTCATCACCGGTCTCGCGGAGGGGATTCCACTCATCCTCACGCCCCGTCGATGGGATTCCACTCATCACCGACTATATTTAAATACAATTTCCGGGCGAACCCGTACTCCTCCTTGGTGACTCAACGCCACCAAGGCCACGCGCGACTTTTGACTCATGTGTACTGTGATAAGTTTTTTTTTCTCCGAAACCGTTAAGTGTGGGCCTTATCACTATTTCATCTTTTTGAAAAGGGGGTTTTATTTAAAAAAAGGAGAAATTCATGTTTTGAAAAACTTGTGAAAATTGGAGTCGCCACCGGCCACTGAGGTAGGCCGGACACCATAAAACCAGAGATTCATTTTAAAACGGGTTCGGGAGTTGGTTACGCGTGGGGTAGGGTTAGCGCCCCCATCACGCCCGGAAATCGGTACCAAATTACTTGTTGCCTTTTTATCGATAGGAATTATTTAAAAAATCGAAGTGAATTTAATAATTGTCCTTAAATGAAAATGTGACCTAGATAACACGGGCTTTATCGAATAGTGGCATTAGAATTAATTAATCATTTAAATAAAAAAGATTACGGTACACCGGACCATAGACTAAACCGACATCAAATAAGGCTGACTGCCGTGTTAGTTTAGGGTTCGAATCCTGTACGTCACCTTTATGCATGATTCGAGCATATAAGAGATGATGCGTGTTATTTCAATTTTTATGCTTCCGCTACCTAGAGACGGTGAAAATTAACCCAAATATTCGATCGACATCCATTAAGCTAGGACTGTCGTTTTTCGAATATCGGGGTTAATTAATACCTCTCTTTGGGTATATTTTTAAGTTAATTAATTATCGAGCTAAATTAAAGAGTCACATGAATGACAATTAAAATGCATGTCACATATATTCAAACCAAATGACATTAAAAAAGCATATAACAAATATATATTCGAATAAACGCATAACAAAAAGGCATGAACATGAGTATGAATAATAACATAACAAAAATGCCATGCAATACAAAAACGTATATGCACCTACTAATAAAACAATATGGCAAAATATGTATTCGATGCAAAAAAAAAAACAAAATGCATACATAATAACACAATATGACCAAGATAACATACAATATAAATAAAATGCAAGGTAAATGAATGCAAACAGATATGGACCCAGGCGGTAATTAAACCAATTTTAAAAAAGATTATAATGCGAAAGGGGACCGAATTAAATAAACGCGGAAGGATACAGGGACCAATATGGTGATTCGACCACCCAAAAATCAATTTGAACGATCATCAGGATGAAATTAAAAAGGACCGAAAACATGGAGGGACTGTGGCTGGGATTTAAATTTGCGGAAGCCCCTCTTCGTGCAATTAGAGTAACACGGAGGGGCTTAAAACGTTATTAAACCGGTTTTAAATCATTAAAACAAAATATAAAGCAGGTTTAAACTCATTTCAACCATTTTACAAACCCTAAAAACCAGAGAGCTCCCCCCTTTGCTCTATTTCCTCCGGCGCCGCCAAGGGGTTCCGGTCACCGTTTCCGGTGCCGGAACCCTAAAAAGGTTCCCCTTTTTCTTCCCGAAACCACGAAAATCCAAACCTGAAACCCTTCGTGGAATCAAAGCCCCAAAAGCCTTCTAAATTGTTTTTTTTTAGAATCAAAAACCGAAATCCCCAAAACCATTTTTGTGTTACCACTCCCACCGGTTCACCCGTGCATGGTCTCGGAAGAGACCACGGAGCTTGTCACCGGCGAGAAGGCGACCAGACAAGAAGGAGAAGAAGAGTCGCGCAAGGTAAAAGCTTAGATCGTTTCTTTTTATTTTTTATACGACCCGAATGGAAATGAAAACAAAGACAATGAAAATACCTCTGAAGACTTTGAGGTTGCTTGTATTGATTGAAGTTTCCGGTTACAAATTTCTCTCAAAACACTCTGAAAAAACCTCTAATGCTTCTCTGAAATTTCCGAAATGGAATCCCTTTACAATTTTTTCTCTCTAGGAAAAATCCCCCCCCCCCCGATTACAATTTGCTTCGGGTTTTTATAGCCCCGAAAATCATCATTTTTCCTTTTTCTAAAATACATATATGCTGAAATATCTGCTATTGTTGTTTGTTTGTATTCATGTGCGCCTCTGATTTTTGTTGATTTGATGCATTTGCGTTTCTGACATTTTGTTTTTTACTTCTGTTGCATGTGAGTCGAGGAGAGGGGACCAGAGAGGCACGGGATGGCCGTGAGGACGTGGCCGATGGCGATCCCTCCGATCGACGTGGTGCAGATCTGGACGGCCACCATGGATCTGAGGAGGCGCGCGTGGATCGAACGCGCGCGTGGGTGACGCCAAAGGTCGTGCGTGAGCGCGTGGGGTTCTGGAACTTTCTCGCTTTGATCGTGGACCGTCAGATCTTACCAGATCTGACGGTAGGAAATGTACGGCGCTGGGGCAACATGATGACAGCTTAGGGCTTCTTTGATCAGAGATCATCTGGGCCGTCAGATCTGGATCCAGATCTGACGGCTGAGATTGGGCTGCGCAAAACATAGGAGAGCATTAGGGTTTCTGTGATGTAATTAGGGTTTAATTATTTGGGCCAAACATGCCTTGTATTTTTGGGTTTTTTCTTTTATGTAATGGACTTTAAAATAAACTCTGGGCTTCTATTCTTTTATATTGGACTTTTTATTTATTTAATACTGGGCTTTCAGATTTAATAATAACATTAATAATAATAACAATAATAATAATATAATATGTAATAGTAGTGTTAATAAAATACTAGTAATAGTATATAGTAGATGGTAATAATAAATTGTAATATGATAGATAATACGGTAACAATTTTAACATATGGTAATAGCAATAATAGTGATAATAGTAAATAACAAGATAACAATACTAATAATAGGTAATATTAATAATATACGGTATATAATAACACTGGTAATAATATAAATAGTCATAATAATAATATAATATATAGTAGTAATAATAGATAGTAAATAATAACATAGTAATAATAATAACATAACATATGATAGTAGGTAGTAATTAGAAGAGGATTAATAATAGAACCCAGAATTCTAATAAATAATATGTATATCTATGTATTAATTAATTAAAGCCCAATGTGAATAAATAAAGCCCACTCTTATTTAAGCATATTTAAGGGCTAATCAGCCCGGACAAAATTAGTGATTACATGTACACACTAACATCCTAATGATCGATCATTTGTACTCAAGCATACTAGTGCCAACATTTTACTCATTCCACATTACTCATTTCAATCAAATTCTGTGCTTAGCACGTACTCATCAACAACCATCATCATGCATGTCTCAAGCATCACAAGTCATGTCTCCTCTCATATGTATAATGCAATATACATAAGCATTCATATTACATTTCATACGAGACATACACAACCACATAAATGAGTTCATCCAAAGGCTCTAGATCAAGCTTAGGATTAGGCTACCACCCCAATCCTAACTCTAGGTGGGTCTACCAAGCCCGACCTAGTCTATATACTCGAACCAGCCATTTTAAAACTAAGTAAAACAATTAACCACTCACCTAAGCTTCCAAGCTCAAAGACCAAGCAAGCAACCGTCTTCAAATTCCCGGATTCACTTCCGATGCTTCACCGATGCCCAAACTCAATTCTAATCAATCTCAAACACAAACAAAACATTCACAATCAATATCTCATCATCGGAACTAACCCGGATCAACATTTTCAAGCATCCAATACTCAAAAATAAGCCCAAAACAGAATTCCCGAGCAGCCTCTAAAACCCACTAAAACTTCCATTTCAAGCATCCAAACAACCATCAAATACACCCAAAGTGACCCTCATATATCATACTACCAACAGCCCCCAAAATCCAACATTAAACAACCCCAAAAACCACTTTAAATCCCTCCAAAAACCCCCTTGTAATCCAATTCCGAAAATTGCCCATAATCATTTGAAATTCACATATGATATACCATTTGACCTCTATATACCATAACTAAGAATATTAAATCAAAACATTTCACTTAACAACATAAAGATCTCATTTTTAATTAAAATATTCAAAACTTCCATTTTCTAAAACCTTCATGAAAATGAAAATAAAAGGTACTTTCATGAAGAGGGAGATGAGGGGAAGTCAAAAATATCATTACCTTTCAAAATGGAGTTGAAATGAGGGAGCTTTTGAATGAAATAGTAGATTGGGTAGAGAGCTCTTGTTTTCCCGTTGGTGAAGAAGAGAATGAATAGGAAATGGGTGTTTTTGGTTTGTTTTAATTTAAAGGCCTAAAGACCAAATTGCCCTTAATGAAATGGGATATTCACATGGGCACACCATCCATGGCTATTTGGGATTAAATTTCAAAACATAGTCAATCATTAAATCAATTAATTTGAAAACGAAACTCGAGCCATTATCTAAATCATAAAACCGAGCCAAATAATATTAAAATATTATTTTCACCTAACCCCTAAACCCGGGTGTTACATAAACTATTATCTAGTAGTTGTCAAATAAAGCTTTCATTTTCCACGGGTGAAAATTTCGACTTAAACCGACCATAACGGTTCGTTTCACTCAATTTCGATCATACTATTGAAACAACGCACACTAGTTGATGCATGAATAAGGTTGAATAATAAAAGTCAAATTAGCGTTTTTTATCCTTTAAAACGTTTTTTTTAATTTATTTTTTAATAGTCTAAAGGTGATTATAAAGTAATATTTGTTCATGCATATTTTTAATTCTTTAACAATACGCATAAATTTTGTAAACAAAGCGATTTAAGCTCGTATCTCCTAATATTATATTTGTGAAATTCATCTGTAAGTATCTTATTAAATTGATTGATTGTTTTATATTTGAAAATTACTTAATATATTTGTAAGTGTTTTTTATACCTATATTAAATATTTTTAAAATATTATTAATTTTAAAATGATACATCAAAATAAATCAACACGAATGAATACTAATTCTAGTATAAAAAGGTGCACCCTCCTGTACGACATTAACTTCCTTGATATAAATAATGTTTTTAATATATTTGAGTGATTATAGAGCAGTGGCGGATGTATAGAGCTTTGGAGGGGAGCAATTGTACTCTATTTTTAGGAGAATTTTTTTAATTCAGTGATAATTTTTTTTAAAATTTAATTCAGTGTATAAAATAGAAATTTTTTTGGAAAATTGCACTCATTTGAGAAAAAAATTATTTTGAACTCCATTTTTGAATTTCTAGATCCGCCACTGTTATAGAGTAGTATACGTTCATACTTTTTCTTAATCTTTTGACAAGATACAGATCTAGCACACACAGGTGATCGAACTCGAATTATCTAAGATGAACATCATCATTTTTTTTACTAAAGCCACTCGATGGGTTCATATAAATTATTATTGTGTCATGTATATAAACATATGACATTGTAAACAAAATAGTAAGACAAAAAACGAAAATAATATGAGATATACTTGATATAATAAATGTCGAGTGCAGTGATAATGTATATTGTATTTTTTTAAAAAAAATTCAGATTCAAACTTTAAAAAATGCATTATTAAGATGAAAAAGCTATAAACTCTGAACATAAATAATAAATTAGACATAAAATTACACAAATAAAAAAAATTAATGTTATGAATATTTATCTATGTGAACGTCTATCATGATTAGAATTTTATTTAAAGAGGTTGATTTACTTTATCATTAGGAATATTATCTCATTTAATTAGAGTTCAATGTAATATGTACTTCTTATGCCTATAAATAGATGATTTGATGAAGACGTTGTACACAAGTCTATATTGGAGAATAATACAAATCTCACTCTTTTTCTCATCTCTTTGTTCTTCCATTCTTGCTATTTGTTCTTATTATTGTTCTTTGTTATTTTATTCACAACACGTTATCAGCACGAGTTTGCTCGAAAGATTTTGGTGCTCTTCGTTCGATCCCAAAGAAGTTACTGAAAAAGTCTGATCCTACTTTGAACTGAAGATAAGTTTTTTTTTCTCTTTATTTTTTTAATTACTAACTGTCAGCATCTTATATTTTAATTTGGCCTTTAATTTTTGGTGATATATTTTGAAGGTTTAAGCGAGCTATGAATTTTGAAGCCGCTCGTAAACACCAATTGAGATGTCATGCTACACAAAATCTGAAGCTCGTGGTTCAAGCTAATGAACGGCTTACCATTGGTTTGCTTTCTTTGACCTGCTTTTATTTTTCTAACTTGAAAAAGGAAAAACTCATTTTAAACAAAAAAAAATTAAAGTTATGGTACTATTAGTTAAAATAAACATATATATTATTTATGAAGAAAAATTGTTTTCTGTCAATGAAGTCGTGAAACCTAGATTTTTAATATAAAAAAAACATCTATCTTAAGGGTAAATTGTGGCCTTAGTTTTTCATAGTTTAGATCATTTTAGTTTGATCCTGATTGTTTCCTTTTCTACACCTTTAAGCATTATGCTAACTTATGATAAACAAAAGAAATATATAAACGTGTCATTGTTATGCCTAGTAACTGCCTATACAACTATGTTTAAAAAAAAAACAAAAACAAAAAGAGAGTATTATGCCACAAATTCTCTAGTTTCTAATATATACAGTTCAGTCCATATATATAGATCTAATTATTATGGTTTCATATATGTTTAAGTTGGCACAATGGTTAAACTTGGAATTAAATATCAATATTTGTTTATCTTAATTTATTGATAAGAGTTTATATGTTTTAAGTTTTACATGATATGTTTAAATGGGTTGGAAAAAGTCATGGCTTCTCCGAAGATAAAATCTAAAGAGGTAAAGTTGCTAGATTATGGGGAGAATTAACGGTTTGGCAATCCATATCGCAACTTCCTTCTCAATCTATTAAGGTATTAATCTTTTCTTTTAAATTATTAATAAGGATTTTTCTTATAACATGTTTGTTCGATTAGATTTGTTTCATTCCCTAAAGTGAATAAAATAGTTGTTATAAAATCTATATTTGCTTGAAAGCAATATTTCTTCTATGTCGAAAAATTCGACTATAGACTTCTCCCGAGTTCACAAAAATTTGTCTTGATCCAAAATGTTTTATGGGAGGCATTCCCTGAAGTGAATGCAAGCATGATGTTTATTCCATGCAATTATTGGATATGTTTCATTCCTTGAAGTGAATGCAAACATGATAAATCACTATTCAATTGGGAACATAACTTCGATATAATCCAAGTATATTGGCTGGACATCCCGTTCTACGAGGCTATTGGTCTCAAAGGAGGTTTTTAAAGGACCTTGTGGACTGGTTTAACAACGCCACATACGATGATTAAATCTTTGTTATCTGTGATGAGGATATTTTAATAAAAACATACTCCACTTTTCACGACAAATAATGTTGTCCTTAAACACAATATCGTGAAAAAGGATTCAAAGGCTCACTAGCTCTACTCCATTCCCTGAAGTGAATGTGAGAATATATTATGAAAAGAATAAAAGCCATGAATATAGACATGGAAAACATAGCATTTTAAGGATATTTCTACCCACTGGTGGTGAGGTTATAAGGATGATAAGAGTGATAAAGATCATTCTAATGAAGTAAAATTATTTTTATTACCAATGTGATGTTATAAACCATTGGTCTCGTACTTGTCGTACGTTGAAAAATCAACAATCTATAGCGACGATTTATGCTCAACATAAGCATAAGATATATTTTCCCATTTAAATGCAAGGGAATAATGTGAGTATTATATCTCAAAGTACTGAAAATATTGATGCTCTAGAAGAGCAATAAATTCTTGAGAGAAAGCACACTATGAAAAGTGTAGAATTGCGAATATTGCAATAATTACCGCTAATGGTAATAATATCGTCACCACTAGAATTGGAAATTTTAAGAGAGCAATTATGAGTTCACAAAATATCTCTTTGAGAATTATAGATAACATATGTTATCAATTAGCATCTGAAATAAGCCATTGTGGATATAAGTTCTGGTAGCCAAAAAGTCGGTTGAAAGCTCTAGAAGAACTATATATATTGCTACCAAAAGATAATTTCCATTGAAAGCTCCGAAAGAGCTAAATATATTCATATTCAAAGGAACAATTTTGATGATCGTACTAGATATGTACGAGTGAGATTGAATCACATGTTATGGTAAACCAGAAGTTTACGAAATTTAGAAATGTATATACACACTTGTATGTAGTTGGTATGATCGTTAGACCATCTTGATAAATAATGATTCGAAAGTTATTGAGATTTACATGCACATATATTAAAAGAACCTGGAGTTCTTGTCGTGCTTATTCTCAAAAGAATGGATTAAATTCCACTTATTAAAGAACGTGAAGTTATTGTGTTGCTTAAAGGAATTGATTAAATTCCACTTACTAAAAGAACCTGAAGTTCTTGTGTTGTTTGTTCTCAAAGGATATAGATGATCCCACTTACCAAAAGAATTAGAACTTGAAGTTCTTGTACTGAAGTTGAGACTGTATGTCTTGCATATCTAAACGAAATATGGGCCCATATATCCACAAATGTGGAAAGTTTTATATGATTTTAGTAGATGCATCTACATTGTTTTATCAACTTACAACCAGAAGTTTGTGAGATTGATTCTAAAAGGATTTAGATTATGCAATTAGACTATTCGTTTTGCAAAAGCATGTGGGTTTATATTTTAGGTTATATCGGTTGTTACAAAGCCTATTGATTATGAAAAATACATTTTAGCAAATTTTTAATTGGATGCCTCATATTTAATAGTTAAACTGTGAGAAAAAAAACATTTATTATTTATATGGTATTTCCATATAGCAACACTTATACGCATCAAGCCAACGAGTTATAATAAAATCCCCATTATAATTTGACTTTTGGTCAGAAGTCATATTTTCCATTTTTGAATTTTTGAATGTGCGATATATAGTTGAATTGTTCCATCATAACCCACAAAATGGGCAAGTAAAAAGGGTTGAGAATATATATTAAGTACGAGTCTCCTTGTATGTTTAAATTCTAAACATTAATTGGAGAATCATTTATTAGATGATTTTTTCAACATCAGGGGGAGAGAATAATCAGCTGGATAAAGAAGGAAATAAATTATCATTATCTAGATCCTCGAATATGAACTAAAAGTTCATATGATAATTCATGTTATTTCATGTCAAATGCCAGACATATTTATTGACCCAATGAGAGTAATTAAGTCTCATATACCAGCTGAAATGCTCTAAATTTAAATTACATGTTAGAGCAAGTGGATGTAAATCATGCTTAAAGCATGATAGTTGAAATGATTCCAATGATCAAAATTATCGTAAATGAAAAGTATTATGAGATGATTATATATTGGAGGCGGGTGCTCCTAAAGAGACCCAAGACATAACTAATAATAAAACTCTTGAAGAGTTTCAGGTACCTGAAATAAAGATTGATATTGTATAAAATCGGAAAGTTGTCGACAACAATTTTACAAACAATAAAATTGGAAAGTTGTCGACAACAATTTTACAAACAATTTTACATAAAACACTTCTATAGAAGTAAAGAAAGAAATCGAGGATCTTGTATAAAATCTATCCAGAAGTAGAGATATTGAATAGGCCGATGTTGAAAGACGCTTTGAACTTCTAAAATAGAAGTATTTGGATCAGCAATCCAAACACCTAAAGGTGTAATGCAAGTGAGGCACAAATAAGTAGCCGTAAATACGACTAAACTATGATTTATGAAAAGTTTTAATTACTTCATGGTGGATGCAATTACTTTGGCAGTTATGAAAAATTTTACATGCGTCTAATTATTTGTGGATCCATATTTATCCTTGAAGGATTTAAAATGCTAGAAGCATTTGGAAATTTCCGAGAAAATTTATTTAGACATGTCTCATGAATATTTTGGCGCATTTGGTATAATCGCCTTAGTGAATACTAATTGAGAAAATACCATAAGAATGATCAGATTTCCTTATGTATTTTATAAAAGAGTTTAGATCAAGATCCATTATGATAATTTTAGAACTCATAAAGAGCTTCAAATTGGAAACTCATGAAGTACTTTCAATACAAGTACTTGAATCTCGACATCAAGTGTAACCCCCTCGTCCCGGTCTGGTCGGATGACCGATCCGAGTGGGCCACACGGGGAAAAACGAAGCGAAACCCGTTAAGGCTTCCCCTCGGTTAACGACCCAGAAAATTTCCTTTTTATTTATCTTGTCTATAGGCATAATTAAATCCTATGTAGGACACAACAACGGAAAATACAAACAATGCAACATACTCCGACCAACCAAAACATTAAACAGCTCATTTTAGTCCTTTACAGCAGGCCGTTTCGAAACGCCCTCAGGGTGTTCCGAAACGCCTTGACTTAGTCAACAGGCCAGGGTCAACCATAGGGTGACCGTTTCGAAACAGGGGTGACCCGTATCGAAACGACCCTGACGGTCAATTTCTCGTGGTCAACGAGATTTGACCGTTTCGAAACATCAAAGGCCCGTTTCGGAACGCCTTTATCTCGTCAATTTCTCAAAATTCCAGTAGCAAAAATGTTCCGAAACGACCCCCATCCGTTTCGAAACGGCAGGCCATTTGCAAAGGGACCGTATCGGAACAGGGTGACCCGTTCCGAAACGCCCCCTGTCTGCAGACTCGTTTTGGCTGTTTTAAGGCACAAGGGTGCCCCAAAACATCACCAAAACACCCTACAACACCATAACAATTAAACCTAAGGCAACCCAACTATATTAGCATGCTCCAACAAGATATAGACAAGTCTAAACGCTAAGGTAAGACTTCGCAAACCATGCATTCATACAACAACATTCAAACATAAAGACAACCTTTAAGGCACATGGCTAACATTCAAAATGAGCAATTTAGGCATGAGTTACAATTCAACATGGCAACACCAACCATACAAAAGCAAGATATCAAGGAGTCTAAACAAGCTCCTAAACAACTAGCAATTATCCATCAAAACAACACACGTCCCATTGCTCAAACTATTACATGTTCAACATTTGAAAGTCATACTTGATGTACTCAAGTCAACAACCACACTAGGAGGCCCTCCACTTGCTCGAGCAACCCGCGAACTAAGGATCTGCAATGTTGAACAAAGAGAGCGTAAGCAATGATGCTTAGTGAGGGTAAGCTCTAAAAACAAACCTCAACATTGCAGGGTCCGAGCACGATCTAGCCAAGGCATTACACAATTATACCAAGGATCCATAAGAGCCACAAGATAAAGATGCATGAGCAATATACAATATAAATGCCATGATCATAAGTTCAACTCCACAATACATGTAATCACATACAAGTATCCCATTAAATGATTTTAAACCTCAACACATTGATATACTTATCAAACAACATTGGCACCTAGCTATGACCCGAATACGCGGATAGACACGTTGGAACTCACATCCAACAACCTCATTACCTCACGGTGGGATTACACTCATCATCGGTCTCGCGGAGGGGATTCCACTCATCCTCACGCCCCGTCGATGGGATTCCACTCATCACCGACCATATTTAAATACAATTTCCGGGCGAACCCGTACTCCTCCTTGGTGACTCAACGCCACCAAGGCCACGCGCGACTTTTGACTCATGTGTACACATTAACATCCTAATGATCGATCATTTGTTTTCAAGTATACTAGTGCCAACATTTACTCATTTCACATTACTCATTCCAATCATTTCCGTGCTTAGCACGTACTCACCAACAACCATTATCATGCATGTCTCAAGCATCACAAGTCATATCTCATCTCACATGTATAATACAATATACATAAGCACACATATCACATTTCATACGAGACATACACGACCACATAAAGGAGTTCATCCAAAGGCTCTAGATCAAGCTTAGGATTAGGCTACCACCCTAATCCTAACTCTAGGTGGGTCTACCAAGCCCAACCTAGTCCATATACTCGAACCAACCATTTTAAAACCATTTAAAACAATTAACCACTCACCTAAGCTTCCTAGCTCAAAGACCAAGCAAGCAACCACCTTCAACTTCCCGGATTCACTTCCGATGCTTCACCGATGCCCAAACTCGATTCTAATCAATCTCAAACACAAACAAAACATTCACAATCAATATCTCATCATCGGAACTAACCCGGATCAACATTTGCAAGCATCCAACACTAAAAAACAAGCCCAAAATAGAATTCCCGAGCTGCCCCTAAAACCCACCGAAATCTTCCATTTCAAGCATCCAAACAACCATCAAACACACCCAAAGTGACCCTCATATATCATACTAACACCAGCCCTCAAAAACCAACATTAAACCACCCCAAAAAACACTTTAAAACCCTCCTAAAACCCCCTTGAAACACCATTCCGGAAATCATTATAAAACCTTATAAAAATTAGATATATTGGACCTTTTGAACAACAAATGACTCATCTATCATCACCAAATCAAAAGCTCAACTTAAAGTTAACAAAGTTAACATTTTTAATTTCAAACTCTAAAACTTCATAATACAAAAACAAGAGTTTTAATGAAAACTAAGGGTATGAGCATGTAGAGGGGGGTGAGGACAAGCTAGAAACATGTTTACCTTTCTAAAATCACCAAGGATGTGAGTGTATGGTGATGGAATAGTGAACCCCCAAGGTGAGATGAAGAAGACGTAAGGTTTGAAAAGAGGGAGGGGAAGAAGATGAGAAAGGTGGGTGTTTTATTTGACATGTGTTATATTTTAAGGCTCAAAAGACTTGTTTACCCTTAATGAAATGGGACATTTACAAGGAAGGAAAATCCATGGCTAAATGGAGTTTAATCTTAAAACATGGTCAACCCAAATTGATTAATTTGAAAACAAAAACCCTTAATATTATTTAAATTATAAAAACGAGTCCAAATAATATTAAAATATTATTTTCACCTAACCCCTAAACCCAGGTGTTACATCAAGTTTATCTCGACCTGAAGATCGAGCATTTTTATATATTTCTTTTTGTCTATGAATAGACATAAGCTGAAAGAATCTTAAAGAAGATTCAATATGAATAGAGCATATCTATTGAGTATCCCAATAGTTGTAAGATTGTTGGATGTGAATAAAGATAATTATATCTTTTCTTGATCTTAAAGCACTATATATTAGTTGGTCAAGAAATATCTATGAATATACAAAGATCATTACATTTAGATCTTCAAACATACATCGATGCCTCCTCAAATCTTGTAGAAATAATTGTTATGCACAAGGCAAGCCAAAATATGTTTGGCTAAGACCATTGACCCAACATATCCAGAAGATATGTGATTTACTTTCACAAGATATGATACAAATGCTATCTTGTGTAGAGATAATGGAAGGTGGATACATCATGAAAATATTACTCCAAAGTTTCATCCCCCGATATCTTTGGAAAAATAATATTCAAGTTTGAATTATGAAGATTCAAAGATCTTCTAAGATGTTTTCATGAGGGGGAGTAAATATGTGTTGCACTCTTTTTCCCTTAATCGAGGTTTGTCCCAATGGATTTTCCTAGTAAGGTTTTTAATGAGGCAACATGTTATGCGTATCAAAGATGTGTGTACTCTTTTTCCTTCACTAAAGAATTTTTTTCCCACAGGGTTTTTATCTTAGTAAGGTTTTAACGAGGCACATTATCTATATAGACATCCAAGAGGGAGTGTTATGAATATTCATCTATGTGGATGTCTATCATGATTAGAACTTTATCTAAGGAGGTTGATTTACTTTATCATTAGGAATATTATCTCATTTAATTAGAGTTCAATGTAATATGTATTTCTTATGCCTATATGTTGAGTTTTACGGTGCTCGATTCCTTCAATCGTTCTTGCCCGCCAAGTGGTGGAGAAGTGGAATTTTGGGTGCAAGTGGTGTGGAAGCTAAAAAAAAATTAAGGACACATAGATTTATAGTGGTTCAACCTCCTAACCAAGGTCTACATCAACTACCTTAGCTTCCCACTAAGGATTTCCAATAAATCCACTATTGATTCGTCCCCTTTTCCAGGCTTAGGAGGAAACCCTTTTACACCGATCAAGCTTTCTACCCAAAGCCTTGATCAAACCCTCTTTATAAGAGAAAAGATAAGCAAACTCAAATCCCTCTAATAGGTATTTGTTTGCACAATTTAGCTCTCACCCAAAACATAAAAAACTTGAGCAAATCTAACAATTTTTGCTCACTAGTGTTTGTCTATACAAAGAAATGACAATTAAGTACAAAGACACTTTCTTGATCATAAGTTATTTTACATTTGAAGCATTAACCATTACTTGATGCGTGGAGGTCTCTTTTATATTCATCTTTGAGTTTGTAGCCATTAGTAGTCGTTGGGGATGAATTGGAGCCGTTGGAGACTTTATTTCCCATCTTTAATGTTGTTCTGCAGCCTTCCGTATCGATACGCATGGACCCGTATCGGTACGGCCTTCACCAGAAACTAGTCGTTGGGCTCTTGCCAGCCTAGGATTATCGATACGCTTGAAGGCATATCGGTACCGTATGACATTTAAAAGGTTGTTGGGAAACTAGCTGTTGAGGTTGTTAAATGGAGATCGGTACGCTTACCAAGCGTATTGAAACGATCCCTCTCCGTATTGAAACGACAAAGCCTGTTTCGATACGGGTTTTGGTAGTGACCAAACTCGGGCAAAAAGGTATCGATACGGGTTAGACCGTATCGGTACGGGCAACCTAAAAATTTAAGTTTGGCTATTTGAAATCAATAAAAACATTATCAAAAACCTTTTAAGATCCCTCAAACATAAATTCAAGTTGTTTGGACTTAAAGACAAGTTTTGAATTCTTTTCAAATTAGTCCAAAACATTTTTCAATTATTATCTCAAAACATTATTTCTACAATCTCCCTCTTTTTGATATAATAAAACCAACTTGAAATATTGTTTGGGATTCTCCCCATTTAAGTTTAAAAATGTGAAAAAGAGATGAAAAATTTGAAATTAATTTGAGTTCCCCCTTATTCATTTGAAAGTTCAATTTTTCAAACCATTTCTCCCCTTTTTGTTATATAAGAAAGAATTCAAAAGACATTAAGTTTAAAATAACTTAGGAGGTTTGAAATTATGACAAAAATTTGAATTTTGGTTTTAAAGATGACTCCCCCTTACTCAAAGCATCATAAAAATGTTAGTCCAACATATATGATCATCAAGTTGAAATTAAAAAAAAATCAAATAAAAGTAAAAACAACTAGATTTTTACCACACTTGAATCCGAGGGAGGATGTGGAGCCTTCCTTCTTCAAGTGTTCTTCCTTTGTGTGCATGGAGCTCCCCCTCAATATTTGACATATTGATCACTCTCACTCACACCTAACAAAAGATAATCAAGTAATTTTTGGTATCCAAATTGCTTTGGATCCATAGATGTTAGTAGCACAAAATTTAGTCCCTTAGGAATCCATTTTTCAATTTCATCCTTTTTAGTTGAAGTACTTAGTCCTTTTGGGACCCAAATACTTCTAAAACATTTACCGTTCACAAATCTAGGGACACTAGATTGTCTTATATAAAAGTTTGATTTTCCAAAATTATTTTTCTTTTCAAGCTCTTTGGAAATCAAATCTTTTTCTTCTTGAACTTTATGAAGCAAATTTTGTAAATCAAAACATTTTTGTTCAAACTCTTCGAGTTTTGCTTCAAGTTCAAGTTTGGTTTTAGAAATTAAATCATTTTGAATTTTCAACTTTGAAATCATTTTATTGTTTTTCAAAATGTGATTTTTAAACTCTAAAACCAAATCGCCATAGGCATCTTGTAATTCATCAAAGGAATATGAACATGAAGTAGAAGAATTAGAAGTTACCCTTGAATCTTCTTCGATGGCCATAAGGCAAAGGTTGGCTTGTTCATCGTTAGAGGAGTCCTCATCACTCCAAGTAGCCACATATGTCTTCTTCTTATGGCTTGAAGTGCTTGCCCTCTTTTTTTCCATAGATTCACGCTCAAGCTCTCTCAAGGCTTTCTTCATGAATGGGGCACACTTCTTGAAGAGATGAACTATCTCTTCTTCTTCATCCTTCTTTTCACTTGAATCAACATGATGGCATGTGGAGGATTTGAGAGCAACGGCATTTACGTTGATGCCAAGCCCTTTGAGCTTCTTCTCCCTCATTGCTCTAATTTCTTCCCTTTTCTTCTCATCTTCTTTGTTTTTCTTCATTATTTGATGAGTGAGAAGTGACTCCATGAGTTCATCAAGCTTCAAGGTCTTCAAATTCTTGGCTTCGATGATGGCGGTCCTCTTTGAGTCTCATGACTCGGGAAGTGAGTAGATGAGCTTTCGGACAAGCTTCTCTTCCGAGATGACTTCTCCATAGCCTTTGAGACCATTTGTGATAGTGGAGAACCTATCAAACATCTTCTCGATGTTCTCTTCCGGATCCATCTTGAAGTTCTCATACGCTAGGTTGAGGAGGCCGATCTTGGTCTCCTTTACTTCATTAAATCTTTCGTATGTGACTTCAAGCTTGTCCCATACCTCCTTGGCACTCTCACAAGAAGGCATCTTCTCATAGATGGTTGGGCCAAAAGAACAAAAGAGGATGTGCAAGTCTTTGTAATTTATCTTCATCTTCTTGCGATCTTCGACACTCCATTCCACTTTACTTCGTTGAGGCACGAATGAACCATCTTTTACTATGTCCCAAAACTTGTAGTCTCTTGACTTTATGAAGAACTTCATCTTTGTCTTCCAATGGGCATAGTGAGTTCTGCCGAAGAAGGGCAGTTTGTCGATGGATTGCGCCATTGAGCCGGTTGGTTGAAATGATGATCGAGCTTGCCGGATCATCTCAATAGGATGTTAATCCTCTTTAATTGAGTCAAGCTCTGATACCAATTGTTGGGTTTTATGGTGCTCGATTCCTTCAACCGTTCTTGCTTGCCAAGTGGTGGAGAAGTAGAATTTTGGGTGCAAGTGGTGTGGAAGCTAAAAAGATTAAGGACACAAAGATTTATAGTGGTTCAACCTTCTAACCAAGGTCTACATCCACTACCTTAGCTTCCCATTAAGGATTTCCAATCAATCCATTATTGATACGTCCCTTTTTCTAGGCTTAGGAGGAAACCTTTTTACACCGATCAAGCTTTCTACCCAAAGCCTTGATCAAACCCTCTTTACAAGAGAAAAGATAAGCAAACTCAAATCCCTCTAATGTGTATTTGTTTGCACAATTTAGCTCTCACCCAAAACCTAAAACACTTGAGCAAATCTAACAATTTTGGCTCACTAGTGTTTGTCTATACAAAGAAATGATTGTAACCCCCTCGTCTCGGTCTGGCCGGATGACCGGTCCGAGTGGGCCACACGGGGAAAACCGAGTGAAACCCGTTAAGGTTCCCTTCGGTTAGCAACCCTATATTTTTTTTTCTTTCATTTTAATCTTGACTAGAGGCGTGTTATATCCTAAGTGATGACGACAGCGGAAAACAATCAAAGGAAATCACATTCGAACCACGGCCATGCATAAACAGTCCATTTTAAGCTTACATGGCAAGCCGTATCGATACACCAATCAAGGGTATCGATACGCCTTGACTTGGTCAACTCAAACAGTCGACTCGAAGAAGACCGTATCGATACAGCCCTTGAGCGTATCGATACGCCCTCTTCAGTCAACATCTCGTGGTCAACGAGATAAACCTGTACCGATACGCCCCAACACCGTATCGATACTCCAAAAACTCCCCAATTTCTCAGAATTCCAGTGACTAAAAATCGTATCGATACACCCTTGTGTATCGATACGCCCAGCCTAAACTGAGCTCTACAGGCAAGTCCGTATCGATACGGCCCTTAGGCGTACTGATATGCCCTGGACTGCAACTCCACAAATTCCAACTTATCGACCCCAAACACGACTCTAAATGCATTTCTCGACTCTCCTAAGCACATACACACATTTAAGCAATCATACATGAACCATAGGTAGCAACCAAACATGAGATAAGGCATCCATACATAGCATTCTAACAAAAGAGCAATTTAGGCAATAATGTGCATACATGAAAACTCAAAAGGCCTTAAAAGGCACAAGACAACATGAGAGGTTTGCATTTATCCACAAGACAACCTAAACACCTAAAGCATGCCATCACACACAAACATTCAACATAGTATCTCATGCTTTACAAACCATAATCAATCCAAAACATCAACATTCAAATGAGTCATACAAAGCTCATACAAAAACCCTTGCCACATTGCTAACTAATACGAAATTGTTAACTGTACTTGAGCCACAAAACTTGGAAAGCCCTTCTTGCCTTGCCTCGAGCTAACACCACACTAATGATCTGCATTGTTGAACATTGAGAGCGTAAGCTATAAGCTTAGTGAGGGTGCTCTAAAACGAAAAACATCAACAATGCAGGGTTCAAGCATGTAAATCCTAATCTCACATACAACCTACAATGGCATATAATCAAGTAGACCTAGCTAGTCTTTCAAGTGGCATAATATGGTTTCTCATGATCTACCAAGCTCCATCATCAATATCAACATCATATATCAACACCATATACCACAATCATATATCACAACACATGAACAAGTTTAATTGACCACTATTAATTACCCCGATTGTGCGGATTTAAACCTCAACAACACTTTACCTCGGTGGGATTACACTCATCACCGGACCTCGCATGTGTTGGATTCCACTCATCGCCACATGCCCTACGGATGGGATTCCACTCATCATCCCGTAGAAATATATAAAAAGCTTCCGGTGGAACATTACATCACCGTACTCCTCCTTGATGACTTAACGCCATCAAGGCCACGTACGTTTTGACTCAATTTGTGTGCACACTAATCCTAATGATCGATCATTTACAACCGGTAATTTATTTAGTGCCAATTTCCATTATCACATCACATATCATCAACCACAACTCATGCTCATCACATATATATACATATCATGATATACATGCACCAATTAACCACAATCACAAGAGCATAGCTAAGTAAGCACAATAGCATTCATGGAGAACAAAGGCTAAGTTAACAACGTGAATTAAATAGAAGTGTCCTACCAAGCACACTTTACACACACACTACACATACTCGAACCAAACTTTAAAACAAGTTTGAGACCACTCACCGCCCTTCCTTAGCAATCGAAACAATCCTCCTACGAACCCGGATTCAGTCCCAATGCTCCTTCAACGACTCCTCTTGCTTCTAGCCAAGCAAAACACATTCATTACTTCACAATTCAATGCTAAAACTCAACCATCAACTCACTTTACAAACACAAGCCAATTTCCATAAATTCCCAATCCACAAAATCACCCAAAATACCAATTTTCGTGCTCCCCTAAAACCTTGCTGAAATTTCCATTTCCAAACCTCCAAATGACCCCCAAAAGGTCCCAAATCACCCTCCTAACATACCCTACCCATCAGCCCTTTGTTTTCAACCTAGAACCCACCAAAAATGGAGTTTTTGACAACTCAAAAATGGGTCTAAGAACCCACTTCGAGTTTTCATCAAAATCCAACCAAATTAACTTATAATGTGTATTTTAACATGAGTAAACAAAGCCCCAACTCAATTTATCAAAACAAGATGATAAACCCCTTAAAAACCCAAACTTTAAAACAAACCCTAATTTTCAAAACTTCATATCTTTAAAATCTAAGACCATGGGTTGATAGGGAATAAAGAGGAGAGTAAGAAAATGATTTTACCTTTCAAAAACACCTTGAGTTGAGGGAGAAACACAATGGAATAGTAACCTAAGTTTGGGAGGGTTTTGAAGAAGGGTTTAGTGTATTTGGCATTGAAAAGGGGATGGGGGAAGAGGATGACAACTTTTTCTTTAAAGTTGTCTTGCTTTTTAAATCTTTTGGGTCAAATTACAACATAAGTCCTTCCCCTTTTTACTAAAGCTCAATTAGGTCTCATTTAAGGTTGAATTGATTTTAATTAATTTTTATTGACTCGGACTATAAACCCGACTAACTCCTAACCCCAAAACACGGGTGTTACAACTCTCTCCCACTTAAGGAATTTCGTCCCCGAAATTACCTGACTGAAAGAGATACGGAAACTGCTTTCCCATATCCTCCTTCCTCTCCCAAGTGGCCTCGTCCACACCTCGACGTTGCCACCGCACCTTCACCAACTCAATCGATCTACCCCTCAATACCTTACTGTCAGAAGCTAAGATCTCCACGGGCTCTTCCTCATAAGTCAAATCCGGATTCAATTCAATCTCTTCTACGGGCATAACATGTGATGGATTGGACCTATACTTACGAAGCATTGAAACATGGAACACATCGTGTATCTTCTCTAGCTCGGATGGCAAACGCAACTGATAAGCAACCGGACCAACCCTCTTCACAATCTCATACGGTCCTATGTACCTCGGACTCAATTTCCCCTTTCGGCCAAATCTCATCACTTTCTTCCACGGAGACACTTTCAAGAACACCTTCTCACCCACTGAGAACTCAACTTCCTTTCTCTTCAAATCGGCATAGGACTTATGCCTATCCGAAGCCGCTTTCAAATGATCACAAATCAATTTTACCTTGTCGGTTGTCCCCTTGAGCAAATCTGGCATAGGTAACAATTTCTGTCCCACTTCGGCCCAACAAACTGGAGTCCTACACTTTCGGCCATACAAGGCCTCATACGGAGCCATCTGAATGCTCGACTGAAAGCTATTATTGTACGCAAACTCTACTAGAGGCAGATGCTTCTCCCAAGTACCCTGAAAGTCAATGATACAACAACGCAACATATCCTCTAAGATTTGAATAACCCTCTCTGACTGACCATCTGACTGAGGATGATAAGACGTGCTGAAATTCAAACGGGTACCCAAAGCAGTATGCAAACACTCCCAAAATCGAGAGGTGAACCTCGGATCTCTATCGGACACAATAGACTTCGGCACACCATACAGTCTAACAATCTCACCGATGTACAAGTCGGCCAATCTATCTAAAGTGTAAGTAGTGTTGACTGCCAAGAAATGAGCACACTTCGTAAAACGATCTACTATCACCCAAACTGAGTTCTTCTTCGTAGGAGTCAAAGGCAAACCCGAAACAAAATCCATGGTGATGTTCTCCCATTTCCATTCCGGAATTCTCAACGGCTGTAGCAAACCTGAGGGAACCTGATGTTCCGCCTTCACTCTCTGACACACTAAGCACTTACTCACAAAGTCAGCTACATCTCTCTTCAAGCCAACCCAAAAGTACTCATTCTTCAAATCACGGTACATCTTCGTACTTCTAGGATGCATAGCAAACGGACTACTGTGGGCTTCAGTCAAGATCGTATGTCTCAAGTCATTGTCCTCTGGCACAACTATTCTATTCTTGAAACACAAAACCCCATTAGTAATGAAACTGTAGTCTGAAGATCTACCATCGGCTATATCTTGCATGTGAGGTGTCAAAGATCTATCTAAGAGCTGTTTCTCTCTAATCAACTGACCTAGAGTAGGTCTAACCTGAAGTTCGGCTACCAAGCCACCATCTCCGGACAAACTCAATCTAGCAAACATGGCTCTCAAGTCCACAGCCATCTTCCTACTCAATGCATCGGCCACTACATTGGCCTTACCCGGATGGTACTCAATGGTAAGATCATAGTCCTTTAGCAACTCTAACCACCTACGCTGTCTGAGATTCAAATCTCGCTGAGTCATAATGTATTTCAAACTCTTGTGATCGGTGTACACTGTGCATTTCTCACCGTACAAATAATGCCTCCAAATCTTCAGAGCAAACACAACTACAGCTAACTCTATGTCATGGGTCGGATAGTTGCGCTCATGGGTCTTCAACTGTCTTGAGGCATAAGCCACTACTCTCTTGTCTTGCATAAGGACACATCCTAGCCCTACATAAGAAGCATCACTGTAAACTACATAGTCCTTCCCGGACTCAGGCTAAATCAAGATCGGTGCTTGGGTCAAAGCTTCTTTCAATTTCTCAAAGGCTCTCTGTCTTGCATCTATCCACTCAAACTGAACACTCTTCTGAAGTAACTGTGTCAATGGAGCGGCTAACTTAGAGAAACCCTCTACAAATCTCCTATAGTATCCGGCTAAGCCTAGGAAGCTACGCACTTCTGTCACAGACTTCGGTTGCTTCCATTCCACGATGGCTTCAATCTTCTTCGGATCAACTCTAATCCCATCGGCTGACACTACATGTCCTAAGAAGACTACCTCTCGGATCCAGAATTCACACTTGCTGAGCTTCGCATACAACTGATGATCTAGCAAAGTCTTCAAAACAAGTCTCAAGTGTCGGTCATGGTCTTCTTCAGTTCGCGAGTACACCAAAATGTCATCAATAAACACAACTACAAACTGATCTAGATACTGATGAAAAATCCTATTCATCATGTCCATGAAAGCAGCCGGTGCATTAGTCAACCCAAAAGGCATGACTAAAAACTCATAATGACCATATCTAGTCCTAAAGGCCGTTTTCGGTACATCAACCTCTCTTACCTTTAGCTGGTAATAACCCGATCTTAAATCAATCTTCGAAAAGACCGATGCTCCCCTCAACTGATCAAACAAGTCATTAATTCTAGGCAACGGATATTTGTTCTTCACTGTCAACTGATTTAACTGTCGGTAATCTATACACATTCTCATGCTTCCATCTTTCTTCTTCACAAACAAAACTGGTGCACCCCAAGGTGAAGAACTAGGCCTAATAAAACCTCTATCTGTCAATTTTTGCAACTGAGTCTTCAACTCTTTCAATTCTTTCGGTGCCATGCGATACGGAGCAATCGAAACAAGAGCTGAATCAGAGTAAGTCTCAATGCTGAACTCTACCCGCCTATCCGATGGTAACCCTGGCAATTCTTCCGGAAACACACTAGGAAAGTCACATACTGTCCGGATGTCCTGAGGTCTAATCTCACTCATGTTAGGGTTCATCACATACGCTAAGTATGCTTCACACCCCAACTCAACTAATCTCTTAGCCTCTAACACTGAAACCACATTGGACAAGAACTTCACGTTCTCACCCACCACTACAATCTCATAGTCATCTGTGAGCCTCAAAGAAATCCGCTTAGTTTCAAAATCTATCCTAGCTCTATGCTCCGTGAGCCAGTCCATACCCAAAATCACATCAAAACCGTAGAAAGGAAGTTCCATCATATCCACTGGAAACACATGCCCCTGAACCATCAACGGACACCTTCGGTACATCTTCCTAACTACTACCGTGTCCCCAAAGGAACTAGTAACACTAACTCCTACCTCTAACATTTCACAAGGCAAGTTCAAAGACTGTGCATGCTCACTCAATATGTAGGAATGTGTAGACCCGGAGTCAATCAAAGAAAGCAAACCCAAAGACTGTATCGAGAAGTTACCTGCGATCACATCAGTGTCATGCTGATCCCCACGCTGAGCATAAACTCTGGCCTGACCTCCGCCCTCTGGCTGAACTGCTACTACATGTGCTATGTTTCTCTGACCATCGTTCCTCGGCTGGAAGTTACCTCTACCGCGCCCGCGGCCTCTCTGAAAGTCATTGGCTCTAGCAGTAGCCTGAGCTGGTGCCTGTCCCACCTGATGTGGACAATCACGCCTAATGTGGTCTCTAGCCCCACAACTCTAACAAGAATGAAAACTTCCCCAACACTCACCGGTGTGGTTCCTCCCGCAAGTAGCACATGTGGGCAACTTCCCACCAACTCTCTGACCCTGATGGCCCCTACCGTGGTTACCGCCACCACGCCTATGATCAAAATGATGTCTGTTGTCCCGATGCCTCTTAGCATCACCTCTATCAAAGGTACTGGACCTCTTACCTGAACTAGATCCACCAGACCGCCTGGTCAAACTCAAACTGTGCTCTAAGTCCTTGGCCCTCGCGACCAAGACATCAAAATCAGTGTAATCTGAAGCTAAAGTATACGTCTTGATCTCTTCACTCAGCCCATAACGGAAGCGGTTACAACACTCCACCTCAGTAGGTACAAGCTCAGGTGCATACTGACTCAATCTGACAAATCGGATCTCATAATCGGTCACGGACATACTCCCCTGAAGCAATGCCATAAACTCCCTCTTCCTCTCATCGAGGTATCGCGGACCCAAATACTTCTTACGGAAAGCTGTCTCAAAGAACTCCCAAGTGATCTCGGCCTCATCCATACCCGTAGTAATGGTGACCCACCAAGTGTAGGCATCACCCTGAAGTAGAGACTCGACACATCCCAACTTGCGCTCACCAGTACATCCCATCTGAGCAAGGATACGGACAGTCTTCTCAAACCAAAACTCTGACCTCTCCGGAGTAGCCCCTCTAAACTCTTCGGCCCCAAGGCCCCGTAGTCTCTCTAAAGGCAATCCAGTGCCCTCACCCTGATGGTGTGCTGCCTGACCTCCAGCTACTGCAGCCTGAAATGCCCCGGCTATCGCCTGAACCAACGGAGCTAAGTCAATCCCAGCCGGTCCTTGGCCTCCTTGTGGTCCCTCTCCTTCGGCCCCGGCCTCGCCTCCTACTCCAGGTGGAGGAGGTGGTGGTGGTGGAGGTGGTGGAGGAGCTCCAACTCCAACCACAGGCTCTCCCACTTGAGCCTCAACCCTAACTACTGGCTCAACTCCTGGAGTCGTTGCCCGTGGTTCCGGTCGAACCATCCTAGGCCTCCCACGTGGTCTCATGATACAGCTAGCAAGGTATAAACTACAACAAGAAACAGATAAGGATTACGTTAGCCAAAGCAAGGGTCCGATGGTGCTCAAGTACTCCTCTTTCCAAAAATCTTTTTAAATTAAGTAATAGTAGCAATGGGCACACACTCTACACCGGACACAACAATTAATGCTTCAGAACATCATACGATCAATCAAATATCAATAATTCATGGCAAGGCATGCATCGAACAACACAATCATTTAACACATTAAGCTTACCTCACTTACCTGCCCGAGGTCTCGGTAACCTCAGGCTCTGATACCAACAAATGTAACCCCCTCGTCCCGGTCTGGCCGGATGACCGGTCCGAGTGGGCCACACGGGGAAAACCGAGTGAAACCCGTTAAGGTTCCCTTCGGTTAGCAACCCTATATTTTTTTTCTTTCATTTTAATCTTGACTAGAGACGTGTTATATCCTAAGTGATGACGACAGCAGAAAACAATCAAAGGAAATCACATTCGAACCACGGCCATGCATAAACAGTCAATTTTAAGCTTACAGGGCAGGTCGTATCGATACACCAATCAAGGGTATCGATACGCCTTGACATGGTCAACTCAAACAGTCAACTCGAAGAAGACCGTATCAATACAGCCCTTGAGCGTATCTATACGCCCTCTTCAGTCAACATCTCGTGGTCAACGAGATAAACCCGTACCGATACGCCCCAACACCGTATCGATACTCCAAAAACTCCCCAATTTCTCAGAATTCTAGTGACTAAAAACCGTATCGATACACCTCTGTGTATCGATACGCCCAGCCTAAACTGAGCTCTATAGGCAAGTCCGTATCGATACAGCCCTTAGGCGTACCAATACGCCCTGCACTGCAACTCCACAAATTCCAACTTATCGACCCCAAACACGACTCTAAATGCATTTCTCGACTCTCCTAAGCATATACACACATTTAAGCAATCATACATGAACCATAGTTAGCAACCAAACATGAGATAAGGCATCCATACATAGCATTCTAACAAAAGAGCAATTTAGGCAATAATGTGCATACATGAAAACTCAAAAGGCCTTAAAAGGCACAAGACAACATGAGAGGTTTGCATTTATCCACAAGACAACCTAAACACCTAAAGCATGCCATCACACACAAACATTCAACATAGTATCTTATGCTTTACAAACCATAATCAATCCAAAACATCAACATTCAAATGAGTCATACAAAGCTCATACAAAAACCCTTGCCACATTGCTAACTAATACGAAATTGTTAACTGTACTTGAGCCACAAAACTTGGAAAGCCCTTCTTGCCTTGCCTCGAGCTAACACCACGCTAATGATCTGCATTGTTGAACATTGAGAGCGTAAGCTATAAGCTTAGTGAGGGTGCTCTAAAACGAAAGACATCAACAATGCAGGGTTCAAGCATGTAAATCCTAATCTCACATACAACCTACAATGGCATATAATCAAGTAGACCTAGCTAGTCTTTCAAGTGGCATAATATGGTTTCTCATGATCTACCAAGCTCCATCATCAATATCAACATCATATATCAATATCATATACCACAATCATATATCACAACACATGAACAAGTTTAATTGGCCACTATTAATTACCCCGATTGTGCGGATTTAAACCTCAACAACACTTTACCTCGGTGGGATTACACTCATCACCGGACCTCGCATGTGTTGGATTCCACTCATCGCCACATGCCCTACGGATGGGATTCCACTCATCATCCCGTAGAAATATATAAAAAGCTTCCGGTGGAATATTACATCACCGTACTCCTCCTTGATGACTTAACGCCATCAAGGCCACGTACGTTTTGACTCAATTTGTGTGCACACTAATCCTAATGATCGATCATTTACAACCGGTAATTTATTTAGTGCCAATTTCCATTATCACATCACATATCATCAACCACAACTCATGCTCATCACATATATATACATATCATGATATACATGCACCAATTAACCACAATCACAAGAGCATAGCTAAGTAAGCACAATAGCATTCATGGAGAACAAAGGCTAAGTTAAATACTTGAATTAAATAGAAGTGGCCTACCAAGCACACTTTACACACACGCACTACACATACTCGAACCAAACTTTAAAACAAGTTTGAGACCACTCACCGCCCTTCCTTAGCAATCGAAACAATCCTCCTACGAACCCGGATTCAGTCCCAATGCTCCTTCAACGACTCCTCTTGCTTCTATCCAAGCAAAACACATTCATTACTTCACAATTCAATGCTAAAACTCAACCATCAACTCACTTTACAAACACAAGCCAATTTCCACAAATTCCCAATCCACAAAATCACCAAAAATACCAATTTTCGTGCTCCCCTAAAACCTTGCTGAAATTTCCATTTCCAAACCTCCAAATGACCCCCAAAAGGTCCCAAATCACCCTCCTAACATACCCTACCCATCAGCCCTTTGTTTTCAACCTAGAACCCACCAAAAATGGAGTTTTTGACAACTCAAAAATGGGTCTAAGAACCCACTTCGGGTTTTCATCAAAATCCAACCAAATTAACATATAATGTGTATTTTAACATGAGTAAACAAAGCCCCAACTCAATTTATCAAAACAAGATGATAAACCCCTTAAAAACCCAAACTTTAAAACAAACCCTAATTTTCAAAACTTCATATCTTTAAAATCTAAGACCATGGGTTGATAGGGAATAAAGAGGAGAGTAAGAAAATGATTTTACCTTTCAAAAACACCTTGAGTTGAGGGAGAAACACAATGGAATAGTAACCTAAGTTTGGGAGGGTTTTGAAGAAGGGTTTAGTGTATTTGGCGTTGAAAAGGGGATGAGGGAAGAGGATGACAACTTTTTCTTTAAAGTTGTCTTGCTTTTTAAATCTTTTGGGTCAAATTACAACATAGGTCCTTCCCCTTTTTACTAAAGCTCAATTAGGTCCCATTTTGGGTTGAATTGATTTTAATTAATTTTTATTGACTCGGACTATAAACCCGACTAACTCCTAACCCCAAAACACGGGTGTTACAATGACAATTAAGCACTAAGACACTTTCTTGATCATAAGTTGTTTTACAATTGAAGCATTAACCATTACTTGATGCTTGTAGGTCTCTTTTATACTCCTCTTTGAGTTTGTAGCCTTTACTTGCCGTTGAGGGTGAATTGGAGCGTTGGAGACTTTATTTCCCATCTTTAATGCTATTCTGCAGCCTTCCGTATCGATACGCGTGGACCCGTATCGGTACGACCTTCATCAGAAACTAGCCGTTGGGCTCTTGCCAGCCTAGGTGTATCGATACGCTTGAAAGCGTATCGGTACGATATGACATTTAAAAGGCCGTTGGGAAACTATCCATTAAGGTTGTTAAATGGGGATCGGTACGCTTACCAGGCGTATTGAAACGATCCCTCTCCGTATCGTAACGTCAAAGCATGTTTTGATACAGGTTTTGGCAGTGACCAAACTATGGCAAAAAGGTATTGATAGGGGCAACCTGAAAATTTAAGTTTGGCTATTTAAAATCAATAAAAACATTGCCAAAAACCTTTTAAGATCCATCAAACATAAATTCAAGTTGTTTGGACTTAAAGACAAGTTTTGAATTCCTTTCAAATTAGTCAAAAACACTTTTCAATTATTATCTCAAAACATTATTTCTACAATCTCCCCATTTTTATATAATAAAACCAACTTGAAATATTGTTTGGGCTTCTCTCCATTTAAGTTTAAAAATGTGAATAAGAGATGAAAAATTTGAAACTAATTTGAGCTCCCCCTTATTCATTTGAAAGTTCAATTTTTCAAACCATTTCTCCCCTTTTTGTTATATAAAAAAGAATTCAAAAGACATTAAGTTCAAAATAACTTAGGAGGTTTGAAAATATGACAAAAATTTGAATTTTGGTTTTTAAGATGGCTCTCCCTTACTCAAAGCATCATAAAAATGTTAGTCCAACATATATGATCATCTAGTTGAAATTAAAAAAAATCAAATAAAAGTAAAAACAACTAGATTTTTACCACACTTGAATCCGAGGGAGGATGTGGAGCCTTCCTTCTTCAAGTGTTCTTCCTTTGTGTGCATGGAGCTCCCCCTCAATTTTTGACATATTGATCACTCTCACTCACACATAACAAAAGATAATCAAGTAATTTTTGGTATCCAAATTGCTTTGGATCCATGGACGTTAGTAGCACAAAATTTAGTCCCCTTAGAAATCCATTTTTCAATTTCATCCTTTTTAGTTGAAGTACTTAGTCCTTTTGGGACCCAAATACTTCTAAAACATTTACCGTTCACAAATCTAGGGACACTAGATTGTCTTATATAAAAGTTTGATTTTCCAAAATTATTTTTCTTTTCAAGCTCTTTGGAAATCAAATCCTTTTCTTCTTATACTTTATGAAGCAAATTTTGTAAATCAAAACATTTTTGTTCAAACTCTTCGAGTTTTGCTTCAAGTTCAAGTTTGGTTTTAGAAATCAAATCATTTTGAATTTTCAACTTTGGAATCATTTTATTGTTTTTCAAAACGTGATTTTTAAACTCTAAAACCAAATCGCCATAGGCATCTTGTAATTCATCAAAGAAATATGAACATGAAGTAGAAGAATTAGAAGTTACCCTTGAATCTTCTTCGATGGCCATAAGGCAAAGGTTGGCTTGTTCATCGTCGGTGGAGTCCTCATCACTCCAAGTAGCCACATATGCCTTCTTCTTATGGCTTGAAGTGCTTGCCCTCTTCTTTTCCATGGATTCACGTTCAAGCTCTCTCAAGGCTTTCTTCATAAATGGGGCACACTTCTTGAAGAGATGAACTATCTCTTCTTCTTCATCCTTCTCTTCACTTGAATCAACATGATGGCGTGTGGAGGATTTGAGAGCAAAGACATTTACGTTGATGCCAAGCCCTTTGAGCTTCTTCTCCCTCATTGCTCTAATTTCTTCCCTCTTCTTCTCATCTTCTTTGTTTTTCTTCATTATTCGATGAGTGAGAAGTGACCCCATGAGTTCATCAAGCTTCAAGGTCTTCAAATTCTTAGCTTCGATGATGGCGGTCCTCTTTGAGTCCCATGACTCGGGAAGTGAGTAGATGAGCTTTCGGACAAGCTCCTCTTCCGAGATGGCTTCTCCATAGCCTTTGAGACCATTTGTGATAGTGGAGAACCTATCAAACATCTTCTCGATGTTCTCTTCCGGATCCATCTTGAAGTTCTCATACGCTAGGTTGAGGAGGCCGATCTTGGTTTCCTTTACTTCATCGGTTCCTTCGTATGTGACTTCAAGCTTGTCCCATACCTCCTTGGCACTCTCACAAGAAGACATCTTCTCATAGATGGTTGGGCCAAAAGCAAAAAAGAGGATGTACAAGGCTTTGTAATTTAGCTTCATCTTCTTGTAATCTTCGGCACTCCATTCCGCTTTACTTCGTTGAGGCACGAATGGACAATCTTCTACTATGTCCCATAGCTTGTAGTCCCTTGACTTTTTGAAGAACTTCATCTTTGTCTTCCAATGGGCATAGTGAGTTCTGTCAGAGAAGGGCGGTTTGTCGATGGATTGCGCAATTGAGCCGATTGATTGAAATGATGATCGAGCTTGTCGGATCTTCTCAATAGGATGTTAATCCTCTTTAATTGAGTCAAGCACTGATACCAATTGTTGGGTTTTACAGTGCTCAATTCCTTCAACCGTTCTTGCTTGCCAAGTGGTGGAGAAGTGGAATTTTGGGTGCAAGTGGTGTGGAAGCTAAAAAGATTAAGGACACAAAGATTTATAGTGGTTCAACCTTCTAACCAAGGTCAACATCCACTACCTTAGCTTCCTACTAAGGATTTCTAATCAATCCACCATTGATTCGTCCCTTTTTCTAGGCTTAGAAGGAAACCTTTTTACACCGATCAAGCTTTCTACCTAAAGCCTTGATCAAACCCTCTTTACTAGAGAAAAGATAAGCAAACTCAAATCCCTCTAATAGGTATTTGTTTGCACAATTTAGCTCTCACCCAAAACCTAAAACACTTGAGCAAATCTAACAATTTTGGCTCACTAGTGTTTGTCTATACAAAGAAATGACAATTAAGCACTAAGACACTTTCTTGATCATAAATTGTTTTACAATTGAAGCATTAATCATTACTTGATGCTTGAAGGTCTCTTTTATACTCCACTTTGAGTTTGTAGTCGTTACTAGCCGTTGGGGATGAATTGGAGCCGTTGGAGACTTTATTTCCCATCTTTAATGCTGTTCTGCAGCCTTTTGTATCGATACGCGTGGACTCGTATCGATACGGCCTTCATCAGAAACTAGCCGTTGGGCTCTTGCCAGCCTATGCGTATCGATACGCTTGAGGGCTTATCGGTACGGTATGACATTTAAAAGGTCGTTGGGAAACTAGCCGTTGAGGTTGTTAAATGAGGATCGATACGCTTACCAGGCGTATTGAAACGATCCCTCTCCGTATCGAAATGACAAAGCATGTTTCGATATGGATTTTGGCAGTGACCAAACTTGGGAAAAAAGGTATAGATACGGGTCAGATCGTATCGGTACGGGCAACCTGAAAATTTAAGTCTGGCTATTTAAAATAAATAAAAACATTGCCAAAAAAACCTTTTAAGATCCCTCAATCATAAATTCAAGTTGTTTGGACTCAACGACAAGTTTTGAATTCTTTTCAAATTAGTCCAAAATACTTTTTAATTATTATATCAAAACATTATTTCTTCACTATAAATAGATGATTTGATGAAGACATTGTACGCAAGTCTATATTGTAGAATAATACAAATCTCCCTCCTTTTCTCTTCTCTTTGTTCTTCCATTCTTGTTATTTGTTTTTATTATTGTTCTTTGTTATTTTATTCACAACACTTAACCCTTAACTAAGCAAGCTAAGTGGACGCTGGCAAATTCTCTTTCTTTTCTTTATTTGCTAGAGCATGTTAGGCACTTCTAACAAATTTTCTTTTTCTCTTTTTTCGAGTAGAGTCAGATGGACACCTCTTGCACCATTTTATATATAACAACCTAATGTTTATTGGGTCTCTCTAGATCGACAAATCATAGCAGTGTATGTACCAAAAGCATCTTAACAAATTTCCAAGCTATCACATCCCAAAGGAAACTACTACATTTTATTTATTTTCAATAATATTATTTGAATATGTGCATCAAAAAGGTAATAGATTTGGGAACGACACAATAAAATTAAGGGTAAACTAACCCAATGACCACCATACTATGGTAAATGTATTAAAATGACCACATTAAAAAAATCGACTCAATTGATCACCCAAACTATTGAAACTGGATCAATTAAAGCACCAGCCGTTAATAGGCTAACGATAGCGCTTACGTGGACCGTTAAAACAAACGGTGAAGCTTAGCTGTAAAAAAAAAGCCAAGTCAGCTTAACAGAAAACAAAACGTCAGATTTCTATTCTTGTTTACTCTTCAACACGAAAAAAACCCAAATTCTCTCTGAAAACGCAGATTCTCTCTGAAAACCCAAAAAATCCCCAAGTAAGAGTGATCCATTGTTGGAGATAGAGAGGAGATGGTCGGACGTCTTCGCGAAAAAGGAGGTCCTTCTCCGCGATACGGTAAGTTTTATTCATGTTCTGGGGTTAGGGGTGAAATTTTAGATTAGGGTTAAATTGATTATGGTTAAAACGAGATTAGGGATTTCAAATTAGGGTTAAAATGATTAGGGTTAAAATGAGATTAAGGATTTCAGATTAAGGTTAAACATCTGGTATTAGGGTTAATACGAGATTAGGGATTTATTCCATTGTTTAGGTTTTCTTATGTGAAACTGTGAAACTGTTTTTTTATGTATGGTATAACAGTTTAGGGTTTTTATGCTTACTGTGAAACTGATTTTTTTGTTTTATGCTAGTTGTTGGCCTTTTTATGCTGGTGGACACATGTACCAGGTTTCATGTGGTCCATCAACCCAGCATTCTGTTAACATCCAACAGTGGACATGCACATACAAGAAATGGCAACTAACAGGTATTCCATGGAATTAAGTTTAGGGTATTACACTTTCAATTATTAAATACATTTTTTAACTAACATATATTTTTTTAGGGATCCCATGTGTTCATGCAATTTCTATGATTTTGTCCATTGAAGATATGCCAGAAAGATATGTTGACTCATGCTATTTCAGCTCAACTCAAAGAGCAATCTATTCTCACTTGATATCTTGTGATGGGTGAGAAACAATGGGAGCCTGTTGACACACTAGAGCCTGTTCTGCCACCAGTCTTTAGAAGACCTCTGGGACGACCACACAAGAAAAGACGTAAGGAAACTGATGAAACACCATCTCAGACGAGTCGAGTGTCAAGATGGGGTGTCAAAATTTTTTGTAAAAGATGCAATGTGAGTGGCCATAATATCAGAACGTGCAAGGGAAAGATTGGTGCCAATCCGAGAAGACATGGACAGGCATCCAGTGGTGTTGCTACCAGAAAAAATCCTAGAATTCCTAAACTTGCAGTAAGTTACATTACTAAATCTTATTGTTAACTTGTTTAATTCATATATAATAAAATGATAAACTTTTGTTGCTTCTTTGTTGTACAGGTTAGAAGACCTGAACCAGTCCATCTTTTACAACCCACCACTGTGAGATGGATGCCTAAAATTGGTGGTGCTGAAACCAGTCAAGGATCAAGTCCAACACCAGTCCATCCTTCACAAGCCACCACTGTGAGATGGATGCCTACACCCAGAGTTCCTACAAGTCAAGAGAGCTCCTACAATCCATCTTGAATTCTGTTGAAGACAAAATCATTTTGTTTAGTGAATGTGTTTTGCATACAATTGGCCAAAGTATACCATGTTCTTCTGATAAGAAACATGAATATCACATTTTATTTTGACTTGCTTTTGGGAGTCAATGTCTTTTGTTATGTATTGGTCAACATTTGTATGACACCATATTGTCATATTTAGGGTTGAGTTTGACCAAAGTATAACATGTTGTCATAACAAACATGAAATATCACATGTATTGGTCAAACATATGTATGCAATACTTTTATGAAATTATCAAATGAAATATTATATTTTACTTACTGTTATCATCTTTTCTTTATTTTGTTGTCTTCTAGATTCAATATGTAATATAACAATTGGATCAATTATCATAAACAAACATTAAATTACATTTCATTTCAATAAGATAAATCCTTACATTTCAATAAAGATTACATTACATAATCCTTCTCCAAAACATTAAAAAATCCTTACAATACATTTCTTCCACTGTCTTTTACATTACATAATCCTTCCATCATAATAGCCATCATCCAACGAAATCTTTAAAAAAACCCTTCCCTAAAACATTTCAATAACAGTAGACAACGTTCTTTCTTTCTTCCTCCTTGAATCATAGCTATCAACCTACAAAATCTTTCACCAACACAAAACCCACCCACCACAATAACAGCCCTAACCTAGAAGAAATCTCCCCCCAAAATAAAATCAATTAAAACAACAACAACAACAACAAGCAAACTTCCAACAATTCTTTGCTTCTTTCTTTCTTCCTCCATCGAATCAATTTTTTTAAGAAGACCAACAATAACTCTTTTTGACCTATCGGTCATTGGTGGATCAAACTAAGAAAAAAATTTGCAAGCCCTAACCCCATTTCAAAAATTTTCACAACCCCAAAACTTCCTACCTGGATTTTCATAAGTCCAACTTGTTGTCAGCTTCAAACGAACCTCACAATAGCAATCACGATTCATCTCTGCTGCCATTTTCTTCTACAGCTTCTTCTACCAGCTGCTATGTTCTTCTTCTTCACGATAGAATGTGTTTAGGGTTGAGTTTGGGGTAATTTTATAACGTTTTTTTTCAATGCTTAGGTGGAAGGCTGATGTGGATGCCTTCTAATCCAACGTGAAAAAATAATCATAGAATAATAAGCCCAAGCATCCACGTAAGCGATGTCGTTAGCCCATTAACGATCGGTGCTTTAATTGATCCAATTTTAATAATTTGAGTGGTCAATTGAGTCGATTTTTTAATGTGGTCATTTTAATACATTTACCATAGTATGGTGGTCATTGGGTTAGTTTACCTTAAAAAAATTTAACTATGATAGATAATTTACAGTGTCGATTTTTTCATAGACCAAGATGTTGTTTTAACTATTTTACGCAAAGACTATAATTCCTAAAGTTGTATTGGGTCTTTAAATTCATACAAGTTCTTTTCAAAAAGCATAAAAAATCATTCATGTTAAAGTGAATTATCAACCATATTTTGTAGGTAGAAATGAACCATTGGACAAGAAATGCGAACTAAGTATATACTTATATTTAGACAAAAATTTCATCTCGCTTTTCGGTACTCATTTTTATACTTCAACACTAAACTAAATTTTAAATTTTAATTTTAAACTATAAATCTTGAACTCTAAAAATATATCATACCTCTAATTCCTTAAACTTTAAACTTTAACAATAAAACTATTTTTTTAGTGTGGGACATAAATATCAACACTGGAAAAATAAAAGATTTCTATTCCTTATATTTACCTTTTTATTTTACATTTTTCCTCATTTTAGAAGCAACCGGTTACTTATACTTACATGGCATATTTCAAAGATTTCTAAAATATCTTCGACCTAATTTCTATTTTTATTAAGAGTAAATTAATATTACGCTAAATACCAATGCTAAATATAGCTTTTATTTCGATCCCAATTTTTTTATATATTATATTAAAATTTGAATTGAATTGAATGATATAACTGCTAATTTAAAACTTATAAATCACAATCAATTCAAACAATGCGATAAAAACCTGTTTTCAATTTCTCAGTTTTTTTTTTATTTACTTATTTACATCTGTTCTTGGTTTTGCTAATGTAGCAAAAAATTAGTGGATGGGGGAGAGCGAGCCAAGCCCAATATGAAGCGGCCCAGACTTGTTCATCAACTTCATAATGGCAATTTTTTTAAAGGGTAATTTTCGCCGGAGGTTCCTTTTGTTTAGTGTATGTTATGTTTTGGTCACTTAAATTAAAAAATTATTTTAACCACTTATGTTTTCGACCGTTACCGTTTTGGTCACTCGAGTGTTAACCTCCGTTAAATCTCGTTAATACGATGATGTGGCAGGTTAGTAAAAAACATTAATTTTAAATTTGACTCTTAAATTTTTAAATTTTTATTTTTTTCACCTTCTTCCTAACAAACCTCCTTTACTCTAAAAATATTCTCTAACTCGTTTTAATGTTAGTACATAAAGCCCTGTACTGATACAAATAATCAGCAGCACATGTGTAGTTACCACATTCAAACTGAATTTTGCATACTGATATAATGCCTCTATCTGATCTGAACCAATCTGTAAAAAGTAAAATTTTCCCATTAAGAGGATTCGAAAAAGATCTTTAATGAATGTATAACCATTAAAACAATACATTTTTCCAGAAATAACAACAAAGATGATGCTAGAATTTTCAATAAACTATTTGATTATTGTTTCTCTTATTTTACCTTGAAAAATCACATAAATGTTATGACTAATACAAATTCACAAAAAATGAAAAAAATTGAGGGAACCATGTACGTATTGTTCAACAGCTCGATCTTCACCTTCAAGATCTGCTCATCTATGTAAAGATGTCGCTCTTGTAAGAACTTCAACAACGGAAACACCAGTGCCTATTGAGATTCGGAGCGATCCGTGGGATGTTACCACTACAAGAAAATAGATTTTTAGTAACATCAAAAATAGTCACTAAAAGTATTAAATTTAGTCACTGAAATTTACAGTGACTATTTTCTGAATCGTCACTAATAACTCCGTCACTATTATATTAGTGACAACTTTTATGCATTTTGTCACAATAAGTTATATTTTTTGTGACTATATTTTTGACACAAAAGATTAATAACAATGACTAAAATTTAGACACTAATGTTATTCTTATTAGTGACAAACATTTTATCACAAATACATATTGAAATAGTGTCTAAAATACATTGTCACTTTCAATAATAATAAAATAATTATATTATTTTAGTTGCAACCATCTTATTCAGGCAACACGCACACTGAATATCTCTTGTGGGGCGTAGCGAATGTGCTAGATATCAACCATTGACTTATGCGACGAGCGCGATATGAGGCCATCTGCCCCCAAACTGGTCCCTATAAGGTCATCCACTTGGTCTCAATGGCTCGTACACCTAGGGTCACTTACACCAAGGTTTGCTCGGTTGCTAGCCCATGGCGATGAGGTTAATTATAGATGATGTGACATATTCATATATCAATTTTTAATAAATAAATACAATGCATGGTTTCGTAGGGGATTGAACCTGGAACCTTTAGAGGGAGAGTGCAATGTCTATCCACTAGGCCAGGCAAGAAATTTAATATTATTTTGTAAGTAAAATATTATTTAGGTTAAATTGTAATTGAAATTAATTTTATTTATTTTAACAGTATGCATTAATTATAACAATAATTAATATAACAATAATTTAATTAATTTTATATGGTTTCCTATACAAAATACGTTTGTTGAAGAAAATATATAAAAATAATTGAGTTGGTTTTAAAATATAAACATATGAATATTAAGATTTAAACATAAATTATTGATAAAATTATCCTTTATGTGATAATTATTTACTATACTGACAATGCAAAATTTACCTCCACAAGAAAAGTTAAAACAAATATCAAGTGTAAAATTTTTTACAAGGTAAAATTTTGCTATCACATATTATGCCAAGATTACATATTAGTTTTTTTACTTTAATTTGTTTACTTTAAGTTTATGTACTTTCTATTCAAAAAATATGTACTTTTTAAATTTTGAAATTTCAATCTTGACATGAATGATAGTCTTTAAACATGTTAAGTAAAACTTTTGATTTTTATTCTTTTGTTTAATCATTTTTAGTCATTGTAATTTAATCATATTGTGTAGAACTAATGTTTTGATATAATAATTGAAAAATGTTTTGGACTAATTTGAAAAGAATTTAAAACTTGTTTTTAAGTCCAAACAACTTGAAATTATGTTTGAGATATTTTAGAGGGTTTTTGGAAATGTTTTTACTATTTTTAAAGAGCCAAACTTGACTTTTCAAGCTACCCGTATCGATACAGTTGTACCCGTATCGATACCTTTTTGCCTCAGTTTGGCCACCGTCAAAACTCGTATCGAAACAGGCTTGGCCGTTTCGATACGGATCGGGATCGTTTCGATACGCCTGGTAAGCGTACCGATCCCCTTTCCAACAACCCCAACGGCTATTTCCCAACGATCTTTTAAAAGTGAAACCGTACCAATACGCCCTCAAAAGCGTATCGATACGCCCAGGCTGGCAAGAGCCCAACGGCTAGTTTCTAATGAAGGTCGTACCGATACGGATCCAAGCGTATCGATATGGATGACTGCAGAACAGCATTTATGAAGGGAAATAAAGTCCTCAACGGCTCCAAATCATCCCCAACGGCTAGTAACGGTTACAAACTCAATTGGGAGTATAAAAGGGACCTTCAAGCATCAAGATATGGTTAATGCTTCAATTGTTACAACATTATGATGTCAAAATTTGTCTAGAGCTTAAATTGTTTATTTCTTGCTTAGACAACACTTGTGAGCTTACATTGTTAAATTTGCTCAAGTGTGTAGGTTTTGGGTGAGTGCTTAGAATTGCAAACAAACACCTATTAGAGGGATTTCTAGATTGCTAAGTCTTTCTTTGTAAAGAGAGTGTTCCTTCAAGCTTTGGGTAGAAAGCTTTGAGGGTTGTAACGGTTTCCTCCTAATCCTAGAAAAGGGGACGAAATTCTTAGTGAATTTGTTTGAAAATCCTTAGTGGGGAGCTAAGGTAGTGGATGTAGACCTTGGTTAGAAGGTTGAACCACTATAAATCCTTGTGTCAAATTGCCTAATTTTCACCTCCCACTAAAACACCCAATTATCCAACTTCTCCACACTTGGCGAGCAAGAACGGTTGATCGAATCGAGCCCCTAAAATCTCAACATATTGTTGTTGTCTCGTTTGGATTAGGATTGAAGTTTTAAAATTTCAAAAATATAGGGACTAAAATTGATCAAAATAGAATGACTAAAACAACAATTTACACATAGTGTAAAGACTAATAGAATTATTTTACCTTTTGATAAACTAGTTTATGCCTTTATGGTAACTTCAATTTTTTATAATTGTTATTATTACTATAATTATAAAAATAAATTTATTATTGTGACAATATATAACTTGTCATTAAGTTTATTTTTTTATTGGTAACAAAAGTAAAATTTTAAGTGACAAACAATTGCATTGTCACAAAAATATTAAATTATAGTGACCACTTTATATATCGTCACTATCATGTGTCAAAGTTTTAGTGGCAATGAAATTTGTGTCACATTTATAGACTTATAGTGAGAATTTAATTGTGAAAAAATGTAATCGTCACAATTAGTTATAGTAATAGTGTCGCACAAAAAATCTGTCACAAAAGTTTAATATTTGTGACAAAATTACTGCTAGTTACTGCCAATTTGTCACTAAAAGTCTATATTCTTGTAGTGTACCTCTTCAATATTGCGCAGAAATGGGCTTCTTCAGCAAATTGTACAACAACAAAAAATAAAGTTTCTCTAGAGGATGAGTTAGGGTTTAGGTTCTAGATTTTTTTAGAGAAAATGAAGTTTCTTTGTGAAGTGATGAAAAAATAAAGTTTTAAAAGTTTGAGGGTCAAATTTAAAATTAACTTCTTTTATTAATGTGCCACATCATCGTATTAACGGAGGATACTGTTCGGGTGACCAAAATGATAACGGTCGAAAACATAAGTGGTCAAAATAATCTTTTTCTAATTTGGGTGACCAAACTAAACACACTCTAAACAAAAGGGACCTCCGGTGAAGATTACTCTTTTCTGAAATAAATTAGTGTAATTACATGATATTATATGATATGTTTATACTTTTTCTTAACCATTGACAATACTCATATCTAATTAAAGGACAATTGGTTTACATTAATTTTTTTTAAAGAGGAACGATTAGGCTATATTGCATTTTTAAAATATTCATACAATAGTTGATCAAGTGTAACTCGGTTGACATGTCCTTGGTACAATACAGTAGAGAACATGAGATTAAATATGTTTAAGTGTTTGATACACTTCAATTTATGGGTGAAGAGAGATCAGAGTAATATAGACATTGTACTAAATTATGTGTTAAAAAATTTAATATAATATTAATTTTATGTTTTGTTAAAGTGTTAACATAAGAAAAAGTTTATTTTAAAATTTTGAAATAATTTGTCATAACATTTAGAAAACTGAGTACAAGTTTAATTAAAAATAATATATATTCAAAATAAACAATATTTATTTCTTCTCTTTATTCAAACTGTATTAGAGTCGCCAGAAGTTGAATTCGAACTTTCAGCTTTCTCAGTTGTTACTTCTTTCTCAACTGCTCTTGGATACTGTTCAAAATTCACCAGCACCTTGTCTCGGTTTTGCTGCAACATGAATTGCTCGTCAAAAATTGCATCTTTACTAATCATTGTTTTTTCTTGTAATTGGATCCCAAAACTTGTATCCTTTGACATCTTTCTTGTAGCCCAGAAAGATGCACTTCTTCGATTTTGCATCAAGTTTTGATCTCTCATCACCGGGTACATGCACATAAGCAGGACAATCAAAAATTTGTAAGTGTGAAAAATCAACTACATTGCCTGTCCATACCTCTTCTGCAACTTTTCAACCCAAAGATGCTCATGGTGTCCTGTTGATGAGATAGCTTGTCATACTCACAGCCTCTGCCCAAAAGCTTTTAGGAAGTCACACATTCAGTCTTAAGCACCAAGCCCGCTCAACTAATGACTTATTCATCCTTTCAGCAACACCATTTTGTTGTGGCGTCTTTCGCGCTGAAAAATGTCTCTAAATCTCATGCTTCTCACAGAACTTCAGAAACTATGAATCTGTGTATTATGTGCCATTATCAGACCTTAAATACTTGATCTTTCTACCCGTTTGGTTCTCCACCTCAACTTTTCACACCTTCAATTTAGAAAAGACTTCAGATTTCTGTTTCAAGAAATACACCCAAACTTTCTTAGAAAAATCTTCAATAAAAGTAACATAATACACAGATTCACTCAATGATGATTCTCTGGTAGGACCCCATACATCAGAATGCACATAATCAAGAATCCCTTTAGTTTTGTGATTTCCAGTCGTGAAACTAACTTTAGTATGTTTACCAAGAACAAAAAATTCACAAAAATCGAACTTGCAACTTTTGACATCATGCAACAAATTTCTTTTATACAATTCAATCATTGCACATTCACTAATATGGCCAAGACGTATATGCCACAATTTTGTATTATCATCATATGACTCAACAGAATGAGCTCCACCTACAACTGTACTCCCTAACAATTTATAGATATTCCCTGTAGTTATCTTTCCTTTCATCACAGTCAATGCACCTTTAACAGTCCTAATGGTTTCTCTATCCTCATCCACTTTAGGAATTAAACCATTCTTATGCAAAGTGCCCAAAGAAATTAGATTCTTTTTCAAATTCGGTATATACCTAACATCACATATGTTCTAACAGTACCATCATACATCTTAATTGTATCTTCACCAATACCGACAATATTGCAACATCTATCATCACCTAAATAGACAAAACCAAAATTAACAGACATATAGGTAGAAAACCACTCTCTGTTAGGCGTTATATGATAAGAGCATCCTGAATCAAGAATCCAAGCATCCGTGAACTAAGTTGTTGAAATAGAAAACATATCACCATCATTGCAATCCAAATTCTCATTTTGTACCACATTCACAGTTTTGGATGATGCATCATGTTTATCATCTGACTCATTTTTCCACTTTGGACAGTCTCGCTTCATATGTCATGGCTCCTTGCACTTGTAGCAACGAAACGTCTTCTTACCTCTAGACTTTGATCTAGAATTCTGTCTTTCAGAACTCTCATTCTTTGACTTACTTCCACGGTCATGATTACTCTTAACATATAAACCATCAGCGTGAGAGCTTTCGCCTGTATTATGCCTTCGCTGGTTGTGGGCCAACAAGGCTACAATAATCTCTTCAACTTTGATTGTTTCTTTCTCATATGTAAGAGTAGTCACCATGTGTTTATAAAAAGAATGCAACAAACACAACAAAATCATTGCTTTGTCTTTATCTTCAATCTTCACATCAAGTTGAGTTAAATCGGTGATTATTTGATTGAAGATATTCGTGTGTTGTGTCAAATCCTGACCTTCCTGCATCTTCAGCCCATACAACTTCTGCTTTAGATACAATTGAATTGTTAGAGACTTGGACATAAATTAACTTTTCAACTTGTTCCATATCTCTCCTAGAGACGTCAGATCCATAATGTGATACATAATCTCATCTGCCAAACATAATCGTATGGTTCCAGTTGCTCGTTGCTGCAGTTCTTCCCAATCGCCATCCTCCATCGATGCTGGTTTTGTAGATCGTAAAGCCTTTGAAATCTCTTGTTGCGCTAACAGATCCTTTAACCTCGTCTGCCACAATCTGAAGTTACCTTCACCATTAAACTTGACCACTTCAAATTTCGCACCGGACATAGCCATCACAACCAGGCTCTTGATACTAGTTGTTGTGCACACGACAAACGAAAAAGAAAATCAAACAAGCAAGAACACAAGAGATTTAACGAGGTTTAGCAGTGTGCTTACGTCCTCGGGGAACAAAGAGCGGATGTTTTCTATTATTCAATCGATGGTCCTTAGGTTACAAATAACACATCTATTTATAGACCTGAATACATGGTCACCAAGAAACCTTATTCAATAAGATCTCCTACTTAAAATAGATTTCTACTCATATAAGTAACCCTACCCTGTACAATTACAAAGATACCTCGTATCGTACCGCAGGGCGAAGCCCCCGCACCCCCAACCCACTTAATCCAAGCCCACCAAAAACTTGAGTTGGATGTTGTAGAGACCTATTATGAGAATGACCCCCAACCCTTGGTGAAGGTTGATGACGAAATTGGTTTGGTTGAATGAAGATAGCATGATGGTTGTTAAAAGGATATTTTGTCATCGGCACCATCTTAATTCACAATTAACCAAGCAAGCAAACCCCAAGCGACTCTAACCCACCCTCCTAGACGTGATTATCTAGACAAGCAAGAGTGTGAAGATGATCTCAAAAAAAATTTTGTTGAAACAACTTCTAAAAAACAAGATGAACAAATATTGCAACAAATTACTCAGAGAGAGTTTTCAATATTATTGATCAAAACAGAAGTGTCTTCTTTACAAAAGAGATAAGCTTATTTATAGGCTAGTAAAATCCTAAAACAAAGGAAAAATACAAAGAATTGTATTTAAACTAAACTATAAAACTAATAAAATAAAATAAATCCTAATTTATCTAAATCTACTAATAAAATTAATTAATGATAAATATAATCCTAAATCTTCTAAAATACATAATGAAAACTACTAAGATGATTTAAATTGCAAATAATTAATAAAAGTATTAAAATTTTGTAATCATCCAAAAATCTCGTATAAAATTTTTTGCATGCGTTGCCTTCACTCTAATAGACATTTCTTGAGTTCCAAGTCCAAATGTCTGATTGAGACGTTTTAATATGCGTTAGAAAGATAACTGACAGCCAGACAAGTTTCAAGAAAACATGTCGACCGATAAATGCCTGAATCCCATCCAAAAGTCCGTCACAAGATAACTGACATTTCTAACTTACAAAACAGTTTCAACTTCTTTTCTAATATGATTATTTTGACCCTTTCATGTTCGTATCAATTAACGACGTAACATTGGAGCCTTAGCGTAATTTTAATGTTTATAATGTTCATGGTTTATTGGTTGCAGATAGATGGAAAATTAAGGACCCCGAGTGTAATCATATCTATTTATTTATTTCGACAAGATTCTACGAATAGGATTCATCTGTCGTTTTTCTGTGTTTATTTATACGTCACATGTATTGGGAAAAAATTCCCTTTTTTCTCTTCTTGATATGACAGCTTTGAAAATTACAAAATTGACTTCATCTTTAGTGGCTCATATCAGCATGCTTCAACCTTTGTTTGTATCTATTTGATTTTACTAAAGGGGTTGTGATCACTTCTTCGATACAGGCTGACCTGCACATACTGTTGCTGGTTCGAGCAATTTTCATTCAACGAGCGAAAAGTTGGATAAAAGTGATTAATTGAATTCATCGTGAAGCTATTTTTTTGCAATAAAATAATTCATTCATAGATTGAACAGTAAAACACGCGCATTCAACACCAAACAAACAAACCATTTCAGTTGCGGCAAAACAAAGAAGAAACAAGAAAAAGGGCTAACAATACACCCAAGCAAAAAACAAAAAGACACATGAACGAACATTAAAAATCACAATGAAAACCCAAGCACATTAGTCGATCAACATCAAGATCAGGCGACACTTCTGCGAGAGCTCCTTCCGAAAGCATGCTTCTTTTCTCGTGAGAGTGAAAGATCTTATCATCAGAAATGCTGAGGGAAGCTATGACCGAAGGTTCAAACTCATACATGAGTTGAATACATAAATGAAAAAAAAATAAGACTCAAAAAACACTGAGGTTGAACCAAAAGGAGGAACCGACCGGGAGTGACTCCGACGAGAAAGCTTTGACATCATTCTTGGACCTTCGAAACCTCCTATACTCGCAAACATCAACTTTTCATCCGAACATCTCCCAAAATTTGGTGGAAAACACCAAGAACCGTCGGGAGGTCTGGGCTCCTTTTACCGGCCACCGGAACCACCATCACCAACTAAGGGAGGGGATGACTATAGGCTCGTCTCCAAGGATAAGAAGTTTGAGAGACGAGGAGCGGCGGCGGCCAGCAACTCCCTGGGGACTCCGGAGCCATCTCACCGGTGGCTTCTCGCACGAACTAAAGAGAAAGAACCAACAAAGATTGCCGGCGATAACCTTTGTATAGGGTTGAAGGGCTGCCGGGGTTTGCTTGTATTTTCTGTTACAAATGTTTATCAAACAATTCATCGTGAAATTAATTTGATAGTTGATAATATGATGCAGTTGATGTTTTCTTCATAATATATTCGTGGCATAGCTTGGATAGAGAAATAATTGACTCTTTCTTCGAAACAACAATTGTATCTTAATTTTTCGCTTATATTAAATTAGAATACATATCCATTTTCCATATTAAATAATTTGATATTTCATTATCCGAATACAAAATTTGGATTCAAAATGAACCCATAAATAATCCAATTGAATTGGATTTAGGATCGTTGGACAACGGTAAAAATCCATGGATAAGTAATTTGTAGTAAGAACATCAACCAAAATACGAAACAAAAACAAAAAGGCCACTTTTTATCAACGAGAAACCTAAGTCAATAAGCCTTTTTTGCATTCAAAAATTAAACTGTTATTAGTTCAAAACAGAAACAATGATTTTGATCTGTCTTAGCCGCCGAGCATTTCCCTCCCACAATTCTCCAAAACATCGACCCTTAATCTGTGTTGTTAGTCATTCCATGTCGGAAAAACACCGGGATTCGAGCCCGAGTCCCCAGACCAGCCGCCATAGCTTCCAGAAGGCATGTCGTAATCAACCTTGACCAATCCCATATCTTCAGTTGTCCCCACCGTGTTTCCTGCCGTACCAAGATACCCACCGCCGTAACTCCCACTCGAGCCGCCGCCACTGTTATCGACAACGGAGGGAGAAGAGCAGCTCATGTTCATCAACCCCTGAAGCAAAGCCGGGTTGTTTTGAATATAACTGTTGTAAAATTGGGAACTCTGGCCCGACTGCTGCAGGTTATAAGACCCGGCGGATTGCTGCTCGTGCAATTGGAGCTGCGTTTGAATATAATTCTGGTGAAACATGGAGGTTTCTTGGGCATATTGAGAGTTGGTGTTGTGGTTTTGTAATGTTAGCAATGGCTGAGGTTGATGATCAAATGTTGCTTGCATTAAAGGGTAACCCTGTAGCCTGCTACTGCTCGAGCTTCCGTATTGGAAACTCGAACCGAGAGCGATCATTTCTTCGCGTTTCCTTGTTGATTCAAGTGCTTGAGCTTCCTTCAACCTTTTAGCAGCTCCTCCCCCGATCGGCAACGTATTGCTCTCGAGAATGGCTTTTACGTCATAACGATTCATGTCAAAGTTCGTCACCGCATTAAGTCCTCTGAACTTAATCGCCGCGATATCGTAAGCTTCTGCAGCTTCCTCCTCGGTACCTGTATTTCAGTAAAAAAAAATTATAATTAAGAAAATTTAGGTGCATTTTATTGATGGGATAATCAGAAACTTACTGAAAGTTCCTAGGTAAAGATCTTTGTTTCCTGCAACTCTGCCGATCCTCGCTTGCCATCGGCCGTGCTGGTGATGCCTGTATAAAAGATTCACGTTTGTTAGAGAGGGAGAAGATCATGCATGGGGAGAAGATTCACGTTTAGTATATTTTTAACGCTATATGTACCGTCATATAGAACTCCCGTCATAAATTGATAAATTTGTTATAGTAATACCTCGTTACTCCACGGTACATGGATGCACCTCTCGAAAAACCACTACTCTTCCTGATATATGACATTATAAACAAATTAAAGATATATATACATATATGTATTTATAGTTTTTGTCTAATTCCAAAAGCCTGCAAACGGAATCTCTATTATAAATATGTGTGTACCTTCTAATGGAAGCAACAAATTCTTGTCTGGTCATGTGCTTCATTTCTTCGAGTTCCTTCTCATAGTTACTAATCTAGAAAAGCAGAAGAAGAAAAATCAGTGCTTAAATCTGGAGATTTAACTTTAATTGCAGTACTTTACTTAATTATGTTATATACCGGGAAATTAGTGGTGGTGGATGTTCCCCAGTATTTGAGTGCAGCAAGATCATAAGCTCTAGCTGCTTTCTCTTCTTTATCATAACCACCTGATCAACATGGTTTTAAAATATTTAATCAAAGAATATATATGTATATGTTGGTATGTATGTATCATGTATGTATGTATATACAGGTTGAAGTACTGTACTCACCCAAGTATACTGGTTTGTTAATTATGCAAAGTCATCAAGGTAACCATGAAACAAAAAGAATAGAGAAATGGGTTAGAAAACATTGAAATTTGAAAATGAAACCCTAGAACAAGTTCAAAGTTCAAACCCTACCTTGTCTTCCTTTCCTTGATTGACCTTCTCTCCTACAACTATTATCCCAAAGATGAGCTTCATATCTTCCAGTCCATCTATGCCTGTACAAAAACTTATATTATAAATTTATCCTTTTCAAAATAAAAAATATTACTTGGTTTATAATGAAATGGTCCGAAAGCTCACCTTGTCACGCCACGGTATATGGAAGTTCTTTGCCCGAAAGTGTCCAGCGTTCTTCTCGGGGGAGCCTCGACGATATTCGTACCGTTCTCGGTGCTGGTTTCACTGGTTGAGCCCTTGCCACTGCCCATGGATAATGTCAGCGACTGCAAATTGTTAGCACTTTCATGGAACTCAGCAGCAGGTATAAGAGTAGTGTTCTGCACTTGGACGATGTTGTTGTGTTGAAATGAATAGTCAGAATCACTGGATTGGTGAAGTTCATTGAAGGCCGCGAGATCTAACGACGGGCTTTCGGATTTCGAAACTCCAAGGAAATCCGCAACCTTTGGAACTTCAGTGCTTGTGTTTTCATGGGTGTTTATCAGGCTCCATTCTGTCAAAATATCCAAAAAAACGAGGAGTTAGATTAAGAGAAAAAAACAAAAGAGAAAGAGATAAAAACAGCAACCGCAATTTAAATCTCCGGTTACCACTTACCATGAATTTGAAAGGGATTCTCCATGTTATCATTCACTAACCCTAGATTGAACTGATGATGAGGCTGAGACGAGTGCAAATGCGTTGGCAAGGAAGAATTTGTGGGAGAAAGTGGAAACGAAAGCCAGTTGTTTGAATTCATGGAACCCATATCACATATATGTATATATTACAAAATCCAAATCAAAAGACTGCTTTTCCACTGCTCTGCAAGTGAAAGAAAAGAAAAGAAACACAAGATGATCAAGTGACCAGCAACAACAGAAATGATAAAAAGAAAAAGCTTTCCAAATCTCTAGAGTTAGATATATATATATATATATATATATAGTACCAAAGTGACTGCTGACTAGGGTTTGAGCTTTTCTGATTCAGTGATTCTCCCTTCTCTCTCTCTTAGTTTCTTTCTGGGTTAAAGCTTTTATGGTGGGAAGAGAAGATTTTGTAGAAGGAAACTAAGCATGAGAGAAGATAAAGGGGCTGAAAGGAGAAGAAAATGATGGAGAAGATACAGTGTATATATATGTGCATTAGTATATTAAGAGACCCGTTTTGCAAGGGTCATTTCAAGCGTGGAAACAACACTTCCCAACAATTGAACATGATAGGGCTAATTGTATAATAGTAAGGGACACGAGTGTGGTTTGAGATTAAATATTAGATATAATTTATCGGTCTTTATAGCAAGACAAACCCACAATTCCAACTAGGAAAAATCCAATCTCCCCACCCCCTTATAACCCTTCCATTAAAACTTTATATATATATAAAAGGTAACTATTTTACACACAAGTGTTTGAGAACTTTTTTGTAAGCGTCTTAGTTTTAGAGTTTAAAGATTTGATTTAGGTTTTACAATTTAGGAGTTGGAGTTAGAATTTAGAGTTTAGGATTAGATTTGAGGGTTTATAAGTTAAAACTTAAATTCTAACCTCTAAATTCTAAATTCTAACTGCAATACATAAATTCTAAATCTCTAAATCTAAACCTAAACTAAATTCCAAAAGTCTGCTAAAGTGTTTGCAAACTTTTTATTTACCATCCATTTCACCCATCTAATGGCATTGAATTAGTGTAAATTTAGGATCCACTTACACACTATATAAAACTATGAGTTTTACATATTTTTTTTTTTTTGGATTGTTAGATGAATGAAATAGATGACTGAGATTAACTCATTATTTTTTCCAAGTGATAATTGTCATATATCTTACCGTTAATTTCAATGATTCATTTCACCCATCAAACAATCCAAAAACGTTTAAATCTGAAAAAGTTTCACATTGTATAAACGGGTCTTTTATATATATATATCTTTCTCTTTCTATGGCCCACTTGGTTTATTGGAACTCTCGGGGACCTCGTAGGAAGCAATGCATGACTCCCGAAAGCCCAGCATTCCCACACTCTGCAAATCATCTCATAGTCTAAATTCAATACATTGACCACTCTACGTAAAGCTAACTCCTCTCTTTGTCTCTCTCTCTCTCTCTCTTGCTTTGGTTTAATTTCAAATAGATCAGATATCTCATTACCCTAATTTTCCCAGTAATTTTCTCACTAAAAACAATTCCCATTTTCTTTTTGTAGATCCCCGAGTTCACCTCCATGTGTGTACGGACATGCATTATTCTATCCCAAAATATTAGATATTTTTTTAGTTATCTCATTACCCTAATTTTCCCAGTAGTTATCTTTTTGCGTTCAGTTTTTATCAGACATATTTAATGTTAAAAGCACCCTATGTTAGTATTCGTCTTTAATACGAAATGGGTGTATAAATTTATACATTGAATATACTGAGAGACATAAAGGGTTCTTTAGAATAGATAATAATTTGAAATTTGATTATTAAACGTTTGTTTTAGTTTTAAAAGTAATTAATTAATAACAATGAAGGATGTTGAAACTTAAAAGTAAAGAAAGATTTAATTGAAGGATTTTGGTTTGGTTTCCCGAGTCGAATTGTGTTGACTGCCTAATCGGTTTCCGCACCCCGTCAAAAGGTTAACACTAACATGGATTATAATATAAACTGTCTTCTGTCATCCAATTACCCCAACCATAAACCATTTTAATATTTCTATTTCAAATATAAAATAAAATGGCTTTCCACAATGTGTCAAAAACAATATTTTTTGGCTTCAAAATCCTTACAAATATCTACGAAATGGAAGATATCTTTTAAAATCTTTTAGCATTTTTAGAGTAAATTGTGAGTATTCAAGGTTTAAGTAGTAATTAATCTTATCGGGTTTAATAAGATTATAAGAGCAACAAAACTCTATTGTTAAATATTTACTGCTTATATATTTTAAAGTTATAGGTTTGAAATCTTAATTAAATTAAAATAATCTTATAGATATTCATCTAACTGACCGTCACATCAGTCTTAGTGCTAGTTGCCAACCGCATGTACTTCTTGTTCTTTCTTTACTTTCTTACCTCCTATTTTTACCTTTTTAATTTTTAATAAGAATAGATATGTCTCAATGACATGTTTTTTCTACTTTATGGCACGTTTTTGGTTTTCTTTGTCGTCGTTTGTTGTTCTTTATGTTTATTTTCTTTTCACATGGTTGCACTTGACGTCGACTTGATTGATTAAGATGACACTTATTTGTTATTTTGCTGATCTCCGTTGCTTTGGATCCTAAGATTGAATTTGGATATGTTATTTGTGCTCATAGATAGTTTTCTCATTACGCTTGGCTCTAAGCGGTTTTCAGTGGTCATTCAATAATTTGATTTTTTTTGTGGTTCATTTGTCGATGTAGTCAGATCTGTCTATATTCATTGTTTGAGTATTTTAGTTGAATTTTAATATTTTTTTATATAATCATTGTATGATCTCAAGTGACCAGTTTCTTGTATGAAGAGTTATGAAAAAATATTTAAATTATATGCTTAGTTTAAGCTTATAGCTGCAAATTTTTATTGTGATTCTTAATTTTTTTGATAAAACTAATGGTTTCTTCCAAAAAAAAATATTTGGGGGATGAAATGGATTATTTATATCCAACTGTTGAATTACATTTATAAAAGGTTGGTCCATTTTAAAGAGGCTATTAGATATATAAACATATGAGTGTGATACTAGTCAGATTCTTCAGCAATTTGTCAGTAAATCTATGCCCTTAGTATTTGGAAACTCAAAAGAAAAAAGAAATCAAAGTTGAGATTGTGCCTGAGAGCAGAGAAACTTCTTAACTTAATTAATTATGCATCGATAATTCTTTAAAAAATAAATGAAAAATTAAAAACAATATCAAGAGCAACAATAATAATCAGCCACCGCCCACTTATGGTAATGAATTAAATGAGGAGAGAGTGTCACGTCGTTTTAGATATTGGTGCCAAACCACATAGGAATTTGACCTATTCTTTTAATTTTCATTTAATTAATTCATTAATTATTTAATAGTACCACTTTAATTTATCTAAAGTTTTTAGAAATTAATTTCTTTGGCTTTTGCGGCCTTTTGTTTTCAAAAGGTTCAGACTTGGCAGGCAGGTCTCAGATGGACCAATTATTCGTTTTGCATGCTTGCACAAATAAACATACTCTTACGAACCAAACTTTGACCATTCTTTATTAATAAATAGAGTTGTCTCTAAATATTTTGGCATAACAACAATTGAGGTTTAAATATTAGTTAAATTAGTTTTTAATCCTTTAATTTTTAAGTTTAAATATTATTTTATTGAATAAAAATTTTACTTCTTTTAATTTTTGGTTCTAGTTTCGTTGTTGAATAATAGCATATAATACGGAAAAAAAATTCATACATCTACGTATGTTCCAACATTAAAAAAAAATGAGTTTAGGGTTATTAGTTAGAGTTTAGGGTTTAATGTTTAAGGCTTATGATTTAAGATTTAGGGTTAAGGCATGCACGAAACTATCTCACAATTTTCTTGGTATAAATGCATTTGAGGTCCTTTTAGTTTAAATAGTAATAAAATAAGGTTTTTGATCTCCTAAATTTTAGATTTAAAGGCTTAATAGATATTTACCCCTCCCAATATTTTATCCTAATTTCATCTCTAAGTCTAAGGTTTAATTTTTAGTGTTGGGCATAAAAAAGAGTAAAAGAAGTAAATGATTTTTGTTCATATAATATAGGCAAGATGGATCAATGGGTGTTGGGGCAGTTGCACTCCCCAAAATTTTAAATCCACTTTACAATTTAGATATTTTCATTGCATTTTCTATTAACAATTTAATTCCGCACTCTTTATATTTTTAATATAACTTCTAATAATTCTCGTTGTTTTACATAAAATCTTGTGTTAGTCCTGAATATAAGATTGGACATTGAAGTACATAGAGTGAGGAAAGGAGGGCATTTGTGGGCAAAGGAGGTCACGAGAATCCATAGAAAATTTTTGTTGAGAGTTTCCAATTCCAAGAGATGGTGGGAGCAATCGCCGGGAAAGTGCTCGTGTCGCCTCGAAATGAATCCCACTTTACAAACTCTTAATGTTATTATATTATACTATACATGGATGTAACTTAGGGTTAGGGTTGTTTTCTTTTGAAGATGTGACGGTGAATTAATCGTAAAGAATATAAGGCTACAAGGCTCATCAAACATGCAATCTTGTTTTGCACCAACTTTAATTCCTTAAACTTGTATTTTTCAAAATACGATCTCAGGTTTTTTATACCCAACTTATTTCTCATTTTTATTAAAATCTACATAATTTTTAAATATATCTATTGCAATTTAATATGATGGTGATATTAATGACATGTTCTAGAAAAGTGAGATTAATATCCCACACATCGAAAACAATAGTGTTGCACATCTCCTATCATATATATATATATATATTCTTTGCGTGAAGTATAATGACATTAAGATTCACTTGATCATTTACCTAATTTTGTGGAGTGCATGTACTTGTAATCAATTAACTATTTGTGACAATAAAAAAAATAAACTACATATTTAATTATTTAAATTTCAGAATTCAATTACAGTAGAACCTTTATAAATTAATATATAATAAATTAATAATTTCTCTAAAATAATAATTTTTTCAGTGTCGACTTGGGTCCAATGTCTAAATTAATAATTTCGATAAATTAATAAGATAATAATTTTTTGAAAGACTTTTATATAAATTTATGGTCTCTTCAATATTATAAATTAATAATTATATAAAATTACAAATACAACTAGCACAGCTTAATAAAATATTATTTTATAGTTGTTTGCTTTTCTTAAAATTTAAATCTAGTTGTATTTCATCTCCAACTTTCCTTATTACATCCAAAAGTTCCGGTGGTTGATTTCCTTACCATACATGAACTTGCATTAAGTTTTAACTAGTATTGCGTACTACAATATACTTTGTTTTTTAGGGGTATGCATTATATTTAATTAGTCACATTGTACATGAACATCATTCAATTAGCCAATACAATGTATATATTTTATTCATGAAGAATAATGTAGGTTCGTTGAATCGAAAAAAAAATCTATTTAAATTAATAAATTATTATTTATTGATTAATTAATACCTCTTTAAAATAATAAAATTATGTGATTCCAACATTATTAATTTATAGAAATTTTATTGTATAAATATTCATGATTTGATCACCAATATTACCAACATATGATTTTTATATTACTCGACCACTTAAATGATATAAGACACAAATATTTCATTTCCGATTTTCTTAAAAAAATATTTTTTGGTTTAGGTCTTCTTTGATTGTTATTTTATTTTTTAGGTTAAATTGTATTGAAAGAATGAAAGTCTTATACTGAGAAAGGGGTCATGGTGGTCGGAGATATGATCGACGGTAAAAGGTAAGAGAGGAGATGAAAATCGGCTAGGGATTTAATAAAAAAAATAAAGTATGTAATTCTATTTTTTTATTAAAATAAAATTTAATATCAAAAAAGGGTTAATGACTCAATACATTGAGAAGGATTATATAGCCCATTCTCAACCGATTATAACAAATCCAACTGCCCAATACTAACTAATTAACAACTAATTGCAGCTAATTTCTAACATTCACCATGCTTTTTCTTTTTTAAATTTCTCCAATCTTTAATCGTCAATCCTCTTCAAATTAATGAATTGCTTTTAAAAAATAGTGAGTTGGTCCTTGAAAAAAAAAAATTCAGTGAGCTGGTTCTCTTTCTTCTGAACTCTATGCTAAACAAAAAAATTCATATGCAGTGTGCACAGTGAACTGATTCACAAATTGACATCATTCTTCATTCTTAGGTGATTCACGAATCGAAAGTATTTTTCATTTTTACTTACGTTCTTCTTCATACTCCTTTCTTTCTTCTTCATGCTTTCATATGTTCTGTCTTCATACACCTTTCTTTCTTCTTCATTCTTAGGGATCAGAATATTCAGTTGTTGACTCATTGAATGGCAACTTATGGTTTTTGCCCATACGACAAGCTACACAAACACCAGGGATCACTTTATTATCATGCAAAGGAAGTACAATATTCAACTGTTTACAAATCTACACAAATGTGGACTGGGCATGATGCCCCAGCCTCTTATGCCACAAATCGGTCAACTGACTAAGATTACTAACAACATGAGCTTCAATTGCAAGTTTATTGCTTACATCAGTTGGATCTCCTCCGGTGAACTGGTACAAGCCATCACGTTCTTCTCCCTTCAAAAGGACCTCACTACTAACTTCATCTCGAACAAGGAAATTTGAAGCATGAAATTCAAAGTAAACACGATTATCTCTACCAAGCTTTGACACAGACAAAAGGTTCTTAGTAACCGAGGGAACATGAAGCAATTCATTAATCAACAAAGCACGAGAGGAAGTCATTAGCAATGATCTACTAGACTTGCAAATATCTAAATTATGCCCATTACCAACCACTAACTTACTTGATCTAGTGTACTCTGAATCCCTGCATCACTTTAGCTGCATCATGAGTGACGTGATGTGTGACTCCTGAATCCACAATCCACGAATCTGAGCCAGTTAATGCAGTAGGCCCCTGAGAATGAGAGCAAGTAAACCAGGAGCTAGGTGTGTCCAACACAGTCACAAGAGCATTTGAGGAGTCTTTGTTTATAGTAGTAGAATTGCCAAAGGCCTAATCAAAGCGATGTCAGCATCGATCGGCTGAGTGACCTGGTTTTTCACAAATTTGACATTGAATCCTAGGTTACCGTCTTCCACGAGCACCACTCCTTCCACCATGAAATTGCTAGGAGCGGCAAAATCTTGGTTCTTGATTAGAAGAAAACGATGAAGTGTTTTGAAATCGAGCAACATTGACGACACTTATTTGTAGCTGCAACTTGTTATTAAAACCTTTAATCTGTGTCTCAACATCAACCAACACAGACTTGACATCATCAAAAGTATAAGGTTCTTTTCTGGCTGTGATAACCGCCATAAAAGGTTGATATTCAGCAGGTAAACCATTCAAGATTGTGGCTATTTGTTCCATTTCAGAGATGGAACTGCCACAAGTAGATAAAACATCACTTACCTCTTTGACCTGGGTGAGGTAGGACCGCATGCTTTCATCTCCTTTACGCAGCGATCGAAGTTTACAATGGAGACTTATGGCAGTGGTTGTAAATCGATTCGCAAAGAATTGAACATCTGTCGTCCAGACATCAGACGCGGTTTCCGCACCAACAAACTGAGAGTGAAGTTGAGAGTTGATCGTCGAGAGTAACCAGGACACCAGAGCACTATCCTGAGCAACAAAGTCTTCATAGTCTTCGTTTGGAACCATCTGGCCATTGTCACCAGCTACCATTTCTGAAGGAGCTTTGACCTTCCCTGTGAGAAGACGCTCTAATCGATGGCTTCGAACTGTCAAGAGAATCTATTGCTTTCAGAGGAGAAAATTCATCTCATCGAGCACAATGTTGACCTTTTTATTGATGAACATTTTGCCACTCTTTGACGACGAGAAGATCGGATCGGACGATTGATCGGAAGAATCACCAGGCATGACAACAGACGCTTAGAGAACAAGACACAGCGGAACGGAAAAGACTCCGAGAACGTCAACGAATGATACCCTGTGAGAAAGGGGCCATGGTGGCTGGATATATGATTAACGATAAAGGGTAAGAGAGGAGATGAAAATCGGCTAGGGATTTAATAAAAAATAAAGAATGCAATTCTATTTTTATATTAAAATAGAATCTAATATAAAAAAAGGGTTAATGACCCAATACATTGAGAAGGTTTATATAGCCCATTCTCTAACCGATTATAACAAACCTAACTGCCCAATACTAACTAATTAACAACTAATTGCAGCTAATCTCTAACATATACCATGTGTTTTTTTTTCTTTGCGTATTTTATCCCTTTATTAAAATTTCATTGTTTCTAGTTATCTACTATTCAAAATGTTTATTTTCAATAATAAAATTAATTTGTCGGTTGAGTATATTTTGATTGACATTGTATAAAAAGATAAGTGATATTCTTGTCATCGGAGTGATCATAAAAGCATATCTCAAATCAAGTAACATCTCTTCAATTTTTTTAATGAAAGATTTGGAGAAATTGAAGTATTTTCTTGACATTGAAGTAACAAAGTCTGAAGTCAAATATTTCTATTTCTCATAGAAAATATTCTTTGAATATTCTGAAAGAAAATGAGATGCTAGTGACTGTGTATACTAATAGAAACTAATGTGGATCATAATGTGAAGTTAAAAGAGACACAAATTATGAGATTCACTAATTAGTTGAGTGATCAAGGATGCTTATGTTGTCTCATTTTGTTTGAGTTCGGATCCCAACATTTACTTTGGGAATATAAAATCTCTACTTAATAAAAAAGACATAAATGATTGATTATTCAAATATTAAATCGGTCAGAATATAACTCAACTATACAAGTCTTAAGATACCATATTCTCCTTGATTATACTTAGAATATTTTTGGGTTCCAAGAACACATATATCTCCAACTCTTATAAATCTCAATAACACTATATAAAATGCAACTTATCTTGAACGCATTTCATTCATCCATAGAAAATGCAACCTAACCTCATTAAACTCCATCCCATCATTTTGGGAAGCCTAATCGTTTTTTGTGTTTTTTTTTGCGCGACGAAAGTATGATTTTATTTAAGAAGAATCATACACAACCACACACCACATCGGCCTCATTAAAAACCTCTCTAATCCTAAGTAAAGGAAAAGAGTACCAATGTGTGTGTAAAAGGAACAAATCGAAAAAATCACCCCATGAACAACCACACCCAATTGGATATATCAACACCGCTCTTGGCCAAAGCATCCGCGACTCCGTTCGCTTCTCGGTAAATATTATTGAAACACACACAAGGTAATAAGTCACAATCCTCATCAATTTGCTGGAACCATCTCCAAAGCTGCCAAGGTCGGCGGTCAACACTATAAATCCATGAAATTGCCACCGTCGAATCAGACTCCACCACCACCGATACTACATCACCCCAACTCATCTCACGTAGCATCCGCAAAGCGTAAGCAATAGCCTATATTTCCGCAACATTGGAATCAACTATCACAATCAATCCAGAGAACATAGCCACAATCCGACTATTCCAATCCCGAAGAATGCCCCCACAACCTGCCAACCCCGACTTTCCCCGAGCCGCTCCATCGACGTTGAACTTCCACACTCCCACCGATGGAGGCACCCAAGTAACATTCGTGCGATCCACCTTGCTCACACTTGGCATCGACCAACACTGCTTCAGGCATGTCCACCACGATGCCTCACTCAAACATGCTGAACCCACATACGCTAGAGTCCAATGCAGCGCTCGGAGCTGAACAAGGAAGAAGATCGAGTGCCTCGTCGAGCGACGACCCTGGAACATAAGCTCATTCCTCGCCACCCATAGCGACCAAACCACATTCGCGCATCCAATCATTCACCATGCTCGGATTTCCCCACTAAAACAACCATTCCAACATTGAATAAGAAATTCACCAATTCGTTGTGGTCTTACAATTGTGACATCCCACCACATCAAAAAATCAGTCCACACATTATAAGCAAGTTCACACGTCCAAAGAATGTGATCACTATTATCCTCTCTCATGCCACACCAACGACAGTTTAGTGTCGAGTTCGATAGGGGAATTCCACGATCAAATGACATACGAAGTGTCGGCAACCTATCCACAATGATGAACCACACAAAATATTGAATTTTTGGCAATAACGGCATGTTCCACACCATACTTACATCCAATGCCTCCGGCATGCCAAAAGAGGACATCAAGCTATGAAGCTTACCCACCGAAAACTGCCCCGATTTTGCATGAACCCAAACCAGCCTATCCGCAACCCGATCCCGCAATATAACCTCTGCCACGTGTGCTTTCAACTCACTTAATTGCTTGACCTCGAAGGAACGCAAAGCTCGTCTGAAATTACCCTCCCATTCCTCTCTCGGCAACCTCAAGAACTCCCCTACGAATGCCATTTTATTCGATGCTAAGCTAAACAACCGCGGAACGGCTCAGCTAACACCCAACAATCCCACCAAAACAACACACTGCAACCATTACCCACAATCCACAAAAATTGAGATACATTAAGAAAACGATCAACATACTCGTCATTTTGTACCTCTACAATCTGCTTCCACATTGTCGACATGTGTATCTTCCCCTTTTGCTGAATTCTCCAATTTCTAACATCCGTACCATACTTCGCCACAATTATAGAATTCCATAACGAGTTATCCGCCTGCGCAAATCTCCATGCCCATTTCGTAAGCAAAGCTAAGTTCCGTGATCGTAAATTCACCACCCCAAGGCCTCCCACCCGCTTCGGTTTACACACCACATCCCAACTTATCCGACTCATTTTTGCCCTCTCCTCCTTACCACCCCAAAGGAAATTACGCCGAATCCTATCAATCTTCAACACAATACGTCTCGGCACCAAGAACACCCCCATATAAAACACAAGCAATGCTGATAGCACCGTGTTAACCAATAACAATCGACCTGCAAAAGATAACGAATCTCGCTTCCAACCTGATAGCCGTTTGCGAAATATCCTTATGAGAGGTTCCCATACTTCCATTCCACGCGGGTGAACTCCTAACGGAATCCCAAGTAATGTATAGGCAAATCACCTATTGGACAACCCATGACACTCGCAAATTCCTCGAGCACATCCACGGCAACACCAATTCCGAATAGACACGACTTATCAAAGTTAATCTGAAGTCCTAAAGCATACTCGAAACACGTTAACACCCTTTTCAAATTGCGCTCAAACCCCACCTCTCCCTGCAGAAATATAATTGTGTCACCCGCGAACTGTAGGTGTGATATAAATATTTCTCCAACCACTCGCACCCCCTTGATCAAATCCAATTTCTCCGTATTAACCATGAAGCGATGTAATAGCTCTGCCACTATCACAAACAGTAGAGGCGATAGCGGATCTCCTTGGCGAAGCCCCCTCCACATAGGGAATTCTTTCGTCGGGCTACCGTTTATCAGGATCGACAAACGTGCCGTGCTAACACACTTCTTAACCCAACCACGCCATTTCTTCCCAAAACCCATTTTGCACAGAATTCGATCCAAACAATCCCAACTAATGCAATCATAGGCTTTTGCGAAATCCAATTTGAGTATTACCCCACCATTCGCAAACCTACACTTCTTCATGGAATGAATAACCTCGTTTGCTAACAGTATACCGTCTAATATCTATCTTCCTCGGATAAACATAGCTTGTACATCAGTAATCAACATATGTAATACCTCTTGCAACCTCTTCGCCAAGCATTTCGCTAGAATTTTGTACACGGAATTTAGCAAACAAATTGGGCGATAATCCCCAATAACTCTCGGACTGTCCTTCTTCGCTATCAAAACCACAAACGTTGAATTCACCCCCCTCGGCAACTTGCCTGAGTCAAAGAAAGCGGCCATAAATCGCATTATATCAGATTTTAGAAATTCCCAACCATGTTTGAAGAATTCAAATGGGAAACCATCCGGGCCTGGTGCCTTCGCTCCCTCACAGCTCCAAACCGCACATTTCACCTCTTCCTCCGTAAACATCTCTTCAAGCCCCAACCTCTGCTCAGTCGAAAATACTTCAAAATCCACCTCTGGTAAGAGAGTTCCCGCAACATACGGCTTATCAAAATGTTTCTGAAAAGCCATCATGAACACAAATTTCATTCGCTCCGGTATAGTCACCCAACATCCGTCCACCTGAAGACCAGGAATAAAATTCTGCATTTGACGAATTTTAACCGCTTTGTGAAAAAAGCTTGTGTTACGACCCCCCTCCGCCAACCACAATACCCTTGATTTTTGTCTCCAAATCGATTCCCTCAACTGTGCCAACTTCCACAACCGCGAATAAAGCTCTCTCTTCCGCATCCTTTAATCCGAACAAGGCCCCTCGAACCCAACCTTTGCATCTAGCTGCTCCAGCTCAAGTACCACTTCTTTATACTGCTCTTCAATCACACTAATACTCTGTCGGTTCCAGCCTTTAAGCATCCCTTTCATCCCCTTTAATTTTGAAGATATCGAAGCCTCCCCATCATTCATCGACAACCGCTTCCATTCTTGTTCCATCAATCGAATATCCTTCAGCCAAAAATTAAAGAACTGAAATGGCTTTGGACCACTATCAAACACGTCTCCTACAAGTACAATGGGAGAATGATCCAATAGTTCCTTCGGTAGATTCACCACCATAAGTGCCTCAAATCGACTCACCCAACCTTTTGAGACTAAGAACCGATCAAGACGGCTCCCTTTCCCCCCGGGCCAATCCACGTGAAACGCTTCCCCTGCATCGGAACATCTACCATAGCAATTCGTTCAATAAAATCACAAAAATTATGCATACCTCGAGCTAGCTGTACACTGCCCGTTCTCTCCATCGCCTTTGTCACCATGTTGAAGTCGCCTCCAATTCACCACTCGACTTGTCTCGCCCTTATCACCTGCACTATCTCCTCCCAATAGGCCCATTGTTCCATTACCACACATGGGGCATATACACCTACAAATCCAGCCGACCACTCATCGCGAACCCAACGACCAACTAAAATTATCAAATTCTTCCGCCACTCCTTCATTTCCACTTTAAAGCCTTTTGGGTCCCAAATCGCAACAACCCTTCCCGCTCTCCCCTCCGATGGTGCAAAACAGAAATCAAACGAGTCCTCATACCATAGTTGACGCACAACCCTGTCCGTAATCACCTCCGTTTTGGTCTCTTGAAGAAGAGCCAAAACACACTTTTGTTGTCGTAGAATACGCTGTATGGAACGTCTTTTCGACGCTGTGCCAATCCCTCGAACATTCCACTACAACACTTTCATGGTTCGTTGCTAAGTTTTGTGCTCGTGCGCTTCAATCAAACGCGCAATATCTTTCACAATCGCTTCCTCTCTTCCCTCTGTCACTGCTCCTATCAACTTACCCAACCCCACCGTCTCGCGAGCCTCCCACAAGATCACTTGTTTACGGCACACAAAATCAGAATCCGACAATGAACCATTCACGATCTCCTTCGGTGCAGATTTAACCTCCTTCTTATTCTTTCACGGACGGCCACACCCACGCTTTGTAACCTGCCCAATCGTATCTGTCTCCCCTACAGGTGCCAGACTTGCTTCAATTTCCGTTAACTGTCGAACTCTCCTTTATTCCCTATTCACTTCAATTAAAGAAGCTTTATTCACCCTAGGTATTTCAACCCTCGACCCATCCAAAATCGGGCCTGTCTCATTCCGCTGCTCACTTGATTGCACCTCACACACTCTATCGATTGCTTCTATAGTACCCAGCACATCACAACTCGATCGCTCACCCACATCACAGTTCAACATTCCCACTTTTTCGTCCTCCATCCAGCTTGTCGTCTCCACCACTCTCCAATTCGACATTTGATTTTCTTTCCAAATACGCTCTAAATAACTCTTATCGACCACATTTTTATCCTTAGCTTTTGTATCCATTAATGAGACTGAGTTCGACACAATTGTATCACCCTGCGATGACTCCCTATTATTGTAAGCAGAGTTCGTCTTCCATGCAATCTCCTGGTCCTTTGCACTATCTATATCGTCGGAGCTTGAAATCACTTCGCAACTGCAGTCGCATTTAGGACAAATCGCCTCCTCAAACTCCACAACTCGCACTTGGAACATTCCTCCCTCCGCCTCCAAATCGATCACCTCATCGATATGATACGCCCAATCCGTTTCAATTTGTATCCGTGCTCTCTCAAAAGAGGACGACGCCAACGTTTCGATGTCGATACGAACCAATGCACCCCATAGTGCTGCTATATTACGAAATGTCTCCTCCGACCAAACGTGTAGTGGAAGACTACTAATCGATAGCCACACTCTCCTACTTGGGATTGTCGATAACAATGACCATTCCGACACACTTTCTAGCCACTGATCCAGCCTCCCAGATTGCAAAATTTCCTCACGCATTACCGGACTGTCGAACATCATGAGTATAAAAGATCCCGCTATACGCATCACTGAAAAACCAATCAACTTGGCATTGTGAAATTCCTTGGCTAGATCCGCAATTTGATACGGTTTGCGATAGAATCCCACTGCACACGACTTTAGGATTTCACACTTTTCCTCATCGATTACCCCTGTTGTTTGTTTTTGCGACGAAATTCCTGATGTTTCCCCCTTCCGTCGAAACCCCCTTCAATTCCTGATGTTTCCCCCTTCCGCTTAAACCCTTCTTCAATTCCTTGCGATTGCTCCGATTGATTAGGCTGTGATCCGCCCTTTTTCGACATCGATTTCCTTTGTCTCGCGAAATCCCTATCGCCGTTATACGCCATATTCACTCTAATTTTTGAACCATACAACCAAAATTCATCCAATCTCTCAATTACCCGATCAACATCATCCGCGGATCCCATCCTCACAAAGCCAAATCTTGTGCCGTCTTTAGCTCTCTTCCTTGGTACGAATACATCGACTACTACTCCATGTCGATCAAACACCTGCCACACTCCTTGCCAATGTAATTAGTTTGGTAGATTCACCACAAATAACGCCCACACCCGTTTCCCATGAGATTCCTCTGTTTTTTTTTGTGTTTTCTATTGTTACATTTTCGTATAGTACAAAATCATTTTGCAAAAGATATTTTGATAATACAATACATCTTAACAAAATTCTATCAAACACTGACACCGACGAAAGCAAATGATAATATATATATATATATATATATATATATATTTAAAAATGTATTAATTGTGAATTTATCCCATATTTATGATTTGCCCTCTAATTTCTAATATCGGCTCGATCCCTAAACACCAGATTAGTTATTGGTGTTCATTTAATTTTAATTAAATTAAGCAACATATATAGATGATTATGGGTTTAGAATATTACATCCTTGTTATAAATATGAGACAGTGATCGAATGAGGAACTTTTCAACATCTAAACATCAAAGATTATATATATATATATATATATATATATATATATATATATATAAGTTCGATCTTCACTTTGAACATAAAGTAACTTTAAAATTTGTGGTTAGTGTCTATTTTTATATAAGACAACATTATGCAGAAGGTTAATTATTGGACTCATTGCAATGAATATCTAGAAAAGAAAAATATCATGGTTAAAATAATTGGATGTATAAGGTAATTGAGACCATGTGCATGCAATTGTCTTGTTTTAGAAAACCAAGATGCATAAAAAATACCACAGTTTAAGTAAATGTTTAAATATAAAAATATAATAAGAATGATCCTAAGTCATACAAAGATATGAGATTGAAGGGAATGATTTATTTATTTTTATAACCCAAGCGATTGAGTGTAGATTGAGGAAAGTTCATTTCATATGCAAAATAGGAGATGGAGATCAGACCCAAATGCAAAGCCCAAAAGTGCAAACTCCATGCTTCCCTTAGGGGCTAGAGGAGGACGCTCATTCCAAATGTGAGTTATTTTTTTTTAATATACCGGGGTGATTATATGCTATTTATGTTCATATTTTTTTAAATTTTTTGACAAAGTGTATAATAACTTGTACATATATGTGTTCGAATTCGGGTCTCCTTAAATGAACATCTTCTTCATTTTAACACGAGCCGCTCATTGGATATGAGCTATTTTTTTTAATTTATGTTTACAAATGTTGTTTTCGTCTCGCTCCACCACAGAGGTTGAGCATAGAAGCATTGCGGATGCAACATCCCAGGTAACCTGACTTAATGTTTTACTACGCGAAATGAGAGTTGTTGATCTCGACATATATTTTGTGAGGGAAAAAGTGGCTACAAATCATTTACATGTAAACAAAGTCCTAGCCCATCATCAAGTGGCTGATGGTTTCACCAAAGCTTTATCGAGGCCTTATTTTGAACAATTTCGACTAAAAGAGAATGTGTTGTCAACTGAAGAAGCAAAAGAGTAGAAGAAACATGGAGAATATCGAGCATAGTTAGAGTTAGTAGCCACGTCAGCACTAAGGATTAGATATTATGAATGCAGTTAAGCTGTTATTAACTGCTTCAGGTTAATAGACAGTTTATAACCTTCTGTATACAAGGCTATATAAAGATGATGCAACCTTCATGTGTAATTCACTTGATATTGATTCAATAAACAATATCTCTCTTTCTTCATATAATCTGACACAATTTCATTTTTGACAATTCAACTGGCCACTGGGAGTTCAGTCCTTGAAAAAATAATGATGATCGAGTGGCTAGACCTTTTTCACCTGCTTCCTCTTTTTTTTAAGTCGTGGGTTCTAAATTCAGCACGAATATTCTCTTCCCTAGATTTTAGGATTAATTCCCAGCAGGGCAGTCTCCTTTCTTTTGTTCAAAAAAAAAATCTTTTCAATTTTGGTCTTCTCCAAGGAAAGTGGACTTTCACTTTATGGGATTGAATTGAATCCCGTGTGTGTCAAATACTATTTTGAAAGTTATGGCAGATACATAGATGAATATACATAGACAAAGTAGCTGAACTGGGGCTGGGTCTGCTCTATGCAATGATAACAATATTATTCTGAAAACCTCTTAGCTTAGGCGTACATCGTAAAAATGTCTGGTGAGACCCTTCCTTGCAAATATGTCTATCATGCTGGAGGCAGTACCGACAAACTTGACCTAAGAAATCGAGACGTGAAATTGACCCGAACACGATGATCCGAAACTTAAAATAAGTCGAACCGAAACCAATTCGAATTCTAGTTGAACCGAAAATAAATTCAAACCGATTTTTTAACCGAATCGAATGGACCCGAACTAATTTCACTCGAACCGAAAACAACCCAAACCGATGGCAACCCGTAATAATATATATATATATATATATATATATAAAGATAAGATGTGAACTGTCGCACAACTCACCAAAAAACCAAATATACAGGCTATATAAAGTCATATATAGGGTAGAAAAAACTAACTCGGCCTGAAAACCCGACTAAAAATCGATCAATCTCTGATTAACTCAATATTGACCCGACTTGAAATCAACTGACCCGAAATCAAATGAACCAAAAGTCAACCGACACGACGTCCCGACCCGATACCCGAATCGAAATCACCATAGACCCTAACTAAAACCGAACAAAACTTAAACCAAATGTAGTCAGACCCGAACCGAATGACCCGTTTGCACCTCTATCGATTAGGGATGTAAAAAGTTAACCCGACCCGACCCGAAAACCTGACTGAAACCTGCTCGAGTTAGAACATGTTTTGACCCGAGGAAGTGATGACTCGAAACCGACCTGTAACCGACTGTTGTTGACCTGGACCCGATTTGGACCTGATATTGTAGTAATCGTACCCCACCTACACACGACTGATACGAACCCGAACCCGAGACTAACCTGGCAAATAATCGATATAACCTGACTAAAACGACCCGGGATCTGATTTTACCTGACCTGTTTTGAACCCGACATATTAATTGACCCAACCTGTTTTGAACTTGACATGTTATTGACCTGAACTGATATTGACCTAACTTGATATTTACCTGACCTATTTAATGATTTCAAGAGAAAAATTATGTATTTGAGAAATTATGAATTCATTATATTATAATGTGTGAAATTAATTGACCTATATGATGATATTTTAATATGATAATATTTGTGTTCATTATAGTCCCTAAAATTTTATTTTTAGCCAAAATTGACCCATATATATTTCTATTCTCGGTAATTTAGTCGAATAATATTTTTGTTTATTCTAGTCCCTACAATTTATTTTTTAATCAAAATTGCCTCATATTTAGTTGAAATTGACCTCTATTCATTTTTTGTAATTTAGTCTAATATTTTAATATGATGACACGTTTGTTCATGTTAGTCCCTAAATTTTTTAGACCAAAATTAACCCTATTTATTTTATATTTTATAATTTACTCCAATAGTTTTAATATGTTGATATTTTTGTTCACTCTAGTTCTTAATATTTTATTTTTAGCCGAAATTGACCCTTATTATTTCTAATTTTTGTAATTTAGTCCAATATTTTAAATATGATGATATTTTTGTTCATTCTAGTCCCTAATATTTATTTTTAATGTGATTCGTGTTTGTGAAAGACGTTAAATAATTCACTTGAAATGACCCAACCCAAAGTCTATCGACTATTTGTACCGAACTCAAACTTAATACGAATTCAAATCCTGAATTAACCCGAGTACCTGAAATGAAACCGACCTGAAACAAACCCGACTTGAAGTCCACCCGAGCCCGAATTAACCTGTCAATTAACTGATTCGCACACGAACCGTTTTGACCTGATCTGAAATAAACCCGACTTGAAATTGATCCGCACCTGACCCGAGTCGAGTCGAAACATCAAATCAACTTGAAATGATATGTATTCGATTTAACCCGACCTGAAACTCATTCGATTACATGTTTTTACATTCCTAGATGGCTCAGCATCAACAAGGTAAGCTGCTCATTAAATTCATTTTTCCTTTGATTTAATTTGTACCATATACTCCCCCCAAAAAAACCTTAGAATATTGACCACACGTTTTAAAGCTACCCCATCCTCAAGGCGAGGATTAAACACTCGAACATTGGTTAAGATAGGACAGACTCGTACCATCTCACCTAAGTCTCACAGTTTTTTTTAGTTTTGATTTCATATATTTTGTTTTCAGTATTTTTCTCTGGGCATAATGCAAAAAACATCACTTAGGGGGCGTTTGGTTCACAAAAAAGATTATTACCATGATAATAATCTTTTTCGGAATCTTATTCTCATGTTTGGTTTGTCCTCATTCCCACCAATCCGAAAAAGATTATTACCAACAATAGCTCTTTTTTGTCAATATTTCGGGAATGTGATTCCCACCCTTCCCTTATGTATTTGTCAATTCTTGCCACTTTGGACAAAATTGCCCTTAAAGTAATGAATTTTCTTAATTTGGATCCTTTGTGACACATTTAAATGGCGTAAATTTATTAAATAATTTTATTTCATATTAGTTTAATATTTAAATGGTTTACACATATTTAAAAAGTATTTTAATATTTAAATAAAAGAAAAATCATGGATGTGAAAATTTTCGATAAAATGTCTAAATATTCTATAAAATTTTGGTAAGAAATAAAATAGACACATATCATATTACAATGAGAACCTTTGAGTTTATTGGTTTTATGTTCTATTTTCGTAGAAATCCTCGTAATTTATTGTTTCATGATACGATCATCATCTCCTATTTATGATTTTTTCTTGACTTTATGCAAATTTATTATTCATTTTATTATTTCAATCGTGTTTTAATATTTGGGGAGTATATTTATTTAAAAATATTATATATTAGTTTAATATTTAAACGTTGTTACCCATTCAATATTTATTTATTTGAATTTAGTTATAAGAATTTTAATATTAATAAAAATATATATTTCATATTGTTTATACTAATTATATTAGTAATATTCTAAGTATAATTTTATGAATCTTCAAGCAAATATTTTTAAATTAATATTGAAAGTTTAATTTGTTAAAAAGAAAATATATCACAAGGACAATATAGTAAAATTTACTTCCAAGTAACCTTATATTCTCTCAACCAAATAATGTAATCTCACATTTCTACCAAATAAATCAAATAAGGTAATCTAATGTTTCAGTAATATCTCAGGTAATGTTACATTCTGAGAATCCTATTTCCAAGGGTAATCTTATATCCTGCGATCCAAATGCACCCTAAGGTTTAACTGTATACTCACTATGGCTCATATTTTTTTTTTATTTTGAAACTTTTTAATCTGTAACGTTTCACTTTTAGTTAAAATGACCATTGTTTGGATAAAAACCTGACAACACTTATTTTTGATGTGCACATCATGTCAGCAGTTTTTTTAACGACAATTTTTTGTTATTAAATTAACACCATTTACTTTATTAGTACATTAACCCAATCCAAGCATTTGTTGATTTTTAGAGATATGTGATATCAATTGATTGGTTGAAAGTGACATGCCGATAAAACTTTTAATGAAATTGAGTTTTTAAATTAATGTTGTGACACCTTTTAAGTTCAGATAACAAGTAGGTTAGAAAAGAGTTCAAGTACCAAATAGGTTTAAAAAAGTTTACGTACCAATTAGGTATTTAATGTTAAGTTCAGGGGTTATTTTTTAAAAAGATGACACCCATTGAATTGCTAAAGGTGACACATCCATAATGTTTTGATGAAGTTAAAATTTTGAATTAATGCATGTGATAATTTCTAAGTTTTGTGTACAAATTGGGTACTAAAGACCCGATTCAAGGACCAAACGAGTGAAATAAATTTCAACAAATTTAGTTACATTAGGTCAATTCAGGGGGAAAATTTGTATTAGCCTTATTTTATGTGTTAATTCAAAAAAATTTAAAAATGGTAGATAAATTTTAAATTATTTGAAAATTCATCATTTTCAAGAAAAAATACAATTATGTGTAAGGAAAATTCTACAACGGGCGACAAACATTGATGAACACCACTAACGATGAACACCGATGAACACCATTAATTTTTTTTAAAATCTTGAAAATCTAAAGGACTAAAATTATAATTAAAATTATCTTTTAAAAAAATAAAAATAAAAATCAAATTTAAAAATTACTTTATATTATTTTTTTAATAAATTAAAATCAAATATTCTTAATTTTCCTACACCCTAACCAAAAATAAAAATTAATTTTATAATTTTATAATAGATTTGAATCAAAAACACCCAAATCTCCTAAACCTAAACCTAAACCTAAAAAATTCAACCCTTCATCCAATACCCAGCCGGCGCCGGCTCACCCCTTCGCCGCCTCCGCCCCCGCCGTCAGCACCACCGGCAGGGGCGAAGGCGGCGAAGGGGTGAGCCGGCGCCGGCTGGGTATTGGATGAAGGGTTGAATTTTTTAGGTTTAGGTTTAGGTTTAGGAGATTTGGGTGTTTTTGATTCCAATCTATTATAAAATTATAAAATTGATTTTTATTTTTGGTTAGGGTGTAGTAAAATTAAGAATATTTGATTTTAATTTATTAAAAAATAATATAAAATAAATTTTAAATTTGATTTTTATTTTTATTTTTATTTTTTTAAAAGATAATTTTAATTATAATTTCAGTCCTTTAGATTTTTAAGATTTAAAAAAAGAATTAATGGTGTTCATCGTTAGTGGTGTTCATCAATGTTCGTCGCACGTGGTAGAGTCATCCTATGTGTAAACTTTTTTAAAACCATATCTTTATTTTTTAAATGTCTAAATTTTATTAGAAGATCTAAATAACAATAATATCTCATACCTTAAATATTTATTGGCAGTTGCTGTTTTCCTACATAATTTGGCAGATTTGGAAAATCCAAAATGAGCTGGTCTTTAACGAACGTAGCTTCAAATCTGAGCTGAAATGTCGAGTTCGAAACTACCGAAATTTGCACAGCGGATAAACCCGTCAACTATTGAATATTGAAACCCAATGAAAAAACTCAATATTAAGCAAGCGAAATAAATATTGGAGAGAGCAAACCAAATTTACGAGGTTCGACGAAAATGTCGTCTACTCCTCGGACACCACCACCGGATGATAACTTCACTAATACCAAAATGGTACAAACAAATAGAATTCTTAAGAATTCTCAAATATTACAAATGAGAGAAGAAACAAATGGAAGAGATGGTATGGATGTTGGGATGGTTTCAAATGACAAATGCTAGGCCTATTTATAATTGAGATTTAAGGACTAAATTTGTAAATAGCCTAAAGTTTAGGGACCAAAAATTAATTTCCCCATTGGTAATTTCAACACTTACCGCTGGAGCATTAATTTACCGCTCCAATTTTCCTCATTTGCTGCACCTAAACCTGACAAATTCAATTTGTCAATTCACTGCCCCACTTTCTTTGACAATTTGCTTTGAAATTTCAAAGTCATTTTCAACAAATCTCCACCTTGGCTTGAAATTTCACCAAGCTTTTTAAAAATTTCTTCTCCCCAAACGTTATCTTTTGTAGTGCCTCCAAATGCGCTCACGAGCGCCATACACCCGAAGGTGCTCAAACTTGCAAGATGTTAATCAAGTTCAAACAATGATTGAACTTGATTGATGTTACCACCTTGGTCAACATATCTGCAGGATTTTCTACCGTTGCAATCTTCTGAAGTAGAACCTTTCCTTCTTCAAAGATCTCCTGCACAAAGTGATACCTCACATCGATGTGCTTGGTTCTTGAATGGTAGACTTGATTTTTCGCTAAATGAATAGCACTCTGACTGTCACAATATAGACTAATGTGACTTTGAACAACTCCCAAGTCTTCCAACAATCTGTTAAGCCAAATCGCCTCCTTAACAGCCTCTGCAACCGCCATGTACCCTGCCTTTGTAGTTGACAAAGCCACCGTTGACTGTAAAGTAGACCTCCAACTAACTGGGGCTTTTGCTAGAGTAAACAAATACCAGTAGTAGACCGACGCTTATCCAAATCACCAGCATAGTCAAAATCAACATATCCAACCACAAACTGACCAAGTGTTTCATCTTGCTCAAACACTAAACCAACATCTACGGTTTGTTGGAGATACCGTAGAAATCATTTCACAGCTTGCCAATGTCCTTTTTCAGGATCATGCATGTACCTGCTCACAACTCCAAATGCTTGTGAAATGTCAGGCCACGTACACACCATCGCATACATCAAGCTCCCTACTGCATTAGCATATGGAACTTTTGCCATGTATTCTTGCTCTTCATCAGTTTTAGGAGATAATTGAGAACTGAGTTTCAAATGAGAAGCAAGTGGGGTACTTACATGTTTTGTGCTTTCATTCATGCCAAAACATTGTAATACCTTTTTTAGATATTGCTTCTGAGTCAAACAAATCTTGCCTCTCCGTCTGTCTCTACTTATCTCCATGCTGAGAATCTTCTTGGCCTCACCTAGATCTTTCATCTCAAACTCTTGATTCAACTGAGCCTTCAATTTGTCTATCTCTTGTTGACTCTTTGAAGCGATCAACATATCATCAACATACAAGAGGAGATAAATGAAAGATCCATCTTGTAGCTTTCGCAAATACACGCAATGGTCGCATTTGCTTCTAGTGTACTTCTACCTCCTTATAAAGCTATCAAATCGCTTGTACCACTGCCTCGGAGATTGCTTCAATCCATATAGCGATTTGTTCAGCTTACAAACCCAATTCTTACCACCAGCATCTACATATCCTTCTGGCTGAGTCATATAGATCTCCTCTTCCAAATCACCGTGCAAGAAAGCCATCTTTACATCGAGTTGAGCTAGCTCCAAATTCAACTGTGCTACCAAGGCCAACAATATTCTAATGGAGGAATGCTTCACAACATGGGAAAATACTTCATTGTAGTCGATTCCCTCCTTTTGAGCGTAGCCTTTAGCAACCAACCTTGCCTTATAGCGGACATCTTTCTTGCTGAGAGATCCGTCTTTCTTTGTAAATACCCACTTGCATCCAATTGCCCTTTTACCTTATGGTAAATATGCCAAATCCCAGGTGTTGTTCTTCTAGAGAGACTGCATTTCTTCATCCATGGCACTTTTCCACTTGTCACTTTCTAAGCTTTGCATTGCTTCTTGATAAGTGGCAGGGATACCATCATCAACAACTGGAAGGGCATAGGCCACCGTATCTGTAAATCGAGCAGGTCTACGAATTTCTCTCCTTGGCCTTGTAACTGCAAGTGGTTTTGGTGTCTCCAGTGGTTCTTGGGTTTGAACCTCTTCATCTTCTAATTCCTCCATTAGAGTTGGAGAATCAGTAACATCATTTTCTGGACTAATCACCGTCTCTTGAAACTCCACCTGGTTTGGAGTATACTCCACCTGTTGTAGAGTACTACTTGTCTGAACAGCTCAATTTGTTACCTTCTTCAACATGACAGATTCATCAAAGGTAACATCTCTGCTACAAATTATCTTCTTTGTGTCTAAGCACCAAAGTCGAAATCCCTTCACTCCATGCGTGATTCCCACAAAAATAGCCTTCTTTGCTCTAGGATCAAGTTTTGACTCCTTCACATGATAATACACAGTGAATCCAAATACATGTAAGGAATCATAATCTGTAGCGAGTACTCCAGACCATACCTCCAACGATGTTTTCCCTCCAATCACCGATGACGGTAGAAGATTGATGAGATGACCAGTATATGTCACAGCCTCAACCCAAAATGGTTTACCCCACCGAGAATTGGACAACATACACCGAACTTTCTCAAGTATTTTTCGATTCATACGCTCTGCCACCCCATTCTTCTGTGGTGTATGTCTAACAGTGAAGTGTCGAACAATACCATTCTCCTGTCATACGTCAAAGAGCGGATCACTTCTATATTCCCCTCCATTGTCCATCTCAAGCCGTTTGATCTTCTTGTCAGTCTGGTTCTCGATCATATTTTTACACTTTAGGAAAACTTTGAGCACTTCATCTTTAGACTTCATTGTATACACCCAAAATCTTTTAGAAAAGTCATCGACAAAAGTTACAAAATAGTGTTTTCCTCCCAACGACGTTGTTTTGGAAGGACCCCACACATATGAGTGAACATAATCCAAAATACATTTCGTATTATGGATAGCGGTGCCAAATTTCACTCTCTTCTGCTTTCCCAGAACACAATGCTCACAAAAATTTAACTTGCAAGCCTTTGCACCTTTCAACAATCCTTGCTTTGCCAAAATTTGCAAGGATTTCTCACCAGCGTGTCCTAACTGCACGTGCCGCAACTGAGTAGAATCCAATTTGTCTCCACCGGAAGCTGCTGCTACTACTCCAATAACTGTACTACCTTGGTAGTAATAAAAGTTATTTTTCCTGATGCCCTTCATTATCACGAGTGCACCTGATATGACTTTTAAAATTCCATCTCTCATAGTGATAATCGAGCCTTTAGATTCCAAAGCTCCCAATGAGATGGGATTTTTCTTCAAACTAGGCACGTATCGGACATCTGTCAAAACTCTAGTTGATCCATCTTGATTCTTCAATCGGATTGAACCTATCCCAATTGTTTTACAGGCGTTGTCATTGCCCATATAAACAACTCATCCATTTAGTTCTACTAAATCGAAGAACCACTCCCTATTAGGGGACATATGATAGGTACAACCCGAATCTAATATCCACTCATCTGAACGAAATGATAACGATGAAGCAACCAGTGATATTTCAGAGTCACTAGTATCATGCTCTGCAACACATGCATCTAGAGCGACTTTTCCTTTCTTCTTCAGCTTTGGGCAATCTTTCTTCCAATGACCTTTCTCATGACAAAAGGGACATTCATCTTTCCCAAGTTTGGACTTTGACTTTGATCTCCCTCTCATTTTTGGATTTTGGCTTTCGAGCGACCTCTTACCACCATGGCTAGCCTTCTTCCCAAAACCCTAGCCGTTTTCCCCTTCTCATCATGTTCTAAACTTCCCCTAAGGCTAAGGGTTGATTTGTAAAGTAGTTGCAAGGATTGCATTTGTCTTAGGAATTTTTCTGTTCAATAAAATAAACTTTAAGTTTGCTTATTCTGGTTTTCAACATCTTGCAAGAGTATCGGGAGAGCATTGTGAGATTATATATTTACTTAATATCGGGAGAGTTAAGTATACAAAAGGAATAAGTACGGGTTCTCCAGTTTATGGTTGAACTATCTCGGACCTAGGGATAGGACGAGGTTAAGTGGCTAAGTAGAATTCAACAACATCGGTGTTCATTCTTCAATTCACGCCGGGAGGTATCATCAAAGACGTGTTCATCGACAGACTTGGACCTAGGGATAGGCCAAGGCATAGCAGGGATTCTTGCCAAGCTTGAAGTACAAAGTTGTGTGATCGATGCCGCGACTAACAACAGACCGCTGCCGCGACAGGCGCAACGACAGAACAGAGATTCCTAGACTTTGCAACACCTACACTACTGAGCAATTCAATACCGGCCCATTCTCTCTATCCTGATTTCATTACTCTTTTATTTAAGTATTCTTTATTATCTTGTGACAACAATTCAATTATTTCTTTTCTCTCTTGTGCAGCAATCTAAGGTGAAGCTATTAGCCCAGTCCCTGTGGAGACGATATCCGATACTTACATATCACTTTACTACTTGCGTCGTGTACACTTGCACCTGTCGCGGCAGCGGTCTGTTGTTAGTCGCGACAACGATCACACAACTCTGTACTTCAAGCTTGGCAAGAATCTCTGCTATGCCTTGGCCTATCCCTAGGTCCAAGTCTGTCGATGAACACGTCTTTGATGATACCTCCCGGCGTGAATCGAAGGATGAACACCGATGTTGTTGAATTCTTCCTTAGCCACTTAACCTCGTCCTATCCCTAGGTCCGAGATAGTTCAACCATAAACTGGAGAACCCGTACTTATTCCTTTCGTATACTTAACTCTCTCGATATTAAGTAAATATGTAATCTCATAATGCTCTCCTGATACTCTTGCAAGATGTTGAAAACCAGAATAAGCAAACTTGAAGTTTATTTTATTGAACAGAAAAATTCCTAAGACAAATGCAATCCTTGCAACTACTTTACAAATCAACCCTTAGCCCTAGGGGAAGTTTAGAACATGATGAGAAGGGGTAAACGGCTAGGGTTTTGGGAAGAAGGCTAGAGAATAAGATATCCTTCCCTAGGTCGAATTACATGCCTTTATATAGGCCTTGGGTTCAAGTTTTCTAATATGGCAAGAATACAAGTTTAAACTAAAGTACAACTCTATTTAAGACTAAATCTTCAGAGCATATATCTTTAATTCGTTCTTCCTTCTTGCTTGGAGTTTCTTCCTTGAACTTTGGCCTTGGCCTTCATTCTAATCTAGGGCTTGGAAAAATATAAGGGTGTTCCACGACAGACCGACGTAATTTTCTCTTTCTGCCGAGGCCCACTTCACTTCTTCTCATCACCATTGTTGTCGTCCTTGGCTGCCACGGCAGCGGCCATGGAAGCATTATCCTTCTTGTCTGCACATCCAGTTCCAGCTTTGCTTCTTTACTGCCCAGCGTCTGCTACAGCAGCTACCTGCAAAAGCAACCAATTTCAGTAGAAACTGTGCCATTTGATATATTTGTGATGTATAAATGAAATCTAACCTAAATGCAATGAATTATGCTTGAATGCAACATAAATATGGGTTAAATAGGGGGTAAAATATAGAACTTTTACACACTCAACACACCCCTAAACTCAAGTTTGCCCTCAAGCAATTCAGACCGAAAAGAGAAATAAAATTTTTTGTTTTGCTTAAAACAGTGAACTTTTCCTTACCTACCATTCATTCCCTATTGTGAGCAACACCTTTTTAGATAATTCAGGATTCGTCCGGAACCTTGCTACAATTCTGGTGTAGTGTATGCATGCTTGTGAACAATTATATGCCAAGACTCCCTTAGTTTACTAGAATAGTTAGGCTTCTAACTTGAATTTTTATGCCAATTTTCATATTTTCGGAGGCAATTCTTAGGATCCTTTAGTTTTTATGCAGACTCGATTCAATTTTCTCAAGCTTAAGTTTGACTAGAGCCGGTTTCGGGCACCTCTAGCTAACTTCCTAGAGCCTGTTTCGGGCACCTCTAGGTGTATTGAGTCTATTTTTCTTAACTTCTTTTCCTAGAGCCAGTGTTAGGCACCTCTAGGGGTAACTCAAGTGTCAAGCTTTCTATTCTAGTTTACTAGTAGAGTTCTAGACAGTATAAAAGTCACAAATGGTGTTTAAGATTTAGAACTATAGTAAGGCTCTAAACTGTTCCTAAAACTATCCTAAAGGCACTGCCACGACAGAGGCTGTCACGGCAGGTAAGTTCAGTTCAAAGACTTAAGCCAAATTTTCATCATTTTTTTCCAGCAAAAATAAACTAAGTAAAAGACACAATTTTTAAACTTAAAAAGACTCCATTAATGGAGGGATTCCACCCCCAAACTTGAGGGTTGTATTGCCCTTAATGTAAATGACAGATATGAAAAATAAAAATAAAAACAACATCGCAAAATATAACAAAAGGGCAACCATCAATATAAGATAAGAAACTTAAATTTTCAGGCGCTGTCGTCGCCGCCGCTGCTGCTGCTGCTGCTGAGTTGAATCTGCCGACGGGCAGTGACTTTCTATGTTGGTGCTGGCAGGCGGATGGGAGAGGTAGAAGTGTTCTTGGTTTTGGCTTCCCGTGGAGGCTGGATGCGGGTAGGGGAGATATGGGGTGGTTTCTCCACTACCTGAACCTCGGAGCTGCTGCTGCCCCAGCTACCGCTGCTGCTGCTATTGCTGCTGCTATTGATGTTGTTTCTGCCACTGTCAGATTTTTCTTTATCGGCTCCTGTTTTCTATCGTTTCTCCGGGGTGAACTCTTTGGACAAGTTCCTCTTGACAGAGGGCTCGTCATCGGATGCTGCCCAGATTTCAGAGGAAGAGAAACCAGCAATATACCTGTTAAGGTCGGACATAGGCTCTTTTCTCTTGTCTCTTCGGGTAGATGTGTCGACTGTGCGGCTGCCGCCTGCAGCTGTTGTGGCAGGGGTCGAAGTGGACGCGGCAGATGGCGTTTTTGGTGTGGCAGCAGAGGTATGGGTATGGGCAAGTGTGGGTGCAGCAAAATAATGGTTGGGGAATACAGGGAACAATGCATCAGGGAAATTAAGAGAGGTGTGGATGAAATGTACCGTGGCGGTGGTGAAGTCTCGGATGAAACTCATCATGCCTAGCTGACGTTCCTCCATCTTCTGTATGGCAGCGAGTATTTGTGTGGAGGTGTCTGCTGGAGGAGCTGCTGCGGTAGGCTGCCTGGGTTCTATGGCAACAGGCTCGGTGTCGGTTGGCTCTGTCGGCTCAGCTGCCGTGGCAGTGGGGTCAAAAGATGACAGGGGCGTGGCAGCTTTGAGTTCCATCAGGCTGAGGATGTTCATGTCTGTCCAGCCTTTCCCTCAAACTCTTAAATCCTAGGCAGCTTCCGGTACATGGTGACCGTGGCAGAGGGCAGTGATGAGATAAGGGTAGAAAAGTGGTCATGACGGCCGGTGAGCATAGTCCAAAATTCCTTCTCGAACGTATCTGCCAACGTTAATTGGCCTCTCATGTAATATGGAATGGATGAGGGCTAACCTTGGTTGGTCGACTATTGTGTTGTGCGAGGAGGGCATAATCCGCTTCTTGATAAAAGCATTCCAAAGCTTTGCCTCCAGTGAGAGTTGGACTCTTTTTACCGTTCTCGGATGTTTCGGATTGGTATTCCACTCGGTACCCTCGTCTGTGAGTTCTGCCATCACAGCATCGTAGTCGGCAGGTTCTAAACTCTCAAGAAATCTTTGGTGGCCATCTTCCTTTCTTCCCACATAGAACATGTAGAGTGTGTTGATGTATTCGGGCTCAAAAGGTACCTCTTTCCCTCGGACTGTAACTGCTATTGCGTCCCTACTGCCGATGGCAGCATAAAATTCCCAGACGAGAGTCACGTTCATTTCCTCTGGCTGCTCAGCGAATATCTGCCACTACAGGGCTATGTTTTTCGGGCTATGAACGGCTGCAACCCAAGGTTCTCCGTTCTGGAAGTGTAAATGAATCCTCTCTCCTCCAACATATCACTGATCTGGAAGGAGCTTGGAGTGGATGCTGCTGGGGCAGATCCTGAGGCAGAGCTTCGGCGGGTATTTCTAGTACTCATGTTGCAAGGACTGTGGAAAGAAAATGAAAGCAAGTAAAATTCTAGAGGAAACAAGTAGAGAGAGTAAAAGTGAGCGAAAAATGAATAGTAAAACGAGGTTTATATAGAGGGGGAGTTTGCTGCCCGTTGGAGCTGTAACGGTAGGCGCGAATAACAGGGCCAACTGTTACGCGGTTTCTAATGCGTCTATCACGCGTTTTTGTGTCTGCTGCGCGTCTGTTACGCGTTTGCGTGTCTGCTGCGACAGCGTGTTGACAGGCTGGATTTTCCGCGTCTGTCGCAGCAGCTGTAACGGCAGGCTCCAAAGTTGGGCTTTTGGGGCTGATGGAAAGATGGTGGGCTGAATTCACTTCTCCTCTTCTCATTGTCTAATATATATATATATATATATATATATATAAATAATGAAAATAAGTTAAATTAGGGATGCCAGGAGGGGTATCTCCTAAAGTAACCACTTCCTGCATTCTTGGGGCTTCAGTCCCCTGATAATGCTTCAATCTTTGTCCATTGACTTTGAATTAGTGCCCTCTTTTAAAGATCTGATTGTGATGGCACCATGGGGAAAAACCTGCACCACTTGGAATGGGCCAGACCATCTAGATTTCAGCTTCCCTGGGAAGAGTTTCAACCTAGAGTTGAATAACAACACAAGCTGCCCTGGGCAGAACTGTCGTGGCAGCAACTTCTTGTCATTCCACTTCTTTGTCTTGTCTTTGTAGATTCTTGCGTTGTCATAGGCCATTGCTCGAATTTCTTCAATCTCTTTCAGATCAAGTAACCTTTTCTGTCCTGCTTTTTCCAAGTCCATATTTACTGCCTTGATGGCCTAATATGCTCTGTGCTCAATTTCAACAGGTAAATGGCATGTTTTCCCATAAATCAACCGATAGGGTGACATTCCCAATGGAGTTTTGAATGTTGTTCTGTAGGCCCATAACGCACTATTGAGGTGGAGAGACCAGTCCTTTCGAGTTGGCTTAACCATCTTTTCAAGAATGTTCTTAACATCTCTGTTGGATATTTCAGCCTGTCCATTGGTCTGAGGGTGGTATGCTGTTACTATTCGATGTTTGACACCATACTTTTTCAAGGCAACAACTATAACCCTATTGTCAAAATGTCTCCATTCATCACTGATGATCGCCTTGGGGATGCCAAATCTAGAAAATATGTTTTTATGCAAAATCCTCTTAACCGTCTTGGCATCGTTTTTCTGAGTAGCGATCGCTTCAACCCATTTAGACACATAGTCCACTGCTAGGAGGATATATAAGTTCCCACATGAAGTTGGGAATGGTCCCATAAAATCAATCTCCCAAACGTCGAATATCTTGACTTCTAGAATGTTTTGCAGTGGCATCTCATGTCTCCGTGAGATATTCCCAGTCCGTTGACATTTGTCGCAGTTTTTGTAGAATGTCTGAGCATCCTTGAATAATGACGACCAATAGAATCCAGACTATAAAACTTTTGCAGCAGTTTTGTTACCACCTAAGTGTCCTCCATATTGTGAAGCATGACAGTGATGAAGCACAACTTCATGTTCATCATGTGGTACACATCTCCTGATAACCTGATCAGCACAATATTTGAAAAGAAGAGGTTCATCCCAATAATAATGCTTAACATCATTTTGGAACCTCTTCCTAGCTTGATAATTAAGGTTAGGAGGAGTTATTCCGCTAACTAAATAATTAACGAAATCAGCATACCAGAGGAGTTCAGAAAACTTACCTGCCGCCATGGCTGTCACGACAGTGCTTGTGGAAGCGAACAACTGCTCGTCAGGGAAGGTCTCCAGTATGTGTGTCTCGTCTGCTGGAAGACTCTTTCCCTTCTCTAACCTTGACAAGTGATCTGCAACTTGATTATCTGTCCCCTTTTTGTCTTTGATCTCGAGGTCGAACTCTTGCAGTAGCAGAATCCAACGTATCAGTCTAGGCTTTGCATCCTTTTTGGTGAACAGATACTTTAATGCAGAGTGGTCTGTGTGGACTATGACCTTCTTTCCAAGTATATATGAACAGAATTTGTCAATAGAGAACACCACAACTAACAATTCCTTCTCTGTTGTGGTGTAATTTACTTGGGCGTCATTCAGTGTTTTGCTGGCATAGTATATAACATGAAAGAGCTTGTCTTTCCTCTGCCCAAGAGCTGCCCCGATAGCATAGTCACTAGCATCACACATAATCTCAAATGGCAGTTTCCAATCTGGTGACTGTACTATTAGGGCTGTTACCAGCTTTTCTTTCAGAACCTTGAATGCCTCAGTACATTCAGCGTTGAAGACGAAGGGACGGTTCTGCTCTAGAAGATGGCATAAGGGGTTAGTGATCTTCGAGAAGTTTGCGATAAACCTTCGATAAAAACCAACATGCCCTAAGAAACTCCTGATTCCCTTGACTGTGGTGGGTGGCGGCAGCTTTTCAATTACCTCGATCTTAGCTCTGTCGACTTCTATGCCGCGACAGCTTATTTTATGGCATAGGACTATCCTTCTTCATCCACTATGAAGTGAAATTTTTCCCAGTTCAATACCAGGTTTGCTTTCTCACATCTCTCGAGCACTTTCTGTAGGTTGCCTAGGCAGCTTTCAAAATTGTCTCCAAAGATAGAAAAATCATCCATGAATATCTCCAGGAAATCGTCCACCATATCGAAGAATATTGCATCATGCACCTTTGAAAGGTTCCTGGTGCATTAAAAAGTCCAAATGGCATCCTCCGAAAAACAGAAGTACCGTATGGGCAAGTGAACGTCGTCTTCTCTTGATCTTCCGGTGCGATGGCTATTTGATTATAACCTGAGTATCCATCAAGAAAACAATAGTAAGGCTTTCCCGCTAATCTATCAAGCATTTGATCAATAAAGGGTAAGGGAAAGTGGTCCTTCCGGGTAGCTTTGTTAAGCTTCCGGTAGTCCATACAAACCCTCCAACCGGTCACAGTCCTGGTTGGGATTAGCTCATTTTCTTCGTTGGTTACCACGATTATTCCTCATTTCTTAGGAATGCACTGCACCGGGCTCACCCACTTGCTATCCGAGATGACATAGATTATTCCAGCATCTAGCCATTTTATGATCTCTTTACGCACCACCTCTCGTATAGCATCGTTTAGACGTTTTTGTGCATCAATGGTCGGCTTATGATCATCCTCTAGGAGGATTTTATGCATGCATAGTGCCGGACTGATGCCTTGGATATAAGCTATCGTCCATCCAATAGCCTTTTGTGCTGCTGCAGCATCCCTATCAACTGCTGTTCCTGTTCCTGCATCAACTTGAAAGAGATGATTACGGGCAACATATCATTTAAACCAAGGAAAATGTATTTTAGCTGCCCTGGCAGGGGCTTAAGATCTAGAACAGGTGGCTCTATAGTTGTTGGCTTTTGGACTATATGTTCATCCGAGGTATAGTTTAAGGGCTCGAATAACTTACTTGGACGATTGCCTATCTAGTTTACCTCCTCTTAATCTTCAGTATCAGATATGTCAGATTCTGAGGAGCTGCTGTCGTCATCGCTGCCGTGACAGTCTTCTAAATGGCTGCTGGGGTAGTGGCCAATTTTGATGTCGTGGTAGCCTGACCTGATGCAGGGTTGGTCAAGGATAACTTCAGTGATAGCCTTGCATTCTTCTTCTGCATCAGCATGTTTTATTGCATGGAGAACATTCAGCTTGATCTCTTGATCGTTTACTCGCATAGTGAGTTCTCCTTTTTCCACATCAATCAATGATCTTCCTGTGGCTAAGAAGGGTCGCCCCAGGATGATTGGTGCATTCTAATCTGCTTCACATTCTAAAACAAGAAAGTCAGCAGGAAAAATAAATTTATCCACTCTTACCAGAATATCTTCAATTTTCCCTTCTGGATGAACGTAAGAGCGGTCTGCCAGCTGCAGTACTACTATTGTAGGCCGAGCTTTTCCAATACCTAATTTCTGAAAAACATATTTGGGCATTAAATTTATACTAGCACCAAGATCACAAAGTGCCTTACCCACAAATTTATCTCTGATTATGCACGGTATGATGAAACTCCTAGGATCCTTCTTCTTTTGGGGTGAATGCTTATGCAGAATACTCATGCATCCCTCTGTCATTTTGACCGTTTCAAATTCCTCAAGTCTGGATTTCTTCGACATGGCATCCTTGAGAAATTTGGCATAACCAGGCATCTCCTTTATAGCATCTAAAAACGGAATATTGATATGAACCTGCTTAAAAATACCATAGATCTTCTTAAGCCGAGATTCTTGTTTCAATTTCTGTAACCGCTGAGGAAAAAGAGGTGGAGGATGATAATCAGCAATACGTCATTCCCACTGCATTCGGATCTGAGGAGGCTTAGGTTCTTCATCTTTCTCCTCTGTCCCTTCTGCTGTCATGACAGGCTCATCGGCAGTAGGCTATTTGTCGTCTGCCGGGGCAGCGCTCTCGGCAGTTGACTCCAAGGTTGGTTCCTTAACTGGTTCAGCTTCATTCTCTGGCCCTGGTAATTTCTTCCCACTCCTAGTAGTGATGGCTTTACACTGCTCATGTGTGGGTTGTCTAGCGTTTTCAGTATCGCTAGGAAATCCTCCATTCTGCCTTGGTTTAATATGCTGGGAAACTTGACCCATTTATGTCTCCAATGATTTCAGAGTAGCTTCATGATTAGTCATCCGCATCTCCGTTTTATCCATGAATGACTCAGTTTTCTTGACGAAATGATTCATGTTCTCTATGTAGGTTCCTGTTTGAGACATAAACGTAGCCAAGGTCTGCTCCAGTATACTAGGCGTGGCAGCTGGTGGCTGTTGCTGTTGCTGCTGCGGTTGCTGCCGAGTCAATATCCTAGGTCCCCCTAATTTTGAGTGTTATGTGCTTGAGGATTCAGAGCATTATTAGGGTTGCTCCAAGAGAACTTGGGGTCCTTTCTCCACTTGGGATTGTAATTGTTGGAGTTGTAGTTCTGTTTATTGTAGTTCCCAACATACATCCCTTCCTCTAGCTGTATCGGACAATCTTTCAAACTATGATTCCCATCGCAAGTTTCGCATACCTCTTCAACAGAGTAGGCAAGTTGTGATCAAGAGCTTTTTCATTGCCTTAGTGAGATATGCCACCTGTGTTTTTAGAGAATTGTCGGCCTCATAATCCTTCACAACTAGTACTCTTTTACCCCCTCTTCTTGCTGTAGGAAACTGTTCCCCGTTCTTTGCCAGTTTTTTCAATACTGCAATTGCGTCTTCTGGATCTTTGTCCAGCAGCAATCCATTCACTGCTGAATCAATTCTCATACGAGTCTGTAAGTTGGCAGCATTATAAAATTTAGTTCCATGGTTCCAAACGGGGAATCCATGCATCGGGCAGTTCCTCGGAAGAGTGGTAAATCTGTCTCAGGCCTCGTGCATTGGCTCGTCATCTTCCTGTTGAAAGGTAGCAATTTCGTTACGTAATCGCTCAGATAAATGTGAAGGATTAAAACGAGACAAGAATTCACGAGTTAAATCTGCCCAAGTTCGTATTGAACCCGACATTAGTTTATTCCACCAAGTTTTTGCCCTGTCCCTCAATGAATGAGGAAATAACCGAAGCCTCAGTATCTCCGGATTAACTCCTGGTAGTCTAAACGAACCACAGATTTCCTGGAACGTTTTTAGATGCTCCCTAGCATCCTCTGTAGCAGCACCGCTAAATTGGCCAGCGTTGTTAATCATGCTGAACATAACAGGTTTCAGCTCAAAGTTGTCAACTTCTACGTCTGGCAGGGTTGTTTCTAGTTCCACGTGATCATTGAGCATGTAGTCTCAGCATGACCGGCGTGCGGCAGCGACAGGAGGATCGACATGTGGACCGTTCCTTCCATCTCCGACAGGATTTTCAGCATCCTGGGGATTCCCTTGGTTGTTCCTTCTTTCTTCGTGCCTTTCGTTCACCATTGCTTCTAATTGTTCCTCCAGGTATTCGTTTCTTTCTCTGAGGAGGCGGACTCTTTTCCTGAGATTACACGTTCGTTTGATTTCAGGATCTAACTGGTGCTCAGGTTCTTTTCCTCGTTGAGATCTGCTCATACGCAAACAAAAGACCTTGTGAAAGGTACAGGTTGAACAATCCAAGTAAAAACAGAAAAATAAAAGAAGTGTAGTAAAAGATAGGGTAAAGATATGTTGCCAGTCCCCGGCAATGGCGCCAAAAACTTGTTGCGTGTAAAAGTGTCTATCACAATATAATGCAAGTGTACACGACGCAAGTAGTAAAGTGATACGTAAGTATCGGATATCGTCTCCACAGGGACTGGGCTAATAGCTTCACCTTAGATTGCTGCACAAGAGAGAAGAGAAATAATTGAATTGTTGTCACGAGATAATAAAGAATACTTAAATAAAAGAGTAATGAAATCAGGATAGAGAGAATGGGCCGGTATTGAATTGCTCAGTAGTGTAGGTGTTGCAAAGTCCAGGAATCTCTGTTCTGTCGTTGCGCCTGTCGCGGCAGCACCTGTCGCGGCAGCGGTCTGTTGTTAGTCGTGGCATCAATCACACAACTCTGTACTTCAAGCTTGGCAAGAATCCTTGCTATGCCTTGGCCTATCCCTAGGTCCAAGTCTGTCGATGAACACTTCTTTGATGATACCTCCCGGCGTGAATCGAAGGATGAACACCGATGTTGTTGAATTCTTCCTTGGCCACTTAACCTCGCCCTATCCCTAGGTCCGAGATAGTTCAACCATAAACTGGAGAACCCGTACTTATTCCTTTCGTATACTTAACTCTCCCGATATTAAGTAAATATGTAATCTCACAATGCTCTCCGATACTCTTGCAAGATGTTGAAAACCAGAATAAGCAAACTTGAAGTTTGTTTTATTGAACAGAAAAATTCCTGAGACAAATGCAATCCTTGCAACTACTTTACAAATCAACCCTTAGCCCTAGGGGAAGTTTAGAACATGATGAGAAGGTGAAAACGGATAGGGTTTTGGGAAGAAGGCTAGAGAATAAGATATCCTTCCCTAGGTCGAATTACATGCCTTTATATAGGCCTTGGGTTCAAGTTTTCTAATATGACAAGAATACAAGTTAAAACTAAAGTACAACTCTATTTAAGACTAAATATTCAGAGCATATATCTTTAATTCGTTCTTCCTTCTTGCTTGGAGTTTCTTCCTTGAACTTTGGGCTTGGTCTTCATTCTGATCTAGGGCTTGAAAAAATATAAGGGTGCTCCACGACAGACCGGCGTAATTTTCTCTTTCTGCCGAGGCCCACTTAACTTCTTCTCATCACCAGTGTTGTCGTCCTTGGCTGCCACGGCAGCGGCCATGGCAACATAATCCTTCTCGTCTGCACATCTAGTTCTAGCTCTGCTTCTTTACTGCCCAGCGTCTGCTACAGTAGCTACCTGCAAAAGTAACCAATTTCAGTAGAAACTGTGCCATTTGATATATTTGTAATGTATAAATGAAATCTAACCTAAATGAAATGAATTATGCTTGAATGTAGCAGAAATATGGGTTAAATAGGGGGTAAAATATATAACTTTTACACACTCAACAATGGCCTCCACTGCATTGTACTTGCTCTTCATCTTGGTTTTCTTTCTGAGCTCGTAACTATATAGAGCAACAATTACTTCTTTAAGGGTCACCTCATCCTTTCCATGAAGTAACATTGTTTCAAGCTCAAATTCATCTGGAAGGGATGACAACGACATTAGAGCCAAATATTCATCTTTGAAAGTTTCATCCATGCCCAATAGATCTGCCACTAACTCATTGAAGGCAGTGATGTGTTCATTCATACTGGTGCCTGGCTGATAATCAAATCTGAACAATCTTTTCTTCATGTGAAGACGATTCTGAGAGCTTTTCTTTAGGAATTTTTCCTATAACGCTTTCCACAGTTTGCTTGCAGAAGTCTCGTTCTTGTAGGCATACTTCTGCTCCCTGGAAAGATAAGATCGAATCGTACTGCACGCCATACGGTTGATTGTTCTCCAATCTTTCTCCACCATATCTGTGGGTTTTTCTTCAATGGCAATGTCTAGACCTTTTTGAAATAAAGAGTCTAGCACCTCGCCTTGCCACATGCCGAAGTGACCGGATCCATCGAGCAACTCTACCGAGAAGTTTGCATTTGACATTATCATCCTCACCGGTATAGAGGAAGAGCTTGATGCCCCATTTGACTCGTCTTTTGCCATGGCAACGAATAATATTCAATAGCACGAACCGGATATTGAAAGACTGCACCAGGTAAGTTCCCAGGAAAGAGAGGTGGATCACACGAATCACTTAAATACCAAGTCTTTCCTAGCCAGAACTTTCCTAGACATGCAGTGTCACAACATCACACTTCTTTGCAGCAACCGAGCGACCGAGATAGCCTTCACCGAAGCTCTGATACCAATTGTTGGGGAAACCGAGTTATTTCCCACACGAACGTAGCTTCAAATCTGAGCTGAAATGTCGAGATCGAAACTACTGAAATTTGCACAGCGTACAAACCCGTCAACTATTGAATATTGAAACCCAATGGAAAAACCCAATAATAAGCAAGCGAAATAAATAATGGAGAGAACACACCAAATTTACGAGGTTCGACGAAAATGTCGTCTACTCATCGGGCACCACCACCGGATGATAACTTCACTAATACCAAAATGGTACAAACAAATAGAATTGCTAAGAATTCTCAAATATTACAAATGGGAGAAGAAACAAATGGAAGAGATGGTATGGATGTTGGGATGGTTTCAAATGAAAAATGCTAGGCCTATTTATAGTTGAGCTTTAAGGACTAAACTTGTAAATAGCCTAAAGTTTAGGGACCAAAAATTAATTTCCCCATTGGTAATTTCAACACTTACCGCTGGAGCATTAATTTACCGCTCCAATTTTTCTCATTTGCTGCACCTAAACCTGAAAAATTCAATTTGTCAATTCGGTGCCCCACTTTCTTTGACAATTTGCTTTGAAATTTCAAAGCCATTTTCAACAAGTCCGTCTTGTCGAGAGGCATTCTTTGGAGCCGATATTCTGCTAGGTGCATACAACGTGCTTCAGCCCCGACCAGCCGCACGCAGTCGCTTGTCCAATGGTAAACCCCCCGATTGGTTGGGCATGTTTCAACGTGATGCTACCGTCCCTGATCCCTCACGGCTTGGCTCCATTGGAGAAGTGATTTGTGACGCTGAAGGCAACTGGCTGCATGGTTTTCACAAGACCATTACTGCAAGCCGAGCTATTGGGGTGTTCTTGTTGGTTTCGGAGTTGCATGGTCCCTCGGGGTGGAACGTCTCCAAGTTCAAACTGACTCCTCTAGTTTACTGCAACAGAGCTCATCTCCAGTGCCAGCGCCCACCGTAGCCCTTTCCCCTTAGTTCGAGCCATCCATCAGCTTCGATATCGATGGTGGCAGATTGATATTATCTGGATTCCTTGTGAACGCAATCGCGTGGTGGATGTTGTTGCTAAAGCTTTCCCTCCTGATCACTTTCGAATCTCCGTTCTTTCCTCATCGTCTCTGCATCTTCAGGACCTTTTGTTTCGGGACATTCTGGGTCCCCGTATTGTAGACTGCTTAGTTCTTAGTTTTTGGCTTCGACCCTCTTTCAATTAAAAAAAGAAAATAACAATATTATCAAACCAACTCAATAATGTAGAGTTAGAGAGGTTTTTAACAAGGCACTCAATTTGAATCAGGGTTGTTGTAACCATTTTGTGGTATTTTAATTAATACTATAAAATTCACTTTGTTGAGAAAAAAAAAATCAATAATGCAAAGTGCACATTCAAATGCCAAAATATAATATGGTGAAGAAGAATGGTATGCCTGACGATTAGAGGTGGCAATCGAGTCATTCGGGTCGGTTTCGGTTCGAGTCACTCCGGTTCGGGTCACTTTAGGTCTACTTAGAATCGATTTAGATTTAGTTCGGGTTGGCTCAGGTCTGGTTCGAGTTTAGTTCGTGTCTATGATAAGTCAGGTTCGGTTTGGGTATCATATCGGGTTAAAATCGAATCGGTTGTTTTCAGTTCGGGTCAATATCAGATTGGGCGCTTTCGGTTCGGGTCAAAATCATGTTGTTCGGATCGGTTTCGAGTCGGGTCAAACTTTGAATTTTTGGGTGATTCGTTTTGAATTGGGTTATAATTCACAGAGACTTCGTTGATGTTGAAGATTGTGTATCAGTGGAGGATACATAAGATTGTGTCAATTCGGTTTGAGTTGGGTATTTCTATTATCTAATGTTTATATTTTATGGTTTATTGTTAACACTTTATGGTTTAGTTTAAAGTTATTGATTTATGAGATTAATTATGATTCTTTAAGGTTTATAATTTATGGTTTAATATTAAAAGTTTATGGTTTAGCTTAGTGTTATTGATTTATGAGATTAATTTTGATTCCTTAAGTGTAATGATTTAGTTTAGGGTTATTGGTTTATGACATTAATTAGTTTCGATTCCTTAAGGTTTATGGTTTAGTATCATTGGTTTATGGTTTAGTTTGGAGTTATTGGTTTATGAGATTAATTATGATTCATTTAGGTTTATGATTTTGGGTTTAATATTAATGGTTTATGGTTTATTTTAGGGTTATTGGTTTATGAGATTAATTATGATTTAACTTTATAATTTATGCATTTGAATTTAACTAAATATTTAAATCACGAATATAATTAAAAGAATTCTAAAATTAAATGTGGAATTTCAATTAAATTAATCTAAATTGAGACTCAATTGAAATAAACTAGAATAAGTGAAAATTTAGGATTTAAATTAAAATTTTGTAAAATTGGAAAGGCTAAACAATTAGTTGCCCTTAACCTAAAACTAAAAGATAACGAGTTATTTTAATTAAAAAAGAAAAATGGCAATTTGTAAAAGGAAAAAAAGAGAGAGGGAAAACCCAAAATGATGGAGGGGAACGAAAAAACGAGCGACCAATTTGTTTAGGTTAGGGGTTAATTCACTTTTAAGTCCTATTACGTTTAAAATGTTACATTTTAGTCCTAATATTCACTTTTAAGTTCTATTTTAATTCAATCCATATGGTTTTGGGTTTAGTCTTAGGGTAATGTTTTATGGAATATGTTGTAGTTTAGGGTTATTGGTTTATGAGATTAATTTCTATAGCGTAAGATTTATGGTTTAAGATTTTTTAAGGCTTAATGTTAATGATTTAAGGTTTATGGTGTAGTTTAGGATGGAGTTAAGATCAAATATTGGGAGAGAAAAGAGTCTATTAAACTTCTAAATTTAAAAATTAGTAGGGACAAAAGCCTTATTTAATTAATATTTAAACTTAGAATGACATAAAATGTTATTATACTACAATGTTGATAAAAGCAACGGTCTTTCTCATAGTATAATACAAAAAGATAATAAAAACATACACCATTATACTATTTATCATATTGTTAAAATAAAGATAACATTAAAAATAAATTATTCTTTTACTTTACCTTAATTATCGGGTTAAAATCATGCCAATATTCGGTTCAGCTTTCGGTTTGGGTAGCCTTCGATTCGGGTGAAATCAGTTTGGGTTATTCGGTTCGGGTGAAAATCGGTTTGGGTCCATTTCAGTTCAACAAAAAATTCGGGTCCATTTCGGTTCGGTTTATTTCAGGTTTCAGGTCAACTACGGGTCATCATGTTCGGGTCTTGGTTCGAGTCTCGGGTCAAGTTTTCCACGTCTACTAACTAGTAATGATTTTCATAAACTTCTTTATTATATATTAATGGATCTATACTTGATTTAAAAAGTCTGCATCAATTAATTACGGACATAGTCACCTTCTACGATAGTTGCCTGTTTAGTAGGGGTGGGCAAAAATATTGATTTGATTAGAAAATTTGAATATTCGATCTATTTTTTTGTTTTTCGAATAAATCAGATGGGATATTTAGAAATTTTGGATCGGATATGAATAGTTATTACACATTCAGATTGGATATCCAAAAATCCGATAATTCAATTTTTTATGTATACGAATCTTGTTATATTCAATATTTTTCCTAGTTATATATGAAAAACTAAAATTTTCATGGATAAAAATCTTGTTATATTCAATAATTTGTTGCTTGTTATATTCGAAAGTCCAAAATTTTCATGGATAGGACCGTCAAATTCAAAAAATACTTAAATCAAGTCATAAGTTCAGATATTCAAATTTGAATATCCGATCCGAACTCTGAAATGCACACCCCTACTATTTAGCGCCAATTTTCAATGCCACCAACTTATTTATGAACGGAAATCCCCTGTCCTTTTTATGTTTCTTTCTATGTCTCGACATTAAAAAAATAAATTTTAAGTCTGAACTTTAAATTTTAAATCTTAAATTCTAAATTCTAAATGCTGAAAGTGTGAGGAAAATGATAACTTTGAGCTATATTTCGAATGAGGAAAGGTGGAGATTCGAATACGGATTCTTTTGGGGTCTTATTCTACTTCATGAGACCTTTACAACGACATCTCATATGCTCAAAATGGTTGAGTATTGAATGGGAAATTGATGCTCAAAGTAAGGTAGTTCTGAATTGAATAAGGAAATGGAAACCCCCAATCCACATTGACGAGATAAATGCAATGAGAAGTGTTTATATACACTTACCCAAGTGATGTTCATTGAAAGATTTGGATGGAAATTGTGCCTCGCTCGCAAGGGGTGCGAATCAGTACTATTCGAGTTGGGATTCACCCGCCAACCGTGGGCGACGCAAATGTCTAGACCGGCCGGGCCCTTTGTGGGCTTGTGCATATTTTACCCACTTCGAATAATTTTTTTCTTCTTATAATTGATATATCTTTTTAAATATTCCGAATCAAATAGGATAAATTGTGGCTTTCCATTAAAATTTGGATATTAAATAGGGATTGAGTACAATTCACGGGAATATTCCGTTTTAATATGGCATTAATTGTGATCTCCGAATTAAATCAGATATAGAATTAATGGACATTATTTTGGGAATATTTGTTTCCCACAGTTTTAACCTTATTCTTCCCTATAAATAGAATGACATTTTTTTGCTTTACACACTACTCAGAAATCTTTTCTCTTTTAAAATTGCATTGTGTTTTCGGTGATAGTTAAAGGCAAGTTTCTGTTCGCGATCTCTCCGGTAGTGTTGCTGTTGAAGATTATCCGATGTTGTATCCTAGGAGACTGACGACCTAAGATCTCTAGCACCGAGGAGTGGTCAAATATGTCTTAAAGAAATTGCATACCTGCAGGCCTCAACCATCTGATTCTGGTTATTTCGAATATGTATTTCAAACTAAACTATTTTATTTATTTAATTATTTTATTCGATTTATTAATTTATTGGTTATTTCGAATTAACCTTGTTTCCTCTAACAATCTTAAGACATATTCCTTTTTACAAGGCGATTCGATTTAATCAATGATATGAGAAAAGCAAATAAATTCGTTTTCAAGAGTAATTCTGTCGTATTAAACGAGTTTGCTTGAATCTAAAAAATAAACGGGAGAAATCTGTTTACAAAAATTGTCATTGGAAGTAAATGAGGTTACAAAGAATAAATGAAATTAATTTTCCATGTAACACCCGGGTTTGGGGGTCGAGAGAAATAAATAAATAAAATAATATCACGGTTTTGTTTTGTAAATATTAAATTTAAGGTGATGAACCAATTTTTGATGTTTAAGCCCAATAGCCATTTTAATGGCATTTTTGTAAATATTGAGACTTCTAAATTTAAAACCCTCATTACTAATTAAAACACAAAATTTTCATCTTCCTTCCTCCTCATCTCTCGATTCTCACGGTAAAGGGAGAGTTTTTCTCTAAGTTACTATCACACCTTCTTTCTCCTTCATTTTGGCTCAAATTTGAAAGGTAAATGCATCTCCATCTTGCTCTCATCTTCCTCTCTTTAAAAGAACAACTAGATTTCATTTTGGTTCAAGTTTTAGAATCTGGGTTTTTGGAAGATTTGAATAAAAATGATATCTTTATTGTTTTTAACTAAAGGTTTTGATGTAATAAGGTTAGATATGATGTTTGTGAACCAAATGGTCCAACATATATATTTTTTTAGAGTGTTTTATAAGAATTCCCGAATTTGGGTTTTGGTGGGGTTTTTAGTTGAGTTTTGGGTATGGTTTGTGTAGGAATTTGAGGGTTGATGTTAGGGTAATAGTTGGGGGCTATTTTGGAAGCATTTGAGTGTGCTAAAAAGGTTAAAATCATGAGTTTTGGTTGGGGTTTAAGGGCTGCTCGGGTTTGGTAATTTTGAGGGTTGTTCATGGCTTGAATTCATGTGTTTATTGCTTGAATGGTGTTTCAGGTTTGCCACATTAATTGGTGAATTGATTTGAGGTTGTTTTGATTGTGTTGAGGTGATTAGAAGCGAGATTATGTGTTGGTGAAGCCTCAGGAACAAATCCGGAAACTTGAAGACCTTGGTTACTTGGTAGTGGAGCTTGGAGGTGAAGGTGAGTGGTTAAAATGTTTTAAATGATTTTGATCAATTGGTCCAAGTATGTGGACTAGATTGGGATTGGTAGACCCACCTAGAGTTGGGATTAGAGTGGTAGCCTAATCCCAAACTTTGATTAGAGACTTTGGTTGCACTCTTTAATGGTTGTTTATGACTCGTGTTTAATTGTTAATGTGTTGGCTATGTATAATGTGTTATAGATGTATATTGAGGCTTGGATTGATGCATTGATATATGCCGTGGAATGTGCATGATAGTGATCATGGTGAGTACGTGCTAAGCACAGAAGTTGTTTTGATATGATGTTGTGAAAGGTTATGGTTTTTGTTTAATATTTGCACTAGTATGCTTGGGTACAATGATCGATCATTAGGATGAGTGTGCACACGATAGTCAAAGTCGCGCGTGGCCTTGGTGGCGTTAAGGCACCAACGAGGAGTACGAGTTCGCCCGGAAATATTTATATTAGTCGGTGATGAGTGGAATCCTATCGACGGGGCGTGAGGATGAGTGGAATCCCCTCCGCAAGAACCGGTGATAAGTGTAACCCACCGAAGGTAATGGTTATGTTGGAAATGCGTTCCAACATGTTATCCGCGTATTCGAGTCATAGCTAGGTGCCAATATGAGATTATATGTGCCTTTATGATTTGAGATATGTTGTTAATAATACCTTGGTATATGTATTATTGCAAGTTGAGCTTATGAGTTGTTGAGCATGGCATAATGTTGATTATATGTTCATGCATCATGTTTAATTTGGCTATCGTGGATCGGAGGTAAGATCATGCATTTCATTATGGTAGTTGCTCGTGCTTGGACCCTGCATTGTCGAAGGTTTGTTTTATGAGCTTACCCTCACTAAGCTTTTATGCTTACGCTCCTTTTTGTTCGACAATGCAGATAAGTAGCTTGTGGGTGGCAAGGGCAAGGAAAAGTCTCTAAGTGTTGCTTTTGGTTAGCTCAAGTATGATGTTTAAATTGTGGATTGTAATGGACAAGCAATGGGATATGTGTCGTTGATTTGAGCTTTGATGTATGTTGATGTTGGCTTGGTTCTTGGATGCCTTGTTTGATTTGTAAATATTGCTTACGTTACATGTCTTGAATGCTCATATGCTTTGGTTGTTAAGGCATGAACCTCAGGGTGCTTTGTATGCCATCTTTTGGTAAATGCATGAAATCTTTTGGATGAATGATGCTTGTTAGGTGTTGGTCAAATGTTTGTATTGAGATGCTATGCTTTTTGTTGAGTACATGTGTTTGTAAGCATGTAAACCTTATATGGGAGACATGTGCCTTTGGCTTTAAGTCGTCAAGCATGCTTTGAATGATATCTTAAATGGATGCCCTATCTTATGCCTTGTGAGTTTTGAGTACGTCTTGCCATAGGATGCATGCCTCTAGAGTGTATGTGTAAGTTGTGTAGGCTTCTTAGGGTTGTTTAGGGCTTTTGGGGTTGATTAGAGATGTTTAAAGATGGTTTTGGGAAATTGTAGACAGCTAGTGTTTCGAAACAGGCTAAGCTGTTTCGGAACAGGTATGGCTCCAGGGACCCCGTATCGGAACTCATTTCGATACGGTTTGGCCAATGTGAACCCCTGTTTCGAAACAAGTTTCGAAACACTTTGGCTACTAGAAGTGCCTGTTTCGAAACAAGTATCGAAACGCCCTGGCAAAATAGGACCCTGTTCCGAAATGGGGTGGTTGCGTTTCGGTACGGGTGCCTGGATTTTTAAACTAGAGCCCGCATTTCGAAACGAGTGACGTCTGTTTCGAAACGGGCGGCTGGGAATGGGCTTTTTGGACATCTCTAATGGGTCTCAAGAGTCGGGCTTAGGCCCGGTTTGCTGTAGGGCTTTTGTGGGCCTCGTTTCCCGCTATCGTGATCACTTAGGTAACTAAATGCCTCTAGACAAGATGTAAAATTAATGGAAAAAGAAAATTAGGGTCGCTAACCGAGGTGGGACCTTCACGGGTTTCACGTCGGTTTTCCCCGTGTAGCCTGCTCGAACCGGTCAGCCGACCAGACCGGGGTGAAGGGGTTACATTTGTTGGTATCAGAGCCTAAGGTTTCCGAGACCTTGGGCAGGTAAGTGAGGTAAGTTAAGTTCTTATATTGAATTGCACGGTGTTTCCTTGCCATGTAAGCATGTTGCTTGTTATTCGTGTATGTTGAGATGTGTGATTGTTTGATTGCGAATGTATGTTGTTTGATCGTACGCGTATGTTGCTTGAAGTATGTTGAGTAGAGCCCCATTGCTTCTATTACATCGGAAAAAGAGATTTTTAGTGAGGGAATCATACTTGAGCCACTTGGACCCTTTCCTTTGCTAACCCAGTTTGTATGTTAATTTGTTGTTGTTGATGATTTAATGCTTTTAGTAAGTTTGAGGCCAAGGAGTGGGCCGTGAATCGGTAAGTGGAGGTTGTGGTTTTTGAAGATGTGGATGATGTTGAGGGAGTTCGTCGCTATAGTCAGGGAAGTATGGTTGTACTGGGGTTGAGGAACAATTTTTTTGTTTGAGTCAGTGTGTTTGTGGGTTGATTTCTATTGATAGGGAGCGATGTGATCGACTCTGGTATTAGTTGGTAAAAAGGAAGTGAAGACCTATGAGTGAGATTCAGAGTGATATCGATGTTATAGTAGATAATCCCTTGGTACAGTTTTGAGTTTGTTCCCTCCGGTTGATTCTAAATTCGTACTTCTGTATATTGTTAGCAAGCATGCAAAGTTTGATTGTGTCTGGTGAAGTGTTAGAGGTAGGTATGAGTACCTTAGTTCTTTTGGCGATATCTAGGTAGGGGTCTCCTGTGAGTAATCTGAAATTCAGAAATGCTAGTTGGTGATCGTTGGGATTAAGCCTATGGTTTTCATACAAGGCATCCAGTCAATATCCGTGAGTGGGAATCAATTTGTATGATTGGGCCAGTGCACGTCTGAGTTGTCTTCTAGCAAGAGGGAGAGATAAAGTCGCTTCCGATATAGTTGAGCCGAGAAGAAAGTCTTGAGCTTTAACCCCAGATTGTTGGTGGTGGGATGTTTGGAGTCGTCAGGACCGATGTTATAGAACAAGTTCAAGCATGACTGTTTGTGTGTGATCAGAATTGAATTTTGAAGTTTCGAGATGCTCTAAGAACGGTTTTTAAGAGTTAGGTTATGTGTGAAGGACCAGCCTGAAAATAAGAGAACCGAAGACTATCAGTTGTGTACATGTGAAGTTGCAATTTCTGCGGATACATCCTTTTGTGTGAGCATGTAAGGAAGCTAGATATCTCTGTCGAGATCTTAGACGTAGGGACGCATGTGACTAAACCTTTTGGTAAGGTAGTGATGGTCAGAAAGACGCGCGGAAGATGTTTGTTGATGGTTCAGGGTTACGTATTTCTAGTAGATGTGAAGTAGTTGTCTTTTCACGGTTTCGATGTAGCATTGGGCATGGTTTGACTTGTAGAACACAGAGCTAGAGTATGATTTGAGACAAAGAGAGAGTTGCCTTGAAGTTGCAGATTTCTGTGAGACTGTAGTAGCAGGTGAGGGCGTGAACTTCTTATCGAATGTTGATCCAGCTTTAGAGGTCGAAGATTGATTGAGTTTAGTTGACAGGCTTGCCTAGAAAATGTGATAGATTTGATTTTTGAATGAAGATTAGACCGCAGAATGTTAGAATAGTTTGGGTTTTCTTTTCCTAAAAGTGCTTGGAAGAATTGCCCGATTTGTCTCTTGATAGGGAAGAAGAGTTTATTATTGATACCGTCTCCGAGTTTGCTCATGCTTTGATTGCTCCGTATCTTATGGTTCCCGGAATAATTGAGAGTGTTGAAGAATCAACTTCGAGATTTGTTAGACCATAGATTCATTAGGCCTAGTACATCGTCTGAGAGTTTGACAGTGCAATTTGTGAAGAAGAAAAGTGACAGTACGAGAATGTGTTTAGATTTCAGACAGTCGAAACAAGTGACAGTGAATAAGTAGTATCCATTTCCGAGTGTTAGTGATTTGCTAATCAGTTGGGGTGTGCTCCAGTCTTTTCAAGATTAATTTGAGATCCGATTACTACCAGTTGAGAGTGAGAGAAGTTGAAGTACCGAAGACAGCTTTTGAGGCAAGATGTGATCGCTTTGGGTTCCGAGCTATGCAGTTTCGTTTGACTAGTGTGTTAGTTACTTTTATAGAGATGTCGAGCAGAATACTTCCTGAGTTCCTTGATCAGTTTGTAGTAGCTCTCATAGATGATACATGGGTATATTCACGTACCGAAGAAGACCATGACAAGCTTTGGAGTTAGTGTTGTAGAACCTATTAGAGAATTAATTGTATGCCAAGTTGAGCAAATGTGAACTCCAAGTCAAGGAAGATGTCCTCCTAGGACATGTATATTAGCCGAGTGTATTAGAGTAAATCCTAGGTAGGCAGAAGAAGATGCGAGTTGGAAGAAATCGAAGACAGTGACAGGAATTTATAGTTCCTAGGACTAGCATTGTTACTATCGGAGGGTTGTAAATGATCTTTTGAAGATAGCTGCTCCTTTGACAGATTGCTACCGAAGAATGTTCAGTTGTGTGGTCAGATGCGAGACAACGAGCCCTTGAGAACCAAAAGAAACTTTGATGAGAGCTTCGACCTTGATTCAACCTATATCAGAGAAAGAATTTGTGAACCATAGTGATGCATTACATGTAGGGTTAGGTTGTGTGCTTACGCAAGACAGAAGATTGCGGACTATTCATTGAGATAGTTGAAAGACCTTGAAAGGAATTATCTGACACGAGACATAGAGTTAATTACAATTGTATTTGCTTCGAAGACCTAGAGACAAAGCTTGTACAGTAAGAAATGCACAATATATACATATCATCAGAACTTGAAATATTAGACAACTTAGGAAGGGTTGAAACTTGAACATCATGAGTTGCTAGAACTACTTGAAGACTGTAATCTCGAGATTGAGTACCATCCGAAGAGAGCTAATGTAGTAATCGATGTTCCGAGTTATATTTGTTGTTAGATTAGTAGTTGAGTTGCGAGTTGTATTTGTCGGATTCCGTTTACCGAATGATAGTAGTTTTGTGGCCGAGTTTCATGTTAAACCTACTTTGAGTAAGATACTTGAAGAGAAACAGTTGCAAGACAGGTTATTGGCACCTCACGTGCAAGACATAGTGGAAGGAAGACCTTCAGAATACAGTTTCAGAGATGATAGAGTTTGTATTTTCAGAGACAGAATAGTTGTGCCGATTGGCATAGTGTTTTGAGACGTATTGTTTTGGCTGAAGCACACAGTAATTCATTTGTATTGCATCTGAGTAGTATGAAGACGTATTGTGGGTTGGAGATGAGTAGTTCTGGATTGAGTTGATGAATGATGTGGTTCAGTATGAGAGTAAGTGTATAATTTGCCAGCGTGTCAGGACCGAGTATCAGTTTTCTTCTAGTTTGTTACCTCCGTGGAAGGTTCTTAATGAAAGTGGGTAATAGAGGTTCGAGATTTCAACTAGATTTTTGAAGACGTCTGCATAGTGTTTGGTTACATGTTGAAGTCAGATGATTAGTTAGAGAAAGTTATCGGTCAAGTTTTTAAACAGTGTTGTATGAGATTGTGAATCAGGCTAGTTCTGTTGTTTATTTGTTGCGGTTACAACCAGAGTTAGAAAGAAGTTTGTGATGTGTTCTGTGTATTTATGGTTCGGAAGTGTGAGTCAGATTTGCCCCATGCAATGTTTGCGAAGAGATTGAGTTGAGTTTAAAATTGACATGCAGTAGAGAACCAGTTGAGATCTTAGCATCAGATATCTATTGTTGCGTGGTAAGTCTTTTGAGTTGGTTAGTATGTTGTGGTGATAAGGTAAGTGTGGAGGAGTAGATTTCATGGTATTCCTGTCCGATAAATTTCGGGGACGAAATTTCCTTAAGTGGGAGAGAGTTGTAACACCCGGGTTTGGGGGTCGGGAGAAATAAATAAATAAAATAATATCCCAGTTTTGTTTTGCAAAAATTAAATTTAAGGTGATGGACCAATTTTTGATGTTTAAGCCCAATAGCCATTTTAATGGCATTTTTGTAAATAGTGAGACTTCTAAATTTAAAACCCCCATTTCTAATTAAAACAAAAAAAATTCATCTTCCTCCCTCCTCATCTCTCCATTCTCACAACAAAGGGAGAGTTTTTCTCCAAGTTACTATCCCACCTTCTTTCTCCTTCATCTTGGCTCGAATTTGAAAGGTAAATGCATCCCCGTCTTGCTCTCATTTTCCTCTCTTTAAAAGTACAACTAGATTTCATTTTGGTTCAAGTTTTAGAATTTGGGTTTTTGGAAGATTTGAATAAAAATGATATCTTTATTGTTTTTAACTAAAGGTTTTGATGTAATAAGGTTAGATATGATGTTTGTGAACCAAAATGGTCCAACATATATATATTTTTAGAGTGTTTTATAAGAATTCCCGAATTTGGGTTTTGGTGGGGTTTTAGGAGGATTTTTAGTTGAGTTTTGGGTATGGTTTGTGTTGGAATTTGAGGGTTGATGTTAGGGTAATAGTTGGGGCTGTTTTGGAAGCATTTGAGTGTGCTGAAAATGTTAAAATCATGAGTTTTGGTTGGGGTTTAAGGGCTGCTCGGGTTTGGTAATTTTGGGGGTTGTTCATGGCTTGAATTCATGTGTTTATTGCTTGAATGGTGTTTCGGGTTTGCCACATTAATTGGTGAATTGATTTGAGGTTGTTTTGATTGTGTTGAGGTGATTAGAAGCGAGATTATGTGTTGGTGAAGCCTCGGGAACAAATCCGGAAACTTGAAGACCTTGATTGCTTGGTAGTGGAGCTTGGAGGTGAAGGTGGGTGGTTAAAATGTTATAAATGATTTTGATCAATTGGTCCAAGTATGTGGACTAGGTTGGGATTGGTAGACCCACCTAGAGTTGGGATTAGAGTGGTAGCCTAATCCCAAACTTTGATTAGAGACTTTGGTTGCACTCTTTAATGGTTGTTTATGACTCGTGTTTAATTGTTAATGTGTTGGCTATGTATAATGTGTTATACATGTATATTGAGGCTTGGATTAATGCATTGATATATGCCATGGAAAGTGCATGATAGTGATCATGGTGAGTACGTGCAAAGCACGGAAGTTGTTTTGATATGATGTTGTGAAAGGTTATGGTTTTTGTTTAATATTGGCACTAGTATGCTTGGGTTCAATGATCGATCATTAGGATGAGTGTGCACATGAGAGTCAAAGTCGCGCGTGGCCTTGGTGGCGTTAAGGCACTAAGGAGGAGTACGGGTTCGCCCGGAAATCTTTATATTATTCGGCGATGAGTGGAATCCCATCGACGGGGCGTGAGGATGAGTGGAATCCCCTCCGCGAGAACCGGTGATGAGTGTAATCCCACTGAAGGTAATGGTTATGTTGGAAATACGTTCCAACATGTTATCCGCGTATTCGAGTCATAGCTAGGTGTCAATATGAGATTATATGTGCCTTTATGATTTGAGATTTGTTGTTAATAATACCTTGGTATATGTATTATTGTAAGTTGAGCTTATGAGTTGTTGAGCATGGCATAATGTTGATTATATGTTCATGCATCATGTTTAATTTGGCTCTCGTGGATCGGAGGTAAGATCATGCATTTCATTATGGTAGTTGCTCGTGCTTGGACCATGCATTGTCGAAGGCTTGTTTTATGAGCTTACCCTCACTAAGCTTTTATGCTTACGCTCCTTTTTGTTCGACAATGCAGATAAGTAGCTTGTGGGTGGCAAGGGCAAGGAAAGGTCTCCAAGTGTTGCTTTTGGTTAGCTCTAGTATGATGTTTAAATTGTGGATTGTAATAGACAAGCAATGGGATAGGTGTCGTTGATTTGAGCTTTGATGTATGTTGATGTTGGCTTGGTTCTTGGATGTCTTGTTTGATTTGTAAATATTGCTTACGTTACATGTCTTGAATGCTCATATGCTTTGGTTGTTAAGGCATGAACCTTAGGGTGCTTTGTATGCCATCTTTTGGTAAATGCATGAAATCTTTTGGATGAATGATGCTTGTTAGGTGTTTGTCAAATGTTTGTATTGAGATGCTATGCTTTTGGTTGAGTACATGTGTTTGTAAGCATGTAAACCTTATATGGGAGACATGTGCCTTTGGCTTTTAAGTCGTCAAGCATGCTTTGAATGATATCTTAAATGGATGCCCTATCTTATGCCTTGTGAGTTTTGAGTACGTCTTGCCATAGGATGCATGCCTGTAGAGTGTATGTGTAAGCTGTGTAGGCTTCTTAGGGTTGTTTAGGGCTTTTGGGGTTGATTAGAGATGTTTAAAGATGGTTTTGGGAAATTGTAGACAGCTAGTGTTTCGAAACGGGCTAAGTTATTTCGGAAACGGTATGGCTGTAGGGACCCCGTATCGGAACTCGTTTCGATACGGTTTGGCCACTGTGAACCCCTGTTTCGAAACAAGTTTCGAAACACTTTGGCTACTGGAAGTGCCTGTTTCGAAACAAGTATCGAAACGCCTAGGCAAAATAGGACCCTGTTCCGAAACAGGGTGGTTGCGTTTCGGTACGGGTGCCTGGCTTTTTAAACTAGAGCCCGCGTTCCGAAACGGGTGACGTCTGTTTCGAAACGGGCGGCTGGGAATGGGCTTTTTGGACATCTCTAATGGGTCTCAAGAGTCGGTCTTAGGCCCGGTTTGCTATAGGGCTTTTGTGGGCCTTGTTTCCCGCTATCGTGATCACTTAGGTAACTAAATGCCTCTAGACAAGATGTAAAATAAATGGAAAAAGAAAATTAGGGTCGCTAACCGAGGTGGGACCTTCACGGGTTTCGCGTCGGTTTTCCCCGTGTAGCCTACTCGAACCGGTTAGTCGACCAGACCGGGGCGAGGGGGTTACATTTTAGTTAATTGGAATTATTATTAATTCTGGGTTTTATGTTTCTTTGTGAACAAAAAAATGATTGTTAAGGGAGATCTTATCAAATCACTCAAATCGTCCACACATATGGTGGGACAAGGACAAACGTCGGAAAAGACAAATCAGCCCATGAATCTGAACAAAACGGCGACGACAATAAGCTACAATGAGAAGCCGTCAAAATTCTACGGGCAAAATTTCAAGACATGGCAACATAAGATGTTTTTCCATCTGACCATGCTGAACCCGAAAAAGTATCCGAAGAAAGATCCTCCAATTATCACGGTAGGAGACGAACAAGGAGAGGTGGATGAGCTCACCGCTTTCAGCATCATCGAGGATTGGGAAAATGGCGACTACCTGTGCCGAAATTACATCCTCAACAGACTACAAGACTCGTTGTATCCAGTACATGATTGTACAAGACAACAATAGAACTGTGGGCAACATTGGACATGAAGTACAAAGCAAAAGATGTTGGGGGTAACAAGTTTTTCGTCGCGAAATTCTTAAATTTCATTATGGTTGATTCAAAACCAGTAGTAAATCAAGTGGAAGAACTCCAACTGATCATTCATGAAAATCTTGCTGAAGGGATGGTCATCAACGAATCCTTCCAATAGGCCGCCATCACTTAAAAACTACCTCCCGAATGGAATGACTTCAAAAATTACTTGAAGCACAAAAGGAATGAGATGACAATGGAGGAACTGATTTTCAGACTTCGAATAGAAGAAGACAACAAAAGTAATGCTAGAAAGCTCAACAAAAGGGCAAATATTGTCGAAGTCGGGAAGGGAAAGCAACCCCAACAATACCAAGCAGGGGCAAAGTTGGGGCCTAATCATGGAATTTCCAAAAAGGAGAAATTCAAAGGAGCATGTTACAACTGTGGCAAGGTGGGGCACATATCTTATGAATGTAGACATCCAAAGAAAGCCAAGGAGGTTATTATTTTGAAGGAGGAAGATCTATATGCCTAAAAAAGGGACGATTATGGGTAGGGGATATGTATTAATCTATGTAAAAACCCAGAAATTATGAATATTTTTTTGTTACATGGTTGAGTTTTAAATTTATGGCATGGACATGTTAATTATGGTTCTCTCCGTAGACTAATTAAAATAGAATTTGTTTCATATTGATTATAAGAATAAATGTGAAACATACGTTGAAGCAAAATTAACAAAGTCTTCGTTTCAAACCTTTTGAAAGAAGTGTGGAACCGCTTGATCAAATTCTTAGCAATGTTTTGTGAAAATAATTATTACCTTCATGATAGAACAAACTAGTGTTTTGCTTAAAAGCAAAAATGCTATATAGAAATTATTCTCTATAAGTTGAATGTTCAAATCAAACTTAATAACTTGATTAATTTGGGGGAGAAAACTCTATGTGAGTAACGCTGCAACATCCAAGGGAACAATAATTTTGAAGATAACGTCTAAAAAAGAACTGGATCTTCAAAATGTACCTAATTTGAACAAATTTGTTCTATCAACTAATTAGACACCATATGAGTTATAGAAAGATATAAAATCCTCCTAGAACTACATAAAAATGTGGGAGTGTCTTGCAAAAGTAATATTCTCATTACCGAAGTAAATGGAAATAAGTGGAGTATATTTTCATTGACTATGTAGAACATAGTAACGAATATCAATTTCTTTTGTATAAATAGATTCACAAGAATGTGATAATGAAAACAAAGAATGTCTCATTGTTTAAAATATATTTTCTATATATTTAGGGAAGTTGATCCAAGTTCAATGAAATGAACTTTGGAGACTATCAATGGAAAATAGTCCATACGTTCAACAAAAGGTTGAAACTAAAATATTGTAATGATGACAAATAAGTGTGACAAATATGTATATGTCAAACCTACCGACATTAGGATAAATGATCCTATGTTGATGACATACTCATTGTTGGAAGAAACAATGAAATGGTAAAACGTACCGATGGCATGTCAAATTCAAGATTTAACATGAAGGATATGAGACTAGACAATACGATATAGTAACACTATGTGGACAAATTCTTGCGATATTTGATGATTATGGTATAGCTAGAACTCAATGAGACAACTGATCTCAAATAGAATTACCTCTATTGTTTGTATAAAATCAAAGAATAACGTTGCAGATCCACTAAACAAAGGGTTAAATCGAGATCAAGTTGAGAAAACATCAAAAGGAATGAGACTGAAGCACATGGAAATTAAAGGCGCTATGTGAAGAAAACTCCTACCTAGTTTGCTAGAGATCTCAAGATCTAGGTTCAAAGAGACAACCTAATTGCATAGACCTATGTGGTCACTGTGGGGGTTCCTCTCCCAAGTCTGTTCCTATGATGTAAACAGTGACTAAAATGGAATAGGCTAAGCAAAAGCTTTTAATGACCATTGTGTGCTTTGGTGAGCCAAGCAACATAAGTCACCTATGTGAGAGTGAAGTAGGGCCTCTTCAAGAAGACTATTGGACATAGTGCTCTCAAACTCTTGTAGAACCATGCAATTTCCACGACCATATGAACATAACAATGAGAACAAATACTCTTGTTAGAGAGGTAGTTGTGTGGAGTATATCTTCGTTTACACAAACAATTGAATAGTTCAAAGACACCACGTCTACTAGATAACCAGTAAAGTAAATATACTTTCACAAGGGAAGGTTAAAGGGTGGACACCTACCTATCCTATGCAACTATATTTTCGTAGAAGCTATCACCACATCAAGTCAAAATGTTTTGATAAAAAAATCATCAATTTAATTTATGTGGGGGATAGTTGGAAAAATATGAGGAAATGGTAACTTTGAGCCATATTTCGAATGAGTAAAGGTGTAGATTCGAATAAGGATTCTTTTGGGTCTTATTTTACTCCATGAGGCCTTTGCAATGATATCTCATATGCTCAAAATGGTTGAGTATTGAATGAGAAATTGATGCTCAAAGTAAGGTAGTTGTGAATTGAATAAGGGAATGGAAACCCCAAATCCCACATTGATGGGATAAATGAAATGGGAAGTGTTTATATACACTTACTCAAGTAATGGTCGTTGAATGACTTGAATGGAAATTGTGTCTCGCACGCAGGGGGTGCGAATAAATCCCTTTCGGGTTGGGGCGCACTCGCGCAATGTGTGCGACGCGAATGCCGGGCCCTTCGTGGGACTGTAGACATTTTACCACTTCGAATAATTTTTCTTTCCTTATAATTGGTATATCTTTTTAAATATTCCGAATTAAATAAGATAAATTTTGGGTTTCCATTTAAATTTGAATATTAAATAGATATTAAGTATAATTCACGAGAATATTCCGCTTTAATATGGCATTAACTGAGATCTTCAAATTAAATTGGATATAGAAGTAATGACCATTATTTTTGGAATATTTGTTCCCACGATTTTAACCTAATTTTCCCTTATAAATAGAATGACATTCTTTTGCTTTACACACAAATCAGAAATCTTTTCTCTTTCAAAATTGTATTGTGTTTTCGGTGATAGTCAAAGGCAAGTTTCTGTTCGTGATCTCTCCCGTAGTGCTGCTGTTTAAGATCATCCGTTATTGTATCTTGGCTGAATGGTGACCTAAGATCTCTAGCACTAAGGAGTGGTCGAATCTGTCTTAAGAAAACTGTGTTTCTGCAGGCCTCGGCCATATGATTCTGGTTATTTCGAATCTGTATTTTGAATTAAATTTATTTATTTTATTGGTTATTTCGAATTAACCTTGTTTCCACCAACACTAAACTCTAAAAATATACTCTATTCCATAAATCCTAACCTTAACCCTTAATCTTAAACCCTAAACCTAATTATTCAGTGAGACATAAATAGAAATACTAAAAAGTACATAAGATTCTTATTTACACTTCAAATAAGCACCTACAAGTATAACTAGTGCATAAATTATAGTATAAGGTTAAATTCTTTTTATTGGTCTCTTTATTATGTATAACTTATAAATTTAGTTTTAATATTCATATTTTAAAATTTTTAAAATTCATATTGTAACACTCTATTTTTTTATCAAGAAATGAAGTTGTCGAAAAAAAAAGAAAAAAAAAAGAGTAAGGTTTGTTGCTGTAGGGGTTTGAACTTGCAACCTCAAGGTAACTAAGCCTTTAACCCATCCAACTGAGCTGGGCTGCTCGTGGTGTCTAAGGTTCCACATCTTTCTTTTGAACCCTTCTAATATTGTACCTAAGATAATAAAAGCTCAGTCTGACCTTTCACCTACCTCTTACCCCCCATTCAAATTTTCCAAAGGAAAAAAAAGAGAGAAAAGAAGAAAGCCCTCACCTAAACCACCGACACCTCATCGTCTCCGTCCAAGCTCGCCCACCGCGCCGCCGTGAGAGTCACCGCCGGCATCATCAGAAGCGTCACGACGTCGCAACCTCGCCCATGGCTTCCACGCGCGTCGTCGAGCCGCCTTTCGCCGGCAAACCCCGTTTGAAGCGGCTGCGAGAAACCCAATCGTCGCTGTTGTTTCTTGCTTTTTCCGGCTTCGGTTGCCGGCCGTTTATGAAACGGGCACCAGATCCGGGCTCCTAACGTGGCGGTGAGCAAAACCTCTAAGGTTCCAAGTCCAACCGACGCCGGGAGAGCCCTCATCTGTGTTACGCGGTTTTCCGGCGAGATTTAGAATTTTGGGGTAAGTTTCAGGAATATTCCGGGTTAAATCTTTGAATACTCGGCTTGGATGAGTTTATAAATTCACGATCCTCGTTTTTTTCCAGCAGAAACGACGCGAAAGGAGTTTTTCCGGCGACCTGCGGATTCTTTAAAGGTAAGAGCCGGTCCGTGTAGACCGAACCGATCTGAATCGGTCGAACTGGTCAACTCGGTTGACCCGATCCGACCCGTCCGACCCGACCCGTCTGTCCGAGTCGACTCAGTGAGTCAGCTCGCCTGAGTTGACTCAGTGAGTCAGCTCACCCGAGTTGACTCAATGAGTCAAACCAGTTGACCTGTGACGTGAGCATGACGTCAGCGTTGACTTTGACCGTTGACCAAAAAGTCAAATTTTCCGAAAACTCATATCTTATGTTTTTCGACGTCCTGAGTCTGTTTTTGAAGCTCGTTTTGCAAAATTCTGACCCGAAGGCCTCCGAATCTGACCTTGAACCCGAAAGTGTTTGTGTGTCTAATTTTCGTTAAGAGCTCTTTGGATAAGGACTGAAATGTGAATCTATGTTGTTGAAGGTATTAAAGTATCCTCGAAATTGAGATGTTGAGAGCCGTCAAATCTTGGGATCGAGTGCGATCGAATGAGGTGTCATGAATCAACTGTTGTAGCTCGGAACTAAGGTAATACATTACTACCTTCTGCATGCTTTTGCAACATGTTGGTATTCGGTTAATGTTTACACGATCATGCTTGAGCAGATGATTATTTATGATTACGTCGATCAATTATGAAATAAGAATATTAATGGCCAAGGCAAATATTCGCATAAGAGGTTTGATAAATCGAAAGGACTTTCGAGTTCAGTAAACGATAAAAAAAAGGTTAATGTCTAAGTCTGATTATTTTGGCTAATGAATTACGAAAATGCCCTTGATGTATGAAAATGACTAAAATACCCCTATTAATGAGTGTGGTCTGAGAATCTACACTAGATCCGGTAAAACAACCGAACCTTCTGAAAATCTTGAAGTTTGCTTGGGAAGTTATGGTAGCGAGGCTTCACGTTTGAGTCTGTAAATTGCTCAGATTCCTTTTTGAGATTGAATATTCTTTAAAGACAATTGCGAGAAAACAATTGTATGTTTGGATTAGACAAAGTCGCGTAAATTGCTGAATTGATCGAGATGACTGAAATGTTTGGTAATACTGATAAAGTTGAATCGGTCAGAATATCCATAATGATTAAAAAGAATAATGAATCATCGGCACCAATTGTCAAATTAATCGAAATGACGAATATACCCTCGATATCGGAAAGGATTGAATAGTTAGAACAACAGAAAGGCTCAGAATTTGTTTTGGAACACCTTCAGATATGAAGCATCCGAAATATCTGCGAATGTTGAAATGACTGAAGCTAACTCCAAAACTGGAATAAGGAATACCAATAAAGCTAGACAATATAACAACTCTAAAGTGGTAATTTACGGTCTGTGTTTGTTGGCCGTTTCTGATACTATCCTAGTTTTGGAAAGATGCCATGTGACGACATGTTCGGGTTATTTGGAGAAAGTACTCAACGATTGGTAAGAGCAACATGTTTTCTCAAAAAGATAAATTCGATGCTATGGAACGAGTTCGGGGGTTATATGCATGTTCAGGAATTTGGAAAATTACCGCTTGGATACATGTTTGATCTCTCGTAGTAAGTTCAGTAGATGTAAGGTGAAGACGATCTGCTTTGTTGTTACGCTGTAATCAGTTCTGGAAATGAATGCTTAAGATGTACTTATCCGATTATATTTCAAACTCTGTGTTATTGGTTTCAATTAGTTCAGAGGGAGTCGAAAGCTTGATGAGCAATTAGAATTCTCAAATTCTGTACATCACCGTTTATACATTGTTGGTTCAGCTTACCAAATTACCCTCCGAAGGCCGGAATGTCTAACAATACCCTCGTAAGCTTTAGCGATCGAATCACTCTTGATATATCTGAAATCCCAATGATTCTGATGCATCAACTTTTGATGTTAATTCGATCTGTCTTACCGAACTCCCCTATTCTTAGGGACCTCGTTCTGAAATCAGTCTAAATTCGTCAAGTGTCATCTTTCTGATATCTATCGAGTACCTCTAAGAAATGAAATAGACCATAAAGCGTGTACCCTGTATCTGTAATTACTTTCTGTTCTAAATCAAGGCAATATGCTTAAAAATTTAAAAGTATGATATTATAATACGAAAGGAAAACAATTCTCTGATTTCTGACCTCTGTTATGAAAAATATATCTGATACATGACATTGAATACGAAATAATGAAAATGATAATAAAATAAATTTGATACATGTCTTCTGGTATAAAAGTAGATTTAATATTTATTTTCTGCTATATTGTCTTCTGAATATAAATTGAAATCATCTGTGGTATATTATCTGGATATGAATGATGATCTGTAGGCTCAGCGCTGATAAGTCGTTCTGTACCTAAGCTCCTACGCCCACGGGCCTAGGGTAAGTCTTTCTAGACCTAAGGTATCCCCTTAGGTAGGCTCCTACGCCCCGGGCCTAGGGTAAGACCTTCTGTATGCAGTTCATGTGGAACTGCATTTTGGGGTTCGGTTGGAGGGTAGTTAAGTAAGTTAATAAAACTTTCTGACCTCTTCTTACGTATACCCTACTAAATTAATGTATTAAAGTTGAACGCTCAGTAAACTTACTATTCGCGTTTAATGAACTCCTTAATTCAACTTCTGAAATCTGAATCTCTTTGGAAACTCTGCTTTAGACTCACATCTTGAGGTTCGGATGATCTAATAAAGAACAACTTTGTTACCTTATGGTATAATGCTCCTCTGAAATCCCGAATCGTAATTTGAGCTTATCGTTACCTAGTTCTTCATGACAGTATTAAGCTTGCCTTACCTGCTTGTGCTTTTAGCATCCCTTGGTAGTTTGTATTACTGAGCTTTTCGAAGCTCACATTGTTTTTACCATCACAGGTTAGAAGATTGACCATGTCGCAGCTGTCAACATCGGTATGGAGTTTCTTCGGTTTGCTTGCGGAGTATGGTATCTGTGTAACTAGGGGGCATGTGTGTCGTGTTTGCATTATACAAATGAGTCCGAAATTTATTTCCGCAACTTGTATCATAATTGTTTTATCGTTTTGAACGATTTCTGAAATTTTATTTTAAATCAGATATTTGATTTATGATTTTAAAGGTTTAACTATATGTTTATTTGAAATCTTATCGTGGGTCGCTCTTGTGATCCTAATGTGACTTCCTAGGATCCGTTGTAACGCATAGGCGGGTCTAGGGGGTTACATTTAGTGGTATCAAAGCTTAGAGTTGCGTCTTTCTGTGTAGATCGGCCGATCGTCTGTCATAGGGTGTTTGGTCTGTACATGCCCCTAGATCCTGACCGTACTCCACCAAGCCGAGACTCTGATGTTGAATCTTTTTTTTTCTGAAATAACTGAATCTAAGCTTTCTGTACGCTGTAACTCGAATTGTAATGACAAGGAATGTCTGTAACATTCGTCTGTGAATTGAATTAACTTAATGGATTTGAACCTGGAGTGAGAACCTGAGATGGTTCGTACATGTGAAATTGAATTTCTGATTTAGTGAAGAATAAATGTCTGGTTTTGTGAGGTAACTGATATAAGATTTCATGAAGAGCTATTCAGTGATAATGATCATTTTTTATATACCCTAATGGAAATGTGATAAAGACTTTATGAACTTACAAGAAAAGTGTTTGTGATTTGCTGGAAGTGTATATTCTATGGTGCTTCTGTGGTACACGAGGGAAACAGTTGTCTGAATACTATGCTGAAGATATGAGATATCCATTCAATACCTCGGTTATGTTTGGTTGATATAAAGAAAGACATATCTTTGAAATTTGAGGCATAGTAGACCGTTATGTACCATTTCTGACTGAAATTTAATATATACATCTTGATTCCGGAAAGTCTTACGGGAGGCTTTGGGTACTTGTTTGAATTACAGTTAAAGTTCTTCGTCCGTAAACTGATGGTCAACTTGAAAGAGTAATTCGGATTCTAGGAGATATACCTTTGGGTTGTATGATTAACTTTTGTGGTACCGGAAGAAATTTCTTATCCATGACAGAGATCATTTGTTATAAAGGTTATTAAACAAGTGTTTCTTTGGCACCACATGAAGTTCGTATGGATTCAGTTATTATATACTGATTAGTTGGTCTAGGAGGTACGATGGGGTGACTTTGGGTTCGGAGACAGTCCGAATGACTGAGAATGCTACCAGATTAATCTATGACCGCCTCAGAGTCCTGAGAAACAAAGATACCTTGATAGACAAGTTTTAGTACAAGAACAGATGAAAGAGTAGTTCTGCATTCCTCTAACCCTGGTAAATTTCGAGGACGAAATTTCTTTTAAGGTGGGGAGAGTTGTAACACTCTGTTTTTTTATCAAGAAATGAAGTTGTTGAAAAAAAAGAAAAAAAAGAGTAAGGTTTGTTGCTGTTGGGGTTTGAACTTGCAACCTCAAGGTAACTAAGCCTTTGACCCATCCAACTGAGCTGGGCTGCTCGTGGTGTCTAAGGTTCCACATCTTTCTTTTGAACCCTTCTAATATTGTACCTAAGATAATAAAAGCTCAGTCTGACCTTTCACCTACCTCTTACCCCCCATTCGAATTTTCCAAAGGAAAAAAAAGAGAGAAAAGAAGAAAGCCCTCACCTAAACCACCGACACCTCATCGTCTCCGTCCGAGCTCGCCCACCGCGCCGCCGTGAGAGTCACCGCCGGCATCATCAGAAGCGTCACGATGTCGCAACCTCGCCCATGGCTTCCACGCGCGTCGTCGAGCCGCCTTTCGCCGGCAAACCCCGTTTGAAGCGGCTACGAGAAACCCAATCGTCGCCGATGTTTCTTGCTTTTTTCGGCCTCGGTTGTCGGCCGTTTATGAAACGGGCACCAGATTCGGGCTCCTGACGTGGCGGTGAGCAAAACCCCTAAGGTTCCAAGTCCAACCGACGCCGGGAGAGCCCTCATCGGTGTTACGCGGTTTTCCGGCGAGATTTAGAATTTTGGGGTAAGTTTCAGGCATATTCCGGGTTAAATCTTTGAATACTCGGCTTGGATGAGTTTATAAATTCATGATCCTCGTTTTTTCCAGCAGAAACGATGCGAAAGGAGTTTTTCCGGCGAAGTTTCGGCGACCGTCCGGCAACCTGTGGATTCTTTAAAGGTAAGAGACGGTCCGTGTAGACCGAACAGGTCTGAACCGGTCGAACTGGTCAACTCGGTTGACCCGATCCGACCCGTCCGACCCGAGCCATCTGTCCGAGTCGACTCAGTGAGTCAGCTCGCCCGAGTTGACTCATTGAGTCAGCTCACCCGAGTTGACCTGTGACGTCAGCATGACGTCAGCGTTGACTTTGACCGTTGACCAAAAAGTCAAATTTTCCGAAAACTCATATTTTATGTTTTTCGACGTCCTGAGTCCGTTTTTGCAACCCGTTTTGCAAAATTCTGACCCGAAGGCCTCCGAATCTGACCTTGAACCCAAAAGTGTTTGTTTGTCTAATTTTCGTTAAGAGCTCTTTGGATAAGGACTGAAATGTGAATCTATGTTGTTGAAGGTATTAAAGTATCCTCGAAATTGAGATGTTGAGAGCCGTCAAATCTTGGGATCGAGTGCGATCGAATGAGGTGTCATGAATCAACCGTTGTAGCTCGGAACTAAGGTAATACATTACTACCTTCTACATGCTTTTGCAACATGTTGGTATTCGGTTAATGTTTACACGATCATGCTTGAGCAGATGATTATTTATGATTACGTCGATCAATTATGAAATAAGAATATTAATGGCCAAGGCAAATATTCGCATAAGAGGTTTGATAAACCGAAAGGACTTTCGAGTTCAGTAAACGATTAATAAAAAGGGTTAATCTCTAAGTCTGATTATTTTGGCTAATGAATTACGAAAATGCCCTTGATGTATGAAAATGACTAAAATACCCCTATTAATGAGTGTGGTCTGAGAATCTACACTAGATCCGGTAAAACAACCGAACCTTCTGAAAATCTTGAAGTTTGCTTGGGAAATTATGGTAGCGAGGCTTCACGTTTGAGTCTGTAAATTGCTCAGATTCCTTTTTGAGATTGAATATTCTCTAAAGACAATTGCGAGAAAACAATTGTATGTTTGGATTAGACAAAGTCGCGTAAATTGCTAAATTGATCGAGATGACTGAAATGTTTGGTAATACTGATAAAGTTGAATCGGTCAGAATATCCATAATGATTAAAAAGAATAATGTATCATCGACACCAATTGTCAAATTAATCGAAATGACGAATATACCCTCGATATCGGAAAGGATTGAATAGTTAGAACAACAGAAAGGCTCAGAATTTGTTTTGGAACACCTTCAGATATGAAGCATCTGAAATATCTGCGAATGTTGAAATGACTGAAGCTAACTCCAAAACTGGAATAAGGAATACCAATAAAGCTAGACAATATAACAACTCTAAAGTGGTAATTTATGGTCTGTGTTTGTTGGCTGTTTCTGATACTATCCTAGTTTTGGAAAGATGCCATGTGATGACATGTTCGGGTTATTTGGAGAAAGTACTCAACGATTGGTAAGAGCAACATGTTTTCTCAAAAAGATAAATTCGATGCTATGGAACGAGTTCGGGGGTTATATGCATGTTCAGGAATTTGGAAAATTACCGCTTGGATACATGTTTGATCTCTCGTAGTAAGTTCAGTAGATGTAAGGTGAAGACGATCTGCTTTGTTGTTACGCTGTAATCAGTTCTGGAAATGAATGCTTAAGATGTACTTATCTGATTATATTTCAAACTCTGTGTTATTGGTTTCAATTAGTTCAGAGGGACTCGAAAGCTTGATGAGCAATTAGAATTCTTAAATTATGTACATCACCGTTTATACCTTGTTGGTTCAGCTTACCAAATTACCCTCCGAAGGCCGGAATGTCTAACAATACCCTCGTAAGCTTTAGCGATCGAATCACTCTTGATATATCTGAAATCCCAATGATTCTGATGCATCAACATTCGATGTTAATTCGATCTGTCTTACCGAACTCCCCTATTCTTAGGGACCTCGTTCTGAAATCAGTCTAAATTCGTCAAGTGTCATCTTTCTGATATATATCGAGTACCTCTAAGAAATGAATTAGACCATAAAGCGTGTACCCTGTATCTGTAATTACTTTTTGTTCTAAATCAAGGCAATATGCTTAAAAATTTAAAAGTATGATATTGTAATACGAAAGGAAAACAATTCTCTGATTTCTGACCTCTGTTATGAAAAATATATCTGATACATGACATTGAATACGAAATAATGAAAATGATAATAAAATAAATTTGATACATGTCTTCTGGTATAAAAGTAGATTTAATATTTATTTTCTGCTATATTGTCTTCTGAATATAAATTGAAATCATCTGTGGTATATTATCTGGATATGAATGATGATCTGTAGGCTCAGCGCTGATAAGTCCTTCTGTACCTAAGCTCCTATGCCCACGGGCCTAGGGTAAGTCTTTCTGGACCTAAGGTATCCCCTTAGGTAGGCTCCTACGCCTCGGGCCTAGGGTAAGACCTTCTGTATGCAGTTCATGTGGAACTGCATTTTGGGGTTCGGTTGGAGGGTAGTTAAGTAAGTTAATAAAACTTTCTGACCTCTTCTTACGTATACCCTACTAAATTAATGTATTAAAGTTGAACGCTCAGTAAACTTACTATTCGCGTTTAATGAACTCCTTAATTCAACTTCTGAAATCTGAATCTCTTTTGAAACTCTGCTTTAGACTCACATCTTGAGGTTCGGATGATCTAATAAAGAACAACTTTGTTACCTTATGGTATAATGCTCCTCTGAAATCCCGAATCGTAATTTGAGCTTATCGTTACCTAGTTCTTCATGACAGTATTAAGCTTGCCTTACCTGCTTGTGCTTTTAGCATCCCTTGGTAGTTTGTATTACTGAGCTTTTCGAAGCTCACATTGTTTTTACCATCACAGGTTAGAAGATTGACCATGTCGCAGCTGTCAACATCGGTATGGAGTTTCTTCGGTTTGCTTGCGGAGTATGGTATCTGTGTAACTAGGGGGCATGTGTGTCGTGTTTGCATTATACAAATGAGTCCGAAATTTATTTCCGCAACTTGTATCATAATTGTTTTATCGTTTCGAACGTTTTCTGAAATTTTATTTTAAATCAGATATTTGATTTATGATTTTAAAGGTTTAACTATATGTTTATTTGAAATCTTATCGTGGGTCGCTCTTGTGATCCTAATGTGATTTCCTAGGATCCGTTGTAACGCATAGGCGGGTCTAGGGGTTACACATATTTTAAAATTCTGTTCCAAAGTTAAACGGTAGTCGTGAAATATGTTAAAATACATTCCGCAATTAGCCAAGGCATTATGCATAAGTAGCGGATTTATTTTTGTTTCTGATTTGATAATTTTAAGTCTATGTAGTACCATATTCTTATTATGTTATACTGTTATTTGGATTAGGACTAAAATCTAAAAGAAACTATTAAAAAGTATTGCGAAAAACTGACAAAATTAGAGTACATGAGCTAAATTCACAGCTTATAAATAATACATGGATTTTATTTTAAAAAAAGAAGATAATACATGAATTAATGACAAATTTGACACACACATATATATGTAAAATGATTCATTTATATTAATGTAAAATTGAATAAAAAAACATATACTCAATTAATAATATAATAATACTTATCATGTATACAAACTTTCAAATTAATACGAAATATAAACAAGATAATGACTTATTAGGTGGTTAATCGCGTGATTAGCTGTTTACAACATTGTAAAATTGAAACGAAAGAAAAAAATTAACACCAACTCTTAGCATTTCTATTCAATAACTAGTGCATAAATTATATACTGGTAGTTGGTCTTAGCATTACTTTATTAATGCAAGTTCTCATTGACTTTATATCGTCACATTAATATGTTCTGCCATTTTGAAGGAAGGCTTCGGCCATGTCCACTAGCAGACGCGCTTTGTCAAATTGCTTGACCCAGACGTACACGAATCATCTAAGTAGGAATGCACGCATGACTTTAAGTTGGGGTAAATTTATGAAATTTTAGGGTGAAAATATATTTTTAATAGAAAATTTATAAAAAAATACAGATTATATACGAATTTAAAAATTTTCACAAGGCGACCACCCCTCCAGCTCCTCGGTTCATCCTTGCATCTCAGATCTCAACTACACTATATTTTGACATGTTCTTGGCATTTCATGTTCAAACTTGGGAAACTAGTGGGAAACCGATTCTTTTGCAAGTGGGAATATTTTTTTTAAAAAAAATGATGTCAAAGTGGGGATTTTTAGAGAATTATTTTTAAAGCTTTAATCCAGTCTGTTATGTTCATGAAATGCAGAAAGTCTGTCTCAAATGATTGAAGACAACACTATAAAAAGGGTCTGCAAGTAGGAGATTAGGCAATGAAAGAAAAATACTTCTTAGGCCTATCCTCCTTTGCCAACATAGTTTGCTCATCTGCCTGAGAATATGGGAACCCCCGATTGGCGGGGACTATGGCCACATTTGGTGGTTTATGTGGTTGCATTATTGTTTATACCCACAACTGGTGTAGCTGAGTACACTTCACCGCCACCACCAAAATCACCACCACATTTTAGGCGCATTTGGCGACCACCTCCAAGACATTATCCTCCACCACATTTCTATGAATCTTCACCACCCCCTTACATTTATAATTCTCCTCCGCCACCATCACCGTCACCACCACCTCCATATGTCTACACCTCTCCATCACCTCCATACGTCTACACGTCTCCACCACCTCCTCCACCATCACCCCCACCACCATCATCTCCTTATGTCTACAAGTCTCCTCCACCACCATACCCCTCACCTCCCCCACCATATGTTTACAAGTCACCACCACTTCCATCACCTTCACCACCTCCTCCATATGTATATAAGTCTCCTCCTCCACCATCACCATCACCTCCATCTCCATACGTCTACAAGTCACCACCACCACCACAGGCACCTTCACCTTCACCACCTCCTCCATATGTTTACAAGTCTCCTCCACCACCATCACCTTCACCTCCATATATCTACAAGTCTCCACCACCTCCATCACCATCTCCACCACCACCATATGTTTATAAATCACCACCACCACCATCACCTTCACCGCCACCTCCGTACGTCTACAAGTCACCACCACCTCCATCACCTTCACCACCTCCTTCGTTTGTTTACAAGTCTCCACCACCACCTTCACCTCCACCTCTATATATCTACAACTCTCCACCACCTCCATCATCATCCACACCACCACCTTATGTTTATAAATCACCACCACCACCATCACCATCACCTCCACCTCCATACGTCTACAAGTCTCCACCACCTCCATCTCTCTCACCTCCCCCACCATATATATACAAATCACCACCACCACCATCATCTTCACCTTCACCTCCATACGTCTACAAGTCTCCACCACCTCCATCTCACTCACCTCCCCCACCATATATATACAAATCACCACCACCACCATCACCATCACCTCCACCTCCATACGTCTACAAATCTCCACCACCTCCATCACACTCACCTCCCCCACCATATCTATACATATCACCACCACCACCATCACCTTCACCGCCACCTCCATACGTCTACAAGTCACCACCACCTCCTCCATATGTTTACAAGTCTCCTCCATCACCATCACCTTCACCTCCACCTCAATCACCTACACTGCAACCTCCATACATCTACAAATCACCACCACCTCCATCACCTTCACCACCTCCTCCATATGTTTACAAGTCTCCTCCACCACCACCACCTTCACCTCTACCTCCATATATCTACAAGTCTCCACCACCACCATCACCTTCACCACCATCTCCTCCATATGTATACAAGTCTCCTCCACCACCATCACCTTCACCGCCACCTCTATATGTCTACAAGTCACCACCACCTCCATCACCTTCACCACCTCCTCCATATGTTTACAAGTCTCCTCCATCACCATCACCTTCACCTCCACCTCCATCACCTACACTGCAACCTCCATACATCTACAAATCACCACCACCTCCATCACCTTCACCACCTCCTCCATATGTTTACAAGTCTCCTCCACCACCACCACCTTCACCTCCACCTCCATATATCTACAAGTCTCCACCACCACCATCACCTTCACCACCACCTCCTCCATATGTATACAAGTCTCCTCCACCACCATCACCTTCACCGCCACCTCCATACGTCTACAAGTCACCACCACCTCCATCACCTTCACCACCTCCTCCATATGTTTACAAGTCTCCTCCATCACCATCACCTTCACCTCCACCTCCATCACCTACACTGCAACCTCCATACATCTACAAATCACCACCACCTCCATCACCTTCACCACCTCCTCCATATGTTTACAAGTATCCTCCACCACCACCACCTTCACCTCCACCTCCATATATCTACAAGTCTCCACCACCACCATTAACTTCACCACCACCTCCATCACCTTCACCACCTCCTCCATATGTATACAAGTCTCCTCCACCACCATCACCTTCACCGCCACCTCCATACGTCTACAAATCACCACCACCTTCATCACCTTCACCGCCTCCTCCATATGTTTACAAGTCTACTCCACCACCCTCACCTTCACCTCCACCTCTATATATCTACAAGTCTCCACCACCTCCATCACCATCCCCTCCACCACCTTATGTTTATAAATCACCACCACCACCATCACCTTTACCTCCACCTTCATACATCTACAAGTCTCCACCACCTTCATCTCGCTCACCTCCCCCACCATATATCTACAAATCACCACCACCACCATCACCTTCACCGCCACCTCCATATGTATACAAGCCTCCACCACCTCCGTCGCCATCCCCACCACCTCCTTACATTTATAAGTCTCCACCACCGCTAGTTCACTCTCCACCTCCTCCATATATCTACAAATCTCCACCACCACCAGTCCACTCACCACCTCCTCCCTATCTTTACAAATCTCCACCACCTCCTTCTCCTTCACCTCCTCCACCTTATTATTACAGGTCACCACCACCTCCTAAAGTCTACTAAGCCCACGTGCACGTGCTTATTGATTGATTTGATTTCAATTCAGCCAACAATTAAAGATCGTTCGTTACATTTTATTTAAATTTGTTGACAATATGTTTGTGAATAAAAATTGGATCATCCACCTTTTGAAATTTATATGTATTATTCAATTTTGTATCATTTGTTGTAATGAAAGGAATTTGGGATTTTCATTTTGCAAATAATTTCCCTTTTATTCTAAATATCAATTTGCCATGCACTAAACAAGTACGTGTAAAAATCTACTGCCCCCTAACCATGCCTCCTTCTATGTCCCTGCCTAAAAATACTTAAAAATTAAATCTTGCCCCATAACCCTAATTTTCATATCCTAAACCCCAAATCCTAAACTTAAAAAAATACACCCTACCCCTAATTTCCTACACCCTAACCCTAAGCCCCAACCTTAAATCCCAAACCCTAAACTCTAAACCTACTATTTTAAAGTGGGGGCACAAATGGGGCATACTTTGGAGACAGATGATTTCCATCCAACAAGTACACCATATTAATACTAAAATCTACGCAATGTCAAGCTTGTTTTTTTTTTTTAAATTTAATTCTGTACAACTTTATGAGTTGAGTTTGCGTAAATGGTTAGAAATTCAATTTAACTGCCGGTATTCACCAGCACCATAAAATTCAATGAATTTATTAAGCAAATTATAAGAATGAAATGCATACATTATTGATAAATAGTTAAGATTCAACTTAATATATATATATATATATATATATATATATATATATATATATATATATATTCAAAAAGAACTCTAAAATATTTTAATACACAAGCTTGTGTAAACTTTAATTTTAGGGTTTAGGATTTTAGTTTAGGGGTTTAGTGTGTATAGTGTAGAATTTAAGGTTTATGGTTAGAATTTAGAGTTTAGGGTTTAAAGTTTAGGTTTTAGGGTGTTAGGGTTTGAAATTTAGGTTTTAAGTTTTATAGAAGGGTTTCAAAAAAATTTCACAGCTTGAGTATCGAAATATGATTCGTTAACTCGACCAACTCAATTTTTTTTTTTTAATTTGGCTGGACTCGTGTAATCACCTCAGTATCAATTTTAAAATAAAACAATTTTTGTTTACGGGGATATCCCCAACTTGACGTTTTAGATATGTATGTATCTTTTGAGTAGATTTAAAATTATCAGTACTTTAATATCCCATCAACCCTATATTTTGATGAAATTTAATATTTTGTCCCTATATTTTGATGAAATTTAATATTTTGTCCCTATATTTAAAATGTAAAATTTTAGTCCTAATAAAAACTAATCAAAACTCTTATCTTAACACAATTAGTAGTTTATCAAAATTTATCCTTTTAGCATTTTTATTTTCCGTCAATCGTATGCCATCTCATATGAATGTAGCCTGATCGACATGTCAAGTAAACAATTTTTGAAGGAAAATAATAGCAATTTTATTGGACTATAATTTAAAAGTAAAAGGGTAAATTGCAAAGATCATCACTCAACAGTCATCTCACTCCTATTTTCGTCACTCAACAGTCTTCTCACTCCTATTTTCGTCACTCAACTTTCAAAATTTTTTATTTAATAACTGAACTTTATACATTAAACGTTTTTGGTCACTCACGAATATTTCATTGTTATTTTAGCTTGACATGACATTTTTATTATTATTTAATATAAAACAATTTAAAATAAAAAATAAAAAGAAAAATCAAATTATCCGCCGGCCACCGTTCGCCGCCACCGCTGCCGGCCGTAGATGGTGATCGTTTTGTCCCATATTTCACTGGTCACTTTGTCTCACTCCCTTGAGTTTGAATCCGACCTCCATTTTGTCGGAAAGTGCTCCGAAATCCAGGAAAAATAGATCGAAAGTGAGGAAACCGAAACGTTTATATCGAGATTCGTGAGTTTTAGGATATTTTTCGGTGAAACAACTACCGGTTTCGAACTCAGCGTGTCAAAACGAGTCACCCGGTGCAATTTGAGGTCAAATGACCACCGGTTTTGAAGGCCGCCGGTGTTGACAAGCGATATCGATTATTTTAAATATTTTTAATTTTTTTTGGATAAGCAATTTCTATTATATCCAAAAGCAACAAGAGTTGCTACAAAGAACCTATACAAGCCCTCGGGAAGCCATCTCCTTAGAGAAATTCTCAGGCCGCACAAAGACTTCTACTTACATTTTCTATTTGTATATATTCACTGTTCAAACGAATACAAACTACATCTTTAATGAAATCAAGAATATCTAATAAAATATTTGTGAGTGACCAAAAATGTTCCATATAAAAAGTTCAGTTATTAAATAATTTTTTTTGAAAGTTGAGTGACCAAAATAGGAGTGAGAAGATTGTTGAGTGATGATTTGTGCAATTTATAAGTTGGCTTAATTTTTAGCTTTTAAAGTACAGGAAATAAATCTCAAAGCATGCTAAACAACAAGGACTAAAAAACACATTTTAACCCAAAAGTAGAGACACGTGATCAGTTGACAAAGAAACGCGAGTTAAATTTAATTAGGTCATTGATTAATTGGATTAAGGGTATATTAAAGTTCTGATAATGTTGAGTCAACCTGATTAAACTAAATATGAGATGTTAGATTCTGCCTTACAAAACAAGAGCAAAATATATTCAATTTTCTACTATATATATATATATATATATATATATATATATATATATATATATATATATATATATATATATATATATATATATATATATATATATATATATATATATATATATATATATATGATAGGATCCAGTTCCACAGTGTAAAACTCTCTAAGTTTTACATGTTTTTTGGATCGTTGGATGTGTGAAACGGATGGATGAGATTAACAGTAAAATATGTGAAGATTATCACTTGAGAAAAAAATTAAGGAGTTAATCTCAGCCATCCATTTCCCCAATCCAACGATAAAAAACGTGTAAAATTTAAAGAGTTTTATATTGTGTAAGTTAATCCTAACACTATATATATATATATATATATATATATATATATATATATATATATATATTTGCGCGAAGAGAAATTATCTAATTTGCTGTCTTAAAGAAAATTTAAAAATATTAGTAATATCAAAATTTTAATACAATTATAAGGGAGGTTCAAATTACCTGAATTAATGAGTTTCGATCCGATCCGACTCTATATGATCAATTTAAAAAAAAAACATAATTCGAGTTCAGATTAAATTCAAGTTTATGATGAAAAATATTCGGCCTGACCTGAGATAGTAGTATGAATTTTTCTTTACATATTTAAGAAAAATATTGTAATACCTTCTCTATATTTTTTTAATTATCTCATTATTTTTTAAATAAATATAAGCATCTAAATGTATCGGATCGAAGGTAAATTTTTATCCCAAAATTAGAATGGGATTTGAGTTATATCTCCAAAAGTACACCAGTAAGATCTACTCAAAAGGATGTGAAACCTTCAAATGAGTGTAGCTCTAAAACCAATTGTTGGGGTGAACAATCAATGCAAAAGGTCAAAAGGGGTGAATTGACAGTTAAAAATTTTGGTGGAAACAAATTGAAAAGCAATAGAAAATGAGACACAAGATTTATAGTGGTTCAACATTCTCAACAAAGTCTACATCAACTACCTCATTTATCCACACTACAGATTTTTCAAATGGCTTAATACAATTTTTCCCCCATAAAGTATATCCGATTTCCCAACTTGCCTCATAAACTTCATTTTGCCCACTTTTTTCTCTTAAACAATTCGCCGTTACCCATTTTGCCCCATTCCGTTACCCTTTGCCGTTAAAAAAATTACAGCCAATAACATCCTGCCACGTCATCAACGGATTGACTAAGTCAATCCGTCTTGTTTTATTTAAAGGGTAAATGACATGTCAAGTCTGTCAAATTTTTTTTGTTCAATTTAGTCACTGAAAAGTCTATTTTACCTTAAATTGACCCCTATTTGTTTCTATTTTTTATAATTTAGTCCATTATTTGTTATTATTAATAATATTATTTTATTAAAATGTTAATATTTAATAAAAATAAATAAAATCAAATATTTTAATACTAAATTAGTAATTTTGTATTATATTCAAATCATGCTCGTATTATATTCGAATCATATTTAGAATATAATTTGAATATGATTCGAATATAATATGAACATGATATGAATATAATTACATGTTAAACATGATTCGAATATAATTACCTGTTAAACATGATTTGAATATATTATGGACATGATTCGAATATAATAGTTGAAAAACATGTAATTATATTAGAATTATATTCGAATCATGTTCATATTATATTCGAATCATATTCAAATTATATTTTGAAAATAATTTGAATATGATTCGAATATAATATGAGCATGATATGAATATGCTATTTCGAAATATAATTACCTGTTACGTGACAATAATATTATATTCCAATTCGAAATATAATAGTTGAAAAAACATATTAAAATTACATTCGAATATAATATGAATATATTCGAATTATTTCGAATTATATTCATATTATATTCAAATTATATTCAAATTATATTCATATTATATTCGAATTATTTCGAAATATACAATGAATATGATATTTTGAATGTAATTTGAATATGTTTTTTCCACTATTATATTCGAATCATGTTCATATTATATTCGAATTATTTCAAAATATACTATGAATATGATATTTCGAATGTAATTTGAATATGTTTTTCAACTATTATATTCGAATTATATTCGAATTATTTCGAAATATAATTTGAATATAATATTTTGAATGTAATTTGAATATGATTCGAATATAATATGAACATGATTCGAATATAATTCTAATATAATTACATGTTTTTCAACTATTATATTCGAATCATGTTCATAGTATATTCGAATCATGTTTAACAAGTCATTTTATTCAAATCATGTTTAATAGGTAATTATATTCGTATCATGTTCATATTATATTAGAATCATATTCAAATTTTTTTCGAAATATAATTTGAATATGATATTTAAAATGTAATTTGAATATGATTCGAATATAATAAGAACATGATTCGAATATAATTCTAATATAATTACATGTTTTTTCAACTATTATATTCGAATCATGTCCATAGTATATTTGAATCATGTTTAACAGGTAATTATATTCGTATCATGTTCATATTATATTCTAATCATATTCAAATTATATTCTAAATATGATTCGAATATAATACGAGCATGACTTGAATATAATACAAAATTACTAATTTAGTATTAAAATATTTGGTTTTATTTATTTTTATTAAATATTAACATTTTAATAAAATAATATTATTAATAATAACAAATAATGGACTAAATTATAAAAATTAGAAACAAATAGGGGTCAATTTAAGGTAAAAATAGACTTTTCAGTGACTAAATTGAACAAAAAACAAACCTGATAGACTTGATATGTTATTTACCCTTTAAATAAAACCAGACGGATTAACTTAGTCAATCCGTTGATGACGTGGCAGGATGTTATTGGCTGAAATTTTTTTAACGGCAAAAGGTAACGGAATGGGGCAAAATGGGTAACGACGAATTGTTTAAGGGGAAAAAGTGGGCAAAATGAACTTTAGGGGGCAAGTTGAGAAATCGGGTATACTTTAGGGGGGAAAAGTTGTATTAAGCCTTTTCAAATCCACTAGATTTATTTCCTTTTGAGGCTATAACCTTAAAAACTCCCTTAAAGTTTATGCCCCAAAACCTTAAGAACACTCTCAAAGAGAAAAATACAAAATAGACAAACTAAGAAAAACTCACAAGGTATTTTGTTTGCACAATTAAGGTTCAGTCTAACCCAACACATTTAAATAAAAAAAATACATGAAGAACACTCAAGTGGGTTTACAAGATTTGACAAATTTAGCTCAAAAATGTTGGATATGTGCTTGAATTCTTTAGACTTGTTGAATAGTTGTTGAAGATTGGAGACTTGATTTTATACCCCTTCATTGATTTTTAGTCGTTTGGGTGGTTGAGATATTCAATAGAGTTATTAGGCTGTATTTTTTTCGCAATAAATGTTGTTTGACAACAAAGGGTATCAGTACACGAGAACTCGTATCGGTACCTGTCATAAGAAGAAAGAGCTGTTGCGACAAAAGGGTACCAATACGCGACAAGGCGTAACAGTACGAAATTAAGGTTTTACAAAGGGTATTGGTACAGGCCGTACCATACCGATAATCGTTTTGCTCACTGAAATTCTTAGAACATTTGGTTAAAATGCTGTATCGATACGCCTATAGATGTACCAATAAGCATTTAAAAAACTTTTAAATTATGATTCTAAGAAACTGATAAGGCAACATTCGATTTATTTAATGAATTTTTTTAAAAAATCTTTAATCCTCGTATCGGTACGCCATAGGCTGTACCGATACCCAAACTCAATTTGATTTTCAATTTCAAAAATTTGTACAGGTACGTTCATAGTTGTACCGGTAGCCTTTAGCCTTATGCACAAATTTAGATTTTAGTAGCGAAAACATGTACCTGTACGCCATAGGCCGTACCGGTACTCAATTATTAAATTAGCTAAATTGAGTATCGAAACACTTAAAAAAATATTTGGGATCAAAAATTTAACTTAAAAAATTTAAGTCTGAATGTATGTCAATTTAGTGAGTAAATTGAGTACCTTAAAAATTTATTTCTTTTACAAATTAGTCTTTGTTATATCAAAATTAATTATAGATTTAACAGAAACAGATTAAAAGAATCAAAGTCTTCAAAACCAACAAGAAAACCGTAGCGAAGAACATAATCAACATCACCATTCTTAAACTGCATGACTATTCGGGGGACACCGAGGATAAAACTTGAGGAGAAATGTTAAAGTATAGGCTTATGGTTAGTTAGTATAATTTATTTGTTGTTAAGAGTTAGTTTAAGTTAGTTTATTTCAGTTGTATTTTCTTGTTTTATTTTCTTTTCTAGTATATAGGTTATTATTTTGTAAAGTAAAAACATGTTGTATAATTTTCATTTCAGATTAATAAAAATCCCTTTTGCCTCTTTTGACCAAAATCCTAGAAATCCTCCGTCCTCTGATTTCAACATGGTATCAGACGACTCTTCCGCTTCTTCTGCCGACGGCTGAGCCTTCAAAAATAACGATCCTGCCGGCGAGTTTTACATCTATCCCAACGAAAACCCGTCGTTGATTCTCACCTCAGCGTTGCTCGACAGTAGCAATTATCATTCTTGGGTGCGTTCAATGCGCATGTCGTTAATCTCCAAGAATAAGTTCGGGTTCGTAGATGGGACGATCAAGGAACCAAGCACGACCGATCCGAAGTTTCTGGCATGGGTTAAGTGCAACAACCTGATTCTTCCGTGGCTTCAATGAGCACTGACTCCGGACATCGCACAAAGCGTTTTTTGGATCGACACTGCCTCCGAGCTATGGCAAGACTTGTATGATCGATTCAGTCAGGGGGATTTGATACGAATCTCCGATCTTCTTCAGAAGTTTTACTCCTTGCAACAAGGTAACTCTACTGTTACCGCTTATCACACACAACTGAAAGGAATTTGGGATGAAATTTGCAATTTTTGCCCTTTAAAATCTTGTGAATGTGATGCTATTAAATACCGCAAACAAGATTTCTTGATGTGTTTTCTTCGAGGTCTCAATGAGGGATTCTCTGTTCCAAAATCTCAATTACTGATGATGAAGCCTTTTCCATCTTTTAATGAAGTTTTTTCTACTGTTGTGCAACATGAAAGATCTTTAATCTCTAATGTTTCAGTTGAATCCAACATTCTTTTAGCTGATAGGTTTTCTCAATCCAGAAACACTGAACCTAATGCTAGACATGATCGTTTCTCTAGTCCATCTTCTCGAAAACCTAGTTTCAATAAAAGACCCTTGTGTGTGTTTTGTGGTCTTTATGGCCACACTGTTGAGAAATGTTACAAGAAACAGGCTATCCGCCAGGGTATAAAAATAGAAACCAGTTCAATAGGACCAATCAAGTTGAGTCTCATGCTAGTGAGGATTCTAGTGACAATTCTAATCCTATGATGTTTACCAAAGAACAATACACGAACTTACTTGGTCTATTGCAAGAAAGAAACTTGTCTACTGTCTCAGCTTCAAATATTGGCCATACTGCTAAGGTCGATGCTTTGTCCTCTGCTTTTGATATTCCAACTGAAGGCATAGGTATGGCTCTTAACTGTGAATCTTTAGATACGCCATGGATATTAGATTCTGGTGCCACAGATCATATAGCCAATTCTCTGCATTTTTTCAATAATTATTATGCTGTTTCTAATAAATATGTACGCTTACCTAATAATGAGTTGGTTAAAGTAGCTCACATCGAAACTGTTAGGATTAATTCTGGAAAATGTTTTTCACATACCACATTTTGCTTTTAATCTTGTCTATGTTCCTCAGTCGACAAAAACCAATTTTATTTCCTTATTTTTCTCTTCTGATTTTTGTTGTCTACAGGACATGAACAGTTGGAAGAAGATTGGTTCAGCTAGGAAAATTGATGGATTGTATCACTTAGAAGTTTAAGCAATTGGTTTGCATTCTGATCATAATTCTACTGTTTGTATTTTTGTTTCTGCAAAAGTTTGGCATTGTAGGTTAGGTCATCCCTCTCAACAGAGGATGAAATTTTTTCTGAAAAGCATAATAAAATTCCTACTGGTTTACATTCTAATTGATAAATATGTCATTTTGCTAAACAAAAATGACTCTCTTTTCCAATAAGCTCTTCTATTTCAGATTCTGTTTTTGATTTAATACATCTTGATGTTTGGGGTCCATTTCCTATGAAAAGTGTCTATGGTCATAGCTGTTTTCTAACTATTGTAGATGATAAAAGTAGGTTTGTATGGATTTTCCCAATAAAATTTAAATCTGAAGTTAGGGAGTTAATCATTCAATTTTATACCTTTGTTGAAACTCAGTTTTCAAAGAGGATTAAATGCATGAGAACTGATAATGCTAAGGAATTTGAAATGATTGATTTTTTTAAAACACATGGTATAGTGCATCAAAATTCTTGTGTGCATACACCTCAACAAAATAGTATTGTTGAGAGGAAGCATCAACACTTGATATTTGTGGCTAGAGCATTAAGTTTTCAGGCTGGTTTACCTTTAATCTTTTGGATTGACTGCATATTACACTCTGCTTTTCTGATCAATATAACACCTAGTCCTGTTTTAGGTAACAAGTCACCCTTTGAAATGCTTTTCTGTAAAACACCTAAGCTGGACTCTCTTAGAGTTTTTGGTTGCATTGCCTATGCCTCTGTTTTACCAAAACTAAAAACTAAGTTTCATCCTAAAACTGTAAAATGTGTGTTTTTAGGAATTCCCAAAAATGTTAAAGGCTATAGGTTATTTGACATTGAACATAAAACTGTTTTAATTTGTCTCTAGGGATGTAACATTCTTAGAAGATCAATTTTATTTTAAGGATAACAAAACACATAATTTACATTCTTCTAAAGTTGTTTATCCAACCTATGAAAATAATTTGTTAATAGATGATCATATTCAGCATGATCCTTCTATTTTTGATATTAGTCCTTCAAGTACTAAAGGGTTGGATACTGTTCTTTCTTCTACTGAAAATACTGAAAATACTGGTCTGGATAGTAATATGAGATATGCCAGCAACAATGAACCTGTTCCTGTTGGTTCTACACATAAGGAAGTGTGTCTTCCTGCTCATAGTGTACCTGATTCTATTCCTCCACACACTGTGGAAGCACGACCAACCAAGAGTGTCAGGCTTCCCAAAAAATTCAAGGATCTCAATGTTACCCTTCCAGGGTCAAGGTCCTCTCTTCACACTCTTAATAATGTTTTATCTTATGATAATTTGTCTTATACATATCATAGTTATGTTAACAATGCTTCTGTTCTTTCTGAACCCCGAACTTATAGACAAGCCATTAAATTTGATTGTTGGAAGAAAGCAATGGAAGAGGAAATTAGAGCTTTTGAGGCTAATGAAACCCGGGAACTTGTTAAATTACCTCTAGATAAAAACACAATAGGTTGTAAATGGGTCTTCAAAACCAAACTAAAAGCTGATGGAACCCTAGAGAGATATAAAGCCAGACTTGTAGCTAAGGGTTACACTCAACAAGCTGGGGTAGATTTGTTAGATACTTTTAATCCAGTTGCTAAGATAACCACAACTAAAGTTCTTCTTGCTGTTGCTGCTTCCAGAAACTGAAAATTACAACAACTAGATATTAATAACGCTTTCTTCATGGTTTTTTGGATGAAGAAGTATATATGAACCTTCCACCTGGTTTTACTGTTTCTGATCCTAATCTAGTTTGCAAACTCACTAAAAGTCTTTATGGGCTTAAACAAGCTAGCAGACAATGGAACACACGTTTAACTTAAGCTTTACTTTCTAAGGGTTTTTTACAAGCTTCTGCAGATACTTCTTTATTTGTAAAAGGATCTGGTACTAGTTTTATTGCTCTTGTAGTCTATGTGGATGATATAATCCTAGTTAGTCCCACTCAGTCTATTATAGATGACATTAAGTCCTTCTTACATGAGGCTTTTAAAATAAAAAAACTTAGGTGATCTAAAATATTTTCTAGGTCTTGAAGTAGCTCGTTCCAGTAAAGGAATTAATCTTTGTCAACATAAATATGTTTTAGATTTACTTGAAGAGACTGGTTTTTTAAATTCTAAACCTGTATCTACCCCTCTTCTTGTTAAGCCTAAGATTTCTAAAAATGATGGTGTTCCTTTATCTGATATCACTCTCTATCGAAGGCTCATTGGTAAATTACTATACCTTACAAATACTAGGCCAAATATCTCTTTTGTTGTTCAACAGCTTTCACAATTCATTTCTTGTCCTACTGATGTCCATCTTATTGCAGCTCATAGAATCCTTCGATACCTTAAGGGTACCCCAGGACAAGGTCTTTTCTTTTCTGCAGATAATGAAATCAAGCTCAATGCCTTTTCTGATTCAGATTGGGCCTCTTGTCTTGATTCAAGGAAGTCTGTTACTGGTTTCTATCTATTCATTGATTCTGCCTTAGTCTCATGGAAATCAAAGAAGCAACAAACAATTTCCAGATCATCGAGTGAAGCTGAATACAGAGCTTTAGCTTCAGTTTCTTGTGAAATTCAATGGCTACTCTATCTTTTATCTGACTTACAAATTCTAGTTCATTCACCTGCGAATTTATATTGTGATAACCTATCTGCTATCAAAATTTCAGAGAACCCTGTTCAGCATGAACACACTAAGCATATTGAGATTGACTGTCATTTGATTCGCGAGAAGATAAGTCAAGGATTAATCACTCTATTGCCTGTCTCTACTCATCATCAGCTAGCTGATTGTTTCACCAAGCCTCTGCAACCTTCATCTTTTCTTCCAATGGTTTCCAAGTTGGGCATCCACAATATCTATGCTCCAACTTGAGGGGGGGCTGTTAAAGTATAGGCTTATGGTTAGTTAGTATAGTTTATTTGTTGTTAAGAGTTAGTTTAAGTTAGTTTATTCCAGCTGTATTTTCTTGTTTTCTTTTCTTTTCTAGTATATAGGTTATTATTTTGTAAAGTAAAAACACGTATAATTTTCATTTTAGATTAATAAAAATCCCCTTTTCGCTCTTTTGACCAAAACCCTAGAAATCCTTCGTCCCCTAATTTCAACAAGAAATGCAGCAAGAAAATACCATCATCTGGTCATCGCATCATGGATCTGGAAGTGATGAGTTCTCAAATGTGACACATTTCATATGCTACTTTTCTAGTTATTAGGACTTCTTGCTGCTTAATGCATGTTGTTTTTGTTATATTTTGTGCAGAGATCCAATTCTGGAAATAACAGTGAAAAGGGGGCATTTCTGCATTTTTTTATATATTCTGTCATGACTAGCATCGTGGGCACGACACTAGGCACGACGCGTCTGACGTGGCAGTGACGTGGCAGTAATGTGGCAGTGACATGGCAACTTTTAGAAGATCCTGGAATGATCCGAGAGAAGATCTGATCAGATTATCAGTTTTATCCGTTTGGTTTCTATTTTGAATTTTAATAAACAATTGAATTTGAATTGTTATTTCTTATCTCTTATCCTTGTAATCTAAGCCTATAAATACCAACCTTTGGTGAAGGTTTAAGATCATCTTCTAGCTTTGAGTTTTTTTTTACCTTTGTAAACATTTTTCTAGTTTTAATTAAAAGTTCTTCTTTTTCTTAATTTTCTTTGTTTCGTTTATTTTATGTTATTTTATTATTTTTCCAAAACCAAGTTAAGCATGATAATCAATATCATGCTTAGCTAAATCTTTTAAGCCAAGAACCAGCCAAGTCAATTCGATTCGTGAGAATTGGACTTGCTTAAATTCTTTTGGGAAATCATTTTTATCTTTCTGCTTAGATAGTTTGGCAATCGGCCTTACTAAAGGTTTTTAACCGTTTTTTAAATCAAAAAGAGCTCGTTGGTATGGAATCGTTTAAAAACATAGTTGGGAGGAAGGATCGGCCTGTGGCAAATTTCGACTTCTTGTGAACACTCTTAGCGGCGGTCCGCTAAGGAAAGATAAAATCAGAAGCGATTCTATTTTAGACAATTTCTGAGTCGGGTTGTTCCTGCTTTTATTCTAAATATTTTAACGGCGATAGACGTGGTTGATTTATTTAAGAACCATCTTTCGAAGATAGACTTGGGAGGATTGGTTACTCGAGAGAGAAACAAGTTACGACGGGTTGGGCCTCGTAGACTGTAACCGACATGATCCCCGAAATAAAAATCTATTTCAGTGATCGAAAGAATTGAAGGAGCTGGTTCGAGGCTATTTCACATACTTGGTTTTTCTTAATCTTTTTACCTCCGCATTTAAATTTTCATCCAATATCAAATCACTCCCCCCATTTTATTTAATTACTTTGCAGATATTCCTAGAAGTACTAATCGAAGCAGTCTTCAGTCAATAATTCCAGCTAATCTCCCTGCGGATCGACCCTCTTTCCCTATATCTATTTAATTTCTTTATATTATTATTTATTGAAAGAGGTTAATTTATTCATTTATTTTTGACCGGTTAAACGACGACTTGTCAGGAAGCTAATGACTGATGGACACCATACAAGGGGACAAAGCTGGAGGTCCAAGAAAATGATCCTTCATCGGCGAAAAGAGAGAGTCTTGGCCACCGTCAAAAGAGCCGATAAACTAAAAAATTAGAGGCCACCGAACAAACCCAACGAAGAAAACAAGAACGAGGAGTTGTTCCCAAATGAGACCGATAGAACCCAAAATCCTCCTCCACATCTTCCCCGACCCTGCCTCTTGAGGGGACCAAGCATCCTTCACACAAAATGGGCTCAAGCTCGGACCTTGACCGCCGGGGAAAAATCGCTCCCAACGAGAGTAGCTATCACGAAGCAAACGGAAAAACTACACAGTAAAAGAAAGACAGGGAACCAGCAAAAGCCAAAAGAAAGGATAAGAAGAGGCAAGAAGAACAAACGCCCCGATTGCCATTGACAGAACCGAAACCGTCGAAATGGAGGGGTCTCGAAATATAAAAAACGAAAGAGAAAAGATAAGGGGATTGTTGAGAGAAAAGAGAAAATTTTGTGTTTAGAATTTAGGGTTTAAGGTTAAGAGTTTTGTTTATGGTTTAGGGTTTAGGGCGTAAGGTTTAGGGTTTAGGATGTGGAAATTAAGATTAGGGTTTAGATTTTAATTTTTAAATAATTTTTAGTGTGAGGGCATGATTAAAGGGTAGAAGACATGATTAAGGGGTAGAAGATTTTTACCCAAGGGGTTAAGTGGTTCACTTCATTTAGGTTGGCTTTATTTTTAGGTTGCCAGTTAAAAAGAGTTTTTAAGTTCTTAAATGATGATATTTATTTTTTTTGAGTTGGTTTAAAATTCTACAGATAAATTAATTGAAAAATGTGTAAGGGGTTAAGGGGGTGAAAATTTTACTTTTCACTGATACATGATAAGAAATTTTATTTTGTATTCATTTTCCTGTCATTTGAAATTGAAAAATGTCAAAATATTCCACCAACTCCTTTATTTTGATGAAATTTAATATTTTGTCCCTATATTTAAAATGTAAAAATTTAATCCTAATAAAAACAAATCAAAACTCCTATCTTAACACAATTAGTAGTTTATCAAAATTTGTACTTTTAGCATTTTTATTTTCCGTCAATCATATGCCATCTCATATGAATGTAGCCTAATCGACATGTCAAGTTGACAAATTTTGAAGAAATTTTTTAAGAAAACTCCTAATCGAATGTAGCCTAATTTTAAAAAAAGAGGGATTAATTTTTAGCTTTTAAAGTACAGGAACTAAATCTCAAAGCATGCTAAACAACAAGGACTAAAGCACATTTTAACCCCAAAAAAAAGATACGTGATTAGTTTTTTATTGAATTGAAATCCGCTAATTTTATAATGAAAGTTCACATCCTAGTAAACAAAAATACCTAATCGAAACATATTCCTATAATCATTGAAACAAGAAACTAGGTTCTCGAGATCATAACATGGTCATACAAGGAAAAGTTACAAACCCAACCCAAATACTCGAAGTAAAAAATGGATACGAACATCACCAAAGATCGACACATGATTAGTTGACAAAGAAGAACGAATTAAATTTAATTAGGTCATTGATTAATTGGATTAGGGGTATATGGAAATTCTGATAATGTAGAGTCAACCTGATTAAACTAAATATAAGATTTTAGATTCTGTCTTACAAATTAAAAGAAAAATATATTCAATTTTCTACTATATATGCGAAGAGAAATTCTCCCATTTGCTGTCTTGAGGAAAATTTAATAATATTAAAATATTAGTAATGGCAAATTTTTAACACAGATTATTAGTAGGGGGGGGGGGGTTCAAATTACATGAATTGAGTTTCGGTCTGTTCCAATTCTATAAGATCATAATTTTAAAAAATAATTCGAGTTTAGGTCAGATTTGGGTTTATGAAAAAAATATTCGACCCGACCTAATATAATAGTATGAGTTTTTCTTTATATATTTAGGGATAGTTGCTATAATATTATTCTCTTCATATTTTTTTAATTATCCCATATCTTATCAAATAAATATAAATTTTTATATGTGTCGAGTCGGATTTAAGTTACATCTCCAAATGCGGGACGAATTGAGTTCAAATGTAAGCTTTTAGTTTTTGGGTCAGCCAAAAACCCCACCTACCCAAATCTCGACCATCACTACCATTTATAGAGTTTAAAAAGAAACTCAACGTCAATATACAAAATTTTAACACCAATTATAGAGTTTAAAAAGAGAATTTATTAATATAAATGTTGATCAAAAAATTTAAAATGACAATATATTCAAATCAATGATCGAATAATACTTTAATTAAGGTAAAAGAAATTTTCCATCTCACCTAAGCTCGTGATTAAATGGAATCTACATATTAATGTTAATATATACACATAATGTATAAGGAGAATAATCGAATAAGCTCTAATATATACGCATAGTGTATAAGGAATTTCTCATTTAGATGTAGTGTGAAAGAATAAACGAGCCTTGACAATAAGGTTTATTGAATACTATATTATAAAATATTACAATTAATTAAAGTGGAAAAATAATTGGACCCGATGAACAGGATTACTTAAATTCCTCAAATATGATTAGAATCGGTGATTTTTAAACTCTTTTATTGCAACAAAACAGACGAGCAATTCTTTGATCATGGATTACACGATCATACATGATCTTTTATTGCTGTTATTTTAAGTTTCAAAATTCAGATATATTTATCTAAAATTCAACTTAATTATTATTTAATAAAAATACTTTCATTAAAAGTCAATTATAAAAACAAATAATAAAAAACTATTTTTAACATCTCATTAATCAAATTTGAACTGAATTATGAAATTAGTATGCAGAAGTCCCATACTTTGAACTACATACATAGAGCATGAATATGAATATAAAATAAGCACCGTTTTCGTTTGACTTTTCCGTGAGAAATCGTAGATTAACAAACATGGGTGGCTCAAAGCATTTTTGTTTATAAAAATATATTAATCCAGCCTGTTATGCATTGTATTAAATGATAATATTTATTAGACATTATTGAGGGTGATCGACTACTATAAAACGGGAAGGAATAGCTGCAAATATCACCAACAAGCAATAGTTCTTGCATCTATTTTCAGGTTTTAGAGTTAAAGTTGTAACAATGGGACAGCCAGGGCTGGTTTATGCCTTGGGATTTTGTCTCCTACTCTCAGCTGTTGCAGCCACCTATACTCCCTACAAGTATGCATCTCCTCCACCACCACATTATCATTACAAGTCTCCCCCTCCGCCTGTGAAAACTCCAAGTCCAATCTACAACCATAAATCTCCACCTCCTCCTTATGCATACAAGTCTCCTCCACCCCCCAAACACTCACCACCCCCTCCGCATTACATTTACAAGTCTCCTCCACCACCGGTTCACTCCCCTCCTCCGCCTTATGTCTACAAGTCTCCGCCACCTCCGGTCCACTCTCCACCTCCTCCTTACATTTACAAGTCCCCTCCACCACCAGTCCACTCACCTCCTCCTCCATATATCTATAAGTCTCCACCACCACCAGTCCACTCACCACCTCCTCCCTATGTTTACAAGTCTCCTCCACCACCAATCCATTCCCCACCACCCCCATATGTCTATAAATCTCCACCACCTCCAGTCCACTCACCTCCTCCACCTTACATTTATAAGTCTCCTCCCCCACCAGTTCACTCTCCACCTCCTCCATATGTCTACAAGTCTCCACCACCTCCAGTTCACTCACCACCTCCTCCCTACATTTACAAGTCTCCTCCACCTCCAGCCCACTCGCCACCTCCTCCCTATGTCTATAAGTCTCCTCCACCACCAATCCACTCTCCACCTCCTCCCTATGTCTATAAATCTCCACCACCTCCTCCCTACATTTACAAGTCTCCTCCCCCACCGGTCCACTCTCCACCTCCTCCTTATATTTACAAATCTCCACCACCCCCGGTCCATTCTCCACCTCCTCCTTATATCTATAAGTCCCCTCCACCACCAGTACATTCACCACCTCCTCCTTATGTTTACAAGTCTCCACCACCTCCAATTCACTCCCCACCACCTCCTTACATGTATAAATCTCCACCACCACCAGTGCATTCCCCACCACCTCCTTATGCATACAAGTCCCCTCCACCTCCTTCACATCCCAAGCCCCATCCCCATCCCCATCCCACTCATCCTAAACCCTATCCCTCACATCCCAAGACTCCTTCATCACCGCAACCTAAGTATTTGTACAAGTCTCCACCACCTCCAAAGGTTTATTAAGCTAATGTTGTCTCTCTTCGTTCGGTTTTCATGAATTTATTAACGTTCAATTTATCATTATGAAGAATAAGAGAGCTTGAAGATGTATACTGTTTGTTGAATTTGTTTTTCCCAATTGCACTTTATTGCACTTTATTGCACTTTAAGCAATAAAGCATAATAAATAATTAATTTCATGAGCATGGTTTTTGTTTTCTTCTTGTCGAGTTTGTTGTAATTTGGACCTTACCCAATTTAGTCTGAACTTAGGTTACTCACGTCATGGTATTAAAGCTCAACAAAGTACTTAGAACGTGGCAAGAACACGATTTAAAACGAGAATTCAAACAATATATTGAGTTATGATTTACTTACTTAATGTATAATTCATTAATTTTATATTTTTTAACTATCAACATTTTTTTTTATGAAAGCTAGAGTGATTACAAGTAGTATCTGTTCTAAATATACTCTCAACCATTTGACAATGAACGCTCAATCACCCTGCTGCAGCTGCTGGTGCTCGAACCTGTGACCTCTAGGAACAACAACCGTTCCTTTAATCACTGAGTCAAGTTGGTTCGTGCTTTAACGATCAACATTGAATCTATGAATAATATTACATTATCATTTCTATAAAAAAAACTCATTTTTTTGGTAAAAATAGTATGATTGCATATATAAAAAATTAGGGAAAACTACACCGGTGGTCCCCTAACTATCATCGTTCTCCTGTTTTGGTCCACAAACTATGTTTTTCGGCAAACTCGTCCCTTCTGTTACATAGTTCTCCTGTTTTGGTCCCCCGACGTTAAATAGCTAACGATTTTGCTGACATGACATTTTTTAATATTTTTTAATCATTTCTCTCTCCTCTTATATTATTTTTATTTAATTTTATTCACCCAATCATGTCGTGACACATGTCACTACCCTATTACTTGGAAAAAAACCACAAAATCCTTTAAAATGTATTTGGTGTCGCTGGGATTCAAACCCAGGACCACTAACGCATAAGGCATGCGCGTGAACCAACTATGCTAAGCTGGTTACTTGATTTAAGTATACTAACATTTATATTTAAGCTGTACAAATTACCCAAAAAAACCTAAAAATACAATTTGTGCCACCGGGATTCAAACACAGGTAACTAGCGTGGAAGGCCAGCGTGTAAACCAATTACACTAAGCCAACTATTTGGTTTAAATTTTCTAACATTTATATTTAACCTATACAAATTAGAAACAACACATTCAAACGTAATACCTTATTGAAAAAATTTAAATATTTAACCACCAAGTTAAACTAATAAATTGTGCTATTTTTAAATTAAATATATTTAACTAAATTATGTTTAAAATTAAAAAATCAAACTAATTTTTTTACTTTGATTGATAATAACAAAACTAATTAAATATTTATTTATTATTATAAAATTATTATAAATTAATATTTATTTATTATAAAATTAATATTTATTAATAATATAAGAGGGGAGAGAAATGATTAAAAATATTAAACTAATAATATTTATTAATAATATATTAAATATAATTGTAACACCTGGGTTTAGGGGTCGGGTGAAAATAATGTTTTAATAATTCGGGTTCGGTTTTATAATTTAAATAAATTAAATAATGGTTCGAGTTTTGTTTACAAATAAAACAAAGGTGTTGGACCCAATTTCTAAATCAAGCCCAATAGCCATTCATTAATGGCACTTGTGTAAATATTTGGACTTCTAAATTAAAAACCCCCACGTTTGATTTAAAACAGAAAATGTTGTCATCTTCCTCCCTCCTCATTTCCATTCTCACGACAATGGAGATGTTTTTCTCCAAGTGACTATTCCACCTCCTTTCTCTCTCATTTTGGCTCGGTTTTGAAAGGTAAACACGTTTTCGACTTGCTCTCACCTTCCTCTTTTCAAAAGTACAAGTAACTTTCATTTTCATCCATGTTTTAGAATTTGGATTTTTGGGAGATTTGAATAAAAGTGGTAGCTTTATGGTGTTTAACTTGAGATTTTGATTTAATATTGTTAGATATGGTGTTCATGAATCAAATGGTCCAACATATATGATTTTTATAGTGTTTTAAATGAATTCCCGAATTTGGGTTTTGGTGGGTTTTTAGGAGGGTTTTTAGTTGAGTTTTGGGTGTGGTTTGTGTTGGAAATTGAGGGTTGATGTTAGGGCATTGGTTGGGGGTCGTTTTGGAAGCATTTGGAAGTGTTAAATGTGTTGAAATCACAAGTTTTGGACTGTGCAAAGGGGCTGCTCGGGAATGGCTTTTAGGGGGTTGTTCTTGGTTCGAAAAATAAGTGTTTGAAGTTTAAATTGTATTCCGGGTTTACTACGTTGTGGTGTGGACTGATTTGAGGTTAATTTACTTGTGTTGGGATGATTAGAAGCAAAGATTTGCGTTGGTAAAGCTTTGAGATTGATTTCGGAAGTCATGGAGGCTTGAGTCGGCTTTGCTTGTTTTGCTTAAGGAAATGAGGTGAGTGGTTAATGCTTTAATTTGATTTTCTAAGGTTGGTTCAAGTACGTGGATGTGGAAATGGTTTTCAAGAATCGTTTTGGTTCAAAGGTGATTTTGAAAGTGGTTTAGATTTGGCCTTGAAAATGATTTTAACTCAAAGAGTAAGTTGATGTGAATGCCTCTTTAACTTCCCTTTTTATCATTGTTTTTATTTCTTGAGATGATGGTTGTTAAGCATGAAATTTAAATACTTGAGTAGAAGCATGTTGCCTATTTCTATATCGTTAATGATGTATGATGGTAATAATGGTGACGTTGTTATACCTTGTGAGATGTCTGTAAGTTGGTGCAGGTTGTGCATGAAAATGGTGAGTAAGACCATTTGTGATTGGTTAGATTCCAAGTAGTAAGTGATGCCTAATTGTTGATACTATTACAACTTGTTTGGTTGTGCATGATATAGTGAGTACATGTCGCATGATAGTGATTGTATATTGTGTTGCATGGTTGGTGTCGAACCTCACGTGATGGTTGTCGTTGCTCCGGTGATGTGTAGTCCCGCCGGTGGCAAGTGGTATAAGACTCCGGTGATGTGTAGTCCCGCCGGTAGTGACTAGTAGAAGAGTACTTTGATGTGTAGTCCCATTGGAAAACTACTAGTCGAAACGGTGATGTGTAGTCCCACCGTGTGTGTTTTGGTTATGCTTGTGCATACCATGTGTGCTCATGTTGTATCTCACTATATCATTCTTTTTATGGTCTTGCTTTAATCTAGGATTATGTCCTCATGCATACCATAAAGTGTAATGCTATGTTAAATGCCTATATTGTTGACCTTTGGTTGAACTTGCATGATAGAAGAAGGATTAGGTCGTTGGATGATTTGTATGCGTTGATCTCTACTTTTAAAGAAAGCTTTGAACCCTGCATTGTCGTAGTTATGTTTTAGAGCTCCGCTCACTAAGCTTTATGCTTACGCTCTCCTTTTTCCGACAATGCAGATCTTTAGCTTGGAGTTAGCAAGGAGCAAGATAAGGGCGTCCAAGCGTGTGGTAATTGCTCAAGTATGGTTTAATTAAATAATGTAGTAGTCTAGCAATGGGAAGTGCTTTGTGTTTTAGGAGCTTGTATCTAGACTCCTTTGTATTGGCTACATGTTGTTAATGCCTTATGTTGATGTTTTGGTTTGATTATGGTTTGTAATGCATGATATGCTATGATGAATGTTGTGTGTGTTGGCATGTCTATTGGTGTTTGGGTTGCCTTGTTAGAGAGGGCCGAACCTCATATGCTTTCTTCGTGCCTTTTAAGGCCTTCGGGTTCCATGTATGCCTAATTGCCTTGTTGGAATGTCAAGTATGCATGCCTTGTTCCATGTTTATATGCCAAGTTGCTTGTATGATTGAATCCTCATCATGTGTGAAATGTGTTTTGATCGTAAGTTTAAGCATGTCTAAACTCTTGGTTTGATATTAGGATACATGTTAGTGTCTTGGTCGATGTTCGAGAGGGATTTAAGGGCCACTTTGTGCCTTAAATCAGCTCAAACCTGTGTTTTCGTAGCAGGGGTATCGATACGGTTGGTCCCGTATCGATACGGCCTTCATGGTTCAGGCCCCGCGTTTCGATACGCGAGGGGGCGTACCGATACTATTTTTGCTACTGGAGCTACTGTCCAGTTCCGTATCGGTACGGGCCTTCATGCGTATCGATACGGTTCCCTTAGCGTTGACCGTGGGAAGTCAACAATTGGGGAGGGTATCGATACACTTCTAGGTGTATCGATACGGTCTCCACGGGTTGACTTTGACCAGTTGACCTGGTCAAGGGGTATCGATACACCCCTTAGGTGTATCGATACCACCTGCAGTAAAGTTTAAAATTTGGCCGTAACATGATTGTTTGAGTTCGTTGGATTTTGTATCGCATATGTTATTCCGCTGTATGATCACTTAGGGCTTAATATCCATTTAGACAAGAGTTAAAAGAAAAAAAATAGGGTTGCTAACCGAGGGGGAATCCTTAAGGGATTTTCACTCGGTTTTCCCCGTGTAGCTCACTCAGACCGGTCATCCGGCCAGACCGGGACGAGGGGTTACAATAATAAATAAATATTAATTTATAATAATTTTATAATAATAAATAAATATTTAATTAGTTTTATTATTATCAATCAAAGTAAAAAATTAGTTTGATTTTTTAATTTTAAACATAACTTAGTTAAATATATTTAATTTAAAAATAGCACAATTTATTAGTTTAACTTGGTGGTTAAATATTTAAAATTTTATCAATAAGGTATTGTGTTCGAATGTGTTGTTTCTAATTTGTGTAGGTTAAATATAAATGTTAGAAAATTTAAATCAAATAGTTAGCTTAGTGTAATTGGTTTACACGCTGGCCTTTTATGCTAGTTACCTGGGTTCGGATCCCGATGGCAACAATTGTGTGTTTAGGTTTTTTTGGGTTAATTTGTTCAGCTTAAATATAAATGTTAGTAAACTTGAATCAAGTAACCAAGTAATAGGTGTGTTTAGGTTTTTTAGGTTTTTTTGGGTTAATTGTGTGTTTAGGTTTTTTTAGGTTTTCAACAATTGTGTGTTTAGATTTTGGGGTTTTTTTCCAAGTAATAGGGTAGTGACACGTGTCACAACATGATGGATGAATAAAATTAAATAAAAATAATATAAGAGGAGAGAGAAATGATTAAAAAATATTAAAAAAATGTCACGTCAGCAAAATCGTTAGCTATTTAACGTCGGGGACCAAAACAAGAGAATTATGTAACAAAAGGGACGAGTTTGCTGAAAAACATAGTTTGGGGACCAAAACAGAAAAACGGTGATAGTTAGGGGACCACCGGTGTAGTTTTCCCAAAAAATTAATGCTCAATTTTATTATGTTTTTTTTTTCATTTTTGACAATTCTTTCCTTAATTGTTTTTCTTTTGCGGGGGTTAACATAAGAATGTCTGCAATTACCTAATGCAAAAGTAACTACTATGAATATAAGAACTCCTTTTTATGGATGGAAATTGTCTACCTCTAATTATACCTCTATTAGTTCCTCCATTTTAAAATAGCGGGTTTAAGATTTAAGGTTTAGAGTTTAAGTTTGAGGTTTAGGATTAGAGTGTAAGAAATTAGGGGTAGAATGTATTTTTTAGGGTTTAGGATATATAAATTAGAGTTAGTGCTTAGAATTTAATTTTTAGGTATTTTTTAGTAAGAGACATAAAGAGACATGGTTAGGGGCAGAAGATTTTTACTCCTTTTTTATTCCTTCTCAATTATAATAAAATAAAATAAAGAAAGCATCCAATGAAAATGGCAGTACATGTAGAGCAAGAGCTGAATTCCACGCCAAAAACAAATCAACTCTTACTCAAGCCATACCAACCTAAGCAATTGTAACATGCAACAAAGTCTTCACACAAACATAACAGAAAAGTATGCAACTCATTTCACTCGCAACATGTCGGTTTCTCAAATTTTGATGCTTTAAGGATAAACCTAAAATTTAGGCTTTAATAATATTTTTTTTAGAAACAATTAAGACTGGACCCTAGTAATAAGTATTAGAAAAAATTTGATCCCTAATAATTAGTATTGAAAAAATTAGTATTAAAAATATGCCCCTAATAACAAATAATGAAAAAAAATCGAGCTTTAATAACAAGTATTGAAACATTTGAGCTTCTAACAACGAATATTGGAAAAAATTAAACCTCTAATAACAAGTATTGAGAAAAATTAGACCCTAATAACAAATATTGGAAAAATAAATTTTAAGGTAGACCACTAATAACAAATATTAGAAAAAGAATTCAGCTCCTAACAACAAGTATTGAAAGAAATTAGACTTCGATGATGCCAAACTGAGTAGGTACTGAACAAAAAGAAGTGAAGACGACAAACTAAGGTGGCTGTAGCGAGTTTAGGCGGTACACCCCTTGTTGATTTGGGGTGGAGAGCCACAATCAATGGTGGCGATGCCATGGCAGGAAAGATCATCATCTATTTGAAGATGGGGATGTACCCATTATATATATAAGTGTCTAAGGCTTCCTTGAGAAACCACTTTAAGCCTTCCTTGAGATGCCACCTTAAGCCTTCCTTGAGAATGAACCTTTTGGAGTAGATAAGTGGATTGATGGGTCTTATGCTATTTATTAGAGGTATAACAATTGTTGTTTATAGTTGAAGAGAATGTCATAAAGTGACATGAGTCGAGACTTTGTAGTTGAAGTTTGACTTGTAATCGTTGTTTTTTGTTTTAACTGAACACATGCCATAGCAAAGGTAACTCGACATTTTGAAGAAAAAAAACCATTACGGTTCACCCCTATTGATTTGGGTAGAGAACATGTTAGGATATTTGTTTTGATATAATAATTTGAAAAATGTTTTTGGACTTGTTTGAATATTTTGAAAACTTATTTAAAGTCCAAACAACTTGAAAATATGTTTGAAATGGTTTCATAGGTTTTTAACATGTTGAAAACGCTTTTTAAATGACCAAAATATCAATTTTACAAGGCTCGTACCGATACACCTTGGTCCGTATCGATACCATTTTTGAAAACTTTTTCCAGTAAGCAGAACTCGTACCGATACAGCTTCTACAGTATCGATACAAGGCTGATGGTATCGAAAGCACCTTGCTAGTATCGAAACCAGCCTGGTTTTTTCAGCCTCCAACGGCTATTTTCATAATAGGCCCATATCGATACACCCACGCGAGTATCAATACCGAAGGCACCAGAACTGGAAATTTTGCATGGAAATCAATCCCCAACGGCTCAAATTCATCCTTCAAGCATCTATGGAAGACTAATGATCCACAAGTCAACAACATTATGAAGAAAATTTGTCTTAGGGCTTAAATTCTCATTTTTTTTGTATAGACAACACTTATGAGCTAACATTGTTATATTTGCTCAAGTGTTTAGGATTGAGTGAGTGCTTAATAATGCAAACTATCTACCTTGTGAGAGATTTCTTTTTTGCTCTTATTTCTCTTTGTAAAAGAGGGTTTACTCAAGCTTTGAGTGTGTAAAGGTTGCCTCCTAAGCCTAGAAAAGGGGAAAAAATTCAAGAGTGAATTTGGGAATTCCTTAGTGGGAAGCTAAGGTAGATGATGTAGACTTTGGTTAGAAAGTCGAACCACTCTAAATCATTGTCAAAATTCTTTCAATTTTTGCCTCCACCACAACCACCCAAAAATACAACTTCTCCACTACTTGACAAGCATTTCAGTTGTGAATATCGAGCTTCATAGAACCGTAGTCGATGGGTGAACATGTAAGCAAATGAGTCGACCCTAGAACATCTCTGGAGGATTGAATATGAGCAGCTGACTCGACCCAAAAAATCGTTGAAGGAGTAGGTACATAAACAAATGACTCGACCCCAGAAAATCACCAGAGGAGTGGATAAACAAATGATTCGACTATGGAAAATCATTTGAGGAGTGGATAAACAAATACTCGACTTTGAGAAATCATCGAATGAGTGGGTAAACAAATGACTCAACTTTGAAAAATCATTAGAGGAATAGATAAACAAATGACTTGACTCTAGAAAATTATCAGAGAAGTGGATAATGAGAAAATGTTGTCATGGGCATTGGCTTGAGAAAAATGATATCATATGTACCCTACATGGGAGGTGGAGATTTAAGGCCATCCTTAAGCTCCCAGAGCAGCAAGTATGTAGGGGCCGCGATGGAAGTCTCTCAAGCATTGGTCCTGATGCTCAAAGCAGTGGATCTGCTTTGTGAGGCTGACAAAAAGGAAAGCGCTCACATCGCTCAGCATGTTGAGGAAGGACAACAATATAAAAGGGAGGTTGCAGCCAAGGAAGTGGAGCTCTGAAAGTCTAACGCCAAAGTTGAGGCTTTGGGGAAGAAGTGGTTGTGCTCATGCAACAACTAATCAAGGCTCAATGGTTGGCCGAGGAACTGGAGTGAACTCAGAATGAAGATGTCAAGGCAATCAAGGCGGATGACCTGCGAGTCACCGAGATAATCATCTCATTTTTTACTGTTAATCTTAGTCGTCCATTTACTTTCATCCGACAGTTAAAAAAGGTGTAAAACTTGGTTTTACATGATATAAAAAGATCTTATATCTTTTATAATTATTTTACATAATAAATTTAAGGTTTTTGTTAAAATTTTAGAGTCGGACAGCAAAAGTCTGTCGTATCCCGTCTCATTTTTATCTTTACGCGTAGAGGTTATGAAAATCAACATAGTTCAAATATAGGTTGAATGGTTGAATTGACGGGTGTTTTAAATCGAAGTTAGGTTCTCGTTTTTAGAGGTTTAATGAGAAATTAAAATAGGAAGGCCCCCTCTCTCGTGGGGCCCTTCCTAAAAACCTAATAATGTATAGAGAACCTCACATGACCCCAATATTGTATAGTTTAAATAAGAAGGGTTGTGTAATTATTTTTTACTAATGATGTGTATCAAAATATGACTCAAATCTAAATTCTTAATCCTAAAACCTTAAGCCTAAAAACACTAAACATAAACCCTAAAACCTACGAACTAAACCCATAAACTAAATCTTTAAACCTTAAAATAGAGTCATATTAATTTTTTTGGGTAAACTACTTAAATGACCATCTAACTAATGGGTGGTTCCAGTTTAACCATCATACTTGTAATTTTGTCAATAAGACCACTTAACCATTTAAGTTGTATCAATCAAGCAACTTGTCGTTAAAACATAACAGAGAAACTAACGTGGTAGTTAATAAAAACTTATAAAATTAGACAATTGGTTCATGTTATTTACATATTATATTAATTTAGTCATATAATATTAATTAAATTAATAAATTTATTCTCTCAATTAGATGTGTGGATTGAAAAATCACAACCCCTGCCATTTAGCCAAGCCTATTTTATGTGTCATAGTTTACAATAAATTATATTAAAGGTTAACTTACGAGAGAAAATTAAAGATCTAAAATAAGATTTAGAAGCAAGAAAATTCCATATATTAAACTCTCATATATTTAATAATATATTAAGGATTAATATCCTATACACAGGCGGTGGAAACTGAAAGTTTTCACAAGCGCATTAGTTTTAGGGTATATGGAGTTAGTTTATGGGTTTAGGTGTAGGGGTTTAGAATTTAGGGATAGTTGTTTCAATTTAAGGTTTAGGGTTATAATTTAGGGTTTATAGATTAAGGTTTAGTTTTTAGGGTAATATGGCGAGGATTTAAGTTTTAACTTATACACCCTAAATTATAACCCTAAACTTTAAATTGAAACAACTATCCCTAAATTCTAATCCCTACACCTAAATTCATAAACCATATACCCTAAACTAACTTCCTATACCCTAAAACTAAGGCAATTGTGGAAATTTTCAGTTTTCACCGACTGTATAAAATATTTATTCATATATTAAATGTTAACTTATGATTGTGATTGTGGCTTTTTAACCCACACGTCCTGGTTCAAACCTCGTGGGAAGCATACTTTTAACTTTTAAAATTTTTGTCCAGTCAAAACGTGACATGTGTCGCACTTTGAATAGATCAAAAAATTATTCAAATAAATTAATAAAAAAAATAATAAAATCAGTCGATATCGTAAATTGAATTTATTAAATTTAATTAATATTATAAGTAAATTAATATAATATGTAAATAACATAGACCAAATATTTGTTCATACATCTTTTTACTAATTGTCACATCACTCTCATCGTTAAGTTTTAACGGAAAGCGACTTAATTGATACTACTTAAATAGTTTAATGGTTTTATTGACACACATAAAATTATGGTGGTTAAAATAGAACCATTCATAGTTAGGCGGTCATTTAAATAGTTTATCCTAATTTTTTAATTAAATTATTTTAACCACCACGTAAATCACTGTCGTGACGGCGACAAGCAAATTGTTGGGGGTTGTTTAGCTTCCATTGGTGATCTTTGTGTAAAACTAAAGACTAGTTCGTAATGGTGATGAGCACATAATCGGGGAGTATTCAACCGAAGATTACATTGGTATAGAACTAGGCTAGTTTCGTGGTAGTGATATATTACATAAAATTCAAAAATGAACCCTATAGAACGAGAATATATTCATTACTTTGATAAAATAATTTATTATTTCATTAATAAACTATAGAAATATAATTAAAATATATTAAATATATTATTATTATTATTGTTTTGTTAAAAAAAACACCATAAATACAACTAAAATTAATAATATACAACTACTATATATGATGTTAGATTCGTCTTACAAATCAAGAGCAAAATATATTCAATTTTCTACTACATATGCGAAGAGAAATCATCTCATTTACGCTCTTAAAGAAAATTTAAAAATGAGTATTAGTAATGACGAAATTTTAACACCGATTACTAGGGTGGTTCAAATTATCCTAATCTGATGGGTTTCGGTCCGATCCGACTCTATAAGATATTTTCTTTTAAAAAAAGAGTCAAATTGGGTTCAGATTTAAGATGAAAAATAGGTGACCCAACCCGAGATAGTAGTGTAATTTTTTTATATATATTTAAAGATAATTATTATAATATATCTATATATTTTTTAATTATCTCCATATTTTGTTAAATAAATATAAGTTTTTATATGTTCGAGTTGAAGGTGGATTTTTATTCCAAAATTTGAGTCGGATTTGGATTACATCTCCAAATATCGGGACGAGACGAGTTCAAGTAGAGGCTTTTCATTCTTGGGTCGGCCAAAAACTCGACCTGGCCGGACACAATCATACCATCCCTACTGTTTATAGAGTTTAAAAAAAGAATTTGTTAATATAAATGTTTATTACAAATTTTAAAATTACTCTATATTGAGAAAAACTGTAACATCCAAGTTTTAAGGTAAGAAAATAAATAAAAGAGAAAGGAATGTGCTATCAAGGATACTCAAACCCTTAACCTCAGCTTGGTGAAACAAAGCCTCAACCACTTGGGCTAAGGCAACTTTTAGTTATATTCTGTGTCAACTTATTTTTAACCATGTTCGCCTACCCCGCCTCTCACCGGCTCAATCTCGGTCACCGTTCGTCTGTGGCGCGCACCGTCCGTCGTACTAGAACCGACGTCGCTCGCCAATCGTGTCCTTGGGGTTCACTCGCGCCATCACGCCGTCAACCGCCCAGGAGAACAGCTCAGAGGTTCGACGAATCACCCACCTAAGCCGTCGTTGTTTTCTTAAGTTTTCGGCCGCCCTCGACGTCCGTTCAAGATGTGGCCACCAGATCTAGACTCACCGTCGTTGGGTGAGTAAAACCCATATCACCGATCATTAAACGGTGGCCGTCTTAGCCCTCATCGAAGCTACGCCGCTTTTGACCATCTCCCTTCTATTTTTGTTAAATCCGGTAAGTATTCCAGCTTGTTTCATGTTGTTGGTATATGGGTTAGATTGCTAAGCTAATGAGCTCTCGTTTTCTGGCAGAATCACGATATTTGGTGTCTCCGGTGACTTTTCCGGTAGATTGCTAAGCTAATGAGTCCGACCCGTCTGCCCGAGTCTGACTCGACCCACCTCTGTTGACCTGACCCGACCGAGTCAGCCCACCGAGTCAACTCAGTGAGTCAACCCGACCAAGTCAGCCCACCGATTCAACTCAGTGAGTCTACTCATTCGAGAAAACTCGGTTGATTGTTGAATGCTGATATCAGTATGATGTCAGCGTTGACTTTGACCGTTGACTGCTGACGTTAATGTTGACTTTGACCAAAAGGTCAAAATTTTTTAAAAGCCTTATTTTGTGTTTTTCGACGTCCTGAATCCGATTTTGAATCCCGTTTCGCAAAATTCTGACCCGAAAGCCTCTGAATCTAACCTTGAAACCCAATCTTGTTTATGTATTTCATGATTCAGTTTTAAGACAATGCGGTTGTGGACTAAATTTGGGTTTTGATTATTTGAAGGTATTCATGTATCTTCGTACTCAAGATGTTGGGGACGTAGAATTCGGGCTTGAAAGTGTTCGAATGTCGTTTCAAGGGGTCGACCGGTATAGCAAGGATTGGAGGTAATACCTTACTATCTTCTATATGCTTTATGGAATATTCGGGTAATTGGTTAATGCATGAACAAAACTATCGACTATCTGATCACAGTTGTTTATTTTCAAATTGTACTGTTATCGGTAAAATGATAATAAACTAGTTAAGACCGATCGATTCAAATATGCAATTGATGACTGGTGAGGAAATTCAACTTCAATGAATAATTAGTAGGACATTCAATCCCCAAACCCGATTAATTGCGTTAAAGGATTTAACAACAAAAGTATTTGGTTGTAAATTACAAAAATACCCTCGATAGATAAGAATGACTAAAATACCCCCGAAAATGAAAGTGATCCCGAGAATTACATTAGATCTGGTAGAATAACCGATTCATCTGAAATATTCAAAACAAAATTTACTTGGAATGTTTTTGTAACAAGTCTAGGACTTTTGAGTTTGTAAAGTACTTGCGTTTGCTAGATTCTAAATAAATCTCCTAAGATAAATCTACATAAATTAGCCTATGTCTGAATTAATCATTATGGCGTAAAAGACTGAAATGACTGAAAAGACAAAAAAAAAGGATTAAAAATGCTAATAAAGCTAGAGTGGTCGGAATATCTGTAATAACCAAAATACTGAAATGTTCTCAGGCACTACTTACCAATTGACCGAAATGTTAAACATACCCTCGAGATCTGGTGCGAATAAATAGTTGGAAGAACTAAAATGACTCGGAATAATTGAAATACATTCGGACATCGAGGTGACTGAAAATACCTCTAAGACATGGAATGAGAAGTATCAATACATCCAAGGAAAGGCTATAACTCTAAAAGTGGTAATACACGACCCTTGTTGGTCGTTTCGGGAACTTTTGTGATGTTGGAAGAATACCATATAAAGGCATGTTCAAGTTATTTGGAAAAGTACCTAGGTCAATGGTAAGAGCAACATGTTATCGTGTGTATTCGATGCTATGGATCGAGTTCAGATGCATTACACATGCTCGATTACTTGGGATTTACCATTTGAATACATGTTCATTTTCTTGTTGGATGTTCAGTGGTCTCTTGGCGAAGACGAGTTTTTGTTATACAATTTAGTCAGTTCTGAGAAGTGAGTACTTGCGGTGTTCTGATCCGGTTAAACAATAAACCTTATGCGATGGTTTACGATTAGTTCAAGGGACTCGGAAACTTGATAAGTAACCAAAACTTCTGAACCCCAAACGTCACTGCTTTTACCCGATAGTCCAATTACCAAATTACCTCTAAAGTTCGAAATGACCAGAATATCTTCGTAGGCTTAAATGATTGGATCACTCTCGATACATCTGATATCTCAATGTTCTCAATGTGTCAACTTTCGAATGTTGGTTTGAGATGTTAGTACCGAGCTCCCTCGCCTAGGGACCTCATTTTGAAATCAGTCCAAAATTTGTCAGACGTTCTATGCTCCATTTCTGATAATTATCAAGTGTCTCTGAGAAATATATTGAACCATAAGGTGTGTACCCTATGTCCGTGAATACACTCTGCTTTAAACTAAGATTTTCTGCTCTGAATTAAAAGTATGACTCTATTACCCGTAATGAAAGCTCAACTCTAGGCTTTTGTCTTCTGATACAAAAATATATCTGATATACGTCTTTTGAATTAAAAATAAATGTGATATATGTCTTTTGATATAAAAATATGTCTGATATCTGTTTTCTGATATTAATGTCTTCTGAATATAAACTAAATTTCATCTGGTATATTATATGGGATATAAATGAAGATATGTAGGCTCAGCGTTGGTAAGCCCTTTTGGACCTAATCTCCTACGCCTGATGGGCTTAGGGTAAGTCTTTCTGGACCTAAGGTATTCCCTTAGGTAGGATCCTACGCCTCATGCCTAGGGTAAGAGCTTCTGTATGCAGTTCAAGGGAATGACATTTTGGAGTTCGGTTGGAAGGTAGTTAAGTAAATTAATAAAAATTTCTAACCTCTTCTGAAACATACCCCTACTAAATTAACGTATCAAAGTTGAAATCTTAGTAAAACTACAATTCACGCTTAATGAACCACTCTGAACTCCTTGATTCAACTTTTGAAACCTGAATCTCTTCCGAATCTTTGGCTTTAGACTCATCTCCTAAGATTCGGGTGATCAAATAAAGAACAACTCTGTGACCTCCTAATACAACGCTTCACTGAATTATCGAATCGTAATTTGAGCTTACCGTTGCCCATTTTTTCATGACAATGTTCAGTTGCCATATACCTACTTGTACCTTTAGCATCTTCTGATAGTTTCTATTACTGAGCTTTTCGAAGCTCACGTTGTTTTTACCATCATAGGTTAAAAGATCGACCATGTTGCAGCTATCAACGTCGGTATGGGAGTTTCTTCGGTTGGCTTGCAGAGTATGATATCTGTATAATTAGGGGGCATGTACATCACATTTTGATTTATATTCGAGTCTGAAACTTGTACTAATAACTTGTAATATAGTTTTTTTTCATTGTCTGAATGTTTTCCTGAAATTATATTTTAACTCAAAGCTTGATTTATGATTTTATATTGTTTAACAATTTGTTTATTTTGAAATATTAACGTGGGTCGCTCCAGTAACCCTAATGTGACTCCCTAGGATCCGTGGTAACGCATAGGCAGAGTTTATGGAATTAAAAAATAATCGAATAAGCTCTAATATATACGCACGTATAAGTAATTTCTCATATAGATGTAGTGTGAAAGAATAAACGAGCCTTGAAAATATGGTTTATTGAATACTATATTATAAAATAGTACAATTCATTAAAGTGGAAAAGTAATTGGACCATAACATGAATAGGATTACTTAACTTCCTCAAATATGATTCCCTCTTTCATAATAATTAGAAACGGTGAATTTTAAACTCTTTTATTGCAACAAAACAGACAAGCAATTCTTTGTTTATGGTTTACACGATCAGACATGATCTTCCATGTTTAAATTCAGATAAATTTATTTAAAATTCAAATAAATCATTACCATTCAATAATAATACTTTTATTAAAAGTCAATTATGAAAAAAATAATAAAAAAACTATTTTAATATATTTCGAATTATAAAAAAAGTAGGTTTCGATCTCATGAATCAAATTTGGACTGAATTATGAAATTAGTATGCAGAAGACCCATATTTTGAACTAGATACAGACTTCAGGTACATACAGCATGAATATGAATATAAATTAAGCACCGGTTTCTTTGACTTTTTCATGAGAAATCGTAAACTAACACACATTGGTGGCTCAAAGAATTTTTTTATATAAAAATATATTAATCCAGCCTGTTATGTATTGTATTAAATAATAATATTTATTAGACATTATTGAGGGTGATCGACTACTATAAAACGGGAAGGTATAGCTATAAATATCACCAACAAGCAATAGTTCTTGCATCTATTTTCAGGTTTTAGAGTTAAAGTTGTAACAATGGGACAGCCAGGGCTGGTTTATGCCTTGGGATTTTGTCTCCTAATCTCAGCTGTTGCAGCCACCTATACTCCCTACAAGTATGCATCTCCTCCACCACCACATTATCATTACAAGTCTCCCCCTCCGCCTGTGAAAACTCCAAGTCCAATCTACAACCATAAATCTCCACCTCCTCCTTATGCATACAAGTCTCCTCCACCCCCCAAACACTCACCACCCCCTCCGCATTACATTTACAAGTCTCCTCCACCACCGGTTCACTCCCCTCCTCCACCTTATGTCTACAAGTCTCCGCCACCTCCGGTCCACTCTCCACCTCCTCCTTACATTTACAAGTCCCCTCCACCACCAGTCCACTCACCTCCTCCTCCATATATCTATAAGTCTCCACCACCACCAGTCCACTCACCACCTCCTCCCTATGTTTACAAGTCTCCTCCACCACCAATCCATTCCCCACCACCCCCATATGTCTATAAATCTCCACCACCTCCAGTCCACTCACCTCCTCCACCTTACATTTACAAGTCTCCTCCCCCACCAGTTCACTCTCCACCTCCTCCATATGTCTACAAGTCTCCACCACCTCCAGTTCACTCACCACCTCCTTCCTACATTTACAAGTCTCCTCCACCTCCCTATGTCTATAAATCTCCACCACCTCTAGTCCACTCACCACCTCCTCCCTACATTTACAAGTCTCCTCCACCTCCGGTCCACTCGCCACCTCCTCCTTATATTTATAAGTCTCCTCCACCACCCGTCCACTCTCCACCTCCTCCCTATGTCTATAAATCTCCACCACCTCCAGTCCACTCACCACCTCCTCCCTACATATTAAAGTCTCCTCCCCCACCGGTCCACTCCCCACCTCCTCCTTATATTTACAAATCTCCACCACCCCCAGTCCACTCACCACCTCCTCCCTACATTTACAAGTCTCCTCCCCCACCAGTCCAATCCCCACCTCCCCCTTATATTTACAAATCTCCACCACCACCCGTCCACTCTCCACCCCCTCCTTACATCTATAAGTCTCCTCCACCACCAGTATACTCACCACCTCCTCCCTATGTTTATAAGTCTCCACCACCTCCAGTTCACTCACCACCACCTCCTTATATGTATAAATCTCCACCACCGCCGGTGCACTCCCCACCTCCTCCTTATGCATACAAGTCCCCTCCACCTCCTTCACACCCCAAGCCCCATCCCCATCCCACTCATCCTAAACCCTATCCCTCACATCCCAAGACACCTTCATCGCCACACCCTAAGTATCTTTACAAGTCTCCACCACCTCCAAAGGTTTACTAAGATGATATTTTCTCTCTTCGTTCAGTTTTCATGAATTTGTTAACTTTCAATTTATCATTAAGAAGAATAAAAGAGCTTGAAGATGTATACTGTTTGTTGAATTTGTTTTTTCCCTATTGCATTGGATCTTTATTGTACTTTAAGCAATAAAGCATAATAAATAATTAATTTCATGAGCATAATGTTTGTTTTCTTCTTGTCGAGTGTGTTGTAATTTGGACCTTATTCAATTTACTTTGAACTTACATTACTCACGTCATGGTATTAATACTCAACAATTAGAACGAGGCAAGAACTCAATTTAAACGAAGCAACAACTAGGTTACTCATTTCACCCACAATAAAGTGTCACGGTAAGTTGCAAAAATAAAAAAAAATTAAATAAATAAATAAATCAAATAACACCGAAGATTTGGACGGTTGGTCAAACTGCTCATCTTTGTTCTCTCATATTCCCTTAGATAGGGATGTAAAAAGCTGACCCGACCTGCAAAACTGATTGAAACCGACTTGAGTCATAACTGCTTGTGACCCGAGGTGGTGGTGACCCGAAATCGATTCAAGTCTGAACTGATGTTGACATGAACCCGAGTTGGACCTGAAAATTTTGGATCTGAACCCGACCTGCACCCGACCTAAGAACGGCCTAAACCAGAGTTCAACCTGATAATGTGATAACCGAACCCGACCTGCATCCGACTTGATATGTACTCGAACCCGAGATTAACCTAGTAAATAACTGATATTACCCGACCTATTATCAACATGACCTCACTACAATAATATAGATTTTTAGTGACAAATTACCAGTGACTAGAAGAAATTTTGTCACAAATATTAAATTTTTGTGACAAATTTTTTGTGCGGCCCTATTAGTATTAGTAATTGTGATGTATTTTAATTTGGTCACTATTATAGTAGTAATTGTGACGATTATATTTTTCACAATTAAATTATCACTATAAGTCTATAATTGTGACACAAATTTTATTGTCACTAAAACTTTGACCCATGATAGTGACGATATATAAAGTGGTCACTATTATTTGATATTTATTGTGACAATAAAATTGTTTGTCACTTAAAATTTTAGTTTTTGTTGCGATAAATTTTGTCACCAATGAAAAATAAAATTAATGACAAATTAAATACTGTACAATAATAAATTTATTTTTATAATAATAGTAAATAATAACAATTATAAAAAAATTGAAGTTACCATAAATTAGTTTGTCAAAAGGTAAAATAATTCTATTAGTCTCTATACTATGTGTAAATTGTTATTTTAGTCATTCTATTTTGATCAATTTTAGTCCCTATATTTTTCAAATTTTAAAATTTTAATCCTAATCCTACTGGGACAACGACAATATGAATAAATTACAATGACTAAAACTGATGAAATAAAAAAAACAAAAAATAAATATGTAACTTATGTATAACAAATGAGCTAAAAACAAAATTTTACTTAACATATTTGAAGACTATCATTCATGTCAAGATCGAAATTTCAAAACTTAAAAAGTACATAAACTTAAAGTGACCAAATTAAAGTAAAAAGACTAATATAAGAATCTTGGCATAATATGTGATAGCAAATTTTACCTTATGAAAAATTTTACACTTACATTTGTTTTAACTTTGCTTGTGGAGTTAAAATTTGCATTGTTAGTATACTAAATAATTATCACAAAAAGGATAATTCAATCAACAATTTGAATTAAATTAAATTAATTTATGTAATTAATTAAAATATAATATTTAATATCTAATATTTAATATTTTAGGTGTAAATATTAATATTCATATGTTTACATTTTAAAACCAACTCAATTATTTTTATATATTTTCTTCAACAAACGTATTTCGTATAAGAAACCATAGAAAATTAATTAAATTATTATTATATTAATTAGTTTTATAATTAATACATACTTTTAAAATAAATAAAATTAATGTCAATTACAATTTAACCTAAATAATATTTTTCTTTCAAAATAATATTAAATTTCTTACTTAGCCTAGTGGATAGACATTGCACTCTCCTCCTAAAGGTTTCAGGTTCGATCCTCCATGAAGCTGTGCATTGTATTTGTTTATTAAAAATTAAAATATGAAGGTGCCACTTGACTACAAAGCAAAAGACCCATTAAATTTCAGGGACATAAATAAGATGGTTACAACTAAAAATATAATTAATTTTTTATTATTGAAAATGACAACATATTTTAGACACTATTTCAATATGTATTTGTGATAAAATGTTTGTCACTAATAAGAATAACATTAGTGTCTAAATTTTAGTCAATATTATTAATCTTTTGTGTCAAAAATGTAGTCATAAAAAATATAACTAACTGTGACGAAATGCATAAAAGTTGTCACTAATATAATAGTGACGGAGTTATTAGTGACGACTGGTGACGACTCAGAAAAATAGTCACTAAAAATTTTAGTGATTAAATTTAATACTTTTAGTGACCATTTTCAATGTCACTAAAAATACATTTTCTTGTAGTGCCTGTTATAAACCTGAACTGTAATTGACTCAACCTGTAAATGACCTAACTTGTTATTGAACTGATATGATATTTACCCGACTTGGTATTTATCTGACTTGTAATAACTAATAAGTTACAATTGATGAAGTTATGAGATTATGAATTTATTATATTATAGTGTGACAAAATACATCTTCACAATTTAAAATACAAGATTAACTATGATCATTAAATTAATATTTTTACTTTTTATAGTTTATAAATGGGAAAACTACACCGGTGGTCCCCAAACTATTATCGTTTTTCTATTTTGGTCCCTAAACTATGTTTTTTGGCAAAATTGTCCCTTCTGTTACATAGTTTTCCTGTTTTTGTCCCCCCGACGTTGTAACACCCGGGTTTAAGGGTTAGGCGAAAATAATATTTTAATATTATTTGGGCTCGGGTTTGCTTTTGAAATGATCCTTTTTAGAATTTTGAGTTTCAAAAATAAACATTTTAAAATGGGACCAAATTGATTAGTTTCAAAATTGAAAAGCTACTTTAAAAACAAGGATAGCCATTCATTAATGGCCTTTTGGGTAATTTACCCACCACCAAATTTAAACCCCCCTTTTCATAACATCTTTCTACTATTCATCCCCTTCTTCATTTTCCTCCAACGTAAAAGAGAAGAGCTCTTCACCAAGCCACTAACCCATCCCATTTCTCACTCATTTCAACCCCAAATTGAAAGGTAATCGCATTTTTGATTTCCCCTCATCTTCCCCTCCCCAAAAGTACTCTTCATTTTCATTTTCATGTAGATTTTGGAAAATGGAAGTTTTGGATGTTTTGATTAAAAATGAAATCTTTATGTGGTTAAGTGAAGTATTTTGATTTGTTATGCTTAGTTATGGTATATAGAAGTCAAAGGGTGTGTCATATGTGAATTTCAAATGATTTTGAACAATTTTCGGATTTGGGTAAACTTGGGGTTTTTGAAGGGTTTTGGGTGAGTTTTGGGGGTTGTTTTAGGTGGGTTTTGATAGGCTTTTGATAGTGCTATGGATAGGGGTTGAATTGGGATCAATTGTGGGTGTAATGGAAGTTGAAAACATGGTTTTTGGACAAGGTTTTGGGGCCATCCGAATTGGTGAAAAATTAATATTATTCATGCTTGCAACATAGTAGTTTGTGGTTGAATTGCATTACGGGTTAGTTTCGATGATAAGATATTGATTGTGGATGTTTTGTTTGTGTTTGGGATTGATTAGAATCAAGTTTGGGCATCGGTGAAGCATCGGAAGTGAATCCGGGAAGTTGAAGGTGGTTGCTTGCTTGGTCGTTGAGCTTGGGTGTTTAGGTGAGTGATTAATTGTTTTAAATGGTTTTAAAATAGTTGGTTCAAGTATATGGACTAGGTTGGGCTTGGTAGACCCACCTAGAGTTAGGATTAGGGTGATAGCCTAATCCTAAACTTGATCTAGAGCCTTTGGATGAACTCGATTATGTGGTTGTGTATGTCTCGTATGATATGTAATATGAATGGTTATGTATATTGTATTATACATGTAAGATGAGCTAAGACTTGTGATGCTTGAGACATGCTTGATGTTGGTTGTTGGTGAGTACGTGCTAAGCACGGAAATGATTGGAATGAGTAATGCGAAATGAGTAAATATTGGCACTAGTATACTTGAATACAAATGATCGATCATTAGGATGTTAGTGTGTACACATGAGTCTAAAGTCGCGCGTGGCCTTGGTGGCGTTGAGTCACCAAGGAGGAGTACGGGTTCGCCCGGAAATTGTATTTAAATGTAGTCGGTGATGAGTGGAATCCCATCGACGGGGCGTGAGGATGAGTGGAATCCCCTCCGTGAGACCGGTGATGAGTGAAATCCCACCGTGAGGTAATGTGGTTGTTGGATGTGAGTTCCAACATGTCTATCCGCGTATTCGGGTCATAGCTAGGTGCCAATGTTGTTTGATGTGTATATCAATGTGTTGAGGTTTATGATCATTGATGAGATGCTTGAATGTGATTACATGAAATGTGGAGTTGAGCTTATGATCATGGCATTTATAATGTACATTGCCCATGCATCTTTATCTTATGACTTTTGTGGATCCTTGGTATGTTTGTGAAATGCCTTGGCTAGATCGTGCTCGGACCCTGCAATGTTGAGGTTTGTTCTTAGAGATTACCCTCACTAAGCATCATTGCTTACGCTCTCCTTGTTCAACATTGCAGATCCTTAGTTCGCGGGTTGCTCGAGAAAGTGGAGGGCCTCCAAGTGTGGTTGTTAGTCTTGAGTGCTTCAAGTATGGATTTTTAATGTTGGACATGTAATAGTTTGAGAAATGGGACATGTGTTGTTTTGTTGGGTAGTTGTTGGTTGTTTAGGAGCATGTATAGACTCCTTGATATCTTGCCTTTGCATGGTTGGTGTTGCCATGTTGAATTGTAACTCATGCCTAAATTGCTTATTTTGAATGTTAGCTAAATGCCTTAGAGGTTACCTTTATGCTTGAATGATGTTGAATGAATGTATGTCTTGTGAGGTCTTGCCTTAGTGTTAGACTTGTCTTAATCTTGTTGAAGCATGCTAATTTTGTTGGGATGCCTTAAGTTTTATTGATATGGTGTAGTAGGGTGTTTTGGTGGTGTTTTGGGGCACCCTTGTGCTTTAAAACAGCCAAAACGAGGTTGCAGACAGGGGGCGTTTCGGAACGGGTCACCCTGTTCCGATACGGTTCCTTTGCAAATGGCCTGCCGTTTCGAAACGGATGGGGGTCGTTTCGGAACGTTTTTGCTACTGGAATTTTGAGAAATTGACGAGATGAAGGTGTTCCGAAACGGGCCTTTGACGTTTCGAAACGGTCAAATCTCGTTGACCGCGAGATATTGACCGTCAAGGTCGTTTCGATACGGGTCACCCCTGTTTCGAAACGGTCACCCTATGGTTGACCCTGGCCTGTTGACTAAGTCAAGGCGTTTCGGAACACCCTAAGGGCGTTTCGAAACGGCCTGCTGTAAAAGACTAAAATGAGCTGTTTAATGTTTTGGTTGGTCGATGTATGTTACATTGTTCGTATTTTCCGCTGCCGTGCTTCATATAGGTTTTAATTATGCCTATAGACAAGATAACATAAAAAGGAATTTTGTTTTAGGGTCGTTAACCGAGGGGAAACCTTAACGGGTTTCGCTTCGGTTTTCCCCATGTGGCCCACTAGGACCGGTCATCCGACCAGACCGGGACGAGGGGGTTACAGACGTTAAATAACTAACGGTTTTGTTGACGTGACATTTTTTAAATATTTTTTAATCATTTCTCCCCCCTCTTAAAAAAATGCCACGTCAGCAAAACCGTTAGCTATTTAACACCGGAGACCAAAACAGGAGAACTATGTAACAGAAGGGACGATTTTGCCGAAAAACATAGTTTGGGGACCAAAATAGGAAAATGGTAATAGTTTGGGGACCACCGATGTAGTTTTCCCTTTATAAATTATACTATATAATAATATTTAAAAAATATTAAATTAATAACTTAAGATTGATAAATTTAAAACAACTTATTAAAAATTTAAACCAATTTGTTAGTTATGATCATTAAATTAATAAATTTGCTTTTTGTATTAAGTATCATCATTATATTATTTTTTTAATTATAAACTATTAAATTAATTTTATTAAACAATTCATTTGTTGATTATGACTTAATCATTATAAATAGGCCACTTTAAATATCAATAAGTTTAATTATTATTTTGATGTAATAATTAATTAATCATTTAAATATAATTTAACTTAATAAATATATATTTCATATTTGAACATGATTGTACATTTGTACAATTTTACTTATGATAAATTGGTGATATCAAATGATCAAAACATGAGATTGATAAATTTAGTAACTTCACAAATTTTGAAAAAATAACGGCCTAACATAATTTATAAATGTACAAATTAAATCAACTAAATAAATTTATGTTAAAATGTAACCTCTTAAATCTTATAGCAAAAAATTTTAAAAATTTATAAATGTACATTATAATAATGTTTTGCACTTATCAACATTTTAAAATTATTTTGTATAATCTAATGTATAATATAATAAAATTAATAATAAAAAATTAATCATTTAACAAAAACAATTTAAATAAATGAATTAATAATTTAAAGTTATTATTATAAGTGGTATTTATTAAATTTATAAATACTAAAACTACCAAAGTTTATTAATAATGGGTTATTTTGTGGGTTTAGTATTTAGAATCTAAGATTTAAGGTTTATAATTTAGGCTATTATGGTTATATTTTTGTTTTTATAATGCTATAATATTTAGGATTTATGGTTATTGGTGCATGAGATTAATTTTAATTCTTTAAGGTTTATGTTTTAGGGTTTAGTGTTAATGATTTATGGTTTAGTTTAAGGTATTGGTTTATGAAATTAGTTATGATTCCTTAAGGTTTATGATTTATGGTTTAATAGTAACAGTTTGTAGTTTATGGTTTAGTTTAATGTTATTCGTTTATGGGATTAATTTTGACTCCATATGGTGTGTTTGGTTCGCGAAAAAGATGATTATCAGGAGTAATAATTTTTTCCAGACTTACATTCCCATATTTGGTTTAGGATGATTCCAAGTAGGAGGTATTATTCTTTTCCCAAGAGTGGCTCTTTTCCCCCCTAAATGGTGGGAATGATATTCCCCTCATTTTCTTAGGTATTACACAATTCATTCCACTTTGGACAATATTACCCTTGTGATTATGAATTATGTTCATGTTGATCATTTATTGCATTTTTACTTAGGTAACTAATTATTTATGGTGTAAATTTATTAAATATTTATATTTAATATTAGTTTAATATATAAATGGTGTTGTATATATTTAGATAATGTTGTAATATTTAATAGTAAATTTTATTAATATTGTGTTTACGATGTTTCTAGGGTTATAGGATGTGATTGTATGTTGCTTGAGACTGAATGCATTAAGACTTGATGTTATTAATTTTATTATTTAATTTATAAGATATTTTTTTATCTTAAAAAACCAGTAGGTTAATTTATTTTTATCATTTTTACTACTTTTAGATTTGTTTTATTATTTACTTTAATTTGTTTGATAAATGGTCGAAAGTAATAAAAAATTAAAAATCTAAGCATATTAAAATTTTAATATTTTGATGTTCAAAAAATTAAAAAGGAATAAATGTATATAAATATAAAACATTTTTTAAAAATAATTTAATAATATTAATTATATTATAAACATTTTTTTTTTGCAAATTTTAGGTTATGTAACGAAAATAGTTCTATAAATTTTTATGTAAATATTTTTAATTTAATAATTAAAAATTAAACTTGTTAAAAAGAAAATATATCATAAGGACAAGTTAGTAAATTTTGCTTCCAATTAATTTTATATTTCTCCAACCAAATACTACAATCTTATATTCCTACCAAATGAACCAAACAAGATAATGTAACATTCCCAGTAATGTGTTAGGTAAAGTTACATTTCGATAATCCTATTCCCAGAAGTAATCTTACATTCCGTGAACCAAACGCCCCCTTAAGGTTCATGGTTTAGTTTAGTATTTAGTTAAGGGTTGTTGGTTTATGTGATTAATTTGGATTCCTTAAGGTTTAGGGTTTAGTATTAATGGTTTATGGTTTAGTCTAAGGTTATCGGTTTATGAGATTAATTTTGACTCCTTATGGTTTTGTGGTTTGTGTTTAGTATTAACGGTTTATAGTTTAGTTTAGGGTTATTGGTTTACGATATTAATGCTGATTCAACTTGTTAATTTGTGCATTTGATCTTGATTAGATATTTAAATCAAAGCATCATGTGTACAATTGAACTAAATTAAAGTTTCAACTTTCATGTGTACAATTACACGTTTACATCCAAATCAAATTTGTGTATAATTATATTAAATCAATTTTTATATTGTATAACAATAATAATAATAATGTCTAAATTAAATTAACTTATTAAACTTAGAATCTAATTAAGCTAAATTAAAACACAGTAACATAAATCACAAACATAATTACAAGAATTCTAAAACTAAATGTGAAATTTCAATTAAATTAATCTAAATTGGGACTCAATTTAATTAAACTAAAACCTAAAAGTGAAAATTTGGGACTTAAATAAAATATATATAAAGTTAGAAGGGCTAAAAAATAATTACCCCTAACCTAAAAGTTCACGCGGGTTATATCCCGCCCACCCTTTCATTTTAATTAGAAAATGAAAAAAAACAATTGGTTAGAAAAAAAAAGGGAATCGGACATAATTTTGGGGGAATCATAGGTTAGAAGTTAATTACTCTTTAAGTCCTGCTATGTTTAAAATGTTATATTTTAGTCCTAATTTCACTTTTAAGTTTTAGTTTAATTCAATTTAGTCACAAGTATCCTCACGGTTTGGACTTCGAATATAGCAATCCCTCCCCACGGTGATAACTAATCCTTAAAAAAGTTACTTTTAACCAAAATTGACCCTATTTATTTCTAATTTTTGTAATTTTGTCTAATAATTTCAAATTGCTGATATTTTTGTTCATTTTAGTTCCTAAGATTTAATTTTTAGCCGAAATTAACCCCTATTTATTTATATGGTAAAATTGTGAAATTGGTCATTGGACTTTTAAATTTATCCACTCTCAATTTGTCAAATTAGTCCCTAAATTTAGTTTTATGTTATACTTTATGGTAAAATTATGAAACTAGTCATTAGACTCTCAAATTTCTCTACTTTCAAATTGTCAAATTGGTCCCCAATTTCAGTTTTAGGCTATATTTCATGGTGAAATTGGTCCCTAATTTTGATTTATGGCTTAGGGTTTAAGCCTTAGTGTTAATGGGTTAGGGTTTATGATGTAGTTTAGGATTATTGATTTACGAGATTAATTTCTATGGCTTAAGGTTTATGGTTTATGAGATTAATGGTTTAGGGTTTATGGTGTAGTTTATGGTTATTGGTTTATGAAATTAATTTGTATTGCTTAAGGTTTAGGGTTTAGCTGTATATGAGATTATTTTCAAGTGTTATATAGTCTATAATCTATATATAATATATCATATGTGATGATAATATTATTAATTTATTACTATAGTCTATAGTATATGCCTATATGGTTTATTGTCTATATTGATATGTGTAACGTGAATATGTCTCATACGTGTTACATGAGTATACTTTTTTAGGGGTTATAGCCTATAGGTTTATGTGATTAGTTTAGGGCCTAGGGATTGAATTTAGGGTTTAGGAGTTTAGTGTTCAATTAATTCCCTATAAATCTATATTAAACCGAAATTGATCTTTATTTATTTTTAAATTGTGCAATTTAGTCCAATATTTTTAATATGATGATATTTTTGTTCATTTAAGTCCCTAAAAATTGACTTTTAACTAAAATTGACCCATATTTATTTCTAATTTTTATAATTTAGTCAAATAAAGTAAAGATGGTGTTGTTTTTATTCATTTTAGCCCATAAAATCATATGTTTATCAAAAAAATAAACTATATTTATTTCTAATTTTTGTAATTTAGTCCAAACCCTATAATTTTTGTAATTTATTTCAAACAAAATAAATCATAAGTACCTGTAAAAATTCTAAAACTAAAGCTCGAATTTCAATTATAACCTAAATTGGGACTCAGTTGAATTAAAATAAAAGCTAAAAGTAAAAATTTGGGACTTAAAAGAAAAACATCTAAATTTATAATGACTAAAAAATAATTTTCTCCTAACCTAAAAGAACATGCGAGTTCTTTCCCTCCAAAATCCAAATGGAATCATTTTTAAATTTGATCCAATAATTAATTGTCATTTGGCATTTGCCACATAATTTTTTGCTTAGTGATTAATTATCTTTTAGGTCCTCTGTAACCCCCTCGACCCGGCCTAGCCACCAGACCGCATCGAACGGGTTACACGGGGAAAACCGCAGATAAACTCGTTAAGGCTTCACTCCGATTAGCAACCCTAGAAAAATTTTCTTTTAAGATTATCTTGTCTAAATGCCTTATTTAAATCATACGTGAGGACACAAGCAGCGGGAAGCAAACACAATCATGAACCTAGCAAAACGGACATTCGAAGGTTGCTTTTTAATGATTTACTACAGGTCGTATCGATACACCTAAGACTCATATCGATATGCCATCGACGATCAACTCTCTAGGGTCAACTTTAAGAGGTCGTATCGGTACCCTTCAAGGCTGGTATCGATACGCCCTTAATGGTCAAACCCCCAAAGTCAACACTAGGGACCGTATCGATACACTTTAGGCCCGTACCGATACTCCAATTTCTCGTCAAAATCTCAGATTTCCAGAGAACAAATTGAGTATCGGTACGCCCCCTTGTATCACTACGCCTCTCCTAAAAACAAGGGACCATATTGATACAACCCTTGAGCGTATCGATACGCCTTACCAGAAATACATGTTTTTGCAGATAAAAGCATAAGGGAACCAGCACAAGATGCACTGAACAAGCATTCGTTCAGCATACAACCACGCATGCAACACAAGGCATCTATGGATGCACATATAAAGCAAGATAAACATTTAACGAGGCAACAATCAACATGATAAGGTTTATAAGGGAAACATTCATGCTTAACATTCTCCAACAAGGTCAAAAGCTAAACCAAAACATGTTTCAACAGACTATGAGGCATCACAAGCCAAACACCACCAACCGAACTTGTCTAAGCAAAAAGACATGCCAATAACCCCTTAAAACAAAAAGGTCATATCCGATTGCTTAATACTAATTATTGAAGTCTAAAAATCATACATGAGCAAACCAAACTCCATTGGGTTCTCCCTTGTTCCCCGAGCTGCTTCGTAGGTTTAAGGGCCTGCATTGTTGGGAAAAAGAGCGTAAGCATTTAAGTTTAGTGAGCGGTGCTCAAAACGGTAGCTACAAGAATGCAGTTTTAAAACATAGCTTGCTTGAAACCAAAACTATTTCCAAAACATTTCCCATGCTTGAACACATAACAACATGTATTTATCATCACGTGCATTTACCGAATGCAACCACAAGCCTTAAGCTTACTTCATACTTGTTCTCATAACACAAGCAAAGTAACCAACTACATGTATAAGCATAAATGGAAAGAACAATGCAACATGCTTAACATGAGAATGTAGAGCACCATGGGTATATTGACATTCATCACTTTTACTCGGATATGCGGATAGTTCTCAAACACACTATACACTTTCGGTGGAATCTCACATCACTGTACTCACTCGTCTAGTAAAACATAGCTTCCGGTGGAATCTCACATCACCGTACTTCTCCTTAGTGGAATCTAGCATCACTAAGGCCACACACAACTTTAACCTCGAGTGCACTCACATCCTATTGGTCGACCAACTATATCCGGTAACAAGATTTCTCATGTCAATATCCACCAAACCAACACTTACCTTGTGTTCTCAAGGTCACCACCATAACCAACTTGGAAACCAAATAAAGCAACCACAAGCTTAACACATAGATAAGGCAACATGAACTATGAAAATCATTCAAATGCATTGATGATAATATCAAAAATAAGGATTAAAACACTTAAAACTTACTCTTGAGCTTAATTTGGCTTATCAAACTATATCGTTTGGGTTGTACCGGGTAGTTTAGAGGAAGTTGGATTGGGCACTTAGAAAACATTTCCACTCACCGGTACAACCTAAACGATAGTCGAAACACCAATTCAAAGCCTCTAAACTACCCGGTCTCGCGTCTGAAGTGCCCAATCCAACTTCCTCTATTTTTAGGCAACCCAAAACAGAACATTAGGATGCTATTAAACATTTAAACCACCAACAACCTGGAATCCAACTTCTTGCAACCAAAAACACATTGATCCAAACCCAAACTTCACCCAAATCTTACCAAATTTGTTCTAACAAAACCCCAAACTAAACCCATCGATTTCAAACATCTAAACACATCCCTCAACGGCTAAGAAACCACCAGCCCTGAAATCAACCCAAAGCCAAGCCAAAAACTCTACCTTTTCAACCTAAAAATCCCATTTTTGACCCATTTCGGGTTTCCCCATATTTAGCCAATATTCCAATATGTTTAACCACTCAAAACTTAGATTAAAGCACATGTATAAACATGAAAAACCAAACCCACGAAAATCAAATGAAAATACTCATGTTTCCAACCCAAAACCTAAAATGAATTTTAATAGGTTTAGAAGAAAGATTTCAATGAGAACAAGTCAAATAAGTGAAAATCAAAGTAAAGAATAAGTTACATTGAAAGCTTGCTTGAGGAAGAGTTGGAACCAATAGAATATTGAAAATGGATTTTTTTTGAAGTAAGTAACGTGAAATGGCTTTTGGAAGATGATGATATTTTCAAAATCTTTTTCTTTAATTTCAAAATCCCCTTTTTACCTTTTTCTTCTTAAAAGCCTTAAAATTTGTTTATTAAAGATGTTTTTCCAAAGATTAGCTTAACCCGAACCGGTTTAACCAAACTCGGTTATCTCCCGGGCTCTAAACTCGGGTGTTAAATCCTCACCCATTTAAATTTTTTTATTTTAGTCTTAAAATTCACTTTTAAATTTTAGTTTAATTCAATTTAGTCACAATTATATATATATATATATATATATATATATATATATATTAAATTGTAACATATTTTGGCATCCTAAGGATATTTTGGTTCATATTAATCCCTAAAATTTTATTTTTATCAAAAATTTACCCACAATTACCATACAAAAGTCTATTTTTACACGGTAAGACTCGACTTGAACTTCAAACGAAACCGATAATCCCTGACCTAAATTTTATCCGTCAACGACGTGACCTGACGTGAACGGACGACGGATAAAAAAAATTTGAGTCGGGACAAATAAAAATCAGTCCTATCTCGTCTCATTTTCATCTCTATGCGTAGAGGTTAAGAAAATCAACATGATTCAAATATAGGTTGAACGGACGACGGATGTGCTAGATCGAAGTTAGTTTTTCTTTTCTTTTGAAGAAAGACGAGATTTTGAGGGTTTCTAAAGGTTTCGGGAGACATTATTTTTTTTTGAAAGAAAAAAGGTAAGTAGGCCTCGTTAAAAACCTCCTCTAAATCCTAAGGAGGAATAGAGTACCTACCCCCATCATCCATTAATAGCGTCAAGAATTACAATGCTTTCAATACAAGATGGGCATTCGTCATAAAAATAAATACAATGATTTTCAGTGAATGCCCAATGAGCCAAGGTGTGCGCTGCTTCATTTGCCGATCGGGGAATGAATGCAACCCTAAGCTGGGGGTTTGCACGCAACGTGTCTCTAGCCTCAACCAAGCTTTGTGCTAATAGGGATCTTCCAGCATCACAGCTTGTTAACTGGTTGACCACATTAGCTGCATCTCCCTCTATACGAACATTCGTCCATCCTTGGTCCAAAGCAAAAAGCATGGCTGCATAAAAAGCATGGCTCTCTACCATCTCAGCTGACTCTGCTCTCGGCAGCATACGTGCACATCCGCCAAGAGCTAATCCATGATGATCACGAGCAAGGAAACCAAAAGCTCCAGACTTGGAATGCACCTGGAACATACCATCAACAGTGATTGAAATCATACCTGACGGAGGTTTCAGCCAATTTGCTTGCGTCGGCTGACATGGAATGCCACTAGGAAGAGCAGTAATAGTTGCACCATTAAATTCACGATGCAAAAGGCGTACATTCTCAGAAATAAGGAAAGCCGGCTGTAATTTCCGGTCATGTACAAGAATATTTCTCATGTTCCATATGTTCCATAGCAAAACAACAAACTCAACAAACTTGTCAACCGGGAGAATTGACTTACAATGTTCAAGCCAATCAAGTGAAGACTGTGATCTATCCACAATAATACGACCAGGAAGATTAAGCAGATGCAACACCTCCTTGGTCATAGGACAATCCCGTAAAGCATGAAGAACAGTCTCAATATCAGATTGGCAAAGCGGACAAATGCCATCCGGAGAGCTAAGCACACCAATACGTCCATAAATAGGCAAGGCCTCATGTGCAACTCTCCATATAAAAATACGGATCTTCGGTAAAACTTTAAGCCTCGACAATTTTTGCCAAAGCTTGGATGGAATGTCCGGTCCATGAAACTCCTTCATAAGCCATGCATACCCTGATCTAGTGGAATAAGTACCACTAGAATGATTACCCCAAATAAGAATATCACCTGATCTATTAGCAATAGGACATGCCAATATTTCAGATGCATCATCCGCACTAAAAACCTGTCTCACCTTAGCAGCATCCCATCCATTAAAGGATGGTATCATAAACTCTCCACAAGTGATAGGGGAAACCATGTTATCCACATATGCATCAGATATAGTAACTCTATGTGAAGCACCCCATGGTGCAGCTAAAATAGGAACTGAGCTGTCCATACCAACCTACCAAAAGAAACCCTCTCGGAGCTTCTGTAGTGCAGTGAATATAGATCTCCAAGCATAAGATGGTTTGTCACCAAGTCTCGCATCCAAAACAGATTTTCCTGAAAAGTATTTGCATGATAGAACACGCGAAACAAGAAACTCAGGGTCAATCAACAGTCTCCATACATGTTTACCCAGTAAAGCTAAGTTAAACTGGTGTAAATCACGGAAAGCCAAACCACCAGCTCTCTTAGGCGTGCATAGTTTCTGCCAAGCAATCATCGGCCATCCACGTCCCGTCATCCTACCCGACCACCAATAGTTTCGCATAACACTAACTATTTGGGTAATCAAGTAGTCAGGTAATAAATAACAAGTCATCACATATGTTGGTAAGGCTTGAGCAACTGCTTTAAGGAAGACCCCCCTACCACCATAGGGTAAGAGGTTCTTCGTCCACCCCTGTACACACTTCGCCACACGATCGAGGAGAAACCCCAATATCACCGACTTATTTTTGCCGATGATAAGGGGCATCCCTAGGTAATGACCCGGATCTTCAACCTCTATAATAGGGAAGGACTCCTGAAATCTGTCTCTACTCTGTTGAGTAGTGGAAGGACTAAAGTATATCATGGACTTTGAATAATTTATTTTCTGCCCAGAAGACTCGGAATATAGATCAAGAATTTTCTTCACACGAACAATTTCCTTCACTGAGTTTTTAACAAACAACAAGCTGTCATCGGCATATAGTAAATGAGTGATGCTCGGACCATGCATACTTGTACGTATGCCTCTAATTGTGCCCTGTTGCTTTGCATGATGTAGAAGAGAAGATAACCCCTGTGTACAAAAGAGGAAAAGAAAAGGAGATAACGGATCCCCCTGACGAATACCACGGCTAGGTACAATAACCTCTGATAAAACCCCATTAAGTCGGACCTGATAGGAAACCGTTGTAATGCATCTCATGATAATGGACACCCACTAAGGGGCAAACCCAAGACAGAGCATCACAGCTTCCAAGAATGACCACTCAACGCGATCATAGGCCTTCTCTATATCCAGCTTCAATGCAACACCCTTATTAGGGCCATTTTTTGATGACTGCATATGATGGAATATTTCATGTGCAATAAGTATGTTGTCCGAGATATGCCTTCCTGGAACAAAAGCAGCTTGTTCTTCATCTATGCAAATCGGCATCAGCGGTCTCAAGCGGTTGACAAGAACTTTAGAGACGGCTTTGTACACAACGATACATAAGCTAATCGGGCAAAATTGCCGCATGTATGCCGGATCATCAACTTTCGGAATCAGGACAAAGACAGTCTTGTTAACATCAGACATGCTAACTCTGTCATATAAAATATCAAGGCAAGGATTGAGAACATCGTCCCCGACAATGTCCCAATAACTCCTGTAAAAGCTAGATGCCAAGCCATCTATTCCCGGTGCTTTGGAGGGGTGAATCTGCATGAGTGCCTGGTGAACCTCTTCCTTTGTGTACGGGGCAAGAAGAACATCATTCATCGATGATGTAATAGTGGGTGCAATGCACTCCAAGATCTCCGAAGATGGAGAACATCTATCAGACCGATGTTAAGTATGGAAATAGTCCTCGGCTATGCCAAGCATATTAACCCTTCGGTCGTACCATTGGCCATCATCACCTGTAAGACCACGCACCAAATTCTTTTCTTTTTCCGCCCGAAAGCACGAGCGTGGAAGAATTTAGTATTTCGGTCTCCATCGCGTAACCACTGAACACGTGATCGCTGAAGCCAATAAGCCTCTTCTTTATCTAGCAAAGCCTTTAATTCAGCTTTTGCATTAGATAAGGATGATAAATCTGCATCACCATTAGCATGAGCAAGAAGCTCTGCAATATGTTTCCGTAGGGCCTTAATACGCCCCTGTGACTGTTGTCTTCTGTCTTGTTGCCATGAATTAAGAGCACATCCAACCTGCTGAATTTTAGAAAGGGTTGATCCATCAGGACCCACCCATTCACGGACAACCTGCTCACGGCAAGCATCCTCTGATGCCCAACAAGCATCAAATTTAAAATAGTCACTGTGATTATTAGCAGGCAAGTGCATAACCGGATCAATATCAAGGATCAAGAAGCAATGATCAGAAGCCTCAGTAAATTTTGTAATAACCCGATGATTTCCATAGTTTTCCATCCAAGCCGAAGATGCAACAAATCTATCCAACCTCTCACACAAAGCCGGGGCACTTTTATGCCAAGTGAACCAACCACGAGAAGGTTGTATGTCAAACAGATTAGAGGCATCAAGGACGTCCTAAAACTGCTAAATATCACCTCTAGGTCGTCTACGGCCACCTTGTTTTTCATTATCAAGGAGGATCTCATTAAAGTCCCCTCCTAGAAGCCAAGGCATAGTCGATGTAGCATGTAAACGGGAAATAAGATTCCAAGTTTGAGATTTGTTTGTGCATGAACCATGGAAACCGGTGAAACGGAAAGTAGAACCATTGCAAGTGATGGATGCATCAATGTGAAGCTTCGAATACGATGAAAGCACACAATTAATTTTATTAGACTATAAAAGAGCCAAACCGGTACACGATTGGCCATTGTCAACAGAAATAAAACCTTCAAATCCTAACACCCTCCTAACATGATCAATGCGGGATTTTTTCAGCCTAGTTTCACATAAAAACATAAAGTCGGGAGCTTGAAGTTCCACATAGCGCTCAAGCGCACGAATTGTCGAAGGGTTCCCAAGCCCTTGACAATTCCAAATTAGCACCCTCAATTTGTCGGGCGGGGCGCTGTCCAACAGCTTTCGTCGATTCGGTTGTAGAAACAGTAGCATCGAAAGTAGTACTCAAATCAGCACCCGATCTTGAGCGTTTGGCATGAGAGGACGGACGGTGCTTGGAGTGGTCCTTGCGTTTAGGCTTGCGACTTGGATCCTCACGGTCACGACCAGCCCCATGGCTTAATTCATCCGCAACCATCTCGGATACAACAGCAACGTTGGGCTCAACACGCCCCGGCAATGACTTGCGCCTAAAAGTACCCGGAGTGCGCTGCCCGGCACCCTCGGGTGTGTCCACCACATGCACGGGCTTCTCACCCGCCACTCTCTCGGCAACTAAGGAGTCATAGGAGCCCTTCTTACTCGAGCCATCTCTATTGCGTAGAATATGCCCGATGGGAACATTATCTTCAGCCAACGAACGAGCAGCAACTTTGTCAAGTCCCTCAGCCGAACCAGCCTTCATTTTTCCCCGATCCACACGCTCAACGGGGGCTTTTGCCTTAGCCTTGGCAGCACCCTCCTCCACACGGGCTTCACTCGGACGGGCAGCTTTGAATTTTGCTGCATCATATGGTATTTCTTTCGCCATAGTTGGCTTTGGCACAGCATCACTTGGCTCGGCTTGGACAGCCTTGCCATCACCTTCTTTCACACTTGGCTCGGCATGAACAGCCTTGCCATCACCTTCTTTCACACATAACTCGGTCACATTAGGAGGTGCAACCACCTCCACCTCGGTCAATAGGACAACATCATCCGCAAGTAATTCAGAAATTATTTCAGTCGTCTTAACAGGATCATCTCCCAAAGCTGGAAGATCAATGTCAAGGGCATCAAGATCCCCCACGGTTAAACTCTCACCACTAGCACTCGGTAGCACAACATTGCCCACCTCTTTTGCGGGCACGGCTGGAGCAATCGCACTTGACGATGGCACATCCGATGGTGCCGACAACAATGGGCCACTAGGAACACGGGGCAAATCAATCTCACGGGCAACAACTATACCTCTCCTCGCACGTTGCCTCGGCATCCTCGTCTCCACGGGAAAACTCAACCAAGGGCCATAAGGGAGAGTCTCGTTCTTCGGAACTTCTTTCGGACACAACTCAACTTCATGTCCTAACACACCACAAAAATAGCAATACTTCTGTAATTTCTCGTACTGGATTGGACAGATTCTTGGGCCATTATCACCGTTCGGTAACATCACCATCCTCAAAAGAGGTTGAGTAATGTTCAACTCAACTTTGACACGGAAATATTCACCCAAATTTCCGTTAATTTGTCGACAATCGACATGATCTAAATCACCAAAACAAGCACCAATCTTTCTTGCCATTGTCATTGTCATTTTCTCCAAAGGTAAATCATATACCCGAATCCACCAAGACATGGTGTCGAAACGGTATTCATCGAGGGACAAGGCTGGTCGAAAAATAGTCATTGCAATAGGCTCACCGTCGAACAGCCACGGTCCACGCTTTATAAGACTTTTAAGATTTGTTTCCGTTGGTACTTTGAACAAAAAGATCCCCGGCTTCAAAGCCGTTATCTCCACATTTTCATCTGCCATCACACTTGAAAATACTCGAATAAAAGTATTAGAATTAATCAGCCTAGGTGTGATCACCTTACCAACCAAACCATATTTGACATCCGCTGCCATTGAAACATCGTCGGACAGACAGCTTTCAAGGATAGCAGCCTTTTCCTTCTCGGTAAACCGTAGGTTAGCCATCATAGCATGTAGTTTTGCAGACATTGTGAGAATAGAGAGCTCGTATAATTTGAGAGAGTAATCAGCAAAGAAAAAAGATTCAAATGAGTATGAATCCTCACTTAAATAGACAAGAGCAGCCGGCCATGCAGTTGCAAATAAGTGAGTTAGTGGGAACCGCCCACTATCAAGAAAATGCAGATCATGTTGGATGTTAATTAACCGTCTTTGTGAATAGAATAGATAAGCAGAATTGCCTATCACATTTAATAAATCACAGCTAACTGTGTTAAAGAAACACAAAATTTGATAACCATTTATCAAACGGCTCAGGCCATCAATATAAATCCAATCTATCCAATCCAACGGCCAAGGAGTTCCCATGCCACGGATTAAAACAAGAGTTTCGAGATCGAATCCCCTCCAAACCATCCAACCTTGTGTAATTACTTGGAACCAAAGCAAGGTTCCGTGATCGAATCCCATGAAAGCCCTCCTTGGAACCATATAATAATCACATATTGAAAATTGAGACACAGGACCGAATCCCATGAAAGCCCCCCTTATGTCATTAACACCGAGTGAAGTAGGATCAAATCCTACCAAATCCATATGGTCCAGCTTCCAACCAAACCACTCCCTGGTGCAAGGCTCATGGTGCACCAGCGTGTAAACAAACTGCACCCCATAGGGTGCGACGTAGTCCATGTAGAAACCATCCAATTGTTGTGAACCGCCAAAAACTGACCTAGGGTCTAATCTAGTTCGGACCATGGCTCGCACACGTCCAACCCAGACCCTCAACAGTGCAGCAGAATTTAGCCATGATCCCACCATCTGAGAATTCATTGGAGCCGTCGGTTGCAACCTGATATCGTTGAACCGTTCATAACCGCCAAGACCATTCATCAAACGGTCATCAATTCGCTCTCGCATCAACCGCTGATCTAACGGTTGTAAATCCGTAGCAACATCACAATTGTGTAACCCATAACCAACATGGATCAAATCCAAGAAGAATAATCTGGAAAAATAATTCAAATCAATAACAATCTCATTGTTCATATCCGAACAGTCCACAATTGTTATAGATTTTAAAATTAATTTCCAAATACGTGAATGTTGCATCACGAAGCATGTTAAGAAATTCTGAGAATTTAAGTTGGAAATCTCTTGAATCCATAAGGATTCGTCCACAATTTCCACAAATAAAATCTGCAGAATTTCAAAAAGACGTGTTCGTTGCCACACGAAGCATGAGAAATATGAAGGGTATAACCGCTAAGTAACTGCCAATAACCACCATCCATGGTCATATATCGAATTTCCAGAAATTAAGTAATGAATTGTATCCATAAGAACATGATGATCATGGTAAAAGTCTTGCATCCATGCAAGATTTGCTTCTCCAGATCGCAAAATCTGGAAAATTTCTTCATCTTCGAAGAAGGTAACTACCTCCATTTGGCGGTTACCAAGGTAACTACCTCCGATCAACGTAAAAAGAGGATAACCATGATCGGAAATGTATAGTAACATTCCCATTGATGCAGATCCGTCCACTAACAAGCGAAAACAACCAAATTCCAGTCCAATATAGTGTAGTAACCCATAACTTCAAGAACCAAAGTCTTGAAAAAACTGTCATACTCAACAATTTTGATTGTAGTAATCCATGATTGTTGAAATCCATTGCATACATCTCGCAGTTGATCCATGCAACTTTCATTATGAAGAAATTCAGTTCTAATATCAAAACAATCCAAGAAAAATGAAAAGTTTTGATGAATAGGACAAGAACGCTCCAGAGAAAATTTCAGAGAAAATTCCATCCTTTCCCAGTAGCTCTCTTCGGGAGACATTAAATTGACAAAAAAAGGGAGAGGAAAAGGAATATCATTTCGATGGTTCTAGTGATAACTAAAGCGGTGGCGGAATTTGACCAAAAAGTTTGTCAAAGCCAATTTAAATTTTTTTTAAAAATAGAGATTTAAATTGATTTTTTTCTTAAAAATGAAGGCTTTTATTTACCATTTTGCAACAAAAAAAAAGGATCTAACTAATATTTCTTTTAAAAATTGTGAGACATAGGGAGAAATTTTTAAAAAATCTGAAGGGATTTAATTTAAAAAATCAATAATAGAGCTGCAAGATAATACTATTTCGGGTAAAGAAAAGAAACGTAGAGATCATTAGATTAAGAGAAATAAGAAATTATAGAAAGAAGATGTCCTACTTGAAGTCGAGGCAGTGTCCCCCACTAATTCGAACATTGCTCAAAAGCAGATTCTCACTCGTTCTGTTAGAAGTTTAATTGTAATTAGTTTAAGTCTTTGTTAATGAGTTGTAATTAGTTGGGTTAGTTAAGAATTTATTAGCTTAGTAGATTGGGTTATAAAAATCCATGTCATTGTAAAGGGGAGTAATTTTCGACCATTTTACATTTCAATAAAATAATTTCATATTGCTCTTTTATTTCTATATCCCTAATCATCGTTCTCCTCCTTTCTTACATTCTATCGTCAATCATCTACTCCGGCCACCATGCATGAGTTCTCACATGGTATCAGAGTCGCTGACGGTCTTGAGGCATTCGTTCTTTTTTCGTTGTTGTCACGATGTTCATCATTGCTCCTGAAATCGCTTCCACCATGCTTCCACCATTGGCGATTGATTTCCTCAATTGTGCACGCTTCTTTTGTCGTTTGTTGTTCATCGCCTTTGCCGCTAGCCAATGATGCAGCTATCGATTATCGGATTTGTTTCCAATGTCGTGTTTTCTTCATGTGATGGGAAAAAGTGTTTCGATCGATGATCTTGTTTCCATTTAGTGTCACATTTCAAGTCTAAAAATTCCTTCTCTGATTCTCAATTTCGATTAGTATTGCCACTAGTCACTTTTCTCTTCTTCGATTAGTATTGCTTCTGCTATTTTTTTTGAGAATCTACTGGTTATTTCCTGATGTGAAGCCCTAGAGTTTGTCATCATTTGGTGCTTTGTTGACACGTTCACTTGGCAAGATGTGTTTCCACACTTCTTGGTTTAGTGCTTCAGTTTCTGATAATAGGTGAGTTGATTTGGTGATTCCTAGTTGATTTCGTTGTTACTCTGATTGCAACTTATTGATTAGTTCAACGTGTTTTCAACGAGTTACTGGGCATCTACAGTTTGATTCAACTTGCAGATTCTTGTTAAGAGTTTATTCGTGTTGGTATTAGATTAGTTTCAAAATTTGTTGCTGAGGCTATTGGTGTGTACCTCATTGTTCTTGATCGTTGTATTCAAGTTGGCTGACAATATGGTTTGAGATCTGAAATAGTTTGTTATAATTTGCTATTTGACGTTCAGTGCTAGTTTGTTCTTTGTTCTGCTGTTGGATTGTTCTATATTTTCTGGTAGTCTTGAAATTTGTTGCTGATGCACTGTTGTTGAAGGCTAAAATTTTATTGAAGAGCTGGTGCATACTGGAATTTTGTTCGCATTGCATTTGGAGCTTTAGAGTTAGAATCTAGTGTTAGTCTTGAATTTAAGTGGCAATTTTTTGATAAAATAAGACGTATGATGCAAATTAGAGTGTATTTCATATGTGTTAAACGAATAATACATTAATTTTTTAACTTGTTTGGTGAGTCTTGCATTGCTCTCTGTTTTTTCAATTTCAGTATCCTGAGTTTGCTGATTTCTTCTACCCCGAGTCTGATTTCTGATCCTTGAAGAATAATGGATTAAGTTGTCGAATTTTGATGTAGTTACTTTGGATATATTGTTTTTTGGAATTGGAGATTAGTTTACTAAATGACTAATGTATTTTAGATCGGGTTGAATGTATTGGGGTTGTGAAAGTAGTTGATCTATATTCATAGAGAGGTTCTGATGTTATGTTCCCAAGTTGATTGGTACATTGTATGCCATTATGGCTGTTAGAAGTATGTTGCAATTGTTCTTGGTATACTGGTACATGGTTTGTTGGCCTTACATCACTACTATTGAGTACAAAGAAAAATTGTAGATATAGAAGAAAGTAGAAAGTGCTAGAAGAAGAAAAGAAAGGAAGCTAAAGAAAAAGGCCCCTTTTCAGTACACTGTCAATGATGCAGATGTACATGACATATGAGATGTTCAAGGAAAGTTAAATGCAGCGTTACTGATTAAGAAGACAAGAAGTAGAGGAAGAAGAAAAGAAAGAAAGCCGAATAAAGCTTTGTTCAAGTACACTGAAAAAAACAGATGTACATAGATGATCAGTTGTTCAAGGAAGAAAAAATGCAAAATTCTGGGTTTTTTTCTTCTTTGGGGTTCAGCTCACTGTTCCTGGCCAGCACATGACAACATATTAATTAGTTTAAGTCCTTGTTAATGAAAAGAAGAAATCAAGGTAAATGTTCGGGTCTCATCAATTTGAACAGTTCAAGAAGGTTGAGAAAGTAAGAAGAATGTTAGAAGTTTAACTGTAATTAGTTTAAGTCTTTGTTAATGAGTTGTAATTAGTTGGGTTAGTTAAGGATTTGTTAACTTAGTGGATTGGGTTATAAAAATCCATGTCATTGTAAAGGGGAATAATTTTCGATCATTTTACAATTCAACAAAAGAATTTCATATTGCTCTTTTATTTCTATATCCCTAATCATCGTTCTCCTCTTTTCATACATTCCATCGCCGGTAATCTACTCCGGCCACCATGCCTGAGTTCTCACACTTTCAACAAAATAAGCATTGGCATTAGCAAGAAGATTTTATTGCAGCGGAGATGCAAATGAAATAGTGTGCTTGAAGGGCTTGTCTAATCGAAAAAGTTGGGGCATATGGTTATAGATGAGCTTATGAGTTCAAAGTGCTGGTTTTTGCAGTTGGTCAGTGGATTATAGTTTTTAGGATCTTTGAATTGCAGAGTTTCCGAACTTGAGATTGTATAGTGGCGTTTGTGATTGAAAAGGTGAAGATATTTCCTATGCCACATCGAGATATCGGTATGCTTCGATAGTTTTTGAGGAATGTTCTTGTAGTTTTCGCAATGGTGTTCTAGTTTGTGGCGAAAAATGCATCTAAAATGGTTACCATTTATTATGAGGGGTGCAATGTCTGGTTGTTTTGTTGGTAAGTTTGAGATTTGTTTGTAGGAAGGTGCTACTGAGTCATGTTTCAGATTATCTAAAAGGATCGACAAGATTCAGTTTTGTAAATGTATCTGGGACTCACAACGTTTTTTTAGCAGATTGTTTAGCTTAGGAGGGTGTGCATCCACAAAATCTTTTCAGAACATGGTGGTAGTTAGGAGTGGGCAAAACTCGACTCGAAAAAATCGAATTATTCGACTAGACTCGAGGCAAAAAAAAACCGACTCGTTTTGACTCGACTCGTAATTTCATAAACTCGACTCGACTCGGAAAATTTTAAAATAAAGTTTGAGTTATGAAATGGAAATTCAAATAACTCGAAATTTTTTTTAATTAGTTGATCAACTTTAAAGTTCGAGCCGATTCTATCAATTATGTCTAATATGTTATGTATATCACATGTGAAAATATAAAGAAATATATATGTATATTATATATGCATATAGAAAGCCGTTGAAATTGAAATCAATATGTGCAACGTCTAGCCCTAAATATATGCATATAGAAATATATACATGCACCGCTACGTATATGCATATAGAAATATATATACGAAGAAATATATATGTACAATTAAATTTGTACAGAAACTCGAAACTCGACTCGATTCGACTAGACTTGAATTTTATAAATTCGACTCAAAAAAATTTCAAATAAAGTTTAAATCGTAAAATAGGACTTGCAAACTTGAATAACTCAAATTTTTTTGACTCAACTCGATCGAACGTCCATCCCTAGTAGTAGTGCAAAGAGCCCTTCAAGCATGGTGGTGCTTAATGCTGCGAATGGATGCTGGGTGTGTTATAGCATGGGTTGGTGTTATGTTGAACGTAGTCTATGTTTGTTCTGATGATTTAATAGTCCCATTTGTGGTCTGATTGGTGGGGAGTTGTTGTAGGCTTGTGGGTAGAGTTTTTATTTAGGTGTTTTGAAATTATTTGTTTTTTCGACCAACGTCATGCGCTCTTTTTCTCCTTCTAAAGTGGTGTGGTTTTTTTAACAAGACATATAGTGATCATGTATGGCTTTTTTTTTCAATAATATCATACATTGTTGAGTAAAAAGAAATTAAAATTTTGTGAAGGCCACTAATTTCTTTAAAAGTTTAAAAGATTAAAATTTAATTTTTCAAAATTTTAGAAGGGTTGTGGCCCACGGATCTACACTAAGTTTCCCTCTGAATAGAAGGCCACTAAATGACGACGACAATGAGCGTTTAAGATTTTTTTTAGATGAAGCTAATGAAATAAAAAGCTAAAGAAAAAATGTTTTGGTTTGATTTCAAGAGAATCTATGGCATGATGATAATATGTGTTTGAGGATTAAATTGATAGAATTTTTAAAAATGAATAGTTAAATTTGTTGATCTATTTAGAATTAGGATTAAATTAATAAAATATATAAATATTAATAATTAAAAATGTTATTATGCCAATTAAAAATGAGACATGTTCACAATTTCGTCAACTATTTAATAGCATGTGACAAAAAGTATCCATTTTAGTAACATTAATGACTAAATAAAAAAATAAGTAAAAAAAAGCCAATATATACCAAATAAAAAAACTTAATTTAAAATTGGTTCATAATTGATGTAGTGTACTGTCAAGTGTATGAATCTATACACTAACAATAAAACTATTCTAACCTCATTAAAATTAATTAAAAATTAATTTGGAACCCTAATTAAAGAATAATTTTTTATATACATGTGTGTAAAAAAATTACAAAGGTAAATTTTAGTTTATACAATTTTGTCAAATTTAGAGTTAAAGGTTTAGTTTAGGATTTGGAATTTAGGTATTTATGTTATAAGATTTAGAGTTTATGGGTTATGATTAGGGACGGAACTATGTGGGGGTGGGGAGGGGCAATTGCCCCTCGAAGAAAATTTTTTCACCTTTGTCCCCTTATTTAAAATTTTTTAAAAATTTATTTATGAATTTGGCCCCTCATTTTCAAACATTTATAGTTTGCCTTCTAGCCCCAAATCCTGGCTCCGTCTTTGGTTATGATTTAAAGTTTTATGGTTAGTATTAAGGATATTAAAGAATTAGTTTTGTTTGTTATAGTTGGTTAGCTGGCATTAGCACCGTTCTTCTTTTCCCTGTATATATAACCTTTGTTTTCTTCATTGTAACTTAACTGATTTTCCTCAATAACAATAAACAATATTAGTTTATGTCGATGACATAATTTTAGCAGGAAAGAATGTTGAGCACTTACAAGATGTTCAAGCATTTCTTCACAAACATTTCAAACTTAAGGACCTAGGGCCTTTGAAATACTTCCTGGGATTCGAGATAGCTCGAAATTCATCAGGAATTTCTCTATCGCAACGCAAATATGCTCTGAATCTTCTTGAAGACACTGGCACTCTTGCTTCAAAACCTGCTGATACACCAATTACAGCTTCTCACAAGCTAAGTCTTCATGATGGTGAGCTTTTGCAAGATCCTCAACAGTACAGAAGGTTAATAGGACGCTTCCTTTATCTTACACACACTCGTCCTGATATTATGTATGCTGTTCATCTACTTAGCCAGTTTGTTTCTTCCCCAAGGCATCCTCATCTTCTTGCAGCATACCATCTTCTTGCTTACATCAAGAAAGCACCAGCCCTCGGTTTGTTTTTCTCTACTAGCTCCACTCTTCAATTGCATGGTTTTGTGGATTCTGATTATGGATCTTGTCCTGATACAAGAAGATCCATTTCTGGCTATTGCATGTATCTTGGTAATAGCATCATTTCCTGGAAATCGAAGAAGCAATCCACTGTTAGCAGATCATCATGCGAAGCAGGATATCGTGCTATGGCTGCTGCTACTTGTGAACTTGTCTGGCTCACTTCTCTTTTGTCATCCTTTCATATTTCAGTTCCTAATGTTTCCTTATACTGCGATAATCAGTCTGTTGTGCATTTGGCATCGAACCAAGTCTTTCACGAGCGGACCAAACACATAGAAGTCGATTGCCACTTCATTAGGGACAAGGTTCGCGATGGATTTCTTAAGCTTTTTCATGTCAGTTCAGCCAATCAGCTCGCTGACATTTTTACTAAAGCCCTCCATAGTCCAGCTTTTCATGGTTTCGTTAGCAAGATGGGATTAGTTGATCTTTATCAACCTCCATCTTGAGGGGGGATATTAAGGATATTAAAGAATTAGTTTTGTTTGTTATAGTTGGTTAGCTGGCATTAGCACCGTTCTTCTTTTCCCTGTATATATAATCTTTGTTTTCTTCATTGTAACTTAACTGATTTTCCTCAATAACAATAAACAATATTAGTTTGTTACAGTTAGAAATTAGATTTTAGATTGTGTAATTTAAATGAGAAGGGTTGTGTAAATTCTTTTACACTATCAAAATATGACCCAAATCTAAAATTCTAAATCCTACAAACTAAACCCCTAAACTAAATTTTTTAATATTTTTTTTAATTAAATTATTTTAACCACCACGTAATTCACTGTGGTGATGGCGACGAGCAAATTGTTGGGGGTGATTTAGCCTCCATTGGTGATCTTTGTGTAAAACTGAAGACTAGTTCGTAATGGTGATGCGCACATCATCGGGGAGTAATCAATTTGACTTGACGAAGATTCCATTGGTGTAGAACTAGCAACTTCTTTTTTTGAATGGGACTAGTGCAATCTATTAAGCACGGGTACTCCAATCTACTATCGTACCACATAGCCGTTATGTCTCCGTATTGGAGATACATTGGGTACGACTTGGTACTCGCAAGTATTTTATTTTCATGTATTTCTTTTCTTCTAACCTCCTTTATTTTTTTTTCGATTTTCTTTTACTCACATGATTCAACTATAAATATATAACTAATATATAAGTATGTGTGATGTTATGTTCACATGATTTTTGTATGAATTTATTTTTTACATTTTTTATGATATATAGTTTGTTTTATATTTATCGTACATCTATCGTACTCATATCCCATAATTTTTAAATTATCGTTTCTTGTACTCATTTCTGTATCCGTATTTATATCCGTGCAACATAGCAACTAGCAACTAGGCTAGTTTCGTGGTATGATAAATTACATTTGTTCATCAATGTTTAATGCTTTTCTTTTGGTTAACTTATATGATAAACCTTGTTGTTGCTAATTGTTCTCTGGGTCCGGACTCTAATTTAATTCAATCAGCCATCAAATTTTCAAGTGAAAACAAATGGGAAATCACAGCGGTTGTCAACAAATAGAGAGATATTTGGTATAAATTACATTACTTTGGTATTTAAGCACACATAAACTGATAAAAGAAAACACGAAAGTCTAAATCATTACTACAAATTAAAGTTTGTTGAGAATACAACCAAACCTCAACCCTCAGCAATCACTAGGGTTTACTGGAAACCAACTAGTGATTGCTTGTGGTTGTAATGGTAATGGCATGCCTTTCTCTTATTATATCAACAATAAGCATATGCATCAATCTTAGATAAACCAAATTATAGTGAAACTGCAAGGCGAGTAAAGAGACTGCTGCTGTAGTTATACGCTGTCGCACGGAATCTAGATGGTGGGGGTGGAGACCTGAAAATTTGAGGAGGAGGTGGTGGTAGAAAGTTGGAGGTGAAATGAGATTGAGACGGAAGAGGCAGGGACCTTTAAATGGAGGGAGAGACCAGAGTTTACTTGTAATATGGGGGAGGGGGTGATGAATTGTACATGTATGGAGGAGGTGGTGGTGACTGATAAACATATGGAGGAGGTGGTGGTGACTTGTACACATATAGAGGTGAAGGGGGTGAATTGTAAACATATGGAGGAGGTGGCGGTGAGTTGTACACATATGGAGGTGGAGGAGGTGACTTGTAAACATAGGGAGGAGGTGGAGGTGACTTGTAGACATAAGGTGGTGGAGGAGGTGACTTGTAAACATAGGGAGGAGGTGGAGGTGACTTGTAAACGTAAGGAGGAGGTGGTGGTGACTTGTAGACATATGGTGGTGGAGGAGGTGGAGGTGACTTGTAAACATAAGGAGGAGGTGGTGGTGATTTGTAGACATAAGGTGGTGGAGGAGGTGGAGGTGACTTGTAAACATAGGGAGGAGGTGGAGGTGACTTGTAAACGTAAGGAGGAGGTGGTGGTGGCTTGTAGACATATGGTGGTGGAGGAGGTGGAGGTGACTTGTAAACGTAAGGAGGAGGTGGTGGTGGCTTGTAGACATATGGTGGTGGAGGAGGCGGAGGTGACTTGTAAACGTAAGGAGGAGGTGGTGGAGACTTGTAGACATATGGTGGTGGAGGAGGTGGAGGTGACTTGTAAACGTAAGGAGGAGGTGGTGGAGACTTGTAGACATATGGTGGTGGAGGAGGTGGAGGTGACTTGTAAACGTAAGGAGGAGGTGGTGGAGACTTGTAGACATATGGTGGAGGAGGAGGTGACTTATACTCATATGGAGGTGGCGGTGACTTGTACACATATGGAGGTGGAGGGGGTGAATTGTAAACATAAGGAGGAGGTGGCGGCGACTTGTAGACATATGGTGGTGGAGGAGGTGACTTGTAAACGTAGGGAGGAGGTGGTGGTGACTCGTAAACATATGGAGGTGGAGGAGGAGACTTGTAAACATAAGGTGGAGGTGGTGGTGACTTGTAGACATATGGTGGAGGAGGTGGTGATTTGTACTTATATGGAGATGGAGGAGGAGACATGTACACGTATGGAGGAGGTGGTGGCGATTTATAGACATATGGTGGTGGTGGAGGTGATTTATACTCGTATGGAGGTGGAGGAGGAGACTTGTACACGTAAGGAGGAGGTGGTGGTGACTTGTAAACATATGAAGGAGGAGGTGGTGATTTATACTCATATGGAGGTAGAGGAGGAGAGTTATACACATATGGAGGAGGTGGAGGTGACTTGTAAACATATGGAGGAGGAGGTGGTGATTTATACTCGTATAGAGGTGGAGGAGGAGACTTATAGATATATGGAGGAGGTGGAGGTGACTTATACTCATATGGAGGTGGAGGAGGAGACTTGTACACATATGGTGGAGGTGGTGGTGATTTGTACTCGTATGGAGGGGGAGGGGGAGACTTGTACACATATGGAGGAGGAGGTGGTGACTTGTACTCATATGGAGGCGGAGGAGGAGACTTGTACACGTACGGAGGAGGTGGTGGTGACTTGTACTCATACGGCGGAGGCGGTGGTGATTTGTAAACATATGGAAGAGGAGGAGGCGACTTGTACTCATATGGAGGTGGAGGAGGTGACTTGTACACATACGGTGGAGGTGGTGGAGACTCATATTTGTATGGAGGAGGAGGAGGCGACTTGTACTCATATGGAGGTGGAGGAGGTGACTTGTACACATACGGTGGAGGTGGTGGAGACTCATATTTGTATGGAGGAGGAGGAGGCGACTTGTACTCATATGGAGGTGGAGGAGGTGACTTGTACACATACGGTGGAGGTGGTGGAGACTCATATTTGTACGGAGGAGGAGGAGGAGGCGACTTGTACTCATATGGAGGCGGAGGAGGTGACTTGTACACATACGGTGGAGGTGGTGGAGACTCATATTTGTATGGAGGTGGTGGGGGTGACTTGTAAACATATGGAGGAGGTGAAGGTGAGGCATAGTAGTAGGGTGGTGGAGCACCATAAGGCTCACTGTCGGCAGCTACATTGTTGATTATCAAGCACAATGCCAAAGCAAACGCTAAGTGTGGCCAAATCTTGGCCATTTAGGGCAGAACGAGGCACTGAAAACTTCCACTACTGAGCACTTCTATTCCATACAAATCAAGGACTATTTCTATTACTATTTTGTGTAATACAATGACCACCTATCTACATTTTATAGTGATATTTCCGATATCCAAATCAATTTTAAAATTCCGTACGAAACTTCATGACCCTCATCCATGCATTAGTTTATTTCCATAAGCACTTAATGTATTTATTGAGGAATGGATGTGACCTCCCACTTGCTCCGGCAAGACTTTTGCACTTAAACCTTGAAGTAGTCAGCAAATCTAACTTGAACAATTCTCAGCAAGCTTACTCCATTAAATACTCTACACAAGTTTCTAATTGTTGTTAACCCAACAAGTGGTTCTAATGGTAAAGATGATGATGTTCGTTTTAGTTCTAGGAGACTCGGGCTTAAATCGTTTTGTCTGCAAAGTATGTGTATTGTCTAAGAGTTAATGAGTATGTATGAACAGATATTACATTGTAATCATCTTAAGTCTATTAAAAACTAATTTATTGTTGTGAATTATGTTTTGATAAAGTCGGAAAAGGATGAGATTATAGATCTATAAATATTCAGGTTTGATTTTCATCTTACATATAAATTATGTGTAAATTCTCTTCTAATTATTAGTTTACTTGTGCTTTGTAACGACTAATTTTGATTTTCATCGTAGTTTTAGTGTTTATGAATTTTGTTCATGATCTAATGTTTAGGGGTTTAAGTGTACGGGTTTTGAATTAGGGTGTGTGGTTAAAAGTTAAGTTTTATGGTTAAAATTTAGAGTTTATATGTTAAAACTTAAATCCCTAACCATATTACCCTAAACCTAAAGCCTAACCTCTAAACTCTACATTTTAACCCTAAGCCTTAAATCTTAACCATAAACCCTAAATTCTAAACTAATACACTTAAACTCATAAACCCTAAACTAAGTCTTTAAATCCTACAATTAAAGCGCTTATGAAAACGAATAGTTTTCACCGTCAGTGCATAAAATATTTTTATTATTTAATAATTATATATTTATAAGTTGTACTTGTAACTTAAAAAAGAAACTGAAGAGGTAACTTCTCACCCAGTCATCTCCGAGACCTTGTCAAAATGTAAAATAAAAGTTGCCGATTTATGGGGTTTAAAATAATTACCATTTAAAAGTGTAAAATCATAATTCATAAAACTGAAGCAGGAGTGTGCAGGCTGACTTGGTATATATATATATATATATATATATATATATATTAGATAGCATTTATTATTTAAATCAAATATTGTGAGACAAGAAAAATTAGAGCAGACTGGTTCTCGTTTTGCTAAGCCACTAGTGGAATAAAAATTATTTGCAAAATTCAACTAATAACAGTCCAAATAATTTTAAGTTGTAGTTTAGCTTTAACTGTATTATCATTTGTTTCTTTTTGTTTGTCAAATAGATGAGGGCCAAGCAAGGCAACCAAGCTTTTAGTACGAGTAAATTGTGGTTCAAATTGAATTAATTTGAATTGATTTTTTAAAAAAATAAAGTTTATTTGATTACTTTATTCGGCACGCTTAATTTAGTTTTGTATCAGTTTTAGAGATTTAAATAGATTAAATGTGCATTCAAAAAAATAGATTAAATGTAAGTATATGTTTAACTTATTTAATATTAATATAAAATTAAAAATCAAATATGAATAATTTAGTCTAATTTAATTTAATTATTTTATAAATTTGTATATATGAATAGTTATTTAAATGATCAAATATTAAAAATTTAATTATTAAATCAAATATGAATAATTATTTTTTTGATTAAATAGTGAGTATTACATTCTCATGTCGGAATTCGAACCCAGACAAAATGAGACAAGATGAACATCCTTAACCACTAGACTAATTAGTGAATCTCAAATATAAATAATTATTTAAATAATCAAAAAATAATAAGCGTTCAAGTATGTTTGTTCTCACGTCCTCGAACATATTAATTGTACCTACCATAATATCAATATAATTGTACTCAATCTACTAATATTGTCCAGTAAAATTAGTAAACTTTGTATGGAATGATATATCGAATAGCAAAGCACTTCTTTGTTTCATTTAATTTTCTTTTCCTTTGGAGATACATTTCATCGACTCCGAGTTGTTGATCGGTTCCAATGATTACGTGTAATTATTATATGCAAAAGTGATTGTGTAAACAAAGTTTTTACAAGCGTCTTAATTTGGGTTTTTCTAGCATGCGGCCGCTTAATATATGGCTAATATACGGCGTTATCGGAAACATGATAAGGTATACCGGAAACATGATAAGGTATGAATACTTTCGAAAAAGTATGGATACTTTCGAATCAACATATCCGGTACCGCTTTACCGAATACATTATATACCTTATCATGTTTCTGGTATACCTTATCATGTTTCTGGTAACGCCGTATATTAGCCGTATATTAGGCGGCCGCATGCTAGAAAACTCCCCTTAATTTTAGGGTTTAAGAACTTTGTTTAGGGATTTGGGGTTTAAGTGTATTAATTTTGAATTTATGAGTTGGTGATAGAATTTTAGGTTTAGAGTTAAAATTTAGGGTTTATATGTTAAAACTTAAATCCCTAACCATATTACCCTAAAACATAACCCTAAACCTTAAATTGTAACCTTAAACCTTAAATTCTAACAACGAACCCTAAATTATAAACTCCTACAATAAAACCCCTAAACATAAACATTAAACCATAATATTAAGGCATTTGTGGAAACAGTAAGTTTCCATCGCATGTGTATGGGATAATAATTCAATGATTAGGGTAATTGTTACATGCACATTTTGTCCGAGATAAAATGTGCATGTCCGTTTTACCGTCCATGTTCGGTGTGCAAGATTGCTCCTCCCAACAATGTTATCTCCGATATTTGAATTCGCGTCCTCTTCTTAAAAATGTAACGTGTCGTACCAATACACCCAACACTTATTGGTATTTATACCTTACTTTTAATAAAGGTTTCATGTTTCACTAATTGCCCAATATTTATAGTATTGTTCAGATAAAGATTTAATTTTTAAAACGATTAGGTTTTTAGGTTTTCTCCTATAAGTGTAGCCTAAGTTACTTTTATTTTTGTCTTAGTGGGTGGGTTGTAATAGTTTTAATGTTAATTGTCAACCTTCGGTACTCTTTATTTCATCTTGCTTTTTTATCTCTTATATTTATTTATTTTCTTTTAATTTTTTAATAAAAATAATTTTACTTTTATAGCACGTTTTCTTCTATCTTTATGACACGTTTTTCTCTGTCTTTATAGCATGTTTTTTAAATTTTTTAATAAAAATAATTTTACCTTTATAGCACGTTTTCTTCTGTCTTTATGACACGTTTTTCTCTGTTTTTGTGGCGTGTTTTCGGTCTTCTTTGTCGGTAGTTAGATCGTTATTTTTGTTTGTTTGTTTTTTTTTCTCAGGGTTGGATTTGAGCCTCTGATTGAATTTGGATATGTGATTTGCGTTCGTTGATAGTTTTCTCACGATGCTCGGCTCTGATTTGTGGTTCTCGGTGGTCTTTCAGTAGTTTAATCTCCTTTTGTGGTTCGTTTGTCGATGCAGTCAGAGTTGTTCGTATCTATATAAGTGGTTAGTTTCTTATCAATGTTATAGAAAAATGTCCAGATTATGTATTTAGTTTATGACGATAGTTGTAAACATTTATTGTAAATTTGGATGTTTTCTCTTTTTATTAAGATAGCGATTTCTATTCAAAAAATTTCAAAATGATTAAATAAATGTAATGTTTTCGAATTTGTTCAAATAAAATTCTAACAGTTCAAAACGATCGAATAAGGATGTAATGTTTTTAAAATATTTTTAGTTAAAGACCTCACATTTTCGAATATACTCAAATATTAATTGTTAAAAAAAAGGTTGCGTTCTTATTTAAGTAAATTTGAAAACATTAGGTCCCTTATTTGATCATTTTGAAAGGTAGGTCCTTATTTAAATATGCTAAAAAAAATATTAAGTTCTTATTTAACCGTTTTGAAAATATTAAACTCGGTGGCGGAACATTGGATGGTCTTAAGGGGGGCATGATCCATCCTAACTTTTATGGTTTAATTCTATTTTAAACATGTGGAAGTTTTAAAATTATTAAAATTAAGTCACATTCCATTCCAAAATTTCGTAGTTTATTTTTTTATGACCCTATAAGTTTTGAAGTTAATGTATTTAAGTTTTGCCTCTAACTTTTTTGGTTTAATTATTTTTTTAGGATATGTCAATTTTAAAATTAATGAAATTAAATCTCAACTCTTTATTTTTTATGATTATCTTTTAGAACCTTATTAATTTTAAAGATAATCAATTTGACCCCTCCTATAATTTTATCCTAAATCCGTCCCTATTTAGACCCTTATTTGAATAACCTTTAAAAAACTAGGGCCTTTTGAACATTTCCTTTAACAAATCTAATTCATATGTCACAATCATATAAGTATGCGTCTAACTAGTAACACTATTAATGTGTTGCTATAAGCCTATAAATAGATTATATGACGTTAAGTAAAGCATAAATATGATACAAATAAATAAATATGTCAAAATTTATAAAACACAAGTTATTAATTGTCAAATAGTTATATGACTATAAAAATACACAAGTAAACGGATATACATATTATCATGGTGGAAAGAAAAAGTCTTTTAGGGGTCGTTTGGTTCACGGAATGTAAGATTACCTTCGGAAATGAGATTACCGGAATGTAACATTACTTAACATATTACCCGGAATGTTGTATTACCTTGTTTGATTTGTTTGGCAGGAATGTAAGATTACATTGTTTGGTTGAAGGAATATAAAATAAAAAAACGCATGTTTTACCAAATTGTCCTTGAAATATATTTTTTTTAACAAACTGAAGTTTTAAGATTAAAGTTAAAATATTTACATAAAATTTCATAGAAAATATAAAAAAATATAATATAAAAACATTTTTATGAAAATTGATCATAAATAATAAATGTAATAAAACACATACCAATAATAAAATTTGAATCAAACACATATATAAAAAAATCGAAATAAAATAAAAATCTGATATATTTTTATTTTATATGCATCATATTATTTTATAATAAGTATTAAAACCCTAAACCACTAAAAATAAAATAGTTTTATACTTGTGTAATTATATAAAAAAAAGGAAAGATCATTTGAAATAACTATATTTTTTAGGGGTATTCTTGTCCAAAAGGGAGGGAATTGTCTAATACCTAAGATGTAACATCCGGGTTTAGGGGTTAGGTGAAAATAATAATTTAATACTACTTTGGGTTCGGTTTTATGATTTAGAAAATGGTTCGGGTTTGGTTTTCAATTAATTAATTTGAAGATAGACTATGTTTTGGAATTAAACCCCAAATGGCCATGGATTATATGTCCTTGTGAATATTTCATTTCATTAAGGGCAAATGGGTCATTGGGCTTTTAAGCTAAAACAAAAAAAATAAAAGAAAACCCAAATTTCACTCATCTTCTCCCTCTCTCCACAAAACCCACGGTAAACCCCTCCCACCATAGAAGAACACTATTCCATCACCTCCCTTCTTCATTTCAACTCCAAATTGAAAGGTAATGGTATTTTTGACTTCCCCTCACCTTTCCCTTCACAAAAGTACCTTTCATTTTAGTTTTCATGGAAGATTTAGAAAATGTCATTTTTGAATATTTTGATTTAAAATGTGATTTTCTAAGTTGTTAAGTGAAGTATTTTGATTTAATATACCTAGTTGTGGTATAAAGAAGTCAAATGGTATATCATATATGAATTTCAAGTGATTTTGGGAAATTTCGGATTTGGGTACCAAGGGGGTTTTAGGAGGGTTTTAAAGTGGTTTTTGGGGTTGGTTAATGTTGGATTTCGAGGGCTGGTTCTAGTATGATATTTGAGGGTTGCTTTGGGTGTGTTTGATTGTTGTTTGGAGGCTTGAAATGGAGGATTTCAGTGGGCTAAGTGGGCTACTCGAAAATTCTGTTTTTGGACTTGTTTGGAGTGTTGAATGCTTGTTAATGTTAATCCGGGTTGTTTCCGATGATGAGTTATTGATTCGAACGTTTTGTTTGTGTTTGAGATGATTAGAATCGAGTTTGGGCATCGGTGGAACATCGGAAGTGAATCCGGGAAGTTGAAGGTTGTTGCTTGCTTGGTCTTTGGGCTTGGAAGCTTAGGTGAGTGGTTAATTGTTTTAAACGGTTTTAAATTATTTGGTTCGAGTATACGGACTAGGTTGGGCTTGGTAGACCCACCTAGAGTTAGGATTAGGGTGGTAGCCTAACCCTAAACTTGGTCTAGAGCCTTTGGTTGAACTCATTATATGGTTGTGTATGTCTCGTATGGATTGTGGTATGAATGTCTATGTATATTGCTTTATACGTGTGAAATGAGATTGGACTTATGATGCTTGAGACATGCATGATGATAGTTGTTGGTGAGTACGTGCTAAGCACAAGGTTAATGAAATGAGTAATGTGAAGTGAGTGAATATTGGCACTAGTAAACTTGGATACAAATGATCGATCATTAGGATGTTAGTGTGTACACATGAGTCTAAAGTCGCGCGTGGCCTTGGTGGCGTTGAGTCACCAAGGAGGAGTACGGGTTCGCCCGGAATTGTATTTAAATGTAGTCGGTGATGAGTGGAATCCCATCAACGGGGCGTGAGGATGAGTGGAATCCCCTCCGCGAGACCGGTGATGAGTGAAATCCCACCGTGAGGTAATGTGGTTGTTGGATGTAAGTTCCAACATGTCTATCCGCGTATTCGGGTCTTAACTAGGTGCCAATGTTCTTTGATGTGTATATCAATGTGTTGAGGTTTATGGTTCTTATTGGGGATACTTGGTTGTGATTACATGTATCTTGGAAATTGAGCTTATGATCATGGCATTAATATTGTCTATTGCTCATGCATTTTATCTTGTGGACCTTTGGTATGATGGTGTTACCTTGGCTACATCGTGCTCGGACCCTGCAATGTTGAGGTTTGTTTTAGAGCTTACCCTCACTAAGCATCATTGCTTACGCTCTCTTTGTTCAACATTGCAGATCCTTAGTTCGTGGGTTGCTCGGGCAAGTGGAGGGCTCCAAGTGTGGTTTTTGGCTTGAGTTCATCAAGTATGGATTTTAATATTAAACATGTAATAGTTGAGCAATGGGACATGTATGGTTTTGTTGGATAGTTGTCGGATGTTTAGGAGCATGTATAGACTCCCTTATATCTTGCTTTGCATGATTGTGATGCCATGCTGAATGTTACTCATGCCTAAGTTGCTCTTTTGAATGTTAGTCCTATGTCTTAAGAGTCCATATGTGTGTTTGAATGATGGTTGTATGAGTGCATGGTTGTGTGGTGTTGCCTAGTGTTAGATTCGTCTAAATCATTGTTTAAGCATGCCTAACTCTTGGTTTGACATTAGGATTCATGTTAGTGTGTTGGTTGAGGTTTGAGAGGGATTTAAGGGCCACTTGTGCCTTAAATCAACTCAAACCAGGGTTTTCGAAGCAGGGGTATCGATACGGTCAGTCCCGTATCGATACGGCCTTCATGTTTCAGGCCCGCGTTTCGATACGCGAGGGGGCGTACCGATACTATTTTTGCTATTGGAGCTACTGTCCATTTCTGTATCGGTACGGGCCTTCAAGCGTATCGATACGGTCCCCTTAGCGTTGACCGTGGGAAGTCAACAATTGGAGAGGGTATCGATACACTCCCAGTCGTATCGATACGGTCTCCACAGGTTGACTTTGACCAGTTGACTTGGTCAAGGGGTATCGATACACCCCTTAAGTGTATCGATACACCTGCAGTTAAGTCTTAAAATTGGGCTGTTTTATGATTGTTTGATGTTCGTTCGATTGTTTTGAACGTGTTGTTCCGCTGTATGATCACGTAGGATTAAATACTCATCTAGACAAGTTTTAAAATGAAAAAAATAGGGTTGCTAACCGAGGGGAAATTCCTTAGGGAGTTTTCACTCGGTTTTCCCCGTGTGACCCACTCGGACCGGTCATTCGGCCAGACCGGGACGAGGGGGTTACACTTGTTGGTATGAGAGCCTAAGGTTACCGAGACCTTGGGCAGGTAAGTGAGGTAAGTTTAAGTTTTTAAATTGAATTGCACGGTGTTTGCTTGGTTTGCAAGAATGATTGCTTGGGTGACAAGTATGCTGATTGTTTTATTTTAAAGCATGTGTGCGTGGGTCCCATTGCTACTATTACATTGGAAAAATGATTTTTAAGTGAGGGAACATACTTGAACACTTGGAAGCCTTGCCTTGCTAACCCAACTTGTATGCTTGCTGTTGTGGTTGTAGTTAATATCTGTGAGAGCGATGTCTAGACCGAGGTTGGTTCGTCAGGAACCACGGGTTGCGGCTCCTGTTGAGCCGGCAGTTGGTGCGGAGGCTCACCTAGAAGGATCGGTGGCCGCGGGAGCTGGCGCTCCTCCACCACCTCCACCACCACCACCTCCTCCACCTGGGGTTGGGGGTGAGGATGGAGCCGGAGGAAATGGACCACAAGGTGGCCAAGGTCCAGCTGGAATTGACATGACTCCGCTAGTGCAAGCAATAGCGGGAGCGTTTCAGGCCGCAGTTGCGGGAGCTCAGGCTGCAGCTCAGCCTAGGTGTGATGATGCTAGTTTACCTTTGGAGAGGCTCCGTAGCTTAGGGGCCGAGGAGTTCAGAGGATCTACTCCGGAGAGGTCGGAGTTATGGTTGGAGAAGACAGTTCGTATCTTGGCTCAGATGGGTTGTGCGGGCGCACGTAGATTGGGTTGTGTGATCTCGTTGCTTCAGGGTGATGCCTACACCTGGTGGGTCACCGTCACTACCGGGGTTCCAGAGACAGAGATTGATTGGGAGTTCTTTGAATCTGCTATCTGGAAGAGATACTTGGGACCGAGGTACTTGGATGAGAAGAAGCGGGAGTTTATGGCTCTTACTCAGGGGGATGCTTCTGTGACTGATTATGAGATCCGCTTTGTTCGCTTGAGTCAGTATGCCCCAGAGTTGGTTCCTACTGAAGTGGAACGCTGTAACCGATTCCGATACGGATTGAATGAAGAGGTTAAGAGATACACGTTGGCTTCTGACTACTCAGACTTTGATGTGTTAGTCGCGAGGGCCAAGGATTTGGAGCATAGTTTGGGTTCAACCAAACGAGCTGGTGGTTCTAGCTCTGGAAAGAGGCATAGCCACTTTGATGGTAGAGATGCTAAGAGGCACAGAGGTGGCGGACATCAGTTTGATCAGAGACGTGGCGGTGGCCACCATGGTAGGGGCCATCAGGGCCATAGAGGAGGAGGGCGCTTGCCCGAGTCTGTACAGTGTGGGAGACAACACACTGGAGAGTGTTGGGGTAACTTCCATGCTTGTTGGAACTGTGGTTCGAGGGACCACTTTAGGAGGGACTGTCCGCGTCAGGCAGCTCAGGCACCGAACATTGCTCAGGCTCCTGCGAGAGGTAATGATTTTCAGAGAGGCCGTGGGCGCGGTCGTGGCTACTTCCAGCCGAGGGCTGATACACCTAGGGTAGATGCTCAGAGGAACCTTGCACATGTTGTGGCTGTGCAGCCAGAGGCGGGAGGACCAGCGAGGGTCTATGCTCAGAGAGAGGCCGGGAACGACACCGATGTGATAGTAGGTAATTTCGAGTTACAGTCTATGTCCTTGCTTTCTTTGGTTGATTCGGGTTCTACGCATTCCTACATTTTGAGTAAGCATGCACAGAAGTTAGATATTCCTGTTGAGGTCTTAGATGTAGGTATGCATGTTACTAGTTCTTTTGGTGAGACAGTTGTGGTTAGACGTATGTATAGGAGGTGTCCACTGAAGATTCAGGGTCATGTGTTCTCAGTTGATATGATGGAACTTCCCTTCTATGGTTTTGATATTATTTTGGGTATGGACTGGTTGGTTGAGCATCGGGCTAGCGTGGATTTTGAGACAAAGAGAATTTCCTTGAAACTTTCTGATGACTACGAGGTAGTGGTAGTGGGCGAGAACATTAAGTTCTTGTCTAATGTGGTGTCAGCGTTAGAGGCTCATAGGTTGATGGACTCTGGATGTGGGGCCTATTTAGCTTATGTTATGAATCCGGACATGAATGAAGCTAGACCGAAAGATATCAAAACAGTGTGTGACTTTCCAGATGTGTTTCCTGAAGAGTTGTCGGGTTTGCCTCCTGACAGAGATGTTGAGTTTGTGATTGAGACAGTTTCAGGGTCTAACCCAGTTTCGATAGCTCTGTATCGTATGGCTCTGAAAGAGTTGAAAGAATTGAAGAGTCAGTTGCAAGAATTATTAGACCGTGGTTTCATTAGGCCTAGTAGTTCTCCGTGGGGTGCTCCAGTGTTGTTTGTGAAAAAGAAAGATGGTAGCATGCGCATGTGTATTGACTATAGGCAGCTGAATCAGTTGACTGTGAAGAACAAGTATCTGTTGCCTCGTATAGATGATTTATTTGATCAGTTGAGAGGTGCTTCAGTGTTCTCGAAGATAGATTTGAGATCCGGGTACTATCAGTTGAAGGTGAAAGAGTGTGATGTTCCGAAGACAGCTTTTAGGACTAGATATGGTCACTATGAGTTTCTTGTGATGCCATTTGGGCTCACGAATGCACCAGCAGCATTCATGGACATGATGAACAGAATTTTTAGGGACTATCTAGACCGTTTTGTAGTTGTCTTCATTGATGATATACTTGTGTACTCGAAGACAGAAGAATAGCATGATGAGCACTTGAGGTTTGTTTTACAGAGGTTGTTGAGCAATCAGTTGTATGCGAAGCTTAGTAAATGTGAGTTCTGGATTCGGGAGGTTGTATTTCTTGGCCATGTTGTTTCGGCCGAAGGTATTCGAGTGGATCCCTCGAAGATTGAGGCTATTGTTGCGTGGAAACAACCTAAGTCCGTGACCGAGATTAGGAGTTTCCTAGGATTAGCTGGTTACTATAGGAGGTTTGTTGATGGCTTCTCTAGAGTAGCTGCTCCCTTGACTAAGTTGTTGCAAAAGGGAGTCAAGTTTGAATGGTCAGATGCAAGACAGAAGGCCTTTGAAAAATTGAAAGAAGCTTTGACGAATGCTCCAGTGTTAGTGCAACCGGTTTCAGGTAAGGAGTTTGTGATTTACAGTGATGCTTCCTACGTAGGCTTAGAATGTGTTTTGATGCAAGATAGGAGAGTTGTTGCTTATGCTTCCAGACAGTTGAAGATTCATGAGAAGAACTATCCTACTCATGATATAGAGTTGGCCGCAGTTGTTTTTGCATTGAAGATTTGGCGTCACTACTTGTATGGTGAGAAGTGTATTGTCTACACCGATCACAAGAGCTTGAAGTACTTGATGACACAGAAAGAGTTGAACTTGAGACAGAGAAGGTGGCTGGAGTTGTTAAAAGATTATGATTTGACCATTGAGTACCATCCGGGTAAAGCAAATGTGGTAGCCGATGCTTTGAGTAGAAAAGTGGCCGTTGAGCTGAGAGCTATGTTTGCTAGATTGAGTGTGTCCGATGATGGTGGTTTGATCACCGAGTTGCAAGTGAAGCCTTCTTTGATTCAGTTGATTAGAGAAAAGCAGTTGCAAGATGTGAGTTTAGTTCCTCATGTTCAAGACATAGCCGAAGGAAGACCGACTGAGTATAGTTTCAGTGGTGAGAGTTTGTTGTGCTTTAGAGATAGAATTGTTATACCAGAAGATGTTGAGCTGAGACGTCAGATTTTGAGTGAAGCACATTCGAGTCCCTTTTCTATGCATCCGGGTAGTACCAAGATGTACCGAGATTTGAAGAATGATTACTACTGGGTTGGTTTGAAGAGAGATGTAGCCGAGTATGTGAGTCGTTGCATGGTTTGTCAGAGAGTGAAGGCAGAACATCAGGTTCCTTCAGGTTTGCTACAGCCTTTGAAAATCCCAGAATGGAAATGGGAGAGGATCACCATGGATTTTGTATCGGGTTGCCTTTGTCTCCTTCGAAGAAGAATTCAGTTTGGGTGATTGTGGATAGGTTCACTAAGTGTGCCCACTTCTTAGCAGTGAACACTACGGATTCCTTAGACAAGTTGGCAAACTTGTACATCCGTGAGATTGTGAGACTTCATGGAGTTCCGAAGTCTATTGTTTCAGATAGGGATCCTAGATTTACTTCGAGGTTTTGGAGTTGCTTACATAGTGCCTTGGGTAGCCGTTTGCATTTCAGCACATCTTATCATCCGCAGTCCGATGGGCAGTCAGAGCGAGTGATACAGATTCTTGAGGATATGCTTCGTTGTTGTGTGATTGATTTTCAGGGTTCTTGGGAGAAGCACTTACCGTTGGTTGAGTTTGCTTACAACAACAGTTATCAGTCTAGCATTCAGATGGCACCTTACGAGGCTTTGTATGGTAGACGGTGTAGGACTCCGATTTGTTGGGCTGAGACAGGTCAGAGATTGTTACCTATGCCAGACTTGCTTAAAGGAACTACAGAAAAAGTGAAGTTGATTTGTGACCGTTTGAAAGCGGCTTCGGATCGTCAGAAGTCTTATGTAGATTTGAAGAGGAAAGAGGTTGAGTACTCAGTGGGTGAGAAAGTGTTTCTGAAGGTATCTCCGTGGAAGAAGGTAATGAGATTTAGCCGAAAGGGCAAGTTGAGTCCGAGGTTCATTGGTCCGTATGAGATAGTTGAGCGGGTTGGGCCTGTAGCTTATCGGTTGAGGTTACCTTCTAAGTTAGAGAAGATCCATGATGTCTTTCATGTATCTATGCTTAGGAGATATAGATCAGATCCTTCTCATGTGATGCCCGTTGAGGAGATAGAGTTGAATCCGGATTTGTCCTATAATGAAGAGCCCGTGGAGATACTTGCTTCTGATAGCAAGGTGTTGCGTGGCAAGACCATAGAGTTGGTCAAGGTGTTGTGGAGACATAGAGGGGTAGAAGAGGCCACGTGGGAGAGAAAAGCTGATATGGTTGAGCAGTTTCCGTATTTGTTTCCACCAGGTAATTTCGGGGACGAAATTTCCTTAAGTGGGGGAGAGTTGTAACATCCGAGTTTAGGGGTTAGGTGAAAATAATAATTTAATACTACTTTGGGTTCGGTTTTATGATTTAGAAAATGGTTCGGGTTTGGTTTTCAAATTAATTAATTTGAAGATAGACTATGTTTTGGAATTAAACCCCAAATGGCCATGGATTATATGTCCTTGTGAATATTTCATTTCATTAAGGGCAAATGGGTCATTGGGCTTTTAAGCTAAAACAAAACAAATAAAAGAAAACCCAAATTTCACTCATCTTCTCCCTCTCTCCACAAAACCCACGGTAAACCCCTCCCACCATAGAAGAACAATATTCCATCACCTCCCTTCTTCATTTCAACTCCAAATTGAAAGGTAATGGTATTTTTGACTTCCCCTCACCTTTCCCTTCACAAATGTACCTTTCATTTTAGTTTTCATGGAAGATTTAGAAAATGTCATTTTTGAATATTTTGATTTAAAATGTGATTTTCTAAGTTGTTAAGTGAAGTATTTTGATTTAATATACCTAGTTGTGGTATAAAGAAGTCAAATGGTCTATCATATATGAATTTCAAGTGATTTTGGGAAATTTTGGATTTGGGTACCAAGGGGTTTTAGGAGGGTTTTAAAGTGGTTTTTGGGGTTGGTTAATGTTGGATTTCGAGGGCTGGTGCTAGTATGATATTTGAGGGTTGCTTTGGGTGTGTTTGATGGTTGTTTGGAGGCTTGAAATGGAGGATTTCAGTGGGCTAAGTGGGCTACTCGAAAATTCTGTTTTTGGACTTGTTTGGAGTGTTGAATGCTTGTTAATGTTAATCCGGGTTGTTTCCGATGATGAGTTATTGATTCGAACGTTTTGTTTGTGTTTGAGATGATTAGAATCGAGTTTGGGCATCGGTGGAACATCGGAAGTGAATCCGGGAAGTTGAAGGTTGTTGCTTGCTTGGTCTTTGGGCTTGGAAGCTTAGGTGAGTGGTTAATTGTTTTAAACGGTTTTAAATTAATTGCTTCGAGTATACGGACTAGGTTGGGCTTGGTAGACCCACCTAGAGTTAGGATTAGGGTGGTAGCCTAATCCTAAACTTGGTCTAGAGCCTTTGGTTGAACTCATTATATGGTTGTGTATGTCTCGTATGGATTGTGGTATGAATGTCTATGTATATTGCTTTATACATGTGAAATGAGATTGGACTTATGATGCTTGAGACATGCATGATGATGGTTGTTGGTGAGTACGTGCTAAGCACAAGGTTAATGAAATGAGTAATGTGAAGTGAGTGAATATTGGCACTAGTAAACTTGGATACAAATGATCGATCATTAGGATGTTAGTGTGTACACATGAGTCTAAAGTCGCGCGTGGCCTTGGTGGCGTTGAATCACCAAGGAGGAGTACGGGTTCGCCCGGAATTGTATTTAAATGTAGTCGGTGATGAGTGGAATCCCATCGACGGGGCGTGAGGATGAGTGGAATCCCCTCCGCGAGACCGGTGATGAGTGAAATCCCACCGTGAGGTAATGTGGTTGTTGGATGTAAGTTCCAACATGTCTATCCGCGTATTCGGGTCTTAACTAGGTGCCAATGTTCTTTGATGTGTATATCAATGTGTTGAGGTTTATGGTTCTTATTGGGGATACTTGGTTGTGATTACATGTATCTTGGAAATTGAGCTTATGATCATGGCATTAATATTGTCTATTGCTCATGCATTTTGTCTTGTGGAACTTTGGTATGATGGTGTTACCTTGGCTAGATCGTGCTCGGACCCTGCAATGTTGAGGTTTGTTTTAGAGCTTACCCTCACTAAGCATCATTGCTTACGCTCTCTTTGTTCAACATTGCAGATCCTTAGTTCGTGGGTTGCTCGGGCAAGTGGAGGGCTCCAAGTGTGGTTTTTGGCTTGAGTTCATCAAGTATGGATTTTAATATTAAACATGTAATAGTTGAGCAATGGGACATGTATGGTTTTGTTGGATAGTTGTCGGATGTTTAGGAGCATGTATAGACTCCCTTATATCTTGCTTTGCATGATTGTGATGCCATGCTGAATGTTACTCATGCCTAAGTTGCTCTTTTGAATGTTAGTCCTATGTCTTAAGAGTTCATATGTGTGTTTGAATGATGGTTGTATGAGTGCATGGTTGTGTGGTGTTGCCTAGTGTTAGATTCGTCTAAATCATTGTTTAAGCATGCCTAACTCTTGGTTTGACATTAGGATTCATGTTAGTGTGTTGGTTGAGGTTTGAGAGGGATTTAAGGGCCACTTGTGCCTTAAATCAGCTCAAACCAGGGTTTTCGAAGCAGGGGTATTGATACGGTCAGTCCCGTATCGATACAGCCTTCATGTTTCAGGCCCGCGTTTCGACACGCGAGGGGGCGTACCGATACTATTTTTGCTATTGGAGCTACTGTCCATTTCTGTATCGGTACGGGCCTTCAAGCGTATCGATACGGTCCCCTTAGCGTTGACCGTGGGAAGTCAACAATTGGAGAGGGTATCGATACACTCCAAGTCGTATCGATACGGTCTCCACAGGTTGACTTTGACCAGTTGACTTGGTCAAGGGGTATCGATACACCCCTTAAGTGTATCGATACACCTGCAGTTAAGTCTTAAAATTGGGCTGTTTTATGATTGTTTGATGTTCGTTCGATTGTTTTGAACGTGTTGTTCCGCTGTATGATCACGTAGGATTAAATACTCATCTAGACAAGTTTTAAAATGAAAAAAAAAAATAGGGTTGCTAACCGAGGGGGAATTCCTTAGGGAGTTTTCACTCGGTTTTTCCCGTGTGACCCACTCGGACCGGTCATTCGGCCAGACCGAGACGAGGGGGTTACATAAGAAAAGGGGGGAATGACATTCCTGGGAAAAGACCTAAAAATAACTACTGTTGGGAATATTTCATTACCCCTAGGAGGGAATGCTCTTGAACCAAACGTGGGTATGTGATTCCGAAAAAGATTATTCCCTTTGGTAATGATTTTTTCCGCGAACCAAACGCCCCCTTAGAGATGTTGATTATTGAGTAGTAATCTATACTTGATTTAGGCTTATCCAGTTGAAAGGAAATTAGAGGGATAATAAATTGTTTGTTAACTTAAATAAGAGTTATGTTTTGATATACAAATTGTGAAAAAAAATATTATATAATTCTTTATATTTAAACAAAACATTTTAATTTTAAATTTCTAATCCTAAATTCCAAACACTAAATTTTAAACATAATTTTTTTAATAGAAGCAGTTAGAATTATTAAGAAGAGAAAATATTCAAAATTACAATAAGGGTTTACAACTATCATCATAAACTGAATATATAATTTGGAGATTTTCCTATAACATTATCACTAGCCACTTTAGATTATACAAGGACCATACATGGAAAATGTTAAAAACCCAACTAAAAGACTTGAACGAAAAATAAATACGAATAAATCTAACTGCATCGGCAAACGCACCACAAAAGGGGATTAATCTATTGAAAGACCACAAAGAACCGCAAATCAGAGCTGAGCGTCATGAAAAACTATCCACGAAAGCAAACCGCATATCCAAATTTAATCTGAGGTCCAGAGCAAGGAAGATCGACATAATTACAAATAAGTGTCATCTTGATCAGTTGTGGCGTCGTCAAATCCAACCTTAAAAAAACATAAAATAAAACAAAACAGTCAAACGACCGAGAAAATGACAAAAATGTGTCAAAAGACACAGATAAGCATGCTACAAAGGTAAAAAAAAGACGTGTCATAAAAGAGAAATTATATTTATTAAAAAATTTAAAAATTAAAAAAAAGAGAGAAAACTAGCAGTCAACGATCAGTACTAAAACTAATATTGTCGTATGTGAAACAAGATTAAAGAGAGAAAAGTTGCACTCATAATGTTACAGAAAAAAAATATTTCGGCGCTTAGGGTTTTGTTAATAGAAAATTCAGTTAAAATTTAAAACTTAAATCTTTATACTCTCGTGTATCAAACTATTATCCTTTATAATTAGAAGGATTTTGGTAGTTCAACTCCATTCAAATACCACCTAAATTTATGTTTTTTTAATTCATCTTTATCTTATATCATTTAATACATTAATAAAATTATAAACATTAAAATATCATTTCTATTTAATTCTATTTTTTTGGGTGAATAAGGGGATAATTCTAATAAATTTTATATTATATTTTTACAATTATTTGTATATATTTACAAATACAACAATATCTATTATTTATGCACATTTTAAGATTTTTTATTAAGGGTAAATTATAAATTTCATCATTCAACTTCCTTCTCATTTCTATTTTGGTCATTCAAATTTAATTTTTTAAATTTAACCACTGAACTTTCGATTTGCTCCTATTCTGGTCACATTATCGTTAAACACTTAACGGTATTATAACTAGACGTCTACCTTTTAAAAATTATTAAATGGCCCCAAAAAAATTATGAAAAACTCTGGTTTTGTATTTTCTTAGTTTTCTTAATGATGATGCTTCTTCTTCCAAATCCCAGTGGTGGGAAAGGTGGAGAAGAAGGAAGAGAACAATATATTTTGATTCCACGTTGATCAAATTGTATTTCGAGAGTTTTGTTAGTTTTAAAGTAATTTTAAGAAAATCTAAATTGATAGAGTGGTAGGAGACGATGAGATGAGTTTGTGGTGTCTTGAGTGGTCAGAGAAGATACCTTAGAATGATTATTTCAGCGTCGGCGTGACAGATGAGTGAAATTGTAAAACTTTTCATCTATAGGGGAAGAAGATAAAATTAAAAAAAAAAGAAAAAAGAAAAAAGGGGGAAATGACATGGATGACATGTGGCTGCCATCTCAGCTAAAAGCAGTCCATGTTAGCGCATGTGGTTGTCATGTCACCCTTCTATTTTTGATTTTAACTCCCGAGTGACCAAAATAGGAACAAATCGAAAATTCAGTCATTAAATTTAAAAAATTAAAATTAACTGGGCAAAATAAGAGCGAGAAAAAATTGAGTAATGAAATTTATAATTTACCTTTATTTTAAATATCATTATCCTTTTATAATTATTTTTCAAATTTATAAAATTCTAATAACATAAATGATTTTTAAAAAGTAACTATCTAAATAAAACAATCAATATTATTTTGAAATTAACAAATGCTGGTTTGGATTCTAGTCTTTCTAAACTGTGTAATGCTGAAGAAGAATCTGCCTTACATGCTTTTAGGGACTGACCTTTGGTTGTGGAGGTTTTTTATCTTTGTGCTTTATCTGTGATTCTCCCCTAAGGTCCCTTTTCCAGTTGGAAAGAGTAGTTAGAAGCAGCTTTAAGTTCTAGGGAGAATGTTGGAGGTTGTTAATGGTAAAATCTGGCCGTTTGACCTCGAATGTGGGCTGATATTCTGTTAGGTTGTTAAGCCCTATAAGTGTATTGGTGGTTAAAATACCAAGTTTGTTACCTTCTTGGGCTATATAAACAATAGGTCAAAACCCTTGGCCTCGGCGTGTTTGAGTTTATTCTCAAAATGATGACCTACATTCTTTTACTTCTCATCTCTCATCTCTTCACATTCTAAAGGTGCAACAGCTGGCTCTCATCTCTTAAAAATAACCGTTTCACATTTATTTTCCTTGTTATCTGTGATAGACAATTCATCATGGTATCATTCGCCCAGATCATGATCCTCGTCTCTATTCTCAGTATCTTTCTTGCTCGCTTCTCTCTCTTACCTCTCTGATCTGGTGTTTTCATGTTCCTTTCTTTTTCTCTGTTGTTTTCGGTCATGCTGAGTCCTGTTGTTACTGGTTCTGGTGATGATGACAGCTTTGGATCTAGATCTGGAGCTGGATCTGGTGGTGGGTGTGCTTTCACCAACAAGAGGGTTAATGTTCTCTTAGATGAGACCAACTTTCTTGTTTGGAAGCAGCAAATACTCTTCATTGTTTGTAGTCACCGGTTTGAGAAGTTTCTCAACGGTACCTGTGTAGCTCCGTCGGCCACGGTTCGATCTGCATCTGGTGTTCAAGTTCCGAATGATGAGTATGAAACGTTGGTGGCTCAGGACAGTGCTTTGCGTCCTGGCTATTGTCCACCATAAATCCATCGCTTCTGTCTCAATTTGTTGAGGTTGACACATCGGCGGAGATATGGAAGATCGTTGTGGATTATTTTAGCAGTTGTTTTACAACCACTGTTATGAGTCTTCATTTTCGACTCCAATCTATTCGAAAGGGGGATTTGAGCATGAGGGCGTATATCTCTAAAGTCAAAGAGATATGTGACACGTTAGCCTCGTGCGGAAGTCCGGTTTCCACAATTGAACATGTTGTGTCCATTTTGAATAGTCTGTCGATTGAGTATCGGCCGTTCGTGGCAGTTATCACGGCGAGTCGGGTCCCTTTTACTCTTGACAGTGTCACAACTACTCTTGTGGACACTGAAGCTCAACAGGCCATGTATGATAACAATCTTCATGTTCCGATGAGCGCTTATAATGTCCAGTACTCTACCCCCTCTGACTCTCACTCTGGGAACAACTTCGGTAACAATAGAGCTTCGTTTAATTCTGGTGGGCGAGGTCAGTCTCGCAACAAGTTTCAGTGCCAACTTTGTGGCAAATTAGGGAACCTTGTGGATCATTGTTATCGCAGGTTTGATAAGAATTTTGCTAGGGTCACTGCCAATATCACTAAGTCTCGTAATGGTGATGGTTCCACATCAGTGACTATATCCTATCTTGATAATTCTAATGCTTCTCCGGTTTGTAACATTGTAGGAATGGTCCTTGGATGTACGCAGTGTAGTTCTGGCAGTCATTCTCCCTCTGGCCAGTCTGAGTCGTGGTTTGTCGACATAGGAGCCACACATCACGTCTCCCCGGATGCATCTACTGCTCATCAATGTTCTGACTATTCTAGACCAGGTAAACTGGTTGTTTGTGATGGTAATGGTTTATTAATCTCTAAAGTTGGTCATACAGCTTTTAATTCTGATTCGTGTTCTTTAGTTTTGCATAATCTTTTGATTGTACCTCAAGTGACTAAAAACATGCTTTCAGTTTCGAAGTTTGCTAGAGATAATGCAGTTTATTTCGAGTTTCATGCAAATAATTGTGTTGTTCGTGATGAACGCACTGGAGATGTATTGTTACAAGGAGTTGAGGATGGAGGACTCTATGATTTTCATACTCAAGTTGTTGTTGTTGGTGAGGTTCGATTGAAGTGTGATAGCAGTCAGTTTATTTCCACTGATATTGGCCATTTTACTACTAGTTCTATTGATTCTGATGTAGAAATTTGGCATCGTCGGCTGGGTCATCCTGCCCATGCCACGTTGACCACAATACTTACAAAGTGTAATATTCCTTTTAAATACAATAAAGAAATTTTTTGTTCTACCCGCCAACAAGGAAATAGCCACAAGCTGCCTTTTAATGATTCTTGCACAGTGTACAATAAGCCTTTTGAACTTGTTTTTACTGATGTTTGGGGGCCTTCACATGTCTCTTCTGCTGGGTATACATACTACGTCTCATTTGTAGATGCATATTCTCGTCACACGTGGTTGTTTTTGCTTAAGCATAAGTCTCAGGCTATTCTAGCCAACAAACAGTTTGCTCAAATGGTTCAGACACAATTTGACGCTCAGATTAGAGAGGTCCAAAGCGATTGGGGCGGTGAATTTCGGAGTCTCTCCCGTAAGCTTTGATGAGTTCTCAAATGTAACATGCTTCATTTGCTATCTTTCTAGCTATTAGGAATTCTTGCTGCTTAATACATGTTGTTTTTGTTATATTTTGTGCAGGGATCCAATTCTGGTAATGGCAGTAAAAAAGGGGCATTTCTGTAGTTTTTTATAATTCTGTCATGACTGGCATCGTGGGCACGACACTAGGCACGACGCATCTGACGTGGTAGTGACGTGACAGTGAGGTGGCAATGACGTGGCAACCTCTAGAAGATCCTGGAATATTTCGAGAGAATATCCGATCAGATTATCAGTTCTATCCATTTGGTTTTATTTTGAATTTTAAAAACATTTGAATGGTTTTATTTTGAATTTTAAAAACATTTGAATTTGAATTGTTATTTTGATCTCTTATCCTTGTAATCTAAGCCTATAAATACCAACCTTTGGTGAAGGCTTAAGATCATCTTCTAGCTTTGAGTATTTTTATCTTTGTAAACATTTTCAGTTTTAATCCAAGTTCTTTTCCTTTATTTTCTTGTCTCATTTATTTTATGCTATTTAATTACTTTTCTAAAATCAAGTTAAGTATGATAATCAATATCATGCTTAGCTAAATCTTTTAAGCCATGAACCAGCCAAGTCAATTCGATTCGTGAGAATTGAACTTTGTTTAAATTCTTTTGGGAAATCATTTTTATCTTTCTACTTAGATAGTTTGGCAATCAGCCTTACTAAAAGTTTTTAACCGTTTTTCAAATCAAAAAGGGCCCGTTGGTCTGAAATCGCTTAAAAGCACAGTTGGGAGGAAGGATCGGCCTGTGGCAATTTCGGCTTCCTATGAACACTCTTAGCGGCGGTCCGCTAAGAAAAGATAAAATCAGAAGCGATTCTTTTTAGACAATTTCTGAGTCGGGTTTTTCCTACTTTCATTTTAAATATTTTAACGACGATAGACGTGGTTGAATTATTTAAGAACCATCTTTCGAAGATAGACTTGGGAGGATTGGTTACTCGAGAGAGAAACAAGTTACAACGGGTTGGGCCTCGTAGACTGTAACCGACATGATCCCCGAAATAAAAATCTTTTTCAGTGATCGAAAGAATTGAAGGAGCTGGTTCGAGGCTATTTCATTAACTTGGTTTTTCTAAATCTTTTTACCTCTGCATTTAAATCTTGCTATTTCATTTTTCGACCAATATCATATCACTTCCCCCCATTTTATTTACTTATTTTGCGGATATTCCTGGAAGTAATAATTAAAGTAGTCTTCAGTCAATCAGTCCAGCTAATCTCCCTGCGGATCGACCCTCTTTCCCTATATCTATTTAAATTCTTTATATTATTATTTATTGAAAGACGTTAATTTATTCATTTATTTTTGACCGGTTAAACGACGACTTGTCAAAATTGACGTTGTTGCCGGGGAGATTTACTTTCGGCATTTTTGACTGATTTTGTTTTATTTTTATGACAAGGAAGAACCCGGGTACTTTAGCTCTATATAACCCGGAAATCGAAGCAAGCACTCGTAGAACTCACGGCGAAACACTTCGACGAAAGAAGCAACAAAGCACACGACGATCGGAACAGGAATCCACTTCCGAAACCACACCAATCGAAGAACCTACACAAGAACCAGAACCAATGGCGGACCAAACAATTCGACAACTAAATGCCGCCCCTACCGTGCAACAACCACTCTGCATCGCTTTTCCTCAAGGCGATACTCCCTTCCAGCTCAAAACGAGATTAATCCACTTACTCCCTACTTTTAATGGCCTCCCTTCTGAAAGCCCACACAAACACCTTGCCGAATTTCATATGGTGTGCAGCAGCATGAAACCACAAGGGGTCTCAGAGGACCAAATAAAACTAAGGGCTAAAGAGTGGTTATTTTACTTACCTCCAAATTCAATTAATACATGGTCTGATCTCTCTCGTGTTTTTCTTGACAGATACTTCCCTGCGGCAAAAGCGACAGAAATTAGGCGAAACATATTGGGTATCCAACAAATGCACGATGAATCCCTATATGAATATTGGGAAAGGTTCAAGAAGCTGTGCGCAAGCTGTCCGCAACATGGCTTATCCGAGCAAACACTCCTTCAATACCTATACGAAGGAATGTTACCAATGGACAAAAAGATGGTAGATGCAGCAAGCGGTGGCGCGCTCGTTAACATGACTCCTACTGCAACGAGAACATTAATCTCCACAATGGCTGCAAATTCACAGCAATTTGGTTCTGCAAGTGAACCCAGTCGACGGGTTCAAACAGTAAGCACAATTACATTAGAAAATAAGATTGATAATTTGACTAATATTGTGCATTCACTTGTTTCAGGGGAGATAGGGGCTGCTAAGGCGTGCGGGATTTTTACTATGTAAGATCACGCAACTGATTTATGCCCACTGCTGTGAGATGCGTCTAGTGCCCAAGTCAACGCTGTACACAATTTTCTCGGACCTCTTCAAAGGCCCTATAATCCACAAAGCAACACGTTCAACCCCGGTTGGAGAGATCATCCTAACCTTATCTATGGTAATAGGAATCCAAATTTCCAAACTAGACAACAACCTCCTTACGAAAATCAAGCTCCTCAGAAATCTTCCCTTGAATCTATTGTTGAGAGGTTAGCAGTTTCACAAGAAAAGTTCCAAACCCAAACGCAATCTCACCTTCAGGAATTAGACAAACAAGTTAGCCAATAGGTCAAAAAATAGGGCGTCTAGAATCCCAAGGAAAATTGCCATCACAAACCGAAATCAATCTAAGGGAAAATATGAGCGAAATCACTCTGCGTAGCAGGACCATGATAACACCTGAACCGCCAAAGAAGGACGAGCAAAAATCCGACGGCTCTTCGGAACACCAAAACGAAAAATCTCCTTCCACTTCAGGTAATATCAAATCTAAAATTCCTATTTCTACTTACGAACCTGTTCCACCTTTTCCAGGAAGACTAGCAAAACGAGACAAAAAGGAGGAAGAGAAGAAAATAATGGAGGTGTTCAAAAAAGTGGAAATTAACATTCCACTCCTGGATGTTATCAGGAAGGTTCCTAAATACGCGAAAATTTTGAAAGACCTGTCTACAAATCGAAGAAGGTTGTCGGGAAACGAGAGAGTCAACCTTAGCGAGAATATTTCGGCCATTTTTCAAAAGCTGTTTCCACAAAAGTAGAAGGACCAAGGTATGTTTGCAATTCCCTGTAAAATTGGGAATGTTGGGATCAAAAGAGCTATGTGTGATTTGGGTGCCTCCATCAATGTCATGCCTCTAAGTGTTTATAGAAAAATCTCAAATGATCTACTGAAGGAAACTAAGGTAACAGTACAATTGGCTGATAGATCAATTATTTATCCCGAAGAGGTATTGGAAAATATTCTGGTTAAAGTAAACAATCTCATTTTTCCTGCCGATTTTTACATTATTGATATGGAGAATGATCATAGCAACAATGGATCTGAAATTTTTCTTGGACGTTCCTTTCTATCAACCGCACACACAAAAATCGATGTCCGTGATGGCATTTTAACCATGGAATTCGACGGAGAAGTAGTGAAGTTTGATGTGTATAAAGCTATGAAATATCCTGATTCTGTCGCAAGCCTCAATTTTATTGATATTATAGATCCTTTTGGCTAATGATTTTATCGGAACTGATTTGTTTCATGATTTTTGTAAGGAATTGGAAGATCTCAACGATGACGACTTAGGCAAAACAATCTCTACTCTTTCTTTAATTTCTGAACTTCAATTAACTCTATCACAATCTAAACCTCTTCCCTCAATTTAGCAGGCACCTCAACTAGAGTTGAAACAACTCCCACCACACTTGAAATATGCATATTTGGGCGACAAGGAAACTATACCCGTCATCATATCAAACGAATTGTCATCGCAACAAGAAGAGGAGTTGATAGCCACATTAAGCATTCATAAAGAGGCGATTGGATGGACATTGGCCGATATCAAAGGCTTAAGTCCTTCCACGTGTATACACAAAATAAAAGTGGAGGATGGCGCGAAACCTATCCGAGAGGGACAACGGCGATTAAACCCACCGATGATGGATGTGGTAAGACAAGAAATACAAAAATTGCTAGATGGCGATATCATCTACGCAATTTTTGATAGTAAGTGGGTTAGTCCAATTCATATTGTGCCTAAGAAAACAAGAATAATTGTTGTCGAAAATGATGAAGGGGAAAAGATCCCAAAGAGAGTTCAAAACGGATGGCGGATGTGTATCGATTACAGGAAACTTAATTCTCAAACTCGAAAAGACCATTTCCCTTTATCGTTCATCGATCAAATGATCGAAAGACTTGCTGGAAAAATGCATTATTGTTGTCTTGACGGATTCTCTGGATTTTTTCAGGTTACTGTAGCACCCGAAGATCAAGAAAAGACTACATTTACTTGTCCATTTGACACCTTTGCATATAGGCGAATGCCTTTCGGGCTATGCAACGCTCCGGCCACTTTCTAGCGATGCATGCTAAGCATTTTCTCCGGCCACATCGAGCGAGGTATAGAGGTATTTATGGATGATTTTACCGTTTACGGTGATTCATTTTCTAAATGTCTATCTAATCTTTCATATGTGCTTAACCGATGCATTGAGTATAATTTAGTGTTAAATTATGAGAAGTGTCATTTTATGGTGAGTAAAGGTTTAGTTCTCGGTCATGTGGTTTCTGCCCAAGGTATAGCCATCGATAAGGCTAAAGTAGACGTTATTCGCTCACTTCCATACCCCACTTCGGTGAGGGAAATTCGTAGTTTTCTTGGCCATGCAGGATTCTATCGACGTTTCATAAAAGACTTCTCCAAGCTAGCGCAACCGCTTTGTCGCCTACTACAAAAATATGCGTCGTTCAATGTAGACAAAGCTTGTAGAGAATCGTTCGATGAGCTGAAATTGCGACTTATTTCCGCTCCAATTGTGCAGCCCCCGGATTGGTCGTTACCTTTCGAAATTATGTGCGATGCCTCCGACCTAAGTGTAGGCGCAGTGCTTGGGCAAAGAACTAAAGATGAACCACATGTTATCGCTTATGCCTCTAGAACTCTTGATTTGGCGCAGCAAAATTATTCGACAACAGAAAAGGAGCTTTTTACTGTCATTTTTGCATTAGATAAATTTCGCCCTTATTTGTTAGGAACTAAAATTCTTATTTTTTCTGATCATGCAGCATTGAAATACTTGATCAACAAAAAGGACGCGAAACCTCGTTTGATTAGATGGATACTCTTGTTACAAGAGTTTGACATACAGATCAAAGACAAAAAGGGCAGCGAGAATTTGGTGGCGGATCACCTAAGCCGCTTGGCGATATCCCCGATCGAACCCCCTTTGCGAGATAAATTCCTGGATGAATCGCTAATGGAAGTTAAGGTAGCATTCCATTGGTTCGTCGATTTGGCGAACTTCTTAGCCACTGGTAAGGTTCCTAACAATTTGTCGCAATCCGCGGTTAAACGTATTAAAAGAGATGCTAGATATTATATATGGGATGATCCATATTTGTGGAAATTGTGTTCTGATCAAATAATGCGTCGTTGCGTAAGTAATAGCGAGGTAACATCTATACTTAAATTTTGTCATTCTTACGCTTGTGGCGGACATTTTGGCCCTAAACGAACTGCGCACAAAATCCTTGAGTGTGGTTTCTTTTGGCCTACTTTATTTAAAGATACTTACAATTTCTGCAAAACATGTGACAGATGCCAGCGGGTTGGGAATTTAAGCCGTCGAAGCGAAATGCCATTAAATCCAATACATATATATGAAGTCTTCGATGTGTGGGGTCTTGACTATATGGGACCTTTTATTTCATCCTATGGAAATCTCTATATCATTTTGGCAGTCGATTACGTTTCGAAATGGGTTGAGGCGAAAGCCACCCGTGAAAATGATGCAAGAACCACGACTAATTTTTTGCGTGACTTTATTTTTTCCAGGTTTGGAACTCCGAGGGTGACCATTTGTGATAGAGGAACACACTTTGTTAATCAGATTGTCGAAGCTTTGATGAGGAAATATGGCGTGACGCAACGCATGTCAACAGCTTATCATCCGCAAACAAACAGACAAGCGGAGATTTCAAATAGGGAAATCAAATCTATCCTAGAGAAAATCGTCAAACCTAATTGAAAGGATTGGAGCTTGAAATTAGTCGATGTGTTATGGGCATACAGAACCGCTTACAAAGGACCTATCAGCATGTCACCTTACCGCCTTGTCTTCGGTAAACCTTGTCATCTTCCAGTCGAACTTGAGCATAGAGCGTTTGGGGCAATGTAATACGGAGATGAATGCCGTTGGCGAGACACGGAAACTCCACATCTAAGAGCTCGAGGAAATTCACCGAAACGCTTACGATAGCGCGCAACATTATAAAGAACAAATTAAAGTGTTTCATGACAAGCACATTTCATTTAAATCTTTTTCAATTGGATAAAAAGTTCTCCTATTTAATTCGAAGTTGAAAATTTTTGCAGGAAAACTTAAGTCTAAGTGGAGCGGACCATTTACCGTAGTCAATAACTTCCCTCATGGAGCCATGGAGATTGAAGATAGCTCGGGTGCACAATTTAAAGTGAATGGACAACGACTTAAACCGTTCTTCGAAAGCACACCGATCGAACAAATTGAAGAAATTATCCTCGAAGAACCTAAAATCTGAGCAATGAATTGGTCGAGCTTAACGACAATAAACAAAGCGCTAAATGGGAGGCAACCCATTGGTTTATTTTTTTTGTTTTGTTAATTTTTACTCCCTTTTTCATAATTTAATTTATGCTTCATTTTGCATTTTTTTGCCTTAATAATTTTTCTTTTTTCTCCCCTGCAGGTCTTCTTTCGAATGCAGCAGGATAAGCCTAAATTCACCCAGCCAAACTGCACTGTTTCATTAAATCGGTGCATTTTAGCACACTTAATGGGCGGTGCACTTTAGCCCAAGCCTTCCCCCTTAAGCACCCGTCCGTCTTTCTCTTTTCTTCCTTCCTTTTCTTTCTTTCCCGCAGAACCAAACCCTAGCCACAAAACCTTTACCCAGCCGGATTACTCAGCCTCCATGCCTCGCACAAGACAACAAGACCGTCGGCTCCCCCAAGAACCACCGTTGGTTATCGGCGGATGGTGTCGTTTTACACCGCCCCAATTCATGGCGTTTAGCAGCGATTCCGAACCAACCACCACACCCCCTCCTTGCCGTGGTGGTCGTCAACAGCAAGCCACCACTCCGCCGGCCGAAAATCCCATCCCTTCGACTCCCACCGGTCCTCTTCCTCCTTCCCCGAACGTTAGCCGCCGTTCGTGCCTCTCCAACAGCGCCGCCAGACCAAGCACCAGCCGCCGTCCACCATCTCCATGGTCTCTGTCACCGTCATTTCACTCAATGCCCACTGTGGACTCTTACACACACTCTCGACAGCATCAATCTCAAACCCACCAAAGGGACTCCACCATCCCCTTATTTTCCGTGCACTCTGCCGAATCGGAGCAACACCCCGAGGTAAATTCAACTCCAATTTTAACCTGCCCATTACTAATGTATCACCCCTCTTTTGGTTATACAGAGGATATCTCGGCCGATTACGGTTTCCCCGGTTTCTCCGACGATCACCAGTCCTCTGCGAACTCTCACCACGACGAACACTCTGCCCAGCAGCAAAGCGCGTCATCCTTTCCTTCTCCTCCCAGGGGCGACACAGAAAACCCAGAACGGAATAGGCGTGGGCATAAATATACGGTTCCGGCCGAAGAAGAACTCAAGGGCTTCTTCATTTTTCCTTCTGATCAGATTGACCAATTTCAGAATATCAGACATCGACCTTTTCGGGTTTGCAAATTCATTCCTCAGCCTACTCTTGTTAATCTTAATATCTCTAAGTCTGTCGCAAATTATTTTCATGCTATCGGTTGGACTGCTTATTCTGAAATAAAATGTGGAATATTTTATGAGTTAGTTTTTTAGTTCTATTCTATTTTCTCTTTTGCCGAAACTCGTTACATTACGCCTGATTCCCCCGCTGTTATTAAATTTCGGCTATGTGGTGAAAACATTGCTATGTCTGTGAATGAATTTAATTTGGCTATGGGTTTTGTGACTAACGTCACAGACCCTGATTATCTGACAGCATTATTTGAGATTCCTATAGATTTTGATGAAAATGCAGCTTACTTTGAGCTCTCCGGACAAACGGACATAACCTTTGACCCTCGTTCCACCAAAGCTATTACGCTTCAGGATCCAGGGATACGTTACGTTCATCGGTTCCTTGCCTACAAATTTTCTGGATGTAATGATGCCTCTGCTACTCTCAGTAAGACTAAACTGTTTTTCCTTTAGTGTATGTATTTGGGAAGAAAGGTAAACTTAGGATTTTGGTTAGCTCGTCAATTCAAAGTTGCAATCCGGTATAATCGCCCCTTAATCCTTGGACCTTTAATTACTCACCTTGCATCTAGAATAGCTCGCTTTGATATTGAGAATTTTACTTACGCCTTTTCTATGGATGCTTTAGATGAGCGTTGCTTGGATTCCATGGGACTCCTTGACGGACCACCGGATGCACCTTTCTTCAACCCACCGGGAATATTAACTCCAAGAACGAGGAGAGTTTTCACTCGCGAAAATGCACCACGCGCCCCTCAATCCCCTCCTCCCCAGGACCAGCCTTCGAACGATGTTCCGAATTTCGTTGCGCGCCTCCACGCACTAGAAGACAACATTTCCAAAATCCTCTCTTACCTACGTCCTGGGCGCGGCCGCGGACGTGGCCGCAATCATCGTTGGTCACGAGGAGTTCCCTTTACCCCTCTTTGCCTTACTTTTTTAATTCTTTTCTCTGAATTGGGGCAATTCATTTAAGTGAGGGGGAGGGTGCAAAAACCATTTGTCCTATGCTTGTTTGATAATGTGTTTTGATTTTGATTAAACCTTGGGATGAATTTTTTGTTCTTGCCATTACTTGTTGTCCAGCATGTTGTACTTGTTCTTGTGCTTAGGAATGATTGAATTATAGCATTTTGATAATCGAAGGATACGGGTAATCTGCAGTTTGACATCTCTTTTAATTTCTCTTGATTGTGTTAATTAGATTTCTCGCCTAGCTTAATCAAACTTAGCCTAATTTTGTGAGATTTTGAGCCTTGAGCATGCATCCTATACTTTATGCTCGTTTTTCCTTGCTTGAGAGTGTCATCTTGAACTTAGGAATCTAGAACTTGTGGCTTGTATGCGATTTGAGACTACACTAAGAACGAGGTTCTTTAAAATGATTTAGGCATTAGGCTTTAACCTCTTCCATCCCTTTCATTTTAATTTACCCTTTCTCATCGCCTAGTGAGCCTTTGTTAGCCTTACACCCCATTTCTTTGACTTAACCATTTCAATTGATCAAATGCTAGAATCTTTATTGGACATGAAGGAGATACTTTTCAAATAAGGGCAGAAATTTTCCTAGAAAAAAAATTAAAAAAAAATAAAAGGAAGCAATTGCTTCGAAAAGAAAACAAAACAGTTTTGAAAGAAGAAAAAAAGAAAGAAAAAATGTGTGTTTGCTTGCCCAATTTTAGCTCCTTTTTAATGTCTTCACTGCTTAATGTTTGAAATATCTTGCATTGATCATCTTCTTTCTTTCTACCCTTTTTCTAAACCCACATTTACACCTTTAATAAAAGACCTAATGATTTTTGCACCTCAATTCTAATAAAGTAGTGGAGAATTGAACTTGTTACAAGCCTATGGAAACTTTTGTTCATGTATGACTTAGAGTGTTCTCGCTTCACTTTTACCTATAAACACTTTGAATGCTCTTGAGTGTATCTTGGTGAGGATTAAGACTAGGTTAGGATTTGATTAATGCTTGATAGGTAATTGGAAGAGATAAGGATTGTTCTTTGCTTGCATCCATTTGGTTTGATTATGTTTCTTTCATGATACTCCTTTTGCGTGAGAACTCTTATGATTATGTTTGATGCTTGTGATGGCTTGAGAAATGCATTCTTTGGTTCATGCTTTTTCGGACATACTTGAGGACAAGTATGAGACAAGTGAGGGGGAATTTGATGAGTTCTCAAATGTGACATACTTCATTTGCTATCTTTCTAGCTATTAGGACTTCTTGCTGCTTAATACATGTTGTTTTTGTTATATTTTGTGCAGGGATCCAATTCTGGAAATAGTAGTAAAAAGGGGGCATTTCTGCAGTTTTTTATAATTCTGTCATGACTGCCATCGTGGGCACGACACTAGGCACGACGCGTCTGACGTGGCAGTGACGTGGCAACCTCTAGAAGATCCTGGAATGTTCCGAGAGAAGATCCGATCAGATTATCAGTTCTATCCATTTGGTTTTATTTTGAATTTTAAAAACATTTGAATTTGAATTGTTATTTTGATCTCTTATCCTTGTAATCTAAGCCTATAAATACCAACCTTTGGTGAAGGCTTAAGATCATCTTCTAGCTTTGAGTATTTTTATCTTTGTAAACATTTTCAGTTTTAATCCAAGTTCTTTTCCTTTATTTTCTTGTCTCATTTATTTTATGCTATTTAATTACTTTTCTAAAATCAAGTTAAGTATGATAATCAATATCATGCTTAGCTAAATCTTTTGAGCCAAGAACCAGCCAAGTCAATTCGATTCGTGAGAATTGAACTTTGCTTAAATTCTTTTGGGAAATCATTTTTATCTTTCTACTTAGATAGTTTGGAAATCGGCCTTACTAAAAGTTTTTAACCATTTTTCAAATCAAAAAGGGCCCGTTGGTCTGAAATCACTTAAAAACACAGTTGGGAGGAAGGATCGGCCTGTGGCAATTTCGACTTCCTATGAACACTCTTAGCGGTGGTTCGCTAAGGAAAGATAAAATTAGAAGCGATTCTTTTTAGACAATTTCTGAGTCGGGTTTTTCCTACTTTCATTCTAAATATTTTAACGGGGATAGACGTGGTTGAATTATTTAAGAACCATCTTTCTAAGATAGACTTGGGAGGATTGGTTACTCGATAGAGAAACAAGTTACGACGGGTTGGGCCTCATAGACTGTAACCGACATGATCCCCGAAATAAAAATCTTTTTCAGTGATCGAAAGAATTGAAGGAGCTGGTTCGAGGCTATTTCATTAACTTGGTTTTTCTAAATCTTTTTACCTCTACATTTAAATCTTGCTATTTCATTTTTCGACCAATATCATATCACTTCCCCCCATTTTATTTACTTATTTTGCAGATATTCCTGGAAGTAATAATTAAAGCAGTCTTTAGTCAATCAGTCCAGCTAATCTCCCTGCGGATCGACCCTCTTTCCCTATATCTATTTAAATTCTTTATATTATTATTTATTGAAAGAGGTTAATTTATTCATTTATTTTTGACCGGTTAAACGACGACTTGTCAAGCTTGCATAAACAGGTGTGGGTCATCGTGTCACTTACCCGCACACATCCGAACAAAATGGTGTTGTCGAACGAAAACATCGGCATGTCATCGAGCTTGCTCTAACTCTTTTAGCACATGCCAAGATGCCCTTTCGATTTTGGGCTTTTGTTGTTGTATCTGCTATTTACTTAATCAAACGTCTCCCCACCAAGGTTCTTGATGGAGTGTCTCCTTTTGAAAGGCTTTATTCTCGTACTCCTGACTATAGCTTCATGCGTGTGTTTGGGTGTCAGTGTTTTCCCTATTTACGCCTATTTCAAAGGCACAAGTTGGAGTTTCGTTCTCAAGAATGCACGTTTCTCGGATACAGTCCTCACCACAAAAGATATCAGTGTTTGACCCTTGAGGGCAAAACTATTATTTCCCGTCATGTTGTTTTTTATGAGCATGTATTTCCTTTTGCAGGCAGCAACCATGGTCCTCGTGAGCAAGTCAGGGTCACTCCCACCATTTTTTGCCCAGCCCCTTTGAGTGCACCAACTACTGAAGGTCCTAGGGTTGCATCTTCAAGGTTGAACCCTGACACTTGTGGCTCTCCTGTGCCTGACACTCTACCTGTTGAAGTGTCGATGTCTTCTATTGCCAACTCTCAGGGTGGTGCTTGCAATCCCTTGGATACTCATGCTTTCCCTAGTGTATCAACTCACTCTCCAACCGATTCTGTTGTTGATGCTCACCATGAGGATGTGACTGGTGTTGATGATAGTCCAGTGGATAATGAGGATATTGTGGGAGTTTCTGATGATGCTACATGTCCGGTGGGTAATGTTGAGCACACGGATCATGGTGTTGATGATGATGTTTGTGATTACCCTATGGATACGGTGGAACATACGGCTCCTGGGACTGATGCTGCATCCCATGGTACGGACTCGGGTGTTTGGGAATGTCTTATGGTTACTAGAGATGTTGAGTCCGCAGGGCCTCTTCTCGATGTTGGTGTTGTGCAGTCTACATCCTCCTTGAACACGCATGTGATGGTAACCAAGAGCAAACGTGGGATCTTTAAGCCCAAGTTATATGTTGCCACTACTTCCTTGGTCGATATTGTTCCCACAAATGTTCGACAGGCTCTCCTTGTGCCGGAATGGAAAGAAGTTGTCCACGATGAGTATAATGCTTTAGTCACCAATGGTACACGGACGCTTGTAGAACTTTCTAAGGATCGGAATTGTGTGGGTTGCAAATGGTTATTTCGGATAAAGCGTAATCCGGATAGATCTGTCTCGAGGTACAAAGCCCGTCTTGTCACGCAAGGTTTTTCCCAGATTCCGGGTCAAGACTTTGAGGACACTTTTAGCCCGGTGGTACGGTTCACTACACTTAACATAGTCTTAGCTTTGGTTGTTTCTAATAAGTGGACTCTTCGTCAGATTGATGTTAATAATTCGTTTTAAACGGTGAGCTCAGTGAAGAAGTTTATATGCGGCAGCCATCGGGTTTCGAACAAACTAGTGATGATGGAACTAAACTAGCTTGTCGGCTTCAAAAAGCCTTGTATGGATTACGGCAAGCACCCCGTAATTTGTATAACAAACTTCGTGTGTACCTCTTGAAAATTGGATTTCGTGAATCTAAACTCGATGCCTCGTTGTTTGTTTGTGACAAAGACGGTGTCGCCACTTACTTGATAGTGTATGTTGACGATATCATTGTCACCGGGCAGTCCATACATCTTGTTGAAAGCGTTATATCAAGCTTGAAGATGAAGTTTGCACTTAAAGATCTTGGTGACTTGAATTTCTTTCTTGGTATAGAGGTGGTTCGAATGCATGATTCCATTCTTCTAAGTCAAAAAAAGTTTGTAATGAAGTTGCTTGATAAAACCAACATGCTTCAATGTAAACCTACACCGACGCCCATGGTGTCCACCTCCAAGTTGATTCAAGATGGTGGCAGCTCTGTTTTTGATGAGCAAGAATATCGCAGCATTGTTGGAGCACTCTTGTATGTTTGTCATACTCGTCCCGACATTGCATTTGCGGTAAACAAGGTTGCTCAGTTCATGCATAAACCTTGTGAAGCACATTTTGAGGCAGTCAAATACATACTTCGGTATCTAGCTGGCACTTTGGATTTTGGCCTGGTATTCTCTTCATCTGAACAAGGTGTAATGAATGTTGTAGCTTACTCAGATGCGGATTGGGCCAGCAGTCTTGATGATCGACGCTCAACGACAGGCTATTGTGTGTATGTTAATAATTGTTTGGTTGCTTGGAGCTCTAAGAAACAGAAATCTGTCTCTCGATCGACAACTGAGGCGGAGTATCGCAGCATTGCCGACACAGTCGCAGAGGTTACGTGGGTTCAAACAGTGTTGAGTGACTTGGCCATTCATGTGGATGTCGTTCCTGTTGTCTAGAGTGATAATACAAGTGCTATAGCTATGGCGGCCAATCCGGTTTTTCATGCTAGATCGAAACATGTCGAATTGGATGTCCACTTTGTTCGAGAAAGATCAACAAAAAGCAAGTTTTGGTTAATTATGTGCCAACCCAATTTCAAGTTGCTGATGGGTTAACCAAACCCCTATCCAAATCATATTTTTTTGGCATTTTGTGACAAGATGTACGTTCAGCCTATTGTTTACAGTTGTTTGTTGATGTGTCGGCATTAAAAAGGAAACGAAGAGCAGTCTAAGGACATGAAGGAGCAGGGAGAATGTTGGAGGTTGTTAATGTTGAAATTTGGTCGTTTGACCGTTTTACCTCGAATGTGGGTTGATATTTTGTTAGGGTGTTAAGCCCTATAGGTGTAACAGATTGGTGGTTAAAATACCAAATTTGTGACTTTCTTGGGCTATATAAACAATGGGTCAAAACCCTTGGCCTCAGCGTGTTTGAGTTTATTCTCAAAATGATGGTCTACATTCTTTTACTTCTCATCTCTCATCTCTCATCTCTTCACATTCTAAAGGTGCAACAGCTGGCTCTCATCTCTTAGAAATAACCGCTTCACATTTATTTTCCTTGTTATCTGTGATAGACAATTCATCATTTAGATAGGGATCAGTTTACTTTCTATCAGGTTAGGCTTCTATTGGCAAGGAACAAACACGGCCTTATGATGGATGGATGTGCTTACAAGTTAATGGGAGCTCATTCTGCTGAAGCTTGCGCCTTTGCGCCTGGGATTAAAATGGCTTTTCACAATGGATGGCTGAATGTGATTATTGAAGGTGATTCAAGAGCGATTATAAACAAATTGCAGGCTGCTGAGTTGGATCGTTCTGTTGCTGCTTCTTTCTTGACTGAGGCCTTCGTTTTGTTGCACCGGAATGAAGACACCAAGGTGGAGTATGTGATGGAGAAGGTGGGGGCGACGGAGATGGTGGAGCCGACTTATAGATGTACGATGGAGGTGGTGATGAAGAACGTGGGGAGAAGACTTGTATGCAAATGAAGGAGAGGTTCACTTGTAAGGGTGTGCATATTAAACGGCAACAGTTAATCAATATAATCGTTATAGTTTACAGATTAATTAATTTTATCATTAAAATTAAACAATTTTAATTAAACAAATTGCTAAAAGTAATTGTTAATAGTTAATTTATAGGTTAACCGTTATCAAATTATATTTATATATATTTTGTTCAAAAAATTGACTACGACAATGTTATAATATAATATAATATATATCGGAAAAATAATTACATTATTTAAAAAAAGCAATGAACATGTAAAAAAAATTATAATAAGTTACATGTTAATCTGTTACTAAACTATGTTAATTTGTTACTAAACTGTTAATGATAGTTAATTATTAACAATTAAAACGACTAATTATTTCTTAATAGTTAAGTTACTATTCAATAACCGTTATAACAGTTAATCGACCATTTAAACTAAACGGTACAGTTAACCTACCATAAACACCTCAACTCCTTAGAATTTTTCTTTTTATAAGTTGAAAATGCCTTGTCAACACAAAATTCAATGGCCTTGTTTTGATACGTGTGGTCCAATTAATAATCACAAATGGAATCAAGCAAACATGTTAGCTCCAAATGGAAATCAGTGATAATCCCTTGACACATTAAAGTACAATACAGTTGCAGAAGAATGTTGATGTATATCAGATCATGCCATAACTATCCGGATTTTTTCAGTGTCCCTACTTATGCTTCACGCTCAAAATTAAGTTTAAGGTTTATGGTTAAGATTTAGAGAATTTAGAGTATGTGTATTTTTTAAGATTTAGGGTATAGGATGTAGGGTTTAGGGCTTGGAATTTAATTTTACAATATTTTTTAGTGTTGAGGCATAAATAGGACACCGAAAAGAGGCGGAAGATTTTTATCCTAACTATCCACGACTGCGACGACCATCTTAAACACTAAGCTTTGGGTGGAAATCAGAGCTTACGAATGGTGCAGTAAACTCATCTAGACACGCCATTCTGATTCGTTCGGGCGTTGCGGGATTATCAAGCGGAAACCACCCAGTATGACCTGTTTCTGCTCTGGCAGCTAAAATGGCGTCTTTGATGGCGAAGAAAACAGATGAAGCCATAAAAAACGGAGGTTCGCCAACAGCTTTCGATGAATGAATGGCTTTTACATTTGGATTACCCTGCACACCAGCACGTAAACATATATAAACAAAGACTTCAAATTACCTAGAATCAAAAGAACTACATGCAACACTGATATGGAGTTTGGAGGGAAGAAAAACAGAACAATAAGTAATAAGTTTGACATTGTGGAAGGGAGACTACTTTCGAAGGTGTTAGCAGCTACATTACCTTCAATAGAGAAACATTAAACTTGAATGGGATATCATTTAGAGAAGGAATTTTGTAACTTCCAGGCCCACATGTGTACAAGCAGCCAGGTCGAATCCATTTATGAGATGCATCACCCCACTTAAGTTCTTCCAAAGCAACCCATCCAAGACCTTGGATAAACGCACCTTCGACCTATGATAAGAAAGATCGAGTTACATATAAAACATTAAGAAAGACCGGAAGTTAATAGCCTGTAACTAAACAAATAAAGGGGAAACAGCTTATATGACTCGTATTTAGTTAAACTATTCCTTTGTTTCCTGTTTTGAATCTTGTTTTAGAGATTATTATCCGAGAACACCATGTTTTTTTGTTAACCTGTTCCAGGAGAAACCACGTTATTAATTTTCTAGAAAAGGGAAGCACATAGAACACTATTCTCATTGCTTCCAAGTTCCATCCATCTCTGAACCATTATTTCTTCTCTTTGTACGTATATAAATACAATCATATGCTCAGAAGTGATATGACATTAACATTCAGACTCGGAACAATTACATAGCCAAGAAAAGCTAAAGTGATGCACATATTTATAGCTCGTTTCTTGCGGTTATCATAAAGGTGAATAGGCATTTTAACTTATAATTAAGTTCAACTCATGAGTCTCATTAAAAAGAAGCAAGGGAATGCACCTGGCCAACATCTATTGCAGGATTGAGAGAATATCCTAGATCCATGAAAACATTTGCCGTTCTTGTGTGGAAATCTCCGGTCAATGTATCAATTTCAACTTCAGCGAATGCAGCTCCATAGGTAAAATAACTGAATGGCTTTCCTTTACCGGTGCTCCAATCAAAGCCAATGTCAGGTGTGATATAAAATCCATGGGCAGAAAGGTCTATTCGCTCCATGTAACATGCACTGACCAGCTAGGTAAAATTAAAAGAAAAACAAAGCATGTCACAAATCTTGGCTTGCATTTCTTCACTGAACAAACATCAACTATTGACTAGCATTACTTAACCACATATTTACATCATCAAACTCCCCTAAGCTTAATCAAATAAGCCTTAATCAACTGAAAAATAAAAAAGACAAAAAATGTCAATGCCTCCAATTTGAGAACATACAATTGGATATGAGAAAGTATGCAATTTGTTGGAAGAAAAGTGGAAGACCAAAATCTAAATTTTGTAACCTTAACTTTCCCTACAAAATAAATATTCTGGACAGATAGCCCCAGCCTAACCTCTGGTCTGAAAAATCTATTGAATCAACAAAATTGTACCAAATCTGACAAGTATATATCATAATAAAGCTCATACTTTTAACCTCGTGATAGTACAGTTTGCTTATAAAACACAGCAAAAGAAAGAAACTAAACTATCAACTTTGACCACAACATTGATAAAAGTTTACCATTATTCAATGGGAGGAGGTTGGGAAGATAAAGAGTTCTAAGGAAAAGAAATTATTCTTTAAAACAGTAGTGCAGACAATAGTACGCAGTAATCTATATGCAAAAATACAGAAAAAACAATACCTCGGCAAAAGAACTAAAATTACGCTGTGAAGCAATTGGTTCCATCCGTGCCTTTATCTGCTCACATGCATCCAAAGCTGCAGCTGCATACATATCAGAACTAGCAGAAGCTGCTGTTGGAGAAGCATTAGGAACCTGACCAGCAGAAGACGGATGTAACATGAAATTAGAAAATAGTGTATTACAGAAATGTTTATTTAATTTTCACCAGATGGATGACGAAACATAAACAGAAGCTAATATCATCTAATGATGAGAGAACACAGTTCTTGACTTGAGCAGATCTTTTATACATTTGCTGCGATTAGTGATGATGCAAGCTAAAGATCAGTTTGCTGCGATAAGTAATGATGCAAGCTGAATTGTAATCTTAGCTTTCTACCTTGTCAGTACTTGTCTCTGATATAAAGACCGAACTGAGAGGGATATTGAAGGCAGATGCAGCAACTTGAGCAACTTTTGTATGTAAACCTTGCCCCATCTCAACACCACCGTGTGAAACTAAAACAGTACCATCAGTGTAGACATTAACAAGAGCTCCCGCCTACAGTGATTGAAAAGACATTTTAAAAAATCAGGTCATTGAGATAAACACAATTCTGAATGAAATAAAGTGACGGAGAAAACCGCCATATTTTACATAGCATACACATATTGCTTCTTTCATATACTATGTACAAGTATTAACTTTATTTGTATATTGTTATATTTTTATTCAGGAAAACTGTAGTCATCTTGACAAGCAACAGAAATACATGCATGTGCAAATCAAAAGAGATGGGATAAAGTGGTGATTAAGAAAACCTTGCATATTTTAAATTTGGGATCACATAAATATAAAAAGAGCCTATGCCTGCTGCCAAAAGGTTCTAGGTCAGATGCCTATCCTAGGATTTTTAAACATATGGGAAAATAGTTGAAACCGAGAGTGATTTATTGGAACAATCCATAGCAGCAGTGTCTGAAAGTTAGCAAAGTCAACAAGTTATTTACTCAAAGAACTGAAAAACCAAAAAAAAAAAAAAAAACATGATTGATCCACAATCCCATAGAAACAGAAAACTAGAACACAACCCATAGAAAACAAGTGGTTGAGGGGTGAGGTTAGAATTCTGAAGAATCAAGTAGCAGCAGATCTACTCATCATTCATACAACAGACTTATATTGTATGGTCCAGGGTAAATGAATCGATTAGAAAGAGGCTGAAAATGCTTTACTTCCCCCATCTACCGCTGCTCCGTGCTATGTATTAGTGGCAGAGAAACTACACACAGGAGTATTATTCCTAAGGAGGTATCAATAAAACAAATATAGCCTGGAAAAAAATTGCAGATACAAAATCCCTACATAAAGACAACCCTATATAAATAGTTTTCAATGTTACCTGATTCATGAACTTAGTTGTAAATGATATGCCAAATTTTGTTGGGATCATAGCAATACCACGCTTCTTCCACCGATTATGAAGATTAAATTCATCAACTTCTTCTCGAACCTTCAGAATGTCACAAGACACTTTCAGCTCATTCCAGACCTGAGCCAGAGTACAGTGTTCTAATTGTTGACCATAATGCATTATTGATCCTTCACATTGAAAGTTAATCTCCTGATACAGTTTCCAATAATGAGCCATGATATTATTTTTTTTAACTTTGGCATGATTGAGAATAATAAAGTAACATAAATATAAAACTTACCCTAATCTCTTCTGGACTCTTTTTAAGTTCTAAAGCAATTCTTTGAATCCAATTCTCTGCGATAAGCATACCTTGGGGACCACCAAATCCTCGGAATGCAGTGTTACTTGGAAAATTAGTGAAGCAAACACTTCCAAAAATTCTGACATTTGGTATCTCATAGACATTGTCCGAGTGAAACATAGCGCGCTCAAGTACCGCAAGGGACAGATCCAGTGAATTCCCAGCATTATTGTATATTTCAAGATCCAAAGCCAGCACTTTTCCCTTATTTGTAAATCCAACCTAGATGAAATAATTTTATTCTACTGTTATGCTATTCAATCATAAACATAAAGACAAGTTCAGAAATATGCAAAAAAAAAAATGAGTGCAACTGATCGAAGTCAGGTGAGTCATAAAACTGATGTTAAAAACTGTAATCTATTCAAAGATGTTCAGCCATAAGGCTTTGTCCCTTCGGATTTTCACAATTAAAATATTTAAACACAAAAAATATAGAAAATAAATATACCAAACTAATACAATATTGAAATGTTTACGTTGATTGATCTATCATGTTATCCCACTTAATAGGCAGTACCTTGTACTTTCCGATAAAGCTGTGTCGCTGCCCCGATGTAATCATGTCTATGTCTCTATCCAGCGTCAATTTCACTGGCCTATTCATCAGATAAGATGGCACAGCAGCGGCAGCTGCAATGAAGGCTGATCTAGTCTCCTTTCCACCGAATCCACCACCAATCCTTTTAGTTTTACAAACTACTTTAGACATAGGAAGACCAAGAACATGAGAGACATATTTCTGGTTCTTTTGAGGGGCCTACACACAAATAATGACAAAATTACACTATCTCCCAAAATATAACAAAAATGATGTAAAGAGAAGACAAAAGATAAAGCATTTTGTCAACAGAGACACTTGACAAAGCATCCTACTTACCTTTTAGGTTAACTTGTATAGTAAACTTGTCAAATATAGGTATAAAGTATAAACAAAGCAAACACGAGCAAACCATGTATGAACATAATGAACACGATTGGGAAAGAAAATACAACTACACATGGGAAACTAAATAAGGCAAGCACATCAAAGGGGAAATAATTACAAGCCCGGTAGCTAACAAAACGCGCTAAAATTAGGAGATGTGTAAAACATGCCAAGATATACATGAACTGAAATTAGGACGTGCAAAATGTAACCCTGTATTAGATCCTCTTTCCAAAGAGTTACTACAGAAGTATGACCTTTAGTTCAAGCATGGTTCTGAAATAACGATGTTTTGAAACTCCAGAAGACCTCTGAAGTCTGATGTCACTCATAAGCATTCCTAGATTCGATGGTGTTTCATATCTTGAATTAATTGGCTCATAAACATGTTGAGGAGAATTAATTGTTTTCCAAGTCACTTGGTATGCACAACAGAACCAATTAGGGGTGGCAATATAATCCGAATCCGATCCGAAGAAAAAAATCCAATTCAAATTTGATCGAAAAAAGTCTGAATCCGAATCCGAAAAAAAAGGTTCAAGTCCTAATAGGAGGTGGATTGGATATAAACATTGCCATGATCTGATCCGGTTCAAATCCATATTCGATCCGAATCCGATCCATATATGAATCCGATAAAAACATTTAAAACTCTTAGATTTAAAAAATATAGATATATATTGAAATCCTAATTAAGTTGAATTGGAATTATGTATATTAATATATATATATATATATATTAAAACCCTAATTAAGTTGAATTGAGATTATATATATGTATTATATATATTAAAATCATAATTAAAGTTAAATTAGGATTATATATATTAATAGGCTTAACTATAAAATAAGTGTCCAAACTATGCCTCTTTTAAGTGACTATAATGTTTATTTTTAAAAAAAAATTGGGGAGCAGAAATGTATATGGGATAAACTTTAGTGGCCATTGCAGTAGTTTACCCTTATCTTTTCACTGCCAAGTCAGCAAGCCATCAATGGTTAACAGCAACAAACGGTCGAGTGGCCAAAAGTTTACGCCCCGAAAATGTAAGTGACCTTATTGGTCGTTTTTCAAAATCGGTGACTAACCCTGTATTGAGCGGAAACATAAGTGACTATTCCAGTAGTTAACCCGTAATTTTAATATTTAAATAAATTTAATAATTATTTTCAATTTTTATAAGTTTAGTTTCGAAACATTTTCATTCAATAATGAATAAAAAATCTAATATAGTTACATATTTATTAATTTAAAATCACATATTTGCACAATTAACATAAAAAGAAAGGGAAAAACAGTGGATAGTATTTAGTTGATAGTTTTATTTGCACTTTGATTAATATATTTTTAATTTTCAAAAATTGTGCCTCACTTCAATAAGGCGCGCGCCTTGCGCCTCGCGCCTCGGCTGTAGGACCCCCTATCGCCTTAGTGCACCTTGCGCCATTTTATACATTGACCCTTAATCACCCTGGTTCGTTAGATGAAAATTATTTGTTATTTTTATTTAAAGATATTTGTTTGAGTTGTTACTTTAAAAAAGGGGAAAAAATTAATTAGATTTGGACTTTCGGATTTAGATTTGGATTTTAGATATTTTATTGTGAAGGAAGATTTTAGATATTTTATTGGATCGGACTCGGATTTATGTAATCGGACTTGGATTTTTTTGGACATCCGATTATTAATTGGATTGGACTTGGACTTTATAAAGTTTGAATCCAAGTCTGATCCATTGCCATCCCTAGAACCAATATTGCTAGGTTTACAAATGTTGAGTATTGAATAGAAGGTAGTGATCAATCAATGATATCCGTGCATATAGATTGATGAACTGGTTCAGAATTTAAAATGTCCTAACTACAGTACTTGCTATATAAGAAGTCATTTCTGAAATTTTTAACCTATTATCTATCCACATTTCTCAACATCTAAATTTCTAGCATATATGAATTCTAGTTTTTTCATGAAAAATAAAATAGCAGGACATTTCTGATAATCTATTTTTTTAACATATTTCTGATCATCTAATTGGTAAACTATAAAAAGTGGCATATTGAACTCTATAAATAATTTGAGTCGAGAAAGAGACACTATGCATCTATCAATTTTTTTCTATCTAATTCAATCAAAGCAGGTGAATAAAAGAAACATAAGCAATGAAAATTATAGGTTTTGGCATTCTTACTTGAGTGGACGAAATCATATGAACTTCATTACCACTGTCCATGGTCCAAACTAAGCTGCTCTGTGTCTCCAAGTAGAAGTGTTCTTGACCTCCTACTTGAACTTTCCCCTCTATTATCTTTTCACATTGATCTGATTGGAAACAGAGATCTACATCCCCTTTTCTCATTAACTTCTGCGAGTTGGGATGAAAACTTTTTGCACTGACTGCCTCCTCGATTGACAAGATTGCTGGGAGCTCTTCATACACCACATGAACTTTTCCAGCTGCTAGTTTAGCATTCTCATGGGTATCAGCCACCACAATTCCTATAACCTGTATAAATTATAACAGCAGTTTCAATGTAATGTGTTTACAAAACATATCAAGGAATTCATTTGGCTCTCCCCTGATTAGTATGAGTTGATTATTAAAGTTCCGCGTAAAATGTTATCTCAAGTTTCCGCCAGTATTGCGGGGATGTCACATCTGATGTGCCTCTAGTAATGAAAGGTTGAAGGATGGTTTTAGTTGCTTTCTCAATAACGTAAAGAAACCTCTCTCCGTCCTCTCAAGGTTGCCAAGGATTGTCGCTAGGAATTGTTTAACTATATAAATTGTATTCAATAAGTTTTTTTTTTACCTGCCCCACACAAGTGACAAATTCTGAAGCAAATAGCTCCTCATCCAAGACAACTGGTCCAATTATATTACTACCAGGAACATCCTTGGCAAAGAAGATACCAGCAAATCCAGGTGAAGACTTGGCACCTAAATCATCGATGGATAATATTCGAGCATGGGGCTTTTTGCTCAAAACTAATGCTGCATGCAGACCATTAGGAGGCATTGGTGTGTCATCAGTATATTCTGCCTCTCCAGTTACCTGAAGAACATGATACCATGAACACTGTCATGAAGATTATCTTGGAGACAAAACTCAGTGAAAGAGTAAAAACCAAAAGCATTTAGTCAATATCCATTAACAATTTAAGCCCTAGTCAGAAGATGTACAATGGTTATTAATGATGTGTCCAAGTAGCCTAACAAAATAAGGAAAGAAAAGCATAGGTTTAACCTGAAGAGTACTATTTAATTTGTCAGCCATTATCCACTACAAGAAAAAAAAAATCCATACTCATAGGTTTAAGCAAGCAAGCATCAACAGCAGGGTACAGACATGTGAACAGTAAGAAAACATCAGAAACTAGCATAATTATAAAAGCAAATGTAACCAGAACCCTTCATTTTGAACTCTCCACTTAAAACTGGATTAAATAACCTTGAAAGTACAAACCCAGTAGTAAGGAGTATAGCTTGTGAATTTGCATACCTGAAGCCTGGATGATAGATGAACCTCAGGTGAACCTACAGATGTTCCATGTTTCCTGATTTCATAGTCCTGACTTGCAACCAGTGGTGGGCGGTGAAATGACTTGATGGCTGACAAATGTGATAATGGTACACTTTCCTTAATGGATTTATTTTCTTCGATTTGATGTGAAACCCAAAGGAAAAATTTAAAGAAGAAGCTAAGGGTCAAAGATCTTCGAAACTCCACCATCCCACCAGGAGCATCTTCCTTGAGCACAATATCGGTTCCTAAGGTATTCAAAGCACCCTGTAGTACATTCTGGTTCCATGCTTTTCCAATTAAATATTCTTTTGTTTTAATTGCACATAAAGAGAGAGGGGCCACACCGCCAAAAGCAACTGATGCATCTGAAAGAACCCAATCTTCACCTTTCTCCTCCAGATAGACACGCATTCCAGCATTCACAATGGCAATATCATCATCCCTTCTATGTGCCTGTTTAAATTCTTTGACATATTCAAAGGGCCTAGTCCAAGGTAAGAATATTGACAATAATATTTCATTACTGTTCAAATCCACTTTACGGTATCCAAGGAAGAAATTTTCTGCAAGAGTAGTTCTAATATTTCCATTGCAGTTAATGATTTGAAATTTTGCTCTAGTGGCCATCCAGAGTGGGTTTAAGTCTGAAATTGGACTAGCCGTACACACATTTCCTCCAACAGATGCAACATTTCTTATTTGTGTCCCAGCAAACCACTTTAACTGCTCAATGAAGGCCTTGCATGCTGATGTTTCATGAGCAGGACGTTGAGTTACAACCTCTCTAAATAAATTCAAGAGTTCAGTCAGTCGTACTGCAGCACCTATTTCTATTCCATCATCCTTAACATTTAAAATATTGAGTTCAGGAACATGAGCAACAGAGATCAAAACTTGATATGGAATTCGCTTCAGCCTCATCTCGACACCAACTTCAGTATTACCTACTAACAATTTCGCAGTTGGGTATTTTTCCTTCAACACAAGCACATCTTTAATTGTTAAGGGACGATACCATTTAAGCCCTCCAAATCCACTCAAATTTAAAGGAGTTAATTTCCTTCGTAACAGCTCAGGAGGAAAAATAAGTTCTTTATCTGTATATGTGCTTCCATCTACCTCACTGTAAGATAAAGGTTTATACCTTGTACTACAAATAGATCGATCATCGGTGTCTACATCATGTACAGTTTTCGACCCACAGGAACATGGCTTACCTGTTGAAGGACAAATAAACTCACCTTCCTGAAGGCTAAGTGAAGATATATCTGCTGCATATAATGCATCATTGGTTTTGGAAAAAACTCGAAATGCATCAACAATTGGTCTGTAACCAGTGCAACGACACAAGTTTCCAGCAAGAGATTCTTCAATTTGCTCCTCGGTAGGAGGTGTTTCACTTGACCGCAACAATGCATACAATGACATGATAAATCCAGGAGTGCAAAATCCACACTGGGAGCCATGAGAACTTGCCAATGATTCCTGCATAAATCTATGAGTCACAAAGAAATAGTGGAACATTCTTTCCTTCAAGGACTCTTGTTGGTTTCTTAAAGCATATTTCGTATTTAAGTTTAAATCACTTGAACCAGACATATATTAGTTCATCTTATCTTTCCTGTGATCTTAACAATATTTTCATGGAACTAAGTTTTGGGGGGAAACGGAATTTGGAAGGATCATCGTCTTTCATTACGTCTAACTTGACACCAGATGGAATAGGAAGATTCAAGTTTTAAATATTGATTGTATTATGCAAGCAGAAATCTTGAATACAAAAGAAAAGTTCAACTTGATGAAGAATTGTACAGTGTACTCAAAACAGCAGATGAAAAAGAAATGTCTCCCACATTTACCACAAGCAATCAAAACACCCATTCACTCTTCAACTATCATCTACGAGCCAGACAAATAAAATAGAGTTTGTGAAAGATTTAACCCAGTATATAAATAGAATTAAAGCACTACTAAGAGCAGGCCAACAGAAGAAGAAACGTATATTACTTGTATGGGGTGCAAGCCACGTTTCTGGTTCCCAACTCCCTCCACTGTAATAACATGCATTCCTTCAACGGAGTAAAGAGGAGTCAAGCATGCATTGACCGCATAATGCCTGAAATAAGTATTCAAAGCACTTATCTTATACAGATTCTGAGAAACGATGGAAGGCATTAGGTTATATCATCATAAAAATTTGGAAGAAAGAAAGCAGATAAAAGGACGCACACGCATTTCTTCATCTTTCTATCATAATGAGAAATCATAACAGTGCAAGCCCCACAACCACCTTCACCACAACCAAGCTTTGTTCCTGTCAATCCAACATCTTTACCAACAAAAAGAACCTGATTAGTTTTTTGCTACTTTACTTTCCGGTGAAAACACTAAAAATAAAAAACATATAAACGGGGAAGAGAGAATAGAGAGAAAAAACGAATAAGATAAAAGAAAGAAAAAAAAGAAACTCATAACTCATTAAGAAAGAACATCTTGAACATCCTACTCCAGATTCTAGCCCTTGGAAGCATTACATGATGAATTAAACAGAATACACACACACAGACACATATATATGAGGTTTCAAAAGAAACGATATATATATATATGCATTTGCTACCATATAATTTCAGCTTCATATTGAATCAAAGGGTAATGCAAAATCGGGAAAAACAAAACTTGATGATCTCAACAGGAAGAAACAAACTCAGAAACCAATAATCTAACATATTAAGTTACCAGCAACCACTAGCCAAAGTTATATCTCAGATGATATATTCCACAATGGAAAGGAGTTATGCCAAGAAATTTAAGGTTCAAAAGTAAACTGTTTTCACAGTTTTGTTAAAAGAACCAAACTTAAACATTAGAAAATGTGTAAAAGTCAAAACATAAAAATGGAAAATCATATACATCTCAAAGTAAATAACCATTAAAATTCAGAACACTATATTCTCAGCTTAATGAAAACAGAACATCTGTTAGAAGGTAATCTGCAAAATATCAGAAACTTCTGACACAGCAAGCAGAATATCAAGGAAAGGTAATATTAACTTGAGTTATTGAGTCGGTTTATATGTTAAGGGAAAGAATCCGGAAATTAAAGTGTTTACTTAAAATCCTATAAACAAGTATTCCATGTATTTTGTTATTCCAGAATGAATATGTCAGCAAGGTTTCTAGGATTTTTGTTCACTCCATGTACTTGGAAACCAGAAACATTTCATGAACTTGATTCAAAGACCATCTAATTCTTATAAAAAGAAATTAGTAGGCTCTAAGAGCCTACCAATCTTATCAGTAACTTTGCTTCAGGATAAGTAATCAGAATTAATAAACCTCACTTTCTTCTCTTCTTTTTATTCCCCTTCTAGTTTTCTCTATTTTCTTGGAAACTAACAACACCTCATGAAATGAAACAAAGTTCCATATCCCTTATTCATCCGTTTGGACCCAAAAATTCCAAACTTAACTTTCCTTCTCCATTCTTTTTCCTGTACTTCAAGAAAAGCTAAACAAAGTTCAATACCGAAATAAAGCAATCCAACACCGATACAGATACTAGAAAGATTGATGGATGCTTACGGTAAGAGTAACCCAGAACTAGTAAGCTTAAATAAGCTCGAGTTCCATCTCGAATTCAATAAATGAAAAACACAAAAACCAAAAGTAAGCTTAAATTGAGCTGAGCTAGCAAGGTTTCGTTGGGGAAAACAAATCTTTTTCTCCGATCAAAATTTCAAGGAAAACCAATCAAAATCCAACAAAAAATATTATTACCTCTGAGGTACTCAAGTAAAGTGAAGTGAGCAAATCCATCAGGCAACACTTTGCGGACTCCATTAACGTATAAAATAGGCTCCTTGGGTTCCTCCGCAATCTGCCCCATTTCTTCTTCCTTCTTCAAAGAACCCATTTTGATAAGATCGTTGCTTTTGATTCTCTAAAAAAAAAAGAGAAACCCAGAAAATAACATCAACCCTGGATCGAGAAACAAACTTGAGCAGAAGAAAAAAACGAATCGACTTGTCCAAATGAAATGAATGATTGATAAGGATCAAAACATAATATATTTTTTTCAGTTCATTCTGCAGAGACGTACTCTATTAGATATGTGTTAGCGTCAACTTAATCCGAGGAAGATTCACCATCTACCCGTAGGGGTCCCGATTTGAGACCTTTATAAGCTCTTTTACTGCTCTTGTAAATATGAGAAATGGGTCCTGGTCTTGATTCTTAACCCAAAACCAAAGCAGATTCATATAAAGAAAATATGAGAAATTAAGCAAACATTTATTCTTCTTTGCTGATCAATTTCTTCTTAACAGATCATGTTTATGAATTTGATGGAATGTTTTTTTAGAATGTGATTGATTACTACTTTTACTTTAAAATCTACATTGAAAAGATCTTTTAGAAGGAGAAAAAGGGCTGAGTCGCCTAATTATTGCAATAATCCGACACTGTGATTGCGTCGTGTAGTAGAATAAAAAAGGATAAATTTATTTGAGTTAATAGAAAATTTGGAATTACTTTTATAAGGAGAATCAGGCGTAATTATTTGGGTACAATTGGTGAAATATTGTATTTGGAATTTTTTTTCAAAGTATAGTACATATCAAATTATTTTCCAATCTATAGTATTGTTATAATACTTTTGAAGTTGGATTTTTTACATCCTGATTTTTAACAATATTTTTGTTTTTTAATCAAAAACGAATTGAAAAGAACCCGACCTGCTACAGTATTTTCTTTTATTTTAAAGAAACACTATTCAAGGTTAGAATATAAGAAATTCGACTTTTATTTTTTAAATGAAAAAAATATTGTTCAAAGTTGGAATACAAGAAATGCGACTTTAAAAATATTGTAGCAAATGTTATAGATTAAAAAATAATATGACATGTGCTATACTTTAAAAAATATAAATCCAAGTACAATATTTCACTAATTTCAATTATATTAAATAGGGGGAAAATAAGAGATGAGTCTTTGTCAACTTAGATTTTGATGAAAGTACTTTTTTATCAATATGATTCTAATCAAAGTACATACACTTTAAAGGTCTGATATGATATTTCGTTACTAAACTTTGGCCCTAGTTTTTTTTTTTTGAATGAAGAGGGAAAGGAGCCTAGCTAGTGCAAAGGCTTACAATAAGGTGGTCCATAGATATCTCGATGTAGCAAGGGTTTTAAGGCTGCCGGGGGATGATCCAGGAAAGTAGGATAACGCTGCATAGGATCAGCAAGCCTCGCAAGCTTATCAGCCGGCATGTTTGCTTCTCGTAGAATCCAGCGGAAAGAGATAGACCAATGTCGACATGCTAAAGCATGAATGGCTCGAACAAGGGAGAGGGGGCTATGCGATGCATTAGGTGCTTGAATCATCTTCACAGCCTCTTGACTATCGGATAGGACTGTGAGGCAAGTCATTCCTTTGCTCCAGGCGAAATGCAGCCCCGTGAGAAGTGCCCACAGCTCAGCATGAAGAGGCGAAACAATACCAATCGACTTGTAGAAACCAAAGTACCACTCACCATGTTGGCTGCGAACAAGGCCTCCGATGTAGCCAAACCCGGAAGACAGCTCCACTCCTCCATCGACGTTTAAACAAGGACCATTTAAAGGGATGATCGGCCATTGAATTTCTGAAACAGCGCTGCTTGTAGTAATTGCTGGTGCTGCGCGCGCTGTCATAGTATCGAGCCTAAATTAAACTTCGATGTAACACTGATTCAGCCGGCTCATGAGTTCCATTGAAAACCATATTGTTTCTATTCTTCCACACATGCAACAAAATGGAGAGAAAAATAATGTGCCATGGGATATTATGGATGGTGCAAGGTGTTGTACTGTGCAAATTCTCCATGAGCCACAAATGGAGAGGATGCGTAAAGAAGCTTGCACTAGCAGTTTGGGGAATTACCTGCGACCATAGCAGTTTCACGAATCTGCAGTCACGAAGAGTGTGAAGGAGAGATTCATCCGACTCTTGGCAGCACGGGCAGAGCGGGTTATCACTAACGAGGCGTCGGCATCGCTCAAGATTGGTCATTAGCCGCTGACGAGAAACAAGTCAGATAAAAAGCCGGAGACGTTGTGGCACAGGGAGCTGCCATATTTGCTTCCAATAAGGCTGCCGCGCATCCTAAGTTGTTTCCGAAATACGAGAGTAAGCAGATTGCACCGAGAAAATGTGCTTACGATCATCCTTCCAAACGCAGAAATCGGCCACATCTTGGAAATCAGGACATTTGATACCCAAGATATGTGAGACAACATTTTGAGTGAAAAAAAGAGCGAGCTTTGCGTGGTCCCAAGTTCCATCATTTGTAACAAAATCAGCAAAAGAAAAGGTGGATTCCAGCGTTGCTTAGGGGAGGAGATGGTCACGCAATGGTCCTAAGGAAGGTATCCATACATCATGGAGGAAGTTCACGGATTCCCCATTTCCCAGGGACCAAACTAAGTTGTCGCGCAGCAGCTCCCAAGAGTTTGCGATTGCACGCCAAAGGGGTGTACATGTTCCCTTTCGGACAGATTGGGGAAGAAGCTCTCGCAAGCCATACTTCTCGCGGAGAAGAGTGACCCATAAGGTGCTAGCATTAGTAACGATGGAATAACTTAGTTTCAAGATGAAAGCAACATTGAAATTATGTAGACGACGCAAACCGAGCCCCCCCGATTCCATTGGTTGGCAAACCGTTTCCCAATTGAGAACTCGCATTAAAAAGAGAAAGCGGAACGCTACAAGGCCAAAACAACGCACAGCCGTCGAGTAACATGCTGAAGCATGCATCCTAGAAAAACAACAAAGGAAAAAAATATAACAGGAATTACCCCTGAAAAACACAACGTCTAGCGCGAGACGACACATAAAACAAAAGACTTGGCACGCAGGCCAAAGACAAATGAGGGTGTTCCCGTAACCAAGGGATATCCTTAACCTGGAAAGAAGAAAAACCAACAACAAAGAAATCCTTGCCAAACATTAAATGTCTAGTTAAATCAAGTGCAAATTTTTAATTTAATTAATAATATTATTATTTTAGGATTATTATATAAAAATATAAATTTAAATATACACAATGGTGATACATGAAAAACAATGTACAATGGCATCTTGAATTAATTAACCTTAAAAAAATAAACATCATCGTCTTTATGACCTTTTTCTTCTTTGTTACTTAATTACTTTCTAGAAAATTTATATTTTAAGGGAAAAGTTGTTTAATATAACATTGTCCTGTTAAATTTGTCAATTATTAGTTTTTAGTGGTATAATTTTTAAAATTTTGATTATAATTGTTTTAAGTAATTAAAATTTGTAAAATATACTTAAAGATTATTTGAATGAAGGTTTTTAAAATAATTTTTTATCAATAATAAATTTTAAATAATAAAAAATTAAAATTAAAAAAATTATCATAAAAATCAATAAGTGACAAGTTTAGTGGAACAGATAGAATATATTTCAAGAAATTTGTGTCTAAGAAGCATCGATACGTTTTGAGAAACTTTTAACTCAATTTAATAAAATTGAGTATTTTATATTTTATTTATTCAAACTATACAAAAACTATAATTATTAGTTCTCTCTCATTTTGTTTCTTATTTTCTATAACTATAACTATAATTGTAATATTTATAATTATTTCATTTGGATAACTTTTTTAAGAAATATTTCGGTTATTAGAATTTTGTAAGTTAAAATTTAGATATAATTAGAACTCAACAAATGTCTCAGCAGAAAAACAGATAATATTCATCTTAAGAAACATGGTTCAAATTATTTTATCTACAAAGTGTATACACAATTGAACTTTAGTGTTTATGTTGTTTTTACCATTAAACTGATTACTAAACCAAAACAATGTCACATATATTAACTTAAAAACTAATTTTTTTAATTTTTTATTGGTATGTCACGCACAACCGATCAATCGATTAATTTTGAAAAAAATATATTTATTTTTAAAGACATTTGGAGTTAATCGATTGATTCATTGAGGCATGTACACGGAACTTTAATAAAGATAAAATTTTATATTAATAAATGAGACAATTTCCAAGTTCGAATACCAAGTAGATACCTAAGGTCAGTTCAAGGGTTAGAAAAAAATCCAAAAAAACAATTAGATACCTAAGACCAAATTCAAGGAAAAAATATGCAGTAATCCAAACTTTTACATAGAACATAATTCAATCTTGTAACCCCTCGACCCGGCCTAGCCGCAAGATCGCGTCGAATAGGTTACACAGGAAAAATCGAAGAGAAACTCGTTAAGGCTCCACTCCGATTAACAACCATAGAAAATTTCTTTTAAAGTTATCTTGTCTAGATACATTAATTATATCATATGTGAGGGGATGCGCAGTGGAACACACACATGGGTACAAAACAAGCAAAACAGACAATTAAGATAACCCCTTTTTAATTTTATAACAGGTCATATCGATACGCTAAAGGACCGTATCGATACGTCTGTACTTGGTCAACACCTCAGAGTCAACCCTAGGGAAACCGTATTGATACCCACAAGGATGGTATCGGTACGCCCTCAACAGTCAACTTCCCTTGGTCAACTACGAAGACCGTACCGATACTCTCAGGACTCCTACCGATACGCCAAAATCTCGTCAATTTCTCAGATTTCCAGAGAGCATTTTGGGTATCAATATGCCCCCGCGTACCGATACGCCTTGCCCAAAACAAGGGACCGTATCGATACCGCTCTTGAGCGTATCGATACGCCCTGCCCTGCAAAATTAATTTTAGCTGCTAAAAGCACAAGGAACTCAACACAAGAGACATTAACAAACATTTAAGAAACATACCAACACACATGCAACACAAGGCATCCATGGATAAGCATATAAAGCAAAATAAACACTTAACAAGGCAGCATCCAACATGATAAGATTTTTAAAGGAAACATGAATATTTAGCATTCGCCAACAAGCCAAAAACTAAATCATGGTAAAAGGCATTACATGCCAAACACAACCTAGCAAATTTGTCTAAGCAAAAAGGACATGCCATCAACACCTCAAACATAAAGGTCATATCCCATTGCTTAATACTAATTATTGAAGTCTAAACTTACACTTGAGCAGACCAAACTCCCTTGGATTTTCCCTTGTTCCCCGAGCTACTCCGAAGGTCTAAGGCCCTGCATTATTGGAAAAGAGAGCGTAAGCGTTTAAGCTTAGTGAGCGGTGCTCAAAACGGTAGCTAGAACAATGCAGTTTTAAAACATTAGTTTGCTTGAAAACCAAAACCATTTCCAAATCATCTCTACATGCTTGACCACATAACAACATGCATTTACCTTCACGTGCATTTACCGAATGCAACCACAAGCCATAGGCTTACCACATGCTCATTCTCATAACGCAAGCAAAGTAACCAACAGTGCATAAGCATAAAGAAGAAATCAGCAACATGATTAACATAAGAATTAGAGCATCATGGGTATATTGACATTCATCGTTTTTACTCGGATATACGGATAGTTTCTCAAACTCACTAGACACTTCTGGTGGAATCTCACATCACCGTACTCACTCATCTAATAAAAACATAACTTCCGGTGAAATCTCACATCATCGTACTCCTCCTTAGTGGAATCTAGCATCACTAAGGCCATGCGCGACTTTTACCTTGAGTGCACTCTAATCCTATTGATCGATCAATTATATCTGGTAACAACTCAACACGTGCCAATATACTCATTCACAACCACAAGCATTACTGATGCTTGAACCACTTACCATGTCCAAACTTCCATGCAAAGCATGTACTCAAAATGCAAATATAAACACAAATCATAAGTCTCAACATGCATAACAATGCAAACTAACACATAATCAACATGACATGTTTACTTTGCATCAAGAATCATAAAACACGGATTAATTGCATAAAACCTTTAAAACATACTCTTGAGCTTGGATTGGCCTTTCAAGCTCAATCCAAACTCTCAAAACATTCCCTTAACCACGTTAAGGCTTTTAAAATCGATCCACTCACCAGCCAACACACAAACGATGTTCAAAATGTCGAATCAAGCCTTTGAACTACCCGGATTTCCGTCCACGAAGCCCGAATCTGATTCCTCTGTTTTGAGCAACCCAAAACTGAACATTAGAACACTAATACACTCACAAACACAGAAAAAACTCGGAACTCAACAATCTTGCAACAACACACATCGATTTAAGCCCCAAATTTCACCCAAAACATATCAATTCGGTCCCAAACTATTTGCAGCCACACCCAACGAATTTACCATCAAAAATCTACCTTTTAACATTCCAAAACATCAACCCAAAGCTATCAAACCTTCAGTTGTCATTTAGACCCAAAACCCATCCAAAAACTCAAGATTTTCAACTCCCAAAATCACCCACAATACCCATTTCGGGTTTCCTATACTACCCATCATTTTCATGTTATTTTAGCAATAAAACAAAATTAAAAACACTCTCAAACTCAGTCATAGACAACCCAAACAAAAAACCTAGAAACTCTATTTCATTCCAAACCAAACTTTAAAAATCAAAACAAGTTTAATCCATGAGTTTTGCAAAAATCTTAGCATTTATGACTCAAGAAAGATGAAACCAAGTTAAGGAATCAATTACCTTGAAGAAACCACTTGGATTGAGAGCTTAGGACAATGGAATAGTGAAATGAGGGTTTAGGGGAGGTTTTGAACGTGAAAATCAAATGGGAGAAGATGATAGCTTTCAAAAATCTCATTTTCTTTATTTCTTTTTGTGAGCAAAATTTCCATTTTACCCCTTTGATAAAAAATCAAGGTTATCCATTTAAAAATAGTTTTAAAATTAACCTAACTCGAAACGGTTTAACTAATCTGATTATCTCCCGGCCCTAAACTCGGGGCGTTATAACTCTCCCCCACTTAAGGAATTTCGTCCCCAAAATTTACCTGGCGGAAAGAGATGCGGAAACTGCCTTCTCATGTCATCCTTCCTCTCCCAAGTGGCTTCTTCCACTCCTCACTGTTGCCACTTAACCTTAACCAACTCAATGGTCCTTCCTCGCAACACTTTGCTGTCCGAAGCTAAAATTTCAACCGGTCCTTCATCGTAGGTCAAATCCAGATTCAATTCTATCTCATCAACTGGCATAACATGTGACGAATCTGATTTATACCTCCGAAGCATCAAAACATGAAACACATCGTGAATCTTCTCTAGTTCGGCCATCAATATCAATCTATAGGCAACGAGACCAACTCTCTCAACTATCTCATACGGACCAATGAACCTCGGGCTCAACTTACCTTTCCTACCAAACCTCATCACCTTCTTCCAAGGTGAGACTTTCAAGAACACTTTGTTGCCCACAACATACTCTATTACTCTTCTTTTCAAATATGCATAAGATTTCTGTCTATCCGAAGCTGCATTCAAACTGTCACAAATCAACTGTACTTTCTCGGTAGTACCCTTAAGCATATCAGGAAAAGGTATCAATTTATGTCTTGCTTCAGCCCAACAAATAGGTGTTCTACATTTTCTACCATACAAGGCTTCATAAGGTATCATCTGAATGCTCTCTTGATAAATGTTATTATATGCAAACTCTACTAATGGTAGATGCTTCTCCCACGAACCCTGAAATTCAATAATGCAACATCTCAACATGTCTTCCAACACTTGTATGACTCTCTCTGACTGACCATCAGTCTGAGGATGATATGAAGTGCTGAAATTCAGTCGAGTACCCAAAGCACTATGCAAACTCTCCCAAAATATAGTCATGAACCTCGGATCTTTGTCTGACACTATAGATTTCGGTACACCATGTAATCTCACTATTTCACTAATATACAAATCGGCCAAATTATCTAAAGTATAAGTAGTGTGAACGGCTAAAAAGTGTGCACATTTCGTAAAACAATCAACAATTACCCAAACCGAATTCTTCTTAGAAGGTTTCAACGGAAAACCCGATACGAAATCCATGGCGATTCTCTCCCACTTCCACTCGGGAATTCTCAACGATTGTAACAAACCTGAAGGAAACTAGTGCTCGGCTTTAACTCGCTGACAAACCATACACTTACTCACAAACTCGGCAACATCTTTCTTCAAACCAACCCAGAAATACTCATTCTTCAAATCGCGATACGTTTTCATACTTTCTGGGTGCATAGCAAACGGACTACTGTGAGCTTCAGTTAGGATGGTGCGTCTCAAGTCTACATCTTCCGGAACAACTACTCTACTTTTGAAACGCAAGACTCCATCACTACTAAAATAGAAATCTGTCGGTTTACCCTCCACTATGTCTTGTACATGAGATGCTAATGATCTATCTTGCAACTGCTTCTCTCTAATCAACTGAAGCAACGAAGGTTTAACTTGCAACTCGGCCACTAAACCACCATTTTTAAACAAACTCAATCTAGCAAACATAGCTCGTAATTCCACTGCTACCTTTCTACTCAAAGCATCGACCACTACATTGGCTTTACTCGGATGATACTCAATCATGAGATTGTAGTCCTTAAGTAACTATAGCCACCTACGTTGTCTAAGATTCAACTCTCTTTGTGTTATTATATACTTCAGACTCTTGTGATTCGTATACACTGTGCATTTCTCACCATACAAGTAATGTCTCCAAACTTTCAAAGCGAAAACCACTGCAGCCAATTCTAAGTCATGTGTAGGGTAATTACGCTCATGAGTCTTCAACTGTCTAGACGCATAGGCCACTACTCTTCCCTCTTGCATAAGCACACAACCTAAGCCAACATACAACGCATCACAAAAGACTACAAACTCTTTCCCCGATACGGGCTGAATTAAAATATGAGCTTTAGTTAGGACTTCTTTCAATTTCTTAAATGCTTGTTGTCTTGCATTAGTCCACTCAAACCGATCATCCTTATGTAGTAATTTAGTCAAAGGAGTTGCAACCTTTGAGAAACCTTCAACAAAACGTCTATAGTAACCGGCCAAACCTAAGAAACTACGAACTTCGGTCACTGTCTTCGGTGGTTTCCAATTCACAATTGCCTCAGACTTCTTAGGATCCACTCGGATTCCCTCGGCTGATACAATATGGCCTAAGAAGACTACTTCCCTAATTCAAAATTCACATTTGCTCAACTTGGCACACAACTGATTGTCTAATAATTTTTGCAACACCAAACGCAAATGCCGATCATGATCTTCCTCGGTACGAGAGTACACTAAAATATCATCAATGAACACTACCACAAACTGATCTAAGTACTCGTGAAACACTCTATTCATCATGTCCATAAAAGTTGTCGATGCATTAGTCAAACCAAAAGGCATCACTTAGAATTCTTAATGCCCATAACGAGTGCGGAAAGTTGTCTTCGGTACATCCTGGTCTCTTACTTTCAACTGATAATAACCGGATCTCAAATCTATCTTCGAGAACACTTAAGCACCTCTCAACTGTTCAAACAAGTCATCAATCCTTGGCAACGGATATTTGTTCTTCATTGTCAACTTATTCAATTGTCGATAGTCGATACACATTCTCAAACTGCCGTCTTTCTTCTTCACAAACAACATCGGTGCACCCCAAGGTGAAGTAATCGGACGAATGAACCACCGGTCTATCAATTCCTGAAGCTGTGTCTTCAACTCTTTCATTCCTTTAGGAGTCATTCGGTACGGTGCAACCGATACTAGAGCTGAATCTGAATAAGTCTCAATAACAAACTTTACATCTCTATCTAGAGGCAAACTAGGCAATTCTTCTGGAATACACTCGGAAAGTCACAAATTGTCCTAATGTCATGCGGTCGCGCCTTATCCATATCCGGATTCATAACATAGTCTAGGTACGCCTGACAACCCACATCCAATAACTTCTAAGCCTCTAAGGCTGAAACTACATTGGACAAGAACTTAACGTTCTCGCCCACTATTACTACCTCGTGATCCTCCAAAAGTCTTAAGGACACCCGCTTTGTCCCAAAATCTACCCTAGCCATATGCTCTACAAGCCAGTTCATTCCTAATATTACATCAAAACCATAAAACGACAATTCCATCATATCCACGGGAAAAACATGACCCTGAACCATCAAAGGACATCTTCTATGCATCTTTCTGACCACAACTGTCTCACCAAAGGAACTAGTGACATTCATACCCACATCTAATATCTCAACCGAGATATCTAGCAATCTTGCATGCTCACTCAGTATGTACGAATGCGTAGAACCGGAATCAATCAAGGAAAGCACCTCCCGGTGTCATTCTTGTCCTCACGGTGTGCATACACCCTAGCTGGCCTACCTCCCTCGGGCTGAACTGCCACCGCATGAGCTACATTCCTCTGACTATCATTCCTAGGCTGAAAGTTACCTCGACCACGCCCACAACCTCTCTGATGTTCGACAGCTTGTGCAGGAGCTTGTCCATCCCTAGACGGATATAAACAATCGCACTTCAAATGCTCCTTAGTCCCGTAGTTCCAACAAGAGCCATAAGTGCCCCAACACTCACTGAAATGACATCTACCACACTTGTTACACTCGGGAGTACGATTCTCAGTCCCTTGGTAATGATGGGCTCGCCCCAGATTACCACCTCCGCGTCTATGATCATGATAAGGTTTCCTATCCTTGTGCCTCTTGGCACGATCTCTGTCCTATTTAGCAATCCTCTTTCCTAAACTAGATCCACCCTTGTGATCCGCAAGTCCCAAAGACTGTTCGATGTCCTTGGCCCTAGCGACCAACACATCAAAATATGTATAGTCGGAAGCCAACATGTAGGTCTTCACCTCATGAACTAACCTATAATGGAAACGCTCACATCGTTCCCCCTCAGTGGGAACTAACTCAGAAGCATACTGACTCAGACGTACAAACTGCACCTCATAGTCAGACACGGTCAAGCTACCCTGAGCTAAAGTTATGAACTTTCTCTTCTTCTCATCTAAGTATCGATGACCTTGGTATTTCTTACGGAAAGCTGCCCTGAAGAACTCCCAAGTAACCTCGGCCTCTGGCATACCCGTAGTAATAGTAGTCCACCAAGTGTAGGCATCCCCCTAAAGCAAAGAGACAATGCAACCAAACTTATGTGCTTCAGAGCACTCCATCTGACTCAAAATACGAACTGTGCTCTCAAACCACTCCTCTGAACCCCCGGGTGACAACCCACAGAACTCAACCCCGCCCAAGCTACGCATTCGCTCTAACGGTAAACCAGAACTTGCACCCCCGATGCGGTGCTGCAACCCGAACACCCGCTAAAGCTGTCTGAATAGCCCCGACTATAGCCTGAATCAACAAATTCACATCAACACCTACATGTCCCTGACCAGCCTGGGGTCCAACACCTTCCACATTCACTCCACCCCCCAAAGGAGGAGGAGGATGCAAGTTCTATCCTCGCACATCCTTAACATTCTCAATCTTCTCAACCCTCGGATTATCTATTATTGGCCTTCCCCTCGGTCTCACAATGCTAACAGATGCAAAGTTAAACAACAAACACAACAAGTGAAATGATTTGGGGTCATAAAGGAACAAGGTCCAAGGTGCTCAAGTCCTTAAACTTAAAATTACTTATAATAATAGTATACTAGCAATGGGTGCCTTTAACTATTTCTCAACCAACACAAAGATAGCCACAAGCATGCTTACAATCACCATGCAATCACAATCAACAAGCTTACACGACAAAACTTACCTCACTTACCTTTTGGCTTGCGAAAACTCAACGAACCTAGGTGAAACCTAGGCTATGATACCAACAAATATAACCCCCTCGACCCAGCGGTTTCTAATTCACCTAGGCTATGATACCAACAAATATAACCTCCTCGACCCAGCCTAGCCGTCAGACCATGTCGAATGGGTTACACGGGGAAAAAAGCGAAACCCGTTAAGGCTCCACTCCGATTAGAAACCTAGAAAATTTCTTTTAAAGTTATCGTGTCTAGATACATTAATTATATCCTATGTGAGGGGACATTGTAATGCCCCGAGTTTAGGGCCGGGAGATATCGAGTTTGTTAAAATGAGTCGGGTTAAATTTAAATTGGAGAAAAACTATTTTAACACACCTAGAATGTTTTTAAAAGGTAAAGGGAAAAAAGGGATTTTGTAATTCCAAAAAAAAGATTTTTAAAAGGCTATCATCTTCTCCAACTTGATTTCACATTCAAAAACCTCCCCTAAACCCATTTTACTATTCCATTGGCTTCAAGCTCCAAACCAAGTGATTTCTTCAAGGTAATTGGTTCCTCAACTTAGTTTCAATCTCCTTGAGTTTTAAATGTTGATATTTTTGTAAAACCCGTGGATTTATCTTGTTTTGATTTCTAAAGTTTGGTTTGAAATGAGAGAAAAATCTTGGGTTTTCATTTGGGTTGATTTGGGCTAAGTTGAGAGTGTTCTTAACTTTGTTTTAACACTAAAATAACATAAAATGGTGGGTTTTTAATGGAAACCCGAAATGAGTATTATGGGTGATTTTAAGAGTTGAAAACCTTGAGTTTTTTGTTGAGTTTTGAGTTTAAATGGCAGATGGAGGTTTGGTAGCCTTGGATTGATGTTTAGGGATGTAAAAAGGTATATTTTTTATGGTAAATTTGTTGGTAAATTCGTTGGGTTTGTGTTCAAGCGTGTGGAAATGATTTGGAAACAGTTTTGGTTTTCAAGCAAACTATGTTTTAAAAATACATTGTTGTAGCTATCGTTTTGAGCACCGCTCACTAAGCTTAAACGCTTACGCTCTCCTTTCCGACAATGCAGGCCCTTAGACCTTTGGAGCAGCTCGGGGAACAAGGGTGGATCCAAGGGAGTTTGGGTTGCTCAAGTATGGTTTAGACTGCGATAATTAGTATTTAAGCAATAGGATAGGACCTTGTGTTTGTGATGTTGATGGCATGTTCTTTTGCTTAGACAAGTTTGTTTTGACATTTTAGCTTGTTTTGCCTTATGTCATGTTGAAGTATGCTTGTGTTTAACTTTTGGCTATGTGGATGAATGCTTTGTATGCATGTTTCCTCTAAGAATCTTATCTTGTTAGATGTTGCCTTATTAAGTGTTTAAATTGCTTCGTATGTTTATCCATGGCTGATTTGAGATATATGCTTGATTGTATGTTGCTTGAATGGTCGTTATATGCCTCTAGTGTTGAGTCTTTGTGTTTTTAGCAGCCAAAACAAGTTTTGCAGTGCAGGGCGTATCGATACGCTCAAGGGTTGTATCGGTACGATCATTTGCTTTGGACCTTGTTTTAGGCAAGGCGCACCGGTACGCTGGGGTGTATCGTTATGCCAAATGCTCTCTGGAAATATGAGAAATTGACGAGATTTTGGCGTATCGATACGGGTCCTGAGGGTATCGGTACGGTCTTCCTAGTTTGACCTTGGGAAAGTTGACCGTTGAGAGCGTATCGATACGGTCTTCCTGTGTATCGATACGGTCTCCATAGGTTGACTTTGGGGAGTTGACCAAGTCCAGGCATATCGATACGGTCCTCTAGCGTACCGACACGACCTGTTATAAAAGTTAAGACGGGATTGTTAATTGTCTGTCTTGTGTGTTTTGCATACTGTGTGTGATTCCGCTGTGTGTCCTCTCACATAGGATATAATTAAAGCATCTAGACAAGATAACTTTAAAAGAATTTTTCTAGGGTTGTTAATCGGAGTGGAGCCTTAATAGGTTTCGCTTCGGTTTTCCCCATGTAACCTATTCGATGCGGTCTAGCGGCTAGGTCGAGTCGAGGGTGTTACATTTGTTGGTATCAGAGCCTAGGTTCTGCCTAGGTTCGTTGAGTTTCCGCAAGCCAAAAGGTAAGTGAGGTAAGTTTTATGGTGTAAGCTTGTTGATCATGATTGCACGGTGATTGTAAGCATGCTTGTGGTTATCCTTGTGTTGGTTGAGAAGTAGTAGAGGCACTCATTGCTAATATACTATTATTGTAAGTGATTTTAAGTTTAAGGACTTGAGCACCTTGGACCTTGTTCCTTGCTGACCCCAAATCATTTCACTTGTTGTTTTTGTTGTTTAGCTTTGCATTTGTTAGCATGGTGAGACCAAGGGGAAGGCCGAGAATGGATAATCCGAGGGTTGAGCAGATTGAGAATGTTGAGGATATGCGATGAGAGAACTTGCCTCCTTCTCCTTCTCCTCCAGGGGGTGGAGCGAATGCGGAAGGTGTTGGACCCCAGGCCGGTCAAAGACATACATGTATTGATGTGAACCTGTTGATTCAGGCTATACAGACAACTTTAGCGGGTGTTCAGGTTGTAGCACCGCCTCAGAGTGCAGGTTCTGGTTTACCGTTAGAGCGACTCCGTAGCTTGGGCGGGGTTGAGTTATGTGGGTTGTCACTCGAGGGTTCAGAGGCATGGTTTGAGAGCACAGTTCGTATTTTGAGTCAGATGGAGTGCTCTGAAGTACATAAGTTGGGTTGCATTTCTCTTTGCTTCATGGAGATGCTACACTTGGTGGACTACTATCACTACGAGTATGCCAGAGGCCGAAGTTACTTGGGAGTTCTTCAGGAATGCTTTCCGTAAGAAGTTCCTAGGTCCTCGATACCTAGATGAGAAGAAGAGGGAGTTCATGGCTCTAGTTCAGGGTAGCTTGACCGTGTCCGACTATGAGGTGCAATTTGTACATCTGAGTCAGTATGCTTCTGAGTTAGTTCCCACTAACACGGAACGATGTGAGTGTTTCTGTTACGTGTTGGCTCAAGATGTGAAGACCTACATGTTGGCTTCCGACTATATAGATTTTGATGTATTGGTCGCTAGGGCCAAGGATATCGAGTAGTCTTTGGGACTTGCGGATCGCAAGGGTGGATCTAGTTCCGGAAAGAGGAATGCTGATTGGGACAGAGATCGTGCCAAGAGGCACAAGGATAGGAAACCTCATCATGATCATAGATTCGGAGGTGGTAGTCCGGGGAGAGGCCATCACGGTCAAGGGATTGAGAATCGTACTCCCGAGTGCAACAAGTGTGGTAGACGTAATTACGGTGAGTGTTGGGGCACTTATGGCTCTTGTTGGAACTGTGGGTCTATGGCGCACTTGAAGCGCGATTGTCCACATCTGTCTAGGGATGGACAAGCTCCTGCACGAGCTGTCGACCATCAGAGAGGTCGTGGGCGCGGTCGAGGTAAGTTTCAGCCAAGGAATGACGGTCAGATGAATGTAGCTCATGTTGTAGTAGTTCAACCCGAGGGAGGTGGGCCAGCTAGAGTGTATGCACACCGTGAGGACATAAAAGACATATATATGATTGCAGGTAATTTCTCGTTACAGTCTTTGACTTTGCTTTCCTTGATTGATTTCGGTTCTACGCATTCGTACATACTGAGTGAGCATGCAAGATTGCTAGATATTCCGGTTGAGATATTAGATGTGGGTATGAATGTCACTAATTCCTTTGGTGAGATAGTTGCGGTCAGAAAGATGTACAGAAGATGTCCTTTGATGGTTCAGGGTCATGTTTTTCCCGTGGATATGATGGAATTGCCATTTTATGGTTTTGATGTAATATTAGGCATGAACTGGCTTGTAAAGCATAGAGCTAGGGTAGATTTTGGGACAATGCGGGTGTCCTTGAGACTTTTGGAGGATCACGAGGTAGTAATAGTGGGCCAGAACGTTAAGTTCTTGTCCAATGTAGTTTCAGCCTTAGAGGGTCAAAAGTTATTGGATGTTTGTTGTCAGGCGTACCTAGACTATGTTATGAATCCAGATATGGATGAGGCGCGACCGCAGGACATTAGGACAATTTGTGACTTTCCAAGTGTATTCCTAGAAGAATTGCCTAGTTTGCCTTCAGATAGAGATGTAGAGTTTGTTATTGAGACTTAATCAGATTCAGCTCCAGTATCGATTGAACCGTACCGAATGGCTCCTAAAGAAATGAAAGAGTTGAAGACACAGCTTCAAGAATTGATAGACAGAGGGTTCATTCGTCTGAGTACTTCACCTTGGGGTGCACCGATGTTGTTTGTGAAGAAGAAATGCGACAGTTTTAGAATGTGTATCGACTATCGACAGTTGAATAAGTTGACAATGAAGAACAAATATCTGTTGCCGAGGATTGATGACTTGTTTGATCAGTTGAGAGGTGCTTCAGTGTTCTCAAAGATAGATTTGAGATCCAGTTATTATCAGTTGAAAGTAAGAGATCAAGATGTACCAAAGACAACTTTCTGCACTCGTTATGGGCACTACGAATTCTTAGTGATGCCTTTTGGTTTGACTAATGCACCGACAGCTTTTATGGACATGATGAGTAGAGTGTTTCATGAGTACTTAAATCAGTTTGTGGTAGTGTTCATTGATGATATTTTGGTGTACTCTCGTACCGAGGAAGATCACAATCGGCATTTGTGTTTGGTGTTGCAGAAATTGTTAGACAATCAGTTGTATACCAAGTTGAGCAAATGTGAATTCTGGATTAAGGAATTAGTCTTCTTAGGCCATATTGTATTAGCCGAGGGAATCTGAGTGGATCCTAAGAAAGTTGAGGTAGTTGTGAATTGGAAACCACCGAAGACAGTGACTGAAATTCGTAGTTTCTTAGGTTTGACCGGTTACTATAGATGTTTTGTTGAGGGTTTCTCAAAGGTTGCAGCTCTTTTGACTAAATTGCTACATAAGGATGTTCGGTTTGAGTAGATTGATGCAAGACAACAAGCGTTTGAGAAATTGAAAGAAGCCTTAACTGAAGCTCATGTCTTAGTTTAGCCCGTGTCAAAGAAAGAGTTTCTTGTCTTTAGTGATGCGACGTATGTTGGCTTAGGTTGTGTGCTTATACAAGAAGAAAGAGTAGTGGCCTATGCGTCTAGACAGTTGAAGACTCATGAGTGTAATTACCCAACGCATGATAGAATTGGTTGCAGTGGTTTTTTCCTTTAAAGTGTGGAGACATTACCTGTATGGTGAGAAATGCACAGTGTATACGGATCACAAGAGTCTGAAGTATATAATGACACAAAGAGAGTGGAATCTTAGACAACGTAGGTGGCTAGAGTTGCTTAAAGACTACGATCTCACGATTGAGTATCATTCGGGTAAAGCCAATGTAGTGGCCGATGCTTTGAGTAGAAAGGTAGTGGTGGAGTTACGATCTATGTTTGCTAGATTGAGTTTGTCTCAAGATGGGGGTTTAGTGGCCGAGTTGCAAGTTAGACCTTCTTTGTTTTAGTTGATTAGAGAGAAGCATTTGTAAGATAGATCATTAGCATCTCATGTACAAGATATAGCGGAAGGTAAACCGACAGATTTTATTTTTAGTAGTAATGGAGTCTTGTGTTTCAAGAGTAGAGTAGTTGTTCCGGAAGATGTAGACTTGAGACGCACCATCCTAACTGAAGCTCACAATAGTCTGTTTGCTATGCATCCGGGAAATACGAAAATGTATCGTGATTTGAAGAATGAGTATTTCTAGGTTGGTTTGAAGAAAGATGTTACCGAGTTTGTGAGTTAGTGTATGGTCTGTCGGCGAGTTAAATTCGAGCACCAATTTCCTTCAGGTTTGTTACAACCATTGAGAATTCCCGAGTGGAAGTGGGAGAGAATCTCCATGGATTTCGTATCGGGTTTGCCGTTGACACCTTCTAAGAAGAATTCGGTTAGGGTAATTTTTGATCGTCTCACGAAGTGTGCGCACTTTTTAGCCGTTCACACCACTTATACTTTAGATAAGTTGGCCGATTTGTATATTAGTGAGATAGTGAGACTGCATGGTGTGCCGAAATCTATAGTGTCAGCCAGAGATCCGAGGTTCACGACTAGATTTTGGGAGAGCTTGCATAGTGCTTTGGTTACTCGATTGAATTTCAGCACTTTATATCATCCTCAGACCGATGGTCAGTCACAGAGAGTCATACAAGTGTTTGAAGATATGTTAAGATGTTGCATTATAGAATTTCAGGGTTCATGGGAGAAGCATCTACCGTTAGTAGAGTTTGCGTATAATGACAGTTATCAAGCGAGCATTCAGATGGCACTTTACAAAGCTCTGTATGGTAGAAAATGTAAAACACCTATTTGTTGGGCCGAAGTAGGACAAAAATTGATACCCTTGCCTGATATGCTTAAGGGTACTACTGAGAAAGTACAGTTGATTTGTGACCGTTTGAAGGCAGCTTCAGATAGACAGAAATCCTATGCATACTTGAAAAGAAGAGAAATAGAGTATGTCATGGGCGACAAAGTGTTCTTGAAATTTTTACCTTGGAAGAAGGTGATGAGGTTTAGTAAGAAAGGCAAATTGAGCCCGAGATTCATTGGCCCGTATGAGATAGTTGAGAGAGTTGGTCTCGTTGCCTATAGATTGAGACTACCAGCCGAACTAGAGAAGATTCACGATGTGTTTCATGTCTCGATTCTTCGGAGGTATAGATTAGATCTGTCATATGTTATGCCAGTTGAGGAGATAAAATTGAATCCGGATTTGACCTACGATGAAGAACCAATTGAGATTTTGGTTTCGGACAGCAAGGTGTTGCGAGGAAGTACCATTGAATTGGTTAAGGTTAAGTGGCGACACCGAGGAGTGGAAGAAGCCACTTGGGAGAGGAAGGATGACATGCGAAAGCAGTTTCCGCATCTCTTTCTGCCAGGTAATTTCATGGATGAAATTCCTTAAGTGGGGGAGAGTTGTAACACCCCGAGTTTAGGGCCGAGAGATATTGAGTTTGTTAAACCGAGTTGGGTTAAATTTAAATTGGAGAAAAACTATTTGAACACACCTAGAATGTTTTTAAATGGTAAAGGGCAAAAAGAGGATTTTGTAATTCCAAAAAAAAAAGATTTTCAAAAGGCTATCATCTTCCCCAACTTGATTTCACGTTCAAAAACCTCCCCTAAACCCATTTTACTATTCCATTGGCTTCAAGCTCCAAACTAAATGATTTCTTCAAGGTAAATGGTTCTTCAACTTAGTTTCATCCTCATTGAGTCTTAAATGTTGATATTTTTGTAAAACTCATGGATTTATCTTGTTTTGATTTCTAAACTTTGGTTTGAAATGAGAGGACAATCTTGGGTTTTCATTTGGATTGATTTGGGATGAGTTAAGAGTGTTCTTAACATTGTTTTAACACTAAAATAACATAAAAATGGTGGGTTTTTAATGGAAACCTGAAATGGGTATTATGGGTGATTTTAAGAGTTGAAAACCTTGAGTTTTTGGTTGGGTTTTGAGTTTAAATGGCAGCTGGAGGTTTGGTAGCCTTGGATTGATGTTTAGGGATGTAAAAAGGTAGATTTTTTATGGTAAATTCGTTGGTTGTGGGTGCTAGTAGTTTGGGTTTTGAATTGGCTATGTTTCGAGTGTAGTTTGAGCTTGAATTGATGTGTATTGATGCAAGGTTGTTGAGTTCCGGGTCCTTCCTGTGTTTGTGAGTGTATTTGTGTTCTAATGTTCGATTTTGGGTTGCTCAAAACAGAGGATTTGGATTCGGGCTTTGTGGACGGAAATCCGGGTAGTTCGAAGGCTTGATTCGGCATCTCAGACATCGGTTGTGTGTGGGCTGGTGAGTGGATTGATTTTAAAAGCCTTAATGTGATTAAGGGAATGTTTTGGGAGTTTGGATTGAGCTCGAAAAGCAATCCAAGCTCGAGAGTAAGTTTTAAAGGTTTTATGCAATTAAATTGTGTTTTACGATTCTTGAATGCAAGTTGAGTATGCTATGTTGTTATGTTTGAATTGCACTGTTATGCATGTTGAGACTTATGTCTTGTGTTTATACTTGCATTGTGAGTACATGCCTTGCATGGAAGTTTAGACTTGGTAAGTGGTTCAAGCATCGATAATGCTTGTGGTTGTATTTGAGTATATTGGCATGTGTTTGGTTGTTATCGGATATAATTGATCGACCAATAGGATTAGAGTGCACTCGAGGTAAAATTCGCGTGTGGCCTTAGTGATGTTAGATTCCACTAAGGAGGAGTACGGTGATGTGAGATTCCACCGAAAATTATGTTTTTACTAGATAATTGAGTACGGTGATGTGAGATTCCACCGGAAGTGTCTAGTGGGTTTGAGAAAGTTATCCGCATATCCGAGTAAAACGTTGAATGTCAATATACCCTTGAATGCTTTAATTCTCATGTTAAGCATGTTGTTGATTTCCCTCTATTATGCTTATATTTATGCATTGTGGTTTACTTTGCTTGTGTTATGAGAATGAGCATATGGTAAGCCTATGGCTTTTGGTTGTATTCGGTAAATGCACGTGAAGGTAAAAGCATGACATTGTGTGTTCAAGCATGTGGAAATGATTTGGAAACGGTTTTGGTTTTCAGGCAAACTATGTTTTAAAACTACATTGTTGTAGCTACCGTATTGAGCACCGCTCACTAAGCTTAAATGCTTACGCTCTCTTTTCAAACAATGCATGCCCTTAGACCTTTAGAGCAGCTCGGGGAACAAGGGAGGATCCAAGGGAGTTTGGGTTGCTCAAGTATGGTTTAGACTACAATAATTAGTATTTAAGCAATGGGATTGGACCTTGTGTTTGTGATATTGATGCCATGTTCTTTTGCTTAGACAAGTTTGTTTTGACGTTTTGGCTTGTATTGCCTTATGCCATGTTGAAGTATGCTTGTGTTTAACTTTTGGCTATGTGGGTGAATGCTTTGTATGCATGTTTCGTCTAAGAATCTTATCTTGTTGGATGTTGCCTCATTAAGTGTTTAAATTGCTTCGTATGTTTATCCATAGCTGATTTGAGATATATGCTTGATTGTATGTTGCTTGAATGGTTGTTATATGCCTCTAGTGTCAAGTCCTTGTGTTTTTAGTAGCCAAAGCAAGTTTTGCAGTGCAGGGCGTATCGATACGCTCAAGGGCTGTATCGATACGGTCCTTTGCTTTGGACCTTGTTTTAGGCAAGGCATACCGGTACACAGGGGTGTATCGATACACCAAATGCTCTTTGGAAATCTGAGATTTTGGCGTATCGGTACGGGTCCTGAAGGTATTGGTACGGTCTTCATAGTTTGACCTTGGGAAATTTGACCGTTGAGAGCGTATCGATACGGTCTTCCAGCGTATCAACACAGTCTCCCTAGGTTGACTTTGAGGAGTTGACCAAGTCCAGGCGTATCGATACGGTCCTCTAGCGTGCCGATACGGCCTATTATAAAAGTTAAGAAGGGATTGGTAATTGCTTGTCTTGTGTGTTTTGTATTCTGTGTATGATTCCATTGCGTGTCCTCTCACATAGGATATAATTAAAGCATCTAGACAAGATAACTTTAAAAGAAATTTTCTAGGGTTTTTAATCGAAGTGGAGCCTTGACGGGTTTCGCTTCGGTTTTCCCCATGTAACCTATTTGATGTGGTCTGGCGGCTAGGCCGGGTCGAGGGGGTTACAGACATGCAACGGAACGCACACATGGATACAAAACAAGCAAAATAGACAATTAAGATAACCCATTTTTAATTTTATAACAGGTCGTATCGATACGCTAAAGGACCGTATCGATGCGCCTGTACTTGGTCAACACCTTAGAGTCAACCCTAGGGAAACCGTATCGATACCCACAAGGATGGTATCGGTACGCCCTCAACGGTCAACTTCCCTTGGTCAACTACAAAGACCATACCGATACTCTTAGAACCCGTATCAATACGCCAAAATCTCGTCAATTTCTCGGATTTCTAGAGAGCATTTTGGGTATCGGTACGCCCCCGCGTACCTTTATGCCTTGCCCAAAACAAGGGACCGTGTCAATACCGCCCTTGAGCGTATTGATACGCCCTACCCTGCAAAACTAATTTTAGTTGCTAAAAGCATAAGAAACTCAACACAAGAGGCATTAACAAGCATTTAAGCAACATACCAACACACATAAAACACAAGGCATCCATGGATAAGCACATAAAGCAAAATAAACACTTAACAAGGCAGCATCCAACATGATAAGATTTTTAAAGGAAACATGCATATTTAGCATTCACCAACAAGCCAAAAACTAAACCATAGCATAAATCATCATGGTAGAAGGTATTACAAGCCAAACACAACCTAGCAAACTTGTCTAAGCAAAAAGGACATGCCATCAACACCTCAAACATAAAGGTCATATCCCATTGCTTAATACTAATTATTGAAGTCTAAACTCATACTTGAGAAAACCAAACTCCCTTGGATTCTCCCTTGTTCCCCGAGCTGCTCTGAAGGTCTAAGGGCTTTCATTGATGGAAAAGAGAGCGTAAGCGTTAATAGGCCGTACCGAAATAGAAAAAGCCGTTGGGGTGTAATAAATAGGCCGTACCGAAACGGGCACGATTGTTTCGATACGCTAAGAGCCTGTTCCAAAACTCGTTTCGAAACATTTTCCACTATCAAGACCTGTATCGAAACATCTTGGAGGCGTTTCAATACGCTTTAATTATTTCTTAAAAAATTAGTTTAAAGGCTCAACAGTCATATTTTGAAACCAAGTTTGAATTCTGTTTCGAAACGTTTGAGGTCGTTTCGATACTGCATTATCGAAACGGTTCAAAACGTTTTGTTGTTCTTCATCCGTTTCGAAACACGTTCTAAAATAGAGGTTAACAGTTTCAAAACGTTCCGAAACGCTCAAAGGCCGTTCCGAAACGATGACTCGAAAATCACTGTTTTTGACTTGGTAAACACTTAGAAAATATTTGATAAGTTGAGGTTTTGACTTGTACATTTTTCTTTAAACACAGAGAGGTTTTGAGGACTTAAAAATTCATTTTCTCCTTTTCAATTTAGTCCTTAAATCCTTTGTTATATCAAAATCAATTTATTAGTTTCACAATCTCCCTTTTTTTTATATAACAAAACCAAGTTTGAATTTTTAAGAATTTTGAAATCTTGAAAATGTTCTAACTCCCCCTCAATGTAAGATGGATTTTAAAGTTTTGAAAATATTTTAAAATTTAAAATTCAAGTCTTTGAAACTCAAAACCACAAAAAATTTGGCTCTTATATTACTTCCCCTATTTTTGTTAGATCAAAAAGAATAATAATCAAGGCTTATCATGAGAAGAAACAAGGTTATAAGCAAAACCAAACATCATAATATAGATAGAACAATTTTACACCCATTTTTATCAAATAAGACATTAAATCCTTTATCACACAATTGACTAATGCTCAATAAATTGTGTTTTAGACCATCGACATACAAAACATTTTCAATAAGTATAGTAGAGAGATTACCTATGGATCAAATACCTTTAATGTGGCCTTTGGAGCTGTCACCAAATGTCACTACTCCTCCACTTTTTGGCTTTAAGTCCATGAATTGACTCTTGTCTTCGGTCATGTGCCTCGAGCATCCACTATCAAGGTACCATGAGTTTTGGCTTTGTGCTTTGGCCTTGTAGCAATGCTCCCCCTACAAACAAAGAGTTAAACTTTGATTTTCGGTACCCAAATCATTTTGGGTCCACGAGTGATAGCTCCCAAAAGCTTGGTTCCCTTAGGAATCCAAGGTGACATGGCATCAATATTATTAGATTTGACAAGTTCCTTAGGAACCCACACACTTCTAATTCTTTTAGTTCTATTGTGCCTATGGAAGCCACTTTGTTTGTAGTTATTGTTCTTTCTTTTAGGTTGGTTTGATCTAGATGATTGACCTATTTCATTTTTCACATTACCAACACTCTTGAAAGACATTTTAAGCTCATTAAGCTCATTTAACACCTTTTGGTGTTCACTATTGCATTAAGAAATAAGATTGTTTAAGTCTACATTTTCATCTTGAAAGAATTTAAGTTCATCTTGTAAACCTAAGATCTTTTTTCTCAAATTTCAAGTTAGCTTGAGAAAGTGAGTCATTTTTAGCATTTAATTCCGAAATGATCTTTTTATTTCTTATGATAGACTCTTTATACTTTTCAACTAACTCATCATATACCTCTTGTAACTCATCATAAACATCATGCAATTCATCAAATGTAAAATCAAATGAAAATGAGTTAGGTGTTACCATGGAGGAATCCTCCTCAAGAGCCATGAGGCAAAGGTTGGCCACTTCATGTTCCTCATCGTCGGATGACTCCTCATCGCTCCAAGTAGCAAGCTTGGCTTTGAGCTTCTTCTTCTTCTCAAAGCTCTTCTTCTTGAGTTTAGGGCAATCGGAACGTATGTGACCCGGCTTCTTGCACTCAAAGCAAATGATTTGATCCCTCTCTTTTTTTTTGCTTTTGTTCTTGAAGTCCATCTTTCTTTGAAATTTTCTCCCTCGGTTGGACTTTATGAACTGTGAGAACCGTTTAGCAATCATGGCCAATTCCTCAAAGTCTTCCTCCTCACTAGAAGAGCTTTCCTCATGTAAACAGGCTTTCAGAGCAACTCCTAGCTTCTTTTTCTTCTCTACCTCATGCTTCTCTATTCTTCTTCTCTTCCTCTCTTCCTCGCTTCATGATCTCGTGTGTAAGAAGAGACCCAACAAGCTCATCAAGCTTCAAGGTTTTCAAATTCTTTGCTTCAATGATGGTCGTCCTCTTACCATCCCAAGATTTTGGGAGAGGGTATAGAAGCTTCCTCACTAGTTTATCTTCGGGAATTATTTCACCAAATCCTTTAAGACCATTGACGATGATCGAAAATCGATCAAACATCTTTGAGACGCTCTCATTGGGGTCCATCTTAAAATTTTTATAGCTCAATTTTAGCAACCCGATCTTCGTCTCTTTTACATCGCTAGTGCCCTCATAAGTCGTCTCCAAAGTGTCTCACACTTCCTTTACACTTTCGATAGATGAAACCTTTGAGTAGATATCTGGACCAAGTGCACAAAATATGATATGTAGAGCTTTGTCGTTGACTTGCATCTTCCGTCTATCTTCCTCGGTCATCTCCGACTTCACCTTCGGAACTAGTCTTCCTTCATCGTTTCTCTTAACTGGAATGTAGGGGCCTTCTTCCACTACAACCCAAACCATGTAATCCGTTGACTTGATGAAGAGGCGCATCTGATTCTTCCAATATGGGTAGTTGTCCCCATTGAAGAAGGGTAGTTTAGTGGTTGATTGTGACTCATAGAGGTTGGAGGTTGAAGTAGATGTCATGGCTTGTCTTGTAGTAGATCACACTCTTCCTAGAATCTACTCTTGTGGTTGTTAATCCTTCAAAGAGGTAGGTTTTGATACCAATTGTTGAGTGGGTCAATGAAATGATTTAAGCCAAGAGGGGGTGAATTGGATTTTTAGAACTTTTGGTGGTGGAGTGGAAAATTAAAAAATTGCTAGACATGAAATTTTAGAGTGGTTCAAGTTCCAATTGAACTCTACATCCACTACCTTAGCTTCACTAAGGATTTTCCAACAATCCACTAATTGCTCTTCCCCTTTTCAAGGCTTAGGAGGTAACCTTTACAATACCGGTCAAATTTTCTACCCAAAATTTGACCCATTCCTCACTCAAGTAATAAAAACAAGTTTAAGGCTAAGACTAGTATCTCTCAATACAAATGTAGCCCTTTTTACAAGCACTCAACCCAAATTGGAAAATAAGAATGGAATTACACACAACACAATTTGGGGTTTACAATAAAATATGGGATTTTTGCACAATTGCTTGGATTTGATGTTTGGATAATTCTTTTTGGATAAATAGTTCTTGTTGGAGCTTTTAAAGGTCCTTTTTATACCTTCTCATTGAATTCTAGCTGTTGGGGTTGTTGCCTTCATTATTATAGCCGTTGGGATGTTATCTTCCCTCTACAAATGCAATATGCAACTACCCATTCCGAAACGCCCGACCCTATTTTGAAACAGACTAAAGTAGAAAGAGCCGTTGGGGTGTAATAAATAGGCCGTACCGAAACGGGCACGATCGTTTCGATACGCTAAGAGCCTGTTCCGAAACTCGTTTCGAAACATTTTGCCACTGTCAAGACCTATATCGAAACGTCTTAGAGGCGTTTCGATATGCTTTAATTATTTCTTAAAAAATTAGTTTAAAAGCTCAACGATCATATTTTGAAACCAAGTTTGAATTCCGTTTCGAAACGTTTGAGGTCGTTTCGATACTGCCTTATCGAAACGGTTCAAACCGTTCCGTTGTTCTTCATCCGTTTCAAAACACGTTTCGAAACAGAGGTTAACAGTTTCAAAATGTTCCGAAACGCCCAAAGGTCGTTCTGAAACGGTGACTCGAAAATCACTGTTTTGACTTGGTAAACACTTAGAAAATATTTGATAAGTTAAGGTTTTGACTTGTACATTTTTCTTTAAACACATAGAGAAGTTTTGAGGACTTAAAAATTCATTTTTCTATTTTTCAATTTAGTCCTTAAATCCTTTGTTATATCAAAATCAATTTATTAGTTTCACACTAACACATAATCAACATGACATGATCACTTTGCATAAAGAATCATAAAACACGGATTAATTGCATAAAACCTTTAAAATTTACTCTTGAGCTTGGATTGGCCTTTCAAGTTCAATCCAAACTCCCAAAACATTCCATTAACCACGTTAAGGCTTTTAAAATTGATCCACTCACCAGCCAACACACAAACGATGTTCAAGATGCCGAATCAAGCCTCCAAACTACCCGGATTTCCGTCCACGAAGCCCGAAGTTGATTCCTCTGTTTTGAGCAACCCAAAACTGAACATTAAAACACTAATACACTCACAAACACAACAAAAACCTGGAACTCAACAATCTTGCAACAACACACATCGATTCAAGCCCCAAATTTCACTTGAAACATATCAATTCAGTCTCAAACTATTTGCAGCCACACCCAACGAATTTACCATAAAAAATCTACCTTTTAACATTCCAAAACATCAACCCAAAGCTATCAAACCTTCAGCTCTCATTTAAACCCAAAACCCATCAAAAAACTTAAGATTTTCAACTCCTAAAATCACCCACAATACCCATTTCGGGTTTCCTATAACAACCCATCATTTTCGTGTTATTTTAGCGATAAAACAAAGTTAAAAACACTCTCAAACTCAGCCATAGACAACCCAAACGAAAAACCCATAAACTTCATTTCATTCCAAACCAAACGTTAAAAATCAAAACAAGTTTAATCCATGGGTTTTGCAAAAATCTTAGCATTTATGACTCAAGGAAGATGAAACCAAGTTAAGGAATCAATTACCTTGAAGAAATCACTTGGATTGAGAGCTTGGGGCAATGGAATAGTGAAATGGGGTTTAGGGGAGGTTTTGAACGAGAAAATCAAATGGGAGAAGATGATAGCTTTCAAAAATCCCCTTTTCTTTATTTCTTTTTGTGAGCAAAATTCCCATTTTACCCCTTTGATAAAAATCAAGGTTATCCATTTAAAAATAGTTTCAAAATTAACCTAACCTAAAACGGTTTAACTAATCTGATTATCTTCTGGCCCTAAACTCGGGGCGTTACAAATCTTCTATAAAAAAAATTAACATGATTCAATCTATAGTATATATTTTATTAATAAATTTAATTAAATAATCTCATACTAATAACATTATACTCTCCATGATCAAATTTGTCCCTTGTTGATTTTTTAGTAGTTAAATTTTTAAATTTTAATCGTAATTGTTTGGTTCGAGAGTGTAAAAAACCCTTAAACTTAAAGAAATCAATTAAGCCCTTGAAATTTTTTTGCACCCAATTAAGCCATTCAACCATAAAATTTAATCAATTAAGCCCTTGAACTAAGAAATTTAATCAATTAAATCCTTTAACCAATTTTGACCATTAAATTTTAACATTTTTTCTTTAGATATCATTGTCACATGATCCAATACAGTTTTACCATATTTCATTTAAGCATTTTTTTCAAAAAAATAAAATTTTTATAAATTTTACAAGTCTTTTAGAATTCTTAGAATTTTTAAAGAATTTTTTAAATAAAATATAAAAAATCTAAAAATATCAAGTGAAAACACTAGGACACGATGCACTACACCAACAAATCCAAGAAAAAGCCAAGATTTAATGGTCAAAATTGGTCAAAGGGCTTAATTAATTAAATTTTTTTTGGTTCAAAGGCTTAATTGACTATATTTCTTGGTTCAAGGGCTTAATTGGGTGCAAAAGAAGTTCAAGGACTTAATTAATTTTTTCAAAAGTTCAAGGGCTTCTTACACCCTTAAGTCTAATTATTTTAAATAATTAAACTTTACAAAATATATATGGCTTAAATTCCCATTTGGCCCCTAAAGTATAAACAAAGTGCCCCATATGAATTTTTTTGGGACGTTTTGCCCCTTGAACTAAAAGTCGTTACCCCGTTTGGCCCCTCCGTCTAACGCTGTTAAAAAATATTCACGAGCCAACCAGAACGTGCCACGTGTCATTTCATTAACAAAAATAAACTGACTTAAATTAAAGGAGTAAATTGCACATTAGGTATATTAATTTTTTTGTTCATTTTAGTCTCAATTGTTCATCTTCTTTATGCATGTTGCTGCCATGGCTCCTTCTTCAAACTTTTTCTTCCGCTTCAAGACCTTCAAAACAGAATTAGTCCATGTTTGGAAAAGAGAAAGGATGATTATTTTGGGGTTTATTAGCTTTTACTCGTAGAAATTGAATTTTGTTTATATTACAGGGAAAAAGGTACAAAATTTAGCATGAAAATCATTTAAAAAGTCAAGCTAAGGGAAATTAGATCAATACATCATTTAATTTTCTTGTCAAGATGTACTAACTGGACTCCTTGAGGAATAAATCTGTCTTTTCTTCTATTTTGAACAACTTTGAGGATGTCAAAGAGAAATCATTGAAATGGGATTGAAGGCAAATGAAGAAAAATCATTGCCATTTTCAAATGGGATTTCTGGGGTTGAATTGAAAAGAGCATAAGAAAAAAAATTCCCATCATCACACATTCCTATTGTTGCACTGAAGGAATAAGATGAGAACAATCTGAGCTAAGGAAGACGATGAAGTAAACAGAAAAGAGAAGAAAAGGAATTCAAGAAGAAATCAGTTTTTATTTGATATCATGTAAAATGCAGCTATCTTATTCCAATACATGGGTCAAACATTACATTTATAGCCCAAGGCTAAGGCCCAGAAGAGTCTAGAGAACCCAGCTGTCATAACAGAAATCTGTTACACAAATTTTCTAGAAATTTTATACTTTCTAGCTTATTCTAACATTCTCCTGGTTCTTTCCCTTGTTAGAATACTCTAACATTCTCCCCGTTTCTTCCTGCTGCAAGTTCCTTGCTTCATCCAATGTCATTACTCTGAGGTGACGACGCACACTGTCAAACACTGCTGGTGGAAGAGGTTTTTTCAAAACATCAGCAACCTGCTCTTCACTTGGAAGAAAGTTAACAACAAGCTTCCCTTCAAGAACCTTTTCGCGCATGAAATGAAGATCAATTTCAACATGCTTTATCCTAGCATGATGTGTAGGATTTGCAGCCATAGATACTATAGAAGTATTGTCACACCAGACCGTGGGCTTGCTTACAACAGGAAAACCAACTTCCTCAAGCAAATGCTGAATCCAAACCAGCTTAGAAACTGAATTAGCTAGGCTTCGATATTCAGCCTCACAAGTGGACCGAGACACAACGGATTGTTTCTTGGAACTCCAAGCCACTGGGTTTAGGCCAAGAAAGATGCAAAACCCAGTGGTAGACCGTCGATCTTCCAAAGAAGAGGCCCAATCTGCATCACTGTAACAAACTAAACTGCAAGCAGAATTGGAAGAGAAATAAAGACCATAATCAATGGTGCCCTTAAGATTTCTGAGCACACGCTTGACAGCTACCCAATGAGAATCACACGGATTGTTCATGTATTGGCTAACCTTGTTGACAGAAAAAGAGATATCATGTCTGGTAAGACAGACATACTATAAACCACCCACAATGTTGCGATACAGATGACCATTAATAAAAGGAGAACCACCATTAGCAACTAACCTTGGAGTTACAACCATAGGAGTAGGCACAAGGGAAGACTCCAACAGGTCAGCTTTGGTCAATAAATCAGTAATATACTTGTGCTGATTAAGAAACAATCCATTCTCTAGTTGTTGGACTTCCATTCCAAGAAAGAAACCAAGGCTGCCAAGGTCTTTGAGAGAAAAAACACTATTCAGCTGCTGGACAATCAAGTCTACCTCAGTAGATGAAGAGCCTGTGATTACTATGTCATCCACATAGACCATCACTAAGATTTTGGATGAGTCAGAAGATCGTATGAACAAGGAGGAATCAGCTTTGGATGCAGTAAAACCCAAGCTTGATACTAAATAGGCTCGTAAAGTGTCAAACCAGGCCCTAGGTGCCTGCCGCAAGCCATATAAAGCCTTTCTCAAATGACAAAATAACTCCTCACCATTAGAGCCTTTCTGCTCAAACCCAGGAGGCTGACGCATATATATATCTTCTGCCAACTCACCATTGAGAAAGGCATTATTTATGCCGACTTGCCTGATTGTCCATTTCATCAAAACAGCAGCAGCTAAGATCACTCGAATTGTAGTTGCTCGAACTATAGGACTGAATGTCTCCCTAAAATCATAACCCACAGTCTGAGAAAAACCCCTTTGCAACCAATATGGCTTTGAACCTCTCAATAGAGCCATCAGGTTTCCTTTTTACCTTAAAGAGCCATTTGCATCCAATAGATTTTCTATTTAAAGGAAGAGGTTGCAACTCCCAAGTATTATTAGCCAGCAAGGCATCATATTCTTGCTGAACAGCATGTCTCCAATCAGGATGTTGTAAAGCCTCATCAATAGTTGTGGGTTCATGAATGATCTTTTCAGCAAGTAAGACTTTAGGTTTATGAATGCCAGCTTTAGCGCGAGTGATCATGTGATGTGCATTCTGCACTTGAGGAACCAGTGGTGATGGAGTGACATATGAAGATGGAGCTGATGATGGTAGTGATGTGGATAGTGGTGATGAAGTAGGGAATGGAGAAGATGAAGATGATGATGGTGATGTAGGTAGAGGTGATGAAGGAGGGACTGGAGAAGATGAAGATGAGGGTGGTGATGTAGGTAGTGGTGATGAAGGAGGGACTGGAGAAGATGAAGATGAGGGTGGTGATGTAGGTAGTGGTGATGAAGTAGGGATTGGAGAAGATGAAGATGATGGTGGTGATGTAGGTGGTGGTGATGAAGGGGTAGAGAATGTGGGTAAAACAGAGGGGGACTGTGATGGTTGTAATGATAGAGATGGTGAGGAGGGGCAAATATTAGGAAGAACAGGAGAGGGAAGAGATGAGGATAAAGATTGAGATGTGGTATTTGCATTCAAAGACAGTGAGGAGGGATGAAAAGATGATGATGACAAGAAATGAGACCTATCAAGATGATTTGAAGCTAAGGATCTGGACAAACTAGACACACCAGACTTTTTTTGTTTGGTACAATGAGTACAACCTACTGAATGTGGCTGAAAAAGGGACAGAAATGGAAAAATAGACTCTTCAAAAGTTACATGCCTAGAGATATACACACGCCCTGAACTATGTAAACATTTGTATCCTTTATGTGTGGGAGAATATCCTAGAAAAACACATTGAACAGACCGAAACTGAAACTTGTACCTATTATATGGACCTAAAAAGGGGTAGCAAAGACATCCAAACACACGAAAGAAAGAATAATCAGGAACCTGACTAAACAACTTTTGATAAGGAGAGACTCCACCTAACACCTTAGAAGGAAGCCGATTTATAATAAACACAACACTCACAAATGCATCATTCCAGTAGGTTAAGGGCATACCTGCCTGAGCAAGCAAAGTGAGACCCATTTCAACAACCTGTCTATGTTTGCGCTCAGCTATTCCATTTTGCTCTGAAGTATGTGGACAAGAAAACCTAGAGACAATGACATGAGTTTTAAGTAAAGGCTGCAAAGCAATAAATTCACCTCCATTGTCAGTTTGAAGAATTTTTAATTTACAGTTAAATTGTTGCTCAGCTTGACTCAAGAACTGAACAAAAGCATCATAAACTCCAGACTTTTGTTTAAGAAAGTATAACCAGGTGTATCTAGAGTATACATCAGTAAAAGCAACAAAATAACGAAAGCCATTGGAAAACAACGGGGCTGGACCCCAAACATCTGCTACAACAAGTTCAAGAGGGGCAGAATATTCAGTAATAGATTCTTTAAAAGGTAACTTGTGAGATTTTCCAAATTGACATGCTGAGCACAATACAACAGACTTATTCTTTGAAAAAGAAACATTACAAAGGCTTAAAACTTTATGTAAAGTATCCTGAGATGGATGGCCAAGTCTTTGATGCCAAGTATCTAAAACCTTATTAGACACAACAGCAAAATCACAATTGCCATGCACAGAAGCAGCAGAATCAGACAAAGAACTATTATTATTAGAAAACTGAGAAATATTAAGGGAATCTTGAATGCAGTAAAGACCATTCTTCTCATAACCAGTGAGAACAACCCTCTTGGATGCCAAATCTCAAACATGACAGTGAGTAGGATAGAACTCAAGCTGGACCTGATTATCCTGAGTTAGTTTAGAAACAGACAAGAGATTTTTAGTGATGCCGGGTACAAATAAAACATTTTTTAAATGCAACAACTTATCTTTACAAAGTAATGAAGATTGACCAGTAGCTTGAATATGTAGAGCTTGACCATTACCAACTTTGACTTTACCTGTAGTGGGATAAGTGGTACCAACATGAAGATTTGTGAAGTCATTGGTCAGATGATGGGAGGCACCTGAGTCTGGGTACCAAGAGTTGGCTGCAACCACTTCAGGAGTTGCTATCAAGGCCTGTGGATGACCAGGATGTGGGGTAGAGGTGGATTGACTCCCATTAGTTACAGTGATTGGAGGAAGAGTCTGCTGAAAGACAGGAGCAGGACCAGGAACAGGTACAGGAGTATGAATAGAGCTTGGAATGCGAGGCACCAGATTAGAATATGCTGCAGAAGAGTATACTGGAGCTTGAAGGAGTGGAGCTGAGGCAGAAGAAGACAAAATGGCAGGAGCTGGATGTAAATTCTGGTGAACAGAAGGTGTCACCTGAGAGTAAATAGAGGAAGCAAGCAAAGGTGGTGAGGCATAATACACTGTATTATAAGATGCAGGATTAGATGGATTAGAACCATGGGAAGGAGAATTGAATCCAGATTCATCATAGGTACAATTATGAGCCTGAACAGAAGGTTGACCTCTCCCAGAACTATACTGACCAGGTCTAGCAGACTCATTTTTGAAGGACAAATCAAACCTAAAGTAGCAGCGCTCCACCAAATGGCCCATTCTTCCACATAGTTGACATTGAGGCCTAGATGTGGGAGGAAAAAATCTTCCTCTCCCTCTACCTCGATTGCTATTATAATTGCTAGCATTATAAACTGATTGACTTCCTTGGTGATTAAATCCATCAGACTGACTCTCAGACACCACAGGCTGACCAGCAGAGGAGGAATTAGATATAGGAATAGGGGAAGAAGAAGTTTGAACAGTAAGGTGAGTTGAGGCATTGACATGAGGAAACATGATAGTCTGTCTGGCTTCAGCATCAAGAAGTATGGTTCTAACAGTCTTAACATCAGAAGGTGATGGACTAGCTATGATTACAGTAATAACTGACTCGAACTCGGGTGGCAAACCATTCAAAATGGCTGTGACATGTTCCTGATCAGAGATAATCTCCCCACAACTAGCTAAACTATCACACACACCCTTTATTTTCATCAAGTATTCCCTCATAGACATATTCCCCTTCTTTTGTGAGTGTAACATCCTACGAAATGACATTAATCGAGATGTGGTTTTTCCACTGTAAAGCCTAAGCAGGGTATTCTAAATTTCAGATGAGGTATTGTGACCAATTAAGTTGGGAAGAACATCCTCACTAACTGTGGATAACAACCAGGATGCAAGTGACCCATCTTGTTCTTCATAAGCCTCAAAATCAGGGTTAATACTAACAGATCCATCCTTAGTAACATACTAAGGTGGCCAAGTTACATTACTATCAATAAATTTCTGCAACCTATTAGTTTTAATGGTCAATAAAACTTGTTGTTGCCACAGTAAGTAGTTATTGTCATCGAGTATAATATTGATTTTCTTAGTGGCAAAGATTCGACCAGTATTCGTATTAGTGCTAGAAGTGTTTGTAGTTTGAGTAGTAGTCTGATCACTAACAGGCAAGGAAGACTCGGGTGCAGTAGGTACAGCCATAAGGAGACACAAACAAATAGCAGATTAACAAATTCAGATGTGAACAGGAAGAAAAACAAGTCCAGGTAGAAGATGAACGAGCAGATTGATAGATCCACCAAAGAATGAAAAAGATCCAGGCAAACAAGACAGATGATCAACAATCAGGCCAACCCAAATAGATCCAGACAAAATTCACCAAAGAACTTTCAGAGAGCAGATAGGAATATCGTCACCATTAAAAAACAACGAAACACTGCAGCAAATATAAAGAGACACCAGATACAGCAACCACAAAGATAAAACCACAACCAAACAGGAGAGCTAGGCAGATAACCGCAACGCAAGACAAGAAGAATACAGAGAGATACCTGATTCCAGCAATCAAAAATCACAAACAACTTACTAGCGCAAAAGCTCAATCAGAAACCCTAGATTGACCGCCAGAGATCACAGACGATAGGGCAAATCAAGTCGGAGATGAGGACGGGGCAACACACGATCAGAGGCTTAGCGCAAAAGCTCAATCAGAAACCCTAAATTGACCGCCAGAAATCACAGAAGATGGGGCAAATCAAGTCGGTGATGAGAACGGAGCAGAAACACACCAGCAACACACGATTCCCCACTGATCAGAGGCTCTGATACCATATTAGACTGAAGGAATAAGATGAGAACAATCTGAGCTAAGGAAGACGATGAAGTAAACAGAAAAGAGAAGAAAAGGAATTCAAGATGAAATCAGTTTTTATTTAATATCATGTAAAATGCAGCTATCTTATTCCAATACATGGATCAAACATTACATTTATAGCCCAAGGCTAAGGCCAAGAAGAGTCTAGAGAGCCCAGCTGTCATAACAGAAATATGTTACACAAACTTTCTAGAAATTTTATACTTTCTAGCTTATTCTAACACCTACTACTGAAACTAGCAATGTTGCAGAATAAATCAAACATTAGAGACCCATAAGCATTCTGAAACGATTTTTCTTAACCAAAAATCAGCAAATATTTTCATTAATAAACTTACGAAATTGATTGGTTTTTCCTACATATATAATTGCAATTATAGGTTAAGTTATTTACACTGTATAAGCATCATCATTGAAAAATGGGATTCAAAGAAAGAAAAAACGGAGCAATTGAGGAGGAACAATGCAGAATTAGATTACAAAGAGACAAGTCAGATTTTACAGAGTTAAACAGTGGTTGGGGAAGAAGGCAAAGAAACAGAGAGAACCAATCGGCATTAGTATTACGCAGGAAATTCTAATTATTTGTACCAATGGTGGTTGAGTTCTTTTTTAACTTTGCCTTCTTCCTGGGATTGTCACTGCATTCTTGTTACATTTTCTTCACAGCAACCAAATCAACATGGCGAAAACAAATGCTCCTTAATTTTCTGCAGATTGTCTGCTTATGTTTCATAATTGTTTATGTTGATGTCTGGTCTTAATCAGTTCCATAGTTTTTAACTCCTGGTTTTTGTCACATCTAATGTTTGATGACAGATTGGTTTGATAGGCTCGAGCAACAAAAATCGAAAAATATTCGAATTATAGTATTTGATTTATAATACATCAAATCTCAGTATTGTTTTTACCTAAAATGTTTTCGCCATGTTCTGAAGGTCTTGAAGCAGAAGAAAATGCTTGAAGAAGGAGCTATGGTAGCAGCAAGCATGAAGAATATGAACAGTTGGGACTAAAATGAACAAAAAATAAAATCTAACATACCTAACGTGAAATTTATCCCTTTAATTTAAATCAGCTTATTTTTTGTTAATAAAATGACACATGCACGTTTTGGTTGACCCAAAAATATTTTTTAACGGCGTTAAACAGAGAAACCAAACAAAGTCAGGAGAAAACTTTATCTACCCAGTGGGTAATTTACCCACTTACATTTATTTAATAGTTTTATAGAAAACATGCATGCTAATTAATATGTTAGCTAATGTTTAATTTTTTTGTCAATTCAAATATTTTCAATAATGTTTTTAATTATTTTTTTATTTATATGATATAAATTTTAAGAAATACCCATTATCTTATTTTTTTTACGTTTATTTATTTTTAAATAATTAAAATATATTTTATTTTCATAGATTATTATATAATTTTTTTTAAATTTAGACAAAATTATTGTCTAGAAAAAAATCAAATACTCTTACATTTATATACAAAAAGTAGGAGTGAGCGTTCAATCGAGTCGATTCGAGTTGATGCGTCACATTTTACAACTCAAATTTTATTTTAAATTTTTACGATTCGAGTTGAGTTTATGAAATTCGAGTCGAGTTCGAGTCAAGTCAAGTTTTTGAGTTCCAATACAAATTTAATTGTAATTGTTTATCATGTTATAGTACAATTTGAATATAATTTAAACGACTTTCTCTATTCATATAAGACATGCATATATATTTCATCGTATTTTTTTATATGCGTCACATATTTCTTCATATTTCTCTAATCATATAATATATGCACACATATTTGATTCTAATTTGAGGAAGTTGACCCGAACTTAAAAATCAATCAACTAATTGTTAAAAATTTGGAGTTATTCGAATTTCATTTTACAACTCAAACTTTATTTAAAAAAAAATTCGAGTCGAATCGAGTTTTGCTAACCTCTAACAAAAGAAATTCGTTTACCCTCACTTTCTATCCTATTCATTGTCTCGTTCACGGATTATTGCCACATAACTTTAATTAATTAGGTTTTCTTTTTAACATTATGCCCTATTTACATTTAATAAAATCTAATTTTTATTTTTATTGTACAATAATTATGAAATCTATTAAATTAATAAAATGTTCCATATATTATATGTTACTTAAAGATTAGTTCTCGTTCTCTAATTTGATAATTTTAAATTATATAATTTAGTTATATTGTCTTGGTATTATGACCCAATTAGAACTTTCAAATTTAAAACGTACATGAATCAAACCCAACCAGTGATCTCATTCTCCAATTTGATAAATTTAAGTTATATGGTTTACTTATAATGTCTTGGTATTATGAGCGAACTGAAATTTTAAAAATTAAAACGAGTGGTGTTAGTGGAAAGAGAGATTATATTATACTTATCTTAAGGGACCTGAGTTCGAGCAGCTTTGTCCACAAAATACATGGATCGAAACTATCAAAATCAAAATACATGAACTATTGGTTTTTTTTGTTCTAAAAGAACAAAAATCAACTATTTCATCTTAATTTCGAAAATTATATTTCTTCAAGGGCTATTATTTGAAGCAAAATATTATTTATGGGGTAAAAATATGACGAGTCAAAATATTTTTTTTAATTAACTTAATTTCTCTTCTTATAATATTAAAAAAAATAAAATATTTCATTAAAAATAAAAATATTAATTGTATTGTAGTTATAGTTTTTAAAATTATTTATTGATGAAACTTAAAAGCAGTATTAATTGCACTACATTTATTGCTTATTAAAATATATATTATATTACATTTAATAGTTAACAAATCAGGTGCCACATCAGCTGGGTAATCTACCCAGTGAGTAGATGTAGCATTGCCTAACAAAGTCACAATTTTTAATTCAAAAGGCAAAATACAAAAAATTTTAAAAGATATTTTTTTCATTTTATTAATAATAGATTTTAAATGATAGTAAGAAGTTATTGTTAAAAGGTTGACAAAATAAAGTTAACAAGAGACGATTATAATAGGATAGAGAGTATTACAATATAATTAAATCCTGCAATTAGTTTGGTTCCATATCTTGAACAATCAAATTTGAGGTTGACTAAGCTGCTCATCTTTGTTTCCTCATATAATCATATTCCCTTAAGTCGTGGGTTCTAGAGTTCTATATCTTCATTACTTGAAAAATGGCATCTTATAAAGTTCTTAAATTTCAGAGTTTAGGCAATTTATTCGGTATAAACCAAGAAAAACTAAAGTTAACCAAAATCTTATAAAATAAAGATTAAGAGAATGTAAAGTGTAGCTATAAATTGAGGTTTGAATGTAAAACTTGCAGGCTTCTGGAATCATAGATACTTGGTCAGCCATGGCAGATCCTTGCTGTCTTTCAGTGCAAAAGCCACATCATCACTGCCACATAGCAAAATGATTTGGGTTAGATTTAGATGACAAAGGTTGCCAAAAACATTGTCCCATATTTTATGTGATTTGGTTATGCAATTTCAGTAAGGGCCACTCAATCACACATTATATGATTGTGTAAGATACCAGTTAATGAAGAAAATCCAAAGATTCTTGTTATCTAATTGCTATTGCAATAAAACTAACCTGGGAAAATTGAGCTGCAGCTTCTGCAACCTGTGCCTATCTCCAGGTTCACACAGAATAAGTCTGCACTCTCCAAGCTTGCAGCTGCCCACACAGGAAAACGGATGAAACAAAACACTTGAATATCTAAGCTTTTTCCACACCCATTAAGCCCTCCATTAACTCAGATTTTATTTACTTCCTTCTAACAAGACATGGTACATGCATTCATCAACAAGCTTGTTTTTATTGTTAATGTTTGCTAGAGAAACAACTCGGTAAGGAAAGCGGAATAACATTTCCCTGGAGTTTCTTAAAACAGGATCCTATTGGCTTCAGATTTTCATTGGCTAATGTATGAAGTTCTTTGCTAGAGCTAAACATGCTGCATCTAACTGTAAAATCCAATCTAACATCAACATTTGAAAACGGAACTTTAAAAATCAGTGGCTTACGATGGGATTTGCATCATCAATGATTCAATGCATAAAACTCCCTCAGGGATCCCAAAAATGAACATAGAAAGCACAAATAGTTGTTAGGCTAGTCCCAAAAATTACATTTAAAACAACAATTTTACTGACAGCAATATAAACAATGTTCTCTGTATGTGAATTAACTAGACAATAGAAGATGCTTACCCAACTTTCAAAAGTGTGTCCCAACCAGGAAAAGCTTCTCCATTGCTTGAGCAGATACATGAAACCGTCATTGCCAACTGCAATATGGAAAAATCTTTTAGAAAATTTGCACTTGCACAAATAGAAGTTGACAATCAATCAACTAAGTTTCGTACCTACAAATTTTGACAGGACATAAAAGATAAAACAATACAGATAAACCCTCACTAGTTTTGATTCTTGTAGAGATTTGTTGGGAATTAGAGATACAGTAATGTATTATAGGTTTTCACCTATTGTTAATGTCCTAGGAGGAAATCCAATGTGAAAACGGATGACTAAGAGTTTTTCATCTTTGAGAAGGACAAAGCAAAGTTGATGTTAAAACACCTAAATATACAAATGCTTAGAATGCAGGATGGTTGAAAATAATTATACTTGCTGTACTGGAGGAATGACACCTAACGCTTCAAAAATATGAAAATACAATTCATGAATCATGATATTGCCAGCAGATCAAGAAAATATCAGAGAAGAAATGGGCTCAAGGTGTTGACCTTTTCAAATGTAGTTTCCCCCATCCCTGTTTTATACAGCTCATAAACCATTGCAGTTAAGAAGATTTTACTCAGCTTAGAGCAACTTTTCATTACCTACAAAAGAATGTGATTTATGTTAATTCATAATCGCATAAAACAGTGATGCAATTCTAAGTCCTTTTTTCATAGTTGAATATAGAACTTAAAATCTCTAAATGCTATAAAAAATCGGTGCAGAAACTCCACTTGTCTGGCATCAAAGGTTTATCAGTATTTTTTCCTCATCAATTAAGTTTCCAAAGGACCAAGAGGTGGCTACAATTCCTCTAAATCTGCATAAATTTTTAAGAAGTTTCAACACTGCTATAAACTTCAAAACATATCCAAATGATTAGTGTAGATTGGAGGTGTTTAAAATAGATAAATTATCTTTTGTATATCTTATCTCTTAGATGTTTTATCTCTAGCCTAACTCTTATCCTAAAGTGTAGATAAAGATAAAGATTTAGAGATAGCCTAGCTAAGGTAAAACACTTGTACATAGGCCTTTATAAAGGCCAAGTTTTCTGTAAATAAAGATTAAGAAAATCAGAGTAAGAATTGCCTCTGCTCAAATACTTCTTGTTTTACATGGTATCAGTTTAGGTTTTAGATCCTAGAAAAATTCTTCCAAATATTGCGAGATGGCTGAAACTTATTCCACACCTGTTATTGGTTCTGGGTCTAATCAATTCGTGAGACAGCAGAAGGAGAATTCTGCTCATGTAGCTGCAACTGCAACTAGGGTTTGTTTCAGTAATCAGCAAATTGAAGACTTTCAGAAACTACTTAGCCGAATGACTACCCAAAGTGACTCGCCTAGTGCTAATACAGTCCTAAGAGGTAGTGCAGTTTTTGCTAATTTTGCAGACAATGGTACTTGTCAATCTTGGATTGTGGATTCAGGGGCATCGGACCATATGACAGGCGATCTGTCCCTATTCCAGACTTTTCAGCCCTTGCAATATTCTTCTCATATAAGAACTGCTGATGGATCCTTATCATCTATTGAAGGGAGTGGTTCTATTCAGATTTCTGAAAATTTTATACTGCCAAATGTGCTCTATGTTCCTAAATTGGCCTGCAATCTTATATCTGTCAGTAAATTATCAACTGATTTACGATGCACATCTAAATTTTCTCCGAATGTTTGTGAATTTCAGGCTATGGACTCGGGGACGGTGATTGGCAGTGCTAGGTTGTGTGGTGGCCTATACATTCTTCAAGGGCAAAAATCTCTGCATAAACAAGCCCAATCAACTTGTTCATCTCTGATTCCTTGTTTTCCTACTATTTCAGATTCATCCCATAATGTTTTGTTATGGCATTATAGATTAGGACACCCTAATTTTCATTACCTTGCAAAAATGTTTCCAAGTTTGTTTCTTCATAAAAATCCCAGTATTTTTACTTGTGACATTTGTCCACTCGCTAAACACAAGAAAACCTCATACCCTCCATCAACACATAAAACATCCTCTCCTTTTTCCCTTGTGCATAGTGACATTTGGGGCCCTTCGAAAGTAAAAAACATAGACGGTTCTAGGTGGTTTATTACCTTCATCGATGACCATACTAGGCTTACTTGGACTTTCTTAATGAAAGAGAAATCTGAAACTGAGGTAGTTTTTAAAAAATTTCACCATCTTATAGAAACCCAATATAATAGTCACATTCGTATGTTACACTCTGATAATGGTAGTGAATACTTTACTCGAACTCTAGGGTCCTATTTTCAAGAAAATGGAATTATTCATATTACTTCTTGTGTTGATTCTCCTCAACAAAATGGAATTGCTGAGAGAAAAAATAGACATTTATTAGAAGTGGCTCGGTCTTTGTTATTTACTACTAATGTTCCTAAATTCTATTGGGGGGAAGCCATTCTTACTGCCACATTTCTTATAAACAGAATGCCTAGTAGACCTTTAAATTTTAGAGTTCCTAGGAACTTCTTTCTTTCTTATTTTCCTGATTTTAAGCCACTTTCTTCAAATCTGCCAGTCAAGGTTTTTGGGTCCACTGTCTTTGTTCATATTTATCCTCATTCTAGGACTAAACTCGATCCTAGAGCCATTAAGTGCATATTTTTAGGGTATTCTTCTACTAAGAAGGGCTACAAGTGTTACTCTCCTATCACTAAGAAAACATACACCTCGATGGATGTTACTTTTCATGAACATAAACCCTTTTATCCCAAAACCGAAATTCAGGGGGAGAGTTTAAGGGAATTTCAGCTTGATGATAATTTTTATCCTTGTTTACCTTTACCTACTGTTTTACCTTCAGAACCAGCAGCTTTTTCAAAACCTGCAGATTTTTTAGAACCAGTAAATTCTTCAAAACCAACAAAATTTTTGGAACCTGCTGTTTTACCTTGTTTGAACTCTCCTAATACACCAAAGACTCCTAAAAACACCCCGCCTGAACAACTTGAACAAAGGGAGCTCAGTGTTTACAAAAGAAGAAGGAAGCCTGCTAAAGAGACCACCATACAACCTGCAGACTGCCGAGAGCTGGAATTTAGTCCTACAGCCTTGGAACACTTGGAAGGTATGGAAACTTATCAGAATAATGCTCATATTCCTATTGTCAATACTGATGACTTACCTATTGCTCAAAGAAAGGGGGTAAGAAAATGCACATCTCATCCTATCCAGAGATTTGTAGCATATGGGAATCTAAATGCTTCATTTAAAGCTTTTACTGCAAATGTGGACAGCATTGTTATTACAAAAACAGTAGAGGAAGCTATACAAAATCCTAAGTGGAAGATGGCAGTAGAAGAAGAGATAAGGGCACTGGAAAACAACAAAACTTGGACACTTGTAGATTTACCACCGGGAAAGAAACCAGTTGGCTGCAAATGGGTCTTTACAGTTAAGTATAACTCTGATGGTAGTGTTGAGAGGTTTAAGGCAAGGTTGGTAGCCAAAGGATTCACACAATCCTATGGGATAGACTACCAAGAAACGTTTGCCCCAGTAGCCAAGTTAAACACGATAAGAGTGTTATTATCCTTAGCTGTTAATAAGGATTGGGAACTTCACCAACTAGACATCAAGAATGCTTTCTTAAATGGAAGTCTAGAAGAGGAAGTTTACATGCAAATTCCTCCAGGAATGCAACAAGAAAAAGATGGTAAAACAGTGTGCAAGTTGGAGAAATCATTGTATGGCTTGAAGCAATCCCCTAGGGCTTGGTTTGAAAGGTTTACCAAGGCTATGTTAAAAATTGGCTATAAACAGTGTCAGGCTGATCATACACTGTTTGTGAAGACAACCTTAGGTAAAAAGTCAATTTTAATCGTTTATGTTGATGATATTATTATTACAGATGATGATGTTGTTGAAATACAAAATTTGAAGAAAATATTATCAACAGAATTCGAAACTAAGGAGTTGGGAAGCCTTAGATATTTCTTGGGGATGGAAGTAGCACGGTCTAAAGCAGGTATTGTCATAAATCAGAGAAAGTATATTCTTGATTTACTTTCAGAAACATGGATGTTAGGATGCAAACCAACCGAAACACCAATGGAAGTTAATTTAAAATTGAGAAGAGAAGAAATAGGCAACCCTGTTAACAAAGATCAGTACCAAAGACTTGTTGGGAAGCTTATTTATTTATCCCACACTCGACCAGACATAGCATACTCAGTAAGTATTGTGAGCCAACACATGAGTGATCCTAGGGAGGAACACCTTGAGGCTGTTACCAGAATACTGAGATATTTGAAGATGACTCCTGGACATGGTCTAATCTTCAAGAAAAGTGAAGACAGGTCCGTAAAATTATTTACAGATTCTAGTTGGGCTGGTGAATTAACTGACAGGAGGTCTACTAGTGGCTATTGTTCATTTGTGTGGGGAAATCTAGTGACATGGAGGAGCATGAAGCAACCAGTAGTGGCTAGAAGCAGTGCAGAGGCTGAATATAGAGCTATGGCTTTGGGAATCTGTGAAGGAATATGGCTGCAAAGGTTGCTGGCAGAATTGGGGCTAAAGCAGTTTGAAGAATTCGAATTGCAAAGTGATAGCCAATCAGCTATCAGCGTTGCAAGAAATCCAGTCCAACATGATAGAACTAAGCATGTGGAAATTGATCGACATTTTATTGCCGAGAAGGTCAATGGTGGACAAGTTAAATTGCATTTTATCCCTACAAAGGACCAGCTGGCAGATATTCTTACTAAAGCACTACCTAGAGAGACTTTTGATAAGTTTACATCCAAGCTGAGACTCTACAATATATACTCTCCAGCTTGAGGGGGAGTGTAGATTGGAGGTGTTTAAAATAGATAAATTATCTTTTGTATATCTTATCTCTTAGATGTTTTATCTCTAGCCTAACTCTTATCCTAAAGTGTAGATAAAGATAAAGATTTAGAGATAGCCTAGCTAAGGTAAAACACTTGTACATAGGCCTTTATAAAGGCCAAGTTTTCTGTAAATAAAGATTAAGAAAATCAGAGTAAGAATTGCCTCTGCTCAAATACTTCTTGTTTTACAATTAGTGGTAATTTCCATTGTCCCCATTCATAAATTAACTTTGCGAAGGTGCAATGGCAAGAATTTTTTTAGGAAATCTATACAAATGAACATGTTCCTATATAATACCATCACAACATCATGACAGAGTAAGATTGTGTTTCCATTGACAAAAGTCTTAGCGTTCCATGACTAATGCATTTTTCCATTTCTAAATGATATTTTGAGGAAATGGTTTGTGTGTATGCGTCTCTTCTGATCTACAGAGACTTCTAGGGCCACACTTAGTAGTTAAAGAACAGAATCTGTGATCAAAAGAGATGATTTATTTGAAGGATTAAGAACCATTGCTTATCATCCTCGGCAATGGACAAATAAGAAACAAAAAGACAACTAAAATTGTAATTTTATGATATCTAGTTAATCTTCAACTTACTTGGACATGAGGTGCCTGGAACATTTCCTGAATGGCTGCATCAACCTCAGCCATAGTAACACAATCTTGCACTGGAGAAGGTTAAAACAAATATTTATTTAGCAATCAGAACCACTGTTGAGAACTATGAGAATGTAACTGATCTGACTCTGAGATTAACAGTAGTTATTCATCAAACATACATTGTGCAGCAGGAGGAGCAAATATGCTATCAAAAGGCAGAAGGATCCATAGAAATATCCAGAAGTAAAAGCACTATAATGTCAAATCCTAGCAAGCTAAGCTATACCTTTTCATGAATATAAGAATCTTAAGACACTGATTGAAATTGTGCCAAAAGCTTTTATGAAATCAAGATGAATATCAAGGTCTCAGCTAGCTCCATGGAATGATGTCTATTTGTATAATCTAGTAATGGATAACAGCTTCATCACTCTAAACTCTCTGATAGAGAGGCCAAGAAAAGTAGCCATTGCTTTTGGGTTCTGAAACAAATAGAATCATGGACCCATACCCTTTTTTTCTGTAGCAATAGGTAATTATTATTATTATTTTTATTTGTCTTACTCCATTTTCTGTAGAAAAGTAGCCTTTGCTCTAGAAACCCAGGTCATCACATGATAAATCTGAGTAATAAACAAACAACTAGTATATCTTTCCCATTAACTTAACCTACCATGCCCTAACATTGACTTAATTTGATATCATAATATCGTATTTAATGAAAGCAAGCAACACACTAATAATAAAGCCTCCTGACTTCCTAAAACATGGATTTTTCTGGCAACATTAGAAGAGATAATGCGAACCACATTAAGGCTTTAGGAATCGAATCTCTTCTCAATATTCTTTATCAAATGTGATGCAGATATGTTTAAGCTATGGCAACATTCCTTATGCAGATATGTTTAAGCTATGGTTTATAATATTATATCGATTATCGAGGACAATTAGCATCCAACACCATTATTACCAGTTGGTGCCTGACAGTGGAAGATCATCTAATACAATGGTAAGATACCGGATATTCACTAAAAGAGTGACTGTCAATTTGATTGACGTCCACACCACAATTTACATATACCATGGGTTAAGGATATAAGTATATACATTAGCATAATCAAATACTTACAATAAAAGTCTATGTAAATTTACTGCAGTTAGGTATCACATATGATAACACACCACAGATGGTACTTGTCTATAGGCATGTGTAACCAATATCCAAGTCCAACACCTAAGCAATGGCTTATGACCTTAGGTTACAGGTCTAATAATTCTAAAATCTTTTTACCTGCAGAAGAATTCACAGCTGAAATTTGACTCTTGATTCGATAATCTGCTATTTCTGCTGCACGCCTGCATATCTCAAGAGCACGCCGTGCATCCCCTGAAATAGCTGCTACCTAAAATCACATATGGCATACTTTAACATCAGAAGGGTACGTTCTTATAAGAAGGTAACCATACACTTCGCACCAATTTTAGTAGATGACTAGAAAATGAAACCTAACTTCCACAGAAAACTAAAGCATGCAGACTTACCTTCCTTGAAGCAAATTCTACTGCTTGTTTTTCAAACACATCAATTCCTTTCAAACGACTTGATATAATTTCTTGAAGCTGCTGGTAATTATAGGGGCCAAAGCAGAGTCTTTGAATACCCATCCGGCTTGAAATGCGAGGAAGCAACTTCTCTGGAAGGTCCATTGTATTTGCTATTCCTGAATTCAAAAATAAAGAATTCATATCAAAATATTATACTTGTCACCACCTCTATCAATTACCAAGATAATTTCTTTTGAAAGTGCCTCATGAAGAAGTAAAATGTATACCTATTACAGTTAACTTAGAATATGGCTTAGTCGGCCAGTCAAGAATGTTGTATAGCACCTGTAATTGAGAGAAAGGCATGGTTATTAAACCTGCAGCGTCTTCCAATTAAAATGAATAAACAGAAAAACATTGTTGCATAACTCATAAGATAAAAGAAGTTACCGATTGGTTTCTGGTTACAAGAAGATCAAGTTCATCAATGAGTAGAATACAAGGTCGGTCATCCCGCTTGCCAATTTTCTTTCCATCTGAAAACCGTTCATTCAGTAATTGCAGAGCCTTTTTCCAACTAACCCTATGTCCAGTTAATGCTTCATATATAACCTATATGGAAATCGTACAAATATCAAAAGACAGACAAAGATAACATTGTATAAAGGTAAGCTATACAGCTAGTATATTCTATATTACCCTGTAAATATTCTCTGGTGATGCCAACTTAAGAGCATTAACCTCCACAAAACAGTAAGGTCTTATGCTTCCTGCATCAGCTTCGGACTTTATATTCCTCATTACGGTCAATACACTCATTGTCTGCAATTTCATGTGAAGTTAAAAGACCAAATAAGTCCCCTACCAAATCAGCCTCAACAACAAATATTATCCGCAAATTTAGAAACAGAAAAATATTGTTGACCAAAGACAATTGACTATACTTTGCCCGTTCCAGGAACACCATGAATATAAAGGCAGCGTCCAAGACATTGATCATCACATATGACGCCTTTTATGAATGTTGTTATCTCCTCCATCTCTCTGCATCATAGCATATATTGCATTCAATGTCTAATAAGAATGTTGAAATGGAACAGGAAACCTATTGAGTCTCACTTACTTATTCCTACAAGGTGAAGACTTTGGCAATGTTGCCAACAAAAGTGTTGCTTTTGCCCTTTCCAGCTCAGTCTGCTTGTGGCATCTTACATGCTCTGGGATTTTTTTTGTTCCTACCTTTTGAAGACCAAAGAAACGACCTTTCTGACAGTTCTGTATCAACCAAATAGTTAATTATCTTAGCCGCTACGAAGCACAAAATTAAGAATATTCAATAATAGAGAAAATTCATACTGCAGCCAACTGATGAGTTGCAGATGATCTGGCTTGTGAGTTCCTTGTGTGCTCGTCTTCATATTCCATGTCTTCATCCATATCAGAATCAGCTTCCTTGCAAGAATTCCAATCTTCATCACTGTTAGCATGCTCACCATCCTACAAAAAGAAACTAATTAATTTCTACACAATAGTAGCTCTATGTTAGTTAAGTAAAAAAACTAAAAATGAAATTAGTTTTCTGGCAGCTTACTGTTTCATCATTATCGATCTCAGCCAGACGCTTGAAACTATGCCAGTGAATATCATATTCATATTCACATAGATAAACATCATCTCCTTCATCATTGGCCTTCGCGTATTCTTTGGGGCTCATGACATTACAATGTCTAATAATAGATTCCATCTGTGGTGCCAATTGTTGGAAATTTCAAGTCAATAAACTCCTTCGGAAGCTTAAGGCTTCAAGATTCATTCAGTTCAATTAGCTGGAAAGAACATGAAGAGAATTGCCACTTTGAATCAATTAGCATGTAGAAGCCTGCTATGACTAAATCTCCTCTACATTGTCATTTTCTGATTACCTAAATTTGATGGAAGACTCTTTAATATTTTAGACAACTGTTCAATTTACAAAACCTAACATTTATCTCCTCAGACCATTTACTTGATGGATGATTGAAGCTAATGTCCTACGGCTGCTATTTTTCAATTAGAGATGGTGTGATATATAGGAGCTGGATGAAATATGTCTAGAGTAATCCTATCAAATATGAGCTGAGAATTTCAAACTAGATTTAGGACGTATAATCCCTTGGGTTGTCCAATGTCTATTTTAGCTGCAGTGATTGATAACTATGACCCAACATAACTATAAATCCACATTCAAGTAATAAATTTATTCAAGAACCAAAACAAAGTGAACATTCCTCTATCATATAATCAACCAAATCAAGAAGCATTAGATAAAAAATATCTCCGTGCAAATAGTGCCACAGTGACCATTCTCCTCTAATATTGAATTAACAATCCAAATAGAAAAAAAAAATTGTTACCTCAATGTCAGCAAAATCATTTGTCTGATAAAGCTCCCTTCTCAAATTATGAGGTTGTCTTCCACTTGCAGTCTCTTCCGGTATGATATACCACCGCCCTCGAAACCAATAGCTACCATCTACTTCTTTCCACAAACTGCACAACTCCAATAAACAATTTTTCCTTATTTTTATCCACATATATGATTAGCCATCAAAAAACAAAATGCAATCAGTATAAAACAAAATTACAAACCTCTCTATACGGGCAGCCCACAAATCACTCGAAAGCAGCTTCTCCCTTAAAGTCCTAAGGCGCCTCTTCCCCTCCGGAGGCTTCGGAAACTCGACATCTTTCCCCAATTTCCGAGCCTGGCAAAACCCACAAACCCAATCCCCCTCAGGAACCTCTTTCAATGGTGGCTTCAAGCATTTCAAGTGAAACCCACCAAGACAATCATCACACTCAATCATCACATTCCTCCCTGCCTTGAAGCACAACCTACACTCCTCCATTTCAGGAACCTCACCATCGGAGGTTGCATCCTCTCTCCTTTTCACATACACATTGTCTCCCACCTCATACTCACCCTGATCATACACCACTTTCTTATAGTATACTCTCTTCCTCTCCTTCTTCAAATTCCTTGACACGGTAGCTCTCGCCATCGCACTTTTTTCTTCCCCTCTTTTCCTCGTCTTAACCTCCAAAACCTCCGGTGATGCCGGAGAAAAGGGAACCTCAACATTAGCCATTCCCTCATCCAGTTTACCCAAATTTTGGGTTTTCCTAACCTCGCCATTCCTATTGCATCTCAATGTCCTCGGCGTCTTGTCATTCTGCTCGTTACTCAACTCCTTTAGGCTTTTCCCAGGACATTTTTCATTTTCTTCAAAAGTTCCCCGAACCGGTTTTGGATCCGATATCTCATCCTCGAGCTTCGAAGTAAACGATAGCAACGCCCGGCGTGCCGATCGGCGGAGAGGAGGTTGTGAAGGGCAGATAGACTGAGGGGTTTGGGGGCAGGGAGAACAGGAAGAAGGAGATGATTGTGATTTGAGATTACGAGGAGATTGTTTGAGTTTTCTGGGTGACTGACGTTGTTTCTTTGGAGTTCCAGCTGCCATGAATGCTTTCGCTTGATTTTGATGGTGAAAATGGTGAGATTTGGGGTTAGGGTTTTGCACTGTTTCACAATACCAGAGATAGGCTTTTAGAGAGAGATTTCGCGGGAAACATTCCCACCATTGCCTTTTGAACGTTAAAACGGTGCGTTCTATTCGGGTCTGCTTTGAAAGATGTCTGCAGGGTTTTTTTGTATTGTCTATAGGGTTAATTTGCATTTTAAGAAATTAATATATGCTTCAAATATTATTTAAATTTAATAATTAATAACAATATTTTTAAAATATAATTTCATAAATAAGAAATTAATATATACATTTAATCTAATACATATACATATATAGATATTAAATATTAATAATCAAAAAATTATTCAAACAAATATTGAAATAATCATATTTTTATATGTAATTTTGTTTGTCCAAATAAGCAAGTAACTAAAACTTAATTAGGGGTGTATTCGGTTCAGTTTTTTAACAAAATATGAACCGAACCGCAGTCTGCGATTTCTTAAAAAGAAAACAGAAACTGCAACTGAATGATAAAAAAACTGAAATACCAAAAATCGAATATTGTGGTTCGGTTCGGTTAAAACTCGTGGTTTTTACAGGTTTTTTTTTCAAATTCAAAAAAAAGTATGCAAAACACATAACATATTTTAATTTATCATTAGACCCACAATATCAATTTATTTTGTCATTAAGTACAAGAAAACACATGTCTTGAGCCCTTGACAAATCTAAGATTTCAAATAAGCACGAATTAAAAAATAATAATGATTACAAAACAGACAACCTAGCTAAAAATAAATCACATAAAATGTTAATTTAATTAATAAACACTCAATGATTCCACATCACCAACTTAGAACACAAATATCTAATCTAATATATTGTTTGATTAAAGTCAAACTCAAATATTCAATATCATAAAACAACCTATGAATAGTAAATATATTTTAAAAACATATCCAAATATTCCAAGAGATTATCTTAAAAAACAAATCTAAATATTTTAAGAGACTATTGTAGAGCATTGGAGTTTTCTCTAAATAGAAGCACGAGTGCACACTCTTGTCAAGTTATAGTATAAATGATATCGGCTCCCACAGGGATTAGACAGCTTATTCGAATTGCAATTCCTGCACAAAAAATAAATGCACAAGTAAATTTTAGTTTATAAAATAATAAAAAGTAAATAAACACAAGTAATTGATAGAAAAGGTCAGGGTGATAGAATGGGTTAGGTTATGCTGCTTAGTAGTGTGAAACTGCGTTGAACAGGTTAGGTTGCTTTGCGCTGCCAGACTTTGCTGCCTCGGCGGAAGATGACAGATTGGCTGCTTTGACGCTTTCATTGCCTCGGTAGTGGAACGGACGGATGGCTCGGCGGCAAACTCGGTAGTCCTTTAAGGCTCGGTAGAACGCTTCGATAATGATCCCGCTTATGCCTAAGTCAGAATGTTGTTGTTGCCCACTGCAGAAGATACCCGTCGGCGTAAATCGTACAATGAACAGCAACCTTTGGTTCGTTCATTTTTAGCCGCTTTAAACCCTAACCTATGTCTAGGCTGGATTGATCAACACCTAGTATTGATGAGATCATGCTTACTTCTTTCGTGAGTTTGACTCTCTCGATACCAAATAAATAGATTGCTTCCAATCGATCTTTCGAACTCAATTGAAAACAGTGAAGAACGTGAAATAAGCAAACCTTGAATTTATTGCAAAAATAAACTTAAACCTAAACAATCGTTCTCACAACTACTTTACAACATAACCCAAACCTTAGAGAATTTAGAACATAGTGGCGGCAAGAAAACACAAGAGAAACCTAGGCTATGCCGATTATGTGGTGTCCTAAAGTACAAGGTATGGTCAGGTATCTATAGGACATAGGCCTAGGTCAAGTCCTCCTTGGAGTATAAGTCTTCCTCATCATAAAGTAGCTTTAGCATTGAATGCATCCTTTAAATTCTAACTTCTTTGACTTGAAGTTGGACTCCTTGTGGCACAAGTAACCTTAAGCTATCTTGGATAATCTCCCCTTGGACGGCTCTGTATGCTATTTCCATCATAGATAAATTGCGTGGATGGGCTCATTGGACTCAGGAATTTAGGCTCTTCCAATCGCACCCCAATTAATCAAATCCTTAGGTTGCTGCCTAGGGCGATAGTTATGGCAGCGACAGCTACTCGACAACATCCCTCTCTGTGTTGAGCTGCTTCAATACAGCTCCTTGGCTTGCTGCCTCAGCATCAGCTTCTCTCTCCTTCTGCCAGCTTCTAGTACCTGAAACTAAAACTAAACTAAAACAATACCTTTTCTCACCAAATTAAATATATTCAATATAAACAGGGTAAAGTAAATAATACTGTAAATAATGCATGCATGCACCTAAATATGCCTAAAATGTACTTAAGAACATCAATAATATGAGATAGAATGCATATACAATATAGCACTTATGAGTACTTGACACACCCCCAAACTTGAACTATTGCTTGTCCTCAAGCAATGCAATCCTAAACATATTTGCCCTTTGAAACTAATCAGAAAGAAAATTTTGTTTTAAACTTGATTTAACACCTCAAGGTCATTGCACCTATCATTAGATTAGTGAAAGGAGAATATCATGAATTACCTCAAAATTATACTACAATGCCAGTGAAGTGTGTGCAGAAACTGTGTACAGGATGAATATGAAGAATATTCTAAGTAAACAAAGATGTTGGCATGGTAATATAAGGTTGTTGTCAAGGCAGCATGATTAAGCACAATTTATAATCATGGCAATAAGGGCTTCATCTCATCACAACTACTCTTCTAGGTCTGAAATTAAGATAAGAGCATACTTCAAAACCCCGAACCCATTAAGTAGAGTCATCTCGTGAAGACTTTCATTCATTCATGCTAATTTGCCTAACACTTCAAGAATTTTCAGATTCATGAACTTTGATAGCAGCATATTGTCCTTGCAGATGGTTCTTCCTAGAGCCGGTTTTGGGCTCCTCTAGGGAAAAACATCAATTATGGCGACAGATTCAGGAATTTATGCTCTTCCAATCGCACTCCAATTCACCAATTCCTTAGGTTGCTGCCCAGGGCGGCAGTTATGGCGGCGACAACTACTCGACAACATCCCTCTCTGTGTTGAGATGCTTCAGTACAGCTCCTTGGCTTGCTGCCTCAGCCTCAACTCCTCAGCTTCTCCCTTCTTCTGCCAGCTTCTAGTACCTGCTAAAACTAAACTAAAACAATACATTTTCTCACCAAATTAAAGATATTCAATATATACAGGGTAAAGTAAAGAATACTATGAATAATGCATGCATGCACCTAAATATGACTAAAATGTACTTAAGAGCAGCAATAATATGAGATGAAATACATATAAAATATAGGACTTATGAGTACTTTACAACTATCTTTAAAATATATTTGGTATGGGTCATAATATTTTTTAAATTCGGGTTGATATAGAATAAACGGGCTCCATATGAAAAAACGTCATCGAACCGAATTGAGAAGTTTAATTTTTAAACTAAATCGAAAACAAAACCTCAACATGCAAACCTGAACCGCATAGCCCGATTCAAATCGATTTTTTGATTTTCTCGGTTTTGTTGCTCACCCCTATAACCTATCAATTAATTTTACCAAATATTTTTATATAATCTCTTAATGCAATTAACTAGTCAAATCAACTGTTAATAATCTCTAGAGCATATGGTTAGCTCTCAATTGAAACAATCTCCTTCCTTAGGTTGTGGGTTCAAGACCCATTAAAAGTAAAATCTATTCAAAATCTAGGTTATTTGGATAATCTTCAATGTAATAGTGAAGGATAAAGTTACAACTTTTATATTTAATTTTTTAAACTCAAAAAACTTCTCATAATAGTTTTTTTAATTTGGATGAGTCTATCACGCTCGACGAACAACGCTGAACACCACTACGTTTAACATCGTTGAACAACGTTAAATTGATTAATAAAGATTAAAAATATCAAGGTATCAACATATAATTATAAACTATTTAAAATAAAATATTAATTAAATTATTTTTCTCTATATATATAATATTTTCCAACTTTTTTAGATAATTGGATCAAAAATCAACAATAAATTCTAAACTATAAAACTCTAAATCATAAACCTTAAACCCTAAATCATAAACTCTAAACTAAAATAAAAATAATTTAGGACTATCAAGGCGACTTGCACGCCGAATCCAATCCCCAGATTTTTCTTACCATTGTAATCCTTTTACCAATAAGAAAAAAATGGGTATTCCGATAGTGTTTTTCTCGTGGTTCTCGTTCGTCTTGACATTCCTGACAAGGTTGATGTTCAACCAAGCTTTCAACCAGGGACGGACCCAAGACTTTAGGTTAGGGGGCGAACCTATAAATTTCTAGGGGGGCGAACTTATAAAGTTTAGGGGGGCAAAAATAAATTTTTAATAGAAAATACATAGAAAAATTCTAATTTTTTTCTAAATCATATATAATTTTCAAATTTTTAGGGGCGGTTGCCCCAGCACCTCCTCGTTCCATCCATGCTTTCAGCCGAGGGTTGGAAATTTCCCTTATCCTTGCGGCCTGCGGGTAACAATCCCAACACTGGCATTTGATCTTCTTTACCACTGTGTACTCTACCATATTTGTAGTTGCTTGTCTTTTTTGATTGACTGATCAAAATCAGCAGTCAAAACATTTCAAGTGTTAGTTTGTAATTTCTCTTTCTTATTTAATTTAATTACTGAATTAGGAACTTAAAAAAAACTCTCCAGTGGTGCAAGTCGCCTTAATAGGCTTAAATTATTTTTTATTTAAGGTTTAGGGTTTAAGATTTATCTAATTAGAGATTAATATTTGATCTAATTATTTTTTAAAAAAATGAAAAATATTAAATATATGAAAAATAATTTAATTAATATTTTATTTTAAATAATTTATAATTATATATTGAGTCCCTGAGACTTTTAATCTTTATTAATCAATTTAATAGTGTTCATTGTTCATCGGTGTTCAACGTTAGTAATGTTCAACGATATTCGTCGAACGTTGTAAAATATTTCTTTCAATTTATATAGAATTCACCCACAATTTATTGTTACAATCCATTCTTTACTAAACAACCAAATTAAAGTATTAAAGTGGTTTCACCCTACATTTTTAACTCAAAATAAACATGATCATTATATAAGTTCTCTCGCGCCGGTGGTTAGAATGTATGGCCAATAAAAATTCAAAGGATTTCATTATCGTTTTTTTCCTTCTCTCCATGGGATTTTTTAAAATATTATTTTAACTAATTATATTTTTTTGACAAAATTTAATTTCAATTCTAATCCTATCTAGAGAAGAAGGGAAATATGACTCATGAGAAGGAAGGGGTGCTCCTACTGGGTGTCGAACCCATAACCTAAGAAAAAGAGAAAATATAGATGAGCAGTTTGACCAACCGATCAACTAACTATACTTCTTTTAAGGCAATTTTGGGTGAAAAACCCCTTTTTAATTATTATCTGCAAAAATGGCTCCTAAAAACTTTTATTTGGCAAAAAGACCCCCTTTCTTGCCAGGTCGACAGACCTCGCGTTTTGTAGGACGCGAGGTACGACATCGCGTTCTGCAGAACGCGATTTTAGTCGACGTGGCGTTGCAGACCGTCGTAACGGTTTAACAGTACCTCGCGTTCTGCAGAACGCGAGGTCCCCGAGAAATTGAAAAGGCGGCTGGAATATATCGCACGGACCTCGCGTTCTGTAGGACGCGAGGTCTGTGCATTTCCAGCGTGAACCACAAGGAAAAACAAGCGTAAGTAGGCCTGTTCGGACCCGATTTCGAGCGCGTAAATGATATATTTTTAGCGATCATCGAGTTTGGGGTCGTAGTACTGAAAATTGTCTATCGTATGATACCAACATGGTTAATTTCCATCCATTCTACAATGGTTTAAAATGGATTCGAAAACCCTATGCTATCATCTTTTTTTAATGAAGTTGCATTTGAACAAATGTCGATAGGCATGTTCGAGCAGAATTTCATACGTAGAAATTTTAAATTTTTAGGTAACATCGAGTTTGGGGTTGTAGTACTGGAAATTCTCTATCGTATGACACTGACACGGTCAATTTTCGTTCATTGTACACTGACTTAAAGTTGCTTCGAGAACACTATGATAACATATTTTTTTGAATGATTGAAAATATAAGATGGCGTACTGTATAAATCGAAGTAGACTGACTTTATTGATTCGATTGTCATGGGCGAACTCGCATATACAAATTAAAAATAATTAATTAAGACGAGGGGTTGAGCGATTAGGACACTTAGGAGCTGTGTGTCCAGGATTTCTGCATATAGTACAATGCTTCTTTTGTCCGGTTTTCTCTCGATGTTCGACCAAATCCTCGGCACAATATATTCTTGTAGAAGGTGGACGTCCTTTGGCTCGTAGTAGTGCTGGATCTGGGCGTATGATCGGTTCAGTGTCCACAGCATTTGGATCAACCTCATTTCCGATTGGAGGAAACTCTTTTTCGTAAACTTTAAGCACCGTTTTGAGTAAGTATACCGGATCAACCATATGCATGTATTCTATTCGTTGGTTAGTGCAAGCAACAATGGCGTGTGTGCACGGGTATTTGAAAGTTTGGAATATTCTGCACTCGCATGTTTTTTCCCTCAGATCTACAACGTAAGCGTTGTGCTGAATGCCTTCTAACCGTCTGGAAAATTCCGCAACACGAAACAAGTGTCCTTCTCGCGAGAAGAGAGTTGCTTGCACCTATCTTGATTGGGCCAATTGAATATGCAGTCTTGAGCGGAAATCTGGATGGACTTTGTGTCCACCTGCCATGTACTCAGTTGCTTGCCTGCCCAAGGTTGCAAAAAGGGTAGCTAAACGGTAATAGGTCGCTTTGACAATGGAAGTGATAGGCAACTGCCGAACTCCCTTCAGTGATGAGTTCACTGCCTCAGCCAAGTTCGTTGTCATGTGACCATAACGTTTACCCTCGTCATACGATCGAAGCCATTTTTCCTTTGGGATTTTTTCAAGGTATTCTGCGTCTTTTTTGTTTCTCGCTCTCAGTTCCTCGAGCAGTTCAGCCACCTCTTGTTTGTAGTGCGAGTTGCCTACAGGATGACAGTTGAATAGTTATGGGCGAAAAACACATGAAAAAAGGTCGTAAATTGAAGCGAGTAACAAGTAATATAGTAAATGAAAATGACATAAATGACGTACCCATATCGAGCACCATTTGACGTTCATCACGATTCTTGTATTGCAGCAGGTAGTTTGCGGCTATGTGCCGCAAGCAAAAACGATGGTGAATGTATGGAGGCTTCCAATAATTACCCAAATTTTGTATCGCCCACAGCAGCGCTGTGCCTCTGTCAGAAATAACACACACCCCTTCATCCCTTCTTCTTCGTATTACAGGATCAAGGACATATTTTCGTAGGTTCGTAAGGAAGAACGTCCAAGACTCCAAATCCTCCTTCGAGACGATTGCGAATGCAACAGGAACGCATTTGCGATTGCCGTCCTGTGCTATAGCTAGAAGTAGGATCTGTGTATATTTTCCGTACAACCATGTACCATCGATTTGGACCATCGGTTTGCAGTGCTTGAATGCGTTGATGCACTGGGGGAAAGTCCAAAATAACCGGTGGAATTGACAAACACCTCGGACGACACGATCATTTTCGTATGCCAGAACCGTATCAAGTTTGACAACCATTCTGGGGATGTGTTTCTGTAGGAGATTAAGCCACGGGCGCAACTCTATGTAAGATTCCTCCCATCGGCCATACAATTCCTCTTTGGCCTTTTTCCTTGCATACCATGCTTTCGAATAACCTGGACGGATGCCAGTGACAGCTAGAGCTGCAGCCTGACATGTGGGGACCGACACAGTGGGATTTGTTTTCACCAGTGTGGAAAAGATGTCCGCGAGGTACTTTGCATCCAGGTTCTTGTGATCCTGGTTGAGGCTAGCAACGGTGCATGTATGGGGCCTCTCAAGTTTTGTTATTTTCCAACGGTTGCATGCCCTCTTCAAGTCTGATATACGGATTTTCCATTTACAGCCTTGATCCTTTTGGACGCATTGAGCCTTGTAGTATTTGGCTTGGATTTTCTTCACCGTCGTCTCAACATTATGACGAAGGTTGTACTGCTTAACTGCCGCCACCGCAATTTCCTTGTTCGCGAACGCCATACCAATTCTTAGTTCACCATCAGAACGGTGGATTCGACCATCTATTGTGTCGTCATAGGGAAAATCAGGGACGTCCATTGCATCCATATCAACCGTTGTGAAGTGGGATGGTGGCTGGAACATAGAAATTGGTCTTGCGTCTACAGGAAAGTTGGTGGCAGTCGGTTCTTCGTCCAAATCTGGTGGTGGAACGGCAGTGTCTTCTGGGTCTTCTGGTAACTCTGTCAAGTCTTTTGGTTCGGGATAGAATGGCCCCAGCTCGTCTCCGTCTGGCCCGGGTTCTCTAATCGGTTCTTCGTCAGAAGTATCCTCCGGGAGCTGGAATAGTAGAGCTTCTGGAATCACTACCCTTTGAGGCGAGGATTGGGGTCGATGAGCGGGAGACCTCTCACGAGATCGCTCAGGAACCTCATTTCCAAGACCAAAATCAAGATCACCATAAGAAGAATATATTCCCATTGATGGTTGAACGTACTTTGTGCTAGGGACATACGTTGAGTGTCGTCCATATGATGAATCATGGTCGTGCATAGCGTAAGAAGACGACGTTCCCTCACCCCCAAAAGAAGAATGTCTCCCCATAGATGGTTGACCGTAGTCGGTGCCAGAGACATACATTGAGTGCCGGCCATATGATGCTTCATGGTCGTGCGTAACGTAAGGAGCCGACGTTCCTTCCCCCCAAAACTATAAGGATTGTATGGATTGTATGGATTGTATGGACTGTACGATGCAATTGTTGGTGCATCGAATTCATCGATTGGGGGTTGGTTCAGGTCGAACCCGATACTAGCTACGCAGGACTGCCTTGGAGGAGCAGATGACGATGCACCAACTTCGTTGTCTCGACAGAGTAGGCCAAAATCACGTCGTAGACCTGCGGTCGGGCTATCAACGTTGGCATTCGGATCAAAGTCGAAATTCGCCCGGACCCAGCTTGGTATTTCGACAACTGGATTAGACTCGGAGAACGATACATACAGCTCGAGGGGCCCCCCAATTGAATACTCGAAGTGGGCTTCCATCATCATTTGCACATCAGCATTTTGCGCAATTTAGCATACAAAGTACTCTAAAGGGTCTATAGATATTGGCACCCGATACTTCACGTCGGACAAATGATGATTATCTTAATGAGGAACTTTTGCCTCCAGTTCCTTGACCAACTTCTTGAACGATAATCTCCTCGGAAGCTTTATCGTTACCGGATCTTTGCAGTGAAAAAAGGACGCCGAGTTCGGTACCCTCGAATATCTGGCCATCGTAGTAAACTTTCGTAGTAACGCCTCGTCCGACCATTTGAATATTTTATGAAAGACTTTTGAAATTTTGATACTTAGAAAATTCTAGGAATTGATTGCCAATTGAAACTTATATTTTCATTTGATGGTTCTTCTTCATATATAGGCAAAATTATTGGCCCTTGCAATCTAGGAGAATCTGGTTGTGTAAGGCAAATAATGGTTCATAGAGGTAACTTTGCTTGTCCATTACCTAAAACCGATAAGCAGGTTAATGATGAACAAGTCAGGAATGTCGTGTGTGTGCCTGGGAGGCAGTCCCCTAACTTTCGACAAGTAAGGGATAGATTTGATGGGAGGCAGGGTAAACCAGTACCTCGTGCTCTATAGAACGCGATATACGTACCTCGCGTTCTATGGAACGCGATGTTCTAAAGATATCGCGTTCTATAGAGCGCGATGTCACTTTAAATGCTTTGTTTCAGATATTCCATTAGAAGTTATAATAACCGTACTATTTACTATTTGTTTGTTTGTGTAATTGAGGACATGTTCGAGAATTTGAGACAATTGTAGTTTGGTAATTGAATACTACTACTACTGGTGCCTATAATGTAATTGAGTACTAGTAGTTTTACATAACTTGAAGTCCGTTTAACATTAATAAAGGATGAAATAAGACGTCATATAACATAATTGGAAGATAATTTCATAAGTTAATGATTAATCCGAATCATCGTAGTCAGTGGACACGTCTGAACTTAGGTTTAGTTCTTCGATCATCTGTTGTTTTCTTTGTCTACGCCTGTACATAAAAAGTGTTCAGTGTTCAGTGTTCAGTGTTCAGTGTTCAGTGTTCAGTGTTCGGAGCAGGTTCTACGGGTGCAGACGTACTCTAGCTTCGTCGGCGTTGACAAACTTAACATTGAAATCAACGTCTCTAGCTCCGACGAAACTGAGCCGGTCATACATGTTACGAACGTCTGTTTCGTTCGTAAGCTTCATAACGTAGTGTGTTTCATTAGCTGACGGTGTTGGGATTCGACATTCCATGGAAGAAATTTGTTTGTCGGTGTGTTTACTAACCTCGATTGTTGTCAACTGTATTAAATCTTTCAGTGACATTTTGCCGGTGATTGTTGACTCAAAATAAGTATCGAGAAAATAAAATGTTGCCTTAAATTTTGCCATAAGGTGAGCAAGGATTGGGTGTTTAGAGAGAATTTGGAATGAGTAAATGATTGTGGAATTCGTGGGTATTTATAGGAAAGGAAAAACACCACATAAGTAAATTTAAGTCGAATTTAATTTAACAAAACTTTCAACATGTATTCTTTAATAAGTAAATTGAGACAACTACATAAATTATCTATAAAATTCGAAACAATATATTCAGCAGCTCCGGCGAGCAAATTTGATCGGAGGTCCCGACTAAAAGAAGCAGAGAGCGAAATCCAGATGTAAATGTTGGCTGCCACGCCGCATCTGAAATGAGTAAATGGTAGCAGCTTTGATCCACATTAACAAATGTAACCGGCACCCGCCGCATCTGAAAATGTCGATCTAAATACGCCTCCGCTTCCTAAAAGTCGTTTTGTTTCAAAACTGTAGCCGGGGATCCTCTCGACGGTGGCTACAGAAGCTACCATTGAAGCCACTACTGCAGCACACAACCTCCAAAATATTGCGATATGTCGGTAAATATTAAGGTATGTACCCCCGCGGAACACAAATCTTTAAGTGAACTCCAACTATCATAAAGGAACAAAATTTCGAACATAAAAATTGCAACGGATAAAAACGCAGCATTACACGAACTCATTTTCAACTGACCTAAACTTTTACTTAACTGCTTACAAAAATTCATCTGCGTGCATATATATATATATATATACAAACATCTCATAGACCTCGCGTTCTGTACAACGCGAGGTTTGAATGACCTCGCGTCCTACAGAACGCGATGTTGCCACGTCATCATATTCACCTCTATAAATAGCAAACTCTTAGAGAGGCAAGGAGCACCCACATAAATTTTTTTTCTGTATTCACGTACGCAGTTTTCGATTGCAGCTACTAATGGCAACATAGCGCATATTTTGGAAGTTTTGTTTTAATTTAACTTCCAAAATATTGCGCTATGTCGTTATTTTTAGTTACTACTGAAAACATAACGCGTATTGTTGCGTGTAAAATAGTCTATCGCAATTATAGTGCAAGTATACACGACGCAAGTAGTAAAGTGATACGAAGTATCGGATATCGTCTCCACAGGGATTGGGCTAATGACTTCACCTTATTTCACTGCACGAAAGTAAAGGAAATAGTTTGAGAGAATTGTCACGAAAATAATAAAGAAAAACGTGAATAAAAGAATTGAGTTATCAAGATAGAGAGAATGGGCTGGTATTGAGTTGCTCGGTAGTGCAGGTATTGAATTGCTTAGGATCTCCAGTTCTGTCGTCGCACCCGTCGCCGACAGCACCTGTCGCGGCGTCTGTCCGTTAGCTGTCGCGGCAGCGAACACTAACTCCGTACTTCAAGCTTGGCAAGAATCCCAGATCTGCCTTGCCCTATCCCTAGGCACAAGTCTGTCGATGATCACGTCTTTGATGATACCTCCCGGCGTGAATCGAAGGATGAACACCGATGTGTATGAATTCTTCTTTAGCCACTTAACCTCGCCCTATCCCTAGGCACGAGATGGTTCAACTATAAACTAGAGAACGCGCTCTTATCTCTTTCGTATACTTAACTCTCCCGATGCTAAGTAAATGGATAACCTCACAATGCTCTCCCGATGCTCTTGCAAGATATTAAAACCAAGATAAAAGAACTTGAAGTTTATTTTATTGAACTTGGAAAATCCTAAAACAAAGCAACCCTTGCAACTACTTTACAAAACAACCCGTAGCCCTAGGGGGAAATTAGAACATGTCGGTGACAGGTAAACGGCAGGGTTTAGGTTTCGGTTATGGGGTATTCGGTTCTGCCCTAGGTTAAATCTATGCCCTTATATAAGCTTTGGGCTCAAGTTATCTAAGGTAACAAGGATTACAACTTTAATTAAAAGTAAGATTCTAATAAAGACTAAATCTCTAAAGTCTCCTACTTTCCAGCCGCATCCTTGTTTCTAGGAATTTCCTCTCCGTGAGCTTTGACTTGACATATCTTTTGATCCGAGGCTTGGAAAAATATTTGGCTTTCACACGACAGACGAGCAGATTTTTCTCTATCTATCGAGGTCCACTTTGCTTTTCCTCTTCATAAGTCTGCTGTCACCATGCTGTCACGACAGGTCCATGACAGATTCGTCTTCTTCGGCTGCTCGTCCAGTTCAGCTTTCCTGCTTATCTGCCCTGCGCCTGCCTTCAACATCTACTATGACAGATACCTGCAAAAATAGCCATCTTTCAGTAGAATCCGTGCCTTTTATATAATTGTGATGTTTTATTGAAAACTAACCTAAATGCAATGCAATGATGCTTGAATGCAGCAGAAATATGTGTTAAAAAAGGTGTAAATAATAGAACTTTTACACACTCAACACACCCCCAAACTCAAGTTTTTGCTTGCCCTCAAGCAATGAAGACTTAAAAGAAAACTGAAAATTTTTGTGTTGGCCTTCAAACAGTGAACTGTCCTTTACCTGTCGCTCATTCTCTATGGCGGCAGCAACCTGTCGGAAAAGATTAGGATCTGTCCGGAATCTCCCTATAGCTCTCGTGCAGTGTGTGCATGCTTGTGAACAGTTATATGCTAAGACTCTCTTAGTTTCACTAGAATATTCAACTTCTTAACTTGAATTTTTATGCCAAAGTTTATATTTTCTTTAGAAGGCACATTTTCATGCTTCTTTTTCTTCTATTTTCAAGCTAAGTTTTTCTAGAGCCAATTTCGGGCACCTCTAGTTAGCTTCCTAGAGCCGGTTTCGGGCACCTCTAGGTTTTTGATTTTCTTTTGCTAAACTTCTTTCCTAGAGCCAGTGTTAGGCACCTCTAGGGGCTATCCAAGTTCTAAGCTTCCTATTCTAGTTTGGCTAAGAGAATTCTAAGCAATATAATAGTCACAAAAGTGTTTAAGTTTTCAGAACTATAGAAAGGCTCTAAACTTTTCCTTAACCTGTCCTAAAGATACTGCCACGACAGAGCCGTCATGACAGGTAAGTTAACTTCACAATTTTAAGCCAACAGTTTAAATTTTCTGATTTTCTGATTTTTTTTAAAAAAAGAAAAAAAATAAATAATAAGACACAACAAATAATAAAGAGATGTGCTAAAGACTCCATTGATGATGGAGGGTTGCCACCCCCAAACTCAAGGGTTGCATTGCCCTCAATGCAAAATGACATGAAAAATAAAGAAAAACAAGATAAATAAAAGTACATCACAAAAGATAAGGCAGGCAGCATTAAAGGAAAAATAAAAACTTAAATTTTCACTCGCTGTCCTCGCTGCTGCTGCTGACGCGGATCTGATGGCGGCGTCTGCGCTGTGGAGGGGGCTGGGCAGGTTCCGGAGTAGGTTGATTAGCAGGTTCATCAGCCGGTGGAGGGGCAGGTTCATTGGCAGGTTGAGGGGCAGGTTGCTCCACTAGCCGGACGTCGGAAGTGCTACCGATGTCCCATGAGCTGCTGGTTGTGATGGCTTTGGACAACCTTCTCTTGTTTTCCACGTGCTTAATTCTTTTCACCCTCGTAAAATCACTCTCCAAATTCCTCCGGATGAGAGGGCTGTCATCAGTGGCAGGTCTCTTGGTTCCTCGAGGGGAGGTGTCTGCCGGTGGACTGCCGGCTGCCGTTGGGACAGGGGTTGGTGTGGAGGTGGCAGAATGTGTATGGGGAGAGGCAGGTGGTGTGGGAGTAGGGGAGGGGATATTGAAATAATGGGCGGGGAAGGTGGGGAAGATGACATCCGAATAATTCAAAGTATTAGTAATGAAATTTACCGTTGCATTTGAGAAGCCGCGGATAAAAGTCATCAAACCCATTTGGCGCTCCTCTACCCTTAGGATGGCAGCAAGGATGTGGGCAGACTGATCTGTCGGAGCGGTGTCGGCGGCAGCATCTGGGGCAGGTTCGGTGGCAGGTTCATCATCGGAATCAGCAGGAGGGGCATTTGGGTCGAAGGCGTTGATGGGTGATACGACTATGACCTTCATGAGGCTGGAGATGTTGTTGTCTGTCCAGCCGCTGCCCGTCTTGATTTTGTCGGAGGGCTCCTCTGGTACGGCAGCACAGCGGCAGAGGGCAGTTATGGTGAACGGCAGACAGAGTCGTGAGTCTGAGCGGAAAGCACAATCGAGGATGCTGTCCCTCATGTACCTGCCCACATTGATGGGCCTGTCGTGCATAATCGAGTGAATGAGGGCCAAGCGCTGTCGGTTGACTATCGTATGGTGGGACGAGGGCAGGATACGCTTTTTGATGAAAGCGTTCCACAGTTTTGCTTCAGGGAGGAGCTGCGCCCTATTGACGGAGTGGGGATTCTTCTTGCTGGTGGTCCATGTCGTCCCAGCCTCTGTCAGCTCCCTCATGACAGCATCATGGGCAGCAGCGTCGAGGGTGTCCCAAAATTGTTGGTGAGCATCATCATTGGGGCCAAAGAAGAGGCCGAACGTGTGGTTGATGCTGTTGGCGGTGAAGGGTACTGCCACTCCTCAGACGGTGACAGATGTCGCCGTTTTGCTGTCGATGGCCTCGTAAAATTCTCGGACCAAAGTATCATTTAACTCCGCCGGCTACTCAGCAAAGTCCTCCCATAGCTGTGCTGTTATGGCTTTCATAATGAACGGCCGCAGACCCATATGAGGGGCATCTCTGTTGTAAATAAAGCCACGCTCCTCCCATAGTTCCTTTTTGGCGAATGGCGATGCTGCTGCTGAAGAGGAAGCGGCAGCAGCGTTTTGACGGGTTTGTCTTGATGACATTTTGGTTGCAAGGGCTGAAAAAAAAAAGAAAATAGATAAAACTAGAGGAGAATAACAAGAGAGAAAATCAGAAGTGATGAAAAATGAAAATGAGAAGGGGTTTATATAGCGGTCGAGTAGCTGCCCATTTAATGCCGCAACGGCAGGCGGGAATAACGGGGCGGCAGATTGAATGTAGCGTGTCTGACGCGTCTGACACGCATTTATGCGTCTGCTGTGCGTCTGCCGCACGCTTCTGCGTCTGCAGTGTCAGCCTGTTGACAGCCTGTCAAGTCCGTCTGCGCCGGCAGCTGAAACGACAGGTTATCATAAATGGGCTTTATTGGGCTGGTGGATGGGCGGTGGTCTTGGGCCACTTCTTCTTTCTCACTTGACTCCTTTATTTCCTAAAAACTGAAATTAGAAAAACAAAACATTATTCGAATAAAATAAACCTAATTTCCTAATAAATAATAATAAATAATAAAATAAATAAAAATAAAAATTAGGTTAAATTAGGGATGCCTTGTGGGGCATCACCTAAAGTAACCACTTCCTGTATTCCTGGGGCTTCAGTCCCCTGATAATGCTTGAGGCGTTGTCCATTGACTTTGAATTGGTGCCCGTCCTTTAATGATTGAATTGTAATGGCACCATGGGGAAAAACTTGAACCACTTGGAACGGGCCAGACCATCTAGATTTGAGCTTCCCTGGAAAGAGTTTCAACCTAGAATTAAACAACAACACAAGCTGCCCTGGGCAGAACTGTCGTGGCAGCAACTTCCTGTCATGCCACTTCTTAGTCTTTTCCTTGTAAATCCTTGCATTGTCGTAGGCCATTGTCCGTATTTCATCGATCTCGTTCAAATCTAACAGCCTTTTCTGGCCTGCCTTGTCCAAGTCCATGTTTACTGCCTTGATTGCCCAATATGCCTTGTGCTCTATCTCGACAGGCAGGTGACAGGTTTTCCCATAAATCAAACGGTATGGAGACATGCCAAATGGAGTCTTGAAAGCTGTTTTGTATGCCCATAATGCATCATTCAGAAGTAAAGACCAATCTTTCCTAGTTGGTTTGACCATCTTTTCAAGAATGTTCTTCACTTCCCTATTGGATATCTCAGCCTGTCCATTGGTCTGTGGGTGGTATGCTGTCGCGATCCTGTGCTTGACACCATATTTCTTCAAGGCGGCAGCAATTACCCTATTATCAAAATGTCTCCCTTCATCACTGATAATCGCCCTAGGGATGCCAAATCTAGAAAAGATATTTTTGTGCAAAAACTTTTGGACCGTTTTGGCATCATTCTTTTGAGTTGCGATTGCTTCTACCCACTTGGAGACATAATCCACTGCTAGGAGGATGTAAAGATTTCCACATGAAGATGGAAAAGGTCCCATAAAATCAATCCCCCAAACGTCGAAGATCTCGACTTCTAGAATGTTCTGCAGTGGCATCTCGTTTCTCCTCGAGATGTTACCTGTCCGCTGGCACCTGTCACAGTTCTTGTAAAAGTCCTGTGCATCTTTATATAGTGTCGGCCAGTAGAACCCTGACTGCAGCACCTTGGCAGCAGTTTTATTACCTCCTAAGTGGCCTCCATATTGTGAAGCATGACAGTGATGGAGAATGTCTTCTTGCTCTTCCTGTGGTACACACCTCCTTATAACCTGATCTGCGCACATTTTGAAAAGAAGAGGTTCGTCCCAATAATAATGCTTAACATCATTTTGGAACCTCTTCCTGGCTTGATAATTAAGATCAGAGGGAAATATTCCGCTAACTATAAAATTAACGAAATCAGCATACCAGGGAAGGTCAGAAGACTTACCTGCCGCCATGGCTGTCGCGACAGCGATTGCGGCAGCAAAGAGTTGCTCATCTGGGAAGGTCTCCAATATGTGTGTCTCATCGAATGGTAGACTCTGTCCCTTCTCCAACCTCGACAAGTGATCTGCCACCTGATTTTCTGTCCCCTTTTTGTCTTTGATTTCAAGGTCGAACTCTTGTAATAGCAAGATCCATCGTATCAACCTAGGCTTTGCATCCTTCTTTGTGAACAAGTACTTAAGGGCAGAATGGTCGGTGTGCACTATTACTTTCGTTCCAAGTATGTAAGAACGAAACTTGTCGATGGAGAACACCACAGCTAACAGCTCCTTTTCTGTGGTGGTATAGTTCACTTGGGCATCATTCAATGTTTTGCTGGCGTAGTATATGACATGAAACAGCCTGTCCTTGCGCTGCCCAAGTGCTGCCCCGACAGCATAGTCACTGGCATCACACATGATCTCAAATGGTTGTGTCCAGTCTGGTGGCTGTACTATGGGGGCTGTCACTAGCTTTTCCTTCAGAACCTTGAATGCTTCAGTACATTCTTTATTAAAGTCAAAGGGTCGGTTCTGCTCTAAGAGATGACATAGGGGCTTCGTGATTTTTGAGAAATTCGCGATAAATCTCCTATAAAAACCAGCATGCCCTAGAAAACTCCTAATGCCCTTGACTGTGGTTGGCGGCGGCAGCTTCTCAATGACTTCTATTTTGGCCCTGTCGACTTCTATCCCACGGCAGCTAATCTTATGGCCAAGGACTATCCCCTCATCCACCATAAAATGGCATTTTTCCCAATTTAAAACAAGATTAGCTTTTTCACATCTTTCAAGCACCTTTTGAAGGTTGCTAAGGCAGCTCTCAAAATCGTCTCCAAAGACGGAAAAATCATCCATGAAAATCTCAAGGAAGTCCTCTACCATGTCGGAGAATATGGCCATCATGCACCTTTGGAAGGTGGCAGGTGCATTACAGAGTCCAAATGGCATCCTCCTAAACGCGTATGTACCGTAGGGGCATGTGAACGTCGTTTTCTCTTGATCCTCTGGTGCAATAGCAATTTGATTGTAACCTGAGTAACCATCAAGAAAACAATAGTAAGGCTTACCCGCTAATCTATCAAGCATTTGATCAATAAAGGGTAAAGGAAAGTGATCCTTTCGGGTAGCTTTGTTAAGCTTCCGATAGTCCATACAAACCCTCCAACCGGTCACAGTCCTGGTTGGGATTAACTCATTGTTTTCGTTGGTTATCACGGTCATGCCTCCTTTCTTGGGAACACATTGCACCGGGCTTACCCATTTGCTGTCGGAGATGGCGTAAATAATACCAGCATCTAACCATTTAATGATCTCCTTACGCACTACCTCATTCATCGCATGGTTTAGCCGCCTTTGGGCATCTATAGTCGGCTTATGATCTTCCTCAAGGAGGATTTTGTGCATGCATAACGCCGGACTAATGCCTTGAATGTCTGCTATCGTCCATCCAATCGCCCTCTTGTGCTGCTTTAACATGTCGATCAGCTGTCGTTCCTGTTCCTGCGGCAGCTTAGCAGAGATGATTACGGGCAGTGTGTCATCACAACCAAGATAAGCATATTTAAGCTGCCCTGACAGGGGCTTAAGTTCTAAGACAGGTGGTTCAACAGTAGATGGCTTTTGGATTAAATGGTTATCCGAAGTGTAATTCAAAGGTTCGAATAACTTACCTGGACGATGGTCTAACCAGTCTACCTCCTCATGACCTTCAGTATCAGATGTATCGGATTCAGAGGAGTCGCTGTCGTCGGTGCTGTCGTCGTTGCTGTCGTGACAGGCCTGTAGATGGCTGTCGCAGCAGTGACCAAATTTTATATTACGGTAGCCCGACCTGATGCAGGGTTGATCAAAGCTCACCTCAATGATGGCCTTGCATTCCTCATCCACATCAGCATGTTTCATCGCTTGGAGAACATTCAACTTAATTTCTTGATCGTTCACGCGCATGGTGAGTTCTCCTTTCTCCACATCAATCAATGATCTGCCCGTGGCTAAGAAGGGTCGCCCAAGGATGACTGGTGCGTTCTCATCTGCCTCACAATCTAAAATAAGAAAGTCAGCAGGAAATATAAGCTTATCCACTCTTACCAAAATATCTTCAATTTTTCCCTCGGGGTGAACGTAGGAGCGGTCGGCTAGCTGTAGGGTAACTGTCGTGGGCCGCGCCTTGCCAATACCTAGTTTCTGAAAAACAGATTTGGGCATTAGATTAACACTAGCACCAAGATCACATAATGCCTTACCCACAAATCTGTCGCCGATTACGCAAGGTATGATGAAGCTCCCCGGATCCTTCTTTTTCTGGGGTGGCTGCCGATGAAGAATACTCATGCAACCTTCTTGCATCCTTACCGTTTCAAATTCCCCAAGTTTAGATTTTTTCGACATAACATCCTTGAGAAATTTAGCATAACCGGGCATCTCCCTAACAGCATCTAACAACGGAATATTAATATGAACCTGTTTAAAAATATCATAAATCTTTTTAAGTTGAGATTCATGCTTAGCTTGCTGTATCCGTTGCGGAAAAGGTGGTGGAGGACGGTAATCAGCAATGCGTCCTTCCCACTGCATGCGAATCTGAGGACGATACTCATCTTTTTTCTCCTCTGTCGCTTTTGCTGTCGTGACAGGCTCATCGGCAGCAGTCTGTTTATCACCTGTCGGGGCAGCTTCCTCGGCAGGTGTATCCAAGGCAGGTTCCTTTTCTGTTTCAGCTTCTTTTTCCGGCCCTGGTAACTTTTTCCCACTCCTAGTAGTAATCGCCTTACATTGCTCATGTGGGGGTGGTCTAGCATTTTCAGTATTGCTAGGGAATCCTCCATTCTGTCGTGGCTTAATATGCTGCGACACCTGACCCATTTGTGTCTCTAGAGATTTCAAGGTAGCCTCATGATTTGTCATTCTCATCTTGGTTTCATCCATAAAGTTTTCCGTCTTCTTGACAAACTGATTAATATTCTCCATATACGTACCAGTCTGAGACATAAAGGTGGCCAGAGTCTGTTCCAATATACTACTCGTGGCAGGTGGTGGCTGCTGTTGCTGCTGAGGCGGCAGGGTCTGCGGCAGGTTCTGCGGCAGATGCTGTCGCGTCAACAATCTAGGACCCCCCTGATTCTGATTATGCGCTTGTGGATTCAGGGCGTTGTTGGGGTTACTCCAGGAGAATTTGGGATCCTTCCTCCAATTAGGGTTGTAGTTGTTGGAATTATAATTCGGCTTGTAATTTCCAACATATTTTCCCTCTTCTATATTTATTGGGCACTCATCCCTACTATGATTTTCCTCACAAGTAGCACAAATTTCCTCGACAGCAAATCCTTGTAATTCATCATCATTCAATAACTTTTTCATGGCTTTAGTAAGGAATGCTACCTGCGATTTCATAGTGCTGTCGGCCTCATAGTCCTTGACAGCAAGTACCCGTTTACCTCCTCTTCTAGCGGTTGGAAACTGCTCCTCATTCTTAGCCAGATGTTTCAAAACTTGCAGGGCCTCGTCCGGATCTTTATCCAATAATAGTCCATTCGCTGCAGAATCAATTCGAATGCGAGTTTGTAAGTTAGCAGCATTATAGAACTTAGTTACCTGATTCCAGACGGAGAATCCATGCATTGGGCAGTTTCGAAGAAGAGTTGTAAATCTGTCCCAGGCCTCGTGCATCGGCTCGTCATCTTCCTGTTGAAAAGTAGCAATTTCGTTACGTAATCGCTCAGCTAAATGTGAAGGATTAAAACGAGACAAAAATTCACGAGTTAAATCTGCCCAAGTCATAATAGAACCCGGTGTAAGTTTATTCCACCAAGTTTTAGCTCTGTCCCTCAATGAATGGGGAAATAACCGAAGCCTCAGTATCTCCGGACTAACTCCTGGCAGTCTAAACGAACCACAGATCTCCTGGAACGTTTTGAGATGCTCCCTGGCATCTTCTGTCGCAGAACCACTAAACTGCCCGGCGTTGTTGATCATACTAAACATGACAGGTTTAAGTTCGAAGTTGTCAACGTCAATATCCGGCAGCGTGGTCTCCAGCTCTATATGATCGTTCAGCATGTAGTCACGACATGACCGTCGTCCACCTGCCGCGGGTGGGTCACCGACAGGCGGTACACCATCACCAACATGCTGATTACGGGCCATCTGCTCTAGCTGTTTCTCAAGGTATTCGTTCCGGTCTAAGAGGTGGCGAATCTGTTTCTTGAGATTGAAGGAACGTTCGATTTCCGGATCTAATTTATACTCAAGATCTTCGCCTCTTTTAGATCTGCGCATAAACAAGAAAACCTCGTGAAAAGCAAGAGTTTAAAACACAAAAGAAAAAATTAAAGAAAATTTAAATAAAAACAAAAACGAAAATAAAAACAAAAAGTGCAAGGAAAGAAAGGTGTAGTTATGTTGCCAATCCCCGGCAACGGCGCCAAAAACTTGTTGCGTGTAAAATAGTCTATCGCAATTATAGTGCAAGTATACACGACGCAAGTAGTAAAGTGATACGAAGTATCGGATATCGTCTCCACAGGGATTGGGCTAATGACTTCACCTTATTTCACTGCACGAAAGTAAAGGAAATAGTTTGAGAGAATTGTCACGAAAATAATAAAGAAAAACGTGAATAAAAGAATTGAGTTATCAAGATAGAGAGAATGGGCTGGTATTGAGTTGCTCGGTAGTGCAGGTATTGAATTGCTTAGGATCTCCAGTTCTGTCGCCGCACCCGTCGCCGACAGCACCTGTCGCGGCGTCTGTCCGTTAGCTGTCGCGGCAGCGAACACTAACTCCGTACTTCAAGCTTGGCAAGAATCCCAGATCTGCCTTGCCCTATCCCTAGGCACAAGTCTGTCGATGATCACGTCTTTGATGATACCTCCCGGCGTGAATCGAAGGATGAACACCGATGTGTATGAATTCTTCTTTAGCCACTTAACCTCGCCCTATCCCTAGGCACGAGATGGTTCATCTATAAACTAGAGAACGCGCTCTTATCTCTTTCGTATACTTAACTCTCTCGATGCTAAGTAAATGGATAACCTCACAATGCTCTCCCGATGCTCTTGCAAGATATTAAAACCAAGATAAAAGAACTTGAAGTTTATTTTATTGAACTTGGAAAATCCTAAAACAAAGCAACCCTTGCAACTACTTTACAAAACAACCCGTAGCCCTAGGGGGAAATTAGAACATGTCGGTGACAGGTAAACGGCAGGGTTTAGGTTTCGGTTATGGGGTATTCGGTTCTGCCCTAGGTTAAATCTATGCCCTTATATAAGCTTTGGGCTCAAGTTATCTAAGGTAACAAGGATTACAACTTTAATTAAAAGTAAGATTCTAATAAAGACTAAATCTCTAAAGTCTCCTACTTTCCAGTCGCATCCTTGTTTCTAGGAATTTCCTCTCCGTGAGCTTTGACTTGACATATCTTTTGATCCGGGGCTTGGAAAAATATTTGGCTTTCACACGACAGACGAGCAGATTTTTCTCTATCTATCGAGGTCCACTTTGCTTTTCCTCTTCATAAGTCTGCTGTCACCATGCTGTCACGACAGGTCCATGACAGATTCGTCTTCTTCGGCTGCTCGTCCAGTTCAGCTTTCCTGCTTATCTGCCCTGCGCCTGCCTTCAACATCTACTATGACAGATACCTGCAAAAATAGCCATCTTTCAGTAGAATCCGTGCCTTTTATATAATTGTGATGTTTTATTGAAAACTAACCTAAATGCAATGCAATGATGCTTGAATGCAGCAGAAATATGGGTTAAAAAGGTGTAAATAATAGAACTTTTACACACTTAACACGTATTTAGTATGATTTATTGTTGTTATTATTATTATTGTTATTATTATTACTATCATATTATTAATTTTTATTGTGAGTATCATTTATTATTATTGTTGTTATTATTATTATTATTATTAATATTATTATTATTATTATTTTAATTATAATTATAATTTTTATTTTTATTGTTATTGTTATTATAGTTATAGTAAATAAAAAAAATTGTAATATTAAATATTAAATGAGTTTCCCGCTTTAAAAACTCTAATTTAAAAAACCCCACGACCTCGCGTTCTGTAGAACGCGATGTCTTTAGAACATCGCGTTCTATAGGACGCGATGTCCTTTCTGACCGTTCAGTTCACGCGTCTGATCATTGACGCGCCTTTTCAGTGAACCTCGCGTTCTATAGGACGCGATGTACAGGGATATCGCGTTCTACAGAACGCGAGGTTCATTCACCTCGCATCCCAAACACCGCGAGGTCTTCTATAAATTGGAGGTTTTTTTTCTAAAAACCTCCACAGAACGCGATTTCTATAGAAATTTTACAAAAATTTGTCAGCAACTTTTATATATCGTTCGATCACATGGAGCCCTTACTACGCAACCAAGCGAGTCACTGCAGTGAATATTGGCGAACCAATCCAGAGGTATTATTTTTTTCCCTATTAATTTCTAAAAAAATTTATTTAATTAAATTATATTCTTTTATTTTTACTAACTATTTTATTTTATTTTTTTCAGGGATACGAACGTAACTTACAATGTTACCTTAACCGTATCACCGTCGCACCCGTTCCTGCTGTTATGCGATTGATTGAGCGGGCTGGTTTTGGGCACATAGCTCGCTATATAGGGGGTGAAGGTTAGACCGTCGTTGATCAGCGCGCTGATAGAACGGTGGAGACCCGAGAGGCACACATTCCATCTTCCATTTGGCGAGGCAACAATTACATTGGAGGATGTTACCTACATTCTGGGGTTGCCTACAAATGGCAGCGTTATTACTGGTATAGCGATGGCACATTGGCCACTCTTATTTGCTGAAGAAGTGGGCGTGATGCCCCCTGATAGAGTGTGGGACGGAGGGAAAATTTCTCTACCGTACTTGGAGGAGCAGTTTCGAACCCCTCCCCCCGATGCGGATGTCGTTACACTTCAGGTATTTTTTTTATTATATTTACTATGCTTTTATTACATTTATGATTAAATTTAAATTATTTATTTGTAAATGTTGGCTGCTTTATGAATTTTTTATGATGAATTCAGACAATATTTAGGATCTTTTTAATAAATATTTAGGATAAATTATAAATATGTAGGATAAATATTTAGGATGAATTCAGTAACTATTTAGGATACTTTATTAAATATTTAGGTTGCCTACATTAAATATTTAGGATACTTACAATTTTTTTATTTATGATCAACTTATAATTTTTTTAATTAGGATGCCTTTATTAATTTATATTTTCACAGCGGTGTGCGCGAGCCCACATCTTGTGTATTATTGGCGGGATATTAATGCCCGACAAAACTCGCAACAAAGTGCACGTTATGTGGCTTCGTCATCTGACAAATTTAGATGAGTCTGGACAAAAATCTTGGGGGTCAGCTGTCTTGGCGTTTCTTATCAGAGACATCTGCAGAAACGTTGACGCCTCAAAAGCATCGATGGGAGGATGCTGTTTATTCCTGCAGGCTTGGGTTTGGCTTCGGATCCCTACTTTGGCACCACAGCTTAGGATTCCCAGTCCTATGTCATTTTCGCTTCTACGGAGGTACTACATAATCTACTATATTTTTTTATTAAATTATTTTATTTAACGATCTTTTTCATTATTTAAAGGTGGACCACCACACTATCCCACGCCGGCCTGCCGGATTCCCAGAAAGCTTACAGACATAGACTCGATGCCTTGACAGAGGACATGGTAATTCAACAATTATTTTGATTTTTTCCATACTATTTTTTCCAATAATATTTCATATAGAAATTTTATTAACTTTTTCATTCTTTTTAGTTCGTGTGGAGGCCCTACGATTCAGAGGAGATTCGCTTCATTACTTCAGCAGATATTGTGCAAGAGCGAGACCTTTGGATTTCCGTCGTGCCGCTGCTGAACTACGAAATTTGCGTGTGGCATTCTACGGATAGGGTACTCCGACAGTTTGGGTACGTCCAAAATGTTCCACCCCCTCCACAAAATATGGACTCCTTCCACAATCTTACGCGTCAGGGGAAGACAAAGGTTGACTGGGTCGAGCATCACGCTATCTAGATAGTGCTTTGGGCTCAACGATTTCTCAGACTCCCAGAGTTTCTCCAACCAATTATGTTAGGGGGTCCTTCGGTCACTTTCAATTATGGCCAGTGGTATAAGGACAATGGGATGCAGCATATCCTTACTCCGGCCGAGCGCGAAGCAAGGATTCCCCAGCAACCCCAAAACCGCCCACGCGGGAGCCGGCGAGCGAGCCAGACCCAGAGCCAGTCCCAGAGCTAGAGGCAGACCCAGAGGCAGTCGACGCAGCGCGGTCCGAGACCACGATATGACACTCCAGGGGCATCATCTTCTGCCCCACCATTGCATAGCGGTCCATCGACTTTCGAGCAGACGATGCCTCCACCCCAGTACGGCTCCACTGATGCCTATCACCCCCATACGCCCACGACTGACCTTATGCTTATCGATTATCCACCTCAGTATGGGTTTCCGATGATGGAGAGTACGCCGATAGGTAGTTTGTTTTACTCCCCGCCTGCGCCCAGCACAGATCCGCAGATCGCGCACGATGGTCAGGATGATAGGGACCAGGGACCACCACACGATGGACCGAGGAGGAATCCGGATCGTCGGCGTCATCCACCCGACTGCGGAACGGGTGGACATAGGCATTTTTAGTATTTTTTGTTGTTTTCTACTTATGTTTTTAATATTTATGTAAAATACTTTTAAATTTTATAATGTCGTATTCTAATTTTGTTTATGAATTATAATTTTGTTTACATATTATAATTAAACTTTATAACGTTTATTTAATTTTTGTTTTTAATAAATTTAATGGGATTAAAAAACCGAAAATCGACATTAGTTGAAATGCAACTTCAATAAAAAAAGTATGCTAGCATAGGGTTTTCGAAGCCATTTTAAACCATTGTAGAATGGACGGAAATTAACCATGTTAGTATCATACGATAGACAATTTTCAGTACTACGACCCCAAACTCGATGATCGCTAAAAATATACCATTTACACGCTCGAAATCGGGTCCGAACAGGCCTACTTACGCTTGTTTTTCCTTGTGGTTCACGCTGGAAATGCACAGACCTCGCGTCCTACAGAACGCGAGGTCCGTGCGATATATTCCAGCCGCCTTTTCAATTTCTCGGGGACCTCGCGTTCTGCAGAATGCAAGGTACTGTTAAACCGTTACGACGATCTGCAACGCCACGTCGACTAAAATCGCGTTCTGCAGAACGCGATGTCGTACCTCGCGTCCTACAAAACGCGAGGTCTGTCGACCTGGCAAGAAAGGGGGTCATTTTGCCAAATAAAAGTTTTTGGGAGCCATTTTTGCAGATAATAATTAAAAAAGGGTTTTTCACCCAAAATTGCCTTCTTTTAATCTATAAATTGATAGTAAATGCATATTTAAACACATTCAACTCTATAGTTTTTAAAATTACCTATCAAATTGAAAACATTTGGTTCCAATGGTAAAAGATATAATATTTTCCCTAAATAATTTAGGTTCAAACAATGTATTTTTATTTTAACCTGTAATCATATTAAAATTTTAAAAAAGAATATCAATTAAATTAAACTTAATCTGATGTAAATTAGGATTATAATTGATAGGTTAACCAACAAAGGCGACTCAAGTATTTAAGAAGTCTTGTTCATTTTATTTAAAAAAGAATGACTTCTCAATTTTAAAAACTTAAATGTTCGTAAACTTGTTTTTGTTTGTGAACATAAACATAACGACTTTGAATAAAAATAAGTCTAATAGATCCAAGCTATAACATTTTGCTTTTTCATGTCCGTTATCGTTAATCTAGAATTAAACTTTTATTTTTTTATACAACAAATATTTAACTTTAACTCGTTTTAAACTTAAAAAATCTTATACAATCACTTACATTAGGTACATTTGGCTCAAAAACTCTTTTTATTAATTATATAGGGTTTTTGCTTTCTCCCCGAAATATTTGGAAAAATAACCCCAAACTTGCCACGTAGTTGAACCTCGCGTTTTCTGGGAAGCGAGATACAAACTCGCGTTCTGCAGAGCGCGAGGTCTGTTTACGTGGCCTCGTTGTTTGAAATAACGGTTTTTCAGAAACCCGCGTTGTGCAGAACGCGAGTTCTGTGCGAATTTGGCTTGAAAAATAAAGGTGGGTAGGCCTGTTCGAGCCCAATTTCGTGCTTGTAAATCGTATATTTTCAGCGAACATCGAGTTTGGGATCGTAGTACTGGAAATTCTCTATCGTATGACACCAACACGGTCAATTTCCGTCCATTCTAAAAATGGTTTAAAATGGCTTCAAAAACCCTATGCTATCATCCTTTTTTGAATGAAATTGCCTTTGAACAAATGTTGATAGACATGTTCGAGCAGAATTTCATACGTATAAATCGTAATTTTTTAGCAAACATCGAGTGTGGGTTTGTAGTATTGGAAATTGTCCATTATATGGCACCAACACGGTCAATTTTCGTCCATTCTACACTGACTTAAATTCGCTTCGAAAACGCTATTCTAGCATATTTTTTTGAATGATTGAAAGTATAAGATGACCTATTTTATAAAACGAATTAGATTGATTTTATTGATCGATAATTATGGGCGAACTCGCGTAAACAAATTACAATGAATTAATTAAGACGAGGGGCCGAGCGATTAGGACACCTAGTCCTTGTGTGTCCAAGATTTTTACATACACCACAATACTTTTTTTGTCCGGTTTTTTCTCGATGTTCGACCATATCCTCGGCACAGTGTATTCGTGTAGACCGTGTACGTCCTTTGTCTCTTAGTAGTGCTAGATCTGGGCGTATGGTCGGTTTAGTGTCAACAACATTTGGATCAACCTCATTTCCGATTGGAGGAAACTCTTTTTGGTAAACCTTAAACACTGTTTGGAGTAAGTATACCAGATCAACCAGTTGCATGTATTATATCTGTTGGTTTGCGCAAGTAGCAATGGCGTGTGCGCACGGGTATTTGAATGTTTGGAATATTCCACACTCGCAAGTTCTTGCCCTGAGATCTACCACGTACGGGTTGTGCTGAATGCCTTCCAACCGCCTTGAAAATTCTGAAACACGAAACTTGTGTCCTTCTCGCGAGAAGAGAGTTGCAGTCATCTGTCTTGATTAGTGCAATTGAGTTTGCAGTTTTGTGCGGAAATTCAGATGGACTATGTGTTCACCTGCTGTGTACTCAATTGCTTGCCTTCCCAAGGTTGCAAATAGGGTAGCCAAACAATAGTAGGTCGCTTTGACAATGGAAGTGACATGTAATTGCCGCACTCCCTTCAGTGATGAATTCACTGCCTCAGCCAAGTTCGTTGTCACGTGACCATATCGTTTACCCTCGTCATACGATCGAAGCCATTTTCCCTTGGGATTTTTCAAGGTATTCTGCGCATGTTTGTTTCTCGCTCTCAGTTCCTCGAGCACCTCCTCCACCTCTTGTTTGTAGTGCGAGTTGCCTAAGGGATGACAGTTGAATAGTTATAGGCGAACAACACATGCAAAGAGGTCGTAAATGAAAGCGAACAACAAGTAATATAGTAAATGAAAATGATATAAAAGACGTGCCCATTGTGAGCACAAGTTCACGTTCATCACGGTTCTTGAATTGCTGCAGGTAGTTTGCGGTTATGTGTCGCAAGCAAAAACGGTGGTAAATGTATGGAGGCTGTCAATACTCACCCAAACGTTCTAGCGCCCACAAGAGTGATGTGCCTCTGTAAGAAATAACACATACCCCACTGTCCCTTACCCGTATTACAGGATCAATGACATTTTTTGTAGGTTCCGAAGGAAGAACATCCAAGACTCCAAATCCTCCTTCGGGACGATTGCGAATGCAACAGGAATACATTTTCGATTTTCATCCTGTGCAATAGCTAGAAGTAGGGTCTGTGCATATTTTCTGTACAACCATGTGCCATCGATTTGGACCATCGGTTTGTAGTGCTTGAATGCATTAATGCACTACAGGAAAGTCCAAAATAACCGGTGAAATTAACAAACACCTCGAACGACACGCTCATTTTCGTATGCCGAAACCGTATCAAGTTTGACAACCATTCTAGGGATGTGTTTATGCAGCAGATTTAGCCACGGGCGCAACTCTTTGTAAGAATCATCCCATTGGCCAAACAATTGTTCTACGGCCCGCTTCTTTGCATACCATGCTTTGTAATATTCAGGACGGTAGTCGGTGACACCTTCAGCTGCAGCCTGGCATGTGGGGACCGACATTTGGGATTTGCTTTGACCAGTGGCATAAAGATGTCGGTGAGGTACTTTGCATCGAGGTTCTTGTGATCCCGGCTTAGGCTACCAACGGTGCATGTATGGGGCCCTTCAAGTTTTGTTATTTTCCAACGATCGCCTGCCTTCTTCAATTGTGATATGCAGATTTTCCATTTACATTTGTGATCCTTTTGGGTGCAGTGCGCCTTGTAGTATTTTGCTTGGGTTTTCTTCACTGCCGTCTCAATAGTCTGACGAATGTTGTACTGCTTAACTTCAGCCACCGCAATTTCTTTTGTCAAGAACGTCATACCAATTTTCAGTTCACCATCAGAATGGTTGAGTATGCCGTCTATTGTTTGGTCTTGTGAAAATTCAGGGACGTCCATGGCATCCATATCAACTGTTGTGAAGTGGGATGATGGCTGGTACATAGAAATAGGTGATGCTGATACATGAAAGTTGGTTGCTGCCGGTTGTTGTTTGAAATATGCTGGTGGAACGGTCAAGTCTTCTGGTGGAACTGTCAAGTCTTCTGGTTCACCATAGAATAGCCCTTGCTCGTCACCGTCGGTCCCGTGTTCTCTAATCGGTTCTTCGTCAGAAGCATCCTCCGGGAGCTGGTATAGTACAACATCGTCAATCGCTACCCTTGGAGGCGAGGATGGTGGTCGACAATCGTGAGACCTCTCATGAGATCGCTCACGAACCGTATTTCCAAGATCAAAATCAAGAGCACCAAAAGAAGAATGTCTCCCCATAAATGGTTGAACGTACTCCGTGCTAGAGACATACGTTGAGTGTCGTCCATATGAGGAATCATTGAAGGGGTTGAATGTTTCATGGTCGTGCGTAACGTAAGAAGACGATGCTCCCTCCCCTCTAAAAGAAGAACGTCTCCCCATAGATGGTTGAACGTACTCCGTGCTAGGGACATACATTGAGTGTCGTTCATATGATGAATCATTGAAGGGGTTGAATGTTTCATGGTCGTGCGTAACGTAAGTAGACGACGCTCCCTCCCCTCCAAAACTATACAGATTGTATGGATCGCACATTGCATTTCTTGGCGTATCGAATTCATCGTTCGGGGGTTGGTTCAGGTCGAACCCGATACTAGCTATGCACGAATGTCTTGGCACAGCATATGACGATGCACCAAACTCGTTGTCTTGGCACAATAGGTTAAAATCATGTCGTAGACTTGCAGTCGGGCTATCAACGTTGGTATTCGGATCGAAGTCGAAATTCGCCCGACCCTAGCTTGGTATTTCGATAGCAGAATTAGAATCAGAAAATGGTGCATACAGCTCTAGGGGCCCGCCCAATGAATACTCAAAGTGGGTAGCCAGCATCAGCTCCACATTAGAACTGTCTGCAATGATGCATACAGAGTATGTTAACGGATCTATAGATATTGGCACCCGATACTTCAAGTCGGACAAATGGTGGTTTTGGAAATGCGGGACATTGCTCTCCAGTTCCTTAACCAACTTCTTGTACGATAATCTCCTCGGAATCTTTAGCGTTACTAGATCTTCGCACTGAAAAACGACACCGAGTTCGGGATCGTTGTTTATCTGCCCATTGTAGTAAACTAGAATAGTAACTCCTCCTCGTCTCGCCATTTGAATATTTGTTCTGCTTCATATAAGGGGACACTTATGGCTTATTATTGGCACCGAAAATCCTGGAGAATCCGGGTGTGTAAGGAAAATTATTGTACTGGGAGGCAGCTTTGTGAAACTCACGTTCTACAGTACTCGAGATCCATGAGATTCCATGACCTCGTGTTATGTACAACGCGAGTTCCTTTGAAACACGCGTTCTACAGAACGCGAGGTCCCTTTATCTCTGAATAGGCAGAGATTTCGTCAAAATTAATAATACTCGTACTGTGTACTCGTTTTATGTTTGAATAATTGAGTACATGTTTGAATAGTTGAGACAATTGGAGACTAGTAATGTAATTTGTTCGAGTCATTTAACGTTAAATGGAACGTGTTAAGAAAATATAATTGAATACAAATTCTACATAACACGAGGTCCCTTGAACATTCATAAAGGATGGAAAAAGACGTCATATAACATAATTCGACGATGATTTCAGAAGTTTATGGTTAATCCGAATCATCGTAGTCAGTGGACACGTCTGAACTTAAGTTTAGTTCTTCGATCAGCTGTTGTTTTCTTTGTCTACGCATGTACATAAAAAGCTGCAGCTCGTCAGCAGCCGCATCAACATCCGGTGAAGACAGAGTTTGTTCATTGGTCGGAACAGGTTGTACGGGTGCAGACGTACTAACTTCGTCGGCGTTGACCTCATCAAACTTAACATTTAAATCGATGTATTTAGCTTTAACGAAATTGAGTTGGTCATACATGTTACGAACATTTGTTTCGTTCGTAAGCTTCATAACGTAGTGCGTTTCGTTTGCTGACGATGTTGGGATTCGACATTCCAAGGAAGAAATTTGTTTCTCGGCGCATTTACTAACCTCGCTTGCTGAAAACTGTATTAAATCTTCGAGTGACATTTTGCTTGTGATTGTTGATTCAAAATAAGTACCGAGAAAATAAAATGTTGCGTGAAATTTTGCCATAAGAGGAACAAAGATTAGCGTTGAGTGTTTTGGGAGAAATAAGAATGAGTAAATGATGGTGGAATTGGTGGGTATTTATAGTAAAGAAAAAACACCACATAAGTAAATTTAATTCGAATGAAACATTTAACTCGCATTTCATTTAACAAAACTTTCAACAAGTATTCTTTAATAAGTAAATTCAACAAGTCGATACAATATCTGCAAAAAGTATAGAGTCAAAGAAGCGAGCGCGATAATCATCATCTTCTGAAATGGTAGTAGCTTTGATCCACATTTTCAAAATAGGGCTGCATATGCAACATGGCCGATCTGAATCCGCCCTCGCTTCTTTCACTCTGGACTTTTTGCAGATGTGAGGGCAAGCGGCGAATTTCATAAAAGAGTCCTCTAGAAAAGTTTAAATGAAAACTTTCTAGGCACTTCTTGGCGACAAATGTCAGACGGCCACACGCTCCCGAATATTGCGATATGTCGGTAAGTATTCTTCAATCAACGGAACATGCAGGGGTCTGAACCCAGTGAAACACAAAATCATGACAGAACTCCAACTATCATGAACCCAGCGGAACAGAAAATACATAAAAACTCCAACTTCAAAAAACCAGTAAAACACGAAATCATGAAACAACTTCACCGGTTACGAAAATCCATCGGCATGCAAATATATAGACCAACCCCGCTTTCTGAATTAAGCGATTTTGACATAAATCACAGTGAACTCACGTTCTGTATAACACGAGTTCCTTGAAACTACGCGTTGTATAGAACGCGAGGTCACTTTTACTTTGAGAATACTGAGATTTTGTCAGAGTTAATAATACTCGTACTGTGTACTCGTGTTATGTTTGAATAATTGAGTACATGTTTGAATATTTGAGACAATTGGAGACTAGTAATGTAATTTGTTCGAGTCATTTAACGCGAGGTTGCAACATTTGTTTCGTTCGAGTCATTTAACGCGTTTACTAACCTCGCTTGATGTCAACTTTAACAAATCTTTGAGTCATTTAATGTTGCGTGAAATTTTTCCATAAGAGGAGCAAAGATTAGCGTTGAGTGTTTTTGGGAGAAACGTGAATGAGTAAATGATGGTGGAATTGGTGGGTATTTATAGTAAAGGAAAAACACCACATAAGTAAATTTAATTCGAATGAAACATTTAATTCTCATTTCATTTAACAAAACTTTCAACAAGTCTTCCTATAGATAATTCGAAGGACAAACTTTCATTTAACAAAACTTTCAACAAGTCTTCTTTAGTAAAATAGGGTTGCATCTGCATGTCAATCGATCAATACATTTTCTGCAAAAAGTCCAGAGAGAAAGAAGCAGAGCGCGATAATCATCATCTTCTAAAAACGGTAGCAGCTTTGACATGCATTAGCAAATGTAATCGGCACCGACCGCATTAGCAAAATAAGGCTGCATCCGTAATATGGTCGATCTGAATCCGCATTAGCTTCTTTCAGTCTGGACTTTTTTTAGATGGTGAGGGCAAGCTGCGAACTTTAGAAAAGAGTCGCCAAGAAGTGCCTAGAAACCAGCCACACGCTCCCAGATATTGCGATATGTCGGTAAGTATTCTTCAATCAACGTATCATGCGGGGGTCTGAACCCAGCGGAACACAAAATCATGACACAACTCCAACTATCATGAACCCAGCGGAACAGTAAATACATAAAAACTGCAACTTCAAAAACCCAGTAAAACACGAAATCATGAAACAACTTCACTGATTATGAAAATCCATCGGCATGCAAATATATAGACCAACCCCGCTTTCTGAATAAAGCGATTTTGACAGAAATCACAGTGAACTTGCGTTCTGTATAACGCGAGTTTCAACAAACCTCGCGTCCTACAAAACGCGAGTTTCCCACGTCAGCACGTCCCCCTCCATCTATAAATAGCCAACTCTTGGGGAGGGAATGACCACCCACCCATAAATTTTAACAATTTTCGATCGCAGCTACTAATATCAACATATTGCGTATCTGGGAAGTTTATTTTCAAACTAATTTCCCGGATATTGTGATATGTTGTTATTTGTAGTTGCATATATACGTCATCATATCCACGTCAGCAATTTTCGATTGCAGCTACTAATGTCAACATATCGCGTATTTGTGAAGTTTATTTTCAAACTATTTTTCCGAATATTGCGATATGTTGTTATTTGTAGTTCCATATATACGTCCCCTTGGGTTAACTATGCGTAATTTTTTCATCGCTCTTCCTCGACATCAACAAATCGCAATATTTGGGAATCTAGGAATTTGGAAGACATGAACGGGTTTTACCAAAAGTTAAATGTGGGTTTTTATGGTACCCCATAATACGATGAAAGGCCGGGTTGCTTGTCATTCCAAACAAAAATCATCATGAAATCCACCTTCATGATGATCACCACCGTTAGAACAAATTGAGGATCTTTTAAGAAATGTTGGGTTCGGTGTAACTACGATTTTTTTATAAATTCAATTGTTATGAAATACTCAAATTCGTTCAATTTAAAAATATTATTATTTTTAATAAATAATAATAATAATATTTTATTTTTATCGTAATATAAATTATTATTGCTAATAAATTTATTATTACATTTATTTATTTACTACTACTACTAATAATGACAATAATAATAATAATAAAATATAATTAATAGGATATTAAATGACTTTCCCGCGTGGGAAGTCTTCTTTTAAAAATCCCACGACCTCGCGTCCTGTAGAAAACGAGTTCTTTAGAAATTCGCGTTATACAGAACGCGAGGTCCCTTATGCCCGTTCAGTTTACGCGTTTGTTGCGTGACGCGTCTTTTCAATGAACTTCGCGTCCTGTGGAACGTGAGGTCTTTAAAATATCGCGTTTCCCAAAACACGAGGTTCATTAACATCGCTTCCCAAAGGACACAAGCTCTTCTATAAATTGGTGACCCTACCCCATATCAACCACATAACGCGATTTCTTCAGTTTTTCACCACACTTACCTAATTTTCTTTCGATACAATGTCGGGCTTACGCAACGACGTGAAACACTGCTGTAACTATTTCAGGACAACAGAAGAGGTATTATTTTTTTTATTTTACACGCATTTTGCCAACTATTTTTTTATTTTTTTATTTTTTAAGGGATACGAACGTCGGTTAACTTGTCACCTTAACCGTATCAACAACGCACTTGATCCCGCCGTTATGACATGAATTGATCGAGCTGATTTTGGCCACGTAGGGAGGATCTTAGCGGGTGTGAAGTGTAACCCATCGTTGATTAGCGCGCTAATAGAACGGTGGAGGCCAGAGACGCACACTTTTCATTTCTCGATAGGCGAGGCAACAATAACGCTGGAGGATGTTGCCTATCATCTGGGGTTGCCTACGGACGACAACCTTATTACGAGTATAACGTTGACTAATTGGCCAGATCTATTTGCTGAAATAATGGGAGTGGCGCCCCCAACGGATGCGCGGGGCGGTGGGAAAATAGAACTATCTTATTTGGAGGCTGAATTTGAAAACCCTCCCCCTATGCGGATGACGAAATACTCCATGTATTGTTTTTTTTCTTTTTTTTCACTAATTTTACCATTTTTAATATATTTCGTTTATTAAATATTTATTATTTTCACAGCGGTTTGCGCATGCCCACATCTTGCGCATTATCAACGGGATATTAATGCTAGACAAATCCCACACCAAAGTGCACGTGATGTGGCTTTATCATCTTATCAATTTCGGTGAAGCTAGAAAAAAATGTTGGGGAGCAGCTGTTTTGGCATTTCTTTTTAGAGAGCTCTGCAGAAACGTCGACCATGCCAGAGCAGCTATTGGAGGATGTTGTTTACTCCTTCAGTCTTGGGCTTGGTTTCAGATGCCTTTTTTAAGCCTGCAGCCTAGACAGCCCGCCCTATTTATTTCCACTTCTTCGGAGGTAATATTCAATTTATTATATTTATTTTAAAATTATTTTATTTAATGAATTTTTTTATTTTCCATTAATGATAGGTGGAGCGAAACACTAACCCACCAGGGCCTGCCAAAAAACCAAGAAGACTACATGCTTGTTATGGATAAGATGAGGAACGATGAGGTAATCCGGAAATTGATTTGAATTTTTTCATACTTTTTTTCCAATAATATTTCATATAACCGTTAGAAACGTTATAATTTTTTTTAGTTCGTGTGGATGCCCTACGCTTCTGAGGTGATTCAGTAGATTACTCCACCCGAGATTTTGTGTGACCAGCACGTATGACTTGCACGAGTGTCGCTGATCAACTATGAAATTGTCGTGTGGCATCCTACGGATCTGGTTCTCCGACAGTTCGGGTACGTCCAAGGGATTCCGCAAGAGGAACCACTAAATTTGGACGAATTCCACCATCTGACGCGCCAGGGGAAGACGAAGATTGACTGGGCCCATTACCACGCTGACTGGATTCAGCGTTGGGATGATTGATTTGCCAGTGGCCCACGCATCCTTCGACCTATTCTGGATTGGTCCCTTTTGGTCAATTTCGATTACTTTCAGTGGTATGGGCACTATGGGAAGCATCATATCCTTACTCCCGAGGAGAACGAGCGACACCTTCCCCAGTGTCCCCGAAACCGCCCACGCCCCACACGTCGAGCGAGCCAGAGCTAGTCGAGGCAGCGCTGTCCGAGACCAGGAACTGACACTACAGGGGCCTCATCTTCTGCCACAGCATTTCAGAATTTGAGCGGTCCTTTGACTTTCCAGTAGATGAGGCCTCCACCCGACTTCTTTCTCAGATGCCTACCGTCCCCATATGCCGATGAGTGGTCCTCCGATGATCAATATTCCACCGTTGGCATCTCAATTTGACTATAGCATTGTTTTGCAAACCCGCCGGGTAGCTTGTTTTACTCCCCGCCCGGGCCCAGCGCAGGTCCTCGTATCGCAAATGATGTTGATGAGGACCAGGACCATGAGAATGCAGCACAACTTGTTTGGAGGAATCCAGATCGGGATCGTCGTCCACCCGACTGCGGAACGGGTGGTAGACATCATTAGCCTTTTTTTCTAATGCATTTGTACTTATTTCTAATATATTTATTCCAGACATTTGTTTTTTTTTTAAATATCGTATTTTAATTTTCCTTATCTATTATAATAAAACTTTTAAATGTTTATTTAATTTTAGTTTTTTTAATTTTATGCGATTGCTAAACCAAAATTATCAATTATTGTTCAAAGGAAATTTTATTCAAAAAAAGATGATAGAATAGGGTTTTGGAAGCCATTTTAAGCGAGTTTAGAATGGACGGAAATTGACAGTGTTAGTGTCATACGATGAAGAATTTTCAGTACTACAAACCCAAACTCGACGTTCGCTAAAAAATACGATTTATAAGCCCGAAATTGGGCTCGGACAAGCCTACCCACCCTTGTTTTTCAACCCAAAATCGCACAGACCTCGCGTTCTGCATAACGCGAGTTCTGTGCGATATATTCAGCCGCCTTTTCAAATTCTCGGGGACCTCGCGTTCTGCAAAACGCGAGTTTCTGAGAAACCGTTATTTCAAACAATGATGCCAGGTAGATGAACCTCGCGCTCTGCAGAACGCGAGTCCGTATCTCGCTTCCCAGAGAATGCGATGTTCAACTACGTGGCAAGTTTGGGATATTTTTTCAAATATTTCGAAGAGGGAGCCAAAACCTTATATAATTAATAAAAAAGGATTTTTGAGCCAAATATGCCCTTACATTACATGTGTTTAAAACCGTCAGACACTGGTAATGAATTTCCGACACAAGTAATTCCCAGCTTCGCTCGTAAAAGTAGGTTTCATCGCCTAATTCTCACAAAATTTCATTTATTACAATCATGATCATACTTGAAGTCAAAAACAACATAATGAGTTTTAACGAAACATTTAAAAGTAGTTTCCGATATTCATTAAGATATTTATCTTTTGGTCAAAATATTCGTTAAGATAATTAAGGAATCTCTTTGGGATGTTCCTCTTTCCCACCTGCCATGGAATTCGACCAAAAATCCTTTATATTATTTTAGTCCTCTTACTTGTATTCAACATTAAAAAAAATAGATTTAGTTTAAAATTAACGTATAGGATTAAAGTATACGGAAGGGTTTCATCAACACTAAGTATGGATACATTTTATACGATGATTTAAGTATGAATACTTAATGTATATTAAATTTCTATTAAAAATGCAGATTAAATTTTAATTTAGTTAATATGATTATTGTTATAAATTTTTAAAGAATGTGGATTCGAACATATTTAACCACATATTATCTTATGTAATTTATAAGTGAGGTAGAATCTACGTAATTTATAAAATCGTATTAGTAAAATTGTTCATAGCCTAAAATCTCTAAATTTGAAGATAATACGTGTTTAAGAGAATTTAAACTTATACGACACTTGAATATATTACAATTTATAATTATGACAATCGAATTAATATTCAATTTACAAATATGATTTTTGTATAATAACACTTGTAGTTTTTTATAGTCATTTTAAGAAAGTCGTTTTATTATCGCACAACATATTCAGTCGACTATAATATTATTTTTAAAATAAAAATATATTTATCATTATTCTTAATTAGGTAATTAGTTGCTTTTTTTCTTTCTATCTACTTTTTTTTTTCTATTATATTTGGCCGGCGGCAATACTAACCTTAATGCTAGGTGTCAACCGTCAGTACTCTTTATTTTTTCTTTGTTTGTTTATCTCTCATCTTTACTTTTTTCTTTGTTTTTTATAAGAATAATTATACTTTTATAGCACGTTTTCTTCTACTTTTATGATACGTTTTCCTTTGATTTTATGGGACATTTTTGTTTTCCTTTGTCATTCGTTTGGTCGTTCTTTTTATTTTTTTCAGGGTTAGATTGACGTCGCCTCGATTGGTTAAGATGTATCTGATTTGTTATCCTACTGATCTTCCCTGCTCTAGACCCTTGAATTGAATTTGGATATGCGATTTACGTTCATGGATAGTTTTCTCACAACGCTCGACTTTGATTTGCGATTGTCATCGGCCTTTTAGTAGTTCGATTCTTTATTGTGGTTCGTTTGCCTATGCATTCAGTGCTGTTAGGTTTTTTAAATATTTTTTTATCTTAAATGATTAGTTTCTTTTGATTTATAGAAAAATATCTAAATTATGTGTTTAATTTACGATTATGGTCAATCCTCTCTTGAATATTTCCTCTTTTACTAAAACTAAATTGAAAATATATTCAACCATGGATTTAGAAAAATCATTATATATCGAATTCACTTAGATTTAATTGTCGGTTATACCAATGTAATGTTGAGACGTGTGAGATTATTGCCCCCATAAGCCATTATTAAGCACTTTGCCTAACTTAAATCCGTTTGCAGATAAGAAATCATTGTACTGATCCATGGATTGCCTCCAATCTTCCTCCTCCATTCTAGAAGCTAAAACTTGTTGCTTTCGCATTGGTTCTTTTCTTTCCCTCCTATAAATATTTATATATTATGGGACTGAAATGAAAAAAGATAAATGATAAAAAGTGAAAAGTGAAAAGTGAAAAAAAAGGTTTATCTATCTTTGGTTGAACTGTTTCCGAAAATCTTAATTACATAAGACATGAGCGAAATTAGGAATATTCTTTTAAGGGATCAGAAGAAAATTATAAAATTTTAAAGAATTATAATATTAGTTTAGCATTGATTTTACTTAAAATTTAATAACTTTTAAAAGAACTAAATTGATATTTTGTCATTAGGGGTTAAAATACAATTTTATAGTATCTTAAAACTTGAAGGGACTAAAGTTGCATTTTAACCATTAGAGGCCAAGGCCTCCCTGCATGCCCCTGGTTTATCCCCTGCTGAAGACCAAGTCCCAACAGGAAGAATAAAAAATTAATTCTATTGAATGGCAAATCCTACGTTTTCCGCGAGGCTCATGCATTAATGCATATTTCACAAGATAATAAATAGATAACAACCTGAATTATGAAAATAACTAATTATATAAATATATAAGACTCGGAGGCAATAATCTGAAGTGAAAACTACATCGGTGGTCCTCAAACTATTACTGTCTTCTTATTTTGGTCCTAAAATTATTTTTCTGGCAAAATCGTCCCTTCTGTTACATAGTTCTCCTGTTTTAGTCTCCGTCGTTAAAAACTAACGGAATTGCTAACGTGGAATTTTTTTCTTATTTTTTTAAATATTTTTTATTATTTTCTCTCTCATATATATATTATTTAAAATTTTCATTCAGACTAATGTGATGGTGACACGTGTCACCACCATAACAAAGAAAATAAATTGAATGTGAGGGGGGAGCTAGGATTCAAACTCATGTCCCCTAGCTCTAAGTCATTGAGTTAACCACTGAATTAAACTCCAAGTACTAATATGTTTTAGCACAAATGATCTTTTAAACAATCAAATGAACCCCAAAAACTAAAAAATAGTTGAAACAAATTACTTGCAATAAGATTCGAACCTATGTGCCATGACATAAAAAGGCCAAGTATAAACCAAATGTACCAAGGAATTATTTCAACTAAAATTTATATTTAACGTATATTAGTTTACCAACAACACATATTAATTTATCAATTGGGTTTGTGTTCGAATAAAATATTTAACATATACTAAAATTTATATTTAAGGTATATTAATTTATCAATAAAGTTTTGTATTCAAATAAAATATTTAACGTATACTAAAATTTATATTTAATGTATATTCCATTAATTTATCAATAATGTTTTGTGTTCGAATAAAATATTTAAAATATACTAAAATTTATATTTAAGGTATATTAATTTATCAATAAGGTTTTGTATTCGAATAAAATATTTAACGTATACTAAAATTTATATTTAACATATATTCTATTAATTTATCAATAAGGTTTTGTGTTCGAATAAAATATTTAAAATATACTAAAATTTATATTTAAGGTATATTAATTTATCAATAAGGTTTTGTATTCGAATAAAATATTTAACGTATACTAAAATTTATATTTAACATATATTCTATTAATTTATCAATAAGGTTTTGTGTTGGAATAAAATATTTAACATATACTAAAATTTATATTTAAGGTATATTAATTTATCAATAAGGTTTTGTATTCGAATAAAATATTTAACGTATACTAAAATTTATATTTAACATATATTCTATTAATTTATCAATAACATTTTGTGTTCGAATAAAATATTTAACATATATTAAAATTTATATTTAAGGCATATTAATTTATCAATAAGGTTTTGTATTCGAATAAAATATTTAACGTATACTAAAATTTATATTTAACATATATTCCATTAATTTATCAATAAGATTTTGTGTTCGAATAAAATATTTAACATATACTAAAATTTATATTTAAGGTATATTAATTTATCAATAAGGTTTTGTATTCGAATAAAATATTTAACGCATACTAAAATTTATATTTAACGTATATTCTATTAATTTACCAATAATGTTTTGTGTTCGAATAAAATATTTAATGCATACTAAAATTTATATTTAACATATATTAATTTATTAATAAAGTTTTGTGTTCGAATCCCTCCCTAGGTTTAATATTTTATTTTGTGTTGTTTGTAAATTATTATACGTTAAATATAAATTTTAGTCGAAATAATTCTTTGGCACATTCGGTTTATGCTTGGTCTTTTTATGCCATGGCACATGGGTTTGAATCTTATTGCAAGTCATTTGTTTCAACTATTTATTTGGTTTTTGGGGGTCCATTTGATTGTTTTAAATGTAATTTGTGCTAAAACATATTAATAATTGGAGTTTAGTCCAATGGTTAACCTATTAGCTTAACAGCTTGGGGACATGGGGAACGCGGGTTCGAATCCTAGCTCCCTTCTCACAATCACTTTATTTTCTTTGTTATGGTGGTGACATGTCACCACCACATTAGTCTGAATAAAAAATTTAAATAATATATATAGGAGAGAGAAAATAATAAAAAATATTTAAAAAATAAGAAAAAAAATCAACGTTAGCAATTCCGTTAGTTTTTAACGACGGGGGACCAAAACAGGAGAACTATGTAATAGAAGGGACAGTTTTGCCAAAAAAATAGTTTGGGGACCACCGGTGTAGTTTTCCCTAATCTGAACATAAATCTTTTGTCTTTTTATTGTTTTACAGTAAATATGAGTGAATATTCACTTGGTAAAATGATGACATGTAAAAAGTTAATAAAATAAATATTATTTATTGGTTGAGACCATAAATAACATGACGGGACGGACCTATAATATAATTTCTCGTCCAACACTAAAAATTATATTTTGTTTCAATAATCTATCCTCCATGCAAGGCAACTTTGAGTCTGCAGTTATCCTTTGTGAGCATAAATAGATTGGATTGAATTGGTTGAACAAAAAATTTTTACTCATTTTTTTCTTTTTATGCCTTAACACTAAAATATTAAATTTTAAATCTTAACTATTAATTAATTAGATCTCATCCCTATATATTTTTTTAGTGCCGCCGCTCTCTCTCTTTGGTTCGAACATAGGTCGTCGGCGGTAATAGCTTTCGGGCTATTTGTCGACCGCCGGTCACCCTCTTTCATTTATTTGTTTCGTTCTTTTGATTTTCAGTCTTTTTAATTCAATAATTTTTTCTTTATGACACACTTTTCTCCACCGTTTAGTACGTTTTCTACTTTTTAGCATGTTTTTCTGTCTCTTGGCACGTTTTTCTATTATTTGTTTTCTATCAGGGTTGATTTGATGACGCCACGACTGATCAAGATGACGATTATTTGTAATCATGTCGATCTTCCCTGCTATGTACCTTCAGTTTGAATTTGGATACGCGGTTTGCGCTTGTGAAGAGTTTCTCAGGTGCTCGGCTCTGATTTGCGTTTTCTCGATGGTCTATCAATAGCTTCATCCCCTTTTGTGGTTTGTTTTGTCGATGCAGTCAGGTTTCGTATCTTTTTTCGTTTGAGTATTTAGATGAGTTTATAACTTTTTCATGTATGGTTCATGTCTGGTCTAAAGAGGCTAGTTTTAGGAGGAAGTCCAAATTATGTATTTAGTTTACAATGATAGTTTGTAAACTCTTATTGTAATTTTAAGTATTTTCTCATTAATAAAACTAGTGACTTATTTCTTTTTAAAAAAATCTTAAATATTAATTTTTAGTGTTATGGCATAGAAAAGATACCAACAGAACAAAGGAATTCTATTCGGATTGGTTATTAAATGTTGTAATGAGAGGAGTGTTTAGTGGATTAATTCTCTGAATAAGACCTCACAAACTTAGTATTAAGATCTGAACGAATAACTCATAAGCAATTTTATGTGTACGAAGTCTTGTTGAGTTACAAGTGGTGTGCAAACTCGAATAGAAACCCTCTACTTTTTTTGGTGCCCCTATTTATGTTCCCACTAAAAATTAGGTTTAGGATTTATAGTTAGGGTTTAGGAATTTGAGATAAGGTGTATTTTTAAGGTGTAGGGTTAAGGATTTAGAATTTAGAGTAGGAGCTTAGAATTTAATTTTTTAATGGTTTTTGGTGTTGGGCGTAGAAATGGGCACCGAAAAGCACAACTTGCAACTGGATTGCACTAACCATTTGTATTAAAACTGTAAAACCAAAATTGATTTTGATACAACAATTTACCTTAAGGACTAAATTGTAAAACAATAAATTTTTAAGTATTTTCAAAGACTCACAATTTGACAAGCCATTTTAAACCAAATACTATCTCAAGTCAAAACAAAATTAAAAGGGTTCAAATTCTCTAAGTGTTTATAAGTGTGTTCAAGCAAAAAACAACAAAATCCCCAAGCGTATCGATACCCTTAGGCATATCGATGCGGTTTTTCAACACTGGAATTTTAATCGTTCATAGCTTATCGATACGGTTTAATCCCGTATCGATACGATATTCATCTGGGCAAGACATTAAACTATAGCGCATCGATACACATCAGGACCGTATCGATACAATTTTCATATAAAAAAATATTCTTTGCTATAACGTACTGATACAATATGTCACCGTATCGATACTATATGCCGACCTTTGCAAAAATCTTAGCATTTAATATTCGAACGTTGTCTTGTCAGTTATTGGAATCCAAAATTTTAAATGACCGTTGAACGGTATCGATACGCTAAGGTAGCGTACCAATACGTTTTTTAGCAAAACTCAATTCAAGATTCTAGTGAGCAAAATCCGTATCGATATGACATTTCGTATCGATATGCCCCTTAATACCGTACCGGTACGCCATTCAAGCGTATCGATACGTCATTCAAGCGTATCGATACGCCCTTCAAGCGTATCGATACGCCCTATTTTTCAGTCACAATGGCTCTTTTTTCTTTGAGACAGGTACCGATATGCCCACAATCCATACCGATACGGTAGGTTGTTGAGTAGCATTTATTACGGGAAATTGCAGCTCAATGGCTAGATTAATGACCTCAACCACCCAAACGGCTAGAAATCAATGCAAGGGTATAAAAACAAGTCGCTAATGCTACAACAACAACTATTGAGCCTTCAAGAAACATCAAAAAATTCAAATCCAAACCTTGAGCCTTTTTAGAGTCATATCTTTGTACCCAACTCGATTGAGTCTTTTATTGTAATTTTTATTGAGAGTTTGAGTGTGATTAATTGTATTTGGGTTAACGTCAACCTTTGAGAGGTAATTGTAAGGTTTACCAAATTCATTCTTTGTAAAGAGTGTGTTGGATTAAGCTTTGGGTAGAAAGCTTAATCGATCTTGTAAGATTTCCTCCTCATCCAAGAAAAAGGGAAGAATCAATTAGTAGATTGGTTGAAAATCCTTAGTGGGAGCTAAGGTAGTGGAGGTAGAGTTCATTTAGGAACTTGAACTACTATAAATTTTCTTGTGTCCATTTTTTCATTCATCCAATTTCTCCCTTTAAATTTTAATCGCCAATTCACCCCTTCTTAGCCATTTGCAATCAATTGATCAACTCAACAATAGGTATCAGAGCTACACTCATTGGAAGGATTACAACCCTCTTAAGTCGATTCTAGGAGAGTTTGATCAACAACAACTTGAAGCAATGACATCCACCTTCGGCCCCAACCTCTATGAGTCTCAATCCACCACCAAACCACAATTCTTCAATGGGGATAACTACCCATATTTGAAGAATCGGATACGACTCTTCATCAAATCCAACGACTACATGGTATGAGATGTTGTAGAAGACGGACCAAGCATTCCTATGAAGAGAGATGGTGAAGAAAGATTAGTCCCTAAGATCAAAGCCTAGATGACCGACGAAGATGGTTGCAAGTCAATGATAAAATCCTACATATGATCTTTTGTGCCCTTGGTCCCGATATCTATTCAAAGGTGTCTTCCATCGAAAGCGCCAAGGAAGTTTGGGATACTCTTGAGACCATATATGAGGAAACTAGCGATGTTAAAAAGACGAAGATCAGGTTGCTCAATTTAAGCTATGAAAATTTCAAGATGGACCCCAATGAAAATGTCTCCAAGATGTTTGACTGGTTCTCGGTCATCGTCAACGGATTAAAAGGCTTCAGTGAAGTCATTCTCGAAGACAAGCTAGTTCGAAAACTCCTATATTCTCTTCCAGAATCTTAGGATGGAAAAAGAACGACCATCATCGAAGTTAGAGATTTGAACTCTCAAACTTGATGCCCTTGTTGGATCTTTACTCACTCATGAGATCGTGAAACAAGGGAGGGAAGAAGAGAAGAAGAAAGAAGGTTGAGAAGAATTAGGTTAAAAAGTAGAAGATTGGAATCGCACTTAGAGCTTCATACAATGATAGTGATTCTAGTGAAGAGGAAGATGGGGAGATGGCCATGTTGGCCAAAAGATTCACATGATTCATGAAGTCCAATAGAGGAAGAAAATTTAATAGAAAAGAGGACTTCAAGAATAGGAGTAAAGAAGAAGAGAATGACCAAATCATTTGTTATGAGTGCAAGAAGACCGACCATATCTGATCCGAGTGCCCTCAATTGAGAAAGAAAAGCTTTGGGAAGAAGAACGAGCTCAAAGTTCAAGTGGCAACTTAGAGTGACGAGGAGTCATCCGAAGAGGAGGAGGAAGTGGCCAACCTTTGTCTCATGACATTTGAGAAGGAACTAATGGTAAATCCTAATTCATCATCTCTTACTTACAATGAATTATATGATGCATATGATGAGTTACAAGATGTTTATGACGAGTTGGTTGAAAAATACAAAGAGTCTATTTTGAAAAATAAGAAAAATATTTCTGATTTGAAAAATCAAAATGAGTCTCTTTCAAAAACCAATTCCGAATTGGAAAAGAATGTTTTGTATTTGATTAATCTTTCAAATGGTCTCAAAAAGAAAAATCTTGATTTAGAAAAACTTCTTTTCGATTTTCAAGATTATCACACCAAGGAAAGAGATAATCTTAAAACATCTCTTACTATTGGGAAGAATGATTTTGAAAAAGAAAGCTCTTCAAAAACCCAATATGTTAAGAGAAAACCATTTTACCCCAAACAAAGAAACTTTCAAAAGCAACCTAAAGTAAAAAGAATTAGGAGTGTATGAGTTCTTAAGGAACTCATTGTTTCTAATAATGTAAATGATATTGCTTCTTGGATTCCTAAGGGAATCAAGCTTTTGGGAGCTAACACTCTAGACCCAAAATGATTTGGGTACCAAAATCAAGAAACTAATCTTTGTTTGTAGGGGGAGCATTGCTACAAGGCCAAAGCTTCAAGTCAAAACACATGGTACCTTGATAGTGGATGCTCAAGACATATGATCGGAGACAAGAGTAGATTCTTGGAGCTTAAACCAAAAAGTGGAGGATGTGTGACATTTGGCGACAAATCCAAATGGCACATTGAAGGCACAGGCTCCATTGGTAATCTCTCATCTACATTCATTGAAAATGTGTTATATGTCAATGGTCTGAAACATAATCTTTTGGGCATTAGTCAACTTTGTGATAAAGGGTTTAATGTTCATTTTGATAAAAATGAGTGTAAAATTGTGAACATTAAAACAAATAAAATAATGATCATTGGTCATCGCATAGGAAATATTTATATGATGCATTTAGATTACTCACATTCATCTCATGCATGTTTAGTTGCACATGATGAGAATGATGCATGGTTGTGGCATAGGAAACTTGGACATGCTAGCATAAGTGTTTTAGAAAACTTAGCTTCCCAAAATCTAGTTAGAGGTTTACCCAAACTAAAATTTTCATTAGATAAAATATGTGATGCTTGTGCTAAGGGTAAACAAAAGAGAACTTCATTTAAACTCATTAATGATGTTTCGACTAGTAGGGTATTACAACTAATCCACATGGATTTATTTTGGCCTATTAGAACTATGAGCTTGGGTGGTAAGTCATATGCATTTGTATTGGTAGATGACTTTTCTAGATACACTTGGGTTATATTCTTAAGTACTAAGGATGATGCTTTAGAAAATTTTATTATATTTACAAAAATTACCCTAAATGATCTTGATCATAAAATTTCACACATTAGAAGTGATCATGGAACCGAATTTCAAAAGATGGGTTTTGAAGATTTTTGTAATGAAAATGGTATTAGTCATAATTTTTCGGCTCCTCGCACTCCTCAATAAAATGGGTTAGTTGAGAGGAAAAATAGAACTTTAGAAGAAATGGCTAGGATTATGCTTTGTGAAAACAACTTACCTAAGTATTTTTGGGCGGAAGCCACTAATACGGCTTGTTATATTATTAATAGAGTAATGGTTAGGCCTATTTTAAAGAAAACACCTTATGAGATTTTAAAATCCAAAAAACCTAACATTAGCTATTTCCACCCATTTGATTGTAAATGTTTTGTTTTAAACAATAGAAAAGACAACTTAAGTAAATTTGATGCTAAAAGTGATGAAGCAATATTTTTGGGTTATTCTCTAAACTCTAAAGCCTGCTGTGTATTTAATAAAAGAACTTTGGTTGTTGAAGAGTCTATACATGTTGTTTTCGATGATAACCTCCTTCCGAGGAAGGAATCTTGTGATGATGATGATGTAAGGATCATTGACGCCATTGATGGAGGACAAACATCAAAGATGGATGAGATTCCAACCAAAGAAGAATATGCACAAGATCCACCTCTTGAAGCCTTGAAGGACTTGGCTCTTGGAAAAAAGGAGGTGACATACCCAAGGGAGTTCAACTATGTCAAAAGTGGTGAAATAATGGGTGATCCATACAAGGGGGTAACTACTAGCCATGTTGCATTTATTTCATGCATTGAGCCTAAAAATATCAAAGAAGCATTAAAAGATGATTTTTGGATTTTGGCCATGCAAGAAGAACTTAATCAATTTGAGAAAAGTAAAGTATGAACATTAGTTGAAAGGCCTAGTAATCAATCTACTATATGAACTAAATGGGTCTTTAGAAATAAACTAGATGACAGTGGTAACATAGTGAGAAACAAGGCTAGGCTTGTTGCTCAAAGTTACACTCAAGAAGAGGGAATTGATTTTGATGAAACATATGCACCCGTAGTTAGAATAAAAGCTATTAGGATGCTTCTAGCATTTGTATGTTACCATGATTTCAAGCTTTTTCAAGTGGATGTAAAAATGATTTTGTAAATGGTTTTATAAATAAAGAAGTGTATGTTGAGCAACCACCGAGCTTTGAGGATCCTAAATTTCCAAATCATGTTTTTAAATTAACCAAAGCTCTTTATGGTTTAAAACAAGCTCCTAGAGCTTGATATGAAAGGCTTTCAAACTTTTTGATTGAAAAAGGTTTTGAAAAATACAAGGTGGACACTACACTTTCATAAAAAGATATTGTAATGACATCTTAGTAGTGCAAATTTATGTTGATGATATCATTTTTGGTTCTACTGATGAATGTTATTGCAAAGAATTTTCTAAGCTAATGCAAGGTGAGTTCGAGATGAGCATGATAAGGGAACTCTCATTATTTTTGGGGCTCTAAATCAAACAAAGAAAGGATGACACCTTCATCAATCAAGGAAAGTACGTGAATGATATGCTCAAGAAGTTCGGCTTGGAGAATGTGAAGCTTCAAGCCACTCCTATGAGCGCTTCTATAAAGCTTGACAAAGATGAAGGAGGTAAGTGTGTCGATTCTAATATTTTTAGATCTATGATAGGTTCTTTAATTTACCTTACCGTAAGTATGCCAGATATTATGTTTAGTGTTTGCTTGTGTGTTAGGTTCCAAGCTAGTCCTAGAGAATCACACTTAGTAGCTATTAAGAGAATTTTTAGATACCTTAAAGACACACCTAACTTAGGTCTTTGGTATCCTAAGGATTCTTCCTTTTAGCCTTCATGCTTATTCGGATGTGGATTATGGGGGATGCAAGATAGATAGGAAAAGTACCCCTGAAACATGTCAATTTTTAGGTAGTATGCTCGTATCTTGGTTCTCTAAGAAACAAAATAGCGTAGCCTTATCTACCACTAAAGCGGAGTACATATCCTTATGGAGTTGTTGTGATCAAGTCCTTTGGATGAAGCAACAACTCTTAGATTATGGTGTTCAAGTAGATGCAATACCCCTTAGGTGTGACAACACTAATGCCATTTGTCTCACTAAGAATCCCATCCAACACTCTCGAACCAAACATATAGAAATTAGACATCATTTTATTAGAGACCATCTTTTGAAAAATGATGTTGTTCTAGAATATGTTGATACCTTGAACCAATTAGTGAATATATTTACCAAACCTTTAGATAAAGGGTGTTTTTGGACCCTTAGGAGAGAGTTAGGTTTAACTAGCCTTTCTTGACCCTTTTAGGTCCCAAATGGTCAAAAAATTTGCTTGAAATTGGTTGATATTCATGCTTATGTTAATTTGCCTCATTTTGCTTCAATGCATGTTGCCAGGGGAGTATGCATTACTTTTAGTCAATAAATCTTGCTCATATGTCATTCACATGCATTTAGGGACGTTTAATTTTTAGAATTGAAACTGTCCAAAATGCACTTTCTGGTAATGGCGTATCGATACGGTTTGAGGCGTATCGATACAGGTTCGTCAATGGGAAGTGATGCAGTTCAAACTGTATCGATACAGTCATACGTATCGATACGGTATTAAAAATTAATTTAAAATGGGGGCAAGGCGTATCGATACGCTCTACAAGCGTACCGATACAGTTTCAGCGAAAACTTAAAATCAGGCCTTTAAATGTAAAATCACTTTTACATTAAAACTTCCCCTCCTTTTCTCTCTAAACCCTAGCCGAAAATACTTGTAAAACCCCCCTCAATCTCTCAAATTCTTCACATCAAACTTCAAATTAATTGAGGGTTTTTCATCAACACATCAAAGCCAAGCTTTGTTAGCAATCTTGTGCATTCTCATCACCCCATTCATCCATTCTCATAACTCAAGGTATAAACTTTTTTCCTTATTTTTCGTTTGATTTTATTAGTTGTTTTAATTAATTTTTGTATAAAACATATACATATGATATGGGTTTTCAAGTTTTTACAAAAAAATTTCAAAATTTTTCAAAATTTTCATTCGAATATAATTTTATACCGTATATTTTTATAAACTGTTTTTCAAAAAAAATTCACCAATTTTTTCTTTTATACTTGTATATATTTTTAATATTAAATTATTTTCAATACCTTGAATTATTTGAATTTATTGTTGGATTGAATGAGATGATAATTGTATACATATTCAATTTATTTTGATGTTTTCAGGATTATGACACCTAAAAAGAGAGCGAAACGATACTTAGCCTCTACATCTTTCGATCCTATCGAAGACGATGATGGTAATCCTAAACCTAACCTCCCTTACATAATCCAAAATAGTTTTCCACACCTTTCGGATTTATCACGTTATAAATTATTCCAAGGATTTACTCCTAGGGAAGAACGTGTCGTGTCAATCCCATTTTTAAACTCTGAACGTTTTAAATTTGAATATCTTCCTTTGTTTCGAAGATGAAAATTTATTAACTTTTGAACCTAAATCCTATTTTATATCAAAATTTGGTCATAATTACTTTTCAAATGCCAAATGCATTCATGACGCACAAAGGGAACATGTTGTTGCTATAGAGTCTCATCTTATGGGCACAACTTTTTAAGTCGATCAAACCGTTCTTTGCAATGCTTTTGGTTTTGAAAATGTCGGGATTGATGATAAAAATTTTTTAGGTCATGGTCCTCTTGGTTCTGTCAACGTTTTAAATGCCCAAGACTGTATAATTCATCTCATAATTTCATGGTTTATTCATCCCTCGAGTGGGAAATTTTTAACTATTCGTCAAGTTGATGATTTTTGGCTTAGGTGTTTTCATGAGGGTAAGCGTCCTAATCTTTGTCAAATTATGTTTGCCAATCTTGTCTACCTTGTTCAACACCATCACACCGATCAAGTCAAATCTTTTTTACTATTCAACGGCGTTGAGTCATTTGTTTCACTCCCTTAATCTAGATTGTACCCATGACTATCCCGAACCCTTTGGCCTACTCAAAGATGAGCGTTCCCTCTCCCGTGCTCACTTTGCCCACATCAGCAATGAATGGGTTCGTGTCCCTCGAGCTCCTCGCCAAGATGTTCAAGTCGAAGCTCCACAAGGCTTTCAAGGTGCTCCTATTGCTCCATCCTCTATGGATACTCCCATGACGTTTCTTAATGAGAAATTCAACAACATGGAAGCCGAGTTTGCCACTATTGACACTCGATTCACATCATTGAAAGATTGAGTCAAGGGCATTGATACTCGCTTCACATCTTTGGACGATCAAGTCAAAGTCGTTGCTCTTCAACAAAATTCTATGGATGTCTCTCTCACCGCCTTCCATGGTGCTTGGCTCAATCAAACTAGGAGGCCTCAACCGAATCAAGATAATGAGGATGAAGAGGACGAGGATGACAATGATTGTGGGAACGAGTAGTCGTGCATTTCATCACATCTCATTTAGTTTTTCTAGTTTATGCACCTATCTATTAGAAACCTATGCTTTCATTTATGTTGTTAGGATTTGAGTTTGGTTTTATGTTTTCTTTAACTATTGATTGCTTTGAATTATTAAGTTTGCAATTTGAATTTAATGATATTATGTTGCTATTATCCTTACCTTGTGCTATTATGTTTGATCTAACAAAAGGGGAAGAAATATTATATAGAGCCAATTTTGAAAATTTGAAACTTAATTTTGAAAACCTATCTTAAATTAAGGGGATTAAGCTTTTCAAAGTTTTGAAAACTTAAAAATTTATAGTTGGTTTTGTTATATAAAAATGGGAGATTGTAAAACCAAAATTGATTTTGATATAACAGTTTACCTTAAGGACTAAATTGTAAAATAATAAATTTTTAAGTATTTTCAAAGACTCACAATTTGACAAGCCATTTTGAACCAAATACTATTTCAAGTCAAAACACAATTAAAATGGTTCAAATTCTCTAAGTGTTTATAAGTGTGTTCAAGCAAAAAAAAAAACAACAAAATGTCCAGGCGTATTGATACCCTTAGACGCATCGATACGATTTTTCAACACTGGAATTTTAATAGTTCATAGCGTACCGATACGGTTTAATCCCGTATCGATACGATATTCATCTATGCAAGACATTAAGCTATAGCGTATCGATACGCATCGGGACCGTATCAATACAATTTTCATATAAAAAATATTCTTTGCTATAGCGTACTGATACAATATGTCAGCATATCGATACGATATGTTGATCTTTGCAAAAATCTTGGCATTTAATATTCGAACGTTGACTTGTCAATTATTGAAATCCAAAATTTTAAATGACCGTTGAACGGTATCGATACGCTAAGGTAGCATACCGATACGCTTTTTAGCAAAACTCAATTCAGGATTCTAGTGAGCAAAACCCGTATTGATACAACATTTCGTATCGATACGCCCCTTAATACCGTACCGATACGCCCTATTTTTCAGTCACAACGACTCTTTCTTCTTTGAGACAGGTACCAATACGCCCACGAACCGTACCGATACGGTAGGTTGTTGAGGAGCATTTATTGCGAGAAATTGTAGCCCAATGGCTAGATTAATTACCTCAATGACCCAAATGGTTAGAAATCAATGCAAGGATATAAAAACAAGTCTCAAATGCTACATCAACAACTATTGAGCCTTCAAGCAACATCAAAACATTCAAAACCAAACCTTGAGCCTTTTTAGAGTCATATCTTTGTACCCAACTCAATTGAGTCTTTTATTGTAATTTTTATTGAGAGTTTGGGGTGTGATTAATTGTATTTGGGTAAACATCAACCTTTGGGAGGTAATTGTAAGGTTTACCAAATTCTTTCTTTGTAAAGAGTGTGTTGGATTAAACTTTGGGTAGAAAGCTTAATCAATCTTGTAAAGTTTCCTCCTCATCCAAGAAAAAGGGAAGAATCAATTAGTGGATTGGTTGAAAATCCTTAGTGGGAGCTAAGGTAGTGGAGGTAGAGTTCATTTAGAAACTTGAATCACTATAAATTGTCTTCTGTCCAATTTTTCATTCATCTAATTTCCCCCTTTAAATTTAATCGCCAATTCACTCCCTCTTGACCATTCGCAATCGATTGATTAACTCAACAATAACATATCGCCCGGTGGCAGATTCATGAGTAGTGAAAGGTAGATAAGTGTTCATCATGAAATCTAAAATTTCTTTCGTTGGATGTTTGTTTTACTGATTGCATGCAACTTGAAATCTAAATTTCCTTTATGTTAGTTATATATTTTATTAATTATGTCTATCCTAAAATTTCTTAATCTGTGTATGTGTTCATTCTCAAAAATATTTTTGGATCCACCACTGCTACCACCTCAGCAACATGAATCCTTCCACTTGATGGAAGGAACTGCACCAATTGAAACCTTGAATAAGAGTATTCATCAAGACCATTGGTGAAAAGGCATGTGAGTAGTTTTGACTGAAACTGATGGAACAAATGAAGCTTATGCACTTAGTAAGAAGTATTGTAGTGCTAAATTAGTTCAAAAGGTGTCGGGAAAGAAAGGTTCAAAAGATTTTTTTGGAATACGTGGTTCAAAAGATATTTTCGGAGTCCGAAAATTCAAAATGGACCATATAAAATAAAAATATGTTTCATTTCTTTGAACAATTAATTTAATATTTCATTAATAATTATAAAATTTTTTTTAATGCTACAAGCGTCTCAATTTTAGGGTTTAGGGTTTAGAGTTTATGTATGTATTTAAGATTTAGGGTTCATGGTTATAATTTAAGGTTTAGGGTTATAATTTAGAGGTTAGGGTTTATGTTTTTGGGTAATATGGCTAGAGATTTAGGTTTTAACCTATAAACCTTAGATTATAACTATAAACTTAACATTCTATCAACATCCCCTAAATTCAAAACTACTACACTTAAACCGCTAAATCTTAAACCCTAAATAGTGTCTCTAAATCCTAAAATTAAGGCGCTTGTATAAACAAAGTTTCAACTAACGTTGTGCATTTAATAATTATGCACAGTAAAATACTTCAGTACTATACAAATATACGGTTGATTAGCTCATTATAGACCGTCTCAGATGAACCTTGAAGAAAGTACTAAAGCTAAAGTCAAGTCTGAGAAGAATACTGTGTTGCAATAATTTATCCAACACCTGACCTGGTGCAGCACTAAAAGGGATTGGAATTTTTGCCAGAAGGAATTCAACATAACTATCAAGTACTTCTCCAAAGACGATAACAATCCAAATACAGCAACTTGGAGGATATTTTAACCATATGCAAAATATCAAAATCCCTTTTCTTTTCATCTTTCTCCATATAACAAATTAGGGTTTATTACTATTTTTCTCAACGTAAAAGAGGTCGTTTTTACTTCCCCATCAAAACTTGAATATGTAAGCCACATAGCTAACGAGCTCGGTCTTTTTTTTTACCTAATATTAGGGTTTGATTATTTTTCTCCAAAATATGTAAACTTCAACATTATTTTTTTGGAATAGATTTTTTAAGGGTTAACTTGACATTTAAGGGACTCCAATTTCTATATGTTGCTGTTGTTTTAGATTATTAAAAATATTTTTTAATGATTATATGAAATTGAAACATCGAGTTCAAATCAACTTTACAAATTAAAAAAAACACAATATTTATATCGAATAAAAAATAGTAAATATTGTAACAAGTGCTTATCAATAATCAGATTATCTTGTATTATATTTAGTACTCACTCATACCATTTCTATAGCTTCAAATTCACGTGTATGTTGGGGTTCTTGAGATGGAAGAATGAAAAGAAAAGAAAAGAAAAGAAAAGAGGATTATGTGAATTTGAAGCAAATTTAAATCTTGGCTTGTTTACAAACCAAAGTCTTTTATAATTATATATATATATATTCCAATCTTTCTTTTCCTTTTTATTTATTTATTTTAAAAATTATTTTTTCAATTTGTATATGATTCATAATTTCATATATGATGATTACCTTGTGAGTGAAGAAAAAATAGAAGAGAATATAAGAAAAGTACTAGCTAGAGTCAATGACAAGAGCATCCCCCTCTATTTTTCTTTCTACATCAATATATCTTTAAAATATAATTTGTCATTTAACGATCACTTGGTCTACGAAATGAGTAATTGGGTATTTTAAGCAACTTTAGAGGTTCGAATCCTGAAGTTCTGAATGAAAAAAATTAGTTAGAAAGATCGCCCATATTGAGCTTTTGCAAAACCCGATCTGAATTAGTCGGCCAATGAATCAAATACCAATGATGAAACCAAAAAAAATTAATTTGTCCTTCAAGTCCCCTTCCAAACCGTTCTCTACTTAGACCCATCAACCAACTCTCTCCTTCCCTATATTCTAAGCAAACCCCACATCCATCTCCATCATCATGAGCACCGTTTCCCACTCCATCTCTCTTTTAATCCCATTCTATAAAAGTGGTGTCCACTAATCCATGATATGATCAAACTATAGTTTCAACTTGTAACGAAAACAACCCACCCAAATTACTGTCGTTGTTGTTGTTCGACAGCATCCGAGGCTCGATGACGAGGAAGCCTGATCCATCGGTGAAGGGCGGTAACAATGGTAATGGCGCTACTAACAAGCACAAGAAAGGGTTATGGTCGCCGGAGGAAGACGAAAAGCTCGTCAACTATATGTTAACCAACGGCCAGGGTTGTTGGAGTGAGGTGGCTAGAAATGCTGGCCTGCAGAGGTGCGGCAAGAGCTGCCGGCTCCGATGGATCAACTATCTCCGACCCGATCTCAAACGGGGTGCGTTTTCCCCTCAAGAGGAAGAGCTTGTCGTCCATTTACACTCCATTCTCGGCAACAGGTGTGCTTCTATATCTTGCATGAGTTGCATGCAGAGCTAGTTATATTTTATTACAACTTCTTCTCCTGCAAAACCCCAATAACCTAAAGTAGTTGTCTTAACTCTTTGCCAATCAATTTTTTATGCAAAACCCTCGTTTTCAATCATCTAGCTAGGCTATTAGGTGCTACAATATTCTTGCTAAGTATATATTACACTTAACGTAAATTTCAATGGTGAACTCAACAAGTAGTCTTAGTGAAAAAGATGATGTTAATCTTAAAAGATCCAAATTCAAGCAGCTTTGTTTGTAAGTTATGTCTTATCAAATGGTTAAGAAAAAATACGAACATATACTATATTATAATTACCTTAAAACTATTAAAAAACGTCAATTTCAATGGTGACCGGTGATAATTAGTTACAAGTACTCTAATTGCGTGCCTCATCAGGTAAAACGTCCATTCTACATAGCATATATCATTAATTTCATTGACAAAATAAGCTCATCATAGTATATAGTCACTTCAGCCCTGATTATAGAAGAAAGAAATTTAGGGGGAGGCAATCAGTTGGGACTTGAAAATATGGTATAGTTATGATAAATTTGCACTTGAAAATATGGTATAATTTGGTTTTCCCCTCTCTCTTTTTTCTAATATAATAGAGAAATAGATAAAGAAAGTCAATGAATAGCTAAAACTACGAACGAATCTTGAACCTAAACTGTAAAACAAACCTGAAACTTAAAAATAGCTACAATGTTTAGACAAAGTTTATTTTAGATTTATTTTAGATGAGTGTGCAAGGGATACCAAAAACTCGAAATGCTGGATGTCTTCTCTCTCTCTATATATATATATGAAAGGAAGTTTAGGGTTTCATGAGATAGAAGAGGGCTTTCTTTCTTGTGTATAATTATACCCAACATAAAATGATACTAGTTCTTAAGCTCCTAAAACTTACTACAAAACTATATAACTAAGACAAAACATGAAGGGATAAGTGATGAGAAGATGATGTGGTAATGACGTTTAGAGTAAATTGAGGATAAACAAAAAAGATAAGCACCAATCAACAGCTATCTTTGTCGTTTGGTCGCTAATTTTGCACATGCATGCCATAAAACACTCTAATCATGTAGTTGGTGGAGAGATGAGAAGCAAAAGTAACAATAAAAGTTTTTAAAACAAGTTTATGGGGAAAACATAATCCATACACGTGAATTGGTCAAAGTTTATTCATCTTTTTAGTATTTTGGATACTCCATGTATGGGAATATAAAGTTAATAAACGGCATGAAAATTACGAATGGAAATCATCTGCCCTTTTGGTCTCTTTCTAGTTACATACTAAAAAAATAGGTTTAGAGTTAGGGTTTAGGGAAGTAAGGATAGAGTGTATATTTTAAGGTTTAGAATTTAAAATTTAGGGTTAAGGCTTAAAATATGATTTTTTAGAGTTTGAGCATAGAAAGAGTAAGGTGATTTTTGTCTTAAAATTACAAGTTATTTGTAATATTTGTATCAAGAATCTATAACCCCAAACACAAATATACTAGTAATATATACTTTGGGATGAAGATTATTCACTTCATCCGACTTATGCATTCGTTATATGCTAATTGTTATAAAATTATTCGCAAGAGACATGTGTCACGCCCGAAAAAAATGAGTATATTAATTTTAGATAAAAATAAAATGAAAGATCATACTATATAAAATTAAATGAGACATACTTTTTGAGAAAGAGATAATAATACCGTGACACCTGTTATTGCCATTACTATAGGAAACTTAATTTCAAATTGAAGTCACGTTCTTGTTTAGGATTCAAGCATACATGCACTTTATCCTATGCAAGAAACATGCAAAACCCTAGCGACGCTTTTTCTATATACTATTGATGGAAATGGACTGACCCCGACCCTTTAATCAGGTGGTCTCAGATTGCGGCTCGCCTGCCTGGTCGTACCGACAATGAGATAAAGAACTTTTGGAATTCAACGATAAAGAAAAGGCTGAAGCATTTGTCGTCCACCGCCAGTGATTCGTCGGCGTCGGAGCATAACAAGGATGTCATGGTGGGGACCGGGTTCATGTCCATGCTCGAACAAGAGGTTTATCCGACGTACCAGGATTTATCATCGAGTTCTTTCTTGCAATCCATGGTCCCGAACCACACAGGAAATTCTTTACCGATGCTCGAGCACGGTCGTAATGCGGTCGGGGCAGCTGCCGGATACTTCGATCCGGCAGGCTCATGTGCGACGCATGTTGGGGTGAATGGCAATGTTTTCTTCGGCGATAATAATATATTTGAAAGCGTGGACGATGGGATAAAAAGGGAACTATATGTTCCTCCATTAGAAAGCTTTGGAGAAAACCTTGAAAGCACTGAAAATACAAGTGATGGGAACATCAACACCGGTTTCAACATCATAAACAGTAGCAGTGTCGGAAACAACAGCATCGACAATAATAACATGTCGGAAAACATAGACAGCGCCGACGTCCGGAGTTTTTGGATAGGAGAGGAACTGAAAGTTGGAGAATGGGACTTGGAGAATCTGATGAAAGATGTTTCTCCCTTTGCATTTCTTGATTTCCAAAGCTCAATATAATGAATTATAATATATATATATATGTATGTATGTATTTGAACAGATTTTAGAAAGGAACGTCTCTATTGAGATTGATGTACAATGCAATGTCAAGTGGAGAGAAAAAATATGTTAGATAGAGATTATTATTACATTGTGATTAAAAGATAACAAATAATAACATCGAATTTTTATGATAACAGTCCTTTTTTTATATTTGATTAATTTATGCCTTGGGAAGGAAGCATTGCATGCATGTAACTTCATTAATATTTTTTTGTTGAAATATTGATGTAACTTCGTTAATTGAAATGAAATGTTTATATGTATTTATTCTTCCTTTGGTCACTTAGTTAAGCTAATGGTTGAGATGTTATTTTAGTCTGGTTTAAATTTGTACAAATTCATATACATTTACATATTATATTATTCGAACTCGAGTCATATAAAATAAACAACATCATCTCTTTTGTTAGTGAGACCACCATTTAATGGATTAATATCCTATACACTGGCAGTGGAAAGTTTTTATTTCCACAAGCGCCTCAATTATAGGGTTTAGGGTTAGTGTTTAGGGTTTAGAGTTTAGGGGTTTTAGTGTAAAGGTTTAGAATTTAGGGTTCATGTTTAGAATTTAGGAATTAGGGTTAGAATTTAGGGTTTAGGGTTAGGGTTTAGTTTTAGGGCAATATGGGTGGGGATTTAGGTTTTAACCTATAAACCCTAAATTTTAACCCTAAACCTAAAATTCAATCAACAATCCCTAAATTCAAAACTATTACACTTATACCCCTAAATTTTAAACCCTAAACGAAGTCCCTAACCCCTAAAACTAAGGCGCTTGTGTAAAAAAGTTTCCACAAGCGCTTGTGTATAGAACAATTACCCCCATTTAATTAGCTTTAGCTTTAATTCTCGATTTGTATTTGCATTGTACAATTTATTAGTTAGCTAGCTGTTAATGGTTGGCCTCCCTAGTTACTCCATAAAACTAATTATAAAGGTGGTGTCCCGTTTGATTGATATCCCCACTAGAGATGACAATATTTTGAGAGGATATGATGTTTACAAATGTAAAATTTAATTTCCATACTTTAATTTTAAGATATTGAATTTGTGTGACTATTCAAAAAACAATATTGAATTTGCGTACTATTTTTTATTTGAATATCTCGATTGATTCCTTAACTTCTACTTAATTTTTTTTGTTAACGGTTGAACTGACATGTATAAAAAATCAATATAACGTTTTAGCAGAGTCGTTTCTGAGATTTTAGTGGCCTAAGGGCGAACTAAAAAATTAGGCCCCTAATAATAAATATTAAAAAATAAATTTTAAAGGTAAGTTCCTAATAACAAGTATTAGAAAAAATTAGGTCCCTAATAATAAATGTTAAAAATGAATTTTAAAAGTAGGCCCCTAATAACAAGTATTAGAAAAAAAGGTTTCTAATAACAAATATTAGAAAAAAAAATCATGTCCCTATTGGACCCCTAATAACAAAATTAAAAAATTAAATTTTAAGAGAATGTCTCTAATAACAAATATGGGGGAATTAGGCCTCTAATTATAAGTATTAGAAAAAATCGGGTCTAATAACAAGTATTGAAAAAAATTTAAGAGTGTGTCACTAATAATAAATATTGGAAAAAATAGGCCCTTAATAATAATTATTGAAAAAATTGGACCTCTTATAACAAATATAGAGAAAAATTAAATTTTAATATTAAATATTATAGAAAAAATAGGCCCTGGGCGGGCGCCCCTCCTGCACATGCCCAGGGACGACACTACTTTTCAGTCTCGTGCATTTTGAGTTTTTATCATTTTAACCTTTAATCCATAAAATACATAAAAATATCATTAATTGAATAACATTTTTAAACTATTTTTCACAGACCGTAATTTCGAGTCTGAGTCACAAGCACAATAACCTGCCCAAGAAGTTCTAAGGATGATTTTGGGCATGAAGAGACTACAATATTAACCCAATCCATGGAGGATTCTAGAAGACTTATCCATCCACACCTATGTGAATAAACTATGTGAACATAAGAGATACTTTCATTAGATAGAAATAGGAATATAGGGAATATGTTGATTCAATACCATTTGTGGTTGGTAGGTTTTAATCTTAGTCGTCGATGTAAATTAGTAGCGACCGTCAGATGTAGGGGACTCAACTATAAACAGAGGTCTTCATCACCTTGTTTGCATCATATATCTTTAGAGTAATTAAAGCATTTACTCTAAATTTCATCTTCTTGTTTGTTATTGAATGTTGTTTTTTAATGTTATTCATAGTCATTCTTTTTAGTTTGTTTATGCTTAGAACGCCTTTGTGTTTTTACCATAAATTGACGGGAAATTGGTGAGCATAGGAGCTAAGGAGGACACCATCACTTTTGTAACTACATATGCTCCGTATATAGAAATCGATGAGAATGTCTTGGAATGTTCCTTTAGAACCCCTAGAGTTCGTGAATGCAACATTCATTGAAGAATGAAAGAAGATACTTCACCTAAGGCTATCTAATTGTACTAAAATGACTATTCGTGAGACTCTGGGTAGAGGAGCGAAAACTGGAAATGGCTTCAGAAAGAAAAGACAGATTCAGGGCCTGTTTTTGGTTGAGTTTCACAACCAAAAAGCACTTTTTTAAGTGATTTTAGTTAAAATATGTTGTTTTTGGTTGCTTTTAAAACTAACTTTTCCACCCAAACCAAGAAGCTGGATTTTATAGCTTCTTGGGTAGAAAAGCTAGTTTGAAAATAAAATTACTTTTTTATCCTTATTATTTAATTATATTTTATTATTAAAATAATATTTATGCATACACAATTGTAAAATAATATATATTTTATAATATTTATATTGAAAATAAAATTGTTTTATTTGTACTTTATTTTATATTTATTATTAATGTGTAAGTGGTATGTATGTATATAATCTAGAATATAATTTATATTTTCAAATTAAATTTTATAAAAAATAATGTTTTATTATAATTGAAATTAATTTATTTCATAAATCATAACATTAACTAATTTGAACAATCACCCAAATTTACTTTTACTTTTTAATATTATGTCTAAAATAGACTTTTTATCTCATAAAAATCACTTTTTGACTTCAATGACAAACACTAACCAGTTTTTCAAAACTACTTTTCAACAGCTAGTTTGAAAATTATTTTTTTTACCACACTTTTTAGAAGCAACCACACCTCAGACTCAAGTTCAAGCACAATTTTTACAAAGACAAAATGAATTTAAGAAAAAAGGGATAAAAGAAGGGCTAGATTTCCTTGGAGGTGACACCTCCTTTGAACATATAGCATTTCTTGGTCTGACTGATACATTCAAGTCTCGTGGGTCCGACAACATTAAAAAACAATTGGAGAATGACATTCGAAAAAGTGAAAAGCTGCACGAGGAAAAAAATCTTTGGTGAAGCTATGTAAGGGTTGTACGTAAATGACATATCTAAAAAATCCAAGGTTAAAAAATTTCTGGACAGAATTCACCCTTGCCTTCCTAGAGAGGTGCTCACCAACTAGACTACAAAACATTTTTTTTTAGTTTTTAAGTTAGTTAAAGAGTAATGCCTAGAACCATCCTTATGCTTTTGCTCATGAGCATAAGGGATTCTTTGTAAAGGGCTACTATGCAAATTTGCTTCTAACAAAAATATTTTTCTTTCATTTCTCAAATGACAAATACTTTTCTTGCCTTTTCATTCCACACACACACACACACACACACACACACACACACACACACACACATATATATATATATATATATATATATATATATTCTCGTCTTAATTCTTCTTTGCAGGCCCTCTATTATAAATTTCATGAATGATTCTGAACCTAGTTCTGAAATAGATTTCAAACGGCCCGTGTGTCTAATGAAAATAATTGAGTGTTAAGATGAGGTAAAATGTGAAATTTTTGACGAATTACTAAGGTTGGTAGAAAAAGAAGACAAACATATCTTACATCACAAAATAGAAATAAAAATTTTGAATTTGAGAACATATATAGGAAGCAAAAAGGGAGGTCAAGATCATCACCTCTTTCTCGCAAAAAACAAGACAAGAATTGGTAGATTTACTACCAACATTTAAAGACATTTTTTTTGGTCTTATCAAGATATTCCAGGATTAGATACAAATATAGTGGTGCACAAGTTGCCTATAAGGCCTGAATGCAAACTGGTTCAACAGAGGGTTAAAAGGTTGAGACCAAAAATGGTATTAAAAATTAAGGAAGAGGTATAAAAACAGATCGAAGCATATTTTTTTCAGGTGGCTAAATATTCAGAATGAGTAGCCAATATAGTTCTGGTGCCGAAGAAAGATGGAAAGATATGTGTGTGTATGAACTGTAAGGATCTCAACAGGTCAAGTCTGAAGGATAATTTCCCTTCGCCTCATATAGACATTCTAGTTAACAACACATCATGACATTCATGATTTTCATTCATGGATGGTTTCTCGGAATACAATCAGATAAAAATAAGTTCAGAAGATATGGAGAAGACAACATTCATAACTTTGTAGGGCACGTTCTGTTACAAAGTAATGTATTTTGGACTAAAGAATGCAGAGACAACGTACTAGAAGGCCATGATAACTCTTTTATGTGACATGATACATAAGAAAATTGAAGTGCGCATGGATGATATGATCGCTAAGTCTAAAACTAAGGAGAAGTATATTCAAAATCTGAGAAAGTTATTCTAAAGATTAAGAAAATATCAGTTGAAGCTCAATCTAAATAAGTGCACTTTCGGGGTTAGATCTGAAAAACTTTTGGGTCTTGTGGTTAGTAGAAGAGGAATTGAAATTGATCCAGACAAAGTGAAAGCTATCTAGAACCTTCCACCTTTTCTCACCCAAAAAGAAATTAGAGGTTTCATGTAACCCCCTAGACCCGCCTATGCGTTACAACGGATCCTAGGAAGTCACATTAGGGTCACAAGAGCGACCCACGGTAAAAATACACATAAAAATATTTTTATTTCTTCAAAATACTTATTAAACTGTAAAATCAACTTCTGTTTAAAATATTATTTCAGAAAATCTTTTAAACACATAACAAGAATTTCAAAAAGTGCTTTACAAACTCTATCATAAAACAATACGTGACATACATGCCCACTAACTATACAGTACCGTACTCTAGAGGCAACGCCGAGGGAACTCCGAACATTGATGTCAACATTGTACCATGATATAATCTTTTAACCTGCGATAGTAAAAATAACGTGAGCTTGGAAAAGCACAGTAATACAGAACTACCAAAAGATGCTATAAGCTCATGCAGATATAAGGTAGGCATAACATTTTTATGATGTTCCAGGCAATACTTGTCTCCATTTATGTTTCGCTAATTTAGTGAAGCACTATTCTTGAGGACAACAAGGTTTGTTCTTTCTATGTTACTGAGTATTAAAAGAGAGCTTATTGTTCAGAGAATCATCAGAGTGGCGGGTTGGAGAAGTTAAACCACGAAGCCTAGTGTGTTTTAATAAGTTGCAGATCGAACATACATAAGTACTTAACATCATATCATATGAGCACATAACAGATTAAATACAAATGTTCAATGTTCATACAGAAGTTTACAAGAACTACCCTCCAACTGAACACCCAAAATGCAATTCCCCATGAACTGCATACAGAAGGTCTTACCCTAAGCCTGAGGTGTAGGAGCCTGCCTAAGGGAATACCTTAGGTCCATAAAGACTTACCCTAGGCCCATTGGCGTAGGAGCTTAACAGAAGGATTTACCAGCTGGATCAGGGCTGTACCTGCAGACACTTCAAATCATATCCCCAGAATATACCCCCAAGCAGTACGATTTTGTTTAATATACATAGGCATCAGAATTCAGATGGCAGACATATGTTTAATCACATCAACCAGAAATCAGATATTTCAATTCCAGATCAGACATGGGCTTGCTATCAGATGTAACACATCTATGTTCTCAAACAACAATCATGCTTTCAACAGAATATTCATGCTTTCATCAGTAATATAATCATGCTTTAACAAAAATGGTAGTCATGTCCTTAGTTCAGAAATTATCTCATAAATCATACATTTTCATATCTATGATCAAATAAGTGCATTCAAGTGAACAAGCAAAACATAAATGTAGCACACACGGAACACACTAGGTGGGACATATTAAACTTTTGACAATTTGAACAGATTTCTGAAACGTGGCCCCTATTAAAAGGGTTCATACTAACAGTTTAACCCAGATATTCAGGAGGTAATACATCAAGATCTTTGAGAGTTTAGACGCATCATGAGTTATTTAGTCATTTAAGCCTACAAGGGCATTATGGTTATTTTATCACATATGAACATTTTGGTAATTTATACCGACAAAGCATAAATAGTCGCTCAGGAAATTCTATTTGCTCAATAGGCTTCCAATCAGGCATTCAAAGATTTCTTTGTCAAGGTCTTTCACGATATCGGATACATTCAGAGCTATCTTAATTGCTTTGGCCAACGAGGGCATTTTAGTCTTTTAATTATCAGGGGTGATTTTCTTGTAAATTTAGCCTAATAATATAAAATGATGTTTTACAATATTTAGTATATATATTTGAACGGTTGTTTTCATAAATTACCACATGACTTGCCACAGAGTAGCCGAACTTATATTTTGTGCGGAAAACCTCCAACCTTATTTTAATATCAGGAGTGATTATCATACATGAGTGTGCTTCCTAACACTTAGGGGCGCTTTAGCCCTTAAAGTCTTATTAGAAATCTCAGAATTTCATCAAATGCATAACTTCATATTTAACTCAATAGGGCTTTTCAGTCATTTTGGAAATTAGGATAAATCCACCATTTTTGTCAATTTTACTATTTAGCACCTCCGTCGTTTACGTACTCAGTAGAAATTAGGTCGTTCTAATCCTTTCGGCCCTTACAGACGGTTTACACAGTTAAAACTTAAGGGTATAATTGTCATTCTGATTAATTAAAAATTTCAGTGCTCGAAGGCACTACAGTCTTTTTGGTCATTACGATCATTTCAATTAATTCATTCATTACTGTCGTACGGGTCAGCTCAGAAATACAACGATAATTCTAGTAAATTCGCCTTCGTGTGTTATACAGAGCTCAGGGGAAAATCTAAGTTTCTTTTAGTATCACACGCGTTCGAATAATGATGTCGAAGTCTTTTCCAAAAGAATATACATCTTAGGTAAGGGAATGTTTTTCAATCGGGTCGAATGTAGATTTTGGGTCACTTCCTATTTTATGGGCAGTTTAGTCATTCTTATACCTCAAGGGCATTTCTGAAATCTCATATCCAATATCCTTTACTCCATATTATGGGTATTGAATCTTAGACAACATTGATCGAGTTGCATATTTAACTGTATTATTTATTACTATTAACTTTCGATACTTCTGGTCTATTAGTATTCTTATTCGGATATCTTAATTTTAATAATTTCCATACTTATTTCTCGTATCTGATTCGGCTCAAGCAGAGTTTACAAAATACTCCATCATAAGCATGCATGCGTTAACCGGATATCGACATGTACATAAAGCATACAAGGGGTTGTAATGTATTACCTTAACTCTGAGCTGCAACAGTCGATTCATGATACGACATTCGAATACCCTCGAACCTGAATTCGAAGTTTCTCAACATTGTATATCCAAGGAACCGAGAATACCTTCAATTACACAAATTTCAAGGTCAGACTTTACTTACAAACTCTTAACCAATTAATTAAGTACATAACTAAGTTCGGCTCAAGGTCAGATTCGGAGGCTTTCGGATAAGAATTTTGCAAAACGGGCTTCAAAAACGGACTCAGGACGTCGAAAAACATAAAATAAGAGTTTTCAAAAAATTTGACTTTTTGGTCAACGGTCAAAGTCAACGCTGACGTCAGCAGGTCAACGGGGTCAGAGTCAATGCTGACGTCATGATGACGGCAGCAGCCAATATGGGGTCAATTGAGTTGACTCGGTGAGTGAACTCACTGAGTCAACTTGGGCGAGTTGACTCAGGGAGTTGACTCAGACACAGGTCGGGTCAGAGACGGGTCGGGTCGGACCGGTTCGGGTCGGGCTACTTGGGTCGGGCGGTACAAACCAGTTCTTACCCTTGGAAAACGGAGCGTTGCCGGACGGTGACCGGAAAGTCGCTGGAGGCTCGAAACGGCACGATTCCACCTGAAAAAGAATGGCATGTTCGATTATACAACTAACCTAACCCACACAAGCCCAAAAATCACCGGAAAATGACCGGAATCCTTGCGAAAAAAACAAAAGATCGTCGGCACTTACGTAGCTCCGATAGGGGCTTTGCCGGCGTCGGTTGGGCACGAAACGTTGAGGGTTTTGCACGGCACAACGCGAGGAGTGTACTAGTGGTGTCGGCGGCACGAACGGGTAACTCAAGCCGCCGGAAAATGCCAAAAACCGAGGCGATCTCTTGGGTTCATCGTCAAACCTTCAGGCTGATATTCACAGTGAACGGTGACCATTCACCGCGAGTGGGAGGCAGGGTTGAAGTCGGGGAGACACGGCGGACAAGGCTACATGGGCGGTGGTGGCCACGGTCAGGCGGTGGAGGAGATCAGGGTGGCGACGGGATGGGTTAGGTAAGAGCTTTCCTCTTTTTTTTTTCTTTTTTTTGAAACATTCCAGATCTCATCTGGTTCGAATGGTCTCTCCCGAAGGTGGAGAGTCAGATTGTGCTTTAAATTATTTTAGGTACACCACCAGAAAGGTTCAAAAGGATATTGGGAACCTTTAAACATTAAGAGCTGCCTAGCTCAGTTGGCTGGGTTACCAGCTTAAAACCATGAGGTCGCGGGATCGAATCCCCCAACCCCCAACTAGGTTTTCATTTCCATTCCTTCACTTCTCTCCTTTTTAGGGTGTTACATTTCTTAGAAAGGTTGAATTACATTTCTCGATTCATTACTCAACATACCGACAAGTGTGATCCGATATTCAAATTGTTTCGAAAGAATAATCTAGAAGTATGGAATGAAGAATGCCAAGAGACGCTAGACAAGATCAAGAAGTATCTGATGAATGTACCAATTCTAGTAACACCAGTTCTAGATAGACCATTAATCCTTTATTTGACGGTATATTAAAATTTAGGGTAAAGTACACCGACGGTCACTGAACTTTGATGCAAAAAACAAAATGGTAACCAACCTTTCAAAAATCACGAAGTAGCAATTAAACTTTAGATTTTGAAACAAAATGGTAACTAGGGCGTTAAACCCTGTTAACCCTTAACAGAAATCTGACGTGTATGCCACATCTCACCCAGTTTTCCACGTCATATATAAAAAATAATAAAACAATATTACACGTCATAATTAATATAAATAATTTTTAATCCCTTTTTTCATTTCCTTCCCTATATTCACGCCACCGTCGCCAGTCACTAAGGAACCTGGCAATCGACCGTCGACGGAGATTCGGTTCTCCCGCTGGAACAACGCTAACACCGAGAAATTCAATCAACGCCGGCGGGCCCATCAAGAAATCGAAGACGACATTCGTCGCAGCCGCCGCTTCGATTCCTCCACCAAGATTGCCTCCACCGTTGAAACCTCCTCCGCCGCACCACAAAAACCAGCAGAAACCTATAGATCCTTCGGCTCCTCTTCCTCTCCCTCCAGGCCTTTAATTCCAGGCAAGAAATCCAAGTACTCCAAACCCGCAATCCACCCAGCGTTTCGCAAATTCGCCAAAACAGCCAATCCTCCGCCTCCCTCTCCACTCGATAAGAAACAAGCGAATGTTGCAATGGGATAATTAGACCAAAACAGGACCGATTCGATCTAGCTCGTTTCAAAACAATTCTCAGGCAATAAACCCAATTCTGGGAAATTTTGATTCATTACTGAAATCAGTTCTTCAGCATTACCAAGAAACAATCCAATGAACTTAGCTTTAATGGACTGCAAATGCTTTTTATTCACAGGTAAGAGAACAACTCTAATGAACAAATTTTCCTCAATCTTATCAGCTATGTATTGCCATTGATGAACTATATCAGTTGCACCTTGCTCTAAATTCTTTTCAATTCTAAAAACAGTAACAATTTCAGGGACGGAAACTAACTTGATTTTCCATGAAAGTATCACTCCAAAGCTAGCTCCACCGCCTCCTCTGATAGCCCAAAACAGATCCTCCCCCATTGATTCTCGATCCAAAACATTGCCGCCGACATCAACCAGTTTTGCATCCACAACATTATCGACAGACAACCCATGTTTCCTCATCATGTTACCATACCCACCGCCGCTAAAATGACCACCGACACCTACTGTCGGACAAACACCAACGGGGAAACCATGGGTCTTGCTTTTTTGACCGATTGCATAAAAGAGTTCACCCAAAGTGGCACCTGAATCAACCCAAGCAATTCCATTTCCATCCTCTGTGTTGACACTCACGGATCGGAGATTGAACAAGTCGAGGATCATGAAAGGGGATTCGGAGACATAGGAGAGTTCGTCGTAATCGTGGCCGCCGCTGCGGATTCTCATTTCGGAGCCATGGGTTTTGCAGCAAAAGATGGAAGCTTGGATGTGAGAGACGTGGGAGGGAGCCACGATGAAGAGAGGGTGTGGCGTAGTGGGAGAGATGAATTTGAGGTTTCGTATGTATGATTGTAGAGTTGATGTGTAGGAAGGATCGGCGGGGAAGTAAGTAAACGAAGCGATTGAAGGGGAAGCTACTGAATGATTGGAAAGGCATTGAAGGATGATGCTTTGCTGGAGATGATTAAAAATTATTTATATTAATTATGACGTGTAATATTGTTTTATTATTTTTTATATATGACGTGGAAAACTGGGTGGGATGTGGCATACACGTCAGATTTCTGTTAAGGGTTAACGGGGTTTAACGCCCTAGTTACCATTTTGTTTCAAAATCTAAAGTTTAATTGCTACTTCGTGATTTTTGAAAGGTTGGTTACCATTTTGTTTTTTGCATCAAAGTTCAGTGACCGTCGGTGTACTTTACCCTAAAATTTAATGAGATATTTACTGGGACAATATGATGATTCTGAAAAGAAAGAAAGGGTCATTTATTACTTGAGTAAGAAGTTTACTGATTGTGAATTACGATACTCGTCAATTCAAAAGTTTTGTTGTCCTTGATTTGGGTAACTCATAGACTCATATAGTATATTTTATGTCACACTACTTGATTGATATCCAGACTTGATCCATTAAAATTTCTTATGGAAGCACCAGTGTTGACTGCGAGAATGGCTCGATGAAAAATACTTTTATCAGAGTTTGATATTGTATATGTGAGCCAAAAAGCAATAAAGTGAAGCGTTATACTAAATTTTTTGACAAATTATACTTCAGATGATTATGAGTCCCTAAACTTTAATTATCCAAAAAATTATTTGATGTGCACTTCAATTGAGGAAAGTGAAATTTCAGAAGATAAGTCCTAGAAGCTTTATTTTGATGGAGTTTTTAATGCATTGGGACGCGAAACTGGAGCAGTGTTGGTTTCTTTAAAGAATATGGATTATCCTTTCACAAGTAAATTGAGATTCCTTTGTACCAATAATATGGTAGAGTATGAAGCTTGTGCTATGGGATTGTGAGCGGCCATTGAAAGAAAGATAATAAGTTTTAAAGGTGTATGAAAATTCTGATTGTTTACCAGCTAATGATGTCCGGTTTATTAAAGTGACCGGTTGCGACTCTAACTTTATATCTATTTTTAAAGTTAAAGCTATTTTCAAAAATGGTTTCAACAATTTATAATAAAGTTTTAAAGTCATTAAAGTGATGTTTTATAAAGCTTTTAAAAGATCAAAGTCATAGAGGATAATTTAATTGTTTCTAACTATTAGTGGTAGGGATGAGCGTTCGATCGAGTCGAGTCAAAAAATTTTGAGTTGACGTGTCAGATTTTACAACTCAAACTTTATTTGAAATTTTTTAGATTCGATTCGAGTTTTTGAGTTCCTATAGAAATTTAGTTGTAATTATTTATCATATTGTAGTAAGGTTTGATTACAATTTTAACAATTTTCTCTAATTATATAAGATATGCATATATATTTCTCCATATTTTTCATGTGGCATATATTTCTTCATATATATATATATATATATATATATATATATATATATATATATATATATATATATATATATATATATATATATATCAGTAAAAATTGAGGGACTTTACTCGAACTTAAAAATAAATCCACTAATTACTAAAATTTTCGAGTTATTCGAATTTCTATTTTACAACTCAAACTTTATTTGAAATTTTTTTGAGTCGAGTTTATGAAATTTCAAGTTGAGTAAAAAATGAGTCGAATTTTTTCGCCTCAAATCGAGTCGAAAAATTCGATTTTTTTTCGAGTCGAGTTGAGTTTTGTTCTCTCCTAATTAGTGGGACAAGTGTTTCATTTTAAGCTATTAACCATATTATTGATCATTAGTTTTAAATTAAAACATATTTTTATTTTAAGAAAACAATCCCCACCGATTTTGTGTTTAAAATATTAAACTTTCTTCTTCTTTTATGTTTTCATTTTAACTCCTTTTTCTTTATCCATTCGAACCAAAACTAGAGTGAGAAAGCTTCATCAAGCTTTCATATTTTTAAAGGAAAACTACATATGTACCCAACTATGCACGTGATATTGTTTTGGTACCAAAACTATTATTTTTGGTAAAATGGCACCTAACGTTACGTTTTGGTACCAAATTATTATTTAGTACCCTAACGAAAATGGTGACGTGACTTGGGTTAATAATAATTTTAGTCCCAAAACTTATACGATCTATCAATTTAGTCTAAAATTCTATCAATTTAAACATCAAGTTAATTTTTGAATTAAAATTGTAAATTTCTCATTTTTCTTCTTCTTCCATTCGAACACTTTTTTGAGTTTAAGAAACACACTAGGAACAATCAAAACTTTAGGATTTGGGGATCAATGGGGGGGCTAATTGGGAGTCCATTAGATGACCCAAACTCCACGATCGAGATACCAACGAGAATACGAGGGGGTGGGAAAGCGATGAGACAAAATTCTATCGAAATTAAGTTGATGTTTTACCCCCAAATTAAGATGATGTTTTAAATTGATGAATTTTGGACTAAGTTGATAATATATATAAGTATTTTGGACTAGAACTGTGATTATACCAAGCCACATCATCATATCTGTTAGTTTTTGATGGTCGAGTATCAAAAGAGAACAAAAATGTAACGTTAGGTACCATTTTGCCAAAAATAATAGTTGGAGTGCTAAAATAATAATGTGTGCATAGTTGGGGCACTAAATAGGTAGTTTTCCCTATAGAAGTGTTCGATAAACCTCTAAAAAAATCAAAATTCGCGACGCCTGAGAGATTCGAACTCTCGCGGGGAAACCCCATGTACTTAGCAGGCACACGCCTTAACCACTCGGCCAAAGCGTCACTTGATGCTCAACCGGGTGTTGTAATTTTTTATACATAATACTAAACCTACTCATTTAGATTCGTACTAGGAATGACTGAACATCAAAATTTTCAAGTTAACAAAAGCATCATATTTTGAATCAAATTCTCTGCTACATAACTAAATTGTCATTTCAAATCCACCTTTATCATCAAAAGAAATAAGTTAACAAAATAGACTTACTTGCTAACTAAATCTCCCCAATCCCCTCAAAATTTTGAAAATACCTTTCGTATGTAGTTGTGAATTTCCAATCCAATCACTTTTCCAATTCTATCGTGTTATATATTAATATAAAATTAAGTGAGTTTCAAATAAATTATAGTTTTCTGTGATAAATATTTGATGATGGAGAGATGAGATGGTGGTGGTTGTCGACGTACGAATAATTTATCCTTTCAGATTTGAGACAGAGAGAGTCACTATGAGATAATGATGAAGCACGTAATAAATATAATAATACCTTAATAATCCAACTATTTAAGTATATGTTATGTCACATAAATTATATTTATCAATTTTTGAGGAAATTAAAAATAAATATTTAACTTTTTTATGCAACGAGTTTTTAATTGTTTTTTTTAAATAATTTCTACTTAAGGGAGGGGAAGGGGAAATTTGCTCCTAACATATCTATAACTCACAAGCTAAAGGAGTGGAATGTGACAACTGAGAGCTTTTTAATCATTTGCTCTAGAGATTGTTGACACAAGTTTTAAATTGTTAAATATATTAATTAAATTATTATCTTTTTAGATAAACAAAAGTAAAACAAGAACATAACCTATTAGAGGTTTTAAAACATCCAAAAAATAACAAAAAAGTGATAAACCTAAAAAGAAAAGATAGACATTGTACTTAGGGTGAGTGTTCGATTGAGTCGAGTCAAAAAAATTTGAGTTATTCGAGTTGACGCGTCATATTTTACAACTCAAACTTTATTTGAAATTTTTTCGATTTGAGTCGAGCTTAAAAAATTCGTGTCGAGTCGAGTTTTCGAGTTCCTATAAAAATTTAATTGTAATTATTTATCACGTTATAGTACAATTTGATACTAATTTAAACAACTTTCTCTAATCATATAAAATATGCACATATACATTTTTTCATATATTTTTATATGTGACAATATTTCTTCATATTTTTATATATCGATATATATCATAAAAAATTGAAAGACTCGTCGCGAACTTAAAAATAAATCCATTAATTACTAAAATTTTTGAATTATTCGAGTTATTCGAATTTCCATTTTTCAACTCAAACTTTATATGAAATTTTTTCGAGTAGAGTTATTCAATTTTTTCGAGTCGAGTTTTACTCACTCGTAATTGAATCGGTCAGATCAGACTCTTCCTCTCTGTATCAAAGATAATTCCTACAATCTATTGTAGGAAGAGTCCTTGATAAGTTGTTAAAACACAAACTAGATGAAATCTATAAAATCGACAATTATCTTTCATTTCTTTTTTCTAAATGTGACGATCCGCTACAAATAACATCAACAAACAATTTAGAAAGGGATCAAACTATCCGTACAAACACCACACACTCACAAAAATAACTATAAAAACGTATCATAAGACCGATACATATTCGAATCTTATCGCTAACTCAGTAGCAATGGGCTCCACCGCCCACTGAGCCTCCTCAAATGCTGCAGCGACACTTGTCGTTTGCTTCTGCACTGAAATCTGGATCGTATTCCGCTTCAGTATCAGCGCACGTGCTTTTCTGTGGCTCTTGTTCCTTCCCTTGAGGGCTTCCTCGTCATTTCCCGCCCACAACGACAAATACCCCAACATAAATTGAACTGATAATTCCACACTTCCTCTGTCAGTCACCCAACATACAGAGAAAGTCCCCCTCAGCCCCGCATTTCCCAATCATACTTTGCCACGTGGACTTTGGTCTACTTGTTTCCCCACACCTACCACGTCACTAGAAGGTATCATCTCATCCAATAATAAGACGACACGTACGCACATGGAATAAACGAAAAACCATGTGGCTGGTCGCCAAACCATAGAAAAATTTGGACGTAAATCCCAATCTCTGATCTCTCTTGTAGACCACGACGCCCTCGTCTTATATAATATAAAGTTCCAATCTCGAAAGCCAACCATATATTCCTAAACCTCGCATCCACCGTTTGATTAAGATCGTACGGCCAGCTTTAACCCTCTCCCTCATTTCCCCCTTTTAAATATAAACCTCCGCCTTACTTCACTCCGTTCTTCCATTTCCCGTTTCTCTTCTCCGCCGTCGACGCTACCGTTTCAATAATGGCGTCCGTCGCACTCACCTCCTCCTGCCCTCTCGGCTATTCCCGTGTCAAGTCACTTGCTCGCTCTTCCAGATCATGCCCGAACCCGGTTTTTTCTCCTCCGGTTCTCTCCAAATCCACTTCAAACAATTCCAGCTTCATTAAACCCTTGAGTCTCACTCCAATCGTTTCTACTAACAGAATCCAGAAAAGTCGCCGGAAATTAACAGTCAAAGCGGCGACATCGAGTCCAGCTGCCGCTACCCCGCCATCTCAGCAACCATGGCAAGGTGCAGCGATGAAGCCATTGATGGCGTCGATTGCTACTGGTGTCATCCTCTGGTTCCTTCCCGTCCCATCCGGAGTCTCCCGTAATGCGTGGCAACTACTTTCCATTTTCTTAGCTACGATCGTCGGCATCATCACTCAACCATTGCCACTCGGAGCAGTGGCATTACTCGGACTCGGCGCTTCCGTCCTAACCAAGACCTTAACCTTCTCAGCTGCCTTTTCAGCTTTTGGCGATCCCATTCCTTGGCTCATCGCGCTCGCCTTCTTCTTCGCTCGCGGTTTCATCAAGACTGGACTTGGCAACAGAATAGCTTACCAATTCGTTTCCCTATTCGGATCTTCCTCTTTAGGTTTAGGCTACAGCTTAGTCTTCAGCGAAGCTTTATTAGCGCCGGCAATTCCGTCCGTATCCGCTCGCGCTGGAGGAATTTTCCTCCCTTTAGTCAAATCTCTCTGCGTAGCGTGTGGAAGCAACGTGGGTGACGGAACGGAAAATAGATTAGGATCCTGGTTAATGCTGACATGTTTCCAGACTTCCGTTATTTCTTCTTCGATGTTTTTAACAGCAATGGCGGCGAATCCATTAAGTGCTAATTTAGCTTTCAATACCATTAAACAACAGATTGGATGGACGGATTGGGCTAAGGCGGCAATCGTGCCGGGATTAGTTTCGTTGCTTGTTGTGCCATTGATTTTATATGTTATTTATCCACCAACGGTGAAGGCTAGTCCCGATGCTCCAAGGCTTGCTAAGGAGAAGCTGGAGAAAATGGGACCGATGACCAAGAATGAAATTATTATGGCTGGGACTCTGTTTTTAACGGTATGATATTATTACTACCCTACTCATAAACTTTTTTTACCCTTTTATTCATTATGAATATGATTATTATGTAATATTTATGTCTAATGCATATATAACTTGGTTAGTATGTTTTTTCCGCATCACAATCTATCAAGTGGAAATGTCGCATTGGAAAAATAATTGTAGGGGACCATGGCGGTAGCCACATTTTAGTTGTAGAGGTGCTAATTTTGTGCCATCATTTAAACTAGTTAATCTAGTTTAATTATCGATGTAGATGGTGAGTTTTAGCTGTTGATTGTGGCACTTGTTTTGTTGGATTCTACAGATAGTTGTTGAGCTTCACCTTATGAAACTGGCACATATCTCTGTTTCTTTATACCTTGTCTTTCCTTGAAGAGCCACCCTTTTAAAGTATTTGGCTGGATTACTTTTAGTGCAGAGGGAAAGAGATACAGTTTAAATTAGGATTTGGGGGGGGGGGGGGGGGGATGTACAGTTTGCATTAGGTTTTTGAGTTTTGATAATCTGAACTTGTAATAGAAACTCTGCACCTAGAGGTTTGAATGGAGACCGGAGGAAAGGGTCTTATTCTTTCTAAGAAGTTATTATTGTGGTTTATAGGTGTACATTTTTCTAGCACATCTTAATGCCCAAAGTGGAATTGGATTTTCTATGCTCTATCTGTTCATGTGGTTATTATATTTTTCTGTTCTTTAGTATTTGCATTTAATCAAGTTGTTTCATCAATTTCAGTTGTGTTAGTCTGGTATCCACCTAGAGTTCAAGACATGGTTGTTACAGTTATAAAAATACTTCCTACCATCTTAATTAACTGACAAGGTATAAAAATACCGCGAGTTTGGATGTGGCCTATGTTTGATCTGGAGACTTTTTCTTGGTTACTATCATATTTTATTTTTTAATTTTTTTAACAATGCTGATCTAGAGATTATAAAAATGTGGAGAGTTTTTGGTGTTTCACTTGAAAGCTTATTTTAGAATTTTGGTTTTGCTTTAATCTGATGGCAGTGTTGATTACTTATTATGCTCTACTGGGCTCAAGGTTCCTTCATACTCACTTTTTGATGATTGATTTGGTGGAAGATACACATGGATGTCTTGCCACTCAATGTGATATTGGAAGTGAACTTTTGAAATTAATCTCTTTATGGAGTAATAGGTTTGATAGATACACCTTAGTCTAAAAATCAGATTAGGTTGTGGATGGGCCTGAAAAGTACAAAATTCTCTCACAATCTTTCTTCTAAGATACTTCTTAACAAGTAATTTGGTCAAATATAGAATTTATTGTGCCATTTTTTTACTTTGTTAATGATTATCAAATAAAGTAAGCCTGATAGCAATTGCTTGACAATGGTCTCATAATCTTCTGAAAATCTAGATGTTATCATACTTTTTTATGATCCTACCCTGCAGACTTTTGTTAAATAATATGGAATACTTCTGAAGATTGTTAGCTATATGTAGGATTTTGAGGAAATACTGGAATCTGTCAGGTTTTCCATTTGTCATTTTAATTGTCAGTACATAGGCCTCAAAGGTTTTCAATATAACATATAATATTTTAAGTGTTTTGTAGCTGGAAATGAATTGTGCCTGTGATAGAATCTGTAGGTACCTCTTTATTTATTTGAATCCTTGATCTTGGTGTACTGGTACAGGAAATACTGAAACTTACTGGGTTTTTCTGCACTTCATTCAATTTTATATTCCTCAGCAATATCTTGATCGCTCTCACTGATTAATAGAATTTTAATGCTATTTATTGTTGTATTACTGTGTGCTCTGATTTGGTGCAACTCAATACTGTGCATATGATGGATTGAATGGTAGTGGCTGCTGCTACCAATGAATGTAAGCTACACATGCGATAGCTTGTATATTCCAATAACATGAATTTTCTTATACCTTCCTCTGTTGCTTTAGGTGGGGCTCTGGATTTTTGGAGGGATGTTAAATGTGGATGCTGTTACTGCTGCCATTCTTGGGTTATCTGTCCTACTTGTGACTGGGGTAGTCACATGGAAGGAGTGTCTTGCTGAATCAGTTGCATGGGATACACTTACATGGTTTGCTGCACTCATTGCTATGGCTGGGTATTTGAACAAATACGGTCTCATCGCATGGTTTAGTCAAACTGTTGTTAAGGTTTGTCCTGTTTTCCTTTTCCTTTTCCTTTTACTTTATTTTCTTTCTGCCATGTCCTGGTTACTATTACTTCATAAAGAATCACCCAAGTATCATCACTATAATCTGCATCCGGTTCTTCACTTTTTTACCGAAAAATACTTGGAATCACATCATGCTTTCCTCGAAAGGAAAAACCAGAAAACAGTTGGCAATTTAGATCTTTCTCTTAAAATAATGCAGCATGTCAAAATACTTGTGCTTTACATCGTAAAATATCTATATAGTTTAGTATGATTTGGCAATCTCACTAGGAACCTTTTTTTAGAAGGGTAGTAGCACAGGTCTGATGAAAATTAAAATCCAGATGTTTGGCATTGCCTTTAATGTCTATGATCTGCTCTTTTTACAGGTGGTTGGAGGATTAGGTCTTTCATGGCAAATGTCATTTGGCATTCTGGTTCTTCTCTATTTCTACTCGCATTACTTCTTTGCCAGTGGAGCTGCTCATATTGGTGCCATGTTTACAGCCTTCTTGTCTGTGTCTAGTGCTTTGGGCACTCCATCGTATTTGGGAGCCCTTGTTCTATCATTCCTCTCCAACCTTATGGGTGGCATTACTCATTATGGCATTGGATCTGCACCCGTTTTCTATGGGGCTGGCTATGTACCACTCGCCAAATGGTGGGGTTACGGTTTCCTGATATCTGTTGTGAATCTTATTATCTGGCTCGGAGTTGGAGGCATCTGGTGGAAGGCTCTGGGCTTGTGGTAAGGCAAGTTGTCATAGAATTTGCAAATACAGAGCTAACTTTGCAGATCACACTTTGTTCTTCACATCAAAAGCAGGTTCGTCTTTGATTCTTTACCCTTCGGAAATAATCTTTACGAGGGGGTTGGGAAATGAACATACATTTGAGTTTGAGGTCCACAGATTAGAGCAAAAAATAGATCTTTACCACAATTTTTGCATTTATATGAAGATGATTGACTCGATAATATTGTTTTGGGTGTGAATTTTTGGTTTTATGATCATGAGAAGTGGTGGTGCCAACTGCCAAATGAAAATATGTCTTTTTTTTATTAAGTAGAGAACTTTTATATTCAAAAGGAAAATGACTAGATTCAAACTCATATAAGATAAGTCAATATGAGCATCCTTGACCACTCAACGAATTAATGGATGTTGAAAAATGTGTGTAATCCTGATAAGAGACATTGTTTTAGTCCTGATTTATATAAGGACATAAATTTGATCCTGGTCAACCCCTCCTTCCCCTTTTGAAAACAGCCATCCCAATTACAATAAATTCTTTACATTGGGGATGGCTTTTATTTATGGATTAATATTTGATACACTGTTAGTGTAAAAAAAAAGTTTACACAAGCATGCTTATTTTCAAGCCTAAATTTAAAACTTAAAACCCTAAAAATCTAACTCCAAGCCCCAAACCTTGAACTCTAAATTCTTGTTGGTAAAATAATATGCAAAACAGGGCGTTAGCACTGACTGGAAAAATTAAAGAAACTGAAGAACAAGCTGAACCGTGTCGTGGAAGCAGCCATTGCCTTAGAAATGAATTTGCCCCGATGTGTGTAATCGTTGCTACGGGCGAAAATGTCCCCTAAGGTTAACACGGTCTCTTCAAAGTTCGTACACCCAAATTTAAAGTGGAGAACAATGGAAAAGGAAGAAAGCTTTTAGAGTGTATAGAAGACTGTTTCTGAATTATTACCATTAATCAGCTGTTATAACACCAATTATAACCCAGTCATAACACTGTTTAAATACTGTAATTATGGACGTAACTGGTAAAATTAAACAGCTGAATTAAGCTGCAATTCTGTCCAGGTACAATCTCAAAATTCAGATTAAAATCGAACTGTTTTAATTCTGATTAATACAGAATTTTCTCCAAAAAGATAGTACCGCACGCAGACGTGTCGTATTGTCACGAGCTGGGACGAGCAACGAGCAACAGCGGCCCCGCATAAGACTAACCCTTATTCTCTATCACTCAACAAAGGAGGGGGAGATGAAGACTATAAATAGCCTTCACATGTTAGTTTCCCACTCAATGTGAGATTCTCTCTTTTGCATTACTAACAATTCTAAGCATAATTCTTAAATTCTAAATCATACAACCTAAACACCTAACCTCTAAACCCTAAACTAAACCCCTAAATAAACTCGCTTGTGGAAACTTTATTTTCCACCGCCAGTGTATAGGATATTAATCCTTTATTTATAAGTATAGATAATGTAGTGTTATAAACCGAGAAAAATTATCCTGATCCTCCAAAATTTTCATTTTTTTTACAAAACAATCAATTTATATGAAAAGAAATAAATTTATATTTTGGTCATTTTTTTAATATGCTAGTGTGATTATAAGGTGACTTCTGTTCAATTTTTTTAGCCCTTTAATAATGCACACATGGTGCTCGAACTCTGGTTACATTTTTCTAACAACACTTTGACAAAATACATTATCTTTTATCATTAGACCCTCCATGAGTTATGTTTTGGTCATAAATTAAATATACTTTCACTAAAAGGATGATGTAAAAGTCTAATTAAAAAGATTAGTGAAAGGGCAACATCAGGTTTTAAAATAAACAAGCCTAACCTTTGGTAGTTGAGGCTGCACTAGCCGCTAGATGGAAATGGAATCCTACATGTACCATTCATTCATTATTTACATCACTTTTGAATTTCTCATAAACCTAAGTGGACATCCCCTCATCCTCCTCTGCTTTTTATACTTTTCAGCGTTATAATCTAAACCTATGGATTTATTTTGAGAATAAAAAAGAAAGGAAAATGATCATCTTTTTTCTCATTTTGATGCATTGTTTTACTTAAAATAAGATAAATTGAATATTCCTCTCTTTTTTGAATTTTTATTCATATAAAAAATTAATTGTGATTTAGATGTATATGGAATTTTGATTTTGATTTAATTGTACGTGCTTAAAGAAATAATTTATTTTTGTATTAGATAAATATAATTATTTGCATATGCAATATGTAATTGTCCAATGATGGCATGTTGATACTAGTATTAGTGGTTTGTGAAAATTGAATCAAAATTTATGTATTACATAATTCATCAAACTCCACATGTAGTTCTGATATTCATACCTTTAAATTATAAAATATTATTATTTATCTTCTTTGTTTATATATAAAAAAGAGATTATGATGAGCATGCGATGATGGCCTGGTGGTCAGAGCACGCTCACCTGCTCCACTCCCTTTCCCTTAGGTCCCGGGTTCAAGACCCCTCAGGAGCATTGCCTTCACCTAGATTTCCCCTCTCCCCCTCTCGGTAGAAGTAGAATAGGATTTTCAAAAAAAAAAAAAGAGATTATGATTGAAGAAAAATGTTATAATTATTACACTCAGCTCTACCCATTATCATCAAGTGGCCGTATTACATCCTCTAATGAAAGTACCCTACTTTTCGGTCACCATCAAAGACAAAGTTATAAAGGGAACCAGAGGGATTCATTTGAATACTCTCAAACTAAATTCCAAATTAAATACTTATTAAGTTCATGATCATTTTTATGTGAAACAACTTTATCATTCCCATTATTTAATCCTAGTTTGGCCTTTTATTATACTGTATATAGAAAAATATTTTAATACACAAATTTGTATAAACTTTAGTTTATATAAGCCTTTTAATTTTAAGGTTTAGATATTTAGGTTGTAGTTTAAAATTTAAGTTGTATGGTGGAGAATTTAAGATTTATGGTCGGTGGCGGATGTACCCAACCCTAGTGGGATGCATCCACATCCACATACTCATTTTTTATTTTTTTTAAAATGGGTTTAATTTAGTGTTATTTTTTCTGGAAAAAAAAATTAATTTTGTTTAGTATGTATATGATAATTTTATTTTTACATACCCATTTGAGAGAAAAAAATATTTTGAACCCTAAATTTTGAATTTCTAGATCTGTCACTATTTATTGTTAGAATTGAGAGTTTATGGTTTAGGTTTTAGGGTGCTAGGGCTAGGGATTTATGATTTAAAACTATTTAAGTTTTACACGTTTTTTGGATCTTGGATGAGGGAAATGAATGTCTGAGATTAACCCCTAACTTTTTCCCAAGCGATAATCTTCACATATTCTACTGTTAATCTTATCCATCATTTTCACTAGGGGTGTTCATTTTCGGATATCGGATCCGATCCAATCTGAAAATTCGGATATCCGAAAAATTCGGATCACCTAAATAGCGATCCGTATCCGATCCGAAAAAATCAGATATCCGAAAATTCGGTTATCCGAATTTTCGGATCGGATACTCAAATATCTGAATATCCGGAAACTATGAATTTATTTGATTATTTTTTTTAATTTAATGATTCTAATCATGAAAAATTTAGGTTTTCGAATATAAAAATCAATAAATTATTGAATATAACAATATTTGTATCCATGGAAATTTCAATTTTCATATATAACAAGTAAAAATATCGAATATAACAAGATTTATACCTATAAAAAATTTGAATTTTTGGATATCGAATATCCGATTCGAATGTAAAACCACTATCCGTATCCGATCTGAAATTTTCAGATATCCGATCCGAACTATCTGAAAATTAAAAAACGGATCGGATATTCGAAATTTCGGATCGGATCAACGGATAATCGGATCGGATCAATCGGATCGGATTTTTTTGAACACCCCTACATTTCACCCATTCAACGATCCAAAAAACATGTAAAACTTCGAAAGTTTTACACTATGTAACTGGATCCTATCCATATATATATATAAAGCTCCTTTGATTATAAGAAAGGAGGCTCCATGAAACCTACTAAAGCTTTCTCCAATCTCTCACAGCTCCTCAAGTTTTTAGAGAGGATAAACCCTCCATCTTCCATCACCATCAAATTTTATGCATCAACAATAATTACGTTTCCCCCTTTTTTCATGATTAAGAAAAAAAACTATATTAACTACTATATAAATACGATAATATATAATCATTTATTTATTTATTTCTTGTTCTTGTTTTATTTCCTTTTCTTTACAATTGTGGTTTTTTATGATTATAAGAACAAAATCTATATAGAAATAATTTATTTGTGAAATCATATAAAATATAAAATTCCTTAGTTAAATTATTGTTGCAGCTTATGTGGTTTCCATTTCGTTCACGCTATGATAAATCAATATATTATCAAGTAAACATATGGTGCTGCTTAAAGCAAGCATGATTTTTTTTAAATGCTTTTTTTCTTTCTATTTTTAATAACAGAATTATTTATTAAATAAGTTCGTGATACAGTGATAAAAGATTAGTGTTGAAAATTATTGGCACGGTAAATAACGGTTTGAACTATAATTAGAGTTTTGAGTTACAGTTAGAAATTCGACTAGCCAAATTCGTTAGTATTGATGTTTGGTAAATAACATATTAAAATAGAAGATTGGGGTAAAACCTCTAATTTTAAAAAATTGCTAATATGAACTTTTTGAGATTAAAAATTTGATAGTGGAATTGTAGAGACTCTTTTACCCTTAACAATTACCAAAAATCTTTAAATAACCTAAATTAAATATTTTCTTATATTTTTTTATTCGTGTGTTGTTTGCAATTTCCACTTCATGTTTCATATTTAATTTAATTAAGAATAGGGGAAAATATTTGTTTGATTTTTGCATGTTTTGGGCCGCGATGATTGAGGTCTGGAAGTGGTAGGTGTCTTGTTTTTTTATTATTATTATCACGTATTTATATGTGTATTTAAATTTAATAATTAATTAAATTATTAAAATAATTATATAAATAATGAATTAATATATAAATTCTTCGAATATGTTTAGTAAAGTTATATTTAAAAAATAATTTTTATAAATCTTATTAATATTAATTGGATGCGAAATATTGATAACTAATAAACTATTCAAACATGTATTGAATATAATCATATACTTATATGTCATTTTGCTTGTTTAAATAATCTAACAATTATCAGCTATCAGTTAATTTTACTAAACACTTTTATACAATCAACTAATACAATCCGCTAGTCAAATCAACTAATGTAATCCGCTATCAACTGTCCATTAATTATCAAACATGACCATTAAATACTATCAATTTTTAGATTCAATTCAAGACAATCTCTTCCCATTTTTTATAGTAAAAATAAATTATATTTATTTTTAAAAAGAATTGGAAAATGAAGAAAAAAAAACATTCAAAAAAGGGTAAGAAAAGAAACAAATGGAGATGCTCCTCCCTTAAGATTACGTGATCTTTTAAAATAAAAGAAGAATCAAATGTGGTTGTAAAAGAAGCAGTCGGAGTCAATTTTGGTCAATTATGGAATCTTTGTTTGGAAAATTGAGATGTCGTCTATCATTGAGTTTAATCATGCAGAGAAAATGGTGGTTCAACAGACTTCCCCTATGCCTATATGACACTGACAATTTAACCTTTACATAACCAATCATTTACACTTTATATATATATATATATATATATATATATATATATATCAAAAAAACCCTTTTTATTCATTATTTAGAAATATGACCCCACCGACTTTTATTTAAAAATGACCTTCAAATTTGCCATGTATAAATAACTCTCTTTTCGGGAAACGCGAGACACAATATCGCTTTCTGCAGAAAGCGAGTTCTGCATACGTGTCAATGTTTTTCAAAATAAAGGATTTAACAGGAACTCGCGTTCTGCAGAAAGCGAGTTTCCCGAGAATTTGAAGAGCCGACTGAATTTATCGCGGGGAACTCGCTTTCTGCAGAAAGCGAGTTCGTTGTAAATCGGGCTACCAGACCAAGCGTCCATAGGCATGTTCGAGCAATATTTCGGGGTTATTAATCGTATAATTTTAGTAAACATTGAGTTTGGGTTCGTAGTACTGGAACTTGTCTTTCATTTGACACCAATATGGGCAAGTTCGGTCCATTTTAAACCGACTAAAATTCGCGTCGAAAACAGTTTCATAGCTTGTTTTTCTGAATGAATGAAAATATAAAAATGGCCAGATAGGCTTGTTCTGTCAAAATTTCATGGTTTATAATTCGAGAATTATCACAATTTTTGAACTTGAAGGCGTTGTAGTGGAACTTGTCTTCGATCTGAGACTGATATTGAGACGCGCGATACATGGAGACGGGTATAAAAGTTGCGTTGCAAATGGTTCCAAAGCGTGGTTTTGTGCAAGAACGACAAGCCGAAAAGAGAATTTTTAAAACAAATTAGATCTTATTATTTAAACCGAAACTTGAGGAACACAGACAATAAGAAATTACAATCACTTAGTTGATATGAGGGCCCGAGCGATTAGGACACTTGTTACGCGTGTGTCCGAGATTTCTACATATAGTGCAATGTTTCTTTTGTCTGGCTTTTTCTCTATGTTCGACCATATCCTCTACACAGTAAATTCGTGTCAATCGTGGATGTCCCTTTTCTCGTAGTAGTGCAAGATCTGGGTGTATGGTCGGTTCAACGTCAATGACATATGGATCAATTCCATTTCCGATGGGAGGAAACTCTTTTTTGTAAACCTTGAATACCGTTTCTAGTAAGTATATCAGATCAAGCACTCTCATGTAGTGAATCCGTTGGGAAGAACAAACAACAATGGCACGTGCGCACGTATATTTGAATGTTTGGAAGACTCCGCACTCGCAGATTCTTTGCCTAAGATCTACCACGTACACGTTGTGTTGTATGCCTTCCAACGGCCTCAAAAATTATGAAACACGAAACAAATGGCCTTCTCGAGAGATAAGAGCTGTAGTCATCACATTTGAATGTCGCACATAAGTTTGTAATTGTTCGAGGAGGTCCGGGTGGACTTTGTGGCCACCTGCCATGTACTCAGTTGCTTGCCTTCCCAAGGTTGCAAATAGTGTAGCCAAACGATAGTAGGCCGCTTTGACAACGGAAGTGATAGGCAAATGCCGCACTCCCTTGAGTGTTGAGTTGGCCGCCTCATCCAAGTTCGTTGTCATGTGACCATATCGTTTATCCCCATCATATGGTCGAAGCCATTTTTCCCTTGGGATTTTGGCAAGGTAGTCCAAGCCATCTTTATTTCTGACTCTCAATTCTTCGAACAACTGGTCTACCTCATGTACATAATGTGAGTTGCCTTGGAAATGACAATTGAATAGTTAGGAGCGATGATCACATGCAAAGATATCGTAAATGCAAATGACCTAAAAGACGTACCTATTCGAAGCACTAGAGCACGTTCATCTTGGTTCTTGTAGTTCTGTAAGTAGTTGGTCGCAATGTGTCGTAAGTAGTAATGGTGGTAAATGTGGGGAGGCTCCCAAGAGCGACCTAAACGTTCTATTGCCCACTTGATCGTTGTGCCTCTGTTGGAAATAACACATATCCCATCATCCTTTGCCCGCATTACAGGAGAAAGAACATGCCTCCATAGGTTCTTAAGGAAGAACAACCAAGACTCGAGATCCTCCTTTTCAACTATTGCGAAGGATACATGAACGATTTTCTGATTGCCATTTTGTGCAACAGCCAGAAGTAAGACCTGTGTATATTTCCCGTACAACCAAGTACCGTCAATCTGAACCATCGGCTTGTAGTGCATGAATGCATTAATGCACTGCGGAAATGTCCAAAATAGTCGTTTGAATTGACAAACACCCGGTACGACACGATCATTTTCGTATGCTGGAACTGTCTCAAGTTTCACAACCGTTTCGGGTATGTGTTTCTGCATCAGGTTTAGCCACGGGCGCAACTGGTTGTAAGATTCCTCCCATTGGCCAAACACTTTTTGTACGGCTTGCCACCTTGCAAACCATGATTTATGGTATTCAAGAATGTAGCCGTACTAATTTTTAGCTACATCGATACATGTGGCAACTGTCACACAGGGATTTGCTTTGACCATTACCATGAAGGTATCACATAGGACGTGCACATCCAAGTTCTTGTGATCATGACTTAGGTTGCTCATGGTTCATGTATGAGGCCCATCCAGTTTCGTGATTCTTCAGATTCCGCTCGCCTTCTTCAAGGATGATACACGAACCCTCCACTTACATCCCTGGTTCTTGTGGGTGCATTCCGCAATGTAGAAATTCGGTTGAGTTTTCTTCACAGTCGTCGTAACTGCTTGGCGAATGTTGTAGTGCTTAATAGCGGCCACGGCCAGTTCTTTGTCAAGAATGTCATCCCAATGGCCAATTCACCATTAGCACGGTGATTGTAACCGTCAATTGTTTAGAATTGTGAAAATTCTGGAACGTTCAAGTCATCCATATCAACCATTATGAAGTGGGATGGTGGCTGGTAATAAGAAATAGGTGTAGCCAATAGTGGAACGTTTCTTTCCGTCGGGTGTTCTTCGTTGCCTTCTAAATCTTCAATACAACCTGTTGGAATGTTCACGTATGCTGGTGGTTCATAGAAGGGCCCTTGCTCGTCGCCATCGGGTCCGAGTTCCCTAACCGATTTTTCGTCAGAAGTATCCCCCTCAAACTGGAATAATTCTACGTCGTCGACTGCTACCATTTCAGGCGAGCAGACTGGTCGTCGATCGCGAGACCGCTCACGAGATCGCTCACAAACCGTATTATCAAGATCAAAGTCAAGCGACATTTTGCTTATCAGTGCGTTTACTAACCTTGTTTGATATTAACTGCAATAAATCGTCGAGTGACATTTTGCTAGTGATTGTTGAGTCGAAATAGGTACCGAGAAAATAAAATGTTGCGAAAAATTTAGCCATGAGAGGAGCAAAGTGTTGAGTTGGATGTTTTGGTGAAATAGACATGAGAAAATAAAACTTCAATTCGTGGGTTTTTATAGTAAATGAAAAACCCCACACGAGTAAATTTAATTTGAATTAAAAAATGCGAGTTGTACCAGTTTTACAAATTCCTGACGTGTCTGGAGAAATCACGTTTTACAGAATGTAAGTTTTGCCAGAGAGAACTCGCGTTTTGTAGAACGCGAGTTTCATATATTTCACGTTTTATACAACGAGACTTTCGGCAAGCCTTAGTATATATATGTTGATCGATACAATATGTCGAGACGAGAAACTATTACATCTTTAGTATACTACGATCAATATAATATGTAGACTTAGTAATGATTCATTTTCGTAGTTTTAAAGTAGGCTTAGTAATTTAATGTTTGTGTACTTAAGTCAATTAACAATCTTGTAGTACTTTTCGTTAATATAATTTTCGCAAATATTATTTTCTACATCTAACTGCTTCGATTTTCAAACGGTTAACAATCGCAAAATATATAATTAAAAAGCGTATTACATGTTAATTACATTAGAACAAGTGGCATGTATGAGGTCCGTCGTATCTTGTTATCTTCCAAACGTTGTTCAGTCTCTTTGTTCGTGATACACGAATCCTCCAGTTACAGCTGTTGTCCTTTTCGACACATTTTGCGATATAGTTGTCCACAATCGTTTTCTTCACCGTCGAACGAACTGATCGTCGTATGTTATAGTTTTTAATTGCATCCTCTGCCATTTTCTTTGTAGTGAATATCATCCCAACTTGTAGTTCACTGTTAGTATCGATATCAACATCACAAGACTGACTCCTAATAGATGGTAAATCATCTACGTTTGTAGCCATTATAGAATTGGAATGAAAAAAATAGACTAAGAGAAATTCTGAGCGAATTACAATGAAAGGAAAGGAAAGAGTGAGTTTGTTGAGGAAGCAAAGAGGTCTATTTATAGGGGTGTAAATGAATCGGTGGTCTTTCAAATTATTGTTCTTTATAGAAGACATGCATTGAAACACGTAAAATATTACATACGAATTACATATACAAATCATATTTTTATTTTTTGTATGTTAAAAACAATTGTAAGCTGCTTGTACCCCTAAACATGCATACTCAAATAATTTACATATGAATTGATATAGACGAGAGGTGCAATAGTTTGTCCGATTTGTATGGCCGATGAGAGATGTGCCGTTACTGTAGATAAATGGCCGACGAGAGGTGCAATAGTTTGTCCTAGTTGTTGGAGCCCTCAAGCTTCTTGGATTTCGTGAGTATGCGATAATCATCACCATCCACAACACATATGTCGCCAACAACGTTACATGTGGTGGTCTTAACATAGCTTCGAAAACACCGAAAATGGTAGAAGCTTTGACCCGCATTATCAAATGTAATCGACACCCGCCAAAAGCTGTAACCCTGGACATGACAGCTAAAGTTGAAGCTATTGTGGTTTCGCGGTACCGATCAATTTTGTGGCACCCCACCACACGTTTCCAGATATTGTGATTTGTTGATCATCTTGCACAAACATAGACGATAGACACATTGCACCACAACTTGTGTCCTACCAAATCCATCTACTAATCATGCAAACACATATACTTTGCAAATCAATACAAGTGAAAATATTCACCAACACTCTAGACTATATATAGATCAAACTCGCGTCTTACAAAATGCGACTTTCTGGCGTGTCAGAAAAGTCGCGTTTTGCAAAGGGCAAGTTTACTAGAATTCTTGACGTGTCAGAAAACTCGCGTCCTACGAAGCACGACTTTGCGAGGAACTCGCATCTTACAAAGCGCGAGTTTGTCACATTAGTAAAGTCGCGTATAACAAAACACCACTTCTGCTTCTATATAAGAAGCTACCCGGCTAATCAAGGGAAGCCCACACCACTTAGTTGAAGAAAAAAAATTGCATTATGAGTTAGTGCTTTAAGTTTTCAATTGTAACTACTAAAGTCAACAAACCACGTATCTGGAAAATTTATTCGCAAACTGATTTTCCGGATATTGTGATTTGTTGTTATTTGTAGTTGCATATATATGTTGAGTTGATGTTAACTATTCGATGTTTTTGTTCACGAGGATCGACAACAACAAATCACAATATCCGGGAATTTGAGGTCTTTTTGAATGGCAGGCAAATGACAATATCAAATAGACCTCCGAGATTCAAGACAACCACCGGTTCTTAACCTTTTGTTCGAGGTCTTAACCCATGCATGCAATCGTAGTCAAAGACCCAACAATGTAAGCATGTTTAGGGGTACAATACTCGGCTCTAATAGATCACTGCTTGAAGAAAAAGATCGGTTCTCTAAGACCAAGAGATCAAAACAAGTTGAGGATCTTTAAGAAGTGTTGGTTGGTTGCAAATTCGATTTTATCCTTTCAATTGTAAAGAAATATTCAAATCCTGTTTTATCCGGTTCTCTTACCATACGTATATTACTAAAAAAATCAACGGGCATTTATATATTTAACTATATAATATAATATATTATATACCATTCTAGATCAAAAAATGACCCCTCCCACGATTTTTTTCAGATTTTGAGACACATTCAAATTCAATATTCAATAATAATATAGAAGTAGAAGTTACAAAAATGAAAATAAAAAAAAATTAGAGGGGTACCCTTACGTCAAACCTCTGTAATCTGCAACTTAAATGAAATAATTAGAATTTGAATGATGAATGAAAAGAAAATAATAAAATAGAAATAAAAAACAAAATTTTAAATTATTAAATATTTTAAATTATTATTTATTATATTTAACTTAAATTAAATTTAAATAATAATATATAAATAATAAATAAGATATATAAATAATAAAATATATAAATAATAAATAAGATATATAATAAATACAATTAATTAAATATATAAATAATAAATAAGATATATAAATAAGAATAATATAATAATATAGAAATATAGAAATTTAGATTGATTTTTAAATCAAAATATATTAATATAATTTTATATTTATTTTAATATAAATATTATTAATTACTTAAAATTAATAATAATAATAATAATAATAAATATATTAATAATATAATTTCTATTATATGAAATATATTGAAAAATATATTAATAATATAAATTAATAATAATAGAAAATATGTTAATAATATAAATATTATATTTTTTAAACTGCCTCGTAATTTCAAACGACAAGAATAAAAAACTCGTGACCTTGCATTCTGCACAGCGCAGTTTCTTTGGGAACTCATTTTCTATAGAACGCGAGGTTTATTTCGGCCGTTCAATATACACGTCTCGTCAAATACCTCGTCGTTTCAATGGAACTCGCGTTCTGTAAAATGTGATGTCCTTCAGATACCGTGTTTTGCAGTACACAAGGTCTTTTTAATGTCGCTTCCCAGGGAATGCGAGTTCTACTATAAATAGTCGGCCCTACAAATCCCTACCCCACGCCAATTTCTATTCTTCTTCTTCTTCTTCTTCTTCTTCTTCTTCTTCTTCTTCTTCTCCTCCTCCTCCTCCTCCTCCTCCTCCTCCTCCTCTTGTTTATTTATTTTCTATACAATACAATGGCAGGTTTATTGAGGCTAGACAGACAAAAATGTTCAACTATTGGCGGACGAATGAGGAGGTAATATTCTTTTTATTTTTAACTTTCAAATTATTTCTTTATTATTTTATTTATTTATTCATATATATATATATATTATGTTTTATTATTTTTTTCAAGCACTACGAACGAGCATTGGCATGCTATTTGAATCGTATCCCCGACCCGCCGAATGAGGATATTCTTCCGTTTATTGAGGAAGTCGGTTTTGGCCACGTCGCTACTATCGTTGGCGGTATGAAGTTGAACCGTCCTTTGATTAACGCAATATTAGAACGATGGAGGCCAGAGACGCACACATTTCATCTTTAGTGTGGCGAGGCAACAATTGCACTAGAAGATGTTGCATATCATCTTGGGTTGCCTACTGACGGTGAGATTATTACCGGTATTGCCAACAGTGACTGGCCGGTCATATGTGCTAACTTACTGGGAGTGGTGCCAAACAAGTTCGACGGTGGCAAAATTCTCTTAACTTTTTTGGAGTAGAATTTTACAATCCTGCCCCTGATGCGGATGACGAAACAAAGCGGGTAAATATTTTTATTTTATTATACATTTTATTTTTTATTTTTTTACTAATTAAAATATTTTTATAATTACTTATTATTTTCGCAGCGGTTTGCTTGTGCCCACATCCTACGAATTATTGGAGGGATCTTGATGCCTGACAAATCTCACAACAAAGTCCTTGTGATGTGGTTGTACCATCTCGTTATATTTGCCGAATCAAGAAGAAATTGTTAGGGAGCAGCGGTCTTGGCCTTTCTATTTAGAGAGCTTTGCAGCACTATCGACCCTAACAGAGCCACAATCGAAGGATGTCTTTTATTGCTGCAGTCTTGTGCTTGGTTTCAGAAGTCGTTTTTAAGCATGTGGCCTAAAAACCCCACCCATACATATTTCCACTTATTCATAGGTACTATTAAAATTATTTAATTTAATTTATTTTATAAATATTTTTTAAACTATTACAATTTTATAAAATTCTTTTCCATTAATGACAGGTGGTGCGTTCCACTCACTCACTAGGGACTACCAAATACACAGCGAGACTATAGACTGTTGATCGACAGGATACACGACGATATTAGGAATTCAGACCATTTTTTTAATTCCTCAAATTATTTTTTAATCAAACTTTATATAACTCACGTTCAAAAATATTTTTTCAGTTCGTGTGGACTCCGTACATTGCTCCTGCAATTCGTGACTGTATTTCGATAGACATTATGGACACCTCTCACGTATGGCTGCTGCTAGTGCCACTCATCAACTATGAAATTGTCGAGTGGCGTCCTATGGACCGAGTTCTGCGACAATTTAGCTTAATCCCAGGGGTTTCGTTGCCGCCACCCAATATGGACGAATTACATCGGTTGACGCGGCAGGGGAAGATGGAAGTCCATTGGGGCCATTATCACGCTAACTAGTCAGGCAATGGATGATAAGATATGACAGGCGACCGCCCATCTGTGCACCCATTGGGGATCAGGCTGTCACTTTTGACTATATGCAGTGGTACCACTAAAATGGGAAGTCGCATATACTCACTTCGGAGGAGCGCAAGCGAAAAATTGATGTGCCTCATGTAGAGTGTCCATAAGTTCTATATTTTGTACACATTCTTGCCCTTATTATTGCTGTTCTTAAGCTCATTAAGGCATATTTAGGTGCATTGCATGCATAATAACAGTATTTGCTCTTTTACCATGCTTTTATTGAATATTCTATATTTGGTTAAGAAAAGATATTGTTTTAGTTTAGTTTTCATTTTCAAGTGTTGTAGCTGTGTAGAGTAGGAGAGGACAGGAAAGCAGGGAGCGAAAAAGAGCTGTACTGAAGCAGTTCCAAAGTGCTGCCAAGGACGCCGCCATAGCAGCCAGCTGCCTAGGCGGCAATACACCGACTCAGCCAAGATAGGCTTCGATTTATAGAGGATGATTTTTTGAATCCAACAAGCCTAGCCTTGCAATTTTCTGAAGCCTGGAATGGTGTGCAGGGCAAGTTAAAGATTGATAAGTAGGAGTACTTATCTTTACTTGCTGGAGAAGGCAACGTCCAAAAGGAGTCCACATTCAGGTAAAAGAAGTCAACATTTAATGGAAAGCAACTTTAAAGACTTCAACTCCAAGAAGGACTCAAACTTAAGGCCATGAGCCCTATATATACCCATGCATTTGAGGGTATAGGGGGAGATCATGTTTTTAGATAACCCTAGCTGCCTCCTAGTTTATCGTGTTCTAATTTTTCCATAGGGTTTATGTTTTTGTATGTAAAGTAGTTGTGAGAAACGATTGTAATAGTTTAAGTTGTTTTTGCAATAAAATACTCTTAGTTTGCTTAATTCATGTACTTCACTTCCTTCAATTAGTTCTAAAAGTCCAGTTGAAGAATCCATTTGTCAAGCACGACGGTGTCAAACTCACGAAAGAATTAAGCATGGTCTCATCATGAAGAGGTGTTGACTAATTCAGCTTAGACATAAGTTATAATTTCAACGGCTAAAAGGAGCAACCAAACGTTGACTGTCTGTGTTAGGTTTACGTTGAGATTGCTAGGTATTGCCTACATCACGCAGCAACAGAATCCTAGCCTAGACATAGGTAGGATCACTTCAGAATTGCTTTGCCGAACTTGGAGTATCTGCCAGACTTGCCGCCAGGACTTCTCTCCATCTCACCTGCCGAGACAGCGAAAGTTTCAAGAGCAGAGTGTCGTCGTGGCAGGAAAAGTTGTCTCCGCCTCAATCTGCCATTACCCACCAAGGCAGCAGATCATGGCAACGCAAAACACACTTAATCTTTACAACGCCATCTACACATTACTGAGCTACAACTACCTGCCCAATCTATCAACCTGATCTCTCTCTCTCTTCAACTACTTGTGTTTTTACTTTATGTTTTTTAATTTAACTATGCAATTTACTATTTCCTTGTGCATGAGCAACAATTCGAATCAAGCTGTCCAATTCTTGTAGGAGACGATATCTTATATACTATAACTTGACAAGAGTGTGCACTTGCGCTCATAAATAGTGAACACCCAAACGCTCTACAAGTTTTTGGCGTCGTTGCCGGGAATTGATAACAGCAAAATTTGTTTTTAATTTCTGCACATTTATTTTTATTTTTATTTGCATTTAATTTTAGTTTTTATTATTCTTATTTTCATTCAAAAAAATATGTGGGAAAGTGCTTATTCAGGTGCCCCGCGAGTTAAGGGCAACAATATTTGGGAAAGTTCTTGCGAATTTTGCGAAGGCAATCATGCATTCGAAAGTTGCCCTCAACTTTTTGCAACGGACATGTCGAGGAAAACCATGCAGGAATGGTTGCCTGAATATGAAAAGTAGATGCCACACCAGCAGCAACATGGGCAGCTGATGTCGTTGCCACAACAGCAAGATTTTTCATGGTATGATCAAAAATCTTAATTTTTTTTTACCATAACAGATTTGCTGCAGAAATCAACATGCCATGGCAATGTAATCATCCTTAAGAGCAATCAACATCCTTGGAGGACACACTTCAAGCTTTCCTTGCGCTCACGGAAAAAGTGTCAACTACCATGGACACCATCATCGCTAAGATGGATGCACGTATGAGCAATTCAGTCCCCATTAATGCGATGGATGAACCTTAACAATTAAGCCTGAGGGATACTGATGTCTCGAGACAAGAGGATGAAGAGCTAAGCGGGGAAGGTTCTCCGAAGTGTGAGGAGCATTTAGAACCTCCAAGCCAAGAGGATGTAGAACACAACCCAGACAGGGAGATTGACAGTTGTTTTGACAGTTACCTAGAACGCTGCCCTGAAGATGCCACAACAACATCATATGCCTTGTAGAGTGTCCACGAGTTCTATATTTTGTACACATTCTTGTCCTTATTATTGTTGTTCTTAAGTTCATTTAGGCATATTTAGGTGCATTGCACATAATAACAATATTTTCTCTTTCACCATGCTTTTATTGAATATTTCATGTTTGGTTAAGAAAATATATTGTTTTAGGTTAGTTTTTATTTTCAGGTGTTGTAGATGGTAGTTGTGGAGAGAACCAGAGAAGATCGGAGAGAACAAGAAAGCTGGGAGCAAAAAGGAGCTGTACTGAAGCAATTCCAAGTGCCTTCAAGGACGCCGTCGTAGCAGCACTGCCGCCAAGTGCCGCCCAGGCAGGTGTTACACCGACATAGTCAAGATGTGTTGCGATTGAAAGAGGACAATTCCCTGAGTCCAATGAGACCAGTCTTGCAATTATCAGAAGCTTGTAGCGGCCTGAAAAGTTGATTAAAGATTGATAAGTAAGACGACTTATCTTTACTTTCTGAAGAAGGCAACGTCCAAAGAGTCTATATTCAAGTCAAAAAGGAGTCAACATTTAATGCGAAGTTACTTTAAGGACTTCTACTCCAATGGGGACTCAAATTTAGGCCATGAGCCCTATATATACCCATGTATGTGAGGGTATATGCGCACGAGGGGATATAGCAGAGAAGTAGATAGATTAACGAAGGTGTTGGAGGTTGCTGCCCAACGCTCTTAGGGTTTAGGTTTTTGTATATAAAGTAGATGTGAGAAACGATTGTAATAGTTTAAGTGTGTTTTCAATAAAATATTCCAAGTTTGCTTAATTCATGTTCTTCACTTCTTCAATTAGATCCAAAAGTCCAGTTAAGGAAATCCATTTGTCGGACACGAAAGTGTAAGACTCACGAAAGAATTAAGTACGGTCTCATAATGTCGAGGTGTTGATTAATTTGGCTTAGACATAAGTTTGAGTTTAAGCGGCTAAAAGGAGCAACCAAACGTCGACTGCCTGTGTTAGGTTTACGCTGAGATTGCTAGGTATTGCCTACGTCACGTGGTGACAAAACCCTTGCCTAGACATAGGAAGGATCACTTAAGAATTGCTCTGCCGAACTTGGAGTATCTGCCAGACTTGCCTCCAGGACGTATTTCCATTCCACTTACCGAGACAGCGAGAGTTGCAAGAGTAGAGACCCGCTGCGGCCGCGTGATACGGTCGTAGCTGCCGTTACCCGCTGTAACACCCGGGTTTAGGGGTCGGGTGAAAATAATATTTTAATATTATTTCGGGTTTCAGCTTTATAATTAAAATAATAATGTATTATTTTGGTCTTCGTATTCTTTTCAAAACAAACAATTGTGTTGGACCAAATTGGATTGAAACTCAAATTCATGAATTTTAAAGTAAATGATATTGCCATCTCATTAATGGCGTTTTGGTAAATATGTGAACTTTTAAATAAAAAGCCCCTCCTTTATTTTAGAAGACAACTTTATCTCTTCTTCATCTTCTTCATTTCTCCTTCCACGTCAAAAAAATGCTCTTCCTCTCCAAATCTTTATTTCATCATCTCCTTGGCCTTCGTTGGTGATTTTTGAAAGGTAATTACATTTCTGACTTGCTCTCATCTTCCTCTACTTGGGAGTACAAATATATTTCATTTTCATCAATGTTTTAGAATTTGGGTTTTTGAAAGATTTGGATAAAAATGATATCTTTATTGTTTTTAACTTAAGATTTTGATTTAATATTGTTAGATATGGTGTTTATGAACTAAAGGGACCAACATATATAATTTTTGAGGTGTTTTTATAAGGATTCCCGAAATTTGGTTTTGGTGGGGTTTTAAGAGGGTTTTTAGTTGAGTTTTGGGTGTGGTTTGTGTTGGAAATTGAGGGTTGATGTTAGGGTAATAGTTGGGGGCTAGTTTGGCAGCATTTGAATGTGCTAAATGTGTTGAAATCACAAGTTTTGGGTTGTGTAGAAGGGCTGCTCGGATTTGGTAATTTTGGGGGTTGTTCATGGCTTGAAATGTTGAGTTTGGTGTTTGATTAGTGTTCCGGGTTTGTTACCTTAATTGATGAATTGATTTGAGGTTGTTTTGAATGTTTTGAGGTGATTAGAAGCAAGATTTTGTGTTGGTGAAGCCTCGGGATCAAATTCGGAAATTGAAGACCATGGTTGCTTGGCTTGGAGCTTGGAAGCTTAGGTGAGTGGTTAAATACTTTTAAATGGTTTTCAAGTGTTGGTTCAAGCATATGAACTAGGTTGGGATTGGTAGACCCACCTAGAGTTGGGATTAGGGTGGTGGCCTAATCCCAAACTTTAGTTAGAGACCTTGGTTGATCTTTAAAGTGTTGAATTATGCCTCATGTTTAATCATGCTTATGGTGGCTATGCTTATGTTGTTATACATGTATGTGGAGGCATGGCTTAATGCATTGTTACGTGCATGTTGATGATGAATGTGATAGAGATATACATGTGTGTGAAATATGATGTGATAATTGTGTTGTTGAGATGCATGTAGTGTTGACATGTGTAATGATATTATGAGGTGGTTGAATGATCCGGGGATCATGGTGAGTACATGCTAGACATGGAAATGTGGCTTGTGCATGACGGTAAGTCATGGTGAGTACGTGCTAAGCACGGAAGTGTTATGAATTGATATTATGAATGATTAATGGAATGTGTAGTATTGGCACTAGTATGCTTGGGTACAAATGATCGATCATTAGGATGTTAGTGTGTACACATGAGTCAAAAGTCGCGCGTGGCCTTGGTGGCGTTGAGTCACCAAGGAGGAGTACGGGTTCGGCCGGAAATTTTATTTATATTTCTACGTGATGATGAGTGGAATCCCATACGTAGGGCATGTGGCGATGAGTGGAATCCCGCACATGCAAGGACCGGTGATGAGTGGAATCCCACCGAGGTAATGTTGTTGTTGGAAATGCGTTCCAACGGGTTATCCGCGTATTCGGGTCATAGCTAGGTGCCAATACGGATTGTGGTTTATGTTGCCAATATGTGATTAGTCGTGAACCAATGTAATTTGGGATGTGTTGCTAACATGGTTAAATATATGTGATTACATGTGTGATGGATTTAAACATGTTGAGCATGACATGATATTGGATATATGTTCATGCATCATTTATATATTTATGGCTCGTGTGGATCAAAGGTATGGTCATGCATTTTATCTTGGTTGTAGCTCGTGCTTGGACCCTGCATTGTCGAAGGTTTGTTTTATGAGCTTACCCTCACTAAGCTTTTATGCTTACGCTCTCTTTTGTTCGACAATGCAGATCAATGGTTTGTGGGTGGCAAGGGCAAGGAAAGGCCTCCAAGTGTTGCTTACGGTTAGCTCAAGTATGATGTTTAATCTTAAAGATTGTAAGAGTAAAGCAATGGGATAGGTGTTGTTGATTGGGTTTGATGTATGTCTATGGTTGACTTGATTTGTAAGCATGATGTGTCTTGCCAGATGCTTGTGTGATGAATGTTAACTCATGCCTAAGTTGCTCTTTTGAATGTTAGTCTTATGCCTTAAGTGTTTTTACATGTGTTTGAATGATGTTTGTATGAAAGCATGGTTGTGGGGTGTCGCCTTAGTGTTAGACATGTTTAAATCATGTTGAAGCATGCTAGTTTAGTTGGTAAACCTTAAGTCGAATTGTCTTGTTGTGGTATGGTGTTTTGGTGGTGTTTTGGGGCACCCTTGTGCCTCAAAACAGCCCAGACGAGTCTGCAGACAGGGGGCGTTTCGGAACGGGTGCCCCTGTTCCAGAACGGTCCCTGTGTATATGGCCTGCCGTTTCGAAACGGATGAGGTTCGTTTCGGAACGTTTTCGCTACTGGAATTTTGAGAAATTGGCGAGATGAAGCCGTTCCGAAACGGGCCTTTGAAGTTTCGAAACGGTCAAATCTCGTTGACCACGAGATATTGACCGTCAAGGTCGTTCCGATACGGGTCTCCCCTGTTTCGGAACGGTCACCTTGTGGTTGACCCTGGCCCGTTGACTAGGTCAAGGCGTTTCGGAACACCCTATAGGCGTTTCGAAACGGCCTGTTGTAATGAAGTAAAATGGACTGTTTATGTTTTGTTTGGTCGGTGAATGTTTCATTGTTTGTATCTTCCGCTGCTGTGCTACACATAGGTCTTAATTATGTATGTAGACAAGATAGGATAAAAAGAAATTTTCTGGGTCGTTAACCGAGGGGAAGCCTTAACAGGTTTCGCTTCGGTTTTCCCCGTGTGGCCCACTCGGACCGGTCGTCCGGCCAGACCGGGACGAGGGGGTTACATTTGTTGGTATCAGAGCCTAAGGTTACCGAGACCTTGGGCAGGTAAGTGAGGTAAGTTTAAGTTTTGAATTGATATGCACGGTGTTTGCTTGCTTTGTAAGTATGATTGCTTGTATGACAAGTAAGTTGATTGTTTGTTTAAAAGCATGTTGCTCGTTACCTGTGTATGATGTGATGTGTGATTGTTTGATTGGGAATGCATGTTGTTTGATCGTACGCATTTGTTTGCTTGTTTAGCAAGTATGCCTTGTTATATGCTTGGTTGAGCATGTATATGTGCTGATTTGGTTGAAACATGTTTAGTAGAGTCCCATTGCTTCTATTACATCGGAAAAAGGATTTTAAGTGAGGGAAATCATACTTGAGCCACTTGGACCTTTCCTTTGCTAACCCAATTTGTATGTTAAATTTTGATTGATTTATTGCTTTTAGTAAGTTTAGGGCCAGTGTGTGAGCCGTGAATCGGTAAGTGGAAGTTGGGGTTTTGAAAATGGGGATGATGTAGAGGAAGTTCTTTGCTATAGTTAGGGGAGTATAGTTGTACCGGAGTTGAGGAACAATTTGTTTGCTCGAGTCCGCGTGCACGTGAGTTGATTCTTGTTGGTGGGAGATGACGAGGCCGATTCTGGTATTAGTTGGCGAAAAGAAATGAAGACCTATGAGTGGGAGTCAGGTGGTATCTATGTTATAGTGGATAAGCCCTTGGTACAGTTTTGAGTTTGTCTCTTCTGATTGGTTCTGAGTTCGTACTTCCGTATGTTGTTAACAAGCATGCAAGTTTGAATGTGCTCGATGAGGTAGGTATGAGTACCTTAGTTCTTTTGGCGAGATCTAGGTAGGGGTCTCGTGTGAGTAATCTGAATTTCAGAAGTGTTAGTGGTGACCGTTGGGGTTCAGCCTATGATTTCGATGCAAGACAGCCGATCAGTGTCCGTGAATGGGAACCGATTTGTGTGTTTGGGGCCAGTGTGCGTCTGGGTGGTTTTCCAGTATGGTTGTCTGTGTGTGCCCAGAACCGCGTTTTTGAAGTTTTGAAATGCTCTACGAATAGTTTAGAAGAGTCGGATTTTGTTAAAGAATCAGTCCAAAAACAAGAGGACCGAAGACTATCAGTTGTGTACTTGTGGAATTACAATTTTAGCAGAATCGTCCGTTTGTGTGAGCGTGCAAAGGTTTTGACGTATCTCTGTTGAGATTTTAGACGTAGGGACGCATGTGACTAGACCTTTTTGGGAGATAGTAGTGATCAGAAAGATGTACAGAAGATGTTTGTTGGTGGTTCAGAGTTACTAGTTTCTAGTAGATGTGAAGTGATTGCCTTTCTACGGTTTTGATATACCTTTTGTCAAGGTTTGGCTTGAAGAGCATAGAGTTAGTGTATACGTTGAGACAAAGAGAGAGTTGCTTTGAAGACGCAAATTTTTGTGTGACTGTAGTGGTAGGTGAGGGGGTGAACTTCTTGTTGAATGTTGATCCAGATTTAGAGGTCGAAGATTGATTGAGTTTAGTTGACAAGCTTGCTTAGCAATTGTGATGGATTTGATTTTTGAATGAAGATTAGACCGCAGAATGTTAGGATAGTTTGTGATTTTCCTAGAAGTGGTTGCAAGAATTGTTCGGTTTGTCCTCTGACAGGAAAGAAGAGTTTGCTCTCGAGACCGTTTTCGAGATTGCTTCTATTTTGATTTCTCTGTATCTTATGGTTCCCAAAAGAATTGAGAATGTTGAAGAATTAACTTCGAGACTTGTTAGACCTTAGATTCATTAGGCCCAGTGCATCATCTTAGAGTTCTACAGTGGAATTTGTGTCGAAGAAAGAGTGACAGTACGAGAATGTATTTAGATTTCAGACAATTGAAACAAGTGACAGTGAATGATTAGTATCCGTTTTCGAGTGCCAGTGATTTTTTTTGGTCAGTTAGTGTGTGCTTCAGTCTATTTGAAGATTAGTTTGAGATCCGTTTACTACCAGTTGAAAGTGAGAAAAGTTGAAGTACCGAAGACAACTTTAGGGGCGAGATGTGATCACCTTGAGCTTTGAGTTATGCCGTTTTGTTTGACTAGTGTATTAGTTACCTTCATAGAGATGTTGAGCAGAATATTCTCCCGAGTTCCTTGATCAGTTGTAGTAGTTCTCATAGTTGACACATGAGTATATTCAAGTACCGAAGAAGACCATGACAAGCTTTGAAGTTAGTGTAGTAGATCCTATTAGGGAATCAGTTGTATGTCAAGTTATGCAACGTGAACTTCGAGTTAATGAAGATGTTCTCCTAGGACATGCAGGTCATCCGAGTGTATTAGAGTAAATCCCAAGTAGGCAAAAGAATATATGAGTTGGAAGAAATTGAAGACTGTGACAGATATCTATAGCTCCTAGGTCTAGCATTGTTACTTTCAGAGAATTATAAATAGTCTTTTGAAGATAGTGCTCCATTGATAGATTGCTACAGAAGAAAGTTCAGTTTGTGAGGTTAGATGCGAGACATTGAACCCTTGAGAAACCGAAAGAAACTTTGAAGAGAGCTTCGACCTTGATCCAGCCTATACTAGAGGAAGAGCTTGTGAACTGTAGTGAGGTGTTACATGTAGGGTTAGGTTGTGTGCTTATGCAAGACGAAATGATTTTGACACGTTCATCGAAATAATTGAAAGACCGTGAGAAGAGTTATCCGATATGAGACATAGAGTTAATTACAGTTGTGTTTGCTTCGAAGACTTAGAGACAAAGCTTGTATAGTAAGAAATGCACAATGTATATGCACGTATCATCAGAGCTTGAAATATTTGAAGACTTAGGAATGGTTGGAACTTGAACAACATGAGTAGTTAGAATTGCTTGAAGACTGTGATCTCAAGATTGAGTACTATATGAAGAGAGTCTACGTAGTAACCGATGTTCGGAGTTGTATTTGTTGTTAGATTAGTACTTGAGTTACGAGTTGCAATTGCCGAATTCCGTATATCAAATGATAGTAGTTTTGTGGCCGAGTTTCAAGTTGAGACTACCTTGAGTCAGAATGTTGAAGAGAAACAGTTGCAAGACAGATTCTTGGCACCTCACGTGTGAGGCATAGTAGAAGGAAGACCTTCAGAATACAGTTTCAGAGATGACAGAGTTTTGCATTTCAGAGACAGAATAGTTGCACCGATTGACATAGTGTTTTGAGACATATTGATTTGACCGAAGCATACGACAGTTCATTTGTATTGCATCTGAGTTGTATGAAGACGTATTGTGGGTTGAAGATGAGTACTTCTGGATTGAGTGGATGAATAATGTGGTTCAATATGAGAGTAAGTGTGTAAATTGCCAGCGTCTCAAGACCGAGCTTCAGTTTTCTTCTAGTTTGTTACATCCGTGGAAGGTTCATAATGGAAGTGGGTAATAGAGATCCGAAATTTCTGCTAGATTGTTTTTTAAGACGCCTGCATAGTGTTTGGTTAATTGATGAAGTCAGATGATCAGTCAGAGAAAGTCCTCGGTCAATTTTTGAACAGTGTTGTATGAGATTGTGAATCGGGCTAGTACAGTTGTCTATTTGTTGCGGTTACCACCAGAGTTAGAAAGAGGTTTGTGATGTGAGGTGTGTATCTATGATTCAGGAATGTGAGTCGGATCCGTGTCGTGCTATGTTTGTTGAAGAGATTGAATTGAGTTCGAAATCGCGTGCAACGAAGAATCAGTTGAGATCTTAGCATCAGATACCTATTGATGTGTGGTAAGTCCACCGAGATTGATTAGGGTGTTGTGGTGTGAAGGAAAGTGGGTTCCTGTTCGATAAATTTCAGGGATGAAATTTCCTTAAGTGGGGAAGAGTTGTAACACCCGGGTTTAGGGGTCGGGTGAAAATAATATTTTAATATTATTTCGGGTTTCAGCTTTATAATTAAAATAATAATGTATTATTTTGGTCTTCGTATTCTTTTCAAAACAAACAATTGTGTTGGACCAAATTGGATTGAAACTCAAATTCATGAATTTTAAAGTAAATGATATTGCCATCTCATTAATGGCGTTTTGGTAAATATGTGAACTTTTAAATAAAAAGCCCCTCCTTTATTTTAGAAGACAACTTTATCTCTTCTTCATCTTCTTCATTTCTCCTTCCACGTCAAAAAAATGCTCTTCCTCTCCAAATCTTTATTTCATCATCTCCTTGGCCTTCGTTGGTGATTTTTGAAAGGTAATTACATTTCTGACTTGCTCTCATCTTCCTCTACTTGGGAGTACAAATATATTTCATTTTCATCAATGTTTTAGAATTTGGGTTTTTGAAAGATTTGGATAAAAATGATATCTTTATTGTTTTTAACTTAAGATTTTGATTTAATATTGTTAGATATGGTGTTTATGAACTAAAGGGACCAACATATATAATTTTTGAGGTGTTTTATAAGGATTCCCGAAATTTGGTTTTGGTGGGGTTTTAAGAGGGTTTTTAGTTGAGTTTTGGGTGTGGTTTGTGTTGGAAATTGAGGGTTGATGTTAGGGTAATAGTTGGGGGCTAGTTTGGCAGCATTTGAATGTGCTAAATGTGTTGAAATCACAAGTTTTGGGCTGTGTAGAAGGGCTGCTCGGATTTGGTAATTTTGGGGGTTGTTCATGGCTTGAAATGTTGAGTTTGGTGTTTGATTAGTGTTCCGGGTTTGTTACCTTAATTGATGAATTGATTTGAGGTTGTTTTGAATGTGTTGAGGTGATTAGAAGCAAGATTTTGTGTTGGTGAAGCCTCGGGATCAAATTCGGAAATTGAAGACCATGGTTGCTTGGCTTGGAGCTTGGAAGCTTAGGTGAGTGGTTAAATACTTTTAAATGGTTTTCAAGTGTTGGTTCAAGCATATGAACTAGGTTGGGATTGGTAGACCCACCTAGAGTTGGGATTAGGGTGGTGGCCTAATCCCAAACTTTAGTTAGAGACCTTGGTTGATCTTTAAAGTGTTGAATTATGCCTCATGTTTAATCATGCTTATGGTGGCTATGCTTATGTTGTTATACATGTATGTGGAGGCATGGCTTAATGCATTGTTACGTGCATGTTGATGATGAATGTGATAGAGATATACAGGTGTGTGAAATATGATGTGATAATTGTGTTGTTGAGATGCATGTAGTGTTGACATGTGTAATGATATTATGAGGTGGTTGTATGATCCGGGGATCATGGTGAGTACATGCTAGACATGGAAATGTGGCTTGTGCATGACGGTAAGTCATGGTGAGTACGTGCTAAGCGCGGAAGTGTTACGAATTGATATTATGAATGATTAATGGAATGTGTAGTATTGGCACTAGTATGCTTGGGTACAAATGATCGATCATTAGGATGTTAGTGTGTACACATGAGTCAAAAGTCGCGCGTGGCCTTGGTGGCGTTGAGTCACCAAGGAGGAGTACGGGTTCGCCCGGAAATTTTATTTATATTTCTACGTGATGATGAGTGGAATCCCATCCGTAGGGCATGTGGCGATGAGTGGAATCCCGCACATGCAAGGACCGGTGATGAGTGGAATCCCACCGAGGTAATGTTGTTGTTGGAAATGCGTTCCAACGGGTTATCCGCGTATTCGGGTCATAGCTAGGTGCCAATACGGATTGTGGTTTATGTTGCCAATATGTGATTAGTCGTGAACCAATGTAATTTGGGATGTGTTGCTAACATGGTTAAATATATGTGATTACATGTGTGATGGATTTAAACATGTTGAGCATGACATGATATTGGATATATGTTCATGCATCATTTATATATTTATGGCTCGTGTGGATCAAAGGTATGATCATGCATTTTATCTTGGTTGTAGCTCGTGCTTGGACCCTGCATTGTCGAAGGTTTGTTTTATGAGCTTACCCTCACTAAGCTTTTATGCTTACGCTCTCTTTTGTTCGACAATGCAGATCAATGGTTTGTGGGTGGCAAGGGCAAGGAAAGGCCTCCAAGTGTTGCTTACGGTTAGCTCAAGTATGATGTTTAATCTTAAAGATTGTAAGAGTAAAGCAATGGGATAGGTGTTGTTGATTGGGTTTGATGTATGTCTATGGTTGACTTGATTTGTAAGCATGATGTGTCTTGCCAGATGCTTGTGTGATGAATGTTAACTCATGCCTAAGTTGCTCTTTTGAATGTTAGTCTTATGCCTTAAGTGTTTTTACATGTGTTTGAATGATGTTTGTATGAAAGCATGGTTGTGGGGTGTCGCCTTAGTGTTAGACATGTTTAAATCATGTTGAAGCATGCTAGTTTAGTTGGTAAACCTTAAGTCGAATTGTCTTGTTGTGGTATGGTGTTTTGGTGGTGTTTTGGGGCACCCTTGTGCCTCAAAACAGCCCAGACGAGTCTGCAGACAGGGGGCGTTTCGGAACGGGTGCCCCTGTTCCGGAACGGTCCCTGTGTATATGGCCTGCCGTTTCGAAACGGATGAGGGTCGTTTTGGAACGTTTTCCCTACTGGAATTTTGAGAAATTGGCGAGATGAAGCCGTTCCGAAACGGGCCTTTGAAGTTTCGAAACGGTCAAATCTCGTTGACCACGAGATATTGACCGTCAAGGTCGTTCCGATACGGCTCTCCCCTGTTTCGGAACGGTCACCTTGTGGTTGACCCTGGCCCGTTGACTAGGTCAAGGCGTTTCGGAACACCCTGTAGGCGTTTCGAAACGGCCTGCTGTAATGAAGTAAAATGGACTGTTTATGTTTTGTTTGGTCGGTGAATGTTTCGTTGTTTGTATCTTCCGCTGCTGTGCTACACATAGGTCTTAATTATGCATGTAGACAAGATAGGATAAAAAGAAATTTTCTGGGTCGTTAACCGAGGGGAAGCCTTAACGGGTTTCGCTTCGGTTTTCCCCGTGTGGCCCACTCGGACCGGTCGTCCGGCCAGACCGGGACGAGGGGGTTACACCCGCTGAGGCAGCAGATCGTGGCAGCGTAAATCACACTTAGGCTTTACAATGTAGTTTACACGCTACTGAGCTGCAATTACCTTACCCAATCTATCGGCCTTATCTCTCCCTATCATCCCTATCTTTATTTTACTTGTGTTTTTATATTTCCACATTTAGAAATTTAATTATGCATTTACTAAATCCTTGTGCAGGAAACCACTCATAGAAACTACTCCAATCCCTGTGGGAGACGATATCTTTTATACTATAACTTGACAAGAGTGTGAACTTGCGCTCATAAATAGAGAACACCCAAACGCTCTACATGCCTCGACAACAATGTATGCCTCGGCAGAAACCTCGGCAACTATGAACTATGTATATCGGGAGGAGCCGATGTTGGAAGATGTAAAGCCACCAAAATCTCTACCGATGGAGATTTTCGAGGAACCTGAGGAAAATGGTTTGGGGAGTCTTGAAGCTTTTCATAACATTGAGTTTTCCCTTAACCTGAACCACAATGCGACAGAAGGCTACCACAACGACCGATTTCCGCAGCAACAAAAGAAATTTTCCTCCAAGACAAATTTCGACAAAGAGAAGGTAAGTACATGGTTAGGTAGTAATATAATTTTTCCTAATCACATGTTCATGCCTTCAGGAATAGGAACAAGGAGGAAGGTTCAAATGGATTACAAGGGAACGAGGAAGAAGAACTCCCCCATCATGAGAATAATCACGTGATGGAGGGTGCATGTAGACTACAAGAAGTATCGAAAACGACCCTCCACCTCATGAAGTGGTTATGTTTGGGAGATGCACCTCCCAAAATAACCTAATTTTTATTTTTAATTTATTTTTATGCATTATGATTAGATTTAATTTCTACATCTTTATTTTTCTTAAAATTCATTTAATTTTCAGTTATTTTTATTTAATTTTTGCATTTAATTTATTTAGGTTAGGAATGAAGGCAAGACCAAGAATGATAAAGAATAAAGGAGAGGCCCAACCCAGCGGCCAAGGCAGCCCAAGGCCGCCTAACGGGAAAATTAGCATAACGGCTAGCGGCTTCATAACGGCTAGCCGCAACGGCTACATTTGCAACAGTTGTCTGCGTAACGGCTAGAATCCTTAAAATACGCTGCAATTATTGCCGCTCGTTGGCAGCGTGCCCGCTAAGGCAACAGAAAGTAGCGGTTATATAAGGCCAACTATTCTCTCTTCATTCTTCACTTTGCTCCCTCTTTTTCTCTCAAATCTTCTTATCTTCTTTTACTTTCAAGATATCATCTGCGTTATTTTCTTGTAATTTCTTTCTTTTCTTTAGGAAACACAGTCGTTCTCACAATTATGGCCACATCAAAACCCGCAACCTCATCCTCCAAGCCAACCTTCTAGAGGTTTTATAATGCTGACGCAACGGCAACCTATCGGCAGCACTTCGTTGAGCAGAAAATTTGGGAAGAGATAGGCTTCTAGTACACAAGGAAATAAGGGGATCTTGGCCTTGAGCCCAACGTATTTGAAAGGGTCCACACACTGGGATGGCATATTTTTGCATGACAGCCAGAAGAGGTAAACACCAACTTAGTTAGAGAATTTTATGCCCACAAACCTACCCCGGAAAACCCCTTCGTCTACATTCGCGGCAAGGGTGTCAAGGTCATGGCAGCAATAATAAACAGCTTCAACGGAATAGAAATCAAAGAGAATCCGCACGAAATGGAGCTTGGGTTTAACGACACCAAACTACGAAAAAATCAAAAGAGAAATCTACCAGCCCAACGCCAAATGGCTCACTGGAAAAAATAACAGCTCAGTCAACCGCTGCGACTTGCTGCCAGAGGCCATTCTTTAGAGTCACTTCGTCCAGCGCCACCTAATGCCCACTTCGCATGGTTCCACAGTCAACAGGTCGCGGCTGGCCCAAATCCATAGCATAATGAAGAGGTGGCCAATCAACGTTGGGGAAGTTATACTTTAAGAAATCTATGCTCACGCAGCCAAACCCAAGTCCAAGGCACCTCCTCGATCTCTCCTCACTCATCACCGGCCTCTGTGCTAATTTTCGTGTGCCGTCGCATCCCAACGATACTATCATTGCCGCTAAGGAAGGGTGGAAAAAGAAGGCTCGCCTCCAGATGATGCAAGAGCCAAAGCCTGAAACGCCAACAACTGCCCAGCCGCCGTCCAATCCTGCCGCCACCCAGGTCGTGATGGGAAGTACTAATGTTGCCCTTTCTTCCATCGTGGTTCCTCTATTTCGAAACCTTGTATAGAGCTGACAGAGAATTGAGCACAAACAAGTAGTCTTTATGAGATACACCACGGAGGTGCAAGAGGCCTTTGTGGCCTACTTGCTGGACAAATATCACGACGCCGGCCCAAGGATGTCAACCTTCCTGCCAGAGTTAGCAGCTTCTAAACCAACTCAGATCACACATCGACCAGCTGCTACTACAGCCACAACAGACATCGAAGGACCATATATCCACCCCAAAAGGACCACGCCCACTCTGATCCAGCCATACAACCTCACCTTCTCCTCTGATTCTGAAGAAGAGGAGATCCAAGCAGAAAAAGAGGATGAGACTACCGCCACTGCCCCAGCAGCAGAGGAGGCAGCCAAGGAGGCAACTACCAAAGAGACAGTCGAGGCCTCGGATGCATTGGACATAGAGGTATTTGATTCCTCTGGCGACGAATCGGCCGAAGCAGCAAGGAAAAGAAAGCTGCCCGCCAGTGCGATTGAGCCTCAAGATGAAGGAACCGAAACCGAGCCAGAAGCACCACCTAAAAGACCCACTCCCAGCCGCATCCAACCACCACGTGGCCAGAGGAAGAGCCCAGCCGCCAAATCTCCCCGCCTCACGCCGCCTCATCCTCCCTCTTCAGAGTCCTCCTTCGAGGCAACAGCAGAAACGGAGAGGAACTCACATAGTTTTAGCACATTTTCTTTATTTTTTTCTTCTTTTTATGTTTTCTTTTAATTTTCTGTTTTCTTTCTCTTTTTATGTTATATTTTTTCTGTTTTTATTTTATATTTTTTGTAAGGCATTGAGGACAACGCCAACCTTAAGTTTGAGGGGGGGGTTAGTTCTCTTTGTTTTCTTTGCTTTTAGTTGCATTTAGCCGCATATGTAAATTCTTCTCTAGCACATAATGAAATAGAAAGTCTTAGCTTAAAAACTTGTGCCAATGATATTTAGCCGACTTCCATATTCACATCATACTTAAAATTGAACTTAATCATGGGAAGAAGCATGAAAAATACTTAGAAATTTTTTAGTTGCCAATTATTCTTACATTGTCTGCTAAGTGCTTAGTTTTGCTTGAGTTCTAAGTTTAACATTGCTTGTTTTATTTAATGAAAATCTCTCAATTGGATGCAGGATTGCTGCCATGGTAGTACATGACAGCTAAGTAAAAAAGCAAGCTGCCATGGACGCAGCACAAAGATGCTTAAAACCCTAGAGGTGCCCGAAACAGACTCTAGGAAGGATCATGAGCAAGGACACTCCACTACTATCAAAGTCCAAGTATCTAAAATTATTTGAAGTGATAGACAAATTAGCAAGAGTGAATGAAAGCCTTCACGGGATGACTCTATTCAAAGGGTTCGGAGTTTCGTAGTATGCTCCTATCTTAGCTTCAGACCTGGAGAATAGTTGTGATGAGCTAAAGCCCTTAAGGCCATGATCAGAAAAAAGAGGAAAGGAGTGCTTAACTGTGTTGCCATTGCAACAACTCATATCCTTTTTCGTATTTAATTATTTTTAGCATTCTTTGTTTACTTAGTATACTCAGCATGTTTAGCATGGACACAGTCCTGCACACACTGCACCGACACTAAAAAAATTAAATTCTAAGTTATTTCATGCCATTCCCTATCACTAACATAAAATAGGTGCCACGACCTTGAGGGAAAAAATCAAGTTAAAGGCTAAGTTTCTGTTAATTTTTGTGCACAGGGCAGGTTTACTAGTTAGGTTGCACTGCTTGAGGACAAGCAATAGTTTGAGTTTGGGGTGTGTAGAGTGTCCATAAGTTCTATATTTTGTACACATTTCTGCCCTTATTATTGTTGTTCTTAAGCTCATTTAGGCATATTTATGTGCATTGCATGCATAATAACAATATTTACTCTTTTACCATACTTTTATTGAATATTCTATATTTGGTTAATAAAAGATACTATTTTAGTTTAGTTTTCATTTTCAAGTGTTGCAGCTGTGTAGAGGAGGAGAGGACAAGAAAGCATGGAGCGAAAAAGAGTTGTACTGAAGCAGTTCCAAAGTGCCGCAAAGGACGCCGCCATAGCAGCCAGCCGCCTAGGCGGCAATACACTGACTCATCCAAGATGGGCTTTGATTTATAGATGATGATTTTCTGAATCCAACAAGCCCAGCCTTGCAATTTTCTAAAGCCTGGAACGGTGTGTAGAGCATGTTAAAGATTGATAAGTAGGAATACTTATCTTTACTTGCTGGAGAAGGCAATGTCCAAAAGGAGTCCACATTCAAGTTAAAGAAGCCGAAATTTAATGGAAAGCAACTTTAAAGACTTCAACTCCAAGGAGGACTCAAACTTAAGGCCATGAGCCCTATATATACCCATGTATTTGAGGGTATAAGGGAGATCACGTTTTTAGATAACCCTAGCTGCCTCCTAGTCTATCATGTTCTAATTCTCCCATAGGGTTTAGGTTTTTGTTTGTAAAATAGTTGTGAGAAACGGTTGTAATAGTTTAAGTTGTTTTTGCAATAAAATACTCTTAGTTTGCTTAATTTATGTACTTCACTTCCTTCAATTAGTTCTAAAAGTCCAGTTGAAAAATCCATTTGTCGGGCACGACGGTGTCAAACTCACGAAAGAATTAAGCATGATCTCATCATGTAGAGGTGTTGACTAATTCAGCTTAGACATAAGTTAGAATTTCAGCGGCTAAAAGGAGCAACCAAACGTTGACTGTGTGTGTTAGGTGTACGTTGAGATTGTTAGGTATTGCCTACATCACGCAGCAACATAATCCTAGCCTAGACATAGATAGGATCACTTCAGAATTGCTTTGCCAAACTTGGAGTATCTGCCAGACTTTCCGTCGGGATTTCTCTCCATCTCACCTGTCGAGATAGCAAAAGTTGCAAGAGCAGAGTGCCGCCGTGGCAGCGAAAGTTGCCGCTGCCATTACCCGCCAAGGCAGCAGATTGTGGCAGCGTAAAACACACTTAATCTTTACAATGCAGTATACACACTACTAAGCTACAACTACCTGGCCCAATTTATCAACCTGATTTCTGTCTCTCTTCAATTACTTGTTGTAGAACTAATGTTTTGATATAATAATTAAAAAATGTTTTGAACAAATTTGAAAAGAATTTAAAACTTGTCTTTAAGTCCACTCAACTTGAAAATATGTTTGAGGCATTTAAAAAGGTTTTTGGCAAAGTTTTTAATGATTTAAATTAGCCAAACTTGAGTTTTCAGCAAGCCCGTACCGATACAGTGTACCCCGTATCGATATACTTTTGCCCAGGTTTTGATTCTACCAAAACTCGTATCGATACAGGCCTTGTTGTATCGATACGGATAGGGATCGTTTCGATACGCCCCTTAAGCGTACCGATCCCTATTTTACCATCCCCAACAGCTATTTCCCAACGGTCTTTTGAATGACATGTCGTACCGATACGCCCTCAAGCGTATCGATACGCTTAGGCTGACAAGAGTCCAACGGCTATTTTCTGAAGAAAGTCGTATCGATACGAGTCCTCGCGTATCGATACGGAAGGTTGCAGAACATCAATAAAGATGGGAAATAAAGTCTCTAACGGCTCCAATTCAACCTCAACGGCTAGTAACAGCTACAAACTCAAAGAGGAGTATAAAAGGGACCTCGAAGCATCTAGTAATGGTTAATGCTTCAAGTGTAATACAACATATGATCAAAATGTGTCTTAGTACTTAAAGTGTCAATTCTTTGTTTAGACAAACACTAGTGAGCCAAAATTGTTAGATTTGCTCAAGTGTTTTAGGATCGGGTGAGAGCTTAATTGTGCAAACAAATACCTATTAGAGGGATTTGAGTTTGCTTATTTTTTATCTCTTTATAAAGAGGGCTTGATCAAAGCTTTGGGTAGAAATCTTGATCGGTTTGTAAGGGTTTCCTCCTAAGCCTAGAAAAGGGGACGAATCAATAGTGGATTGATTGGAAATCTATAGTGGGAAGCTAAGGTAGTGGATGTAGACCTTGGTTAGAAGGTTGAACCACTATAAATCATATTGTCTTTATCATTTTTAGCTTCCACACTTCTTTCACCCAAAATCCCACTTCTCCACCATTTAGCGAGGAAGAACGGTTGAAGGAATCGAGCACCGAATAACCCAACATTTGGTATCAGAGCCTCGTCTCCATCGAAGGACTAACATCCAGGAGTAAAGATCCAACACTCGTAGTCCACCATTCAAGAAAATGGCAAGATTTGTAGAAAGTCGCTCTATCTCGTGTCCTCCGCTCTTCGAAGGAGAAGCATACTTCCAATGGGCAATTATCATGAAATTCTTCATCAAGTCTCAAGACTATGAGGTTTGGGACATCATTGAAGATGGGTACTTGGAAGCTTCGAAAATGAAGAAAAGGCAAAGGAGTGTCAACGAGACGAAGACAAAGCTAAACACCAAGGCGATGCATATTCTCTCTGTGGCCTTAACAAAGAAGTTTCCAAAACGATCTCCACATGCAAAAGTGTCAAAGAATTATGGGAGAAACTTGAGAAGCTTTATGACAACAAGAAAGGAGAAAAGAAAGATGATGATCAATCATGTGCAAACATTCTCTCCAATCCAAAGATAGATGGTGTTTTGGCTCTCGATAAGCCTAAGGTATCTTCTAACTCAAATGAGCTTAATTCTTACTCTTTCGATGAGTTGCAAGATGCTTTCGATGAATTATTTTTGGAATTTGAGACCATGAATTCCAAATTTAAGAAAATGATTTCAAAACTTGAATTTGAAAATGATTTTCTTTTGAAAACAAAAGTGGATTTTAAAAACCAAAATGAAATTTTGAAAAATGATTTAGAGTTCTCAAAAACAAGTAAAGATGTTTTAGAAAAAGAAAATCTTGATTTGAAAGTTAAGCTTGAAATCTTAACAAAAGAAAAAGAAATTGTTTTCAATAATTCATCTTGTCACATAATGGAAAAAATGCTCACATTGTCATTATCATGGTCATTCATTACATACTTGTCCTATTAGGAAGATAAAATCCTATAGGAATAGACAAGTATGGGTTCCCAAGGGAACTAAAGACATTGTGACTAACGTAAATGGATCCAAAGCAATTTGGATACCAAAAATTACTTGATTATCTTTTGCTAGGTGTGATGGAGAATGATCAACAAGTCAAACATTGAGGGGGAGCTCCATGCACACAAAGAAAGACACTTGAAGAAGGAAGGCTTCACATCCTCCCTTGTATTCAAGTGTGGTAAAAATCTAGTTGTTTTATTTGTTTAATTTGATTTATTTTTTGTTTTCAACTAGATTATGACATATGTTGGACTAACATTTTGATGATGCTTTGAGTAAGGGGGGGCCATTTTAAAACCAAACATTTTTAATATTTTCAATATCTAAACCTCTATTATTATTTTGAGCTTAAAAGTGTTTTAAATTCTTTTTGATATAACAAAAAGGGGGGAGAAATGGTTTAAAAAATTGAATTTTCAAATGAATAAGGGGAAGCTTTAATTGATTTCAAATCTTAATTCTCTTATTCCAAATTTACTTCTCAAAGGGGGAGAAATCCCAAACAATTTTTCAAGTTGGTTTTATTATATCAAAAAAGGGGAGATTGTAGAACTAATGTTTTGATATAATAATTGAAAAATGTTTTGGACAAATTTGAAAAGAATTTAAAACTTGTCTTTAAGTCCAAACAACTTGAAAATATGTTTGAGGAATTTAAAAAGGTTTTTGGCAAAGTTTTTAATGATTTAAATTAGCCAAACTTGAGTTTTCAGCAAGCCCGTACCGATACGGTGTACCCTATATCGATACACTTTTGCCCAGGTTTTGATTATGCCAAAACCCGTATTGATACAGGCCTTGTCGTATCAATATGGATAGGGATCATTTTGATACGCCCCTTAAGCGTATCGATCCCTGTTTTAACGTCCCCAACGGCTATTTCCCAACGGTCTTTTGAATGACATACCATACCGATATGCCCTCAAACGTATCGATACGCTTAGGCTGCCAAGAGTCTAACGGCTAGTTTCTGAAGAAGGTCGTACCGATACGAGTCCTCGCGTATCGATACGGAAGGCTGCATAACAACATTAAAGATGGGAAATAAAGTCTCCAACGACTCTAATTCAACCCCAACGGCTAGTAACGGCTACAAACTCAAAGAGGAGTATAAAAGGGACCTCGAAGCATCTAGTAATGGTTAATTCTTCAAGTGTAATACAACATATGATCAAAATGTGTCTTAGTACTTAAAGTGTCAATTCTTTGTATAGACAAACACTAGTGAGCCAAAATTGTTAGATTTGCTCAAGTGTTTTAGGATTGGGCGAGAGCTTAATTGTGCAAACAAATACCTATTAGAGGGATTTGAGTTTTCTTATTTTTATCTCTTTGTAAAGAGGGTTTGATCAAGGCTTTGGGTAGAAAGCTTGATCGGTTTGTAAGGGTTTCCTCCTAAGCCTAGAAAAGGGGACGAATCAATAGTGGATTGATTGGAAATCCTTTGTGGGAAGCTAAGGTAGTGGATGTAGACCTTGGTTAGAAGGTTGAACCACTATAAATCAGCTTGTCTTTATCATTTTTAGCTTCCACACCTCTTTCACCCAAAATCCCACTTCTCCACCACTTGGCGAGCAAGAACGGTTGAAGGAATCGAGCACCGAATAACCCAACACTTGTGTTTTTACTTTTATGCTTTTTAATTTAATTGTGCAATTTACTATTTCCTTGTGCAGGAAAAACAATTTGAATCAAGCTGTCCAATCCTTGTGGGAGACGATATCTTATATACTATAACTTGACATGAGTGTGCACTTGCGCTCATAAATAGAGAACACCCAAACGCTCTACACCTCCCTAAAACTGTCCGCCCACACAATGTCAAGCCACCTAGATCCAACTGACGCAGCGCGGTCCAAGAATGGGGCCTCAAAGCCAGAGACGGCGAACTTACACTGCAAGGTTCTCGTCGTCTGGAATAACGTTTCAGTAGATTAGTTGTTCGGAAACGTTTCAGTAGATGAGACCTCCACCCAAATTGAACTTCATGGATGCTTATCGTTCCTTCATGCCGATGAGTGGTCCTCCAGTGTTTGATGTTCCACCATTGTCATCACAGTTCGACTACAGTATTGTCGATCATACGCCGCCGCAGAGCTTGTTCTACACATGCCCCGATCCCAGTAGTGGTATGCATTTCGAGGACGTTTATGGAGCCGGTGATGATGTCGTTGCTGATGAGAATGACCCTGGAGCACATGACATTCTGAGGAATCCTCCAAGGGATCGTCTTGCACCCAGCTGCGGAGCGGGTGGACATATGCATCATTAGTATGAGGGGGTTGCCTAAAAAAATTAATTATGTCTATGCAAGACATTATTTTTTATTTTATAATTACCAATATTTTATTCTACCTTATTTATTTTTTACATAATTTTTAGATTTTATATTTAATTTCATTTTCTTTGGATAAACAATAACCTACATTATTCGATTAATAATCCGAGCCTATCACGCCTTTTTAAAAGCAAAATCATTCAGAAAAACAAGCTATGTAATTGTTTTCGACGCGAATTTTAGTCGGTTTAGAATGGACCGAACTTACCCATATTGGTGTCAAATGAAAGACAAGTTCCAGTACTAAGAACCCAAACTCAATGTTTACTAAAAATATATGATTAATAATCTCGATATATTGCTCGAACATGCCTATGGACGCTTGGTCTGGCAGCCCAATTTACAAAGAACTCGCTTTCTACAGAAAGTGAATTCCCTGCGATAAATTTAGCCGGCTTTTCAAATTCTCGGGGAACTCACGTTTTGCAGAAAGCGTGTTCCTGTTAAATTCGTTATTCTGAAAAGCGTTGACACGTATGCAAAACTCACTTTCTGCAGAAAGCAATATTACGTCTCACGTTTCCCCGAAAGCGACTAGGGGTGATAATGAGCTTGACCAGCTCGCGAGCTACTCGGGCTTGGCTCGAGTGAGCTCGACTCGGGCTTGGCTCGAGACCTTAACAAGCTGATCCGACCCAAACTCGGCTCGGAAAGCTCGTGAACAGGCTCGGAATAATTATATATGTATATATGTATGCAGTAAAAGTAGGCTGTTTAGCAAAATATACAACAATTAAGAAAAAGTCACTTCTAAATTATAGTTGTAATTATTTAAATTCACTTCTAATAATTTTTAGATTGTTTTCTAAGACTTATATTAGTAGATTACTAAAATTAAATGACTAAATTGAATTAAAGTAAAATTTACACTATAAATTAAGAAAAGATCAAGGACTAAAATAATAAAACTAAAAAGTAATATTGCTGAAATGGGTATTTACCTATCCTATAAAGCTTGAGGGGGAGAGAAACAACTTTACAATATACACAAATATCCCACATCTTTAACATGCATAAAGCAATGGGAGCAACCAACCTATAAATAGGTGCTTAAACTTAGAATAATAAGCTAATTTAGTCTTGGCCTTCCGGCTGAGATCAAGTAAACATAGGCCTTTTGTGCCCATAGGTTTTTAGTTGAGATGGATTTAAATTTGAGTTTTCAAAGTTCGAATTACTTTAATGATCCTTGACCTTAGAATGGTTTATTTCGAGCTGAGCTTGAGCCGAGCTTCGAGCTCGAGCCGAGCCCAATAGTACTGTTTCCGAGCCGAGCTTGAGCCTAAAATTTTTAGCTCGGCGAGCCGAGCGTAATAATATTGTTTTCGAGTCGAGCTGAGCCTGGTCAAGCTCGGGCTCGACTCGTTAGCACCCCTAGACACAACACACTACACCAACATATCAAAAAAACTGTCAAGATTTAATGGTCAAATGGCTCAATTGATTCAAGGACTTAATTAACTGTAAAGTAATTCAAAGACTTAATTAATTTTTTTTCAAGGGTAAACTTCACTAGAGGTCCCTTTTGTTTGGAGCTTGTTCTATTTTGGTCACTCGATTTGAAAAAAGATTATAATGGTCACTTACGTTCTCGATCTGTTTTATTTTGGTCACTCTGTCGTTAACATCTGTTAGATGATGTGGCACATTAGTTAAAATAATTAATTTCTAATTTGACCCTTAAACTTTAGACAAAATATTAATTTAACCCCAAAACTCTCTCAACCTCACTGTTAGCCCTCTAAACATCCAACAACTTCATGGAAATACATCATAAGAAAAATTCAAGTACCTTATACTTTGTTCCCAAAATAATGCTTCCCTTTGAGCTCATCTTCCATAATTTTCAGCTACTGCTAAGTTTCTTCAATGGCCTTCTCTTTTTCCTTCCCTGTCATACAACTCAACTTGGCTACCTTCGGCAAAAGCTACAAACAACATATAACATTGCATTTTATAAAAGTCAAATTGTAGACAAGGTCCTTATGCTTTGCATTTGTTTTTGTAGATTTGTTAATAATAGGTTTGTAAACCAGAATACCAAGATGCTTAAGATAGGTCAAAGTGTAGACAAGTTCCTTATACTAAAAAGGCTGTGAGACTATGTGTCAATCAATCCATCTTAAGCAAATTGTATGGCTGGAAGGGACGGTCTGCTACTCAGCATCATGACGACATGTTCTTGTTCGAGTCGATTTTCGAAGGTGAGTCTCAGATGCAAATATGTTACAGATATATGTCTATATGTTCAGGCAACATGAAGAAAGAGATAAAAAGTACTGTAAGTGTAGCTCTTATGGAGAAATCGTTTCAGAATGTGCTGGTCAGAAATGTTGATGGTAAAACATTATGGGATGCTTTGGATGAAGCTGTCTTCTCAAGAATCAAAATGCCGATGCCGGTCGATGAATCTACTCTATCCACATTTAGTAGTATTTTCCAAGAACGATCTCTTAATAAAAGAACTTCAATTTTCTTGACTCGGCTTGGCCCTTCCAAAATGCTAGTGAAAGCAACTTAAATATGGACATTAGAAAACACTATATGCATAAGGTTAATTCGTTTTATCTTCCTGTTTCAGGTTGCTATCTCATCGGATAGAATGCCAACTAGTATAGATGCGACAATTGATTCAACAAATTTAGGTTCTGCACTTTTTGATGTATTATTTGATAGATTCTTCGATTTCTTTTTCATTGAAAACATCGGTTGTTGGTGGGCTGGCCGCCATTCTCAAGTAAATACAATGAGCTAGTTTCCTCAAATTTTCAACTTTAACGAACAAAAGTCAGATCTTGTGTAACTTAACATTTTCATGGTTATTGAATCAAAAAGAGAAAACACACGAGTTATTGATGATTAGACTAATGTGACGTCCATTACCGGTTCGTGACAACAACTAAGAATAACAATAAGAATTAGGTAGAGCTTTCTCCGACCTTTATAAGGTTCAAATTGTAGACAAGGTCCTAATACTAGACATTCAATTTGCTTGAACTATTTTAAGCATCTTTTCAATCCATTCAAATGGTTGAAAAATTCTCGTTTCTGAATATATTTATTCTTAAAGCCTCATTTAGGTTTGTAAACCAGAATACCAAAAAATTAACAACAACATTAACAAGGTATCCAATAGCTTAACCTGCAAAATAAGGCTTCTCTTTGAGTTCACCCCCTATCTCTAGCAGTTTAAGCTTCTCTGTTAGTTCTTCAATGGCTCCTGTTGTTCCTTCCATGTGGTAAAACTAACTTTGTGGTGATCAAAATTTGTTGTGGGCTAAAAGAGAGGTTGAAAGAGTTTAGGGGTTAAATTAATATTTTGTCTAAAGTTTAAGGTCAAACTAGAAATTAACTCTTTTGACTAACATGCCACATCAGCACACTAACGGATGTTAACGGCATAGTGACCAAAATAAAACAGATCGAGAACATAAGTGACCATTATAATCTTTTTTCAAATCGAGTGAACAAAATAGAATAGACCCCAAACAAAAGGGACCTCCAGTGAAGTTTACCCTTTTTTCAAAAGTTTAAAGATTTCTTACACCCTTAAAAAAATCTACATTTTATTTTTGATTTTTTTGTTTACTTTCATATTTTCTTCATTCTTTTTCTTTTAAATAACTTTTGTCGGATTTTGTTTTACATATATGAATTATGTTATATTATTTTGTTTAATTAGTCCTTTTGTTGTTTTGTATGAAAATGTGGAGGGTTTTATATGCTTGTATAGCACGTCTTTTGTTATTTTATTTTGTTACATATATGGTTTTGGACCATTGAGTTAGTTTTCTTGTAGATAGTTATTGAGTTGTTATAAAGTGAATTTATCATACGTGCCATCATTGTTATATTTCTTTTTATGTTAGAGTTGATGATATTTATCTGTCACCGTCGAAGAAGATGTTTGTATGTATTATTTTTTAACTCTTTTATTTTAGGGCAAGGCTAAGATGCGACTAAAATGTGGCCAACATAAAGTCTTACAAAAATGGTAAAAAAATATGTAAGACTGGGTAAGAATTTTGGTAGAACCAAAATTCTTACCAACATATAAGAATTTGTGTAACTACATAAATAGTTACACGAATTCTTACCGATTTGGTAAAAAATTGTGTAGATTTTGTCTTAGGTAAGATTTTATGTAACTACACGAATTCTTACCAACTAGGTGATATATGTCGAGTAAACAATCAAACTGTTAGGAAAGGAAAAGATTTAAGGTTTTTTAATTTAGGGATTGACTATGGTTGATATTTGACTAATTATTTGAAAAAAATTAAAAAATATAATATATATGAAAAATAATTTAATTAAAATTTTATTTTAAATAATTATTAATTGTATGTTGAATCTGTAAGGTTTTTAATATTTATTAATCAATTTAATGGAGACCAGCGTTGTTTAACGATGTTCAAAACTCATCGTAGAATTTTCCAAAACTTTATCTAAACAGAATATCATATTATGAAAGGAATATTGACCCAAATATTTATTTTAGAATTTTTAATTCTAAAAGTAGGGATGTTGAAGAATTATTTTCGGAACTAGGGAACATTACTGTTCACTGTTCAAAACACCACCAGTGCACAGCCCGTTTTTGAACAGTGTTTTCCAAGTTGGATCACTGTTCAAAGTCAGGTGCCTTCCCCCCCCCCCCTGAAGAAGCAACGCTGCCACGTGGCATTATCTGGGAGAGTCGGGCACTGTTCAAAGTCGGGCTGCCCTCCCCCCCGATTTTGAACAGTGCACTGAATATATTAGGTGTGGGTGGCAGGCGGGTGGCAGGCTTTTAAGTCTGATTTTTTTTAATTGGGTGAATGGGATGTGATAAATTTGTGGTTGAAATTGAAGTGAGTTGAAGATAAATAGGGGTTGTGTTGAAGGTTGAAGAAAGAAGGTAGAAGATAGAAGAGGAAGATTTTGAAGAAATTTAGTGAGTATTTATATTTTATTTGAGAAAATTATGTTCAATTTATATTTATATTTGTAATGTATATATTTTTTCTAGTTACCAAATTTTTTATTTTTTCAGATTAATAGGGGTTGTGTTGAAGGTTGAAGAAAGAAGGTAGAAATAGAAGAGAAAGATTTTGAAGAAAATTTGTGAGTATTTATATTTTATTTGAGAAAATTATGTTAAATTTATATTTGTAATGTATGTATTTTTTTGTAGTTACATTTTTTTATTTTTTCAGATTAGTTTTTTTTTTAATTTTATATATGTTAGAATTTTGAAGTTGATGTTTGAAATAGTAAAAATTTTTTGTTAAATAAGTTGTTGAAGAGGAGAAGAAGAAATTTTGTGAAGAGTTTGAGAAATAGAGATTTGAAGAAATATAGTAAGTATAATGCAATTTTAATTTGGTGGTTAAATTGTATAAATTTATGAAGAGATTAATTTGTTGTTTTTTAAAATTTTGGAGTTGATATTTGAAAATTTTAATTTTTGAATATTTCTATTGTTGTTAATTTTATGTTATAATTTATAACATTAATGTTGAAAATGTTTATATTTGGAGTATATTAGGAGTAAAATGAGTATATTTGGAGTTGAATCAAAAAAGTAGATTAATGAATAGTATATACCGATTCTAATTAGGGTATTTATTTTAAGTAGATTAGTGAATAGTTTGTAAAAATGTTAAAATTGAAGGTTACAAAGCGAAAGTAGTAAATTAGTGAGTAATTTGAAAAAAAATTAAAGTTGAAGAGTTTTAAAGAGAAATTAGTGAATAATATATATAGGGACTAAAGATTAAAAATATATTAGTAGTAGTAGTAAAAAAGATGTTTTAAATTTTATTTGTAATTTTGAAGAAATTGTTTTATTTAGGAGTTGTTGAAAATTAGTAAATAAATGCGATAAAATTAATTTATAAACTTCAAAGAAATTTAATGAATTTGAGAGTTTTTTAATTCTAGTTTTATTTGTAATTTTGAAGAAATTATTTTAAATTCTAGTTTTATTTTTAATTCGGTAAAATTCGACGAAATCTAAATTCTAAACATTTATTTAGTTATTTAGTTGTGTGAGCAATAAAAATATTAACGAAATTAAGAGTTTTTTAATAATTAGTGACCTTAAAATTGTATTAAAAAATATGGATGTTATTAGTCTTCTTTTAATAGTAGTGTAGTTGAATTGAAATTTAAACAAAATTTATTTATAATATCTAGTATTATTTTTAATTTGGTAAAATTCAACGAAATTCAAATTCTAAGCATTTATTTAGTTATTTAGTAGTAGTGTAATAAATGTAATAGAATGAAAATTTTAATTGCGTAGAATTTTACAAAATTGAGTGTCGGGTTATAATATATTCATACTTATCATGTAGGATGGCTGAGCAAGTTCCTCTATTGAGATTTCAGGATGAACACATTAGTAGTTTGCCGGTTTCTGAGATGGTACAATTTTGTTAATAATTGATTTATTAGAAATTCAATTCAATTATGTTAATAATATTTTGTTTGGTTTATCCCTTTATTTATTAATGTGTTAATTACAGGATTTTGAGGATACATTTAAACATCACCTGGCCATGGCAAAAAATCCTCCGCACGATCGAATCATTGAATGGTTGCAACAATCTGGATTTTATTATGCGACATTCCTTCGAGGGTACAAGTTGGTGCCCGGGTTGATTGCTGCTCTGATTGAGCGTTGGAGACTGGAAACCCATACGTTCCATATGCCGTGTGGGGAATGCACGATCACACTTGAAGACGTGGTCATGCTTATTGGGGTGCCGGTAAACGGGGCACCATTGATCGGGGCACCATTGATCAGGGAACCTTCGATTGACCAGACTAAAGTTAGACCTGAAGCACTTTGCGGTTATTTTCTTGGGAAGGTGCCGGACAAATCAAATTTGTCAGGAAGTCGCGTGAAACTGAGTTGGTTGCAAAAAGAATTCAATCTCAATGAATATAGTTCGATTGATGCGGTTTATAATGCTAGTCGAGCTTATATTCTGCAGCTCATTGGCGGTATATTGATGCCGGATAAATCTGGCAATCTTGTACATACACGGTATCTACGCTTTTTGAGGTACCTGTGGGAAGCTGCTCAATATAGTTGGGGATCAGCCATATTAGCGTTCTTGTATCGTGAGTTGTGCAAGGGCGCTAAAATATATAATGGTCGTAAGGTTCGAGGTATTGGTGGATGTTTGTTGTTGCTGCAAGCATGGGCTTGGCAGCGACTTCCGTTCTGGACACCGATTACTCGAACACCGGTACAGTTCTCTCTTGTCGCCAGGTAATTATCTTGATTGTAAGTTTAATTTTGTGGTAATTTTAAATTATTTTCTTATTAATTAAAACATTAATTGTGAATTGTATGCAGATGGTGCGAGAAAAAAACGCACACGGGATTGGCAAACAACAACTTGAAAGTGTTTAGAGCAGAAATTGATTTGTATTGTCAGGAGCGGGTATGTGGTTAACTATATTTTTTACATTAATAGTTTTTTTACATTATAGTTAGGTCTTATTATAATAATAATTATTTTTGCAGTTTATTTGGATGGAGTATTACGATGATCGCATATTTGTACCAGATGAACTGTTGAAGGATTCTAGCATGTGGTGTACGGTTACACCGTTGATCCACTTTGCGATTGTCGAGTTCCACTTTGCCGACAGGGTACTTAGGCAATTTGGCTTCCACCAGCCTATTCCGTATCCCCACACTCAGCATGATTATTTGCACAATTATGATGGACGCGGCAGGGCAGATGTTCCGTGGGAAGTCATACACGCTGAGTACGTTACGATGTGGAACAACAGAAATTCAACGATACCATTTCGCGCCGAAATCGAAGAGGACGATTTTGATTTTAAGAGGTCAGAGTACCTGATTTATTTTTTAATAATGGAAAACCTTACTTAACTCCGGTCGAAGAACGGGAACAATGTCAAACATTTAAGAAAAAATATGGCGGTAAAGCTGAGTCTTCCAAGACAGCAGCAGCGGTCGCATCTCAAAATCACGTTTGGTCTCAAAATTCCGAAGGTTGGCCAACAACTTGGGAACATTCAGTGCGCTCGCCAGTTATTTGGGAAAAAGAACCGACCCCAACACATCATGCAGGAGAAGTGGGCTAGAGCTCCTCCGATACTCACGAGTTTGCTGATGTTGATTTATACACACCCGAGTTTATTCCTCAACAGTTACCTCGTTACTCAAACTTTGAACGGAGCATGGATTTTCAGGAAATACAAGATTTCCTGAATTCACCAGAGTTTTTACCTCGTTACTCCACGGGTTGCGTGGACACGTACACAACACCGCCTCCTATGCCCTTGGTGAATGAGGAGGATGTTGGAGAGGTGGATGCTGAAGAAGAGGATGGTGAAGAGGTTCTTGAGGAAGAATTGAGGCCACAACGTAAGAGGGCCAAAAAACACACATATTTTTCGACCATATCCGCTCATTGTCAAAAATTACGTAAGCGGATGCAAAAGAAAAAATGATGTTATCTTTATTTGTGTAATAACTTAGAGTACTGATTGAATTTGAATATTGAATTTTCACTATGTGTTTTGTTTTTTATATATTATTCGTTCGTTGTTTGGTTAAAATATGATATAAATGGTATATTTGTTTTTAAGGTTATAAAATGAATTTGAAACGTTCTAAAATTTTGTATTCTATTACAAATATTGTTTTTAAGGTTTCTATTAAAATTTGGTAATTTTTGGAAATCGTTTGGTAGATGAATTCGAATAAAAATAGTTTTTAATACTTTACGAAATGGTCACTAAATAGTGAAAACGTAGTAAATGAATTTGAAACGTTCTAAAATTTTTTATTATATTAGAAATATTGTTTTTAAGGTTTCTGTTAAAATTTGGTAATTTTTGGAAACCGTTTGGTAGATGAATTCGAATAAAAAGAATTTTTAATACTTTACGAAATGGTCACTAAATAGTGAAAACATAGTAAATCAATTCAGACAATATTTTAAATGCAAACATTATATTTCCTGAATTCAAGTACAATCCGCAAATAATTATTGAGGCATGGCCACATATCTTGGTTCATTGGGACATTTTGATTTCGAATGGCCTTCACCCCTACATATGCTGCATCTCTTGCGTTGGCCTTTCTCTCTGTCAGGAAGATCCATACTCGTGTAGATCCGAGTCGATCTAGGTCGCCCAGTTGGCTTTCTATGTAGTGTCGGATCTGGTAACCATTTATCATGCTCCACTGGCGGCCAATACATAGAATTCGGGATCGGTGGGAACTCAATTTTGTAAATTTCTAACATACGGCTGAGACTAAAGCATTCATCAACAAATGTGTACGGGTCAACGTTGACGAACAAACATGCTGCAACTGCATGAGCACATGGATATCGCCACGCTTGGAACTCGCCACAGTCACACCAGTCACGTTTGAAATCTACTCGAAATACGTTCGAGTAGGGGGCTCCGTGTCGGGATCTGGAAGCAACAACATCGAAAGTCTTATTATGGCGGTCGAATGCGTGAACCACCAACGCGGTTGCACTTTTCACGTTTGCATCCATTTTTTGAACCATTTTCTCCGGAAATAGTTGTCCCCTATTTATTAATGACTGCACCTTCTTCCCTTTGACGGCCCAAACCTTAGCCAAACGGTAGTATGTCTCGGTTACCAAGCTGGCTATTGGAAGATGACGCGACTCTTTGAGTACTCCATTAATGCACTCCACAAGGTTGGTAGTCATTTGCTCGTATCGTCTACCACCTTCATCATATGATTGAGCCCATCTCTCTCTTTCGATGTTGTTGGCCCAACTCCAAACACGCTCTCCATATTTCATTAAACCCTCCATCTTCCTTTCAAATTCTGGCCGTAGTAATTGATACCCTGTGCCATAATTATTGTTTGACTTAGCATCGACATAAGTCAAAACACATCACTACATACACATATATAACTTAATTTGAAAGAATGATACTTACCCATGTTCATAATCTCACTGCGAAGGTACTGATTTTTGAATTTTTCAACGGCATTCTTTTCGATGTGATGAATACAGTATGCAGGGTATGCACAGGGAGGTGTCCAACGACTTCCCTCTCGATTAATTGCTACTTTGATACCCGTCCCTCGGTCAGAGATAATACAAACCCCGTCTTGGCGGACCACATGCTCACGCAAATTTGTCAAAAAGAAATCCCAAGCTTCAGCAGTTTCCCCTTCAACAATTGCGAATGCAATCGGAATGACATTGTTCTCACCATCTTGCATAACGGCAACCAGTAGTATGTGAGAGTATTTCCCGTAAAGCCACGTTCCATCCACTTATATCATACGCTTACAATACAGAAAGTCGTCAATGCATGGATTGAAAGCCCAGAACAGTCGATGGAAAAATTTATACCCTTGAAGCAATTGCCCTTGTCGGTCGTACGCATCTTTTGTTTAATACCTGACTATGGTGCCTGGGATGAACTGTGTCATTGCCATCAACAACGCTGGTAGCTCATTATACGATCTGTCATAATCACCATACACTGAATTCAATGCCTTTTCCCTTGCACGTCACTCCTTCTTGTATTGTATTTGATATTGAAATAGTTGTGTAACGGTTGCTTGAATGGTTGAAACTGGAACCCTTGGATTTGCTTCGACCAACTTCATCACGTGATGGCTTATTACGCTGGAGTCCAATTTCCTGTGGTCCTGGTCGATGGCTGTTCGTAAACATGTGTGATCGCCATTGTACTTCGTGACCTCCAAATGACCACTCTTCTTAAGCTTCGTTACACGAATCTTCTAGTTGCACCCTGCTCCGTACTTCACACACTTCGCAAGGAAAGTTTTTGTGTTGGATTCAGCAACCGCATAATCTACATGTTGTCTGATATTATACTCTTTAATTGCCAATATAGCTTCGTCCTTTGCCTTAAATTCAAGCCCCTCAGCCAAGTCGCCATTCTGACTAGAGCTTATTTGGGGCATATCTGGAAATTGTGGCGCACTCATCGCATCGAAATCCACCGAGTGCATATGAGCAAGAGCTTCGTTTAATGTAATGTCGCCCCCGGTCGAAACAAATTCTCCAACATCGAAGTCAGGGTCTTGACCATCGTTATTCGGGAACAAATCAGGATCCCAATATCTTCATCTTCGCTGGAATCTTCTAATGATTCTCCCCACCGGTCACGTCCAAGTGCAATATTAGCATCAACATCAACAGTCGGTCTGTACGATGGATCATATGTTGACGGCCCACCTTCATGAAATCCATTAGATGTCCCAGTTGCCAACATTGCAACAAAACTGCCTCCGGACATATCAATTTCGTTACCGACACCCATTTGACTAGATTCCCCGGTTGCATTTCTAGAGGGTCCGGGAATATCAAGCATCGTGGCAAACATCTCAACATTTTGAATTCCCATTGACTCATGCTCTGCGATTATAACTTCCACATCTTCATTATATTCGAGAGCAATCGCGGAATGTATGACTGGATTCGAACATGTCATCCACCGGTACTATAAACTATGAATCGGAGCTCCAATTTTTTCCGATATCTCCTCTTTCAATACTCGAAGTGTGATTTCTTTGTTAATTCTCATCTTCGTAGGCCTCTCCGAATGAAAAACGACACCAACATCAGATTTTACCATTTGTCCGTTGTAATGGACAGTCACAAAACAACTGTTGTTGCTCATTTTCTCTGCATATTCGAAAAAATATTTTACAATTAATTTTCAAATAACATCAAAAATATACAGATAAAAAATAATATTTCAAAACAACTTACATTTTTTTCTTCCAACTTTCTTCTTCTTCTTCTTCTTCTTCTCCCTCTTTACTCAAATATAACTTAAACGGTTTTCTATCAAACTACATTCTTCAACACTAAATGAACCTATTTAAAATAAAATCCAACTTGAATATTTCCCTATAATACCCCTACACGAAATTTAATATTCACTAACAGATTTACAATAAAAAAACTACACTACCCCTACATAATTTAAAATTATTTAACAATTAATTTTTTTACTAACCTACACCTGCACCTACACTACTATTATTTCACATCACTGAAACCTACACTTGCACCTATATCACATCACTGAAATCCTACACCTGCACCTACAACACTATTATTTCACATCACTGAAACCTACATCTGCACCTATATCACATCACTGAAACCCTACACCTGCACCTACATCACTATTATTTCACATCACTGAAACCTACATCTGCACATGCACCTATATCACATCACTGAAACCCTACACCTGCACCTGCACCACTATTATTTCACATCACTGAAACCCTACACCTATATCAATTAAAAATATTTTAAATCAAATTAAAAAATATTAATTAAAATAATTATTCGAATATTTTTTCAGTCTGAAAAGATTGATCACTAGATTAAAAATTAAGTTATATTTTAGTACATAATTAGTGTAAAATATTTTTTCAAATATAAATAAAAATTAAGATCTCATATTTATAATATTTAATATTCAAATAATAATTACTTATTACTCCCTCTGTCCAACTAAAACTGTCACATGTTGACTTTTTTTGGGTCAAATTTTTTCAACTTTGACCTCTTATAATTTAAAATTTATTATTGATAAAAATATGAAAAAATATATTTTAAAAACCTTGAATCGACTAGTTTTTAAATATATTTTTATAATTTTTAATTAATTAAAATATTTAAATAAATTATAGTCAAAGTTGAAAAAATTTGACCAGAAAATGTCAACATGTGACAGTTTTAGTGGGACGGAGGGAGTATTTTATATTCGATCCAAAATTAAAATAAAAAAATATCACCTCTTATTCATCCAATCAAACCCCCCAAATTCAGTCAACCCATGCACCTACACCTACACCTCTCATTCACCCAATTAAAAAAAATCAGATTCAAATTTAAAAGCATGCACACTCAATTAAAAAAAATCAGATTCAAAGCTGCCACTCGTGAACCCGTCTGCCACCCACCCAAAATTATTCGGTGCACTGTTCAAACTCGGGGGTGGGCAGTCCGATTTTGAACAGTGCCCGGCCTGCACACCCAATTAAAAAAATTCAGACTTAAAAGCCTGCCACCCGCCTGACCCGCCTGCCACCCACACCTAATATATTCGGTGCACTGTTCAAAATCGGAGGGAGGGCAGTCCGACTTTGAACAGTGCCCGACTCTCCCAGATAATGTCACGTGGCAGCGTTGCTTCTTCAAAGGGGGAAAAGGAATCCGATTTTGAACAGTGTTCCAACTTGGAAAACACTGTTCAAAAATGGGCTGTGCATCCAATGTTTTCTGATTTTGCACAGTAAACATCCCTAATTTTAGAATTAATCTGAGAGCATCCCTAGTTTTAGAATAAAAAAGCCCAAAACTAATATCTGGGTAAATATTCCTATTATGAAAATATAATTTAGTAGAAACATAAGACGGAGGGAATATTAGTTTATTAAAAATATATTTTACTAAATTATTTTTGTCATAAAAAATTATTGTTTGTTTAATTCATTAACTAATCTAAATTAGATTTACAGAAGCCTCATATAAAAATAACCCTCTCATCACGCATGACAACTAGTCGTTGGTATAAAATTTATGTTTTTTTTAAATAAGTTTAGTTCCTTCAATGTTGTTCAGTCTTAATTTTCATTAAATTATGATAAAAAGTTGAAGGGATCAAAATGTTATTAGACCTTTTATTTATTATAAAGTTATAATAGCCATAATTACTTTTCTACTTTTATCACACATTTATTTCGTACCTATTCCTATGCTCACGATTCCCTCACTTTCCATTGCATTTGCACAAAAACGTCTGAAAAGCAACTAAACCAGAAACAAACAAGGGGCTTAAATGAGAAGGATTCTGTCATAAATTGATATGGTATTATCACTCTTAACAATAATTTGTTTCTTTAATAATGGCCTCTCACGTGATAATTCTGTTTTGAATAATAAGCGCTTTATAAAATAACATCTGTTCATATATATTTTTTATATGTTCAAATAAAATTAATCGAGCAATTTTCTAGAGTTCTCTCCCATGGTAATTCTCTGCATGAAACGGTGGGACACTTGGGTTTTAATGGGAACGAGTGTTACTTTCTTCTTGAATCCGATGCTGCCACATGGAATCCAACTTTATAGGCATCTTCAATTCTCTGGGCCTACATAAAAGAAATTCTAGTATTCTAATTCTTCATAAGACTTGTGTCTCCTTCTTCGCCAGAGGAAATGCATCCTTCTAGACTTCACCACACACTAGCCTTTCCTCTCTTTCTTCATTCTGAAACCACCCAAATTACTTGGTAAAGTTCTTTTTTTTCTCCTGTTTTAAGTCTATTTAAGTGACACTGTGGACCATTACATATTTCTTCACAGGTAGGTGGTGACTGGTGAGTTGATGAACACCTTTGGTCAGTTCAGGTTTCAGAAAATGAAGTTTGGTGTCAGCTTTTCAAAGTCCAAATTCTTTTTGGCAAATTTCAAATTGATTTGGTGTTGATTTTGGACTTTGGCTTAGGTGTTTCAACAGTTTAGCATGGCTCAGGGACTCTGTCCTGCAAAAATGATGACTGGAGAAGATGAGCTCTATCCATCTAGTGTTAAGATGAGATTCCCCATTTTCATTTTCTTCAAGGATGTCAGGCAGGTTTCCCAGAATTTGATTTGAATGCATTTATGATCAAACTTGTTTCTTTCAAACAGGTGTTGTTGTTTTTGATTTAGTCCTTTGCTAGTTTGCTTTGCTTCAGTGAATAACAATGGTTTTAAGGATTAGAAAACTTCAATTGTTTCCTTTAGATATAACTAAGGATTATTGTTTGATCACTGATGTTGTGCAATTATATGAGCAGGCATGTTTTTAAACTCGACGAGCTCGGATCGGAGATAGCACAAATTGCTTTGCCTGCAGCGCTTGCTTTGACAGCTGACCCTATTGCTTCTCTTGTTGACACTGCATTCATTGGCCAAATAGGTGTGTCCTCAAAACGCCTGCCGTTTCTTTAGAATCTTTAAAGTTTATCTTCTGGTTGATGTTTTCTGTGCATTTGAAGACTTAGACTTGTTTGATTTGATTCGTGTAGGTGCTGTGGAACTCGCTGCTGTAGGAGTTTCCATTGCCTTGTTCAATCAAGTCTCGAGGATTGCGATTTTCCCGCTTGTTAGCGTCACGACATCCTTCGTGGCCGAGGAAGATACGATTGGAAAAGTGAGCTCCGAAGCACAAGAAAGTGATAACATGGAGACAGGTTCATGTGTAGATACTGAAAACAACGAGTTAATACCGCGAAAAGGTGTGATTGCAGTGTTTGGTTTGATCAGTTTCAATGTTTCATTTAAAAGTTTGAACATGAGAACCTTTGGTAATTCTCTGGTGTTCTGATCTTTTAGAATCTAATGACGGTTCGTACCGGCCGAAAACACATGAAAACAGTTTTGATGTTGATAAATTGGAGCCTGAAAGAAGGCATATCCCATCAGCTTCAGCAGCACTGGTTATTGGTGGCATCCTTGGTCTCCTCCAAGCCATATTCCTGATTTCCGGAGCGAAACCTCTATTGAACTTCATGGGAATCGGTTCGGTGAGTTCTCAGATTGAGACAACAAGGACAGTCTCTTGCACCCTCTCTTCTGGTTGATCTTCAATAATTTAGTTTGTTGTTCATTGTCCTAATACTAGTGACACCGGATTTGTCGATGTGTGCAGGATTCGCCCATGCTAAACCCTGCACAACAGTACTTGACATTAAGGTCACTAGGCGCTCCTGCCGTTCTTCTCTCGTTAGCAATGCAAGGCGTCTTTCGAGGATTTAAAGACACTAAAACTCCTTTATATGCCACTGGTACATACTATCAATAGAGTTTCGGATATCATCTCGATCTTTTTTAAACACATGTACTAAAATTTTTAAATGGTTATCTTCCTAAACTTAGTTGCAGGAGATGTAACGAACATTATTTTGGACCCGATATTTATGTTCGTTTTCGGTCTGGGTGTCAGTGGTGCAGCCATTGCTCATGTGATATCTCAGTAAGTTATATCCGAATCATCGTCCACCAATAGGTTTATAATCCTATATATGGATATTCGATTGCCTGTTAATGTCTATGGTAAATTGCAGGTACCTTATTTCAGTAATACTCTTATGGAAGCTAATGAGCCAAGTTGACCTCTTACCCCCTAGTTTAAAACATCTTCATTTTGGTAGATTTCTAAAGAATGGTAATTTTAATTTCACTTCTATCAGGTCTCAAACATCAATATTGTTTTCAATTCAGAGAGTTTTCGTACTTTGAGTCGATCGAATTACCATCCCTCATTGTTTGTATGTATGAATACAGGTTTCCTATTGTTAATACGAGTTATGGCTGTTACATTCTGTATCACCCTGTCGGCATCGATGGCTGCCAGGCTGGGATCGACATCCATGGCTGCATTTCAAGTATGCTTGCAAGTCTGGTTAGCGACTTCTCTTCTTGCCGATGGATTGGCCGTAGCTGGACAGGTAAAAACAACTGCTTTTGTACCTTAATTTGACTGCACCTCTTATTGTAATTTAACTGCTTTCTCATACTTTCAGGCAATACTTGCAAGTTCGTTTGCGAAAAAGGACTATGAGAAGGCGACAGCCACCGCATCTCGAGTATTGCAGTTAGGATTAGTTCTGGGGTTGATACTAGCAGTCATTCTAGGGGGAGGATTGAGTTTTGGTGCGAAACTATTTACGAAAGATGCCGATGTCCTCCGCCTCATTGGTACAGGCATTCCAGTAAGTACTACAACAAATTTCAACCTTCCTAAGTTCTAACCCGAAACCGGGGACTAATGTTTGTTAATTTTCGGTTTCTGTTCAGTTTGTTGCAGCAACTCAGCCCATCAATTCTTTAGCATTTGTTTTTGATGGTGTCAACTTCGGAGCATCCGACTTTGCATATTCTGCCTTCTCATTGGCAAGTTTATGATCTCTACTTCGATATACACGAAAACTCGTTTTAAAGATACTAATTGAAGCATTTGTTGATTTTTAACAGGTTCTTGTAGCAATTGTCAGCATTATATGTTTATGTTTTCTCTCCTCGAGTCAAGGATTCATCGGACTCTGGATAGCTCTGACTATATACATGAGTCTTCGAGCGCTGGCCGGATTTTGGAGGTAAATCTTCCATTTTCAGCATGAAGATGATCTCCGTTTCCGAGTTCGAATTCGGAATTCGAACTGAAAATTATGTTGTGTATATGCAGGATAGGGACAGGAACAGGGCCTTGGAAGTTTCTGAGGGGCTGAATGTAGTTTGGATTTCTGGTTTTTGACAAGTTTACTAGCTGTCCAAGCCTTGCTCTGTATCTGGTTTGAGAATTCTTTGGAAACGCATAAAAGGCAAAGAACAGTATGATGAAAAACTGTTACATTATCGGAATTATTATGGCGAAATGACAAACAATTTTAAATGCAAAAAAAATAACATCTTTCCCTATATTACATAGTTACAAAGGAAACTTGCATAGAAAATAATTATAAAGTAATTATAGATAAATTGAGTTTCTAACTCTTCAGAGTAGAGTTCTATTCGGATTCAAACAGGAGGCTTCGTCTGCCCGAACAGGTTCCCATTTTTTGGATCATAACTCTAACAAAAACCGATTAATTGCAGCTTTTAGCAAGATGGAGGCTATTGTGATGGGCCTCACTGTTACCGGGATATTGCAGTGAATAAAAAAAATGTTATAACTATTTTTACAATATACTCCTAAAGTAAATACTTTTTATCAAGTTGTCTCTAAAGAATTTCTCGAGACCTAAACATTAAATCGTGACCTTAATTGCTCTTTAACATTAATTCATGTTAAAAAAATTCATGGACCAATCCAAACGCGCCATGTATCATTAATAAACAAAAAATCTGTTGACTTTAATAAAATGGGTATATTGTACGTTAAGTCTTAACTATAAAATTTTTAGTTTTGTTCAATTTAGTCCTAAAAATCTTTATTTAACTCGAAATAAACTTCATTTTCCCCTAATTTTTATAAGTTAGTCCAATATTTTTAATATGATAATTTTTTTGTTCAATTTAATCCTTAAAATCTTTATTTAACAAGAAATTGACCCCTATTACTTTATAATTTTTTTATAATTTTTATAATATTTTAAATATAATTATATTTTTATTCAATTTAGTCCTAAAATCTATATTTAACCCAAATTAACCCCTATTTCTTTATAATTTTTATAATTTAGTCCGATATTTTTAATATAATCATATTTTTGTTCAATTTAGTCCTACAAATCATTATTTAACCCGAAATTAACCCCAATTTCTTTATAATTTTTATAATTTAGTCAAATATTTTAAATATAATTATATTTTTGTTCAATTTAGTCATAAAATTCTTTATTTAACCCGAAATTTAACCTTGATTTCTTTTAAAAAAATTAATTTAGTCCAATATTTTAAATATGATGATATTTTTGTTCAATGTAGTCCTAAAAATCTTTATTTAACCCGAAATTGACCCCAATTTCTTTCTAATTTTATAATTTAGTCTAATATTTTTAATATGATGATATTTTTATTTATTTTATTCTTAAAAATCTGTATTTAATCCGAAATAGACCATACATCTTTATAATTTTTATAATTTAGTCCAATTAGGGTCAATTTCGGGTTAAATATTTAGGACTAAATTGAACAAAATATAATTATATTTAAAATATTGGACTAATTATAAAAATTAAAAAGAAATTGGGGGCTACTTTTGGGTTAAATAAATATTTTTAGGACTACATTAATAAAAAATATATAATCATATTTAGAATGTTGGACTAAATTATAAAATTATAATGAAATATGGGTGTATTTCGGGCTAAATATAGATTTTTAGGACTAAAATAATAAAAAATATCACCATCTTAAAATTATTGGACTAAATTAAAAATTAGAAAAAAAACTAGGGCCAATTTTAGGTTAAATAAAAATTTTAAGATTAAATTGAACAAAAAAATCATCGTATTTAAAAAATTGGATTAAATTATAAAGAAATAAAAAGAAATCGAGGTTTTTTGGGGTTAAATAAAGTTTTTTAGCCGTAAATTAAAAAAATATTGGACTAAATATTATGTTTAAAATATTAGACAAAATTATAAAAATTAGAAAAAAATTGAGGTTAAATTTGGGTTAAACAATGTTTTTTTAGACTAAATTGAATAAAAATATGATTATATTTAAAATATTTGACTAAATTTTAAAAATTATAAAGATATAAGGGTTAATTTCGGGTTAAGTATATATTTTTGGGACTAAACTGAACAAAAATATAATTATAGAAATTATAAGTAAATATGAGTCAATTTTAAGTTAAATATAAATTTTTAGGACTAAATTTAACAAAAAATATAATCATATTAAAATAATAGACTAAATTATAAAAATTATAAAGTAATAGAGGTCAATTGTGACTTAAATAAAGATTTTTGAACACTAAATTGAATAAATATACCATAATATTAAAAATATTGGATTAAATTATAAAAATAGTAAGAAATTATGATCAATTTCGGGTTAAATAATAAATTTTATGATTAAATTGAATAAAAATAAAAATTTGACAGACTTGACATATAATTTACCCCTTTTATTAAAGTTAGCTGATTGTTTTTATTAGTGACCGGTTCATGAATTTTATTTTTAGCGTAGTCAGTTTTAGGGGTAATTGAAGTCACGATTAAAAGTTTAAGAGGTAAAATATTTTGAAAATTTTTTTAGGGGCCAACTCGATATAAAGTCTATATATTAGGGGCTATTGGAGCTATTAAACCTAACAATATTGATGGAAATGACTTTTGAACAACACTGGTGAAATTTCAATGGTTTTTGAAATATGCAGTGGAAGGGGAGAATGAATTCTAATTACTTTCTTAAAAACTAGTGGTGAAATTTGCGAACATTGTCGTTCTCGTACTATTCGGGGGAAAATGAAATCCCAAAATGTTACTAAAAATAAGAAGAAATTGGAAAATTCGGTTGAAGTCGTGTTTAAGTTAAAACCTTGCCAATTTTACAAAAACACCACTCCGAATCCTCCAAACTTTTCGTTTCCCCTCAATTTTACACAATTCCCTGGGGCTCGCCACCGTCATGCCAAGCGCCACCGTCAACAATCACCGGCCGAGCGAGCTCCTCTCGCGGTTAGCCTCCGCCGAGCCTGAGGTCAAGGTCAGGGCCCTTCGCGAGGTTAAAAACCAAATCATTGGGAATCGTACCAAGAAGCTTTCCTTCCTCAAGCTTGGTGCCGTCCCCTCCGTCGCCGGCATCCTAGCTGATTCAATCGATGAAGTCACGGAAAATGACAACCGCAATAACAACAATACTAATAACATTCTGGTCCAATCAGCCGCGGCTCTCGGTAGCTTTGCTTGTGGCTTCGACGCCGGAGTTCAAGCAGTGCTTGATGCCGGCACCTTCCCTAATCTGTTGCGGCTTCTCGCAAATCCTAATGAGAAGGTGGTTATTTTCTACCTTTTTAATTTTAAATAGTAAAGTTTTGCATGGAAATTTGAAAATTGATGGAACAAAAAGGAGATGCTAGATTTCAAAAAATTTGAAATTGTAGCTACTTTTATTTCGTTCCTCTTTAATTGATCCACATATATAATATATATATTAGTTCGTTTACAGTTAATTATTTTTTTTTGAATATTACAGTTAATTATTTTAAACAACTTGGTTTAGTCAATAGAAAAGAAGTTTGCTTCTTGTGTAACTTGACATCAATTCCGTATTGAGAAAATTTGAAGAAACAAAAAGATGTAGGAGAAATTGGAATTTATATTGATGTCCTTGTTTTAAACGGAATATGCATATTCAGATTATATTCCTAAATGCGATGATTGTTCTGTTAACCCAGTTAAGATGGTAATGTCTCTGCCAAATATCTTTATGCTTTTTCAATTTGTATTAAATTGCGGCTGCAACAGTGTAACGGCCACATTGTGACGGTTGCAACCACAGTTAGAATCATAGTAATTTTTGGGAGAAATATCACGACACAACATCCGCGACTGCAACCAATTTCATCCATCTTAAACAATATAGGAAACTAGTTTTGTTTTCTTAACCACGGTTTGGTAGGTCACACATTGGGGTACTCATTAGTTTGTTTTATGTTTATTTGTTTATTTTATCTCAATGAAAAGCTCAACTCTTGGTTCGTTCAGAAAATATTCCATAGCTCTAAGGTGCTCCCCATAAAGTCTTCATTAAGGTGGTGGGTGATTGGTTCTCTCTCTTTTCAGTGTCAGATTTGAGACTTTCAAAAAGATTATTTTCCCCTTTTGACCATTTCCAATAATCTACTTATGCATGTACATAGAATGTGAGGGCCCTAGTTTTAAGCTTTCCTTGAGTTTTCTATTCCTTTTTGCATGTCATACTATATAGTAACTTATATCACTTTCCTTTCTTCAGGTGGTAGATGCTGGTGCCCGTGCCCTTAGAATGATCTATCAATCAAAATTGGCACCAAAGTATGATTTCCTTCAACAGAAAAATATGGAGTTTCTTATCTCACTACTAAGTAGCGAGAAGGAAAATGTTAGTGGACTTGGTGCAAGCATAATAACTCGCTCTTGTGAGACAAATTTAGAGCAGAAAACATTGTTTGACGCTGGTATTCTAAGGAAGCTGAATAGTCTTCTTGAAGGTGGTTCTTTAAGTCAGAGAGATGCTAGTTTAGAATCTTTATCCACAATATTTAGGAATAATCCTGAAGTTATTTCAAAATTTGCTGGACCTGAAATTGGAAGACCTTTTAGTTCTATAATTGATTTAACAAAGGATAGGTACCCCCGAACAAGATTGCTAGCTTGCATGTGCTTGATTGTTATAAGGAACGCCTCTCCCCACTTCTTGCAAGATATAGGGATCAAAACTAAAATAATACATATTTTACTTGAGCTTCTTGACGACCCTGGTCAAGTTGGAGATGAGGCTCCTTTTGCTTTCTCCAGTTTAATTGCACAAAAGGAGGATCTTCAAAAACTGGCTCTTGAGGCCAACGCTATTGATAAACTACATCACCACTTACAAAAAGGCTCTTTTCATCCCAGACGTTTTGAGGGAATTTTGCTTGCACTAGCTGATATGTGCTCAAAGTTGGAGAGTTGCAGGTCCCAATTCCTCTCATTGCAGGTTTGTTTTTTTCCCCCGGAATACATTAGCTTGGTGCAGTTAATTGCTTTTTGTTTCATGTTTACCTTTTGATTGTCACATATCTGGAAAATAAGCAAAAAAAAACTATACACACTGAATCTGTTTTGTTTTGTTTCAAGACAGTAGAATCTACAACACAGGGGGCGTTTAGAGAAATGTGATGGATGATGGATTCTATTAAATGCTCAAATGATTAGTAAGCTTAGACAAACAAAACCTTAGACATGATATTGCACAGTGGAACATAAAGAATAAACGAAATCCTCCAACTTACAATATTTGGCATGATTAAAACAATAGATAATACCATCACCATGTGATAAAAAATATACTAGATTGAGATTTCTTAATCTTGTGATAGACCAAACCAAGTCAAGACTTGGAGCCACCCAAGTTTTTGGCCTCCAATGGTATCCACACAGTGACAAACCCAAGCCTTCTTCAAAGAGGGACCAAGAACAAGTGCTAGCAAGTTTTGTTTTACAAACAAAAGCTAATATTCTCTCAAAAACACTTTGGCATTCGAACTGTATTGCATTTCCTTGAAAGGTGTTTTTGGCATTTAAACGAAACCAGATCAACCAAATTCTAGCAACCTTTCAGACATGTTTGGATGCTAAAAACTTGATTTTATGATTTTTTCAACAAGGAGAAACATGTTCAATCCAAAATTGACAACAGTCATACTGAAAATTCTGCACTTATGTTATTTGGAGAAAAATACACCAAATCCATCCAAAACAAACCCAAAACATGTTTCATCAACTCTTTATATTGTGCAAACATGACTAAATCAATTTTAAGACATAGTCTTGAGTTATTTTTAATGGACTTGTTCTCATAACAAGTACCCTGTGCTATTCCCAAGTATCTCTATATTTCAATTTATGAGATTTAGAGCTCACTTTACATGTAAGGAGGCTTAACATGTACCGGTCTTTGAGCATAGTCAATACTTTCTTTTGACAATGCAGTGATCTGGAAAAACTTTAGAACATGATTTTTATGTATAAGGATCTCTAATTATACTCTTAAATTTATATGCAAGGCATGTTGCAAGAGTTCCATCCAATTAGTACTTAACAACTCTTTATTTTGTTTATCTTAATGAAGGAGACCCTTTAATCAATCCAATTGGCTCTTGGGCATACTCTAACATAACAAAGTCGCTAGAATCATTGCTGAAATATTGTTCTGTGGAAAGTTTCAGGCATAGAAGATCATACCTTGGCTATTTTTTCTGCCACCAGTTCTTTATCACTGTTAGGTGATGGAGCTAGTGGTGACCTGCTCTTAGTATTGAATGAAATAGATTTTCTCCTCTTGCATCACGCCAAACACAAGCAAAAGTGCATCACAGATGTCTACTCTTGCTTCTTGAAAAGCTGAAGGTTCTTTAGTCTTATGTTGCTTGAGTGAACTTTCTAATCTAGGTGAGTGGATCACTTGGCATTACTTTGCTGGGACAACAAAAGTAACGTCAAAGTTCTAAAACGGTAGTTACTGCAATTTGACAAAATATTTATCCCTAGAAATCTTAGATTTCTACATGAGGCGTCTATGGTGACCCAGAAGAAGATCTTACCTCACAATCAGACAAATTTTATGATTTCTTTTTCTATTTTACAGATATTCTATACTGGTTCATGTATAGTTATAAATTAGATTTCAAAACTTTTCAGCATTTCTGTTGTGTACTTGTGTTCCCTTCAAGCAAATGTCATGGTAACTTTTTTAAAGGCTTTCTCCCATGCATTTTTCTGTAGATTCTTTCAAGGCACTCTCTCTATCAAATCTTATTGGAGATTCTTATTTATGTGAATCTTCAACTACATTGAAGTTTCTAATATTTTCTCATGATATAGGTGTTAAATTTGGTAGCAGATGCACTAACTGATTATAATTCTGGTGTTCGCACTGCAGCTTGTGTATGTTTGAAAAGTGTCACTCGATCAATGAAGGTTGGTGATGTGATAACAATCTTGCAGTACTTTTTTAACTTTTATATGCAAATATAGCTGATGCAATGCCAAAACAGAATTTGAGTGCAGGTTATTTTATGAATGAAATTATTGTGATTCCATTGGTTCAACTTTTCCTCGATCCTTCCAGTTCTGTCCAGGTAATAAGCTGTTAAAAAGTGGCATTATAATTTGTAGGTAACACACTAATAATACCTGTGTTGTATGGTCTAAAACCATAAAGGAAAGAAGCTGCAGAAATTACACATGTCAACATTTCAGTTGTCATCAGAGTTCAAGGAAATTTTGCTTTCCTAATTTCTTTCTTAATATCTATGCCCCTGACACTCTGAGTTGACTACAGTTAAATATAAAACATATGATTGGAAAAAATGTGTTAGGTCAACCTAATTCTAGAAAAAAGATTTTGGTTTTAGTCTAATTTATAACATTATATTAGCATTTGATAGAATTTATTACATTTAATTTGTTTTCTTTTTTTTTTGTTTGGTTTTATCTGGTTTGTGACCAGTTCCTATATTCATGAGCAAGGGCTTTAGGTGTCAGGAGAAATCACAAAGACCTGATACATTTCCCTTGCTAGATGTTGTACCTGTATGGGTTGTTTCTCTTTTTCACCACTTTTCAATACAATATTATTGAGATGCAATTTGGTATCACCACAACTTAATATTATTGTGGTGTTGTAAGTTCTGAAGCTGCAATCTTTTGAATATTACATTGTGGTGATTAACTTTTATATTAATTGGAGTAACATTTTTTTTGTAATATTACATGCTAATCCATTTTATTCCACCGGATCTCATAGCTTATGAATTGAGTGGATGTTAATGGCCATTAAATCTTTTTGTTTTCAGGTTGCTGCACTTGGTGCCGTTAGCAACATAGTGGTTGATTTTACAACTCGTAAATCTGTTTTTGTACAATGTGGAGGGATGAAACAGCTGGTTCAGTTATCAAAGTCTATGGAATCATCTGTCAGGTCAAATGCTTTGTGGGCTTTGAAGAATTTTGTATTCCAAGCAGACAACAGGTTGAAAGAAGGTGTTTTCTCAGAGCTCACTGCATCATTGTTATCAGACCTTATCTGTGGTAATAAGATTTACAATTCTTCATTTGCTTTCTAGCTTATGTGTTGACTCAAGTTCAAATCAAGTTGCTGCTTAATATACATTTACATTGCAGACCCAGAGCCTTCTGTACAAGAGCAAGCTTTGGCCCTTGTTCGTAATCTAGTTGATGGATGTATAAACTTAATTGAGTTCGTGTTTGCTGAAGATGGCCTTATATTAGGAGCCATTGGAAGACAGTTACAGCGTGCTTCAAAAGCTGAGATAGGGATACAGGTTTGGATTCAAGGAAAATAATGAGTTAGATGCAATTACTATTTAACATTCTATATTTTAATTATTTAAAATTAAAAATTGCTTTGAAATTGGATTGAAGGTGAAGGTCTCATTTCTCTACTTATCCCCCAAAAAGAAAAAAAATCACATATTTTCATTCATTTTTGTCTTTGCAGCCAAGAGAGATTTCTCTGTGTAACCTAAGATATTAGTACACATCTAATTATGCCCTTTTCATTTGATAGGTTCATTTATATTCTACTTCAATGTATTGAAGCAAACATTTTGTTTTGGAAATATAATTGTGACTACTTTTTACACAAAAAGTAACAAATTTTCATCCATGTCTAGAATGAAGATGTCATATTTAATTGTTTTGCATCCTTAACCAGTTGGAAGTTCTCTTAGTCCCGCTCAAGATCTTAAACCTTTTAACTTTTTCCCTTTTCATCAAATTATTTATGCTATTTTGATTTTTTGAAATTCTTGGAGAAGTTGCCATTCGAGGAGAAATTTTGCAGACTTGATGGTTGGCTAGTTGGATTTGACAAGTTGCCTGAAGTTTTCATGATATTATTTTTTGTTTAATGATGCAAAGCTCATTTTGTTATGGCATACATGTGGGTATTATAAATTAGCATACAAGCAGATAAATATTCACTGTACATGTTAGTTTTCGTGAACTTGTTTTTATTTTTATTTTTGTCCATTGAAGTTTTTGCTGGTATCTTTCAAAAACAAAATGTTTGATTTGGTTTCCATATGTAGTCACAAGGTTTTAGATGTCATAGTCTCATAGATACATATATTGACAATTGAAATGACAAGATTAATCTATGATAACACCATGATTTTATAGTGTTAATTTTATTTTGCTCTTTTTAGCTTATTTTGAACTCTTTGCCCTGTAGGGAATGTATGCACTGTGCAATGTGGCAAGTGGGAATGAGTTTCACAAGGAAGCAGTAATCCAGCAACTCTTTTCACAAATGGATGACAAGAATCAATCTTTTGTGATCAAGTTTTTGCAGAGTAATGATAGCCAGCTACGCACAGCAACTGTCTGGACAATTGTGAATCTCACTTGTCCATCGAGTCATGGTGCACCTGGCCGGCTTGAAAAGCTGCACAATTCTGGGATAACTTCTCAGTTGAAGAATATGGTTAATGATCCTTGTGTTGATGTTAAGGTTATTAGCATTTTATCTTTTGAATATATCTTTTGTTGGCTTCCCTTTTCTGGTTAACCTAATAGAAATATTTGTTGTACAGCTCCGCGTGAGAACAGTGCTAGGGCAATCTATGGCTTTCGGGGACAATTAAGCATGTCCATGTTTATTCATTACTTGGAATACGAAAAAGCAAAGAGATTTAGAAGCAGTTGGTTTTTTTGTCTTTGCCGTTTTTCTTCTGTAAGATATTTTCAAGGCTTTCTCCTGTGGCTTGTAACAAAATGGTGAGTTTTTGGTTGATTTTTAATTGCTTTCATTGAAAATGGTCATTAAACTGGACTTTGCAAGTGCTTCATCACACAATGGATTAAGGTTTTTAATGAACCAAATTACCCTATCTCCAGTTCCAAAGATGAAAGATCAAATTGGCAAAGTTCCCATTTAGATTAACAATTGAACGAGCTTATCATATATATCTCTGATTTCTTATCATAATTGGATTTACAAATGTAATCATTCACTTATGGCTAACACAATGCTCTTCTTTTGCAGGCGCAACACATTGCTTTCGGTTACTGCTTTTTTCTCAGTTGAAGCAGTGCAGGGAGCTGTTATCGGTCAGTTTTACATTAAATAGGCATTTTAGGGATACATACATTTTGGGTTGATATTTCTGTATGTATCAATTGAACATTGTACATGTAATACTGTACCATGAGAAGATGTAGATATAATATTTCCTGTCAAATTAGTGTATCACTTCCATGAAGAAAGCTTTGTTGTTCTCTATTTCTACCGCTAATGTATATTTCCTTTTTATTTATGAATTCTGCCATTTGTGGCTAAACTGTTACAAATTTTTGAAATTTGAAGTCTCTTTCTTACTTTTGGGGGATAATTCACTCTCTTGAAGTTTTTTTTTTGTTATCATATAATCATGTAGCTTTTATGCTTCTTTATTGTTAGAAACATGGGAGTTTATCCTTTGGTAGTGGTACATGTGGTATCAATAATTGTAAGCTATTTGGATTTAGTTTTGTGAAAATATGAATTTGGTTGAGCAGTCAAACGAGTCGAATGCGTATTTTTAATGATTGACTCGAGTAGTTCATATGTTTAATCGAGTTTTTTTTAATTAATTACTGTTAATGAATTATTTAATGATAAATAATAATTGTTAGTATATTTAATTATTTGTTTTTAGTTATACTAGGTTTTACATTTTCATAGTTTTTAAGAAAGCTTTGTGGTATTCTTCAAAGTAACACCAAATATTTGAAGGGTATAGTTGTCTGCTGTAATTGTCAAGGTTATGGAGCAGAAGCAAACTTGAGCCATTCTTCTGCTTTGTTGTTCTGCAACCTTTGCTTCAACAAGAGGACAGTCTTCAATTCTAAAAACAGAGAGGAATCCAGGCAACTCCGGACCAGACATAGATCGAAGATGAGGGCATCGACGAATTTCGAGCTTTTTAAGAAAGGTGAGACGTTGCTTTGTTGTTGAGTGGTCTCAAGTTGGGAACTTCATCAATGTAAAGAAATGCAAGGGTTGAAGACAGGAAATCTTCCTTTGGAAAGAATCAACACCTTCACATTTTCCCCGGATACTCAAGTCTTCAAGGGAGCTGAGCTGCTGCAAATCCTAGTTCATGAGGTTTGTGGTAAACTTTTCACAAAAGGAGACCGAGAAGAGTTCGAATCGGAAGGCAAACCACCTTCGAGGATTGACTCAAATTTGGGACAGTTGCATATCTTCAATGAGTTCAGTGATCCTTTCAGGCAGTATTTTTAGCTCCATACTGTTCTGAAACTTCAAGGACTGAGATTAGGAGCATGCGGTCCATGTCGGCGGGAAATGACTCAAATTTTGGGCATAAACTGAATCTGAGGGAGCTGAGAGTTGAAAGAACCTGATTAGGTCCCTGTGCAACTGAAACTGAAAGAGAATTTACATTACAACCTCGTCTATTAAGATGATTAAGTTTGGGGGATGAGAATTTACATAGTAAATATTAACCAGGAAGCTCGGGATCAAGCATCTCGACTAATTCTTTTGGTTGAAAATTTGTCTACGCTCACTGTACCTGTGGTGATTGGTTGCAATTCATCAACGTAAAAAGTGTTGGACGCAGTGATAAAAGCACATAGTTCTCGTAAAGAGAGAATTCAAATCCGAACATGATTTTTACCTTTTTTTAATTAAACCAACTGAATCAAACAATAAGTTTGGTATTCATCAATCCCAAATCCCCCAGTTCCTTCAATAAAACAATGTTACAGCATGGGTAATATTCATAAGTTATATACAGTTCATTCATAGCATACAGAATTCAATCTATAAGTAAAAAACATTGTTTGGGACCAAACATGATGATTCTACAGAAAGGTTACCTAAGGCTAAACTAAAGGAAAAGAAAAGGAAAATCTGAAACAATTGCAAATGCATTCCCCTCAGCCAATCTTCTCGGGGTTCGTATCGTCGGAGGGCCAAACCACCGTTTCCATAAGCCGCTCGCGCATCAGTTCTAAGTTCTCTTCCGAAATCTCGTTGTATATTTGAGCATGATCACATTTCTATACCAATATATCAACATACATACATACAGTGTTAGAAGATACTTCAACTTTTCTGTTTTTCAGCAACAAATGTAAAAAGTAGTAGGAGATTTTTGGTTTACCTTGATCCATTTCCCATACAGATGAAGGCGTGTTATCATCACTCTTTCAGCAAGCTCTTGATTCTCCTGTGAGTGTCATATACATCAGTTCTATATGAGGTTAGCTAGTTTGATATTGCATGGAATGTTTTTTCTTTTCTTATTTTCTATAATTTTTTGAAAAATTTCAAACTTGTATTACACATGACATGTTTTGATTAGGCCACAATACTTGACTATAGCAACAACAAAGGAGAAAATTGATAGACAAAAAAGAAAGTGTAGAAACCAAATTGAGAAAAAAGTTAAAAGGGTAAAGTACACAAATTGTCACTAAACTATTTCAAAAAATATAAAATGGTTATCAAACTTTTAAAAGCTGCATAATAGACATTAAACTTTAGTTTTTGTTACAAAATGGTTACTGAGCCGTTAATTGTTGTTAACTGGGTGACATGACAGTTATGATAATTTGTATAACAACACATTTAATCCTCCATATTTACACATTCAATCAGTTTATACATCAATAGTGAGGGTTAAATTAGGACTAAATTGATTAAATGTGTAAATATGAAGGATTAAATGTGTTAGTATTCAAAATTTCGTAACTGTCACGTCATTTACTTAACGACATTTCACAGCTCAGTGACCATTTTGTAATAAAAACTAAAGTTTAATGCTCATTATGTAAATTTTGAAAGTTTGGTGACCATTTTGTATTTATTGGGATAGCTTAGCGACCATTTGTATAGTTTACCCAAAGTTAAAAGTACAAGAGAAAATTATACTAAGTTAAAAAAATGACTAGTAAATAAAGATTAAGTCTAAACCTTTACAATTATGTGAGAGATGTAGTGTCTAACGTGTGAGATGAATTTTGTAAAGACATAGAATTTGAAAAAATATCGAGCAAATAGGATTAAGATTATTCTATGCTATGTTACTTAAATTTGAGTGTGAGTGTTAGATACGAATATATAATCTGTACAAAAATGATTAGACCTTTATAATGATTTCCATGCCCTTGAAAGATCCTATTCCTATCATAGGAGATCATATCTCTATATCAAAATATCATACATGAATCGTTCGAATAACATAAATTCTAAGCATTTGAACATAAGTAATCTAGAACGGAGTCTATTTTGGGTTTGGATGTAGGGGATATTTTGCAGTTTTTATAACCTTCATTCATGTTCACAGTAATAGCGTAAGAAGAAAGAAAGTATTGAGGTGCATGAAGAAGAAATGAAGCTTTAAAACTACCTTTCCGAGCATGCGTAAGAAAAGCTTGCCATCGCTGGGCTGATTTGATGCAACATACCTGCCATGCCATAATCAAGATTGGACCACAACTTAATGCAACACAAAATTATCAACATATGTCCACAAATCTGTTTCAGTCTTAGAATCATAGAGCTGTAAAACCAGATATGCAACTTACTGATAAAACCATGTATATTTGGGAGGATTCATTTCATAGAGCTGTGTAAGAACAGTCCTCACTGCCTTGTATGTGAAGTAATTCAGTAATTGCTGCAGCAAGCAGAAAACCATTGTCGTATAAAACAAAACATTGCCTATTCTAATAACAGGAAATCCTTGGAAAGTGCAGAAATCTCACCGTTTTAACATCCCCAAAAGTGTCTTCGTACTGCCCTCCCAAATTGTTGAGGACCACGAGTCTACGGTCCTTGCTCTGCTTCCTGGAACTCCTGTTCGAAATCCTTGGAACCATCTTGGAAGACAGCCTCCAATCAGGCCATGAATCCACAAAGGAGCTGCCTAGTTCCAAGGAGGCTGGCCTTGGCGGGGCATGCTTTCTTTTGAGGCTGATGTTGGTGGATGGCAATGCATCCAAGCACAGACATGGACCGGGGTGAGACTCCATGACTGATGTGCCCACCACAGATAAAGCCCCCACCATCTTAAAACAACAGCTTCCAATAATAAAAGAATGGGAAGAAGGAGAACCCCAGATCAGTGTTTTGGTTTTAAATTCAGGGTTGGAGTCAGGGAAAAGAGGAAATGGAAAGTGTGGAGAAAGTGGCGTGGATTTAAAGGGAGGGTGAAGGCTAACCAGACAGTTTTTGAGGTCCAGAATTGTCTGAATCATCAAGGAACAAAACTTGGTTTAACTGTTCAACACACGAAACCAAAGGTAGGTTTCCCTTGGGTTTGGATTTTTCATGTTTGGTGGGTCTGTTTGCAACTTGTGTGAATCTTCCTCTTGGAATTCAATGAATCTTTGGCAACGTGTTAAATTCATTAAGCCTAAGTCAATTAAATGAGTTGTTTCCAATTTCAAACTTCAAAGTTTTAATTTCAGAAGGAGTATTCAACTTGATTATGTGGTCTTCGTTAGGGCCGGCAAAGCTCATAATTTTTTGTTTGAGGGTAAGAAATTGAGTCTCACGTCTAAAACTAATTAAAAGTATAATAATACAACACGTCAATTATAAGGAGATCTTTGAGACATAAGTTTATCAAAAATACATTTGAAAATGATTTGATATACAAATTTATCTAAACTTTAAAATTTAAGAGTTTATATTAGAATTTAGGGGTTTAGGTTGTATGGTGTAGAATTTAGGATTTATGATTAAAATTTAGAGTTTATAGTTTATGGTTTAAAGTTTTAGGACTTAGAGTGATAGGGTTAAAAATTTAGGTTTTAGATTTATAGTTTAAATATGAAGGGTTGTGTAAATTTTTTTACACAACTTGTGTATCAATATAAACCCAAATACATTTATAAACAAAATTTAAAATATGTAAATTTAGGATAAATATTCTATACACAAGCGGTGGAAACTGAAAGTTTCCACAAGCGCCTTAGTTTTAGGGTATAGGGAGTTAGTTTAGGGTATAGGGTTTAAGGGTTTAGATGTAGGGGTTATAATTTAGGGATAGTAGTTTCAATTTAAGGTTTAGGATTATAATTTAGGGTTTATAGGTTAAAACCTAAATCCTCACCATATTACCCTAAAAACTAAACCCTAACCTATAAACCCTAAATTATAACCGTAAACCTTAAATTGAAACACCTATCCCTAAATTCTAACCCCTTCAACCCTATACCCTAAAACTAAGGCGCTCGTGGAAACTTTCAGTTTCTACCGCCAGTGTATAGGATATTAATCCGTAAATTTAAAGCGTATGTAGAAAAAAAAGCATAATGTCAAAAAAATGTCCCTAACGTTTGATTGAATTGTCATTTTGTCTCATATTTCTTTTTTAAACAATTTAGCCCTCACGCTTTATTTTAGTTCAAAATAGCCCCTCCGTGAATCAAAATTGTTAGTCAACTGACGATAAACAACTTGAAATGACTTGGCAAAATGACACATCAAATGAAAAAATATTTTATATTTTATACATTTTTTAAAACTATTTTTTTGATTAATGTGTCATTATGTAAAGTCAGCATATTTGCTTAAATAACACTGCTATTGTGGTGTGCATTGTCATTTAGGTTTGTCACGTCATTTCAAGCCATTTATCGTTGGTTTACTAACAATTTTCATTCGTAGAGGGGTCATTTTAACCCAAAATGAAATGTTAAGGGTTAAATTACTTAAGAAAATAAAGATCAAAATAACAATTCAGTCAAACGTTAAGGACATTTTTAGCATTATGCCGAAAAAATAAAAATTTTAATTTTTGAGTATGTTAATCATTTATCATATAAATCACAATAGTTATTAAAATCTTGTTGTCTCTGTTAAACTTCCTCTACAAAAATTTGTAAACTTGCACTAAGAACAGAGAGTAAAGTGAAAATATTTTTCTTCATTTCATTGTAGAAATCTTAATTGTTTTTTTTTCAATTAGACATTATATTGATGTACAGTTCAGTTTAAAAAATCAATCTTACAGAATGTCCCATTAACGATTCTCATTGCATCGACAAACAAAGATGGAGCTAAGAATCAAGATCAATAGGAGTAAAGTATAATTAATCAAAAAATAAGAGGAACAAAGTTTAAACAAAATAAAAATTGGAGGTCTAAACAGGTAAAGTTCTATTAATTGGGGAGGAGCCCCAAGGGACTATGTCCCTCCGTCATTATCGACAAACTATCACAAATGTAAATAAACGAATAATATTTTAAAATATATATGATAATATTTTCTTATTTGTCCAATGATTATTCTTTCGAGTAGATTCTTAAATTTTAAAATTAAAAGTAGGCTTAATAGTCAAATAAGTGCCTAAAATATATCATTTTCTAGTTAGGTGCCTAAACTATTTTTTGGACTAAATATATACTTAACGTTTCATTTTGTAACTCAAATAAGATTTTTTCGTGACATACGTTAAAAATTTTCAATTATTCAATAAATATCTTTGATTTTATAAAAAATTAAAACCTTTAATTTCTCTAAAAAAAAGCACCCAAAACATAACTCTAAATATTTAAATCCCTAAATTTCTCTTCTCCAACTACCTAATCAACCACCACTAGTTATCCTTGCCTTTCATTAGACCCCACGACTAAAAATTCCATTATCCCATCAAAAATCGACGAATGAATTGTCAATTGTACCGCCGACGAACATTCAAAAATGACGAAAAAAAAGATGGCAATTGAGTTTCTGACCGGCTGCTAAAGGGTGGGAGATACCGAGCGGCAAAGTATACGACGCTTGGACGGTGAACGGTAAACCACTTACGTGTGGGGGATGCCAGACGATGAGGGAGATGTGATTGAGGGTTTGATTGAAAGAAATTAAAACTTTGAGATTTTTAAAGAAAGTATGAAATTAAATAAATAACATGAAACATGTCATGTTATAATTGAATGACAAATTTTTTAGCAGTAGTTGATGAAAAAATTATTTTAATTACGAAATGAAAAATGAAACCTTAAGTACTTATTAAGATAAAAATACTTAAAAAGACACATAATTGGAAAAAAATATAACCTAGACATTCATTTTATTGTTAAGTAACACTCCCTCTGTCCCACTAAACTGTCACATTTGAGTCAAACTTTTTTAAGTTTGACTTCTTATAATTTAAAATTTATTATTGATAAAAATATAAAAATATATTTTAAAAACTTTGAATCAAGTAGTTTTTAAATATATATTTTATATATTTTAATTAATTAAAATTTTTAAATAAATTATAGTCAAAGTTGGACAATTTTGATCAACATGTGACAGTTTAGTGGGACGGAGGGAGTAGTTCTATTATGAGGCAGATTAAAATGAGGCTAAAATTAGGTTGACCGATTGTACCGGTATCAGATTCCAACATAAATTCTTACGAGGCGGTAACATAAATGTTTACAATAACCGTAAGAAAAACGGTAGTTACACAAATGCTTACTAGAGTAAGAAATTGTGTGATAACTTAGACGGTTACCTGGTAACATTAATTCTTACAAAGCGCATAAGATTTTGGTTGCTACATAAGTTCTTACAAAACCTACTTAAATTATTACATCAATTGTTAGAAAAAAATATTATAACACAAATTCTTACCCAAGATCACAAAATCCAAAACCCTTTCAACTTATGATAAGAAATTGTGTTATAACCTAAACTCTTAGAGGATAACATTATTTCTTACCCAACTCTTTAGATTTTGGGTAAGTACACAAAATTTTCCGGAACCAACGTAAACCCCTACACAAATGGTAGTAAAATATGTGATAACACAATTTCTTACCCATAAGAGATTGTGTTATGACATAAAATCGTAGAAGATAACATTCTTTGTTACTCAACTCATAAAATCATCTAAACTTACGGTAAGAAATTATGTTATAACATAAACTCCAAATTGATAATGTAAAACCTAAATTGATTTTGATATAAAAAATTGTATAAGGGCTTATTTGTAAATACAATAATTTTTAAGTATTTCAAAGACTCACAAGTTGACAAGCCTTTTTGAACCAAATGATCTTTCAAGACAAAATATTTTAAAGTGGTTCAAAATTTTCTATGTGTTCTAAGCAAAATTTCAACTTTACGCTTAAGCGTATCGATATCCTTATGGCGTATCGATACAAATTTATGCTACTGGAATTTCAAAAAACTATAGTGTATTGATACAGTTTTACCCGTATCGATACGATCTTAATCTGGGCAAGCTATTAAGGCATAGCGTACCGATACGGTCTCACCTCGTATTGATACGATTTGGATGATGATAGCAAATCTTTGTTTTAAAAGAGTTGAACATTGGCTGTCAGTTACTGGAATCCTAAAACTTTTAAATGATCGTTAACCGTATCGATACGCCTAGATAGCGTACCGATACGCTTTTTTCAAAACACCATTTAGGATTCCAGTGAGCAAAAATCGTATCGACGCGACATTTCGTATCGATATGCCCCTTATAACCGTACCGATACGCCCTTCCCGCGTATTGAAACGCCCTTATTTTCAGTCACAACAGCTGTTTCTTCTTTGAGACAGGTACCGATACGGTCCCGAGGGTACCGATACACTATGCAGTTGAGGAGCATTTATTGTGGGAAAATGCAGCCCAACGGCTAGATTAATGACCTCAATCACCCAAATGGCTAGAATTCAATGCAATGGTATAAAAACAAGACTCGAAAGCTACAACAACTATTGAACCTTCAAGCAACATCCAAGAAATTATTCCAAACCCTTGAGCTTATAGAGTCAAATTTGTGTACCCAACTTGTAAAATTCTTCATTGTTTATCTATCTTTCAAGTTTGAGGAGTGTTTGTTTGTAATTGGGTAATTAATTAGTCTATTGAGAGATACATTTCAGATTGCCTTTCTTTCTTTGTAATTGTGAGTGAATTTGATTAAGCTTTGGGTAGAAAGCTTAATCGGTTTGTAAGGTTTCCTCCTAATCCGAGAAAAGGGGAAGAATCAATTAGTGGATTGATTGAAAATCCTTAGTGGGAGCTAAGATAGTGGGTGTAGAGCTTGTTAGAAGCTTGAATCACTCTAAATTGTCTTGTATCATCTTTTTTAATTTTCCCTTTCCCCTTTCAAAATTTTAATTTCCAATTCACCCCCTCTTGGCCATTTGCAATTGTGTGATCAACTCAAAAATTGGTATCAGAGCTACACTCATTGAAAGGATTAGAACCCTTTGAGTCGATTCTTGGAGAAATCAATCAACAAAAACTAGAAGCAATGGCATCTACCTCCGACAACAACTACGAGTCACAATCTATCACTAAGCCTTCTTACTTCAATGGGGATAACCAACCTTATAGGAAGAATATGATGAAGCTATTCATCAAATCCAATGATTACCTCATATGGGATGTTGTGGAAGATAACCCAACCATTCCCTTGAAGAGAACCGATGAAGGAAGACTCATTCCAAAGTCCAAGCACGAAATGACCGATGAAGAACGAAAGAAGCTTCAAATCAATGACAAGGCTCTACCCATGATCTTTTGTGCTCTCGGACCGGATATGTACTCGAAGATGTCTTCGTGTACAAGTGCTAAGGAGGTGTGGGACAAGCTAGAGATCTCATATGAAGGAACCAACAACGACAAGGAGACCATGATTGGGATCCTTAACTATAGCTACGAGAGTTTCAAGATGGGGCCCGAGGAAAGCGTCACTCAAATGTTCAATCTCTTCTCGGTCATCGTCAATGGTCTCAAGGGCTTTAGTGAGACCATTCTCGAAAACAAGCTAGTCCAGAAGCTCCTTAATTCTCTCTCGGATTCGTGGGAAGGAAAAAGAATTGCAATCATCGAGGCCAAGAACTTGAAGACACTAAATCTCGATGAGTTGGTGGGATCTATCCTCACTCGTGAGATCGTGAAGAAAGGAAGAGAAGAAGAAAAGACGAGAGTAGAGTAGAGAAGAAGAAGGCAGAGGAGAAGAAGCCAGGAATTGCTCTCAATGCTTCACATGAAGAGAGTGATTCTAGCTTAGATGAGGAGGAAGAAGAATTGGATATGATAGCCAAGAAATTCGCTCGATTCATGAAGTCCAATCGGGGAAGAAAGTTACATAGAAGAGGAGACTTCAAGAACAAGAAAAAAGGGAAAGAAAATGACCAACTCATATGCTATGAGTGCAAGAAGCCAAGGTATATTCGATCTGATTGCCCTCAACTCAAAAGGAAGAGCTTCGGGAAGAAGAAGAAGCTCAAGGCAAACATTGCTACTTGGAGTGATGAGGAGTCATCCGAAAAGAAGCGGGAAGATGTCAACCTTTGTCTCATGACGATTGAGGAGGATCTAAAGGTAACCTCTAACGCATCTACTTTAGACTTCACTTTTGATGATCTTCATGATGCATACGATGAGTTACAAGAGGTGTATGATGAGTTGGTTGAGAAATACAAAAAATCAGTTTTGAAAAACGATTACTTTCCAAGACCAACTCGGAACATGAAAAGAAGGTTTTGCTTTTACAAAATTCCTCAAATGAATTTGAAAAGAAACCCATTGATTTGAATAACCTACTTGAAAAATACCATGTTTATCACCATGAGGAGATGGATAAACTAAAAGCTTCTCTTAACACTATTTGGAAAAATAGTATTGAAAAAGGGGATTTTCAAAAACCCAATATGTAAAGAGAAATTTTAATAACTAAAAACAAAGAAGCTCTCATAGGCATCCTAGAGGTAAAAGAGTTAGGAGTGTGTGGGTTCCTAATGAACTTATAATTTCTAACAATGTTGATGCTATTTCTTCTTGGATTCCTAAGGGAACCAAGTATTTGAGAGCTAACTCACATGGACCCAAAATGATTTGGGTACCAAAAATCAAGAACTAATCTTTGTTTGTAGGGGGCATTACTACAAGGCCAAAGCTTCAAGTCAAAACATATGGTACCTTGATAGATGATGTTCAAGACACATGACCGGTGACAAGAGTAGATTCTTGGATCTAAAGCCTAAAAGTGTTGGTGTGGTGACTTTCAGTGACAACTCCAAAGACCATATTGAAGGAATATGCTCCATTGGTAATCACTCTTCAATCTTAATTAAAAATGTTCTTTATGTTAGCGGTCTAAAACATAATTTGTTGAGCATTAGTCAATTTTGTGATAAAGGTTTTAATGTTCTTTTTGATGTTAATGGTTGCAAGATAATGAACATTGAAACTAATAAGACTATACTCATAGGTCATCGCATAGTTAATACATATATGGTGCATTTAGATGACATAAACATTTCAAATGCATGTTTTGTAGCTAAAAATGAACATGATACATGGTTATGACATAGGAAACTAGGACATGCTAGCATGAGTGTATTAGAGAAATTGGCTTCCCAAAATCTAGTTAGAGGTTTACCCAAGATGAAGTTCTCATTAGATAAAATTTGTAATGCATGTGCCAAGGGTAAACATAAAAGAACATTATTTAAACCTATTAATGATGTTTCAACTAGTAGGGCATTACAATTGATCCATATAGATCTCTTTGGGCCAATTAGGACAATTAGCTTGGGTGTAAAACATATGCTTTTATGCTTGTTGGTGATTTCTCTAGATACACTTGGGGTTCTCTTTTTAAGTACTAAAGATGAGGCTTTAGAAAAATTCATCACATTTTCAAAAATCACTCAAAATGACCTTGGTCAAAATATTTCTCATATTAGAAGTGACCATGGAACCAAATTTTAAAATCTAGGTTTGATGATTTTTGTAATGAAAATGGTATAAGACATAATTTTTTCACACCTCGCACTCCTCAACAAAATGGGATAGTTGAGAGGAAAAATCAAACTTTAGAAGAAATGGCTAAAACCATGCTTTGTGAAAACAATTTACCTAAGTATTTTTGGGCGGAAGCAACAAGCACTTCTTGCTATATTATAAATAGAGTAATGATTAGACCACTTTTAAAGAAAACCCCCTATGAGATTTTAAAATCTGAAAAGCCTAACATTAGTTATTTTCATCCTTTTGGATGTAAGTGTTTTGTTTTAAACAATAGAAAAGATAATTTGGGTAAATTTGATGCAAAAAGTGATGAAGCTATTTTCTTAGGACGTTCTTCAAATTATAAAGCTTATCGAGTCTTTAACAAAAGAACCTTAGTTGTAGAAGAGTCAATTCATGTAGTTTTCGATGATAACCTCCTTCCGAGAAAAGATTCTTGTGACGATGATGATGTAGGAATCATTGAAGCTAATGATGGTGGAAAATCATCAAAGGTGGATGAGGTTCCAATCAAAGAGGAAGAAGCACAAGATCCTCCCATAGAAGCCTTGAAGGACATGAACCTTGGCGAAAAGGAAGTGAGCTACCCAAGGGAACTCAACTGTGTCAAAGATGGTGAAATCTTGGGTGATCCATCCAGGGGGTAACCACTAGATCATGTCTTAAAATTATGAATAATATTACATTCATCTTATGCATAGAGCCTGAAAATATCAAAGAAGCATTAAATGATGAATTTTAGATATTGGCTATGCAAGAAGAATTGAATCAATTTGAGAGGAGTAATGTTTGGACATTAGTTGATAGGCCTAGTAATAAGTCTACTATAGGAACTAAATGGGTTTTTAGAAACTAACTAGATGAGAGTGGTAACATAGTAAGAAACAAGGCTAGGCTTGTTACTCAAGGTTACACTCAAGAAGAAGGAATTGATTTTGATGAGACCTATGCACTCGTAGCTAGGATGAAAGCAATTAGGATGTTTCTTGCATTTGCATGTTAAGGGTGCCTTTTTAAATGGTTTTATAAATGAATAAGTGTATGTAGAACAACCACCCGATTTTGAAGATCCAAACTTTCCAAACCATGTTTTTAAACTAAAAAAAGCTTTATATGGTTTGAAACAAGCTCCTAAAGCTTTGTATGAAAGACTTTCAAACTTTTTAATTGAAAAGGGTTTTGAAAAAGGGAAGGTGGACACTACACTTTTTATAAAAAAATGGCAATGACATATTAGTAGTTTAAATTTACGTTGATGATATTATATTTGGTTCTACTAATGAGTTTTATTGCTAAGAATTTTAAAGCTACTGCAAGGTGAATTTGAGATGAGTACGATGGGGGAGCTCTCATTCTTCTTGGGACTCCAAATCAAGCAAAGAAAGGATGACATCTTCATCAATCAAGCTAAATACATCAAGGATATGCTAAAGAAGTTTAGCTTGGAGAATGTGAAGCCTCAAACGACTCCTATGAGCTCATCGATTAAGCTTGACAAGGATGAAGGATGTGAGTGTGTTGATTCTAAGCTTTATCGTTCCATGATTGGATCTTTGCTTTACCTTACCGCAAGTAGACCCGATGTCATGTTTAGTGTTTTCTTGTGTGCTAGGTTTCAAGCTAGTCCTAGAGAATCTTACCTTATAGCCATTAAGAGAATCTTTACATACCTTAGAGATACACCTTGTTTAGGTCTTTGGTATCCTAGAGACTTATCCTTTGACCTTCATGCCTTCTCCGATGCAGATTATGGGGGATGTAAAGTAGATAAAAAAGTACCTCCGGGACATGTCAATTCCTAGGTAGTATGCTCATATCTTGGTTGTCTATGAAACAAAATAGTGTAGCCTTATCTACCACCGAAGCGGAATACATATCGACCGGAAGTTGTTGTGCTCAAGTTCTTTGGATAAAGCAACAACTCTTAGATTATGGAGTTGATGTATGTATTTGTAGAGCGTTTTAGGTGTTCTCTAAATATGAGCGCAAGTGCACACTCCTGTCAAGTTATAGTATAAAAGATATCGTCTCCAACAGGGATTGGACAACTTGACTCGAATTGTAACTCCTGCACAAGGGAAAATTAAATGCACAAATAAGTTGAGTTGTTTAAGAAGAAAAGTAAATAAAGCACAAGTAAATAGAAGAGAAGAGATCAGATTGATGAATGGGCTGAATTATGCTGCTATGTAGTGTGAAACTACGTTGAATATGATAAGTTGCTTTGCGCTGCCAGACTTCGCTGCCTCGACGGGAGATGGAAGATTAGCTGCTGAGACGCTCTCGCTGCCCCAGCAGTGGAATGGACGTATGTCTCGGCGGCGAACTTGACAGTACTTCAAGGCTCAGCAGAACGCTTCGAAAGTGATCCCGCTTATGTCTAAGTTAGAATGTTGTTGATGCCCACTGCAAATAATACCAGTCGCGACTGAATCGTGCAAAGACAACAACGTTTGGTTCGTTCTCTTTTAGTTGCCTTAAACCCTAACCTATGTCTAAGCTGGATTGATCAACACTTGGTTAAGGTGAAGACCATACTTACTCCTTTCGTGAGTTTGACTCTCTCGATACTGAACAAATGGATAGTAAACAATTAATCTTTCGCCTTAATTGAAAACTATGAAGAACGTGGAATAAGCAAAACTTGAAGTTTTATTGCAAAAACAAACTTGAATCCTAAACAACCATTCTCACACTAGTTTACAACATAACCCAAACCCAAAGAGAATTTTAGAACATAACGGCGGCAAGAAAACCTAAACTATGCCTAAAGGAAAACCTAAGTTGTTTTGAAGTAAAAATACATTGGGTATATATAGGCATTAGCTAGGTTAAGTCCTTCTTGGAGTAGAAGTCTTCAAAGTAGCTTTTGCATTAAATGCAACCTTAAATTCTGATTTCTTTAAGTTGAATGTGGACTTCTTCATATTGCCTTGCTCCGAAAGTAATCTCGAACTCCTCCTTCGGTGGCTCTGCCTGGTGCTACAGTCATTGGGAATTTTAGTGGATAGCATCATTAGAACCATGATTTTCTGCTCTACAGATCGCACTCCAGTTCTCTAATTCCTCAGCTTGCTACCCTAAGCGGCGGGTACGGCGGCGGCAGCTACTCGGCAGTGCTTGTCTCTGTCTGGAACTGCATAAGTACAGCTCCTTAGTCTGCTGGCTCAACATCATGTTCTCAGCTCCTCTCTCCTTCTACCGGCTTCTAGCACCTGAAACTAAAACAAAACTAAAACAATACCTTTTCTTTACCAAATAAAAGATAATCAATACAAAGCGTGTCAAAGTAAAGAATACTGTAAAATGCGATGCATGCACCTAATCATGCCTAAAATATACTTAAAACAACAATAATATGAGATGGAATGTGCACAAAATATATGACTTATGGACACTTTACACACCCCCAAACTCGAACTATTGCTTCTCCTCAAGCAATGCAACCTAAATATATGTGCCCTTTAAAATAACCAGAAAGAAAAATTCATGTTTTAAACTTGATTTAATGCCTTTAGGTCGTGGCACCTGTCATTAGATTAGTGAGAGGGGAATAACATGAATTACCTCAGAATTAAACTATAATGCCAGTGAAGTGTGTACATAATTGTGTACAAGCTGAATATGAAGAATATTCTAAGTAAACAAAGATGTTGTCATGATATATAAGGTTGCCGCCGAGGCATCATAGTTAATAATCATGGCATTAAGGGCTTCAGCTTATCAAAACTACCCTTGTAGGTCTAAAATTAAGATAGGAGCAAACTAAAAAACCCCGAACCCATTGAGTAGAGTCATCTCATGAAGATTTTCATTCACTCATGCTAATTTGTCCGTCACTTTAAGATTTTTAGATTCATGGACTTTGATAGCAGCAGAGTGTCCTTGCACATGATTCTTCCTAGAGCCTGTTTCGGGCTCCTCTAGGGATAGACAACATAAAAAATTTCTTTTCCTGCCTTGACAATGCTTTTGTTTTTCATGTTTGTTGCCTGTCGTGGCAGCTTCCTGCAACCATGTTAGAATTTTTCAAAGAATTCAAGCAGACAATGTTTATCAGAAATTTAAACAAATTCAGCAAGTAACAGTAGTGTTTCAATATTTTTGCAATTATAGAAAAATCCTAAGTTTACTTCATGCTTTTCCCCAAAATTAAGTTCATTTTAACTTGGTGCGAAAAATTAAAATCGGTTGTCCTATCATAGACACAAGTTCTAAAAAAATTTCTTTTTCGATTAATTTTCTAAGGCAAGTACATAATGCAACCTAATATGCACTAGTTATGCCTAAACATGATGAGTGCTAACCCCCCCCCCCCCCCCCCCCAAACTCGAGACGGGCATTGCCCTCAATGCACAAAATAAAAATACAAAATAAAAACAGAAAAATAAATACAATTAAAAAACAAAAATAAAGAGAAGAAAAGAGAAAAAAAACTCTAGAAATTGGCTGAGGGTTGAGAGGAGGCTTGGGTCTTGGCGGCAAAGGAGGAAAAGGAGGATTGGATGACTAGGCGGCGACTGATAGATGCCCGGGCGGTAGACTTGGCAGGTGATACCTTTGTTGTCCGCGACGTCTAGACTCTTTTAGGAGTGGGGCGAGGTTCTTCACGAGGCTCGGTAGGAGGAGCTTTCTTTTCTCCCGTCTCAGATTCGGACTCCTCGTCCTCTGACTCGGCATAGATGATGTGTTGCTTCCTTTTCCTTGATGCTTCCTCTGTTTGTGCTGCCAGAGGGTCTATTGCCATTGGAGCTACTGCTATTGTTGGCAGCTACTGATCGATCTCATCAGATAAGGAGGTGTTTGCCACCGTTGCCGCTGTGCAGGCGGGGAAGAGATGTTATCGATGCCTCTCGGGGGAGTCTACCACCGTGTTTAAACCAGAGGTGGCGGAGTGTGATGGGTATTGTGTCAGAGATGACATCTAGCGACGGAAGGCGGCATGGCGGATAACTACTGCTGATGGTGTTCCTTGTCCTGATGAAGCTGCGTCGGCTAGGTCAGCGGGGAAGGTTGGCAGGGTGGGGGTGTTGTCTGGGAATTTTTGAAGGAGATAGGCCACAAAATCCTCTTGGACTTCCCCCATATACTTCATGAACGTCAACTACTGCTGCTCGATCCGTTTGTTGCTATCGATGAGAGTGTGCAATAGAGTGATGACTTTATTGTTCGAAGCAGCTTCAGTACTGCCGGGGGCAGCTGGTGTGGCTGGCTAGGCGGCGGAGGGCTGGCTGGGGGTGATGGGCTCTGTCTCCTAGGCCTGCATCATCTACAGGCGGACTTTCATGGTCCATCCCTCATTGGCAGTTGTCATCTTATCTTTTGGGTCAGAGGGGACGTTGAAGTTGACACATAGGCCGGTGATGAGAGATGGGACGTATAGCATGTCCTTTGTTTTTTGGAAACAGTTGTGGAACTCTTTGCAAATGATTTCTCCAACATTAATCGGCATGTTAACCATGATGTTGTAGATGAGTGCGAGGCGCGGCCGGTCTACAGTGGAGTTGTGGGAGGTGGGCAGCAGATGCCGTTTGATGGAGGTTTTCCAAAGCATGGGCTCAAGCAGCAGTCGGCGGCGTTGGACGGAGCTGCCATGCTTTCTTGCCAACCACGACGTGTTGGGCTCGCACAGCTTGGCCTTTAGTATGTCGTAGTCGGCAGCCGTCAGTGACTACCTCCATTCCTCGTGAGGGTTGTATTCCATCTCTAGGACGTAGAAGTTGTTGATCACGGTGGCATTGAGCTTTACAGGCTCCCCTCGGACATAGACAAACGACAGATCTGGCAAGGGTGATGTGCATAGAACACTCTGACCAATGTGATGTTGGCCATCTCCAGTTGCCGTGCGAATATTTCTCATCCCTTGTTGTGGATGGTTTCGAATAAGGCAGGCTCTAAGCCAAGGTCCCAGTCAGCTTTGTGTAATGAAACCCTTGCTCCTCTCAAATTGCCTATTTGGCGAACTGCCTTCGATATCTCTTTTCATCTGCCTTGCAGTAGAAACATTGGAAGATGGGTTTGGGTGCTGATGTGGATGCTATGTGTGAGACAGTTTAGTTATAACTGAAACTTTTAAAAGAAGATGATTAGCAAGAGAGTAGTGGATTCAAGAATAAGATAGCAAAGAGGTGAAAGTAAAGTAAATGAATGAGGTGAATGAGGTTTAAATAAAGGTTTTCGAGAGGTGTCGTGGTGGCATTAAATGTTCAACGGGCAAGTTGTCTCGCTCACGTTACGGGATTTCTGCATGTTTCTTTTGTAGCTGTTGGCAGCTAGCCGTTAGCAGGCAATTAGCCGTTATACGGTTTCCGCGTTGGGCCGCCCTTGGCTGTCTTGGCGAGATGGTGGGCGGGCTCCTTATTGGGCCTTCTTCTTGATCCAGCTCTTTTATTCCTAAAGCCTGAAATAAAAAATAAAGATAATTAAATAAATTATGAAGGAAATGTGAAAAATAAATTTAACTAATTTAAAATCTAATCCTAACAAAAAATAAATCGCAATAAATTAAACTCTATTCCTAAAACATAAAAAAGAAGAAAATAAAAATAAAAATAATTAAGTTATGTTGAGAGTGCATTTGGGTGCATCTCTTAGATATAACCACTTCCCGAGGTGGTGTTTATTGTCTTTCCCTCCTTGGGGGTCCTTCTGTTCTTTAAGGTGGTGTGTTGTTGGGTCCTTCAACCTGCCCTTGGGTTTGTCGTGACAGCGGCTGTCTGGACTTGTCTCAGTGCTGATTTTGGCGGCTTAAGTGTCTGGGCATCATTCTTTTTCATTTTTTGAGAATTGTAACACATTTAACTTGATGCTCTGATTATCTACCCTCATGATCAGCTCCACATGCTCCACATCTATTAACGTTCTGCCTATGGCTAAAAATGGTCGCCCAAGGATGATAGGGGCGTTTTCATCAGCCTCATAGTCTAAGATGAAGAAGTCTGTTGGAAAAATAAGGCTTCCCACTCAAACTAGGATGTCTTCGATCTTGCCTTCCGGTTGAACAAACGAATGGTCAGCAAGTTTCAGCATAATGGTGGTAGGTTTGGCTCGCCCAATTCCTAGCTTGTCGAAGACGGCCGTAGGCATCAGGTTGATGATGGCTCCTAAGTCGCACAAGGCTTTTTTGTCATGCTTGTTACCTATTTTGCATGGTATAACGAAACTGTCTGGGTCTGTTTGCTTGGGCGACAGCTTGTTGTGCAGCATGGCCATGCACTCCTCTTTCACAACAACTATTTCAAACTCCCCAATTCTCTTCCTCTTAGAAACCATGTCCCTTAGGTATTTTGCATAGTTTGGCATGTTTTGAATGGCTTCTAAGAGAGGGATATTTATGTGCACATGTTTCAGAATATCCAAGAATTTCTTGAACTGGTTCTTCTACTTTTGTTGCTTAAGCCTCTAGGGGAAAGGTGATGGCAGGTGGATGTCCTCTATACGCTCTTTGCATGGGAACTTTATCTGTGGCAGATCATCTACCTCAGGGCTGTTATCTGGCTTATCTGTCGGGGAGGTTGGTGTTGATGCTGCTGCGGCATGTAGTTCTTTCTGTGCTGGCTGTTTTTCTACTGGCTTTTCCACTCTGGTTCATCCAACTGTTTCCCACTTCTTGTTGATATGGCTTTGCACTGCTCATATGTGGATTTAGCTGCTGCCTCTGTACTGTTGGGTGCTGCACCCATTGTCCTGCTGCTAAAGATCTCAGTGAATTGCCCAAAATGGGTCTCCAGGTTCTTTATCGCAGCCTCCTGGTTGTTCATCCTCATCTCTATCATGTCCATAAACGACTCGGTTTTATCAATAAATTATTAGTGCACACAATAAAATCATTAGTTCTAGACATAAAAGTATGAAGAGTTTCTTCTAGTGAGTTATTGTTCTGTGGTTGCTGAGCTTGCTGTCTGGACTGGTTCTGTTGGTAGCCTCCCTATTTTTGTTGTGGATTGGCAACCGTTTTAGGATTGCTCCAGGAAAAGTTGGGTTGATTTTTCTATACAGGGTTGTACGTGTTCGTTGCGGGCCTGCTGTTCCTTTCCTATCCTCCCATGAAATTAGTAGATGCAGTACATTCAGAGGAATCATGATTGCCCCCACACTCATTGCAGAACGGTTCTACTGTCTTGGCCTCATAGACTTTTCTAGTGGGTTTTACCATGTTCATAACCAGCTCTGTCAGTTTGTTGAGGCGTGCATTGACAGATTCTGAGGCTTCCACTTCGTTCACAATGGCTGGCCGCCTAATGCAGCCTCAGCGGGTTGTTGGGTACCTATAGTCATTCTTGGCGGCTAGGTTCAGGATCCGCAGTGCCTTCTCTGGTGGTCTATCGAGGATGATTCCGTTGGCTGAGGCATCAATCATCATTCGAGTTGGGTAGTTCACCCCGTTGTAAAACATTGACACCTGTGTCCAAGCCGGAAAACTATAAAACGGGCAGTTATTTAGCATCTGTTGGTACCACTCACATGCTTCATACATTGGCTCGTCATCCCCTTGTCGGAAGGATGTGATCTCGTTTCTCAATCTGTCTGTGACATTAGATGGGTTGAAATGATCCAAGAAGTCCTTGCACAACTCTGTCCATGTATTGAATGACCATGTTGGCTGGTTGTTCAACCATTGCTTTGCCCTATCCCTCAATGAATAGGGGAATAACCTCAGCCTTAGCACATCTTGATAGACTCTGTGTATTTTGAAAGCTCTGCATATGTTTAGGAATCCTTTTAAGTGCTGCCGAGCATCTTCTGTGGCAGTCCCTCCGAATTGTCCCAAAGTGTTGATCTTGTTGAACATCACGGGCTTTACCTCAAAATGATCCGCCTCAATCTCAGGCTCTGTCGTAGTAGGATCAAACCCTCTGAAGTCATGTTCCAAGTATTCTCTGGTGATTCGAACATATTGCGGCTACCTGAGCGGATTTTGGGGTGGCTGCCTAGGTGGAACTTACTGCTATTCCCTGGGCGACAGGTCTTGCTGCCTATTCCTGCCGTTTTTAGCATTGTTGGCAGGGTTGTCATCTATTCCGTTCATGTTTGCCTCTGTTTTTCCCACTTCTTTAGCTTTCCCCAGGGATGTCCTGATTTCCCTTTAGTTCTCTTGCTCTCCGTTCGATATCGTCACAGTAAACGATTTCACCTTTTAGATTTGCCCTGGTCATGCACTAGCAAAGAAAACTGTAAAAAAATTATTTTTCTTTCAAATAAAAATAATAAAACTAAAAATTAAATGTAAATAAATAAAAGTGCAGAAATTAAAAAATGAATTTCACTATTACCAATCCCTGGCAACGACGACAAAAACTTGTAGAGCGTTTTAGGTGTTCTCTAAATATGAGCGCAAGTGCACACTTCTGTTAAGTTATAGTATAAAAGATATCGTCTCCTACAAGGATTGGACAACTTGACTTGAATCGTAACTCCTGCACAAGGGAAAATTAAATGCACAAATAAGTTGAGTTGTTTAAGAAGAAAAGTAAATAAAGCACAAGTAAATAGAAGGGAAGAGATCATATTGATGGAATGGGCTGGATTATGCTGCTGAGTAGTGTGAAACTGCGTTAAATAGGATAAGTTGCTTTGCGCTGCCAGACTTCGCTGCCTCGGCGGGAGATGGCAGATTAGCTGCTGAGACGCTCTCGCTACCCCGACAGTGGAGTGGACATGTGTCTCGGCGGCGAACTCGGTAGTACTTCAAGGCTCGGCAGAATGCTTCGAAAGTGATCACGCTTATGTCTAAGTCAGAATGATCTTGATGCCCACTGCAGATAATACCAGTCGCGGCGTGAATCGTGCAAAGATAGCAATGTTTGGTTCGTTCCCTTTTAGCCACATGTAAAGTGTCCACAAGTCCTATATTTCGTGCACATTCCAACTCTTATTATTACTGTTTTAAGCACATTTTAGGCATACGTAGGTGCATGCATGGCATTTTACAGTATTTCTTTGTTTTACCTTGCTTTTATAGATTATCGTTTATTTGGTAAACAAGAGATATTGTTTTATTGTATTTTTTTACTTAGGTACTAAAGGCTGAAAGAGAGAACTGAGGAGCTGAGGACGCAATGCTGAGGGAACAAACCTAGGAGTTGTACTAATGCAGTTCCAGCCGAAGACGAGTTGCTGTCGAGTAGAGTTGTTGTCGACCGTGCTGCCCACGACAGCTGACTATGGAAGTTGGAGAACCGAAGTGTGATCTGTAAAGCTAAAAAGCCTAAATCTATCACTGGCATCCACTTGATTTTCCAACGTTTGTAGCAACAGCCAGAGCCGCCAAAGCAAAATCTCAAGGTTACTTACGGGCTAAGGCAAACGAGATAAAGTCCACATTCCACGCAAATAAGTCAGAGTTGAAAGTCACATTAAAGATGGAAAGCTACTTTCAAGGACTTTTACTTTAAGGAGGACTTAACCTAGACATTAGTCTATAAATACCCATTGTACTCCTAGTTCAAATCATCTTAGGTTTTCTATAGTCTTTGCTAGTGTTCTTTGTCACCGCCATGTTCTAAACTCCATTTGGGTTAGGGTTATGTTGTAAATTAGTTGTGAAACGATTGTTTTAGGTTTTGAGTTGCTTTCTTTTAATAAAATATTCCAAGTTTTCTTAATCTTTGCACTTCATTCTTTCGATTAGTCTACACCAGTCAGTTGAGAGAATCCATTTGTCAGGCACAAAAGTGTAAGGCTCACGAAAGGGTTAAGGACGGTCACAACATGTTAGGGCGTGACTAACTTGGTTCTTAACCACTTCACAAGTTTCAGCGGCTAAAAGGGTTCACCAACCGAGTTGACTAGCATGTGTTAGGTTTACGCTAAGATTGATAGGTATTGCCTACGTCACGCTAGCTTTCGAGCATCTTTGCCTAGAAATAGGAAGGATCACTGTCGACTATCCCGCCGAACTTGGAGTATTTGCCAGATCTACCATCAAGACTTATTTACGTTCCACCTGCCGAGACAGCGAAAGCTGCAGGAGTAGTGACCCGCTGCGGCCGCGTGACAGGGTCGTAGCCTGCCGCCCGCCATACCCACCGAGGCAACATATCGTGGCAGCACGAAACAACTCAGTCCTTTTACAACACAGTTTTCACACTAAGGGCAGCATAACCCTACCTACTTTATCAACCTGATTCACCTTCTTTATTATTTTTGTTTTCAATTACTTTTCATCTCAACAAACCATTCACTTGTATTTTTATTTTACCATTGTGCAGGGTCTACGAAATGAACCAAGTTGTCCAATCCTCGTGGGATTCGACATCTTTTATACTATAACTTGGAAGGAGTGTGCACTTGCGCTCTCACAAAAAGGGAACACCTACACGCCCTACAAGTTTTTGGTGTCGTTGCCGGGGATTGGTAACATCGAATTTCATTTTTCAATTTCTTCACTTTTCACTTACTTTTTATTTTATCTTAATTTTTTTTAAAAAAATATTACCTCCCTTTGCTAGTGCTTGACCAGGGAAAACCCTAAAGGAAATCTTATCATTTACGACAATCTCGAGCGTGAAACAAGAAGGATTAAGAGGGAGCTTAGGGAAGTCCTTAAGAGAAACAAAGAAGACCATGGAAAACTAAAGGAAGAAACAATGGTAAACGAGGACCCACCAAATGATGCTGCAAACGGTAGGGGCGGGCAGTAAGACTTGCCGCCCAGAGGTCTGCAAGATCTACCACGACAGGACCCCCTAATCTGCCTAGGAAACCCCAGCCCGCTCAAACTACCAGAGAATACCTCGAGCATGACTTCTGAGGGTTTGACCCAATAGTGACAGAACCTGACATAGGGGCAGACCATTTCGAATTAAAGCATGTCATGTTCAACATGATAAATACACTAGGGCACTTTAGAGAGACTGCCACGGAAGATGCTCGACAGCATTTACGAGGATTCCGGGACATTTGCTGAGCATTCAAGATACACAGGGTCCATCAGGATGTATTGAGGCTGAGGCTATTTCCCTATTCACTGAGGGATATGGCTAAACAATGGTTGAATAACCAGTCAGCCGGATCTTTCAATACATGGACGGAGCTCTGCAAAGATTTTCTAGACCGTTTCAGCCCGTCCAACGTCACTGATAGGCTGCGGAATGAGATCACAGCCTTTAGACAAGGGGATGACGAGCCGATGTACGAGGCATGGGTGCGATACCAACAGATGCTGAATAATTGTCCGCTACATGGTCTATCGGCTTGGACGCTGGTATCTATATTCTATAATGGGGTTAACTACCCAACTCGAATGATGATATATGCCTCGGTCAATGGGATCATTCTAGACAAACCTCAAGAGGAAGCATTGGGGCTGTTGAACATAGCCGCTAAAAATGATTACAAGTACCCGACAGCCTGCCGAGGTGGCACAAGGCGGCCATCCACTACAAATGAGGTAGAAGCCTCAGAATCAGTTAACGTCCGCCTAGACACACTAACAGAGCTGGTGATGAAGATTGTGAAACCCCCTAGGAAGGTCTATAAAGTAAAGGTTGTGGGGCCGTTCTGTGACGAATGTGGTGGCAACCACAATTCCTCTGTCTACACTACATCTGCAAATTATATAGGAGGATATGAGAGGAATAGCAGGCCTGCATAGAACACCTACAATCCTGGATGAAAGAACCATCCCAACTTCTCCTGGAGCAACCCAAAGACAGATGCAAACCCACAATAGCTATAGGGAGGCTACCAGCAGAACCAGTCCCGGCAACAGACTCAACAACCACAAAACAATAATTCACTAGAAGCAACTCTGTAAACTTTTATGACTAGAACTAGTGAATTTATTGTTCATACAAATAAATTTATTGAAAAAACTAAGTCTTTTATGGACAGGACGGAGATGAAGATGAACAACTAGGAGGCTGCCATTAAGAACCTGGAGATCCAATTTGGGCAGTTCACTGAAATCTACAACAGCCGGACAATGGGTGCTTCATCCAGCAGCTCACAAGCATCAACCAAACCCACTTATGAACATTTCAAGGCTATATCTACAAGAAGTGGGAAGCAGTTAGATGAATCCAAGATGGTGGAACAGCCGGAAGTTCAGTCGGAATAGAAAAGTAAGCCTGCCACAGCAAAACCAACACTAGCCGCCCCAACGCCAACATCAGCCGCCCAGCGGCAGAGCATGACAACAGTCCTAAAACGGATGATCCTCCCCAGACTAAGCCCCCAAGAAAGGAGCAAATAGAGGACATTCGTCTGCCAGCATCATTCCCCCAAAAGCTCAAGCAACTGTAACAAGAGCACCAGTTCAGAAAATTCCTGGATATTTTGAAACAGGCGCATATCAATATACCTCTGATAGAAGCCATTCAAAGCATGCCAAACTATGCCAAACATCTCAGGGACATGGCTTCTGTAACCCCTAGACCCGCCTATACGTTACAACGGATCCTAGGAAATCACATTAGGGTCACAAGAGCGACCCATAATAAAAACACATGAATTTTTTTTCCCTCAAAGTATTTATTAAACTGTAAAATCAACTTCTGTTTAAAATACCATTTCAGGAAGTCATTTAAACATATAACATAAATTTCAGAAAGTGTTTTACAGACACTATCATAAAACAATACATGACATAATTCCCACTAACTGTACAGTACCGTACTCCAAAAGCGACGCTGAGAGAACTCCAAACACTGATGTCAAACATCATACCATGATATATTCTTTTAACCTGCAATGGTAAAAACAATGTGAGCTTGGAAACACTCAGTAATACTGAACTACCAAAAGATGCTATAAGCTCACACAGATATAAGGCAAGCATAACATTTTCATGATGTTCCATGTAGTAACAGTCTTCATTTCCTTTCTGCTATTTTAGGGTAGCGTTATACTTGAGAATAACGATACTTGTTCTTTATTCAATCATTGAGTAACAAATGGGAATAATATAAGCTGATAAATTACGAAGGTGGAATCAAAGAGTTTAGTGTCTAGTGTGTTCCAACAATGTAACGTTAGTGCAAGAAATGTAACAATGCAGCAAACCTTTTTATTTCAAATACATTTGTTTCAAGTAGCAGTAAAGTTCATTTTAATTCTTTATTTACCCTCCAACCATACTCCAGTATATAGTTTCCTCAGTGCGGTATCCCAAGCCCATTGGGCGTGGGTATCATTCTAAGGGAATACCTTAGAATACGGGCGACCCTAACCGAAGCATAGGAACGGAATACGGGCGATCCTAGTCAAAACATAGGAACCGAAAACAGGCGGACCTAGCCGAGGCATAGGAACCGAAAACAGGCGGACTTACCAGCTGGATCAGGGTTGAGCTGTTAGTAACTTCATATCATATCCCAAGTACCCTAGTGAATTAGTTCATCAGTAGTTCATTAATCATTAGTAGTATTTTCAGGAATACATTATCCACACAGCACGCTTGTCATATTGGGTACTAAGGTTTATATCAAACATACAATACAATCATGTTTAAATTCTAAAACATGCCATGTTCATGTGAAAATTGCATATCAGTCGTGTGCACATGATCAATATGATAAAACATGTAAAACAATATGCAAAAACAGTCGTGTAACACACATGGAACACACTAGATGGAACGGCTTATTTCTTGAAGATACTCGGTATTTACGAAAGGGGACACACTAAACTTTTGACAATTTGGACAATTTCAAAAACGAGAATCCTATTAAAAGGGGTTCATACTAACGGTTCAAACTAGATATTCATGATTTGATACATCAAGATCTTTGAAAGTTCAGATATAGTCAAGAGTGATTCAGTCATTTAAGCCTACAAGGGCATTATGGTTATTTTTTCATACATGGGCATTTTAGTAATTTACACCAACAAGGCATGAGTAGAGACTCGGGAATTCCATTTGCTCATCAAGTTTCCAGCCAAGCATTCAGGAATTTCTAAATCAAGATCTTTCATGATATCAGATACATTTAGGGTTATTCCAGTCATTTTGGCCAACGAGGGCATTTTGGTCATTTGATTATCATGGGTGATTCTATAATTCCACATACTAAGGAAAAATTGGTAATCTACATACATGAAGATCTCCACGGTTTATCAGGTTTCCAAATTCAACTGAACTTACAGACCCCAATACTGCGATATTTACCAAGTATTCGAACATAGGCAGTGCACCGAACTCAAACCATGGTATCGAATGTACCCTTAAATAGATTACTCCTACCGTTAACTATGTATTTCCTCCAAACATATCGATTATGCTTTCATATGGTATTCATTCAAATTCGCACACACACACATACACACACATATATATATATATATATATATATATATTATGTATTTCCTCCAAACATATCGATTATGCTTTCATATGGTATTCATTCAAATTCGCACACACACACATACACACAGATATATATATATATATATAATATATATATATATATATATATATATATATATCAAACGGCCAGCGAACACGAGTCTTAGAGGTATTTTCAGTCATTTCAGTGTTCAAAGGTTTTTTTTCAATTATCCCGAGTCTTTCGAATCCTTCTAAATATTCATTTGATTCGAGTCTCGAGGGTACATCCATCATTATGGTTAATTAGGCATCTAGTGCCCGAGGGTATTTTCATCTTTTTTGGTCATTATACACATTCCGACTAGTTCAGTCTTATCAGCATTTTCAATCTTTTTAGTTATTTCAGATCAATTCAACTTTTACGCTACTTGGATTAATCTAGACATGCGAATAAATGTTCCGTAGTCTTATCTTCGGAGATTTATTCAGAGCTCGGTAAGATCTAAACACTTTGCAATTTTGAAGGTTTAGGTTTCGTTAACATAACGGCCAGAGCAAAACCGAGGTTTTCAGATGAATCGATCGTGTTACCAGATCTAGTGAAGATTTCTAGATCGTTTCCATGAACAGAGGTAATTTTTAGACTTTCTTATACATCAAGGCGTCTTTGTCACTTCACAACCAAACATTCTGAACATTAGACCTTTAATCAAGAAATAGTCTGAATTGGATATTTTGAAGTGCACTAACTTGGATTATTCATCGATCATCAATTCCTTATTCGCGTCAATCAAATCTTATTCAAAATAATTATAGAACTTCATGTCTTTTTTTATTTATTCATTTTTTGAATCGAATATGTCATACTTATCTGAATTTTCATACTTTTTTTCGTATCTGATTTGACTTAGGTAGATTAACAATATACTTCATCGTAAGCATGCATGCTACAACCTCATACCAACATGTTCATAAAGTATACAAGTGGTAGAAAAGTATTACCTTAAATCCTTGTTATATCAGATGATCCTTGAAATTGACATTTGAACACAATTGAACCCGAATTTGATGTCCCTAAACATCTCGTATTCAAAGAACCGTGAATACCTTCAATTACACAAATTTCTATTTCAGTCCTTATTCACATTACTCTTAACTGAACAAATAAATAAATACATATACAAGTTAGGTTTCAAGGTCAAATTCGGAGGCTTTCGGGTCAGAATTTCGCGAAACGGACTTTAAAATCGAACTCGGGACATTAAAAACATATAATAGGACTTTTCAGAAAAAGTCAACTTTTAGGTCAAAGTCAACGCTGACGTCACTGATCCAATGGCTGACTCAACGAGTTGACTCGAGCGAGTTGACTCACTAAGTTGACTCGGACGAGTTGACTCACTGATTTGACTCAGTCAACGAGTCGGGTACGGGTCAACGGGTCGGGTTAGTTTGTTTGGACTGGTTCGGGTGACTCGGTTAAAGGCCAGACCGGGTCTGAGCCAGCCGGTTCAACGGCCACCATCCAGGGCGGCCGGAAATCGACCCGGACAGCACGTGAGGCCCACGCGCGGCCTAAAATGGCCAGAAAAATCCTCCGATCATGCCATTGTCATCCATTTTTCGTTTAAAGCTCAAATATCTCAATATTTAAGCCAAAATATTCACCGGTCTTACCAAATCAAAAGTAATGCGATCAGGTAAACGTGGTTCGACGACAGTCAATACGACGATCGTTTGACGCTTGGCGGTACGGGTTCTACTCAGTTCGGCCCCCTAAGGACGACGGTGACCTCCGATTCGAGCCACGATGCCAGACGGTGACGGAGAATTCGAAAAGCCAAGCTACAATCCCCGCCAAAGCTTCGAACAAGATTTAACGATGGACGGTTGTTGATCTGCGCGAGTGACCTTGGGGGTTTCGCTCAGGACGTCGAAGAGGTTCGTTCCAAGTATTTGAGAGCTAACTCACATGGACCCAAAATGATTTGGGTACCAAAAATCAAGAACTAATCTTTGTTTGTAGGGGGCATTACTACAAGGCCAAAGCTTCAAGTCAAAACATATGGTACCTTGATAGATGATGTTCAAGACACATGACCGGTGACAAGAGTAGATTCTTGGATCTAAAGCCTAAAAGTGTTGGTGTGGTGACTTTCAGTGACAACTCCAAAGACCATATTGAAGGAATAGGCTCTATTGGTAATCACTCTTCAATCTTAATTAAAAATGTTCTTTATGTTAGCGGTCTAAAACATAATTTGTTGAGCATTAGTCAATTTTGTGATAAAGGTTTTAATGTTCTTTTTGATGTTAATGGTTGCAAGATAATGAACATTGAAACTAATAAGACTATACTCATAGGTCATCGCATAGTTAATACATATATGGTGCATTTAGATGACATAAACATTTCAAATGCATGTTTTGTAGCTAAAAATGAACATGATACATGGTTATGACATAGGAAACTAGGACATGCTAGCATGAGTGTATTAGAGAAATTGGCTTCCCAAAATCTAGTTAGAGGTTTACCCAAGATGAAGTTCTCATTAGATAAAATTTGTAATGCATGTGCCAAGGGTAAACATAAAAGAACATCATTTAAACCTATTAATGATGTTTCAACTAGTAGGGCATTACAATTGATCCATATAGATCTCTTTGGGCCAATTAGGACAATTAGCTTGGGTGTAAAACATATGCTTTTATGCTTGTTGGTGATTTCTCTAGATACACTTGGGGTTCTCTTTTTAAGTACTAAAGATGAGGCTTTAGAAAAATTCATCACATTTTCAAAAATCACTCAAAATGACCTTGGTCAAAATATTTCTCATATTAGAAGTGACCATGGAACCAAATTTTAAAATCTAGGTTTGATGATTTTTGTAATGAAAATGGTATAAGCCATAATTTTTTCATACCTCGCACTCCTCAACAAAATGGGATAGTTGAGAGGAAAAATCAAACTTTAGAAGAAATGGCTAAAACCATGCTTTGTGAAAACAATTTACCTAAGTATTTTTGGGCGGAAGCAACAAACACTTCTTGCTATATTATAAATAGAGTAATGATTAGACCACTTTTAAAGAAAACCCCCTATGAGATTTTAAAATCTGAAAAGCCTAACATTAGTTATTTTCATCCTTTTGGATGTAAGTGTTTTGTTTTAAACAATAGAAAAGATAATTTGGGTAAATTTGATGCAAAAAGTGATGAAGCTATTTTCTTGTGACGATGATGATGTAGGAATCATTGAAGCTAATGATGGTGGAAAATCATCAAAGGTGGATGAGGTTCCAACCAAAGAGGAAGAAGCACAAGATCCTCCCATAGAAGCCTTGAAGGACATGAACCTTGGCGAAAAGGAAGTGAGCTACCCAAGGGAACTCAACTGTGTCAAAGATGGTGAAATCTTGGGTGATCCATCCAGGGGGTAACCACTAGATCATGTCTTAAAATTATGAATAATATTACTTTCATCTTATGCATAGAGCCTGAAAATATCAAAGAAGCATTAAATGATGAATTTTAGATATTGGCTATGCAAGAAGAATTGAATCAATTTGAGAGGAGTAATGTTTGGACATTAGTTGATAGGCCTAGTAATAAGTCTACTATAGGAACTAAATGGGTTTTTAGAAACTAACTAGATGAGAGTGGTAACATAGTAAGAAACAAGGCTAGGCTTGTTACTCAAGGTTACACTCAAGAAGAAGGAATTGATTTTGATGAGACCTATGCACTCGTAGCTAGGATGAAAGCAATTAGGATGTTTCTTGCATTTGCATGTTAAGGGTGCCTTTTTAAATGGTTTTATAAATGAATAAGTGTATGTAGAACAACCACCCGATTTTGAAGATCCAAACTTTCCAAACCATGTTTTTAAACTAAAAAAAGCTTTATATGGTTTGAAACAAGCTCCTAAAGCTTTGTATGAAAGACTTTCAAACTTTTTAATTGAAAAGGGTTTTGAAAAAGGGAAGGTGGACACTACACTTTTTATAAAAAAATGGCAATGACATATTAGTAGTTTAAATTTACGTTGATGATATTATATTTGGTTCTACTAATGAGTTTTATTGCTAAGAATTTTAAAGCTACTGCAAGGTGAATTTGAGATGAGTACGATGGGGGAGCTCTCATTCTTCTTGGGACTCCAAATCAAGCAAAGAAAGGATGACATCTTCATCAATCAAGCTAAATACATCAAGGATATGCTAAAGAAGTTTAGCTTGGAGAATGTGAAGCCTCAAACGACTCCTATGAGCTCATCGATTAAGCTTGACAAGGATGAAGGATGTGAGTGTGTTGATTCTAAGCTTTATCGTTCCATGATTGGATCTTTGCTTTACCTTACCGCAAGTAGACCCGATGTCATGTTTAGTGTTTTCTTGTGTGCTAGGTTTCAAGCTAGTCCTAGAGAATCTTACCTTATAGCCATTAAGAGAATCTTTACATACCTTAGAGATACACCTTGTTTAGGTCTTTGGTATCCTAGAGACTTATCCTTTGACCTTCATGCCTTCTCCGATGCAGATTATGGGGGATGTAAAGTAGATAAAAAAGTACCTCCGGGACATGTCAATTCCTAGGTAGTATGCTCATATCTTGGTTGTCTATGAAACAAAATAGTGTAGCCTTATCTACCACCGAAGCGGAATACATATCGACCGGAAGTTGTTGTGCTCAAGTTCTTTGGATAAAGCAACAACTCTTAGATTATGGAGTTGATGTATGTATTTGTAGAGCGTTTTAGGTGTTCTCTAAATATGAGCGCAAGTGCACACTCCTGTCAAGTTATAGTATAAAAGATATCGTCTCCAACAGGGATTGGACAACTTGACTCGAATTGTAACTCCTGCACAAGGGAAAATTAAATGCACAAATAAGTTGAGTTGTTTAAGAAGAAAAGTAAATAAAGCACAAGTAAATAGAAGAGAAGAGATCAGATTGATGAATGGGCTGAATTATGCTGCTATGTAGTGTGAAACTACGTTGAATATGATAAGTTGCTTTGCGCTGCCAGACTTCGCTGCCTCGACGGGAGATGGAAGATTAGCTGCTGAGACGCTCTCGCTGCCCCAGCAGTGGAATGGACGTATGTCTCGGCGGCGAACTTGACAGTACTTCAAGGCTCAGCAGAACGCTTCGAAAGTGATCCCGCTTATGTCTAAGTTAGAATGTTGTTGATGCCCACTGCAAATAATACCAGTCGCGACTGAATCGTGCAAAGACAACAACGTTTGGTTCGTTCTCTTTTAGTTGCCTTAAACCCTAACCTATGTCTAAGCTGGATTGATCAACACTTGGTTAAGGTGAAGACCATACTTACTCCTTTCGTGAGTTTGACTCTCTCGATACTGAACAAATGGATAGTAAACAATTAATCTTTCGCCTTAATTGAAAACTATGAAGAACGTGGAATAAGCAAAACTTGAAGTTTTATTGCAAAAACAAACTTGAATCCTAAACAACCATTCTCACACTAGTTTACAACATAACCCAAACCCAAAGAGAATTTTAGAACATAACGGCGGCAAGAAAACCTAAACTATGCCTAAAGGAAAACCTAAGTTGTTTTGAAGTAAAAATACATTGGGTATATATAGGCATTAGCTAGGTTAAGTCCTTCTTGGAGTAGAAGTCTTCAAAGTAGCTTTTGCATTAAATGCAACCTTAAATTCTGATTTCTTTAAGTTGAATGTGGACTTCTTCATATTGCCTTGCTCCGAAAGTAATCTCGAACTCCTCCTTCGGTGGCTCTGCCTGGTGCTACAGTCATTGGGAATTTTAGTGGATAGCATCATTAGAACCATGATTTTCTGCTCTACAGATCGCACTCCAGTTCTCTAATTCCTCAGCTTGCTACCCTAAGCGGCGGGTACGGCGGCGGCAGCTACTCGGCAGTGCTTGTCTCTGTCTGGAACTGCATAAGTACAGCTCCTTAGTCTGCTGGCTCAACATCATGTTCTCAGCTCCTCTCTCCTTCTACCGGCTTCTAGCACCTGAAACTAAAACTAAACTAAAACAATACCTTTTCTTTACCAAATAAAAGATAATCAATACAAAGCGTGTCAAAGTAAAGAATACTGTAAAATGCGATGCATGCACCTAATTATGCCTAAAATATACTTAAAACAACAATAATATGAGATGGAATGTGCACAAAATATATGACTTATGGACACTTTACACACCCCCAAACTCGAACTATTGCTTGTCCTCAAGCAATGCAACCTAAATATATGTGCCCTCTAGGGATAGACAACATAAAAAATTTCTTTTCCTGCCTTGACAATGCTTTTGTTTTTCATGATTGTTGCCTGTCGTGGCAGCTTCCTGCAACCATGTTAGAATTTTTCAAAGAATTCAAGCAGACAATGTTTATCAGAAATTTAAACAAATTCAGCAAGTAACAGTAGTGTTTCAATATTTTTGCAATTATAGAAAAATCCTAAGTTTACTTCATGCTTTTCCCCAAAATTAAGTTCATTTTAACTTGGTGCGAAAAATTAAAATCGGTTGTCCTATCATAGACACAAGTTCTAAAAAAATTTCTTTTTCGATTAATTTTCTAAGGCAAGTATATAATGCAACCTAATATGCACTAGTTATGCCTAAACATGATGAGTGCTAACCCCCCCCCAAACTCGAGACGGGCATTGCCCTCAATGCACAAAATAAAAATACAAAATAAAAACAGAAAAATAAATACAATTAAAAAACAAAAATAAAGAGAAGAAAAGAGAAAAAAAACTCTAGAAATTGGCTGAGGGTTGAGAGGAGGCTTGGGTCTTGGCGGCAAAGGAGGAAAAGGAGGATTGGATGACTAGGCGGCGACTGATAGATGCCCGGGCGGTAGACTTGGCAGGTGATACCTTTGTTGTCCGCGACGTCTAGACTCTTTTAGGAGTGGGGCGAGGTTCTTCACGAGGCTCGGTAGGAGGAGCTTTCTTTTCTCCCGTCTCAGATTCGGACTCCTCGTCCTCTGACTCGGCATAGATGATGTGTTGCTTCCTTTTCCTTGATGCTTCCTCTGTTTGTGCTGCCAGAGGGTCTATTGCCATTGGAGCTACTGCTATTGTTGGCAGCTACTGATCGATCTCATCAGATAAGGAGGTGTTTGCCACCGTTGCCGCTGTGCAGGCGGGGAAGAGATGTTATCGATGCCTCTCGGGGGAGTCTGCCACCGTGTTTAAACCAGAGGTGGCGGAGTGTGATGGGTATTGTGTCAGAGATGACATCTAGCGACGGAAGGCGGCATGGCGGATAACTACTGCTGATGGTGTTCCTTGTCCTGATGAAGCTGCGTCGGCTAGGTCAGCGGGGAAGGTTGGCAGGGTGGGGGTGTTGTCTGGGAATTTTTGAAGGAGATAGGCCACAAAATCCTCTTGGACTTCCCCCATATACTTCATTAACGTCAACTACTGATGCTCGATCCGTTTGTTGCTATCGATGAGAGTGTGCAATAGAGTGATGACTTTATTGTTCGAAGCAGCTTCAGTACTGCCGGGGGCAGCTGGTGTGGCTGGCTAGGCGGCGGAGGGCTGGCTGGGGGTGATGGGCTCTGTCTCCTAGGCCTGCATCATCTACAGGCGGACTTTCATGGTCCATCCCTCATTGGCAGTTGTCATCTCATCTTCTGGGTCAGAGGGGACGTTGAAGTTGACACATAGGCCGGTGATGAGAGATGGGACGTATAGCCTGTCCTTTGTTTTTTGGAAACAGTTGTGGAACTCTTTGCAAATGATTTCTCCAACATTAATCGACATGTTAACCATGATGTTGTAGATGAGTGCGAGGCGCGGCCGGTCTACAGTGGAGTTGTGGGAGGTGGGCAGCAGATGCCGTTTGATGGAGGTTTTCCAAAGCATGGGCTCAAGCAGCAGTCGGCGGCATTGGACGGAGCTGCCATGCTTTCTTGCCAACCACGACGTGTTGGGCTCGCACAGCTTGGCCTTTAGTATGTCGTAGTCGGCAGCCGTCAGTGACTACCTCCATTCCTCGTGAGGGTTGTATTCCATCTCTAGGACGTAGAAGTTGTTGATCACGATGGCATTGAGCTTTACAGGCTCCCCTCGGACATAGACAAACGACAGATCTGGCAAGGGTGATGTGCATAGAACACTCTGACCAATGTGATGTTGGCCATCTCCAGTTGCCGTGCGAATATTTCTCATCCCTTGTTGTGGATGGTTTCGAATAAGGCAGGCTCTAAGCCAAGGTCCCAGTCAGCTTTGTGTAATGAAACCCTTGCTCCTCTCAAATTGCCTGTTTGGCGAACTGCCTTCGATATCTCTTTTCATCTGCCTTGCAGTAGAAACATTGGAAGATGGGTTTGGGTGCTGATGTGGATGCTATGTGTGAGACAGTTTAGTTATAACTGAAACTTTTTAAAGAAGATGATTAGCAAGAGAGTAGTGGATTCAAGAATAAGATAGCAAAGAGGTGAAAGTAAAGTAAATGAATGAGGTGAATGAGGTTTAAATAAAGGTTTTCGAGAGGTGTCGTGGTGGCATTAAATGTTCAACGGGCAAGTTGTCTCGCGCACGTTACGGGATTTCTGCATGTTTCTTTTGTAGCTGTTGGCAGCTAGCCGTTAGCAGGCAATTAGCCGTTACACGGTTTCCGCGTTGGGCCGCCCTTGGCTGTCTTGGCGAGATGGTGGGCGGGCTCCTTATTGGGCCTTCTTCTTGATCCAGCTCTTTTATTCCTAAAGCCTGAAATAAAAAATAAAGATAATTAAATAAATTATGAAGGAAATGTGAAAAATAAATTTAACTAATTTAAAATCTAATCCTAACAAAAAATAAATCGCAATAAATTAAACTCTATTCCTAAAACATAAAAAAGAAGAAAATAAAAATAAAAATAATTAAGTTATGTTGAGAGTGCATTTGGGTGCATCTCTCAGATATAACCACTTCCCGAGGTGGTGTTTATTGTCTTTCCCTCCTTGGGGGTCCTTCTGTTCTTTAAGGTGGTGTGTTGTTGGGTCCTTCAACCTGCCCTTGGGTTTGTCGTGACAGCGGCTGTCTGGACTTGTCTCAGTGCTAATTTTGGCGGCTTAAGTGTCTGGGCATCATTCTTTTTCATTTTTTGAGAATTGTAACACATTTAACTTGATGCTCTGATTATCTACCCTCATGATCAGCTCCACATGCTCCACATCTATTAACGTTCTGCCTATGGCTAAAAATGGTCGCCCAAGGATGATAGGGGCGTTTTCATCAGCCTCATAGTCTAAGATGAGGAAGTCTGTTGGAAAAATAAGGCTTCCCACTCAAACTAGGATGTCTTCGATCTTGCCTTCCGGTTGAACAAACGAATGGTCAGCAAGTTTCAGCATAATGGTGGTAGGTTTGGCTTGCCCAATTCCTAGCTTGTCGAAGACGGCCTTAGGCATCAGGTTGATGATGGCTCCTAAGTCGCACAAGGCTTTTTTTTCATGCTTGTTACCTATTTTGCATGGTATAACGAAACTGTTTGGGTCTGTTTGCTTGGGCGACAGCTTGTTGTGCAGCATGGCCATGCACTCCTCTTTCACAACAACTATTTCAAACTCCCCAATTCTCTTCCTCTTAGAAACCATGTCCCTTAGGTATTTTGCATAGTTTGGCATGTTCTGAATGGCTTCTATGAGAGGGATATTTATGTGCACATGTTTCAGAATATCCAAGAATTTCTTGAACTGGTTCTTCTACTTTTGTTGCTTAAGCCTCTAGGGGAAAGGTTATGGCAGGTGGATGTCCTCTATACGCTCTTTGCATGGGAACTTTATCTGTGGCAGATCATCTACCTCAGGGCTGTTATCTGGCTTATCTGTCGGGGAGGTTGGTGTTGATGCTGCTGCGGCATGTAGTTCTTTCTGTGCTGGCTGTTTTTCTACTGGCTTTTCCACTCTGGTTCATCCAACTGTTTCCCACTTCTTGTTGATATGGCTTTGCACTGCTCATATGTGGATTTAGCTGCTGCCTCTGTACTGTTGGGTGCTGCACCCATTGTCCTGCTGCTAAAGATCTCAGTGAATTGCCCAAAATAGGTCTCCAGGTTCTTTATCGCAGCCTCCTGGTTGTTCATCCTCATCTCTATCATGTCCATAAACGACTCGGTTTTATCAATAAATTATTAGTGCACACAATAAAATCATTAGTTCTAGACATAAAAGTATGAAGAGTTTCTTCTAGTGAGTTATTGTTCTGTGGTTGCTGAGCTTGCTGTCTGGACTGGTTCTGTTGGTAGCCTCCCTATTTTTGTTGTGGATTGGCAACCATTTTAGGATTGCTCCAGGAAAAGTTGGGTTGATTTTTCTATACAGGGTTGTACGTGTTCGTTGCGGGCCTGCTGTTCCTTTCCTATCCTCCCATGAAATTGGTAGATGCAGTACATTCAGAGGAATCGTGATTGCCCCCACACTCATTGCAGAACGGTTCTACTCTCTTGGCCTCATAGACTTTTCTAGTGGGTTTTACCATGTTCATAACCAGCTCTGTCAGTTTGTTGAGGCGTGCATTGACAGATTCTGAGGCTTCCACTTCGTTCACAGTGGCTGGCCGCCTAATGCAGCCTCGGCGGGTTGTTGGGTACCTATAGTCATTCTTGGCGGCTAGGTTCAGGATCCGCAGTGCCTTCTCTGGTGGTCTATCGAGGATGATTCCGTTGGCTGAGGCATCAATCATCATTCGAGTTGGGTAGTTCACCCCGTTGTAAAACATTGACACCTGTGTCCAAGCCGGAAAACTATAAAACGGGCAGTTATTTAGCATCTATTGGTACCACTCACATGCTTCATACATTGGCTCGTCATCCCCTTGTCGGAAGGATGTGATCTCGTTTCTCAATCTGTCTGTGACATTAGATGGGTTGAAATGATCCAAGAAGTCCTTGCACAACTCTGTCCATGTATTGAATGACCATGTTGGCTGGTTGTTCAACCATTGCTTTGCCCTATCCCTCAATGAATAGGGGAATAACCTCAGCCTTAGCACATCTTGATAGACTCTGTGTATTTTGAAAGCTCTGCATATGTTTAGGAATCCTTTTAAGTGCTGCCGAGCATCTTCTGTGGCAGTCCCTCCGAATTGCCCCAAAGTGTTGATCTTGTTGAACATCACGGGCTTTACCTCAAAATGATCTGCCTCAATCTCAGGCTCTGTCGTAGTAGGATCAAACCCTCTGAAGTCATGTTCCAAGTATTCTCTGGTGATTCGAACATATTGCGGCTACCTGAGCGGATTTTGGGGTGGCTGCCTAGGTGGAACTTACTGCTATTCCCTGGGCGACAGGTCTTGCTGCCTATTCCTGCCGTTTTTAGCATTGTTGGCAGGGTTGTCATCTATTCCGTTCATGTTTGCCTCTGTTTTTCCCACTTCTTTAGCTTTCCCCAGGGATGTCCTGATTTCCCTTTAGTTCTCTTGCTCTCCGTTCGATATCGTCACAGTAAACGATTTCACCTTTTAGATTTGCCCTGGTCATGCACTAGCAAAGAAAACTGTAAAAAAATTATTTTTCTTTCAAATAAAAATAATAAAACTAAAAATTAAATGTAAATAAATAAAAGTGCAGAAATTAAAAAATGAATTTCACTATTACCAATCCCTGGCAACGACGACAAAAACTTGTAGAGCGTTTTAGGTGTTCTCTAAATATGAGCGCAAGTGCACACTTCTGTTAAGTTATAGTATAAAAGATATCGTCTCCTACAAGGATTGGACAACTTGACTTGAATCGTAACTCCTGCACAAGGGAAAATTAAATGCACAAATAAGTTGAGTTGTTTAAGAAGAAAAGTAAATAAAGCACAAGTAAATAGAAGGGAAGAGATCATATTGATGGAATGGGCTGGATTATGCTGCTGAGTAGTGTGAAACTGCGTTAAATAGGATAAGTTGCTTTGCGCTGCCAGACTTCGCTGCCTCGGCGGGAGATGGCAGATTAGCTGCTGAGACGCTCTCGCTACCCCGACAGTGGAGTGGACATGTGTCTCGGCGGCGAACTCGGTAGTACTTCAAGGCTCGGCAGAATGCTTCGAAAGTGATCACGCTTATGTTTAAGTCAGAATGATCTTGATGCCCACTGCAGATAATACCAGTCGCGGCGTGAATCGTGCAAAGATAGCAATGTTTGGTTCGTTCCCTTTTAGCCACATGTAAAGTGTCCACAAGTCCTATATTTCGTGCACATTCCAACTCTTATTATTACTGTTTTAAGCACATTTTAGGCATACGTAGGTGCATGCATGGCATTTTACAGTATTTCTTTGTTTTACCTTGCTTTTATAGATTATCGTTTATTTGGTAAACAAGAGATATTGTTTTATTGTATTTTTTTACTTAGGTACTAAAGGCTGAAAGAGAGAACTGAGGAGCTGAGGACGCAATGCTGAGGGAACAAACCTAGGAGTTGTACTAATGCAGTTCCAGCCGAAGACGAGTTGCTGCCGAGTAGAGTTGTTGTCGACCGTGCTGCCCACGACAGCTGACTATGGAAGTTGGAGAACCGAAGTGCGATCTGTAAAGCTAAAAAGCCTAAATCTATCACTGGCATCCACTTGATTTTCCAACGTTTGTAGCTACAGCCAGAGCCGCCAAAGCAAAATCTCAAGGTTACTTACGGGCTAAGGCAAACGAGATAAAGTCCACATTCCACGCAAATAAGTCAGAGTTGAAAGTCACATTAAAGATGGAAAGCTACTTTCAAGGACTTTTACTTTAAGGAGGACTTAACCTAGACATTAGTCTATAAATACCCATTGTACTCCTAGTTCAAATCATCTTAGGTTTTCTATAGTCTTTGCTAGTGTTCTTTGTCACCGCCATGTTCTAAACTCCATTTGGGTTAGGGTTATGTTGTAAATTAGTTGTGAAACGATTGTTTTAGGTTTTGAGTTGCTTTCTTTTAATAAAATATTCCAAGTTTTCTTAATCTTTGCACTTCATTCTTTCGATTAGTCTACACCAGTTAGTTGAGAGAATCCATTTGTCAGGCACAAAAGTGTAAGGCTCACGAAAGGGTTAAGGACGGTCACAACATGTTAGGGCGTGACTAACTTGGTTCTTAACCACTTCACAAGTTTCAGCGGCTAAAAGGGTTCACCAACCGAGTTGACTAGCATGTGTTAGGTTTACGCTAAGATTGATAGGTATTGCCTACGTCACGCTAGCTTTCGAGCATCTTTGCCTAGAAATAGGAAGGATCACTGTCGACTATCCCGCCGAACTTGGAGTATTTGCCAGATCTACCGTCAAGACTTATTTACGTTCCACCTGCCGAGACAGCGAAAGCTGCAGGAGTAGTGACCCGCTGCGGCCGCGTGATAGGGTCGTAGCCTGCCGCCCGCCATACCCACCGAGGCAACATATCGTGGCAGCACGGAACAACTCAGTCCTTTTACAACGCAGTTTTCACACTAAGGGCAGCATAACCCTACCTACTTTATCAACCTGATTCACCTTCTTTATTATTTTTGTTTTCAATTACTTTTCATCTCAACAAATCATTCACTTGTATTTTTATTTTACCATTGTGCAGGGTCTACGAAATGAACCAAGTTGTCCAATCCTCGTGGGATTCGACATCTTTTATACTATAACTTGGAAGGAGTGTGCACTTGCGCTCTCACAAAAAGGGAACACCTACACGTCCTACAAGTTTTTGGTGTCGTTGCCGGGGATTGGTAACATCGAATTTCATTTTTCAATTTCTTCACTTTTCACTTACTTTTTATTTTATCTTAATTTTTTTTAAAAAAATATTACCTCCCTTTGCTAGTGCTTGACCAGGGAAAACCCTAAAGGAAATCTTATCATTTACGACAATCTCGAGCGTGAAACAAGAAGGATTAAGAGGGAGCTTAGGGAAGTCCTTAAGAGAAACAAAGAAGACCATGGAAAACTAAAGGAAGAAACAATGGTAAACGAGGACCCACCAAATGATGCTGCAAACGGTAGGGGCGGGCAGTAAGACTTGCCGCCCAGAGGTCTGCAAGATCTACCACGACAGGACCCCCTAATCTGCCCAGGAAACCCCAGCCCGCTCAAACTACCAGAGAATACCTCGAGCATGACTTCTGAGGGTTTGACCCAATAGTGACAGAACCTGACATAGGGGCGGACCATTTTGAATTAAAGCATGTCATGTTCAACATGATAAATACACTAGGGAACTTCAGAGAGACTGCCACGGAAGATGCTCGGCAGCATTTACGAGGATTCCGGGACATTTGCTGAGCATTCAAGATACACAGGGTCCATCAGGATGTATTGAGGCTGAGGCTATTTCCCTATTCACTGAGGGATATGGCTAAACAATGGTTGAATAACCAGTCAGCCGGATCTTTCAATACATGGACGGAGCTCTGCAAAGATTTTCTAGACCGTTTCAGCCCGTCCAACGTCACTGATAGGCTGCGGAATGAGATCACAGCCTTTAGACAAGGGGATGACGAGCCAATGTACGAGGCATGGGTGCGATACCAACAGATGCTGAATAATTGTCCGCTACATGGTCTATCGGCTTGGACGCTGGTATCTATATTCTATAATGGGGTTAACTACCCAACTCGAATGATGATATATGCCTCGGTCAATGGGATCATTCTAGACAAACCTCAAGAGGAAGCATTGGGGCTGTTGAACATAGCCGCTAAAAATGATTACAAGTACCCGACAGCCTGCCGAGGTGGCACAAGGCGGCCAGCCACTACAAATGAGGTAGAAGCCTCAGAATCAGTTAACGTCCGCCTAGACACACTAACAGAGCTGGTGATGAAGATTGTGAAACCCCCTAGAAGGTCTATAAAGTAAAGGTTGTGGGGCCGTTCTGTGACGAATGTGGTGGCAACCACAATTCCTCTGTCTACACTACATCTGCAAATTATATAGGAGGATATGAGAGGAATAGCAGGCCTGCATAGAACACCTACAATCCTGGATGAAAGAACCATCCCAACTTCTCCTGGAGCAACCCAAAGACAGATGCAAACCCACAATAGCTATAGGGAGGCTACCAGCAGAACCAGTCCCGGCAACAGACTCAACAACCACAAAACAATAATTCACTAGAAGCAACTCTGCAAACTTTTATGACTAGAACTAGTGAATTTATTGTTCATACAAATAAATTTATTGAAAAAACTAAGTCTTTTATGGACAGGACGGAGATGAAGATGAACAACTAGGAGGCTGCCATTAAGAACCTGGAGATCCAATTTGGGCAGTTCACTGAAATCTACAACAGCCGGACAATGGGTGCTTCATCCAGCAGCTCACAAGCATCAACCAAACCCACTTATGAACATTTCAAGGCTATATCTACAAGAAGTGGGAAGCAGTTAGATGAATCCAAGATGGTGGAACAGCTGGAAGTTCAGTCGGAATAGAAAAGTAAGCCTGCCACAGCAAAACCAACACTAGCCGCCCCAACGCCAACATCAGCCGCCCAGCGGCAAAGCATGACAACAGTCCTAAAACGAATGATCCTCCCCAGACTAAGCCCCCAAGAAAGAAGCAAATAGAGGACATTCGTCTGCCAGCATCATTCCCCCAAAAGCTCAAGCAACTGTAACAAGAGCACCAGTTCAGAAAATTCCTGGATATTTTGAAACAGGCGCATATCAATATACCTCTGATAGAAGCCATTCAAAGCATGCCAAACTATGCCAAACATCTCAGGGACATGGCTTCTGTAACCCCTAGACCCGCCTATACGTTACAACGGATCCTAGGAAATCACATTAGGGTCACAAGAGCGACCCATAATAAAAACACATGAATTTTTTTCCCTCAAAGTATTTATTAAACTGTAAAATCAACTTCTGTTTAAAATACCATTTCAGGAAGTCATTTAAACATATAACATAAATTTCAGAAAGTGTTTTACAGACACTATCATAAAACAATACATGACATAATTCCCACTAACTGTACAGTACCGTACTCCAAAAGCGACGCTGAGAGAACTCCAAACACTGATGTCAAACATCATACCATGATATATTCTTTTAACCTGCAATGGTAAAAACAATGTGAGCTTGGAAACGCTCAGTAATACTGAACTACCAAAAGATGCTATAAGCTCACGCAGATATAAGGCAAGCATAACATTTTCATGATGTTCCATGTAGTAACAGTCTTCATTTCCTTTCTGCTATTTTAGGGTAGCGTTATACTTGAGAATAACGATACTTGTTCTTTATTCAATCATTGAGTAACAAATGGGAATAATATAAGCTGATAAATTACGAAGGTGGAATCAAAGAGTTTAGTGTCTAGTGTGTTCCAACAATGTAACGTTAGTGCAAGAAAAGTAACAATGCAGCAAACCTTTTTATTTCAAATACATTTGTTTCAAGTAGCAGTAAAGTTCATTTTAATTCTTTATTTACCCTCCAACCATACTCCAGTATATAGTTTCCTCAGTGCGGTATCCCAAGCCCATTGGGCGTGGGTATCATTCTAAGGGAATACCTTAGAATACGGGCGACCCTAACCGAAGCATAAGAACGGAATACGGGCGATCCTAGTCAAAACATAGGAACCGAAAACAGGCGGACCTAGCCGAGGCATAGGAACCGAAAACAGGCGGACTTACCAGCTGGATCAGGGTTGAGCTGTTAGTAACTTCATATCATATCCCAAGTACCCTAGTGAATTAGTTCATCAGTAGTTCATTAATCATTAGTAGTATTTTCAGGAATACATTATCCACACAGCACGCTTGTCATATTGGGTACTAAGGTTTATATCAAACATACAATACAGTCATGTTTAAATTCTAAAACATGCCATGTTCATGTGAAAATTGCATATCAGTCGTGTGCACATGATCAATATGATAAAACATGTAAAACAATATGCAAAAACAGTCGTGTAACACACATGGAACACACTAGATGGAACGGCTTATTTCTTGAAGATACTCGGTATTTACGAAAGGGGACACACTAAACTTTTGACAATTTGGACAATTTCAAAAACGAGAATCCTATTAAAAGGGGTTCATACTAACGGTTCAAACTAGATATTCATGATTTGATACATCAAGATCTTTGAAAGTTCAGATATAGTCAAGAGTGATTCAGTCATTTAAGCCTACAAGGGCATTATGGTTATTTTTTCATACATGGGCATTTTAGTAATTTACACCAACAAGGCATGAGCAGAGACTCGGGAATTCCATTTGCTCATCAAGTTTCCAGCCAAGCATTCAGGAATTTCTAAATCAAGATCTTTCATGATATCAGATACATTTAGGGTTATTCCAGTCATTTTGGCCAACGAGGGCATTTTGGTCATTTGATTATCATGGGTGATTCTATAATTCCACATACTAAGGAAAAATTGGTAATCTACATACATGAAGATCTCCACGGTTTATCAGGTTTCCAAATTCAACTGAACTTACAGACCCCAATACTGCGATATTTACCAAGTATTCGAACATGGGCAGTGCACCGAACTCAAACCATGGTATCGAATGTACCCTTAAATAGATTACTCCTACCGTTAACTATGTATTTCCTCCAAACATATCGATTATGCTTTCATATGGTATTCATTCAAATTCGCACACACACACATACACACAAATATATATATATATATCAAACGGCCAGCGAACACGAGTCTTAGAGGTATTTTCAGTCATTTCAGTGTTCAAAGGTTTTTTTTCAATTATCCCGAGTCTTTCGAATCCTTCTAAATATTCATTTGATTCGAGTCTCGAGGGTACATCCATCATTATGGTTAATTAGGCATCTAGTGCCCGAGGGTATTTTCGTCTTTTTTGGTCATTATACACATTCCGACTAGTTCAGTCTTATCAGCATTTTCAATCTTTTTAGTTATTTCAGATCAATTCAACTTTTACGCTACTTGGATTAATCTAGACATGCGAATAAATGTTCCGTAGTCTTATCTTCGGAGATTTATTCAGAGCTCGGTAAGATCTAAACACTTTACAATTTTGAAGGTTTAGGTTTCGTTAACATAACGGCCAGAGCAAAACCGAGGTTTTCAGATGAATCGATCGTGTTACCAGATCTAGTGAAGATTTCTAGATCGTTTCCATGAACAGAGGTAATTTTTAGACTTTCTTATACATCAAGGCGTCTTTGTCACTTCACAACCAAACATTCTGAACATTAGACCTTTAATCAAGAAATAGTCTGAATTGGATATTTTGAAGTGCACTAACTTGGATTATTCATCGATCATCAATTCCTTATTCGCGTCAATCAAATCTTATTCAAAATAATTATAGAACTTCATGTCTTTTTTTATTTATTCATTTTTTGAATCGAATATGTCATACTTATCTGAATTTTCATACTTTTTTTCGTATCTGATTTGACTTAGGTAGATTAACAATATACTTCATCGTAAGCATGCATGCTACAACCTCATACCAACATGTTCATAAAGTATACAAGTGGTAGAAAAGTATTACCTTAAATCCTTGTTATATCAGATGATCCTTGAAATTGACATTTGAACACAATTGAACCCGAATTTGATGTCCCTAAACATCTCGTATTCAAAGAACCGTGAATACCTTCAATTACACAAATTTCTATTTCAGTCCTTATTCACATTACTCTTAACTGAATAAATAAATAAATACATATACAAGTTAGGTTTCAAGGTCAAATTCGGAGGCTTTCGGGTCAGAATTTCGCGAAACTGACTTTAAAATCGAACTCGGGACGTTAAAAACATATAATAGGACTTTTCAGAAAAAGTCAACTTTTAGGTCAAAGTCAACGCTGACGTCACTGATCCAATGGCTGACTCAACGAGTTGACTCGAGCGAGTTGACTCACTAAGTTGACTCGGACGAGTTGACTCACTGATTTGACTCAGTCAACGAGTCGGGTACGGGTCAACGGGTTGGGTTAGTTTGTTTGGACTGGTTCGGGTGACTCGGTTAAAGGCCAGACTGGGTCTGAGCCAGCCGGTTCAACGGCCACCATCCAGGGCGGCCGGAAATCGACCCGGACAGCACGTGAGGCCCACGCGCGGCCTAAAATGGCCAGAAAAATCCTCCGATCATGCCATTGTCATCCATTTTTCGTTTAAAGCTCAAATATCTCAATATTTAAGCCAAAATATTCACCGGTCTTACCAAATCAAAAGTAATGCGATCAGGTAAACGTGGTTCGACGACAGTCAATACGACGATCGTTTGACGCTTGGCGGTACGGGTTCTACTCAGTTCGGCCCCCTAAGGACGACGGTGACCTCCGATTCGAGCCACGATGCCAGACGGTGACGGAGAATTCGAAAAGCCAAGCTACAATCCCCGCCAAAGCTTCGAACAAGATTTAACGATGGACGGTTGTTGATCTGCGCGAGTGACCTTGGGGGTTTCGCTCAGGACGTCGAAGAGGTTCATTCCAAGTATTTGAGAGCTAACTCACATGGACCCAAAATGATTTGGGTACCAAAAATCAAGAACTAATCTTTGTTTGTAGGGGGCATTACTACAAGGCCAAAGCTTCAAGTCAAAACATATGGTACCTTGATAGATGATGTTCAAGACACATGACCGGTGACAAGAGTAGATTCTTGGATCTAAAGCCTAAAAGTGTTGGTGTGGTGACTTTCAGTGACAACTCCAAAGACCATATTGAAGGAATAGGCTCCATTGGTAATCACTCTTCAATCTTAATTAAAAATGTTCTTTATGTTAGCGGTCTAAAACATAATTTGTTGAGCATTAGTCAATTTTGTGATAAAGGTTTTAATGTTCTTTTTGATGTTAATGGTTGCAAGATAATGAACATTGAAACTAATAAGACTATACTCATAGGTCATCGCATAGTTAATACATATATGGTGCATTTAGATGACATAAACATTTCAAATGCATGTTTTGTAGCTAAAAATGAACATGATACATGGTTATGACATAGGAAACTAGGACATGCTAGCATGAGTGTATTAGAGAAATTGGCTTCCCAAAATCTAGTTAGAGGTTTACCGAAGATGAAGTTCTCATTAGATAAAATTTGTAATGCATGTGCCAAGGGTAAACATAAAAGAACATTATTTAAACCTATTAATGATGTTTCAACTAGTAGGGCATTACAATTGATCCATATAGATCTCTTTGGGCCAATTAGGACAATTAGCTTGGGTGTAAAACATATGCTTTTATGCTTGTTGGTGATTTCTCTAGATACACTTGGGGTTCTCTTTTTAAGTACTAAAGATGAGGCTTTAGAAAAATTCATCACATTTTCAAAAATCACTCAAAATGACCTTGGTCAAAATATTTCTCATATTAGAAGTGACCATGGAACCAAATTTTAAAATCTAGGTTTGATGATTTTTGTAATGAAAATGGTATAAGCCATAATTTTTTCATACCTCGCACTCCTCAACAAAATGGGATAGTTGAGAGGAAAAATCAAACTTTAGAAGAAATGGCTAAAACCATGCTTTGTGAAAACAATTTACCTAAGTATTTTTGGGCGGAAGCAACAAACACTTCTTGCTATATTATAAATAGAGTAATGATTAGACCACTTTTAAAGAAAACCCCCTATGAGATTTTAAAATCTGAAAAGCCTAACATTAGTTATTTTCATCCTTTTGGATGTAAGTGTTTTGTTTTAAACAATAGAAAAGATAATTTGGGTAAATTTGATGCAAAAAGTGATGAAGCTATTTTCTTAGGACGTTCTTCAAATTATAAAGTTTATCGAGTCTTTAACAAAAGAACCTTAGTTGTAGAAGAGTCAATTCATGTAGTTTTCGATGATAACCTCCTTCCGAGAAAAGATTCTTGTGACGATGATGATGTAGGAATCATTGAAGCTAATGATGGTGGAAAATCATCAAAGGTGGATGAGGTTCCAACCAAAGAGGAAGAAGCACAAGATCCTCCCATAGAAGCCTTGAAGGACATGAACCTTGGCGAAAAGGAAGTGAGCTACCCAAGGGAACTCAACTGTGTCAAAGATGGTGAAATCTTGGGTGATCCATCCAGGGGGTAACCACTAGATCATGTCTTAAAATTATGAATAATATTACATTCATCTTATGCATAGAGCCTGAAAATATCAAAGAAGCATTAAATGATGAATTTTAGATATTGGCTATGCAAGAAGAATTGAATCAATTTGAGAGGAGTAATGTTTGGACATTAGTTGATAGGCCTAGTAATAAGTCTACTATAGGAACTAAATGGGTTTTTAGAAACTAACTAGATGAGAGTGGTAACATAGTAAGAAACAAGGCTAGGCTTGTTACTCAAGGTTACACTCAAGAAGAAGGAATTGATTTTGATGAGACCTATGCACTCGTAGCTAGGATGAAAGCAATTAGGATGTTTCTTGCATTTGCATGTTAAGGGTGCCTTTTTAAATGGTTTTATAAATGAATAAGTGTATGTAGAACAACCACCCGATTTTGAAGATCCAAACTTTCCAAACCATGTTTTTAAACTAAAAAAAGCTTTATATGGTTTGAAACAAGCTCCTAAAGATTTGTATGAAAGACTTTCAAACTTTTTAATTGAAAAGGGTTTTGAAAAAGGGAAGGTGGACACTACACTTTTTATAAAAAAATGGCAATGACATATTAGTAGTTTAAATTTACGTTGATGATATTATATTTGGTTCTACTAATGAGTTTTATTGCTAAGAATTTTAAAGCTACTGCAAGGTGAATTTGAGATGAGTACAATGGGGGAGCTCTCATTCTTCTTGGGACTCCAAATCAAGCAAAGAAAGGATGACATCTTCATCAATCAAGCTAAATACATCAAGGATATGCTAAAGAAGTTTAGCTTGGAGAATGTGAAGCCTCAAACGACTCCTATGAGCTCATCGATTAAGCTTGACAAGGATGAAGGATGTGAGTGTGTTGATTCTAAGCTTTATCGTTCCATGATTGGATCTTTGCTTTACCTTACCGCAAGTAGACCCGATGTCATGTTTAGTGTTTTCTTGTGTGCTAGGTTTCAAGCTAGTCCTAGAGAATCTTACCTTATAGCCATTAAGAGAATCTTTACATACCTTAGAGATACACCTTGTTTAGGTCTTTGGTATCCTAGAGACTTATCCTTTGACCTTCATGCCTTCTCCGATGCAGATTATGGGGGATGTAAAGTAGATAAAAAAGTACCTCCGGGACATGTCAATTCCTAGGTAGTATGCTCATATCTTGGTTCTCTAGAAACAAAATAGTGTAGCCTTATCTACCACCGAAGCGGAATACATATCGACCGGAAGTTGTTGTGCTCAAGTTCTTTGGATAAAGCAACAACTCTTAGATTATGGAGTTGATGTATGTATTTGTAGAGCGTTTTAGGTGTTCTCTAAATATGAGCGCAAGTGCACACTCATGTCAAGTTATAGTATAAAAGATATCGTCTCCAACAGGGATTGGACAACTTGACTCGAATTGTAACTCCTGCACAAGGGAAAATTAAATGCACAAATAAGTTGAGTTGTTTAAGAAGAAAAGTAAATAAAGCACAAGTAAATAGAAGAGAAGAGATCAGATTGATGAATGGGCTGAATTATGCTGCTATGTAGTGTGAAACTACGTTGAATATGATAAGTTGCTTTGCGCTGCCAGACTTCGCTGCCTCGACGGGAGATGGAAGATTAGCTGCTGAGACGCTCTCGCTGCCCCAGCAGTGGAATGGACGTATGTCTCGGCGGCGAACTTGACAGTACTTCAAGGCTCAGCAGAACGCTTCGAAAGTGATCCCGCTTATGTCTAAGTTAGAATGTTGTTGATGCCCACTGCAAATAATACCAGTCGCGACTGAATCGTGCAAAGACAACAACGTTTGGTTCGTTCTCTTTTAGTTGCCTTAAACCCTAACCTATGTCTAAGCTGGATTGATCAACACTTGGTTAAGGTGAAGACCATACTTACTCCTTTCGTGAGTTTGACTCTCTCGATACTGAACAAATGGATAGTAAACAATTAATCTTTCGCCTTAATTGAAAACTATGAAGAACGTGGAATAAGCAAAACTTGAAGTTTTATTGCAAAAACAAACTTGAATCCTAAACAACCATTCTCACACTAGTTTACAACATAACCCAAACCCAAAGAGAATTTTAGAACATAACGGCGGCAAGAAAACCTAAACTATGCCTAAAGGAAAACCTAAGTTGTTTTGAAGTAAAAATACATTGGGTATATATAGGCATTAGCTAGGTTAAGTCCTTCTTGGAGTAGAAGTCTTCAAAGTAGCTTTTGCATTAAATGCAACCTTAAATTCTGATTTCTTTAAGTTGAATGTGGACTTCTTCATATTGCCTTGCTCCGAAAGTAATCTCGAACTCCTCCTTCGGTGGCTCTGCCTGGTGCTACAGTCATTGGGAATTTTAGTGGATAGCATCATTAGAACCATGATTTTCTGCTCTACAGATCGCACTCCAGTTCTCTAATTCCTCAGCTTGCTACCCTAAGCGGCGGGTACGGCGGCGGCAGCTACTCGGCAGTGCTTGTCTCTGTCTGGAACTGCATAAGTACAGCTCCTTAGTCTGCTGGCTCAACATCATGTTCTCAGCTCCTCTCTCCTTCTACCGGCTTCTAGCACCTGAAACTAAAACTAAACTAAAACAATACCTTTTCTTTACCAAATAAAAGATAATCAATACAAAGCGTGTCAAAGTAAAGAATACTGTAAAATGCGATGCATGCACCTAATTATGCCTAAAATATACTTAAAACAACAATAATATGAGATGGAATGTGCACAAAATATATGACTTATGGACACTTTACACACCCCCAAACTCGAACTATTGCTTGTCCTCAAGCAATGCAACCTAAATATATGTGCCCTTTAAAATAACCAGAAAGAAAAATTCATGTTTTAAACTTGATTTAATGCCTTTAGGTCGTGGCACCTGTCATTAGATTAGTGAGAGGGGAATAACATGAATTACCTCAGAATTAAACTATAATGCCAGTGAAGTGTGTACATAATTGTGTACAAGCTGAATATGAAGAATATTCTAAGTAAACAAAGATGTTGTCATGATATATAAGGTTGCCACCGAGGCATCATAGTTAATAATCATGGCATTAAGGGCTTCAGCTTATCAAAACTACCCTTGTAGGTCTAAAATTAAGATAGGAGCAAACTAAAAAACCCCGAACCCATTGAGTAGAGTCATCTCGTGAAGACTTTCATTCACTCATGCTAACTTGTCCATCACTTTAAGATTTTTAGATTCATGGACTTTGATAGCAGCAGAGTGTCCTTGCACATGATTCTTCCTAGAGCCTGTTTCGGGCTCCTCTAGGGATAGACAACATAAAAAATTTCTTTTCCTGCCTTGACAATGCTTTTGTTTTTCATGTTTGTTGCCTGTCGTGGCAGCTTCCTGCAACCATGTTAGAATTTTTCAAAGAATTCAAGCAGACAATGTTTATCAGAAATTTAAACAAATTCAGCAAGTAACAGTAGTGTTTCAATATTTTTGCAATTATAGAAAAATCCTAAGTTTACTTCATGCTTTTCCCCAAAATTAAGTTCATTTTAACTTGGTGCGAAAAATTAAAATCGGTTGTCCTATCATAGACACAAGTTCTAAAAAAATTTCTTTTTCGATTAATTTTCTAAGGCAAGTACATAATGCAACCTAATATGCACTAGTTATGCCTAAACATGATGAGTGCTAACCCCCCCCCCCCCAAACTCGAGACGGGCATTGCCCTCAATGCACAAAATAAAAATACAAAATAAAAACAGAAAAATAAATACAATTAAAAAACAAAAATAAAGAGAAGAAAAGAGAAAAAAAACTCTAGAAATTGGCTGAGGGTTGAGAGGAGGCTTGGGTCTTGGCGGCAAAGGAGGAAAAGGAGGATTGGATGACTAGGCGGCGACTGATAGATGCCCGGGCGGTAGACTTGGCAGGTGATACCTTTGTTGTCCGCGACGTCTAGACTCTTTTAGGAGTGGGGCGAGGTTCTTCACGAGGCTCGGTAGGAGGAGCTTTCTTTTCTCCCGTCTCAGATTCGGACTCCTCGTCCTCTGACTCGGCATAGATGATGTGTTGCTTCCTTTTCCTTGATGCTTCCTCTGTTTGTGCTGCCAGAGGGTCTATTGCCATTGGAGCTACTGCTATTGTTGGCAGCTACTGATCGATCTCATCAGATAAGGAGGTGTTTGCCACCGTTGCCGCTGTGCAGGCGGGGAAGAGATGTTATCGATGCCTCTCGGGGGAGTCTGCCACCGTGTTTAAACCAGAGGTGGCGGAGTGTGATGGGTATTGTGTCAGAGATGACATCTAGCGACGGAAGGCGGCATGGCGGATAACTACTGCTGATGGTGTTCCTTGTCCTGATGAAGCTGCGTCGGCTAGGTCAGCGGGGAAGGTTGGCAGGGTGGGGGTGTTGTCTGGGAATTTTTGAAGGAGATAGGCCACAAAATCCTCTTGGACTTCCCCCATATACTTCATGAACGTCAACTATTGATGCTCGATCCGTTTGTTGCTATCGATGAGAGTGTGCAATAGAGTGATGACTTTATTGTTCGAAGCAGCTTCAGTACTGTCGGGGGCAGCTGGTGTGGCTGGCTAGGCGGCGGAGGGCTGGCTGGGGGTGATGGGCTCTGTCTCCTAGGCCTGCATCATCTACAGGCGGACTTTCATGGTCCATCCCTCATTGGCAGTTGTCATCTCATCTTCTGGGTCAGAGGGGACGTTGAAGTTGACACATAGGCCGGTGATGAGAGATGGGACGTATAGCCTGTCCTTTGTTTTTTGGAAACAGTTGTGGAACTCTTTGCAAATGATTTCTCCAACATTAATCGACATGTTAACCATGATGTTGTAGATGAGTGCGAGGCGCGGCCGGTCTACAGTGGAGTTGTGGGAGGTGGGCAGCAGATGCCGTTTGATGGAGGTTTTCCAAAGCATGGGCTCAAGCAGCAGTCGGCGGCATTGGACGGAGCTGCCATGCTTTCTTGCCAACCACGACATGTTGGGCTCGCACAGCTTGGCCTTTAGTATGTCGTAGTCGGCAGCCGTCAGTGACTACCTCCATTCCTCGTGAGGGTTGTATTCCATCTCTAGGACGTAGAAGTTGTTGATCACGATGGTATTGAGCTTTACAGGCTCCCCTCGGACATAGACAAACGACAGATCTGGCAAGGGTGATGTGCATAGAACACTCTGACCAATGTGATGTTGGCCATCTCCAGTTGCCGTGCGAATATTTCTCATCCCTTGTTGTGGATGGTTTCGAATAAGGCAGGCTCTAAGCCAAGGTCCCAGTCAGCTTTGTGTAATGAAACCCTTGCTCCTCTCAAATTGCCTGTTTGGCGAACTGCCTTCGATATCTCTTTTCATCTGCCTTGCAGTAGAAACATTGGAAGATGGGTTTGGGTGCTGATGTGGATGCTATGTGTGAGACAGTTTAGTTATAACTGAAACTTTTAAAAGAAGATGATTAGCAAGAGAGTAGTGGATTCAAGAATAAGATAGCAAAGGGGTGAAAGTAAAGTAAATGAATGAGGTGAATGAGGTTTAAATAAAGGTTTTCGAGAGGTGTCGTGGTGGCATTAAATGTTCAACGGGCAAGTTGTCTCGCGCACGTTACGGGATTTCTGCATGTTTCTTTTGTAGCTGTTGGCAGCTAGCCGTTAGCAGGCAATTAGCCGTTACACGGTTTCCGCGTTGGGCCGCCCTTGGCTGTCTTGGCGAGATGGTGGGCGGGCTCCTTATTGGGCCTTCTTCTTGATCCAGCTCTTTTATTCCTAAAGCCTGAAATAAAAAATAAAGATAATTAAATAAATTATGAAGGAAATGTGAAAAATAAATTTAACTAATTTAAAATCTAATCCTAACAAAAAATAAATCGCAATAAATTAAACTCTATTCCTAAAACATAAAAAAGAAGAAAATAAAAATAAAAATAATTAAGTTATGTTGAGAGTGCATTTGGGTGCATCTCTCAGATATAACCACTTCCCGAGGTGGTGTTTATTGTCTTTCCCTCCTTGGGGGTCCTTCTGTTCTTTAAGGTGGTGTGTTGTTGGGTCCTTCAACCTGCCCTTGGGTTTGTCGTGATAGCGGCTGTCTGGACTTGTCTCAGTGCTGATTTTGGCGGCTTAAGTGTCTGGGCATCATTCTTTTTCATTTTTTGAGAATTGTAACACATTTAACTTGATGCTCTGATTATCTACCCTCATGATCAGCTCCACATGCTCCACATCTATTAACGTTCTGCCTATGGCTAAAAATGGTCGCCCAAGGATGATAGGGGCGTTTTCATCAGCCTCATAGTCTAAGATGAGGAAGTCTGTTGGAAAAATAAGGCTTCCCACTCAAACTAGGATGTCTTCGATCTTGCCTTCCAGTTGAACAAACGAATGGTCAGCAAGTTTCAGCATAATGGTGGTAGGTTTGGCTTGCCCAATTCCTAGCTTGTCGAAGACGGCCTTAGGCATCAGGTTGATGATGGCTCCTAAGTCGCACAAGGCTTTTTTTTCATGCTTGTTACCTATTTTGCATGGTATAACGAAACTGTTTGGGTCTGTTTGCTTGGGCGACAGCTTGTTGTGCAGCATGGCCATGCACTCCTCTTTCACAACAACTATTTCAAACTCCCCAATTCTCTTCCTCTTAGAAACCATGTCCCTTAGGTATTTTGCATAGTTTGGCATGTTCTGAATGGCTTCTATGAGAGGGATATTTATGTGCACATGTTTCAGAATATCCAAGAATTTCTTGAACTGGTTCTTCTACTTTTGTTGCTTAAGCCTCTAGGGGAAAGGTGATGGCAGGTGGATGTCCTCTATACGCTCTTTGCATGGGAACTTTATCTGTGGCAGATCATCTACCTCAAGGCTGTTATCTGGCTTATCTGTCGGGGAGGTTGGTGTTGATGCTGCTGCGGCATGTAGTTCTTTCTGTGCTGGCTGTTTTTCTACTGGCTTTTCCACTCTGGTTCATCCAACTGTTTCCCACTTCTTGTTGATATGGCTTTGAACTACTCATATGTGGATTTAGCTGCTGCCTCTGTACTGTTGGGTGCTGCACCCATTGTCCTGCTGCTAAAGATCTCAGTGAATTGCCCAAAATGGGTCTCCAGGTTCTTTATCGCAGCCTCCTGGTTGTTCATCCTCATCTCTATCATGTCCATAAACGACTCGGTTTTATCAATAAACTTATTAGTGCACACAATAAAATCATTAGTTCTAGACATAAAAGTATGAAGAGATTCTTCTAGTGAGTTATTGTTCTGTGGTTGCTGAGCTTGCTGTCTGGACTGGTTCTGTTGGTAGCCTCCCTATTTTTGTTGTGGATTGGCAACCGTTTTAGGATTGCTCCAGGAAAAGTTGGGTTGATTTTTCTATACAGGGTTGTACGTGTTCGTTGCGGGCCTGCTGTTCCTTTCCTATCCTCCCATGAAATTGGTAGATGCAGTACATTCAGAGGAATCGTGATTGCCCCCACACTCATTGCAGAACGGTTCTACTGTCTTGGCCTCATAGACTTTTCTAGTGGGTTTTACCATGTTCATAACCAGCTCTGTCAGTTTGTTGAGGCGTGCATTGACAGATTCTGAGGCTTCCACTTCGTTCACAGTGGCTGGCCGCCTAATGCAGCCTCGGCGGGTTGTTGGGTACCTATAGTCATTCTTGGCGGCTAGGTTCAGGATCCGCAGTGCCTTCTCTGGTGGTCTATCGAGGATGATTCCGTTGGCTGAGGCATCAATCATCATTCGAGTTGGGTAGTTCACCCCGTTGTAAAACATTGACACCTGTGTCCAAGCCGGAAAACTATAAAACGGGCAGTTATTTAGCATCTGTTGGTACCACTCACATGCTTCATACATTGGCTCGTCATCCCCTTGTCGGAAGGATGTGATCTCGTTTCTCAATCTGTCTGTGACATTAGATGGGTTGAAATGATCCAAGAAGTCCTTGCACAACTCTGTCCATGTATTGAATGACCATGTTGGCTGGTTGTTCAACCATTGCTTTGCCCTATCCCTCAATGAATAGGGGAATAACCTCAGCCTTAGCACATCTTGATAGACTCTGTGTATTTTGAAAGCTCTGCATATGTTTAGGAATCCTTTTAAGTGCTGCCGAGCATCTTCTGTGGCAGTCCCTCCGAATTGCCCCAAAGTGTTGATCTTGTTGAACATCACGGGCTTTACCTCAAAATGATCCGCCTCAATCTCAGGCTCTGTCGTAGTAGGATCAAACCCTCTGAAGTCATGTTCCAAGTATTCTCTGGTGATTCGAACATATTGCAGCTACCTGAGCGGATTTTGGGGTGGCTGCCTAGGTGGAACTTACTGCTATTCCCTGGGCGACAGGTCTTGCTGCCTATTCCTGCCGTTTTTAGCATTGTTGGCAGGGTTGTCATCTATTCCGTTCATGTTTGCCTCTGTTTTTCCCACTTCTTTAGCTTTCCCCAGGGATGTCCTGATTTCCCTTTAGTTCTCTTGCTCTCCGTTCGATATCGTCACAGTAAACGATTTCACCTTTTAGATTTGCCCTGGTCATGCACTAGCAAAGAAAACTGTAAAAAAATTATTTTTCTTTCAAATAAAAATAATAAAACTAAAAATTAAATGTAAATAAATAAAAGTGCAGAAATTAAAAAATGAATTTCACTATTACCAATCCCTGGCAACGACGACAAAAACTTGTAGAGCGTTTTAGGTGTTCTCTAAATATGAGCGCAAGTGCACACTTCTGTTAAGTTATAGTATAAAAGATATCGTCTCCTACAAGGATTGGACAGCTAGACTTGAATCGTAACTCCTGCACAAGGGAAAATTAAATGCACAAATAAGTTGAGTTGTTTAAGAAGAAAAGTAAATAAAGCACAAGTAAATAGAAGGGAAGAGATCATATTGATGGAATGGGCTGGATTATGCTGCTGAGTAGTGTGAAACTGCGTTAAATAGGATAAGTTGCTTTGCGCTGCCAGACTTCGCTGCCTCGGCGGGAGATGGCAGATTAGCTGCTGAGACGCTCTCGCTACCCCGACAGTGGAGTGGACATGTGTCTCGGCGGCGAACTCGGTAGTACTTCAAGGCTCGGCAGAATGCTTCGAAAGTGATCACGCTTATGTCTAAGTCAGAATGATCTTGATGCCCACTGCAGATAATACCAGTCGCGGCGTGAATCGTGCAAAGATAGCAATGTTTGGTTCGTTCCCTTTTAGCCACATGTAAAGTGTCCACAAGTCCTATATTTCGTGCACATTCCAACTCTTATTATTACTGTTTTAAGCACATTTTAGGCATACGTAGGTGCATGCATGGCATTTTACAGTATTTCTTTGTTTTACCTTGCTTTTATAGATTATCGTTTATTTGGTAAACAAGAGATATTGTTTTATTGTATTTTTTTACTTAGGTACTAAAGGCTGAAAGAGAGAACTGAGGAGCTGAGGACGCAATGCTGAGGGAACAAACCTAGGAGTTGTACTAATGCAGTTCCAGCCGAAGACGAGTTGCTGCCGAGTAGAGTTGTTGTCGACCGTGCTGCCCACGAAAGCTGACTATGGAAGTTGGAGAACCGAAGTGCGATCTGTAAAGCTAAAAAGCCTAAATCTATCACTGGCATCCACTTGATTTTCCAACGTTTGTAGCAACAGCCAGAGCCGCCAAAGCAAAATCTCAAGGTTACTTACGGGCTAAGGCAAACGAGATAAAGTCCACATTCCACGCAAATAAGTCAGAGTTGAAAGTCACATTAAAGATGGAAAGCTACTTTCAAGGACTTTTACTTTAAGGAGGACTTAACCTAGACATTAGTCTATAAATACCCATTGTACTCCTAGTTCAAATCATCTTAGGTTTTCTATAGTCTTTGCTAGTGTTCTTTGTCACCGCCATGTTCTAAACTCCATTTGGGTTAGGGTTATGTTGTAAATTAGTTGTGAAACGATTGTTTTAGGTTTTGAGTTGCTTTCTTTTAATAAAATATTCCAAGTTTTCTTAATCTTTGCACTTCATTCTTTCGATTAGTCTACACCAGTCAGTTGAGAGAATCCATTTGTCAGGCACAAAAGTGTAAGGCTCACGAAAGGGTTAAGGACGGTCACAACATGTTAGGGCGTGACTAACTTGGTTCTTAACCACTTCACAAGTTTCAGCGGCTAAAAGGGTTTACCAACCGAGTTGACTAGCATGTGTTAGGTTTACGTTAAGATTGATAGGTATTGCCTACGTCACGCTAGCTTTCGAGCATCTTTGCCTAGAAATAGGAAGGATCACTGTCGACTATCCCGCCGAACTTGGAGTATTTGCCAGATCTACCGTCAAGACTTATTTACGTTCCACCTGCCGAGACAGCGAAAGCTGCAGGAGTAGTGACCCGCTGCGGCCGCGTGACAGGGTCGTAGCCTGCCGCCCGCCATACCCACCGAGGCAACATATCGTGGCAGCACGAAACAACTCAGTCCTTTTACAACGCAGTTTTCACACTAAGGGCAGCATAACCCTACCTACTTTATCAACCTGATTCACCTTCTTTATTATTTTTGTTTTCAATTACTTTTCATCTCAACAAACCATTCACTTGTATTTTTATTTTACCATTGTGCAGGGTCTACGAAATGAACCAAGTTGTCCAATCCTCGTGGGATTCGACATCTTTTATACTATAACTTGGAAGGAGTGTGCACTTGCGCTCTCACAAAAAGGGAACACCTACACGTCCTACAAGTTTTTGGTGTCGTTGCCGGGGATTGGTAACATCGAATTTCATTTTTCAATTTCTTCACTTTTCACTTACTTTTTATTTTATCTTAATTTTTTTTAAAAAAATATTACCTCCCTTTGCTAGTGCTTGACCAGGGAAAACCCTAAAGGAAATCTTATCATTTACGACAATCTCGAGCGTGAAACAAGAAGGATTAAGAGGGAGCTTAGGGAAGTCCTTAAGAGAAACAAAGAAGACCATGGAAAACTAAAGGAAGAAACAATGGTAAACGAGGACCCACCAAATGATGCTGCAAACGGTAGGGGCGGGCAGTAAGACTTGCCGCCCAGAGGTCTGCAAGATCTACCACGACAGGACCCCCTAATCTGCCCAGGAAACCCCAGCCCGCTCAAACTACCAGAGAATACCTCGAGCATGACTTCTGAGGGTTTGACCCAATAGTGACAGAACCTGACATAGGGGCGGACCATTTCGAATTAAAGCATGTCATGTTCAACATGATAAATACACTAGGGCACTTCAGAGAGACTGCCACGGAAGATGCTCGGCAGCATTTACGAGGATTCCGGGACATTTGCTGAGCATTCAAGATACACAGGGTCCATCAGGATGTATTGAGGCTGAGGCTATTTCCCTATTCACTGAGGGATATGGCTAAACAATGGTTGAATAACCAGTCAGCCGGATCTTTCAATACATGGACGGAGCTCTGCAAAGATTTTCTAGACCGTTTCAGCCCGTCCAACGTCACTGATAGGCTGCGGAATGAGATCACAGCCTTTAGACAAGGGGATGACGAGCCGATGTACGAGGCATGGGTGCGATACCAACAGATGCTGAATAATTGTCCGCTACATGGTCTATCGGCTTGGACGCTGGTATCTATATTCTATAATGGGGTTAACTACCCAACTCGAATGATGATATATGCCTCGGTCAATGGGATCATTCTAGACAAACCTCAAGAGGAAGCATTGGGGCTGTTGAACATAGCCGCTAAAAATGATTACAAGTACCCAACAGCCTGCCGAGGTGGCACAAGGCGGCCAACCACTACAAATGAGGTAGAAGCCTCAGAATCAGTTAACGTCCGCCTAGACACACTAACAGAGCTGGTGATGAAGATTGTGAAACCCCCTAGGAAGGTCTATAAAGTAAAGGTTGTGGGGCCGTTCTGTGACGAATGTGGTGGCAACCACAATTCCTCTGTCTACACTACATCTGCAAATTATATAGGAGGATATGAGAGGAATAGCATGCCTGCATAGAACACCTACAATCCTGGATGAAAGAACCATCCCAACTTCTCCTGGAGCAACCCAAAGACAGATGCAAACCCACAATAGCTATAGGGAGGCTACCAGCAGAACCAGTCCCGGCAACAGACTCAACAACCACAAAACAATAATTCACTAGAAGCAACTCTGCAAACTTTTATGACTAGAACTAGTGAATTTATTGTTCATACAAATAAATTTATTGAAAAAACTAAGTCTTTTATGGACAGGACGGAGATGAAGATGAACAACTAGGAGGCTGCCATTAAGAACCTGGAGATCCAATTTGGGCAGTTCACTGAAATCTACAACAGCCGGACAATGGGTGCTTCATCCAGCAGCTCACAAGCATCAACCAAACCCACTTATGAACATTTCAAGGCTATATCTACAAGAAGTGGGAAGCAGTTAGATGAATCCAAGATGGTGGAACAGCCGGAAGTTCAGTCGGAATAGAAAAGTAAGCCTGCCACAGCAAAACCAACACTAGCTGCCCCAACGCCAACATCAGCCGCCCAGCGGCAGAGCATGACAACAGTCCTAAAACGGATGATCCTCCCCAGACTAAGCCCCCAAGAAAGGAGCAAATAGAGGACATTCGTCTGCCAGCATCATTCCCCCAAAAGCTCAAGCAACTGTAACAAGAGCACCAGTTCAGAAAATTCCTGGATATTTTGAAACAGGCGCATATCAATATACCTCTGATAGAAGCCATTCAAAGCATGCCAAACTATGCCAAACATCTCAGGGACATGGCTTCTGTAACCCCTAGACCCGCCTATATGTTACAACGGATCCTAGGAAATCACATTAGGGTCACAAGAGCGACCCATAATAAAAACACATGAATTTTTTTTCCCTCAAAGTATTTATTAAACTGTAAAATCAACTTCTGTTTAAAATACCATTTCAGGAAGTCATTTAAACATATAACATAAATTTCAGAAAGTGTTTTACAGACACTATCATAAAACAATACATGACATAATTCCCACTAACTGTACAGTACCGTACTCCAAAAGCGACGCTGAGAGAACTCCAAACACTGATGTCAAACATCATACCATGATATATTCATTTAACCTGCAATGGTAAAAACAATGTGAGCTTGGAAACGCTCAGTAATACTGAACTACCAAAAGATGCTATAAGCTCACGCAGATATAAGGCAAGCATAACATTTTCATGATGTTCCATGTAGTAACAGTCTTCATTTCCTTTCTGCTATTTTAGGGTAGCGTTATACTTGAGAATAACGATACTTGTTCTTTATTCAATCATTGAGTAACAAATGGGAATAATATAAGCTGATAAATTACGAAGGTGGAATCAAAGAGTTTAGTGTCTAGTGTGTTCCAACAATGTAACGTTAGTGCAAGAAATGTAACAATGCAGCAAACCTTTTTATTTCAAATACATTTGTTTCAAGTAGCAGTAAAGTTCATTTTAATTCTTTATTTACCCTCCAACCATACTCCAGTATATAGTTTCCTCAGTGCGGTATCCCAAGCCCATTGGGCGTGGGTATCATTCTAAGGGAATACCTTAGAATACGGGCGACCCTAACCGAAGCATAGGAACGGAATACGGGCGATCCTAGTCAAAACATAGGAACCGAAAACAGGCGGACCTAGCCGAGGCATAGGAACCGAAAACAGGCGGACTTACCAGCTGGATCAGGGTTGAGCTGTTAGTAACTTCATATCATATCCCAAGTACCCTAGTGAATTAGTTCATCAGTAGTTCATTAATCATTAGTAGTATTTTCAGGAATACATTATCCACACAGCACGCTTGTCATATTGGGTACTAAGGTTTATATCAAACATACAATACAATCATGTTTAAATTCTAAAACATGCCATGTTCATGTGAAAATTGCATATCAGTCGTGTGCACATGATCAATATGATAAAACATGTAAAACAATATGCAAAAACAGTCGTGTAACACACATGGAACACACTAGATGGAACGGCTTATTTCTTGAAGATACTTGGTATTTACGAAAGGGGACACACTAAACTTTTGACAATTTGGACAATTTCAAAAACGAGAATCCTATTAAAAGGGGTTCATACTAACGGTTCAAACTAGATATTCATGATTTGATACATCAAGATCTTTGAAAGTTCAGATATAGTCAAGAGTGATTCAGTCATTTAAGCCTACAAGGGCATTATGGTTATTTTTTCATACATGGGCATTTTAGTAATTTACACCAACAAGGCATGAGCAGAGACTCGGGAATTCCATTTGCTCATCAAGTTTCCAGCCAAGCATTCAGGAATTTCTAAATCAAGATCTTTCATGATATCAGATACATTTAGGGTTATTCCAGTCATTTTGGCCAACGAGGGCATTTTGGTCATTTGATTATCATGGGTGATTCTATAATTCCACATACTAAGGAAAAATTGGTAATCTACATACATGAAGATCTCCACGGTTTATCAGGTTTCCAAATTCAACTGAACTTACAGACCCCAATACTACGATATTTACCAAGTATTCGAACATGGGCAGTGCACCGAACTCAAACCATGGTATCGAATGTACCCTTAAATAGATTACTCCTACCGTTAACTATGTATTTCCTCCAAACATATCGATTATGCTTTCATATGGTATTCATTCAAATTCGCACACACACACATACACACAGATATATATATATATATATCAAACGGCCAGCGAACACGAGTCTTAGAGGTATTTTCAGTCATTTCAGTGTTCAAAGGTTTTTTTTCAATTATCCCGAGTCTTTCGAATCCTTCTAAATATTCATTTGATTCGAGTCTCGAGGGTACATCCATCATTATGGTTAATTAGGCATCTAGTGCCCGAGGGTATTTTCGTCTTTTTTGGTCATTATACACATTCCGACTAGTTCAGTCTTATCAGCATTTTCAATCTTTTTAGTTATTTCAGATCAATTCAACTTTTACGCTACTTGGATTAATCTAGACATGCGAATAAATGTTCCGTAGTCTTATCTTCGGAGATTTATTCAGAGCTCGGTAAGATCTAAACACTTTACAATTTTGAAGGTTTAGGTTTCGTTAACATAACGGCCAGAGCAAAACCGAGGTTTTCAGATGAATCGATCGTGTTACCAGATCTAGTGAAGATTTCTAGATCGTTTCCATGAACAGAGGTAATTTTTAGACTTTCTTATACATCAAGGCGTCTTTGTCACTTCACAACCAAACATTCTGAACATTAGACCTTTAATCAAGAAATAGTCTGAATTGGATATTTTGAAGTGCACTAACTTGGATTATTCATCGATCATCAATTCCTTATTCGCGTCAATCAAATCTTATTCAAAATAATTATAGAACTTCATGTCTTTTTTTATTTATTCATTTTTTGAATCGAATATGTCATACTTATCTGAATTTTCATACTTTTTTTCGTATCTGATTTGACTTAGGTAGATTAACAATATACTTCATCGTAAGCATGCATGCTACAACCTCATACCAACATGTTCATAAAGTATACAAGTGGTAGAAAAGTATTACCTTAAATCCTTGTTATATCAGATGATCCTTGAAATTGACATTTGAACACAATTGAACCCGAATTTGATGTCCCTAAACATCTCGTATTCAAAGAACCGTGAATACCTTCAATTACACAAATTTCTATTTCAGTCCTTATTCACATTACTCTTAACTGAATAAATAAATAAATACATATACAAGTTAGGTTTCAAGGTCAAATTCGGAGGCTTTCGGGTCAGAATTTCGCGAAACTGACTTTAAAATCGAACTCGGGACGTTAAAAACATATAATAGGACTTTTCAGAAAAAGTCAACTTTTAGGTCAAAGTCAACGCTGACGTCACTGATCCAATGGCTGACTCAACGAGTTGACTCGAGCGAGTTGACTCACTAAGTTGACTCGGACGAGTTGACTCACTGATTTGACTCAGTCAACGAGTCGGGTACGGGTCAACGGGTTGGGTTAGTTTGTTTGGACTGGTTCGGGTGACTCGGTTAAAGGCCAGACTGGGTCTGAGCCAGCCGGTTCAACGGCCACCATCCAGGGCGGCCGGAAATCGACCCGGACAGCACGTGAGGCCCACGCGCGGCCTAAAATGGCCAGAAAAATCCTCCGATCATGCCATTGTCATCCATTTTTCGTTTAAAGCTCAAATATCTCAATATTTAAGCCAAAATATTCACCGGTCTTACCAAATCAAAAGTAATGCGATCAGGTAAACGTGGTTCGACGACAGTCAATACGACGATCGTTTGACGCTTGGCGGTACGGGTTCTACTCAGTTCGGCCCCCTAAGGACGACGGTGACCTCCGATTCGAGCCACGATGCCAGACGGTGACGGAGAATTCGAAAAGCCAAGCTACAATCCCCGCCAAAGCTTCGAACAAGATTTAACGATGGACGGTTGTTGATCTGCGCGAGTGACCTTGGGGGTTTCGCTCAGGACGTCGAAGAGGTTCATTCCAAGTATTTGAGAGCTAACTCACATGGACCCAAAATGATTTGGGTACCAAAAATCAAGAACTAATCTTTGTTTGTAGGGGGCATTACTACAAGGCCAAAGCTTCAAGTCAAAACATATGGTACCTTGATAGATGATGTTCAAGACACATGACCGGTGACAAGAGTAGATTCTTGGATCTAAAGCCTAAAAGTGTTGGTGTGGTGACTTTCAGTGACAACTCCAAAGACCATATTGAAGGAATAGGCTCCATTGGTAATCACTCTTCAATCTTAATTAAAAATGTTCTTTATGTTAGCGGTCTAAAACATAATTTGTTGAGCATTAGTCAATTTTGTGATAAAGGTTTTAATGTTCTTTTTGATGTTAATGGTTGCAAGATAATGAACATTGAAACTAATAAGACTATACTCATAGGTCATCGCATAGTTAATACATATATGGTGCATTTAGATGACATAAACATTTCAAATGCATGTTTTGTAGCTAAAAATGAACATGATACATGGTTATGACATAGGAAACTAGGACATGCTAGCATGAGTGTATTAGAGAAATTGGCTTCCCAAAATCTAGTTAGAGGTTTACCGAAGATGAAGTTCTCATTAGATAAAATTTGTAATGCATGTGCCAAGGGTAAACATAAAAGAACATTATTTAAACCTATTAATGATGTTTCAACTAGTAGGGCATTACAATTGATCCATATAGATCTCTTTGGGCCAATTAGGACAATTAGCTTGGGTGTAAAACATATGCTTTTATGCTTGTTGGTGATTTCTCTAGATACACTTGGGGTTCTCTTTTTAAGTACTAAAGATGAGGCTTTAGAAAAATTCATCACATTTTCAAAAATCACTCAAAATGACCTTGGTCAAAATATTTCTCATATTAGAAGTGACCATGGAACCAAATTTTAAAATCTAGGTTTGATGATTTTTGTAATGAAAATGGTATAAGCCATAATTTTTTCATACATCGCACTCCTCAACAAAATGGGATAGTTGAGAGGAAAAATCAAACTTTAGAAGAAATGGCTAAAACCATGCTTTGTGAAAACAATTTACCTAAGTATTTTTGGGCGGAAGCAACAAACACTTCTTGCTATATTATAAATAGAGTAATGATTAGACCACTTTTAAAGAAAACCCCCTATGAGATTTTAAAATCTGAAAAGCCTAACATTAGTTATTTTCATCCTTTTGGATGTAAGTGTTTTGTTTTAAACAATAGAAAAGATAATTTGGGTAAATTTGATGCAAAAAGTGATGAAGTTATTTTCTTAGGACGTTCTTCAAATTATAAAGTTTATCGAGTCTTTAACAAAAGAACCTTAGTTGTAGAAGAGTCAATTCATGTAGTTTTCGATGATAACCTCCTTCCGAGAAAAGATTCTTGTGACGATGATGATGTAGGAATCATTGAAGCTAATGATGGTGGAAAATCATCAAAGGTGGATGAGGTTCCAACCAAAGAGGAAGAAGCACAAGATCCTCCCATAGAAGCCTTGAAGGACATGAACCTTGGCGAAAAGGAAGTGAGCTACCCAAGGGAACTCAACTGTGTCAAAGATGGTGAAATCTTGGGTGATCCATCCAGGGGGTAACCACTAGATCATGTCTTAAAATTATGAATAATATTACATTCATCTTATGCATAGAGCCTGAAAATATCAAAGAAGCATTAAATGATGAATTTTAGATATTGGCTATGCAAGAAGAATTGAATCAATGGAGTTGATGTATGTATTTGTAGAGCGTTTTAGGTGTTCTCTAAATATGAGCGCAAGTGCACACTCCTGTCAAGTTATAGTATAAAAGATATCGTCTCCAACAGGGATTGGACAACTTGACTCGAATTGTAACTCCTGCACAAGGGAAAATTAAATGCACAAATAAGTTGAGTTGTTTAAGAAGAAAAGTAAATAAAGCACAAGTAAATAGAAGAGAAGAGATCAGATTGATGAATGGGCTGAATTATGCTGCTATGTAGTGTGAAACTACGTTGAATATGATAAGTTGCTTTGCGCTGCCAGACTTCGCTGCCTCGACGGGAGATGGAAGATTAGCTGCTGAGACGCTCTCGCTGCCCCAGCAGTGGAATGGACGTATGTCTCGGCGGCGAACTTGACAGTACTTCAAGGCTCAGCAGAACGCTTCGAAAGTGATCCCGCTTATGTCTAAGTTAGAATGTTGTTGATGCCCACTGCAAATAATACCAGTCGCGACTGAATCGTGCAAAGACAACAACGTTTGGTTCGTTCTCTTTTAGTTGCCTTAAACCCTAACCTATGTCTAAGCTGGATTGATCAACACTTGGTTAAGGTGAAGACCATACTTACTCCTTTCGTGAGTTTGACTCTCTCGATACTGAACAAATGGATAGTAAACAATTAATCTTTCGCCTTAATTGAAAACTATGAAGAACGTGGAATAAGCAAAACTTGAAGTTTTATTGCAAAAACAAACTTGAATCCTAAACAACCATTCTCACACTAGTTTACAACATAACCCAAACCCAAAGAGAATTTTAGAACATAACGGCGGCAAGAAAACCTAAACTATGCCTAAAGGAAAACCTAAGTTGTTTTGAAGTAAAAATACATTGGGTATATATAGGCATTAGCTAGGTTAAGTCCTTCTTGGAGTAGAAGTCTTCAAAGTAGCTTTTGCATTAAATGCAACCTTAAATTCTGATTTCTTTAAGTTGAATGTGGACTTCTTCATATTGCCTTGCTCCGAAAGTAATCTCGAACTCCTCCTTCAGTGGCTCTGCCTGGTGCTACAGTCATTGGGAATTTTAGTGGATAGCATCATTAGAACCATGATTTTCTACTCTACAGATCGCACTCCAGTTCTCTAATTCCTCAGCTTGCTACCCTAAGCGGCGGGTACGGCGGCGGCAGCTACTCGGCAGTGCTTGTCTCTGTCTGGAACTGCATAAGTACAGCTCCTTAGTCTGCTGGCTCAACATCATGTTCTCAGCTCCTCTCTCCTTCTACCGGCTTCTAGCACCTGAAACTAAAACTAAACTAAAACAATACCTTTTCTTTACCAAATAAAAGATAATCAATACAAAGCGTGTCAAAGTAAAGAATACTGTAAAATGCGATGCATGCACCTAATTATGCCTAAAATATACTTAAAACAACAATAATATGAGATGGAATGTGCACAAAATATATGACTTATGGACACTTTACACACCCCCAAACTCGAACTATTGCTTGTCCTCAAGCAATGCAACCTAAATATATGTGCCCTTTAAAATAACCAGAAAGAAAAATTCATGTTTTAAACTTGATTTAATGCCTTTAGGTCGTGGCACCTGTCATTAGATTAGTGAGAGGGGAATAACATGAATTACCTCAGAATTAAACTATAATGCCAGTGAAGTGTGTACATAATTGTGTACAAGCTGAATATGAAGAATATTCTAAGTAAACAAAGATGTTGTCATGATATATAAGGTTGCCACCGAGGCATCATAGTTAATAATCATGGCATTAAGGGCTTCAGCTTATCAAAACTACCCTTGTAGGTCTAAAATTAAGATAGGAGCAAACTAAAAAACCCCGAACCCATTGAGTAGAGTCATCTCGTGAAGACTTTCATTCACTCATGCTAATTTGTCCGTCACTTTAAGATTTTTAGATTCATGGACTTTGATAGCAGCAGAGTGTCCTTGCACATGATTCTTCCTAGAGCCTGTTTCGGGCTCCTCTAGGGATAGACAACATAAAAAATTTCTTTTCCTGCCTTGACAATGCTTTTGTTTTTCATGTTTGTTGCCTATCGTGGCAGCTTCCTGCAACCATGTTAGAATTTTTCAAAGAATTCAAGCAGACAATGTTTATCAGAAATTTAAACAAATTCAGCAAGTAACAGTAGTGTTTCAATATTTTTGCAATTATAGAAAAATCCTAAGTTTACTTCATGCTTTTCCCCAAAATTAAGTTCATTTTAAATTGGTGCGAAAAATTAAAATCGGTTGTCCTATCATAGACACAAGTTCTAAAAAAATTTCTTTTTCGATTAATTTTCTAAGGCAAGTACATAATGCAACCTAATATGCACTAGTTATGCCTAAACATGATGAGTGCTAACCCCCCCCCCCCAAACTCGAGACGGGCATTGCCCTCAATGCACAAAATAAAAATACAAAATAAAAACAGAAAAATAAATACAATTAAAAAACAAAAATAAAGAGAAGAAAAGAGAAAAAAAACTCTAGAAATTGGCTGAGGGTTGAGAGGAGGCTTGGGTCTTGGCGGCAAAGGAGGAAAAGGAGGACTGGATGACTAGGCGGCGACTGATAGATGCCCGGGCGGTAGACTTGGCAGGTGATACCTTTGTTGTCCGCGACGTCTAGACTCTTTTAGGAGTGGGGCGAGGTTCTTCACGAGGCTCGGTAGGAGGAGCTTTCTTTTCCCCCGTCTCAGATTCGGACTCCTCGTCCTCTGACTCGGCATAGATGATGTGTTGCTTCCTTTTCCTTGATGCTTCCTCTGTTTGTGCTGCCAGAGGGTCTATTGCCATTGGAGCTACTGCTATTGTTGGCAGCTACTGATCGATCTCATCAGATAAGGAGGTGTTTGCCACCGTTGCCGCTGTGCAGGCGGGGAAGAGATGTTATCGATGCCTCTCGGGGGAGTCTGCCACCGTGTTTAAACCAGAGGTGGCGGAGTGTGATGGGTATTGTGTCAGAGATGACATCTAGCGACGGAAGGCGGCATGGCGGATAACTACTGCTGATGGTGTTCCTTGTCCTGATGAAGCTGCGTCGGCTAGGTCAGCGGGGAAGGTTGGCAGGGTGGGGGTGTTGTCTGGGAATTTTTGAAGGAGATAGGCCACAAAATCCTCTTGGACTTCCCCCATATACTTCATGAACGTCAACTACTGATGCTCGATCCGTTTGTTGCTATCGATGAGAGTGTGCAATAGAGTGATGACTTTATTGTTCGAAGCAGCTTTAGTACTGCCGGGGGCAGCTGGTGTGGCTGGCTAGGCGGCGGAGGGCTGGCTGGGGGTGATGGGCTCTGTCTCCTAGGCCTGCATCATCTACAGGCGGACTTTCATGGTCCATCCCTCATTGGCAGTTGTCATCTCATCTTCTGGGTCAGAGGGGACGTTGAAGTTGACACATAGGCCGGTGATGAGAGATGGGACGTATAGCATGTCCTTTGTTTTTTGGAAACAGTTGTGGAACTCTTTGCAAATGATTTCTCCAACATTAATCGGCATGTTAACCATGATGTTGTAGATGAGTGCGAGGCGCGGCCGGTCTACAGTGGAGTTGTGGGAGGTGGGCAGCAGATGCCGTTTGATGGAGGTTTTCCAAAGCATGGGCTCAAGCAGCAGTCGGCGGCATTGGACGGAGCTGCCATGCTTTCTTGCCAACCACGACGTGTTGGGCTCGCACAGCTTGGCCTTTAGAATGTCGTAGTCGGCAGCCGTCAGTGACTACCTCCATTCCTCGTGAGGGTTGTATTCCATCTCTAGGACGTAGAAGTTGTTGATCACGATGGCATTGAGCTTTATAGGCTCCCCTCGGACATAGACAAACGACAGATCTGGCAAGGGTGATGTGCATAGAACACTCTGACCAATGTGATGTTGGCCATCTCCAGTTGTCGTGCGAATATTTCTCATCCCTTGTTGTGGATGGTTTCGAATAAGGCATGCTCTAAGCCAAGGTCCCAGTCAGCTTTGTGTAATGAAACCCTTGCTCCTCTCAAATTGCCTGTTTGGCGAACTGCCTTCGATATCTCTTTTCATCTGCCTTGCAGTAGAAACATTGGAAGATGGGTTTGGGTGCTGATGTGGATGCTATGTGTGAGACAGTTTAGTTATAACTGAAACTTTTAAAAGAAGATGATTAGCAAGAGAGTAGTGGATTCAAGAATAAGATAGCAAAGAGGTGAAAGTAAAGTAAATGAATGAGGTGAATGAGGTTTAAATAAAGGTTTTCGAGAGGTGTCGTGGTGGCATTAAATGTTCAACGGGCAAGTTGTCTCGCGCACGTTACGGGATTTCTGCATGTTTCTTTTGTAGCTGTTGGCAGCTAGCCGTTAGCAGGCAATTAGCCGTTACACGGTTTCCGCGTTGGGCCGCCCTTGGCTGTCTTGGCGAGATGGTGGGCGGGCTCCTTATTGGGCCTTCTTCTTGATCCAGCTCTTTTATTCCTAAAGCCTGAAATAAAAAATAAAGATAATTAAATAAATTATGAAGGAAATGTGAAAAATAAATTTAACTAATTTAAAATCTAATCCTAACAAAAAATAAATCGCAATAAATTAAACTCTATTCCTAAAACATAAAAAAGAAGAAAATAAAAATAAAAATAATTAAGTTATGTTGAGAGTGCATTTGGGTGCATCTCTCAGATATAACCACTTCCCGAGGTGGTGTTTATTGTCTTTCCCTCCTTGGGGGTCCTTCTGTTCTTTAAGGTGGTGTGTTGTTGGGTCCTTCAACCTGCCCTTGGGTTTGTCGTGACAGCGGCTGTCTGGACTTGTCTCAGTGCTGATTTTGGCGGCTTAAGTGTCTGGGCATCATTCTTTTTCATTTTTTGAGAATTGTAACACATTTAACTTGATGCTCTGATTATCTACCCTCATGATCAGCTCCACATGCTCCACATCTATTAACGTTCTGCCTATGGCTAAAAATGGTCGCCCAAGGATGATAGGGGCGTTTTCATCAGCCTCATAGTCTAAGATGAGGAAGTCTGTTGGAAAAATAAGGCTTCCCACTCAAACTAGGATGTCTTCGATCTTGCCTTCCGGTTGAACAAACGAATGGTCAGCAAGTTTCAGCATAATGGTGGTAGGTTTGGCTTGCCCAATTCCTAGCTTGTCGAAGACGGCCTTAGGCATCAGGTTGATGATGGCTCCTAAGTCGCACAAGGCTTTTTTTTCATGCTTGTTACCTATTTTGCATGGTATAACGAAACTGTTTGGGTCTGTTTGCTTGGGCGACAGCTTGTTGTGCAGCATGGTCATGCACTCCTCTTTCACAACAACTATTTCAAACTCCCCAATTCTCTTCCTCTTAGAAACCATGTCCCTTAGGTATTTTGCATAGTTTGGCATGTTCTGAATGGCTTCTATGAGAGGGATATTTATGTGCACATGTTTCAGAATATCCAAGAATTTCTTGAACTGGTTCTTCTACTTTTGTTGCTTAAGCCTCTAGGGGAAAGGTGATGGCAGGTGGATGTCCTCTATACGCTCTTTGCATGGGAACTTTATCTGTGGCAGATCATCTACCTCAAGGCTGTTATCTGGCTTATCTGTCGGGGAGGTTGGTGTTGATGCTGCTGCGGCATGTAGTTCTTTCTGTGCTGGCTGTTTTTCTAATTGCCCAAAATGGGTCTCCAGGTTCTTTATCGCAGCCTCCTGGTTGTTCATCCTCATCTCTATCATGTCCATAAACGACTCGGTTTTATCAATAAATTATTAGTGCACACAATAAAATCATTAGTTCTAGACATAAAAGTATGAAGAGTTTCTTCTAGTGAGTTATTGTTCTGTGGTTGCTGAGCTTGCTGTCTGGACTGGTTCTGTTGGTAGCCTCCCTATTTTTGTTGTGGATTGGCAACCGTTTTAGGATTGCTCCAGGAAAAGTTGGGTTGATTTTTCTATACAGGGTTGTACGTGTTCGTTGCGGGCCTGCTGTTCCTTTCCTATCCTCCCATGAAATTGGTAGATGCAGTACATTCAGAGGAATCGTGATTGCCCCCACACTCATTGCAGAACGGTTCTACTGTCTTGGCCTCATAGACTTTTCTAGTGGGTTTTACCATGTTCATAACCAGCTCTGTCAGTTTGTTGAGGCGTGCATTGACAGATTCTGAGGCTTCCACTTCGTTCACAGTGGCTGGCCGCCTAATGCAGCCTCGGCGGGTTGTTGGGTACCTATAGTCATTCTTGGCGGCTAGGTTCAGGATCCGCAGTGCCTTCTCTGGTGGTCTATCGAGGATGATTCCGTTGGCTGAGGCATCAATCATCATTCGAGTTGGGTAGTTCACCCCATTGTAAAACATTGACACCTGTGTCCAAGCCGGAAAACTATAAAACGGGCAGTTATTTAGCATCTGTTGGTACCACTCACATGCTTCATACATTGGCTCGTCATCCCCTTGTCGGAAGGATGTGATCTCGTTTCTCAATCTGTCTGTGACATTAGATGGGTTGAAATGATCCAAGAAGTCCTTGCACAACTCTGTCCATGTATTGAATGACCATGTTGGCTGGTTGTTCAACCATTGCTTTGCCCTATCCCTCAATGAATAGGGGAATAACCTCAGCCTTAGCACATCTTGATAGACTCTGTGTATTTTGAAAGCTCTGCATATGTTTAGGAATCCTTTTAAGTGCTGCCGAGCATCTTCTGTGGCAGTCCCTCCGAATTGCCCCAAAGTGTTGATCTTGTTGAACATCACGGGCTTTACCTCAAAATGATCCGCCTCAATCTCAGGCTCTGTCGTAGTAGGATCAAACCCTCTGAAGTCATGTTCCAAGTATTCTCTGGTGATTCGAACATATTGCGGCTACCTGAGCGGATTTTGGGGTGGCTGCCTAGGTGGAACTTACTGCTATTCCCTGGGCGACAGGTCTTGCTGCCTATTCCTGCCGTTTTTAGCATTGTTGGCAGGGTTGTCATCTATTCCGTTCATGTTTGCCTCTGTTTTTCCCACTTCTTTAGCTTTCCCCAGGGATGTCCTGATTTCCCTTTAGTTCTCTTGCTCTCCGTTCGATATCGTCACAGTAAACGATTTCACCTTTTAGATTTGCCCTGGTCATGCACTAGCAAAGAAAACTGTAAAAAAATTATTTTTCTTTCAAATAAAAATAATAAAACTAAAAATTAAATGTAAATAAATAAAAGTGCAGAAATTAAAAAATGAATTTCACTATTACCAATCCCTGGCAACGACGACAAAAACTTGTAGAGCGTTTTAGGTGTTCTCTAAATATGAGCGCAAGTGCACACTTCTGTTAAGTTATAGTATAAAAGATATCGTCTCCTACAAGGATTGGACAGCTTGACTTGAATCGTAACTCCTGCACAAGGGAAAATTAAATGCACAAATAAGTTGAGTTGTTTAAGAAGAAAAGTAAATAAAGCACAAGTAAATAGAAGGGAAGAGATCATATTGATGGAATGGGCTGGATTATGCTGCTGAGTAGTGTGAAACTGCGTTAAATAGGATAAGTTGCTTTGCGCTGCCAGACTTCGCTGCCTCGGCGGGAGATGGCAGATTAGCTGCTGAGACGCTCTCGCTACCCCGACAGTGGAGTGGACATGTGTCTCGGCGGCGAACTCGGTAGTACTTCAAGGCTCGGTAGAATGCTTCGAAAGTGATCACGCTTATGTCTAAGTCAGAATGATCTTGATGCCCACTGCAGATAATACCAGTCGCGGCGTGAATCGTGCAAAGATAGCAATGTTTGGTTCGTTCCCTTTTAGCCACATGTAAAGTGTCCACAAGTCCTATATTTCGTGCACATTCCAACTCTTATTATTACTGTTTTAAGCACATTTTAGGCATACGTAGGTGCATGCATGGCATTTTACAGTATTTCTTTGTTTTACCTTGCTTTTATAGATTATCGTTTATTTGGTAAACAAGAGATATTGTTTTATTGTATTTTTTTACTTAGGTACTAAAGGCTGAAAGAGAGAACTGAGGAGCTGAGGACGCAATGCTGAGGGAACAAACCTAGGAGTTGTACTAATGCAGTTCCAGCCAAAGACGAGTTGCTGCCGAGTAGAGTTGTTGTCGACCGTGCTGCCCACGACAGCTGACTATGGAAGTTGGAGAACCGAAGTGCGATCTGTAAAGATAAAAAGCCTAAATCTATCACTGGCATCCACTTGATTTTCCAACGTTTGTAGCAACAGCCAGAGCCGCCAAAGCAAAATCTCAAGGTTACTTACGGGCTAAGGCAAACGAGATAAAGTCCACATTCCACGCAAATAAGTCAGAGTTGAAAGTCACATTAAAGATGGAAAGCTACTTTCAAGGACTTTTACTTTAAGGAGGACTTAACCTAGACATTAGTCTATAAATACCCATTGTACTCCTAGTTCAAATCATCTTAGGTTTTCTATAGTCTTTGCTAGTGTTCTTTGTCACCGCCATGTTCTAAACTCCATTTGGGTTAGGGTTATGTTGTAAATTAGTTGTGAAACGATTGTTTTAGGTTTTGAGTTGCTTTCTTTTAATAAAATATTCCAAGTTTTCTTAATCTTTGCACTTCATTCTTTCGATTAGTCTACACCAGTCAGTTGAGAGAATCCATTTGTCAGGCACAAAAGTGTAAGGCTCACGAAAGGGTTAAGGACGGTCACAACATGTTAGGGCGTGACTAACTTGGTTCTTAACCACTTCACAAGTTTCAGCGGCTAAAAGGGTTCACCAACCGAGTTGACTAGCATGTGTTAGGTTCACGCTAAGATTGATAGGTATTGCCTACGTCACGCTAGCTTTCGAGCATCTTTGCCTAGAAATAGGAAGGATCACTGTCGACTATCCCGCCGAACTTGGAGTATTTGCCAGATATACCGTCAAGACTTATTTACGTTCCACCTGCCGAGACAGCGAAAGCTGCAGGAGTAGTGACCCGCTGCGGCCGCGTGACAGGGTCGTAGCCTGCCGCCCGCCATACCCACCGAGGCAACATATCGTGGCAGCACGAAACAACTCAGTCCTTTTACAACGTAGTTTTCACACTAAGGGCAGCATAACCCTACCTACTTTATCAACTTGATTCACCTTCTTTATTATTTTTGTTTTCAATTACTTTTCATCTCAACAAACCATTCACTTGTATTTTTATTTTACCATTGTGCAGGGTCTACGAAATGAACCAAGTTGTCCAATCCTCGTGGGATTCGACATCTTTTATACTATAACTTGGAAGGAGTGTGCACTTGCGCTCTCACAAAAAGGGAACACCTACACGTCCTACAAGTTTTTGGTGTCGTTGCCGGGGATTGGTAACATCGAATTTCATTTTTCAATTTCTTCACTTTTCACTTACTTTTTATTTTATCTTAATTTTTTTAAAAAAAATATTACCTCCCTTTGCTAGTGCTTGACCAGGGAAAACCCTAAAGGAAATCTTATCATTTACGACAATCTCGAGCGTGAAACAAGAAGGATTAAGAGGGAGCTTAGGGAAGTCCTTAAGAGAAACAAAGAAGACCATGGAAAACTAAAGGAAGAAACAATGGTAAACGAGGACCCACCAAATGATGCTGCAAACGGTAGGGGCGGGCAGTAAGACTTGCCGCCCAGAGGTCTGCAAGATCTACCACGACAGGACCCCCTAATCTGCCCAGGAAACCCCAGCCCGCTCAAACTACCAGAGAATACCTCGAGCATGACTTCTGAGGGTTTGACCCAATAGTGACAGAACCTGACATAGGGGCAGACCATTTCGAATTAAAGCATGTCATGTTCAACATGATAAATACACTAGGGCACTTCAGAGAGACTGCCACGGAAGATGCTCGGCAGCATTTACGAGGATTCCGGGACATTTGCTGAGCATTCAAGATACACAGGGTCCATCAGGATGTATTGAGGCTGAGGCTATTTCCCTATTCACTGAGGGATATGGCTAAACAATGGTTGAATAACCAGTCAGCCGGATCTTTCAATACATGGACGGAGCTCTGCAAAGATTTTCTAGACCGTTTCAGCCCGTCCAACGTCACTGATAGGCTGCGGAATGAGATCACAGCCTTTAGACAAGGGGATGACGAGCCGATGTACGAGGCATGGGTGCGATACCAACAGATGCTGAATAATTGTCCGCTACATGGTCTATCGGCTTGGACGCTGGTATCTATATTCTATAATGGGGTTAACTACCCAACTCGAATGATGATATATGCCTCGGTCAATGGGATCATTCTAGACAAACCTCAAGAGGAAGCATTGGGGCTGTTGAACATAGCCGCTAAAAATGATTACAAGTACCCGACAGCCTGCCGAGGTGGCACAAGGCGGCCAGCCACTACAAATGAGGTAGAAGCCTCAGAATCAGTTAACGTCCGCCTAGACACACTAACAGAGCTGGTGATGAAGATTGTGAAACCCCCTAGGAAGGTCTATAAAGTAAAGGTTGTGGGGCCATTCTGTGACGAATGTGGTGGCAACCACAATTCCTCTGTCTACACTACATCTGCAAATTATATAGGAGGATATGAGAGGAATAGCAGGCCTGCATAGAACACCTACAATCCTGGATGAAAGAACCATCCCAACTTCTCCTGGAGCAACCCAAAGACAGATGCAAACCCACAATAGCTATAGGGAGGCTACCAGCAGAACCAGTCCCGGCAACAGACTCAACAACCACAAAACAATAATTCACTAGAAGCAACTCTGCAAACTTTTATGACTAGAACTAGTGAATTTATTGTTCATACAAATAAATTTATTGAAAAAACTAAGTCTTTTATGGACAGGACGGAGATGAAGATGAACAACTAGGAGGCTGCCATTAAGAACCTGGAGATCCAATTTGGGCAGTTCACTGAAATCTACAACAGCCGGACAATGGGTGCTTCATCCAGCAGCTCACAAGCATCAACCAAACCCACTTATGAACATTTCAAGGCTATATCTACAAGAAGTGGGAAGCAGTTAGATGAATCCAAGATGGTGGAACAGCCGGAAGTTCAGTCGGAATAGAAAAGTAAGCCTGCCACAGCAAAACCAACACTAGCCGCCCCAACGCCAACATCAGCCGCCCAGCGGCAGAGCATGACAACAGTCCTAAAACGGATGATCCTCCCCAGACTAAGCCCCCAAGAAAGGAGCAAATAGAGGACATTCGTCTGCCAGCATCATTCCCCCAAAAGCTCAAGCAACTGTAACAAGAGCACCAGTTCAGAAAATTCCTGGATATTTTGAAACAGGCGCATATCAATATACCTCTGATAGAAGCCATTCAAAGCATGCCAAACTATGCCAAACATCTCAGGGACATGGCTTCTGTAACCCCTAGACCCGCCTATACGTTACAACGGATCCTAGAAAATCACATTAGGGTCACAAGAGCGACCCATAATAAAAACACATGAATTTTTTTCCCTCAAAGTATTTATTAAACTGTAAAATCAACTTCTGTTTAAAATACCATTTCAGGAAGTCATTTAAACATATAACATAAATTTCAAAAAGTGTTTTACAGACACTATCATAAAACAATACATGACATAATTCCCACTAACTGTACAGTACCGTACTCCAAAAGCGACGCTGAGAGAACTCCAAACACTGATGTCAAACATCGTACCATGATATATTCTTTTAACCTGCAATGGTAAAAACAATGTGAGCTTGGAAACGCTCAGTAATACTGAACTACCAAAAGATGCTATAAGCTCACGCAGATATAAGGCAAGCATAACATTTTCATGATGTTCCATGTAGTAACAGTCTTCATTTCCTTTCTGCTATTTTAGGGTAGCGTTATACTTGAGAATAACGATACTTGTTCTTTATTCAATCATTGAGTAACAAATGGGAATAATATAAGCTGATAAATTACGAAGGTGGAATCAAAGAGTTTAGTGTCTAGTGTGTTCCAACAATGTAACGTTAGTGCAAGAAATGTAACAATGCAGCAAACCTTTTTATTTCAAATACATTTGTTTCAAGTAGCAGTAAAGTTCATTTTAATTCTTTATTTACCCTCCAACCATACTCCAGTATATAGTTTCCTCAGTGCGGTATCCCAAGCCCATTGGGCGTGGGTATCATTCTAAGGGAATACCTTAGAATACGGGCGACCCTAACCGAAGCATAGGAACGGAATACGGGCGATCCTAGTCAAAACATAGGAACCGAAAACAGGCGGACCTAGCCGAGGCATAGGAACCGAAAACAGGCGGACTTACCAGCTGGATCAGGGTTGAGCTGTTAGTAACTTCATATCATATCCCAAGTACCCTAGTGAATTAGTTCATCAGTAGTTCATTAATCATTAGTAGTATTTTCAGGAATACATTATCCACACAGCACGCTTGTCATATTGGGTACTAAGGTTTATATCAAACATACAATACAGTCATGTTTAAATTCTAAAACATGCCATGTTCATGTGAAAATTGCATATCAGTCGTGTGCACATGATCAATATGATAAAACATGTAAAACAATATGCAAAAACAGTCGTGTAACACACATGGAACACACTAGATGGAACGGCTTATTTCTTGAAGATACTCGGTATTTACGAAAGGAGACACACTAAACTTTTGACAATTTGGACAATTTCAAAAACGAGAATCCTATTAAAAGGGGTTCATACTAACGGTTCAAACTAGATATTCATGATTTGATACATCAAGATCTTTGAAAGTTCAGATATAGTCAAGAGTGATTCAGTCATTTAAGCCTACAAGGGCATTATGGTTATTTTTTCATACATGGGCATTTTAGTAATTTACACCAACAAGGCATGAGCAGAGACTCGGGAATTCCATTTGCTCATCAAGTTTCCAGCCAAGCATTCAGGAATTTCTAAATCAAGATCTTTCATGATATCAGATACATTTAGGGTTATTCCAGTCATTTTGGCCAACGAGGGCATTTTGGTCATTTGATTATCATGGGTGATTCTATAATTCCACATACTAAGGAAAAATTGGTAATCTACATACATGAAGATCTCCACGGTTTATCAGGTTTCCAAATTCAACTGAACTTACAGACCCCAATACTGCGATATTTACCAAGTATTCGAACATGGGCAGTGCACCGAACTCAAACCATGGTATCGAATGTACCCTTAAATAGATTACTCCTACCGTTAACTATGTATTTCCTCCAAACATATCGATTATGCTTTCATATGGTATTCATTCAAATTCGCACACACACACATACACACAGATATATATATATATATATATATCAAACGGCCAGCGAACACGAGTCTTAGAGGTATTTTCAGTCATTTCAGTGTTCAAAGGTTTTTTTTCAATTATCCCGAGTCTTTTGAATCCTTCTAAATATTCATTTGATTCGAGTCTCGAGGGTACATCCATCATTATGGTTAATTAGGCATCTAGTGCCCGAGGGTATTTTCGTCTTTTTTGGTCATTATACACATTCCGACTAGTTCAGTCTTATCAGCATTTTCAATCTTTTTAGTTATTTCAGATCAATTCAACTTTTACGCTACTTGGATTAATCTAGACATGCGAATAAATGTTCCGTAGTCTTATCTTCGGAGATTTATTCAGAGCTCGGTAAGATCTAAACACTTTGCAATTTTGAAGGTTTAGGTTTCGTTAACATAACGGCCAGAGCAAAACCGAGGTTTTCAGATGAATCGATCGTGTTACCAGATCTAGTGAAGATTTCTAGATCGTTTCCATGAACAGAGGTAATTTTTAGACTTTCTTATACATCAAGGCGTCTTTGTCACTTCACAACCAAACATTCTGAACATTAGACCTTTAATCAAGAAATAGTCTGAATTGGATATTTTGAAGTGCACTAACTTGGATTATTCATCGATCATCAATTCCTTATTCGCGTCAATCAAATCTTATTCAAAATAATTATAGAACTTCATGTCTTTTTTTATTTATTCATTTTTTGAATCGAATATGTCATACTTATCTGAATTTTCATACTTTTTTTCGTATCTGATTTGACTTAGGTAGATTAACAATATACTTCATCGTAAGCATGCATGCTACAACCTCATACCAACATGTTCATAAAGTATACAAGTGGTAGAAAAGTATTACCTTAAATCCTTGTTATATCAGATGATCCTTGAAATTGACATTTGAACACAATTGAACCCGAATTTGATGTCCCTAAACATCTCGTATTCAAAGAACCGTGAATACCTTCAATTACACAAATTTCTATTTCAGTCCTTATTCACATTACTCTTAACTGAATAAATAAATAAATACATATACAAGTTAGGTTTCAAGGTCAAATTCGGAGGCTTTCGGGTCAGAATTTCGCAAAACGGACTTTAAAATCGAACTCGGGACGTTAAAAACATATAATAGGACTTTTCAGAAAAAGTCAACTTTTAGGTCAAAGTCAACGCTGACGTCACTGATCCAATGGCTGACTCAACGAGTTGACTCGAGCGAGTTGACTCACTAAGTTGACTCGGACGAGTTGACTCACTGATTTGACTCAGTCAACGAGTCGGGTACGGGTCAACGGGTCGGGTTAGTTTGTTTGGACTGGTTCGGGTGACTCGGTTAAAGGCCAGACCGGGTCTGAGCCAGCCGGTTCAACGGCCACCATCCAGGGCGGCCGGAAATCGACCCGGACAGCACGTGAGGCCCACGCGCGGCCTAAAATGGCCAGAAAAATCCTCCGATCATGCCATTGTCATCCATTTTTCGTTTAAAGCTCAAATATCTCAATATTTAAGCCAAAATATTCACCGGTCTTACCAAATCAAAAGTAATGCGATCAGGTAAACGTGGTTCGACGACAGTCAATACGACGATCGTTTGACGCTTGGCGGTACGGGTTCTACTCAGTTCGGCCCCCTAAGGACGACGGTGACCTCCGATTCGAGCCACGATGCCAGACGGTGACGGAGAATTCGAAAAGCCAAGCTACAATCCCCGCCAAAGCTTCGAACAAGATTTAACGATGGACGGTTGTTGATCTGCGCGAGTGACCTTGGGGGTTTCGCTCAGGACGTCGAAGAGGTTCGTTCGACGGTGGCGGTGCGAGGCACGACCCGGCGGTTGCCGAGATCTAACGGTGGCCGGATCTGGGAAGGTGAAGGATTTGGGGGGAAATAAGGTTCTCGAATGGGGGGAAGCTGGGCATTCATTTTTGGTAGGTGAAAAGGTTGTTCGGATTATTAAATCCCCTTTGATAACTAAACACTACTCAAAAGGAAAAAGGAATAGCTTAGACATTAAGAGCTTCATAGCTCATATGGCTAGGTTATTGGCTTGCCAACCTAAGGTTGTGGGTTCGATTTCCACAACTCCTACTTTCATTCATTCATATATATATATATATATATATATATATATATATATATATATATATATATATATATATATATATATGTTTGAGTGTTACAGTTTCTAAGAATAAGAGGATTGGGGAATTCGAGACAGTGGTTGTCACTAAAGAGTGCATAGCTATGTTGCATAACAAGTTGCCGCCCAAGCAGACATATCCATGCAGATTTGTTATCCCATGCAGGATAGGCAGAAAACATGAGACTAGAGCCCTGTGTGACTTGGGAGCCAGCATCAACCTGATGCCCAAAGCTGTCTTCGATAAACTAGGTATTGGGCCAGTCAAACCTACCTCTGTCATGCTTAAACTTGCTGACCACTCATTTGTACAACCGGAGGGAAATATCGAAGACATCCTGGTAAAGGTGGGCAACCTGGTTCTCCGCGCCGACTTCCTCATCTTAGATTGTGAGGTCGACGAAAAAGCCCTTGTCATCCTTGGGCGATCATTCTTGGCCATGGGCAGAACGCTTATAGATGTGGAACTCGGGGAGCTGACAATGAGGGTAGAGGACCAAAGCATAAAGATGAATGTGCTACAACCATCAAAAGAAGGAAAAAGAAGCCTGGATGCAAGAGCTGCCCAAATCAGCGTGGAAACAGGTCAGGGCAGCACCTGCCGCGACAGGCCTAGGGGCAGACTTACAGACCCAGTAACGCAGCATCTGAAGGAATAGGAGGACCCCCCCAACAGGGAAGAAAAAATCAAACCACCTCAGGAAGTGGTTATGTCTGGGAGATGCACCCAAATGCACTCCCAACATAACTTAATTTTTATTTTTTTATTTTTATTTTTATGCATTAGGATTAGAATTTATATTATTTTAGGATTAGATTAGTTTTCAGAATTTTATTTTTCAGAAATTATTTAAATATTTTTTTTGTTGTTTCAATTTTTTTAGGTTTAGGAACACAAGAGCAGGATTAAGAAGGAGGCCCAGCAAGAAGCCCGCCCACCATCCTACCGAGACAGTAGCCAGCGCAGCAACGTGTAACGGCTAGTTGGCCATCAACGGCTAGCTGTCAATAGCTCCGAAAATAACGGGCAGAAAATCTCGTAACGTGCGCAAGAAAATTGGACCGTTGGGCATTTAATGTCGCCCCGACACCTCATTTTACTTTACTTTCACCTTTTGCTATCTTCTTTCTGATTCTGTTGCTCTCTCAGTATTTTTCTTTCTAGTTTTATCTACATACAATCGTACACATGGCATCAGCATCAAACCAAAAACCCATTTACAAGAGATTTTGCTACAAGGAGGACGAGGAAAGATACAGAAATAAGATATTCAAGCACGCAGTATGGGAGGAGCAAGGCTTCCATTACACACGACAAACAGGAGACCATGGTCTAGAGCACGCCCTGTTCCGAACCATTCACAACAAGAGATGAGAGGTGTTCGCTCAGCAGCCAAAGATAGCGAACGTCGCCATAGTCAGGGAATTCTACTCCTATCAGCCCTGCCCAGAGAAGCCATTCGTCTATGTTCGCGGGGAGCCGGTCAAACTAAATGTTGTTGTCATCAACAGGTACTATGGCCTTGATATGGATGACAACCCTCGCGAGGAGTGGAGGCAGTCACTGAAGACTGCCGATTATGAGAAAATCAAGGCCAAACTCTGCAAGCCCAACATGCCATGGCTGGGAGGCAAACATGTGGGATCTGTCCAGCGCCGCCATCTGCTGCCTGAGGCCATGTTATGGAACACATTTGTAAAAAGGCGCCTGCTGCCCACAACTCAACCGTTGATCGGCTGCACCCCGCCTTAATCCACAATATCCTGCTGAACCAGCCGATAAACGTAGGGGAAATCATCTGCACAAAAATCTACAACTGCTTCAAAAAGAAGAAAGGCAGGTTGTACTTCCCGTCCCTCATCATAGGTCTTTGCACTGTTGAGTGTGCAAAAGTTCTATATTTTACCCTTTATTTACCCATATTTATGATGCATTCAAGCATAATTCATTGCATTTAGGATAGAATTCTACATATACATCACAATTAGATAAAATGGCACAGTTGATACTAATTTTGGTCACTTTTGCAGGTATCTGTTGTGGCAGACTCAGGGCAGCAAAGGAGCAGAGCTGGATCACAGGACTGGAGTCAAGAAGCAAACGTTGTTGTGGCCACTATCGTGGCAGCCATGACGATAGAAGGGTGAGGTGGAAAAGTGAAGTGGACCTCGGCAGATAGAGGAAATCAAGCCGGTCTGTCGTGGACCACTCCTATATTTTTCTGAGCCTTGAGGCAGAATGAAGGCCAAGCCCAAAGTCCAAGGAAGAAACCCAAAGCAAGAAAAGAGGACGAATTAAAGGCATCTACTCATAAGATTTAATCTTTAATAGAGTTGTACTTTAGTTTAAACTTGTATTCTTGCCATATTAGAAAACTTGGACCCAAGGCCTATATAAAGGCATGTAATTCGACCTAGGGAAGGATATCTCATTCCTAGCCGTCTTCCCCAAAACCCTTGTCGTCTTCCCCCTTTCATCATGTTCTAAACTTCCCCTAGGGCTAAGGGTTGATTCTGTAAAGTAGTTGCAAGGATTGTACTGTTTAGGAATTTTCTGTTCAAAGCAATAAAAACTTCAAGTTTATTTATTCTGGTTTTCATATCTCGCAAGAGTATCGGGAGAGCATTATGAGGTTATCCATTTGTTTGATATCGGGAGAGTCAAGCATACGAACAGAATAAATATGAGTTTTCCAGTTTATGGTTAAACCATCTCGGCTTAGGGATAAGTATGAGGTTAAGTGGCTATGGAAGAATTCGACAACATTGGTGTTCACCCTTCGATTTACGTCGGGAGGTATCATCTAAGAAGTGTTCATCAACAACTCTTGGGCCTAGGGATAGGACAAGTCATAGCAGGGATTCTTGCCAAGCTTGAAGTACAGAGTTGTGTGATCATTGCCGCGACATCAACAGACTTCTGCCGCGACAAGGACGACGACAAAACATAAGTTTCTATTCAGTGCAACACCTGCACTACTGAGCAATTCAATACCGGCCTATTTCTTAAACCTGATTCTTTTATCTTTTATATTACTTGTTTCCCAATATTACTTTACAATCAATTTAAACTTTTTCTCTCTCTTGTGCAACAATTCTAGGATAAAGCTATTTCCAGTCCTTGTGGAGACGATATCCGATACTTCAAGTATCACTTTACTACTTGCGTCGTGTACACTTGCACTATTTGCAATAGGACTTTTGACACGCAACGTGCACCAACTTCGGTGTCTCGGTAGAGCCCACAAATGAGCTAATGATTGCCAAAGAGGGTTGGACCAAAAAGATCCACAATTAGATGATGCAAGATGCGGAGAAAGAGCCAGCAATGCCCAGCTAGCCTTCATCCACACAGCCTGAAACTCCAGCCACCCCCGGCAGTACTAAAGCTGCCCCAGACAAAGAAGTCCTCCCACTGCTGCACACCCTTCTAGACAGCACAAAGCGCATCAAGCAGAAGTAGTTGGCCTTCATGAACTATATGGGGGAGGCCCAAGAAGCCCTTGTGGTTTATTTTCTGCAGAAATTCCCTGGTGATGTGCCCACCATGCTACCATACCCTGCAGAGCTTACAACAGCAGCCCAAGCACAAAGAACTCCACCAGTCGTCGCCGCCCACTAGACTGACCGCCAGGTGCCCTTTTCTACGCATTATCCGACTTACTCAGCCGCTACTTTATCCAACACAATGGCAGACTTGCCTGAGAGGCACCGACAGTATCTCTCCCTTGCTTGCACATCAAACACAGTGGCAAACACCTCCTTATCAGAGGAGATTGAGCAGCCGCCGCCGAAGCCAGAAACAACAGTGGTAGCAACAACATCAGCCATCCCAATGGCATCCATCCCTCCAGCAGCACCCACAGAGGAAGGAACCAGGAAGAGGAAGCATCATATAATAGACGAAGAACCTATGGACTTCGAGACGGAGTCAGAAGAGAGCGATGCATCTCCGGCCGTTTCTCCTGCCAAACCGCAAGAAGAGCAACAACATACACCAAAAAGAGTCCAGTCGCCGCGGAAAGCAAAAACCTCACCCGCTAAGATCGCGGCCAAAGCATCTGTCGACCGCCGCTTCGTCATCCAAACATCGTCTTCCTCCTCAGCTGACAAGAATATAGCCTCCTCTCACCCCTCAGCAAACTTTTAATTTATTTTATTTTCTTTCTCTTTCTCTTTTCTTTTATTTTTCTTTTCTTTTCTATTTTCTTTTATTTTTATTTTTAACGTGTATGTTTTATTTTTCTTTGTATCTTATATGTTTTGCGCATTGAGGAAAATGCCCATCTTGAGTTTGGGGGGGGGATAGCTCTCGCATCATTTATCTAGGCATTTTAGTGGCATTTTTAGGTTGCATTGTACTTGCCTTAGTAATAATCAGAAAAGAAAAAATTGTTATGACTTGTGCCTAAAATTCTTTAAGGGATTTTCATCAACTCATCAAAACGAAGCTTTGCTAACAATTTGGTACATTCTCGTCTCCTCATTCATCCATTCTCCATAAATCAAGGTATAATTTTTTTTTCTTTTCTTTTCAATTTTCGTTTAATATCATTGGTTGTTATCTATTTTTGTATAAAACATATACGTATAGTATGAGTTTTCAAGTTTTTGCAAAAAATCTGAAATCTGAAAAATTTTGTTTCGAATATAAAATTATACCATATATTTTTCAAATCTATTTTCAAGATTCTCTTTACCAAAATTTTCTTTTATACTTGTATATATTTTTAACATATAAAATACAGTGTTTTCATCAATACCTTGAATTATTATAATTTTCTTTGGATTGAATGCGATGATAATTGCATACATGTGTTTCGAATTGTTTTTGATGTTGTTTTCAGGATAATGACTCCTAAAAAGAGAGCACGAAGAGTTTTATCTTCTAGTTCATCAAATCCTACTCTTGATGATGAGGGTAATGCCAAACGAAACCTCTCTTACATTATCCAACATAGTCTCCCTACCGCGTCGGCTATGGCCAATTATAAAAATTTTCAAGGTTTTACTCTTGGTTTACTTCAACAATGGAAATTCATGAAATTTTTGGGTTTGCCCTCGTTTTTATATCGTAACCTTGTCATAATGTTCTTTTCAAATGTCATTGGCATTCATGATGCTCAAAGAGAACATGTTATTGTTATTGAATCTCATCTTATGGGTAAAACTTTTCAAATTGAACAAGATACACTTTGTTAAGCTTTTGGTTTTGAAAATATTGGAATTGATGATGAAAATTCTTTGGGTCATGGTACTCTTGGTTCCGTAACCATTTTGAATGCCCACGACCGAATCCTTCACCTTATTACCTCTTGGTGGATCCGTCCTTCCGGTGGGAAATTTTCAACTATTCGCCAAGTCGATGATTTTTGGCTCCGCTGTTTTCATGAGGGTAAGTGCCCAAATCTTTGCCAAATCATGTATGCCGACCTTGTATATCTTGTCCAAAACCGTCATACCGAACAAGTCAAATCTTTTTACTATGGGACGACTTTGATTCATTTGTTTCATTCCCTAGAAATAGATTGTTCCTATGACTATCCTGAACCCCTTGGCCTACTCATTGATGAATGTTCCCTAAACCGCTCTCATTTTGAGTTTATCAACAATGAATCGGTTTGTGTTCCTCGACCTCGTCGTCAAGATCAACCTTCTTCGGAAGCTCCTCAAGCTCCTTAAATTGCTCAAACCTCTATGGATGGTCTCATGACCTTTATCACCGAGCAATTCACCACCATGTGGACGGACACGAACTTGGGCTTTGCGGCTATGAACTCGGGATTTGCGGCCATCGACACTCATTTCACCGCATTGGAAGATCGTTTGAGGGAGATGGAACAACGAAAAACCTCCATGGATATTTCTCTCACCGCTCTTCATAGCTCTTGGATCAATGCTAACCGTTCTCAAGCCACACGCGATGATGAGGATGAAGAGGATGATGATGAGGAAGATGGTGGTGGAACGAATAGAGCTTTGCATATCATGTCATATCATTTACATTTCTAGTTTATGCACCTATCTTTTATGTTTAAGAACCTATGCTTTGTTTTTATTTTTTAGGATATGAGTTTGGAATTATGTTTGAACTTTTGTTTGCTTTGAATATTTCTTGCATAATGATATTAGGTTGCTTCTTTATGCTATAAATTGTGCTTAATGTTTAATATATCCCTATTTTATGCATTGAATCTTTTTGATCTAACAAAAAAGGGGATAAGTGTAAAAAGAGCCAATTTTTTTGAAATTTTTGAACCTTCTTGAAAACCTATCTTAAATTAAGGGGAGTAAGCTTTTCAAAAGTTCTCACACTTAAAAATTTATGCTTGGTTTTATTATATCAAAAAGAGAGAGATTGTAAAATTTAAATTGATTTTGACATAACAAATTGTATAAGGGCTTATTTGCAAATACAATAAATTTTTAAGTATTTCAAAGACTCGCAAATTGACAAGCCTTTTTGAACCAAATGATCTTTCAAGACAAAATATTTTAAAGTGGTTCAAAATTTTCTAAGTGTTTTAGGCAAAATTTCAACTTTACGCTTAAGTGCATCGATACCCTTACGGCGTATCGATACGAATTTATGCTACTGAAATTTCAAATGACTATAGCATACCAATACGGTTTTGCATGTATCGATACGATCTTCATCTGGGCAAGCTCTTAAGGCACAGCGTACTGATACGATCTCACCCCGTATCGATACGATTTGGATGATGATAGCAAATCTTTATTTTAAATGAGTCGAACGTTGGCTGTCAGCTATTGGAATCCTAAAACTTTTAAATGATCGTTAACTGTATCGATACGCCTAGATAGCGTACCGATACGCTTTTTGTCAAAACACCATTTAGGATTCCGGTGAGCAAAAATCGTATCGATACGTCATTTCGTATCGATACGCCCCTTATAACCGTACCGATACGCCCTCCACGCGTATCGATATACTCTTTTTCAGTCACAACAACTCTTTCTTCTTTCAGACAGACACCGATACGGTCCCGAGAGTACCGATACGCTGTGCGATTGAGGAGCGTTTATTGCGGAAAAAATACAGCCCAACGACTAGATTAATAACCTCAACCACCCAAACGGCTAGAATTCAATGCAAGGGTATAAAAACAAGTCTCCAAAGCTACAGTAACAACTATTGAACCTTCAAGCAACATCCAAGCAATTATTCCAAACCCTTGAGCTTATAAAGTCGAATTTGTGTACTCAACTTGTAAAATTCTTCATTGTTTATCTATCTTTCAAGTTTGGGGAGTGTTTGTTTGTAGGGAAAACTACACTGGTGGTCCCCTAACTATCACTGTTCTCCTGTTTTGGTCTCCAAACTATGTTTTTCGGCAAACTCGTCCCTTTTGTTACATAGTTCTCCTGTTTTGGGGTTTTTTTTCCAAGTAATAGGGTAGTGACACATATCACGACATGATTGGGTGAATAAAATTAAATAAAAATAATATAAGAGGAGAGAGAAATGATTAAAAAATATTAAAAAAATGTCACGTCAGCAAAACCGTTAGCTATTTAACGTCGAGGACTAAAACAGGAGAACTATGTAACAGAAGGGATGAGTTTGCCGAAAAACATAGTTTGGAGACCAAAACAGGAGAACGGTGATAGTTAGGGGATCACCGGTGTAGTTTTCCCTTGTTTGTAATTGGGCAATTAATTAGTAGAGATACATTTTAGATTGCCTTTCTTTCTTTATAATTGTGAGTGAATTTGATTAAGCTTTGGGTAGAAAGTTTAATCGGTTTGTTAGGTTTCCTCCTAATCCGAGAAAAGGGGAAGAATCAATTAGTGGATTGGTTGAAAATTCTTAGTGGGAGCTAAGGCAGTGGATGTAGAGCTTGTTAGAAACTTGAACCACTCTAAATTGTATTGTCTCTTCTTTTTCAATTTTCCCTTTCCTCCCTTCAAATTTTTAATTGTCAATTCACCTCATCTTGGTCACTTGTAATTGTGTGATCAACTCAATAGATAACTTTATATATTATCAAACTCATAAGAAATATGGCAGCTACAGAAATTGTTATGAAACCTATATAAATATTATAGAACCGGTAAGAAAAAAGGTAATAACACAAATTCTTACCCTCATAGCACAAAATCTAAAATCATCAAAACTTATGGTAAGAAATTCTATTATAACATAAGATCTTTAACAATAACTTTATATCTTACCAAACTCATAAGAAATAGGGTACCTATAGAAATTGTTACGAAACCTACATAAATTATTATAGAACCGGTAAGAAAAAAAAGGTAATAACGCAAATTCTTACCCCATATTATCAAATCTAAAAGTAGCGAAACTTATGATAGGAAATTATGTTATAATATAAATTCTTAAAGGACAACTTTATATCTTACCAAAATCATAAGAAACAGGGTACCTACAAAAAATGTTACGACACATACATAAATTATTATAGAACCGGTAAGAAAAATGTAATAACACAAATTCTTACACCATATCACCAAATCTAAAACCAACGAAACTTATGGTAGGAAATTGTCTTATAACATAAAATCTTAAAAGATAACTCTATATATTACCAAACTCATAAGAAATATGGTACCTACAGAAATTGTTACGAAACCTACATAAATATTATTATAAAGCCGGTAAAAAAAAGTAATAACACAAATTCTTACCCCATATAATCAAACCTAAAACCAACGAAACTAATGGTAGGAAATTGTGGTATAACATAAAATCTTAAAGGATAACTCTATATCTTACCAAACTCCTAAGAAATTCGGTACCTAACAAAATTGTTACGAAACCTACATAAATTATTATAGAACCAATAAAAAAAGGTAATAACACAAATTCTTACCACATATCACCAAATCTAAAACCAACAAACATATGGTATGAAATTTTATTATAACATAAAATCTTAAAGGATAACTCCATTTCTTACCAAACTCATGGGAAATAAGATATCTACAGAAATTGTTACGTGACCTGCATAAATTATTATAGACACTATGTCGAAGAGCTTAAACTCTGATGAGATGAATGATTGACGGTGAGATAATGGTGGTGGTTGGCTGAGAAAGAAAGGATAAAACGTGATTTAAGAATTTAGTCAAACAGAAGAGAAAAATGGTCTACTTCTTTTATTAATTCGAAAGAAATCAAATGGAATACAAAGTTGGGTTGCCTTTTGGGCTTGACCCAATCACCTATTTATATCATACTTCTAACCAACACCTTAACAGACTAATTAAAAAACCGTTACAGGTCTAACATTCACCTTACTTTTTCCTTTCCAAACTTTCAACTGAAACAACATTCATTCTGCTGCGAAAGAACTTAAACTGTGAGACAACCAACGGTTTCGTCATCACATCGGCAACTTGATTATCAACTGGTACGTATCCAACTTGGAGCATACATCTCAAAACTTTTTCTCGGGCGAAATGCAAATTCAAATCCACATGCTTCGTCTTGGCATGCAGCACCAGATTAGCAGCCATGGCAATGATACTTGTATTATCAGACCATATCTTCGGCAAGTCAGTTAGTTGCACATGCATATCAAGCAACAAATTATGGACCTATACAACCTCGGAGGTTGCATCGGCTAAACTCCTATACTAGGCTTCTGCCGTTGACCTTGAAACTGAGCGTTGCTTCTTGGAGCTCCAAGAGAGCAAGTGACCCTCATAGTATAAACAATAGTCGGAGATAGATCTTCTATCATCTTCACCACTTTTCCAATCAGCGTCGGAGAAAGTAACCAGACTGAAAAAATTGATGTGTTGTGAGGGAAACCATAACCCAAAATCGGCAGTTCCCTTAAGGTATCGTAAGATCCTTTTTACAGCACTCTAGTGCACAATAGTGGGTGATTGCATGTATTGCGCAACTCTATTTACCGCGAATGAAATATTCGGACGCGTATGACACGTATAAAGTAAAACACTAACGATACTACGATATTTTGTAACATCAGGAAAAATTTCATTGTCATACTTACGGAGCTTAGGAGAGACTGCTATTGGGGTGTCTACGAGCTTCACACTATCCATTTGAGTGCGCTGCAACAACTCGCATATGTATTTCTTTTGGTTAAGAAGAATGTCATCCACTCGAGTTGAGGCTTGAATCCCCAAGAAGTGATCCAAGACACCAAGGTCTTTCATTGACGGTGCTTTGATACCATGTCGAAGAGCTTAAACTCCAATGAGATGAATGATTGACGGTGAGATAATGGTGGTGTTTGGCTGAGAAAGAAAGGATAAAACGTGATTTAAGAATTTAGTCAAACAGAGGAGAAAAAGGGTCTACTTCTTTTATTAATTTGAAAGAAATCAAATGGAATACAAAGTTGAGTTGCTTTTTTGGGCTTGACTCAATCACCTCTTTATATCAGACTTCTACCCAACACCTTAACAAACTAACTAAAAAACTGTTACAGGTCTAACACACCATATTTTTTTGAATGGTATTATAAACACCATAAGGGGAAAAGGTAATAATAAAAATTCTTACTCGAGATCACCAATCGAAAACCCTTTAAACAAATGGTAAAGATTTATGTTATAACATGTTTTCTCACATTTTCGGTAAGAGTTTATGTTTCTCTTGGTACGAATTTATGTAAGAACATAAAATCTTATATGTTTGATAAGAAATAATATTTTTGGGTAAGAATTGAGGTTATAACATGAATTCTTATTATGTGTTTGAATGATTTTAGATTTAATTAACTAGAGTAAGAATTTATGTTGCGACATTTTTTCTTATTTTTTTGTTACATTTTGTATTATAACCGGATAATACTTTGGCTGTAACTTGTTAATCTATTTAACCTTTTACCACTTTTTTCTTTCTAAATCTAACAACTCGAATTTTATTTAATCCAATCTAACAATCGTATCCGAACTGCCTTTTTTTTAACGAGTTTCCTTTTAGACTCCCCGCGGTTAAGCCTTGTTAAAAAAGTAGAAAGCATTTGATTGGAGTCCGGTAAGTAAAGGTTGACTTTGCAATAAATAAACCTAAAGAAGGCATTGTGATAAAGTGAACAAATTTCCAGATTCCCTCCCTGCAGCTCAATTCCCTTGTTTTCTCCTACAATTCTTCAATAAAATGGCTGCTGAATTGGTGGGTGGAGCTTTCCTTTCCGCCTTTCTTCAAGTTCTGTTCGATAGGATGGCGTCCCCTGAAGTCGTAGACTTCATCAAGGGACAGAGTCTGAACCGCCCACTCTTCCAAAAGCTGGAAGCTACCTTGCTGTCCATCAATGCCGTGCTGGACGATGCAGAAGGCAAGCAAATCGTGAACCAAAATGTGAAGAAATGGCTTAACGAACTTAAAGATGCTGTTTATGATGCCGAGGACCTCATGGATGAAGTTTCAACTGAAGCTTTGCGATGCAAGCTTGGTGCTGAACCCCAAACCAGCACCACCAAGGTACGCAAGTTTTTCACTTCACTAAACCCATTTCGTAGGAGAACTGAATCTAAGCTGCTGGAGATACTGGGAAGAGTTGAGTATCTTGAAAGACAGAAAGATGTTCTTTCTTTGAGAGAAGGGTTTGGGGAAAAGTGTTTGAGGAAATTACCAGCCACTTCCTTGGTGGATGAGTCCAGTGTATATGGGAGGGATGATGATAAAGAAGCTATATTGAAGTTGTTGCACACGGATGATTCGAGTAGCGACGGGATCGGGGTGGTTGCTATTGTTGGTATGGGTGGGATTGGAAAGACCACCCTTGCTCAAATTGTCTACAACGACAGCGAAATGAAGCAAGTGTTTAAGTTTGACATCAAAGTCTGGGTTTGTGTTTCGGAAAACTTTGATGTTTTCCGAGTGACGAAAGCAATCCTCGAGGCGATAACTTGTTTGAGTTGTGATGTTGAGGAACTTAATTTGCTTCAAGTTAAGCTGACTGATTGTTTAATGGATAAGAAATTTCTTCTAGTCTTGGACGATGTTTGGAATGAAAATTATGTCCATTGGGAGGCCTTGAAGAAACCTTTAACTCATGGAGCTCAAGGGAGCAAGATCATTGTCACCACACGGAATGAAAGTGTTGCATCGATTATGTGCACCGTTCCTTCTTATCATCTGAAGCAGTTAGAAGATGAACAATGTTGGTTGTTATTTGCCAAGCATGCATTTGGTAATAAAAGTTTCGGAGAGGAAGTAGTGAATCTAGAAACCATTGGTAAAGAAATTGTGAAAAAGTGCCATGGCCTACCTTTAGCAGCCAAAACAGTCGGAGGTCTCCTTCGATCCAAAAGGGACATCAACGAATGGCGTAATGTGTTGGAGAGCAGTGTGTGGGATTTATCAAATGATGATGACAACATTGCTCCTGCTTTACTACTAAGCTACCATTATCTGCCCTCATATCTAAAGAGATGCTTTGCCTATTGTGCTATATTCCCCAAGGATTATGATTTTAAGATTGAGAATCTGGTCCTGTTGTGGATGGCCGAAGGATTACTGCCGCAACCTACACGAAACAAGAGACCTGAAGATGTCGGGGTTGAATACTTCAACAATCTACGGTCAAGATCATTTTTCCAACAATCAAGTGACAATAAAAAGCTCTTTGTCATGCATGACCTCATTCATGATTTAGCCATTTTTGTGTCCCAAGGGTTTTGCTTGAGTTTAGGAGTTAATGATTCTAACGAAATCCCAAAGACGGTTCGTCATTTTTCATATGCCAGAACTAGTTTTGATGATTCTCAAAAGTTCAATGCCTTTCATGAAACCAAGTGTCTGCGCACCTTCCTACCTCTAAGACCCTTTCATTGGTTTGAAATACTACCTTACCCAGTGTATCATGATTTGTTGCCTTCATTAAAATGCTTACGGGCTTTATCTTTGTCTAGGTATGATAATATAACAGAGTTGCCTGATTCAATAGGAGACTTGCAACTTCTCCGCTATTTGGACCTGTCATACACTGCAATTGAGAGACTACCGGAATCTGTTTGTGCTTTGTATAATTTGCTGACACTGTTATTAGTAGATTGTGGTTCGCTCATTCAGTTGCCGAACCAAATGGGAAAACTTGTCAACTTGCGTCGCCTTGATCTTAGCAGGACACGGAGGCTCAAAGAGATGCCACTACAAATGAGCAAATTGGCAAATCTGCAAACACTAACTGCTTTTATTTTGGGGAACCATAGTGGATCTAGCATTTCAGAACTGGGGGAGCTTCAGCAACTTAGAGGTCGTCTAACTATTATCAATCTTCAAAATGTTGTCAATCCCAGAGATGCTTTGGAGGCAAAATTTAAAGACAAAGAGCACCTTAATGAGTTGATATTGACATGGAGTGGTCATACTCTTGATACATCTACTGAAAGAGATGTACTGAGCATGCTTCAGCCTCATACAAACTTGGAAAAGCTATCCATTGAATCCTATGGTGGCACAAAATTTCCTGATTGGTTAGGGGATTGTTCATTCTCAAACATAGTATCTTTGCGGCTTAGCCATTGTAAATACTGCTTCTTCTTACCGCCACTTGGGCAACTACCATCCCTCAAAGAGCTTTTTATCATTGGATTTGATGCAGTTGAGAGAGTTGGAGTTGAGTTCTATGGAAACGGGTCATCTACAGTTAAGCCCTTCAGGTCTCTTGAAATTTTATGGTTCGAAAGGATGTCGGAGTGGCAGGAATGGTTTTTCTTTGAAAAAGATGCTGAAGGACATTTTCCATGTCTTCAAGAGCTTCATATACGGAAATGTCCCAGGCTAATTGGGGCTTTGCCAGACTACCTTCCTTCATTGAGAAAATTAATGATCATTGATTGTCAGCAACTCATGGTTTCACTTCCGCAGACTCCAACCATCTACGAATTGCATTTAGGATATTCAGATAAGGTGTTTTTGAAGCATATTGTGCCTGGATTGCACAAGTTTACAATCAGAGGATGCTCCACACTTGAATCTCTACCTACAGGGATAATGCATTGCCGTTGTTTAGGAGAGCTGACAATCTGTGATTGTCCATCTCTTTTGTCGCTTCAAGATTTTATATTGTCCACTTTGAGAAGACTTGATATCATGAGGTGCAAGAGGCTAGAATTGCCTATGTCGTCAAGTTATGCTTCCCTGCAAACATTGTGGATGTCGTTTAGCTGCTTTTCTCTAAAGTCCTTTCAGCTACAATCATTCCCCAAACTTAATCATCTTCGAATAAGAGGATGTAAGTTAAATTCTCTTTCAGTTTCAGAGGGGAGTAATCCGGCTCTTCCATCTCTCAACTCCCTCAGAATCAGTTTATGCCCAAAATTTGAGTCATTTCCAGCAGGTGGATTGCATGCTCCTAATCTCACAGTCCTTGAAATTTCAGACAGTATGGAGCTAAAAGCACTGCCTGAAAATATGCACTCCCTTCTTCCGTCACTGAACTCGTTGAAGATACGCAACTGTCTAGAACTTGAGTTTTTTCCTGAAGGTGGTTTGCCTTCGAATTTGAACTCATTCTCTGTCTCCTTTTGTGAAAAGTTAACTGCAAACTTCATGCACTGGGATTTGCAGAGGCTTGGCTCCCTTAAATACTTTAGCATCCGGGGCAAATGTGAAGGTGTTGATTCTTTTCCAGGGGAAGGTTTTCTGCCTTCAAGTCTTACATTTCTCTACATTGCTGAGATTCCCAACTTGAGATCACTCAACAACAAAGCACTCCAACATCTCAACTCCCTCAAAACGCTCAAGATTCGTAGATGCCCTCACCTTCAATCTATGTCCGGTCCGGAGCTGCCAGAAGCCCTCTCTGTTTTAAGAATTAAGGACTGTCCTTTGTTGAAGGAAAGGTTGCTGAAAAACAAAGGAGAAGATTGGCCCAAGGTTGCTTTTGTCCCCATAGTTGAAATTGATGATGTGGTTATATGAGCTTAACACATCAGTTGCACAAAAGGAGTAACTTATATATGTAAATTCATATAATCCCATCTCTACAAACTGCAATTCGCTCATTGTTAGTGTTTATGTTCAACAATCAACTGCTGCAACCGGTTCGTTTCCCGAACTGGTATTGAATCTTGATGTAGCTGCCTCATGTTCTTGATTTGTTTTGTCTGCTGGTATACAGCGTTGGATTCTTAACATATTATATTAAGGCTTAAATGAAAAATTAGTGCCTAAACTATAACTTTTTTCAAATTTCGCTACCTAAACTATTTTTTGCTAAAAGTAGGTGCCTAGAGTTTCAACCGTTATAATTTTAGGTGTCTAGTAGTTAACTGCCGTTAAAAAAATATGTTAACCAATAAAAATTTGACATGTGTCATGATTTATAATTTATTATAATTAATTTTTTTTTTTAATAATTTATTTTTTTCCAAAAAGTTGAAATTTTAAAAATTTCTAAAATAGTCCCCAAATCTTAAAACCCAAAATCTTCATCGTCGGCCGCCGTCACCGACCCCACCCTTTCAGTTGTTGAACCTAACCGATCATTTTCCCCAACACGCCGTCATCGAAAATTAACGGACGGTGTGTCAGTCGGACATTGAACGTTGAATGTGAAATAGTCGTTCAATTGACACACCGTTCGCCAATTTTCAGTGACGGAAAGTTCGGGAAAATGGCCGACTAAGTTTGGCGACAGAAAGGGTGAAGTCAACGAAGAAGATTGATGGAGAAATGGTGGAGATTTGGAGATTCGAGATTTTTTTGTTTTTAAGATTTAGGGATTGATTTAAATATTTTTGAGAATTTCATGATTTTTTTAAAATTAAAATTTTGAAGTTTTTTTTTCAAAAAAAATTAGTATTCATGCCATTTGTGCGTTCTGATTGGGTAACAGTTTTTTAAAATGTTTGGGCACTTAAAATTATAACAGTTGAAATTTTAAACGTCTATTTTTACAAAATAATACTTTAGGCATCTAAAGTTTACAAGAGATATATTTTGAGCACTTAATTTTCATTTAAGTCATATATTTAAAAGGGTAAACTATATTATTGGTCACCGAACTAATTGGAGATTCCTATTTTGACCACCGAACTAGCGAACTCGTCAATCAGACCACCGAACTTATAAAATCAACCTATTTTGACCATCTCCGTCAAAAATCTAACGGTGGAGTGACGGAACTGCCATGTGGCAGCTAACGGGAAAATTTTAAAATTACACATTTGGTCCCTGTTATTTACACATTCTTTCAATTTAGTCCTAATTTTAAATTAATAAAATAATAAATTATTTAATTAGGTAGTGACACGTGTCAACACCTTATTGGAGGACTTTAATTATTTAGAATTAATTTTATTAATTTATTTTCCTCCTCTAATCAGGTGGTGACACGTGTCACGACCTATTTAGAGGAGGAAAACGAAATTAAGCGCAAATGCCACCCAGGGGAATCAAACCTGGGTGGTGTAGGTGGAAAGTCAGTGGTTAAGTCACTGCACCAAGCCCAACATCGTGCTTTAAAACACCCAACTTAGTATATAACTCTTATTGGTTTCTACATTTATAACCCAAAAGCTCAAACCCTAAACACTAATTTCACATATATAACCCTAAACCTTAAACCCTAAATATTTCAAATTAATTTTACACTCAACATTTCAAATTAATTTTACATATATAAATCCTAAACCCTAAACCCAAACCCTAAACCCTAAAGCCCAATTTAAAATATTTGGTGTGAAATTAATTTGAAATATTTAGGGGTTAGGGTTTAAGGTTTATATATGTGAAATTAATTGAAATTAAGCGTGAAATTAATTTGAAATATTTAGGGTTTGGGTTTAGGGTTTATATACGTGAAATTAATTTGAAATGTTTAGTGTAAAATTAAGTTGAAATATTTAGGGTTTAAGGTTTAGGGTTTAGGGTTTATATATGTGAATTTAATTTGAAATTTTTAGTGTAAAATTAATTTGAAATATTTAGAGTTTAAGGTTTAGGGTTATATATGTGAAATTAATTTCACACCAAATATTTTAAATTGGGCTTTAGAGTTTAGGGTTTGGGTTTAGGGTTTAGGATTTATATATGTAAAATTAATTTGAAATGTTGAGTGTAAAATTAATTTGAAATATTTAGGGTTTAAGGTTTAGGGTTATATATGTGAAATTAGTGTTTAGGGTTTGAGCTTTTGGGTTATAAATGTAGAAACCAATAAGAGTTATATATTAAGTTAGGTGTTTTAAAGCACAATGTTGGGCTTGGTGCAGTGGCTTAACCATTGCCTTTCCACCTACACCACCCAGGTTTGATTCCCCTGGGTGGCATTTGTGCTTAATTTCGTTTTCCTCCTCCTCCAATAAGGTGTTGACACGTGTCACTACCTAATTAAATAATTTATTATTTTATTAATTTAAAATTAGGATTAAATTGAAAGAATGTGTAAATAACAGGGACCAAATGTGTAATTTTAAAATTTTCCCGTTAGCTGCCATGTTGCAGTTCCGTCACTCCACCGTTAGATTTTTAACGGCGGTGGTCAAAATAGGTTGATTTTATAAGTTCGGTGGTCTGATTGACGAGTTCGTTAATTCGGTGGTCAAAATAGGAATCCCCAATTAGTTCGGTGGCCAATGATATAGTTTACCCTATTTAAAATATGATTGTATTTATATAAGAGAAAATACTTAATGCACCGGCGGTGGAAACGAAAAGTTTCTACAAGAGCCTTAGTTGGTTTATGACTTGATTTAGGGCTAGGGGTGTAAGTGTAGGGTTTTAGAGTTTAGGGTTTATGGTTAGAATTTAGGGTTTAGAGATTAAGTTTTGGAATTTTAGGGTAATATAGTTAGAGATTTAGGTTTTAACCTATAAACTCTAAATTTTAATATTAAACCCTAAATTCTGACCACATCCGCTAAATTCAAAACTTTTATACTTAACTCCCTAAACCCTAAAATTGAGATACTTTAATTTTAGGGTTTAGGGATTTTGTTCAGTATCTGGTGTCTATGGGTTTTAGTAGATGAGTTTTGAATTTAGGGGGTGCGGCTAAAATTTAGGGTTTAAGGTTAAAATTTAAGATTTATAGGTTAAAACTTAAATTTCTAATCATATTTTCTTAAAATCTAAAGCCTTACCTCTAAACCTTAAATTTTAACCATAAATCTTAAATTCTAAAACTGTGCAAATATTTCGTTTACGATGCATGAGATATTTCATTCTATAAAACTTCAAAGTTAATAATAACATATAAATTTTGATTAGGGATGGCAATGGATCGGATTTGGATCGGATCCAAGTCCGAATCCGTTACAATCGGACTCGGATATTTTTTTCGAATTTGGATTCGATTTTTTTTCAAACGGATTTTGATCGGATTTTTTCGGATCAGATTCGGATTTGTTTCAACCGCATTTAGATCAGAGTTTTTGGATTCGGATTAAATTGTCATCCTTAAGTCTGAGGGGTAGATTCGAGAATTTTAGCGTCTTTAGGGTATATTGTGTTTTGACCCTCTAATAATTTTATTTTAGTGCAAATCAGTCCATAATTTTGTATATTTAATTTCTTACGCATTTAATTTATGCTATTTAATTCTACACTTGTTCATTTTTATCTCTTATTTGTTAACTACATTTAATTTTTTGTGTTTATTGTTTATGCTTTTAATTTGCTTTCTATTTTAATTCATAATTTTAGCATAATATATCATAACTTTATCTATCGATTGCACATTACTTACTATTTCATTCAGTAACTTTCTTAATTTTTAGTAATTCATTGATATTTACATTTATTTGTTTCTCCATTGTATTTATTTTATTGTTTGTTTATCTATGACTTGATCTTGCATTTATTTTTTTTCATATTTAATTATACATGCATATGGTATAAATAGATATATTACACTATATTAAGGATAATTAATATATATAAATCATAATAAATATTATTAGACATTTATATTTTTATTATTACTTTTAATATATATATATATATATATATATAAAGTTAATTTTATTTTTACTATTGTTCCAAATTACCTAATATATACATTTATGTTTTCGTTTAAAAAATATATGTAGTTATGTTTCTTTTAATGTATTTAGTCTAACTTTTTACTTTATTTATGTTGTCTTCTTGTTTTAATGTAAATATTATACATGATATATATTTTGTTTTAAGGAGTTAGAAGTCATAAATATTTTGATTCGGACTCAGATGTGGATCGGATTCGGATTGGATCTTCGCATGATCCATATCGAACCCATCTCCTATTAGGACTCGAACATTTTACTCGAATTCGAATTTTTTTCAATCGAATATGGATCGGATAAATTCCTTCGGATCGGATTCGGATCAAATTACCATCCCTAATTTTGATATGTTTGATATAATCTTGTAGGCTGTTAATTGAAGCTGAGTTTAATATGAAGCCCATATCAGTCGGACAACTTCACTTAGCCCAAACCATAATAAATCCAGAACGATTGTCTCGTTTAATCGTCTCCTTTCCCTTCCCTAAAAACACAGGCAAATGTCGCATAAAAGGGAAACTTCGAATCTGGGTTTCTCTTTTTGAATCGCATCATCTTTTCCATTTTCCTTTCTTATTATTGAATAATCCGCTGACCCAACATCATCAGACTCTTCTTCCTTCCCCTTTTCACTTTTCCTTGATAAAAAAGGGAAATTTTCAACATGTTCTACAGAGGGTAACATTCACTTTCCCTTCTTTCTTCTTCGTTTCTTGCTTGTTTCGATTCATATCTGTGATTTTATTTTCTGGGTTTTGTTCTTTAAGTCTGTTCTCTGAAAATTTTCTGGGGATTAATGAATTTTACTGTTGCGTTTTATTTTTTGATTTTCGCTTAGATTGTTGTTTAGGGGTTACCTCAATTTTGGTCTTGATGAAAGAATGAAAAGCAAAAAGTGAAAAAAGAGAGAGAAAAAGATGGCCTTCGAGCTTAAATGGGTTAAGATGATAGTCATGAATTGATTCTTTTATTTTCCCTATTTGAATCTTAAACACTGATTTCAGAGACGTTATAAGGCAATTTGTTGTCTCTGTCCATTGCTTATGTGCGTTTTCTGCTTGTTCTGTATAGCATCAGCTTAAAATGAGTTGATCCTTTTCTTCACCTTTTCTCGTTTACCAGTAAGATAGGCATCTATTTTGCACTTCAATTTGCTTGGTTTTGTAGGTTTGCATAGTACTTTTATATGTTTTGAGTATTATGACATTTTTCTGGATACTCAATGTTTGTAGGATAAGCCACCCTCGAGCGCATATGAAGCTTACCAAAGGTTCCATAATCCATGTTAGATACCATTTTTAAACTTAAGCTAACACCTTCTTCATTTCTTCGGTCTTTCATGAATATAAATGTATGCCACCTTTATATCCTACTTTAAACCGATCTCAGATATCAAACTCATGTTTGAATCTCAACAAATCTCCTAGGTTTGAGAACTCTACTGTCCATGTACCCTTGTTAACTCTCTAAGTTAATGTCAGTACATGCCCTTTAGCCCACACTCAGCCACTCGATATATTGCCATATCTAGGGTATTCCCCTTCATTTCTGTAATTCTTAGCGTCCAAGTTTCCCTAGGCTCGTGGAGCCCTAGTGGTCTTATATTTTGTACTATGCATGACTTGATCCCAATGTTCCAGGTATAGTTTCATGTAGAGAAAACAAGCTTTTTGTCAACAAATGTGACTATTGGTTAGGCTTGTCAAATGAGGGTATCTTTTCAATTGGACCATATAGTGAACTCGTTGAAGATACACAAGGATCTTAAGATAGAAGTGTGGTTGCTCGTGATAGTGTTCTGTACCATACAGGGAGGTGCATAGTAATACTGCATTTGACAAAGTTTAATTGGTTATGATCCTGTAACACCTTTTCTCATTTTTTTTTAAAGTAGGGGATCATTGTTTGGTTTGTGGGGTTGCAGTTAGTATGTTACATTTATATTAAGCATGATGAAAGATGCATCTTTTAGAGGTAGTTGGGAGATGAGGTGCATAGAGCAACAGAGTATGTATCGGGGGAGTGAGGAAACGATAGGTCAGCACGAAAGAGCAAGATTGAGACTAAGAGGGAGATCTCAATTACATGGGGATTATATAGACCTTTAGTAGTCAACTGTTTAATGAGTGATTTTGGTTGTTAATTACTCAAATATATAAAAAGTAATCAGTCTTTTGAATTGAATGTAACTAAACAGAAAAGACAATATAATCAAATTGACGAATCTTTTTATATCCGGTTAGCTATGAATTTGTATAAAATTAGTTTCATATAATTGATTTTTCATTTTTCTTTGAAGCACTGAAACACAAATGTCCATCCTTGCATGCTATTTTATTGTGTTTTAATAACCAGTGTTAAAAAATATAATCAACATCTATTGAAGTATTGACTGGTCTTCTCTGTTGCCTTCATGATCTTTGGAAACTGAAGTAAATATACTGATGGAGCTGATGGGCGTGAAATGGGTGCAAAACGTCAGCGGATCAATGATCAAGGCCCTTCCTTCTATGGTAATTTACCAGGTTCAAGCTTTATGTACACTGCTCCTCCTCCTTACTCATATGTTAGCCAACCTCCACCTTTCCCTGTTGTTCGACTCCGTGGTCTTCCCTTCGGTTGTACAGAGGCTGATGTGGCCGAGTTCTTCCATGGACTGGACATAGTTGATGTCCTTTTTGTCCATAAAAATGGCAAGTTCACCGGTGAAGCTTTTTGTGTTTTGGGTTATCCTCTTCAGGTTGATTTTGCCCTTCAAAAGAATAGGCAAAACATGGGCAGAAGATATGTAGAAGTTTTCAGAAGCAAGAGACAGGAATATTATAAGGCAATAGCTAATGAAGTTGCTGATGCTCGTGGCGGTTCACCTCGCAGAAATGCCCCAAGGGCTAAATCTAGTGATGAAGCAAAGGAATCTGCTGACCATACGGGGATATTGAGATTGAGGGGATTGCCATTTTCTGCTGGAAAAGATGATATAATAGATTTCTTTAAAGATTTTGAGTTATCTGAAGATGCAATACATATAGTGTTGAATTCAGAGGGGAGGCCAAGTGGAGAGGCATTTGTGGAGTTTGCAAATGCAGAAGATTCTAAAGCTGCAATGGCCAAGGATAGGATGACACTGGGGAGCCGTTATATTGAGTTGTTCCCTTCATTTCCTGAAGACATGGATGATGCAATTTCCAGAGGACGCTGATTCTTCTGACAATGCTTTTATTTGCTATAAACCTGCTATGTTTTCTTACCATGTTTTTCTTTCGAGCTGGAATTTTCTTTAGTAGTTTTCTTGAGTTAGGAAGATGAAGTGTTACTATCCAAGAAGTGGGTGTTATATGTTGTTATGGGTTAAGTACAAGAAGCTACAATCTTTCATTAGGCTTTTATCTTATATTTCTAGTTTTTGATTGTGGCCTGGCAAACTGATCACTTGGTTACAAGTCGAATTTACTCTGGACTCTGGACAGTGGACAGTTTAGGCCAATTAGATGATAGTTTGATCTGTGGTAGTAGCATTATTTGCATCTTGTTAGGCATAACTTGAGAGATGTTGTACTCTTGTTGGGATTCTCTCCATATTTATATTTTTAAAAATAATGTATGAACAAGTTTGTTCGTATCTCATTGTTCTGAAGATTTGGCCATTTGCATTTGCTTTGATATTTTGTTCCTTTCAAGAAGAAATGTTCCAAAAGCATGGTTGGAACTTGGAAGAACAAAAAAAGGCACCTTTGTACTGAACCAAAGTCTAAAGCAAGGTATTTTGTTTTTCCTTTTTATCTTGATATTTGATGAGGGAAGTTGAACTAGATAAGGTTGTAGTATTTAGAATTCCAGGCCCGATTCTTGTGAATAAAGAATAGATGCTAGATATTATTAGAGTTGATTTTGAGGATCAGTTAATGTGAATGGTGACCTCAGGGACTACTCTTTTAAGTTGGGATGTAAGCATTAGGCCTCGTTTAGCATTGCTTGTTGAACCGGCGTTGGAGCCTCATTTAGAATTCAATCGATAGTCGCTAAATTTGTTAAGTAAAATCTATCGTTTAGATTTTATAATGTGTAAGTTATAAATTCAATTCATGTGATCTAATTTGATATTTTTAGTCCTCTTAATTGAGTCATATTGTTCATGTATTTTTTGGGACAAGACTAAAATTTTAAAATTCAAAAATACATCACATGGACTAAAATTGATCAAATTAGAGTATACTGACTAAATCTAAAATTTATGTATAATGTAAGGAAAAATGAAATAATTTGAGCCAAACTAATCCTATAGTTAGCAAAAGAAATGACATAATGATGAATTTAACTCTCAATGTTTTGCACTTTTTGTGATTTTGACCTTAGTTTTAGGGTTTAAGATTTTAATTTAGAGTGTAGGATTTGGCTAATTTGGCTCAAAAACCCTTTTATAATTATATAGGGTTTTGGCTCCCTCCAACAAATATTTGGAAAAATGACCCCCAAACTTGCCACGTAGTTAAACCTCGCGTTCTGTGGGAAGCTGGGTTTGAAATCGCGTTCTGCAGAGCACGAGGTCTGTCTACGTGGCCTCGTTGTTTGAATTAACGGTTTTTCAGAAAGTCACGTTTTGCAGAACACGAGGTCCCCGAGAATTTGAAAGGGCGGCTGAATATATCGCACAGACCTCGCGTTCTACCTTACGTTATGCAGAACGCGAGGTCTGTGCGAATTTGGCTTGAAAACCAAGGGTGGGTAGGCCTGTTCGAGCCCAATTCCAGGCTTATAAATCGTAATTTTTTTGCGAAGATCGAGTTTGGGTTCGCAGTATTGGAAATTCTCTATCGTATGACACCAAAAATGTAAATTTCCGTTCATTCTAAACTCGCTTAAAATGGCTTCTAAAACCCTATTATATCATCTTTTTTTAATGAAATTGCATTTGAACAACAATTGATAATTTTGGTTTAGCAATCGCATAAAATAAAATAAAAACTGAAATTAAATATACATTTAAAAGTTAAAAAAAACCAAATGTCTGGAATAAATATATTAGAAACATAAGTTCAAAGGCATTAGAAAAAAAGGCTAATGATGTCTATGTCCACCCGTTCCGCAGTTGGGTGGACGACGATCCCGATCTGGATTCCTCCGAACATGTTTTGATGCATCCTCCTGGTCTTGGTCCTCATGAACATCATCTGCGATACGAGGACCTGTGCTGGGCCCGGACGGGGAGTAAAACAAGCTATCCGGCGGCGTTTCCAAGACAATGCTATAGTCAAACTGAGATGCCAACGGTGGAATATCGATCATCAGAGGACCACTCGTCGACATATGGGGACGGTAGGCATCTGAGAAGCCAAAGTCGGGTGGAGGCCTCATCTGCTGGAAAATCGAAGGACCGCTCAAATTTTGAAATGCTGTGGCAGAAGATGAGGCCCCTACAGTGTCAGTTCGCGGTCTCGGACCACGCTGCCTCGACTGGCTTTGGCTTGCTCGACGTGTGGGGCGTGGGAGGTTTCGGGGACCCTGGGGAAGCTGTCGCTGGCGCTCCTCGGGAATAAGGATATACTACTTACCAAAGTTCCCATACCACTGAAAGTAATCGAAATTGACCGAAAAAGACCAATCCAGAATGGGTCGGAGGATGCGTGGGCGACGGGCAAATCGGTCATCCTAAAGTTGAATCCAGTCAGCGTGGTAAAGGGCCCAGTCAATCTCCATCTTCCCCTGGCGCGTCATATGATAGAATTGGTCCAAATTTGGTGGATCCTCTTGCGGAATCCCTTAGACATACCCGAACTGTCGGAGAACCCGATCCGTAGGATGCCACACGACAATTTTATAGTTGATCAGCGGCACTCGTGCAAGCCATACATGCTGGTCACACGAAATCTTTGATGGAGTAATAAGCTGAATCACCTCAGAAGCGTAGGGCATCCACACGAACTAAAAAAATTATAACGTTTCTAACGGTTATATGAAATATTATTGGAAAAAAAGTAAGAAAAAATTCAAATGAATTTTCAGATTACCTGATCGTTCGTCAACTTATCCATAACAAGCATGTAGTCTTCTTGGTTTTTGGCAGGCCATGGTGGGTCAATGTGTCCTATTATGAATGGAAAATAAAAAATTGCGTTAAATAAAATAATTTAAAAATAAAATAAATATAATAAATTGAATATTACCTCCGAAGAAGCGGAAATAAATAGGGGCGGGTTGTCTAGGTTGCGGGCTTAAAAAATGCATCCGAAACCAAGCCCAAGACTAAAGGAGTAAACAACATCCTCCAATAACTGCTCTGGCATGGTCGACGTTTCTGCAGAGCTATCTAAAAAGAAACGCCAAAACAGCTGCTCCCCAACATTTTTTCTTAGCTTCATCGAAATTGGTAAGATGATAAAGCCACACCACGTGCACTTTCGTGCGAGTTTTGTCTGGCATTAATACCCCACCGATAATGCGCAAGATGTGGGCACGCGCAAACCGCTGTGAAAATAATAAATATTTAATAAATGAAATATATTAAAAATGGTAAAATTAGTGAAAAAAAAGAAAAAAATACCTAGAGTGTTGCCTCATCCGCATGGGGGGGAGGGTTTTCAAATTCAGCCTCTAAATAAGATAGTTCTATTTTCCCACCGTCCCACGCATCCGATGGGGGCGCCACTCCCATTATTTCAGCAAATAGATCTGGCCAACTAGCCAACGCCACACCCGTAATAATGTTGTCGTCCGTAGGCAATCCTAGATGATAGGCAACGTCCTCCAGCGTTATTGTTGCCTCGCCTATCGGGAAATAAAAAGTGTGTGTCGCTGGCCTCCACCGTTCTATTAGCGCGCTAATCAACGATAGGTTACACTTCACACCCGCTAAGATCCTCGCTACGTGGCCAAAACCAGCTCGATCAATCCACGTCATAACGGTGGGATCAGGTGCGCTGTTGATACAGTTAAGGTAACAAGTTAACTGACGTTCGTATCCCTTCAAAATAAAAAAAACAAAATATTTGGCAAAATGCGTGTAAAATAAAAAAAGAAAAAAATAATACCTCGTTCGTTGTCCTAAAATAGTTACAGTAGTGATTCGCGTCGTTGCGTAAACCCGACATTGTATCGAAAGAAAATTTGATAAGTGTAGTGAAAACTGAAGAAATCGTGTTCTGTGGTTGATATGGGGGTAGGGCCATCAATTTATAGAAGAGCTCGCGTCCTTTGAGATGCGATGTTATTGAACCCCGCGTTCTGAGAAACGCGATATTCTAAAGACCTCGCGTTCCAGAGGACGCGAGGTTCATTGAAAAGACGCGTCACGTAACAGACGCGTGAACTGAACGAGCAGAAGGGACCTCGCGTTCTGTACAACGCGAGTTTCCAAAGAACTCGCTTTCTACAGGACGCGAGATCATGAGATTTTTAAAAGAAGACTTCCCACGCGAGAAAGTCATTTAATATATTATTATTATTATTATTATTATTATTATTATTAAATAAATAAATATAATAATAAAGTTATTAGCAATAATAATTTATATTACAATAAAAATAAAATATTATTATTATTATTTATTAAAAATAATAATATTTTTTTATAAATAAACGAATTTGAGTATTTCATAACAATTGAATTTATAAAAAATTGTAGTTACACCGAACTCAACATTTCTTAAAAGATCCCTAAATTGTTCAGACGGTGATGATCAACCCCAAGGTGGATTTTGTGATGATATATGTTTGAAAGGACAAGCAACCTAGCCTTTCAGCGTATTATGGGGTTCCGTAAAAATTCGTATTTAACTTTTGGTAAAACCCATTCACGTCTTCCAAATTCCCAGATTCTCGAATATTGCGATTTGTTGATGTCGAGGAAGAGCGATGAAAAAATTACGCATAGTTAACCCAAGATGACGTATATATGCAACTACAAATAACAACATATCGCAATATTCGGGAAATTAGTTTGAAAATAAACTTTCCAAATATGCGATATGTTAATATTAGTAGCTGCAATCGAAAATTGCTGACGTGAATATGGTGACATATATATGCAACTACAAATAACAACATATCGCAAGATTAGGGAAATTAATTTGAAAATAAACTTCCCAAATACGTGATATGTTGCTATTAGTTGCTGCGATCGATAATTGTTAAAATTGGTGGGTGGGTGGTCCTTCCCTCCCCAAGAGTTGGCTATTTATAGATGGAGGGGGTCTGCTGATGTGGCAAACTCGCATTTTGTAGAGCACGATGTTTGTTGAAACTCGCGTTCTACAGGACGCGAGTTTACTGCAAAATTGCTTTATTCAAAAATCGAGGTTGGTCTATATATTTGCAGGCCGATGGATTTTCATAAACAATGAAGTTGTTACATGATTTCGTGTTTTGCTGCGTTTTTTAAGTTGGAGTTCTTATGTATTTTCTGTTCGTTCATGATAGTTGGAGTTGTGTCATGATTTTGTGTTCCGCTGGGTTCAGACCACTGCATGATACGTTGATTGAAGAATACTTACCGACATATCGCAATATCTGGGAGCTTGTGAGCGGCTGCCATTTACCGCCAAGAAGTGCGTAGAAAGTTTCCATTTAAACTTTCTAGGCACTTCTTGGCGACTCTTTTCTAAAGTTTGCAGCTTGCCTTCACCATCTGCAAAAGGTCCATAGTTAAAGAAGTGAGGGCGGATTCAGATCGACCATATTGCCGATGCAGCCCTATTTTGCTAATACGGCCGGGGCCGATTACATTTGGTAATGTGGGTCAAAGCTGCTACCATTTCAGAAGATGATGATTATCACGCTCTACTTCTTTCACTCGGGACTTTTTGCAGATAATGTATCGACCGATTGACATGCAGATGCGGCCCTATTTGCTAAGGAAGACTTGTTGAAAGTTTTGTTAAATGAAAGTTTGTCCTTCGAATTATCTATAGGAAGACTTGTTGAAGTTTTGTTAAATGAAATGCAAATTAAATGTTTCATTCAAATTAAATTTACTTATGTGGTGTTTTTCTTTTACTATAAATACCCAACAATTCCACCATCACTTACTCTATTATGTTTCTCCCAAAAACACCCAACGCTAATTTTTGCTCCTCTTATGGTAAAATTTCACGCAACATTTTATTTTCTCGGTACTTATTTTGAATCAACAATCACATGCAAAATGTCACTAAAAGATTTGTTAAAGTTGAAATCAAGCTAGGTTAGTAAACGCGTTAAATGACTCGAACGGAACAAATGTTGCGACCTCGCGTTAAATGACTCGAACAAATTATATTACTAGTCTCCAATTGTCTGAAATATTCAAACATGTACTCAATTATTCAAACATAACACGTCTATACAGTATGAGTATTATTAACTCTGTCGGAATCTCAACCTTGAGTAAAAGTAACCTCACGTTCTATAGAACGCGTAGTCTCAAGGAACTCGCGTTATACAGAATGCGAGTTCACTGTGATTTCTGTGGATATTGCTTCATTCAGAAAGCGAGATTGATCTATATATTTGCATGCCGATGGATTTTCGTAACCAGTGAAGTTGTTTCATGATTTCGTGTTTTGTTGGGTTTTTGAAGTTGGAGTTTTTATGTATTTTATGTTCGTTCATAATAGTTGGAGTTCTGTCATGGTTTTGTATTTCGCTGGGTTCAGACCCCCGCATGTTACATTGATTGAAGAATACTTACCGACATATCGCAATATTCGGGAGCGTGTGACCATCTGCCATTTGTCGCCAAGAAGTGCCTAGAAAGTTTTCATTTAAACTTTTCTAGAGACTCTTGGGAACTCTTTTGTTAAGTTCATCGCTTGCCCTAACCATCTTGGGGACTCTTTTCTGAAGTCCAGAGTGAAAGAAGCGAGGGCTGATTCAGATCGACCATGTTGCATATGCAGCCCTATTTTGTTAATGCGGCCGGTGCCGATTACATTTGCTAATGTGAATCAAAGCTGCTACCATTTCAGAAGATGATGATTATCGCGATCGCTTCTTTGACTCTGTACTTTTTGCAGATATTGTATCGACTTTTTGTAGATATTGTATCGATATTGTATCGACTTGTTGAATTTACTTATTAAAGAATACTTGTTGAAAGTTTTGTTAAATGAAATGTGAATTAAATTTTTCATTCGAATTAAATTTACTTATGTGATATTTTTCTTTTACTATAAATACCCACCGATTCCACCATCATTTACTCATTCATATTTCTCCCAAAACACCCAACGTTAATCTTTGCTCCTCTTATGGTAAAATTTCACGCAACATTTTATTTTCTTGGTACTTATTTTGAATCAACAATCACCAGCAAAATGTCACTCAAAGATTTAATATAGTTGTCAGCAAGCGAGGTTAGTAAACGCATCGAGAAACAAATTTCTTCCTTGGAATGTCGAATCCCAACACCGTCAACAAACGAAAGCACTACGTTATAAAGCTTACGAACGAAACAAACGTTCGTAACATGTATGACCAGCTCAATTATGTTGGAGCTAAATACGTCGATTTAAATGTTAAATTTGATGAGGTCAACGCCGACGAAGGTAGTACGTCTACACCTGTACAACCTGCTCCGACCAATGAACAAGCTCCGTCTTCACCGGATGTTGATGCGGCTGCCGATGAGCTGCTGCTTTTTATGTACAAGCGTAGACAAAGAAAACAACAGTTGATCGAAGAACTAAACTTAAGTTCAGACGTGTCCACTGACTACGATGATTCAGATTAACCATAAACTTCTGAAATCATCATCGAATTATGTTATATGACGTCTTTTCCATCCTCGAATTATATAGAACTTGTATTCAATTATATTATCTCAACACGTTCCATTTAACGTTAAATGACTCGAACAAATTACATTACTAGACTCCAATTGTCTCAATTATTCAAACATGTACTCAATTATTCAAACAGAAAACGAGTACACAGTACGAGTATTATTAATTCTAACGGAATGTTTGTCTCAATAGATATAAAGGGACCTCGCGTTATGTAGAACGCGTGTTTCAAAAGAACTCGCGTTGTACAAAACGCAAGGTCATGGAATCTCAGGGATATCGCGTACTGTAGAACGCAAGTTTCACAAAGCTGACTCCAGGTACAATAATTTCCCTTACACACCCGGATTCTCCGGGATTTCCTGTGCCAATAATAAGCCATAAGTGTCCCCTTATATGAAGCAGAACCATAAACCGTAAATATATGTTTGAATTGCCAAAACAAGTCCTCAAAAATTTTCAAGTATTAAAAATTCACAAGTCTTTGACAAAATATTCAAATGGCGAGACGAGAGGGAGTTACTATTCTAGTTTACTACGATGGGCAGATAATCAACGATCCCGAACTCAACGTCATTTTTTAGTGCGAAGATCTAGTAACGCTAAAGATTCCGAGGAGATTATCGTGCAAGAAGTTGGTGAAGGAACTGGAGATCAATGTCCCGCATTTCAAAAACTACCATTTGTCCGACGTGAAGTATCGGGTTCCAATATCTATAGCTCCTTTAACGTACTCTATATGCAGCATTGCGGACACTGCTAATGTGGAGTTGATGTTGGCTACCCACTTCGAGTATTCATTGGACGGGCCCCTAGAGCTGTATGCATCGTTTTTGGAGTCTAATCCTACTATCGAAATACCAAGCTGGGGTCGGGCGAATTTCAACTTCGATCTGAATGCCAACGTTGATAGCCCAACTGCAAGTCTACGACATGATTTTAACCTACTGTGCCAAGACAACGAGTTTGGTGCATCTTCATCTGATGTGCTAAGACATTCGTGTGTAGCTAGTATCGGGTTCGACCCGAACCAACCCTTAAACAATGAATTCGATACGCCAACAAATGCAACGTACAATCTATACAATCCGTATAGTTTTGGAGGGGAGGGAGCGTCGTCTACTTACGTTACGCACGACCATGAAGCATTCAACCCTTTCAATGATTCATCATATGGCCGACACTCAACGTATGTCCCTGGCACGAAGTACGTTCAACCATCTATAGGGAGACATTCTTCTTTTGGAGGGGGAGCATCGTCTTCTTACGCTACGCACGACCATGAAACATTCAACCCCTTCAATGATTCCTCATATGGACGACACTCAACGTATGCCCCTCGCATGGAGTACGTTCAACCATCTATGGGGAGAAATTCTTCTTATGGTGCTCTTGATTTTGGTCTTGGAAATGTGGTTCATGAGCGATCTCGTGAGAGGTCTCGCGATCGTCGACCACCATCCTCGCCTCCAAGGGTAGCGATCGATGAAGTTGTACTATACCAGCTCTCGGAGGATGTTTTTGACGAAGAACTGATTAGAGAACCCGGGCCCGACGGTGACAAGCAGGGGCCATTTTATGATGAACCAGAAGACTTGACCATTCCACCAGCATATTTCGAAGAATAGCCGGAAACCACCAACTTTCATGTATCAGTAACACCTATTTCTATGTACCAGCCACCATCCCACTTCATAACGGTTGATATGGATGACATGGACGTCCCTCAATTTTCGCAAGACCAAACAATAGACGGTAGACTCAATCGTTCTGATGGTGAACTGAGAATTGGTATGATGTTATTGACAAAGGAAATTGCGGTGGCTGTAGTTAAGCAGTACAATATTCGTCAGGCTGTTGAGACGACAGTGAAGAAAACCCAAGCGAAATACTACAAGGCGCACTGCACCCAAAAGGATCACGACTGTAAATGGAAAATTTGTATATCACAATTGAATAGGGCAGGAGACCGTTGGAAAATAACAAAACTTGAAGGGCCCTATACATGCACCGTTGGTAGCCTAAGCTAGGATCACAAGAACCTCGATGCAAAGTACCTCGCCGACATCTTTATGCCACTAGTGAAAGCAAATCCCAAAGTGTCGATCCCCACATGTCAGGCTGCAGCTGAAGGTGTCACCGGCTACCGTCCTGAATATTACAAATTATGGTATGCAAAGAAGCGGGTCGTAGAACAATTGTTTGGCCGATGGGAGGATTCTTACAAAGAGTTGCGCTCGTGGCTAAATCTGCTGCAGAAACACATCCCTAGAACGGTTGTCAAACTTGATACGGTTCTGGCATACGAAAATGATCGTGTCGTTCGAGGTGTTTGTCAATTCCACCGGTTATTTTGAACTTTCTCCCAGTGCATCAATTCATTCAAGCACTACAAACCGATGGTCCAAACCGATGGCACATGGTTGTACGTAAGATATACACAGACCCTACTTCTAGCTATTGCACAGGACAACAATCGAAAATGTGTTCCTGTTGCATTCGCAATCGTCCAGAATGAGGATTTGGAGTCTTGGATGTTCTTCCTTCAGAACCTATGAAAATATGTCCTTGATCCTATAATACGGGCAAGGGAATGTGGGGTATGTGTTATTTCTGACAGAGGCACAACGCTCTTGTGGGCGCTATAACATTTGGGTGAGTATTGGCAGCCTTCATACATTTACCACCATTTTTGCTTGCGACACATAGCCGCAAATTGCCTGTAACAATTCAAGAACCGTGATGAACGTGAACTTGTGCTCACAATGGGTACGTCTTTTATGTTATTTTCATTCACTATATTACTTGTTGCTCGCTTTCATTTACGACCTCTTTGCATGTGTTGTTCGCCCATAACTATTCAACTGTCACCCCTTAGGCAACTCGCACTACAAACAAGAGGTGGAGGAGGTGCTCGAGGAACTGAGAGCGAGAAACAAAGATGGTGCAGAATACCTTAAAAAAATCCCGAGGGAAAAATGTCTTTGATCGTATGAAGAGGGTAAACGATATGGTCACATGACAATGAACTTGGCTGAGGTAGTGAACTCATCACTGAAGGGAGTGCGACAGTTGCCTATCACTTCCATTGTCAAAACGACCTACTATCATTTGGCTACCCTATTTGCAACCTTGGGAAGGCAAGGAACTGAGTACGTGGCAGGTAGAAACATAGTTCATCCGGATTTTTGCATAAAACTGCAAACTCAATTGCAACAATCTAGACAGATGACTGCAACTCTCTTCTCGCGAGAAGGACACAAGTTTCGTGTTTCATAATTTTCCAGGCGGTTGGAAGGCATTCAGCACAACGCGTACGTGGTAGATCTGAGGGCAAGAACCTGCGAGTGTGGAATATTCCAAACATTCAAATACTCGTGCGCACACGTCATTGCTGCTTGCGCAAACCAACATATACAATACATGCAACTGGTTGATTTGGTATACTCACTCCAAACGATGTTTAAGGTTTACAAAAAAGAGTTTCCTCTAATCGGAAATGAGGTTGATCCGAATACCGTGGACACTGAACCGACCATACGCCCAGATCCAGCACTACTAAGAGACAAAGGATGTCCATGGTCTACACGAATACACTGTGCCGAGGATATGGTCGAACATCGAGAAAAAACCGGATAAAAGAAGCATTGTAGTGTATGTAAAAATCCTAGACACACAAGGACTAAGTGTCCTAATTGCTCGGCCTCTCGTATTAATTAATTCTTTGTAATTTGTTTATGCGAGTTAGCCCATAACTATCGATCAATAAAATCAGTCTAATTCGTTTTATAAAATAGGTCATCTTATATTTTCAATCATTCAAAAAAATATGCTAGAATAGCGTTTTCGAAGCGAATTTAAGTCAGTGTAGAATGGACGAAAATTGACCATGTTGGTGTCATACGATAGAGAATTTCCAGTACTACGACCCCAAACTCGATGTTTGCTAAAAATTTACAATTTATACGTATGAAATTCTGCTCAAACATGCCTATCGACATTTGTTCAAAGGTAATTTCATTCAAAAAAGGATGATAGCGTATGGTTTTTGAAGCCATTTTAAACCATTTTAGAATGGACGGAAATTGATCGTGTTGGTGTCATACGATAGAGAATTTCCAGTACTACGACCCCAAACTCGATGTTCGCTAAAAATATACGATTTACAAGCCCGAAATTGGGCTCGAACAGGCCTACCCACCTTTGTTTTTCAAGCCAAATTCGCACAGACCTCGCGTTCTGCATAACGCGAGGTCTGTGCGATATATTCAGCCACCCTTTCAAATTCTTGGGGACCTCGCGTTCTGCAAAATGCGACTTTCTGAAAACCCGTTAATTCAAACAACGAGGCCACGTAGACATACCTCGCGCTCTGTAGAACACGATTTCAAGCCTCGCTTCCCACAGAACGCGAGGTTTAACTACGTGGCAAGTTTGGGGGGTCATTTTTCCAAATATTTGTTGGAGGGAGCCAAAACCCTATATAATTATTAAAAAAAGGTTTTTGAGCCAAATTAGCTGTAGGATTTAGGAATTTAGGTGTAGATGTTTAGAATTTAAGGATGGTGGTTAGAATTTAGAGTTTAGGGTTTATAAATTTAAACCTAAATCATAACCATATTACCCTAAAAACAAAACATCAACATGTAAACCTTAAATTCTAAACCTAAACCTTAAATTCTAACCATCATCCCTAAATTCTGAACCCCTAAACCTAAATCCCTAATCCATAAACCTTACACCCTAAACTAAGATCTTAAACCCTAAAACTAAGAGACTCGTGGAAACTAGTGTATAGAAAAATAATCTAAATTTAACTCCAACTTTTCAAAATGAGTAGAAGAATTATTTTTTTAGACAAAAATACCGACTAAAATGTTAAATATTCCATACGGTAGTTCATGTATATTTAATGCAACTTTTTATGTTTAAAATAATTCTTTTTATAAATTTTATAATTGTTTATGAACATTTGTATATTTTTAAATTATTTATTGATGCAACATTTAAGATTAATAGTGTCATGTAAACATGAAATACACTTAAATTATCATGTGAGTTGCTAGTTGCTACTTCAAAACAGTTAAAAATTAATATTTTAATCAACATTTTTATTTAAAAAAATCGATCTTACCTTTTCTGAAAGGCCGGGGCAAAATTTAACTTAAAAAAGAACAAGGCCTATCTAACAAAAATATAAATATTAAGGGATAAATTTGTCATTATCCAAAAAAATATTGCCCCCTTTCCCAATCCTAACCGGCTAATGCTTAGGGCAGCGGTCAGCCCTGCCCAATATTTTCCCACTCAAATATTAACACACCCAGTCGCCCTCTTTTGAGTTTCATGTTCCATAACTCTGTCTTCTTTCTTGTAAGTTGTAACTTGATTTTCTTTTGTGTTTTACAACAAAACCTGAGTCCATCCCTAATCCAATATGTATTTCTTCACTGCTTAATTTGATTCTCATACCTGCTTTTCTCTGTAACATCACCGCCTTCAAATCAGCCATTTTTATTCTGGTTTTTCTTTTCTCTTTCAATGGCACCAACCAGCAGAAGGGGCAGCAGAACAACAAGAAAAGCGACCAAAACACCAACAACTCATCACAAAAGGAAGCTTGCAAACCCCACTGTTCATCACACATCAGTGTTGGAGGATTTGCCTTCCAATTCTTCCACCATAAGTTCAGATAATCTTTCCAAGATCGAGTCATTCGATGATATCTCTACTACTGCAACTACTACAAGTCCTTGCTCTACGCCGAAAGCTCCGAGGTTTCGGATACCGGAGGTGGATACTTGCCCTCCGGCACCCAAGAAACAAAGGGTTCTCTCCAATTGCTCATTGCAGAGAACACCTATTGCTTTCTTTGCTCCTCCGGATTTGGAGCTCTTCTTCTTCTTTGCACATAGGGATATCTCAGTCTGATGGCATAAACATAAACACCATTCCAATAGTTTTAATATTTGATTTTCTTTTAGGTTTGATTTCATTGAGTACAGTTTAAGAACTTCTTTTATGAGTGATTTCGGAAGAGGAAGAAGGAAAAGTTGGTAGCTGCCGATTTAGCTTACTTTTTTTCTTTTTTTTTTGGGGGGGGGGGGGGGGGGGGGCAAATTTTGTTGGGTTTTCAAATTTGTAGGGTATGCTAATCACTAAATTTAGCTGGGGCTCTCCAACTAAGTTTAGCTTTAGTTCCTTCTTTTATATATATTTCTTTTTTTCAAATGTATTGCTGACTTTTGGAAGAGTGCAATATTGTAATATGTGGGTGTAATTTGAAGTTTTTATGTGTGATTTTTGTTTGTTTAAGTCAACTTACTTCTTCCTCCATTGTGCAAATCCTTGATCATCTCTTGTTTTGTTTAACCAATACTCAACTATTTGGTTGATTTGAGTTGTGTGGCAGTTTACAACATACATGTACAAGGTAATAAGTTTTTGTAGAGCATAAGCAAGATCAATTGTTCGAATCTTAACTTTATAAATGAAATAAATTAATTTTGAAGGGTCGTTCATACTTCAACATACACAAATACATAGAAATACATGCGAGAAAAACCAAATAGATTTCACACTTGAATAATGGCTAAATTGGTGGGTTTTGAGGGTCCCTCGCCCCCCCAAAAAATCCTTTGATTGTGATCTAAATTAATAGAAAAGAGTTCCACAAAGGGTGTTTCCCCCCACATATTCTACCTTAGGAGTGAAGCTGATGACCCTTGAAATCTCTTTGATGAAGATTTCATGTTTTACCCATTTCTTATTTGCTAGCAACGGGCCAAAAGAAAAGAAAGTATTGGGTTACATAAAGCAAAATATGCATGTATGATATTGTAATGTAAGTAGAGATGATGGTGTCAGATTGTGAGTGTCTGCCTGTCTGAGCTCACCCCAACATGGCTAGGGAATCCAATGAACAAACTCGTGCGGCTTCTTATCATTTGTTGCAGTGGAGAATCTCAAGATATTTTCATTTCTCTCATATGTTTTGAATATTTTCCCTCAATTGGGCACTCTACGACAACTCCCCCCTTTTTTCAATTATTTATTTCCATCATTTTTCTTCCATTGCATGCCTTAGAATGTTTTCCTTCCCCCCTTTCTTTTGACTAGAAACCACCTGTTTTTTTATGTTGTTTTTATTTATGCTCTATACTAAAATATTAAGTTTAAAATTTAAAATTAAGGTCTAAAAATTTTAGGGTTCACTGTATTTTTTAGAGTTTAAAAAATTTAAGATTTAGAATTATAACTTAGAATTTAATTTTCAGTGTTAGAGCATAGAAAAGGGGTAAAAATCCTTAACCCCTAATCATGCCCCTTCTATGCCCCACACTAAAAACCATTTAAAAAATTATATTTTAAACCCTAATTCTAATTTTTCCTAAACCCTAAATCCTACACTCTAAAAAATACATCCTACCACTAATTCTCTAAACCATAACCCTTAACCTTAAACCCTAAATTCTAAACTCTAAACCCACTATTTTAAAGTGGGGGCATAAAAGGAGGCAAGCGATTTCCATCCTAAAAAAGTACACTGAATATTATTTGGAATTCACATTTATTGAATCATAGTAAAATTTATTATTGGTTACCAAATTTATAAGGATAAAAACAAAGGTTATAGTGAACTTTGTTCCTTTTTTTGCATGATGAAGAACTTTGTTCATTGGAATGGTGTAAGATTTGATTTAAACATTATTTTTTGTTATTTTTTTCATTTTTTATAAAATGTGTAGAGAAGGACCCCATTTGGACCAAATGATGGAATCTAATAAAAGGTAATGTGAG